>CM031235.1:185889618-188289618 GCA_018340775.1 Taxus wallichiana var. yunnanensis
ATTACGCACTTGAGTTTAAATTACTTTAAAGACTTTTCCCTAAGGTTTAGCCTTTCCGATCCCTGGATTCTTCGTCTTAAGACGACCCTCCTCTATAAAACCCATTACTTGGTAGAGATATTAAGGTCAAGTTCTTCATCAAGGAGTCATTAGAATACACCTGATTCTAAAGCAACAGAATCGGACAATATCTCATAACCTTTGCTTGAGATTGCCAACTGAACTCCATTTGATTGTATATCAGTTCTCTTAACTGAATTTATATCATACTTTTTGGTATAAAGATATAAATGATTAAGAATCCAATTTAATATTGTCCTGTTATACTTAGGACTAGGGATTAGTAATTTAATCCAGCTTGTTTAGCGTTCTCTTTTAGGCTCATTTTTAACCTATCTTCTAGAAAGACAATTATTTAAATCCAATATTGCTTTTGCTAGAACAAATTAGAACTACTAAACACTCATAAGAATTCAATCTCATTTTCATGCAAGCTTTCATTGTCAATCACAAAAGCATCCATATTATACAATGATAACAATGCCCCTTCGTTACATAAACCGAAGAAGGTCAACTATCAGAAATAGAATACAACACATAAGTATCAAACACTTATTTCCATTCCTTTCAAAACTATACAATTACATTTTATGCAAACAACATACTTGATACAATGCTAACGGAAAAGAAACATCTTTTCACATATAGTACATCTATAAAATCAAGCTGTAATTCATAACAAATCAAATAAACAATCTGATCAGCCTGTCAGATCTGCATTGCTTTTACCTCTTATGGAAACCATCTGCAAAAATAGTCAACATGAGTCAGTTCAATGAACTGAGCATGATAAGCACTAACTTTTAAAACAATTGCAATCCATCAATTGTTTTCATTAAACACCCTGTTTAAATGAGGTCAAATATTCACATAAGTAAACATAATCAGACTAGGCCCTTGTAATACAAAATGATTACAAATATGTAACTCTGTCATTGTTACAAAATAGTCTTAATCACTTTCTAATATTTCATCAAATATTAAGAAACAAGGAACGAATGTACACAAACAATCATTGAATCCAAAATCACAACATTGGTCAGATTGTTTCATTCTTCCAAAAAGGAAATAACATAACAATTCGGGATTCCACCAATATGTTACAAAACAATTTCCCACTGTTAGACAAATATCAACAAATATTAAATAAAGGAAGAGAAAGAACCAAACCATTCATACTTCCTTTCACATAAGTTCATTACTGAACCGTCTTCACATATGAAAACATTCAACCAGTATATAAATGAACAAGTTAGACAAGCCGCAAGCAAGATTGTTGTTTTACAACAAACTTCATTGCATCAAGCAATCTGAGGTTTCCTAAAGACTATGCCATGACGTCCACACAGTATTTCCGAAACATGCTCAGTCAAAAACGGACTGAATAAACGGAAAGGAACATAGCATATCTATTCTTGCTCAGTCTAAATCGGACTGATTAAACGGAAAGGAACATTGCATATCTATTCTTACCTTGGCGCATGCAAGTCTAAGGTGTGGTACTCGCGACTCACCCCAACAGGGCCAGAACACGAAATATTCAACCATACTCAAGGAACAGTGACAAAACGACAGTGTCCCGTAAATCAGATTCAATAAGGTTCAAGCAATACAAGATACCTTCCAAAAGTTCATATGAATCCGAACAACAATAAAACAAATAATTGCATACGATTACATCCGAGCCCAACAATGGAGCTTATTTAAACATCAGGCAAGCAAATCCGATTACCGAATTCAAAACAAGAAAACCGGCTGTACCTTGCCCATCTTTTACACAAATTTGCACAGATTGAAGACCTAAATATTCTCCTAAAGAATCTGTACCACAAAATCAATGCAACACAAAAGTAATTCCAGAAAATAACAGAGGTCTTAGTACATGTCATTTCTTCCAACCACTGGTTTATCATTCACCAACTATTTAAACATATTCAACTTGAACAGCGGCCCAAATAGAAATATAAATCATTGAATCGTCTCCTCAGAGTCGTTCAGAATACAACCATTATAAATCTATAAATACACATTACATACTGTTAACGGGTTTACGCCCATAATCGCAGAACCCAACAACAGTATAAGATGGAATTAGTTGATAAATCCTTCTATACCATCCATGGCAAACATTCAGAATGAAACAAGTGTAAGCAAATCAAATACCCATTTCAAGCAAGGAAATCAACTGAGCCGCTTCGAAACTTTCGAACAGCTTTCACAAAGAAATGCAAATGCATACCCAGGAAGTCTATATCCTTTATTTATTACAAATAACAGTGGCCAAAAGACCTGTTTCCTCTACCAGGCTTCCACGAAAATCAAATAACAAAACTCAAGGATGAATCCATATTCTCAACGGTGGGTAGCAATATACGATTCAATCAAGGACTCCTTTGAGTCGTTCAAATAAATTATAGATGTATCAATAATGTATACAGTCAACAAATAATCCCGTTACTACAATAACAAGGAAGAACAACTTCCACTGGGTCGTATAGACTACGGTAATACAACAGTTTACCTGTTCCCAGCAAAAATTAGAAGACAAATGAAACCCAAAAAGTACCATTAGTCACTGTCAACAAAAACCACGACAGAGTTTCCAAAGGAGCAGTAGAACTGATCAAACATACAAAGATATCAATGAGAATCCTTCCATACAGGTTTCCACAACAAGAAAACGGCGACCACAAATCAACAACATACGGTGGTCTATAAACAACATACAGTGGTCTATAAACAACACAGGTATATCCTATGGGCTCACGCCAAACAGGCCGAGCTTTCATGCTCTTTACATATAAATATCTCACATATTTAAACCAGAAAGAATACACAAAGGAATAGAGCCACAATTCGATTTTAATAAACACCCATCAAGAGGAAAATTGAAAAATCGAACCAGAAGAGATACAGTACCAAAAATCAAACAAGATCTCCATAGAAAATCATCTATTTTCTCAAAACATTTGAACAGAGTTGTTCTAATGAAATCACTTGAAAGACAGCAAGCTATTTAAAGGTTAGGGCCTAACATGCCTGGATTTTTGATCAAATTTCCGAAGCAGACCACAGGAAGAGCTCAAACTTCCTTTTCTTTTTCCACGATAAAGCGACCAACAAAATTTTGCTATCTCCATCACATATATATCCTCCATGACAGAGAAAAGAGCTATAGCAGTTCATACTTGCCATGCAACTCAAAGAGAACTGGTGCGAAGAACCAGTAAACAAGCAGAGAGAGAGAGAGAAGACCGAAAATCGCGACAAGCCAAACAAACCCACAAATTTCCCATTTGCATGCCTTCTCGCGAGTTCCGAGCTCGACTTCCGAGAATATTGAATGCCATTAAACCAACTTTCCCGCTTAAACTCATCTTCCACCGACCGCCAGAATTGGCGACAGTCCAATGAAAATTCAAGCCCATTTCCAAACTTAGCGAATTGCCACGTCAGAACAGGTTAGCCGTCGCTTAAGCCTCCGCCATGACCTGTCCCTCATCCTTATCCCAAGCATTAATTGCCATAGAAAACGCCGCCCATGGTTCACACCCCTCCATAGGCCCCTTCATAATCTCCTCATTAGTTAGGTTAGTATCTTAGGTTAGAATTTAGGGTAATACCCATACTAACCAATTTACACATAGATACTAACTTAGGATATTAACACATAGCCTAGGTCTAGGTTAGATTAACACTAATCTAACCCCTAGGTTAGGTTTTAGTTTTAGGTTACTAACCGTTAATAATTCCAGTTAGGTATAACATTTTATATGCCAAGAAAAGACCTAAAATCATGCATCTCCGAACAGGATTCACTCCTATACAGCCGTTAGGCTACAGGAATATACATGGCAGAATTATTACTTGGTCCACGTCCGAGACCTTCCAGATATAATTCGATATCGGGAACCGATTCATTTACCAAGATCAGCCTGAGTCATACTCCTGACCAGCTTAATCAATGCTTCCATACCTTGCAACCTGTTCAAGGTCTGTGATCTAATTCATCACAAACAAACTTAAAGCATTACTTGGATCAATTCCACTGATCCAAGACTAGATATTATAGATGAATGTCTCTATAATTCATTCCGTGATCAGATTAATATTCAGACACAAAATGGAATAAATAAAAGAGTCTAATCATATTTCGACTACGATCAAGATCTCGTAATCTGCAAGGAAATTACAATACATATCAAGCATGATTTCTAAATCGAGGAACACATCCTTATACAAGAAATCACATATCAACACTTGATGCCCGGAGAAAGTAACAACAGATTCGAGGTGTTACATCCCATCTTTTCAATTTGTCTTATTTATTTATCTCATCCAATATTTTATCTAATATCATCAAATATGTCATCATTTTATCTCACCTTATCAATCTTCTCTCATCCCATCTTATCAATTTGTCTTATCTCTTCCAAATCTCATCGAATATGTTGTCTTATCTCATCCTATCCATCATCCAATATTTTTATATTGATTAACTAAAATTGACCAACTTAAAGTAGTAAAGGATAGTTAATCTAATATAGGAGGACATATAAATGCAATAAATAAATGTACTAAGATAACATGTAAATGAGATAAGTAATAAAACTAATGAAAATAGAAACCCTAATATGTAAGGAGAAAGAGGAAAGAACTCAGTTGATTTGACAAAGTGGCGGTACTATGTCACATGTAACACTCTGAACTATTGTTACTTCCTCCTGAGCATTCAAGTGTTGATATATGATTTCTTTGGTATAAGGATGTGTTCCTTTGATTGTGAAGTCATGCTTGATATTGATTGTATCTTCTTTGCTCTTGAAGATCTTTGACTGAGTCAAGATATGCTTGGACTCTTTTATTTCTTTCATTTTTAGCACCTGAGTTTAATCTAATTTCGGGATGAATTGTGGATTTACCCATCTTTATGACTCAACCTTGGATCAGTGGCATTGATCCAAGAGATGTTTTAAGTTTATTCTGGATGAACAAAAAATTATAGACCTTACGAAGGTTGCAAGGTCTGAATGTGTTGAATAAGCAATTTGAGTCTAGCTCAGGTTGATCGTGTTAAATGAATTGGTTCCCGATATCATAATATCAAGAAGGTCTAGACCTTGAGCCAGGTAATAAATTCTGGTATATACTGCTAGCTTATTATCAATGCTGAATAGAATCCATTTCGGGAATATTATACTCTGTTGGTTCTTATACTGAACGATTCTATTTGTTAGACCTAGAATGGATTCGTTAAGGTTAATAACCTTAATCTAAACTATAACCTATGGGTTGGATTAGTGCTAATCTAACCTAGCCCTAAACTATAGGTTTAATGCTCCTAAGGTTAGCGACCTAGCACTATGGAAGTTAGACTAAAGTATCACCTTAAGATCTAACCTATGTTTCTAACCTAACTAATGATAGTGGATGAAGGGGGACCTATGAAGGGGTGCGAGCCATGGGCGGTAGTTTCTATGGCATTTATGAGATGGATAAGTATGAAGGACTTGGGATTTGGTGGAGGTTGTAAATATCTGTTGGGACCGACGTGGCAGAGTCGCCAAATCTGGAAATGGTCTTTTGTTTGCATTTGTCAATCGCCAACTATGGCGGTCGGTGGCAATGGAGTTTGGGCAGGAATTTTGGAGTTAATGTCATTAATGAACTCGGTTCCCGAGCACGGATTGCTCGGGAAGGCATGTAAAATGGAAAACTAGTTGGTTGTTTGGTTTTCCATGCGCTCCGGTTTTCTCTCTGTTTGATCACTGGTTCTTCGAACCAGTCTACTTGGTGTTGCATGGCAACTATGAGAATAACTAGCTCTTTTCTCTGTCGAGGAAAGTTTATAAGGCATGAGGGTAACAAATTATTGTTGCTGAATCTAACGTGGAAGAAGAGGAGAAGGCTCGAGTTCATT
This sequence comes from Taxus wallichiana var. yunnanensis, assembly GCA_018340775.1. Taxonomy (NCBI): domain Eukaryota; kingdom Viridiplantae; phylum Streptophyta; class Pinopsida; order Cupressales; family Taxaceae; genus Taxus; species Taxus wallichiana. The sequence goes on from CM031235.1 coordinate 185,895,599, forward strand.
CAGAGGTCTTCTTCAGATTTTTAAAGTGACATTACCAGGCATGATAGGCCCTGACTTTTAAAAATCTTGCTTTACTTCAAATGCTTTCATTAAAAACTATGTTCGGTGATTTGTTCATTGGTTTGAAGCAATGTTTTGGTTCTTCTTTTCCTATGGAATTATGAATCTCGGATTTTTCGAAGACCTTGATGGAATGGTTACTGTATTTATTCTTCCTTTTTGATTCATTTGGATTAAAGACCGGCTGTGCTCTTATTGTTGATTGAACCCTATTTATTCTTCTTTGTGAATACTTGAAGTTATTGTTGGGAATGTTTGTTGTGATTATTCTACTTGATTGTGACTATTGTAGAATTCCTCACTATGTTTACAATTTTTGGGATAAAATCCATCGAAAGTTTGCAAGGAATACTGTTGATATTGACTCAGTTGGGGTCCTTAGAATGTAACTAGTGTTTTGACTTCTGTAGAAGGAATACTTATTGATATTGATTCTATTGGAATCCTTAATATGTATCTTGTAATCGACTTCTATAGAAGTTTAGTTGAGAATGCTATATGGTTTCGACTCCTTTTGAATCCTTGAAACGTAACTTATGTTTTTAAATTCTGTAGTAGTTTCTTTGTGCATACTGTTGGAATCCTTAAAATGGGTAGTATGTTATTGACTTCTGCGGAAGCTTGTTGTGGATACTCATTGGTTTTGAGTCTGTTGGAGTCCTTGAATTGTTGTCATATGAATTCAACTTCAATCAAATCCTGGTTGTGAATATTGTTTCTTAGTGGTGAATACAGTTGGTATTGACACAGTTGGAGTCCTTCGAATGTAGCTAGTTTTTCGTCTACTTTGTATAAGCTCAGTTGTGAATACTTATTGATATTGATTCTGTGGAATCCTTAATATGTATCTTGTATATGACTTCTGAAGAAGTTTAGTTGTGTAGACTGTTGGTTTGATTCAGTTGGAGTCTTGAATGTTTTCGTACGAATTCAACTTTAATCTTAACCAGTTGTGAGTTCTTGTGGGATACGACTCCGTAGGAGCCCTTACAGTAATTCCATGTGAACTCGACTCCTGTTGTAGCCCTGATGTGTTTGCGGGATGGCTCTACTTAGGTTAAAACTTGGATGAGCTTATGTAATGGATGCGACTTCTGTAAAGTCCTTGTTGTACATTCATAGAGATTAGATTCAGTTGAATGAAGCTGTGCATGTTTTTGTTTAGACGTAGTATGAATATCACTGTATTTACATATGGAATGTCATTGTTTTAAGTGTTATCTAGTCTCGTGGCTGACTGTGATAAAAATCTCCTAGGCTGTGCTCGTTAAAAAATGGCGATGGGTATATTCATGTTGTTGAATGTTTATAAAAAAAGAATTGTTGAGTTTGTTATGGTTGGATTACTTATCATTTTCAGCAGCGCAAGAGCTCTTGAATTGCTTAGTAGCTACAATTTCTGACTTTTATAATTGGATTTAGATGGAACTATAGTTCTTCTTGTAATCTTGACTGTTTAGTCACATGCATAAATGTATTTGCATTAATCTAAAGGAATCGGTACATTCCAGAATGTTATTGACTTAGGATTCTGATGGACTCTATTTCTTTCTTCTAGACTGTAATTTATATGTTGATGTATAAATAAGTTGAATAGGAAAATTCTCTCTCTCTCCTAGTCAGGAAACCTTGTGTGCTTTCTTCTCGCATCATTTTGCGATCTCTATGGTAAGGGAATAACAAGAATAAACTGTGGTATTGTATGGAGAGACTAGTATAAAATGTGTGTTGCTGTATAAATAGGTATACTTGTCAATACCATTAAAATGTGTTATGATGATAACAGAATTAAGACAGTGAGCTTGTTGAATGTTTTAACTGCCTTTGAGAAATTGTTAGAAACAATCTTGTAGGAGTTTTGTTGTCTTTAGAATGGTTGTATTCATATGTTCTTAGTCTCTAACATATAGGATGATTAGCCTGATTTAAGTTTGGAATGTGAAGAAATGATTTCATATAAACAAGTAGTTTAATGAGAACAATTGGTGGATTGCAATTGTTTTAAGATTTAGTGCTTACAATGCTCGGTTTATTGAACCGACTGTGTGACAATTTTACGAGATGGTTGCCGTAAGTGGTAAAGACACACTGCAGATCTAATGTGATGTTCAGATTGTTTAATTTGGTTTTATGATGAATTCCAATTTGATTCTCTAAATGTACTACTTGAAGAAAGATGTTCTTTTGCTATTGAGTATTGTATCAAATATGCTGAATGCATAAAATGTATTTGATTAGCTTAGAAATGAATGAAATGAGGTATTTGTTACGTATGTGTTTGCATTCATATCTTGATGGATTGAACTTCTTCGGTTCGAATGATTTTAAGAGCATTGTTATTATTGTATACCTTGGAGACATTTGGGATTCTCTAAGTAAGCTTTCCAAAGATTATGTGACTGGATACTTGTGTAGGTTTAGTAGTTCTGTTATGTTCTATTTAAAGCTAAATTGGAATTTAGATCACTGTCTTTCGAGAAGCTAAGGTTAAAATAAACCTCAACATGAAGCTAAACCAGCTGAATAAATTATTACTTCCTAGTCTTGATCTAAGTCAAGACAACGTTTAATTGGATTTTTAATCACTATATCTTAATAATAATAAGTATGATATATTTCAGTTTTGAGAACTGATATAAACCAAAAAGAGTATGGTTAGCAACCTTATGTGAAGATTAAGGGCTATTGCCCAGTTTCGTTGATTTTAACTACTATTTTTCAATGAACTCCTTGATGAGACCTCAAGTCTTAATAACTTCTCTTTGTGAAATGGGTTTTATTAAGAAAGGCAATTCTAAGGTGAGGAACCTAGGGGTTGGGAAAAGACTACCCTAAAAGGAGCGTCTTAAAGTATAACTTTAACTCAACGTATGTAACACCTTAAAAATAAGTAGATCTTTTCGAGGTGGATTTGAAGGTTGATGGCACAAGTCAACTACAGGGTTGTACCTTCGAGAAGATTAGGATCTTCTCGAAGATACAACAATGCAGGTGACTTATGGCGACACCCTTTGCATTGATCATTAAAATTTACACCTTAAACTCAAACAAGTTTTACTCTGGGACTGATTAGGAACGTGGTCATGTTATAAGGCTGCCCCAAGAGACTCGGGATATCTTGACACACTGGGTTAACTAGGGTTGACCCAGTATGTCAGCGTATCCCTAGTCCTCGGGAGCATCCCTATAACATTGTCATATTACTAATCCGTTCCTGAGTGAATAACTTGGGGCAGGAGAGACTGACAAAAGTCAGTATAAGACATTCTACATAACATAGGAATGGGGTGAAGGACGTATTCCAGATTGACGAGTATGTTGTCAAGGGATATGAGACATAAGCAGTATGTTTCAAATCTTTGGCCAAAGTATCGCAAGCTGCTGATTGTGTTGTCCTATGTCACCTAGTCTAAGGGACGAGATGCCGATGAATAATGGTAACAATTATTCAGATAGGTTCCTTGGACAAAGCATTCTGAATCCTAGATTAGGGAAGAGAACCGCAAGAGTGATGTGTTAAAATAAAAACGCCAACTCTTGATACTCATGAATAGATCGGTAGATTACCGAGTCATGGAATGAATAGATCGGAGGTACTCCGAGTCATTACAACAGCATATGGTTATCTGTTATAAGAATGGTTGTTTTGATTTGTGAGTTCTAAATTATGTATTTAGAACTAGGAAGCATTTATCAAAAAAATTCTTGTTCTATTGTTCTAAAATGGAGATGTTACATCACAAAGGAGACTAGATAAATCGAAGCGTGGATCGATTGTGCGGGAGTGACGAAAAGAAAGGATCTGGAGGATCTCGATTAGACCTGGAGCACCTAGAGGAGGTATGGGGCACCTACGGGTACTGTTCTATAGTCTAGGTTCTCTAGTCTCCACAAAAGATCTCGAATCTAGTCTTCATAGATCCAAAAGCTAATCAGTAATGTTCACTTCTGTCACATCAATTCCGTTTTACATTTCCAAATGTCATTGATATCTCAAGATGAAATAAAGACATGCAAGACCCAAAAAAGCATCAAACCCTAAAAAATAAAAATGTGTATAAAGGGGTCATATTATCCTCAACTACCAAAATGGTGGACTTACTAATCGAGCATTGCACTACATATCATACCTAATGTAGTTCTATGTGTAACTATGTGTGAACATGCCCTAGGTTTCTCTTGTACCATTCACACTTTTTGAAGTAGAGAGAAGTAACTATGTGTATAAAATGTAATAGAATTTGTGCATGGAATAGAATAGAATCCCTCCCCCTATGAAGTGTGATTTAGATGTCCTAGCCTTGTGCCTTGATTGTAACATCCTCATTTTATACATTAGAACAAGTAAATTTTTTATTTTTATTTTAATAAATGCTTCCTGGTTCTAAATACATAATTTAGAACTCACAAATCAAGCAACCATTCTTATAACAGATAACCATATGTAGCTGTAATGACTCGGAGTACCTCCGATCTATTCATTCCATGACTCGGTAATCTACCGATCTATTCATGTGTATTAAGAGTTAGCATTTTTATTTAACACATCCCTCTTGCGGCTCTCTTCCCTAATCTGGGATTCAGAATGCTCTGTCTAAGGAACCTATCTGAATAATTGTTACCATTATTCATCGGCATCTCATCCCTTAGACTAGGTGACTTAGGACAACGCAATCAAGCGACTTGTGATACTTTGGCCAAAGATTTGAAACACAATGCTTATGTCTCGTATTCATTGACGGCATACTCATTAACTCGGAATACGTCCTTCACCCCATTCCTATGTTATGTAGAATGTCTTATACTGACTTCTTTCAGTTTCTCCTATCCCAAGTTATTCACTCGGAAACGGATTAGTAAGGTGACAACATTATATGGATGCTCCCGAGGACTAGGGATACGTTGACATACTGGGTCAACCCTAGTTAAACCAGTGTGTAAAGATAGCCCGAGTCTCCTAGGTAGCCTTATAACGTGACCACATTCCTAATCGGTCCCGAGTAACTTGTTCGAGTTTAAGGTGTAAATCTTAACGATCAATGCAAAGGGTGTCATCATAAGTCACTGCATTGTTTGTACCTTCGAGAAGATCCTAATCTTCTTGAAGGTACAACCTGCAGATTGACTTGTGCCGTCAACCTTTAAATCCGCCTCGAAAATATCTACTTATTAATAAGTGTTACGCACGTTGAGTTTAAATTATACTAAAAGATGTTCCCTAAGGTTAGCCTTTCCCGATCCTCGGGTTCCTCACCTTTGAATGACCTTTCTTAATAAAATCCAATACACAAGAGAAGTTATTAAGACTAGAGGTCCCATCAAGGAGTTCATAGAATATACATAATTCTATATCAATGAATTTGGACAATTACTCTCATCCTTCACATGAGATTGCTAACCAAACCCTTTTAAGGTTTATATCAGTTCTCATAACTGAATTTATATCTTACTTATTAATATCGAGATATAGTGATTAAGAATCCAATTACATGTTGTCTTGACTTAGGTCAAGACTAGGAAGTAATAATTTATTCAAACTTGTTTAACTTTGCTCAAAGTTTATTTTAACCCTAGCTTCCAGAAAGACAAAGTGATCTAAATTCCAATTTTAGCTTTAGATAGAACATACTAGAACTACTAAAAATCATAAGTATTGGTCACTTATTCTTGCAAGCTTACATTGATAATCACAAAAGTCTCCAAATTATACAATAATAACAAGCTCTCAAGATCATTTGAACCGAAGAAGGTCAAACTATCAAGATAAGAATACAAACACATAAGTAACAAATATCTCTCTTTATTCCCTTCAAAGCTAATCAAATACATTTTATGCTTTCAAAGATACTTGATACAATATTTCAACAGTAAAAGAACATCTTTCCTCATATAGTACATTTAGAGAATCAAGTCAGAATTCATCATAAAACCAAATTAAACAATCTGAACATCCTATCGATCTGCGTGCTTTTACCACTACGGAAACCATCTCGCAAAAATTGTCAACATGGGTCGGTTTGATGAACCGAGCATGATAAGCACTAACTCTTAAAACAATTGCAATCCACCAATCTGTTTCATTAAACAACTGTTTAAATGAGATCATTTCACCAAACAAGTAAACATATTTCAGACTATGCTTTTGTAATACAAACATGACTATAAACGCGTAACTCGTATTATCGTTCTTGAATAGTCATAAATACCTTTCAAATATTTCATCAAAATATTAGAAATCAAGTAGGACGAAAGTATCCCAAACAACTATCCATCTGAATTCCAAGGACAACAAACATCAGACAGATCATTACATTCAACATAGTAAAATGAATATCATAACAAATCATGATTCCATCAAGATGTTAAAACAGTTCCAATGGTTAGTTAAAAATATAACAACATATACTTTACAACAGAAGAGAAAGAAAACGAGTCATTCCTATTTCCCTTCCAACAAGCTCATGACTGTACCGTCCCCTCGAGAGTAAAGCATTCACCTTATACGCATACGAATAAGTCAGACGAGCCACAAGAAGAACCACAGTTTTGTTAAAGTTTAAATATAACAAACTCCTGTAGCTTACTAGCAGTACAATAGCTCTCATGCCAAAACAGTGATGAATATCTATCAAATAGACTCCACATAACCTTCCATACGAAGCGACAAACAAGAAGATATTTAATGCCATTCACTCGCCGAGTGCAAATGATACTCCTTAGTTCATCAAGCTCAAAACTAGATATTCATGCTAACAAGACGTAATCATGTTCAAACACAAGAACAATCCCACTGAGTCGAAACTCACATCAACATTCAGTTCAATTTAATCCCTACTAAAACACAGCAAGGACAAAAATCGAGAATCAAACCAACATACAACATAACATGGGCTCGAACGATTGCAAATTCAACCAATACTTAAGTTAAAGGTTTCATTCAAGTTCAATCGTATGTCAACAAATCAAGAATACCAAAAGTACTCACAAAGAAGAACTCCTACGGATGTTACAACATAAATTAATTTTTAGTGTCTTCACCAAAGTTGATAACATTTATAATTCATAATGACAACAGCATTCATAACCCAACTTTGAATGAAATTAAAAATACTAGATACCTGTCAAGGACTCTCACTGAGTCAGTATCGACCAAAATCATAACAGGACTTACACAGAAGTAGAAACACCAGTCACATATCAAGGATTCCAACCATGTGGTACTCTTCAAATAAACTTCTACAGAAGTAGAAAGATACATGATACATATCAATCCAAAAATTCCAATCAAACAATATCATCTTTGTGTTCACATCTCGAACTCCTTGTAAGTAGAAACGTATGGCATTCACAACTAACTTTCTACGTAAGTCCAAATACAAGATATATATATATATAAATATTAAGGGTTCCAAAAGAGCGAATAGCAATAAGTGTTTATATCCAGGCTTATACGAACGTAAACACCGGTTTCCTATCAAGGACTTCAATGAATCCATACAACAAGTATTCATTTTAAACTTAAGCGTAAGACAGAATATAAAAAGTACACCAACCGAGTCTGTACCAAGAAATTCTTTGCTAAGCGAAAGTATTCATATTAAGACAACTGAAGTCATATTACCAATTACCCCTCCAAGACTCGACTGAATCAAACTACCAGTATTCACATATATGACTTCTACAGAAGACCATAATATACGAACCATTCCAAGAACTCCACAGAGTCATTTTGTGTATAAACAAATATATTGCAAACTATCAACGGGTTATATCCCATAATTGCAACACAAGGGGGGAAATAACTTCTACAAAGTCGCATTCGAATACAATAACACAACGAGTTATCCAAACAGAAGTAACTTAAGTATTATAGCAAGATCCAACAAGATTCAGCAACCATAACACATATTACTCACGACAAAACTTTTAGAGAAGTCGTATATACTGTACACTCAAGAAATCCAAACAACAGTATTCGTTTTAACAAGAGAAAACAGCGAGGTAAAGACCTAAGTCCGAATCAGACAAGAAAACAATTCTTAAACTCCTACAGAGCCAAATTCATATATTTTCCTTGCAACATTTCTTCAAAATCCAAGCTGGAATGCAAAACACAAGAAGGTAATACATTCGTTCGAAACAAAATGCACACCTATCAAGGGTTTACTCGAAAAATCGAGCAGTTAAGAAAATACAACAACTAAATCACACAAGGCTATCATAAAAACCAACAGAACCCGAAAATCATTTGAACAGAGTTGTTCTAATGAAATCATTTGAAAGAGAGCAAGATCTTTAAAAGTTAGAGCCTAACATGCCTGGTTATTTGCTTAAAAAATCCGAAGAAGACCACTGAAGTAGCTCGTGCCTTCTCCTCTTTTTCCACGTTAGATTCAACAACAATAACTTGTTATTTCCATGCCTTATAAACTTTCCTTGATAGAGAAAAGAGCGAGTTACACTCATTTTTGCCATGCAACACCAAGAAGATCAAAGGTGCGAAGAACCAGTGATCAAACAGAGGGAAAACTAGAGCGCATGAAAAACCAAACAAACTACCAATTTTCCATTTTGCATGCCTTCCCGTGAAACCCGAGCTTGAAGACTGAGTTCATTAATTGCATTTACTCCAAATTTCCCACTCAATTTCCATTGCCATTGACCGCCATAGTTGGCAATGGACAAATGAAATTCAAAGACCATATCTAACTTTGGCAACTCTGCCACGTCGGCTCTTGCTAGCCGTTTAAAGTTCTACCAAATTACCCGTCCTTCATGCTTATCCATCTATTTTCATGCCTTAGAAACTACTCGCCCATGGCTCGCACCCTTTCATAGGTCCCCTTTCTTCCTTGTTCATTAGTTAGGTTAGTAACATAGGTTAGGATTTAAGATGCAACTTAGTCTAACCTCCATAGCACAAAGTTACTAACTTAGAACATTTAGCTTATAGCTTAGGCCTAGGTTAGATTAACACTAATCTAACCCATAGATCATAGTTTAGTTTTAGGTTACTAACCTTAATAAATCCAGTTTAGGTCTAACATTTCAAATGCTTAGAAAAAGAACCTACAAACATACATTCACGAACAGGATTCACTCATGCACTGCCAATAGGCTAGTGGAATAAATGTATCTAAATTTATTACCTGGCCCACAATCAAGACCTTCCTGATATTACGATATCGGGAACCAATTCATTTAACACGATCAGCCTGAGTTAGACTCCGGAATAGTTTATTCAACACATTCAAACCTTGCAACCTGCAAAAGGTCTATGATTTTAGTTCATCCCGAATAAACTTAAAGCATTACTTGGATCAATGCCACTGATCCAAGGCTGGGTCTTATAGATGGATAAATCCACAATTCATTCCGAGATCAGATTAAACTCAGGTGTAAAATGAAAGAAATAAAAGAGTCCAATCATATTCCGACTCAGTCAAAGATCTGTAATTTCTAAGAAGATACAGTCCATATCAAGCATGACTTCACAATCAAAGGAACACATCCTTTTACAAAAGAAATCACATATCAACACTTGAATGCTCAGGAGGAAGTAACATGATTGGGGTTTTACATTGATAATGAAGCTATGTTGATGTAAGTGATCTCTAATGCAATAAATGGATACAAATCTAGATGATTGATAGAAGTAAATGATGTTAGGTCCCTCATTATGGTCTCATAACTTTATATTTATAGGGTTCTCCTTGTCTAATTTCGTAATTAACCCCGAAAAGGTCAACCACAAGAAAGATAAAGATGTAAAATGGCTAGAAAGAGCCCAAAAAGTGGTGGGAAAACTCTAGAAGGATCGGGGCACCCGAGATGGGACCAGGTGCCCTAGCAAAGGCTAAAATAATATGGGATGACAGAATTTGACTGGGCATAATGGTGTAAGAGGTTCATAATGATGAAATAAAATAAAATAAAGTGGCCAAAAGAAGGGGTTAATTAGTAATTTTTTCCCTCAAGAACCTTCTAAATAGTAGTATGAGACTAGGATAAATAAATGTTTTAAGTGTATGATTTTGTGACTACATTTTCCCCCACTTTATGTTGATGAGTGGATATCTTGGAAACATAAAGTAGATAGAGATGCATACCTAATGTCGATGTAGAATAATGAAGGTGTGTCGAAGGACTAGACAAAGCATGGAAGATAAACATATGGAGGAGCATGGAAACTAAAGATGAAAAATGTGTAAAGAAAAAGTGATGAGATTTAACCTAGGGTGTAACGCATGTGTAGTTGTTGTGGTCTGTAGTGTACCATCATGGTTAGTAAATCATGTGTGCTTCGTAGAATTTTGTTGTCACTTTTTTTTCCCCATTTGATCGCTTGTTTCTCATACGGTTGGACCTGCAAGGAGAAAATGATCAAGTAGTCAAATATTTATGTATGTAAGAGTAAAAAAATTATGTAAAAGATGCATATGTATGTAAATGTAAAGTATGTCAATGTAAAAATGCAAAATGTAAATAGAAATGTAAATGAAACATGTGCATCTAATCCAGATCGAGAGAGTGTGTAGAAGGATATCTTGTCCTATGATTTGTTGGGGCGATCTCATATCATAGGACAAAGAAGTGTAGGGAGGAAATACTTTGTGTCCTCCAAGATCTAACTACTTCCCTAAATGTGTGTAGATATCTCTATATGTCCTAGTTTTTTGGGAAATCCAACGCCACTAGCTAAAGTAGTGTATAGAGGTACACCCACCGTAACCTCCAAGCCTGCAACTACTTCCCGAATGCTAAGGAGACCATCTCTGTAAAATTTTGTGTATGGGGTTCGTAGATTGGTCTCGAACCCACCACTATATGTAATGTAGACACCAAATATGTGTCTTACGACCCCCGTGCCCCGCATCCCATTTCGCAACCTAGCCTCACCACCTAAACCTTTCATAATTATTTATTAATTACCTTATATTTAATAAATCCACATCTCCAAACCTGCCACCACATTTTGCCACCTCATCATGACCTAGCCCTAACCCTAAACTAACCTAATTAAGACCTATAACTTGATCTACATCCACACCCATGACTAATTACTCCTCACCCGCACCAAAATCAACCTAATAATGACTTGACCAAGCCCATAACTAATTCCTTGGGTGAAAAGGAGGGAAAGTTGGCTATTTTACTAAAGATAGCCCACTTTGACTTAACCAACATTGGCTCCTACTTGACCGCCGTCGATTACGTAACCGCCAACGGTTCCATGTAAATGACCTCCCCAACCAAAAACAAAGGGCTAGATTTTCATTGATCTAAATATCGGAAGTCATTGGAAGGATCCAGAATTTTCACTTGGCCGAGTAGAGACAAGTGAAGGAAAGGAGGAGTTTGCAGAGAAGGACATCAATCCCAAGATCGCAATCGAGTAACCTAGGAGCCCAGTGACACTCATCCAAGCATTGGGAGAGAAGATAGCTCATCTTTGATTATCTCGATCATCCTACCCGAGCCCCGCCTTCATTATCACAGTCTTTGGACACGATATCTTTGTCAGAACTAGTAAGTAGTGTCTTATACGTTCTTTTAATAACATTTCTTGGATTTCGAGTCACAAAGTAATTATAAGTCTACTCCCAAATCCACTACCCAAGAACACCCTACATCTAATCTGTCATTCCTCTACCCTTACATTGCCCCAAGAATGCCCCCATATTCTCTGAGTCTTCTCCATCACCCCATTACCTATCCCCAATCATTTACTAGCCTTATAAACACCATAGCCACCTTATAGCCAACCTTCACTAAAAGCCCCTAAACCACTACCCCTACCGATATCGGTTAGCAGAAACCGGTACCGGTGATAGTGACCAGCATCGGTCACTGTGATTCAAAACCAAAACTAGCCCTTTCCTCTATTATTTTAACAAGGTAATTAAATTGTAATTTTGCAATAATTTGTGTTAATTCATATTAGCAGGGGAACTGACCACCTTTGAAAGGAAGTTTAATACTTCCTGGGCCCAAGGCAGTTCCCTCATTTATTGTCTAATTAGAATCTGGTGGTCTTGTATTCTTACTTGCAGGTAGTCCTTCCTAGACAAAAAGGAGTTCTTTGCAATCGATCTGATCTCTCTCTATGGTACACGCACACCCTCTCAACATTCAACAGGTATTCCTCCTAGCCCTAACCCTTATCTGTTTCTCAAAGGAATGAAAGGATAGAAGCAACTCTATTCCAAGAACGGAAGCATTCTATGCGAAACATTTTGGCACCCCCGGTGGGACCCATTTTGGGTTTCTTTCTTTCTTGCTTGCTTTCATATAGGGAGCACACTTGCTATTTTATTCTTCTAAAATATTCACAAGATATTTTGTTACCTTTTGGTAAAATAATTTGTCTTGCTTTCACATTTTTGCATTAGTGAAAATCATCTCCTTGCTTCATCGAATATCATTTTCGATTTGGGTTTAAAACACGTGCATCACATTCTTGCTTGTTGTTTTCAATTCTAGTGAACATAGATTAAGTACAGTCGTACATGTGGGAGTGATATCCATGGTATTGACAAGAAATTAATCTTACTTTCACTACACAACACATACTAAATCACATCATAAATTAACACAACAGCCCAAACATCCCCGTTTTCCGTTGTTTTCCCGCCCGATTAAGGTAACCTTATAAGCCAAAACAAACTTGACATTTCCCCTAAGTCTTCTATTTAGGATTGACATCATCTTGCGTCTAAGGCATAAGCCCAAAGTGATTAAAACTAATCCTAGGGTTAGTCTGTTAATTTGCTTGTGCATCTTGCTTGTTTTTAGTTCTGTTTCTCTGTCATACACTATTTTCTGTGATCACTTCAGAACAGTTTGGTAGGTATACTAAGCATCGTTAACCCCAAATCAGCAACTTCTTACAGATTCTTACACCGGTCCTATTCTACCAACATCGGTTAACTTACCGATGCATTTATAGTCGACCAACATCGGTTACTGACCGACCGATATCTGCCATCTTTTCACAATTCCCAAAACTAAAGAACCTACCAATTCAAACATTTTGTTGCTGTTCATTCCTCGATAGATTACATCCCTACTGTGTACTCTTGTCCATGGTTGTTATCACTCAGAAACAAGCTGCAGCCATGGTTTCACATGCCTGCTCCGTGCCTTTTCCTGAATCACCCCCTTCACATCCTGTGGGGAATCCTATGGACACCAGCGAGGTTCCCAAAATCCCTGTAGGAGATAAGGAATTTGTGAAATTTTTGGATGCTAATCCTAGCACTGTACAGTACTATTTGTCTCATGCCCCTGACCGTACACCCGACGGTCAACTCCTTGTTGGCATGCCTATTAGTATAGCCGCTCACTTAGCTCCTTCCCCACCTGATAACTCCGCCTTGCCTTCTTCATCCTTAGCCCCGTCTCCCAACTCAGTGGCTTCAGAGGTTCTTATGGCATAGATTGGCTTTCCTTTTGTTAACTGGGGCCCCATGTATCATTACCGCCTAACTGCTGCTCCTACCTCGTCTCTCTCACAGTGCTCCTTTCATAACTTGCTCTCGCCACCTATCCACACAAGCTTTCCTTCTCAAGCTCCGCCCGCCTTTTCATTTCCACACACGTATCCGGTGACTTCAACATCTTATATAGGATATCCCTATTCGGTCACCTCACCATATTTTTCCTCGATACCTTATCAACATTTAACCCCACCATTGTCTAGTGGTGGCCCTTGGCCCAATCCTCCTCCATTTACGGCAACCGCACCATCATCTCATCCAACTACTGATTTAATCAAACAAATGATGGACAAGATGTAAAATCTAGAGGTTTCGTTTTAGGAAGCCGTAGCGCCCTGACATACGAGCAAGTTTATTGGGAGCCTATTCATCCTTCGGTCCCCCTTCATTCATATCCTCCTCAATGGGAATTACCAAAATTCACTCGTTTTAATAGTAAGGAGGATCCTCAACAACATTGCAATCATTTAGACATGCTTGCTATCTCGATTCGCTCATGACGATGTCTTACTACTCGCACCTTTCCCATGTCCTTATCAGACCCACCTTGGAGTGGTACGGTGCTTTAGCCCAAAGCACTCAATCTTCTCTTTTAACCAATTAGCCCAATCTTTCTTGGATCATTTCTCCATTAACATTTCAGAAAGTATCTATCACCGACCTCTATGCCATCCGAAAATTTGAAGATGAATCTATCATGCATTTCGTTGGACGATGGCGGGCCTTATCAGCCAACTTACTTATGCCTTGCCTCAGCCGAACTTATCAAACTCTTTACGTGGGCTCGCGCTAAGAACATTTCTCCTACCCTCCAAATTCAAACTTTCGCACATTTGACGAGGCCTTTACTATGGCTCGGAAACTAGAAATTTGAGCCTTAGAGGAAGAGAAATTGCGGTTGCGCAACAAAAACCCCAATTTCTGAACCCAAGACTCCACCAACAAACCTAACACCACCAATCCTCACACATCGACTGCTTCGAAATCAAAAGGAGTTGTACACATGGTGATGGTCAAATCCCAAACACCATCTAATACCCCGCCAAAAACCACCTATAAGTATAAATCCAAGCCCATCAATTACACTCCCTTGGGAGAAACTTATGGTGTGATATTGGAAAAATTGCTCAAAGCAGGAGCTATTACCTTACCTCCTGTTAAACCTCACTCCGGGTTTGATTCCACCCGCGCTATACCTTCTTGGTACAAAGAAAATGACTTCTGTAACTTCCACCATGTGAAGGGACACAGTCATGAAAACTGCAAGATGTTGAAAAACATAGTGCAGGAAATGGTTGATGTAGGGGATATAGCCCTCGATAATCCTAATGCCCCTGCTAACCGAAATTTGAAAATCTTCAACAAACCATTCCCGAACCACTCATCTAACAGTAACATAAACCAGATATCTTAGCCGAGGAGAGTGTTCATGAAATTCATGCAGTCTTCGACTCCCAACCAAAAGCCTCTATCGAGAAAATTCTGAATCAAGCCTCTTCACTAATGCAGGAACCCGAACCCCCTTCACCACCATCAAGACAAGACGAAATCCTTGCCATTCCTTTACCCATAAAGGAATTAACCGCCAGAGTTCTCTTCTCACAGATGAGCCTTCTTACACCACATCCTTGCAAGACTATGAGCGGATGTTATCTAACTTATCTATTTCCCAAACATCTCCTTCTACCACTCTTGCTGTACAAGAGGAAGGCTCGCCACTTTTTTCATCATCCTTAGACGAGAAACCCCTTGAACCAACATCACCAAATTCTTTAATCATGACGGATCCTCTCAAACATGCCCTCCTACCTATTAGTTCTTCATCGCCTAAATCTTTTCAATGACCGGTTGACCTCTTAACGCCCATTGATACGGTACCTCATTTACCCCCTGTATCACACCCACAGTGGACCGGAATCACAACCCACCTTTCTTCCATACAAAAGTTCCTATTCACACATGAGGATTGTCACCCCTCAGAAGATAGACGAGTCCTATGGGAACGTTTGAGTACACCATATTCTACTCAAATGCAGATGACCAATCCAGACGCCTCTACCATATACCCGAAGTGTTTACAAAAGCTTAAAATGCCTATGTCCTCATCTTCACCCCCTCATCTCTACCAAATACCTCATCCACCTCTATTGACCTAACCAAACCTTCCCCTACGCTTGGGACCTCACCAATACCCAGTCTAACACACCCACCTAAAAGGTTAGATTTATCCAAAAGTAAAGTCGTCCATCCACTTAGGAGACAGACCCAATCTCCTCAAGTCCAACCTATGTCTCTATCATAACTAAAACCATCACCGTCACACCTACCTTCTATATTGGGACCTCATCCCTCCACCTTACATCAATACATCATACCTCCTACGTTTTTAATAAAATGACGTACACCTTCTGCACCCATACAAAGATCCAAGGGTATATCAACACCGTCACCCCAAGTATCCTGTCCACCTATCAACTCTAAACAAACTCCATCATCAAAGGATTTGTTTACTGTCACTCCTCTTTCTCCGTGGTTGTTTTTTGCTACCACGTCATCTGACCAGCTAAACATAACTTCTGCGCCGAAGAAGCCACGTTTAGTTAAATCCAATTATCAAAACCCCTTGGCTAAGCCGCCACCTGCATATGAATCAACCATACCCAGTCATTACCAAAACCTACCCAATCAATAGCCTCATCTTCCTCTGACTTTGACCCGCTCAAAGGGTCTTACGCCAAAATCCTTGCTATGTTGGTGGGGAATGCGACCATTTCCCTACCCCCACTTAGACCCTATGATCCATCTAAACCTCGACCTATAGGTTATGATGAGTCTAAAATTTGCGCTTACCACCGCACACCAGGACATGATGTAGAGGGATGCAAAGCGTTGAAAGCCATACTTCGTCAGTCACCTCTCTCGGATAGAAAGGTTAAGAAAGACAACTTACGAAGGGAGAAACCTTTAGCTTCAATCCCCTCTCCTATACCACCTGTCCCCTCCTCACCAAGATCTATCATTATTACAACCCCACCTCTCGAAGACCATGACTTATCCCTACCATCTTCCTCCTCTCATGTTCACGAGATCAATATGATTAGTGTTGCTACTCGAGGGCAGAAAAACAATGGGAAAGCTAAAGAAAACACTCTTGTGGTCTCTCTTTCTCCGTCCGCCATCCCGATCGCACCACCACCTAAAGTGGTTATTCGTGGACCTACCTACCCCGTCTCTAATGGAGTGGCCCACCGTACCATGATCAAACAGCTTCACCAATCACCTATAAAAATGACACTGTATGATCTCATTCAGACCTCTAAATCTCATCGCCAAGCTCTTGTTGAAATCCTTCAAGGGATAGAGGTCTTACCTAATGAAACCTTGCCCGTTACCTCCATCTTAACACCCAACCACGTTGCCTCACTCACCAAACAATCTACCACTTTTGTCCTTGTGCAAAGAAACCGCTGTCGGCTTTCTCCAAAGATGAAATTTTTGACTTTGGTGCAGAAGATCCTAACCCCGCTCTTTTCATCTTAGCTTATGTCCGGGACATTCGGGTGCGTCGTGTTATGATTGATGGGGGCACTAGCCTAAACATCATCTCTTCCAAAGCCTTTCAACAAATGAATATCCCCTCTAGCTGCATGTGTGCCAACCCCACCATGCTACGTTCATTCAACGATGCTATTACTTCTACCTTAGGCACTGTGATGCTTAACATTCGTGTAGGGCCACGTACCTTACCCGAACTCTTCTATGTCCTTGAGGGTGAATTCCAATACAACATGTTGTTAGGCCACCCTTGGATCTGGGCTATGGGATGTGTTCCCTCTACCTTACATAGATGCATAAAATTTGAGTACAAGGGAAGTCCTATACCGTAAAAGCTGACCCTCCCCCCTTCAAAACCTGCAATATGTTATATCACCCCAATGATGTTCTTGTACTAGTCAAGACAACCATTCATCCAACCCAACCATCCACTTCAACCACACCTCAGCCATCCACCTCAACCGCACCTACACCTTCAACCAATGAGACCACTATGCAAATACCACTTCCTTTCCCACGGACAACATCCCAACCTCAGACCCCTTAGTAGATGTTTTTCAACGCCTTACGCTGGGGGAGTATCACCTATATAACGTTAGCTCTTTCCATACCCCACAGGAGTATGGACAGATACATGTGCATCCTACCTACGACCATCGTGTGGGGGAGGTAATCTCTTATGGACCACCTAATTGCTGCACCAACCTAACATATGGGTGTGTCGACGCATCCTTTGTCACCCCTGAACCTCCCCTTGGTGTGGTTCCCTTCCAATCTGATTTTCAATATCTAACTAATCGTCTTTTTGCCCTCACCTTCTTGACTCGTTGTGCTTGGAAAGGTTTTGGTTTTGGTCTTTATGAACAAGGCCGACATACAATCATTCCCGTGACTACATGCAAACACAAAGATCGTAGTGGTCTTGGATTTCTGAAACACTTACACCAAAGAAACCTCGTGTCAGTTGTATCCTGGAAGATGATGACATCACCCCTACCGAACCATCATCACCCATTTTTCCATCGTCACCCACAGAGTCGATAGACCCTGAATCTATCTCTCCTAACTTTTTTTTTCATAAACGCTATCTTCCTGGGTCCTCTCACTTATCAACACGATAATGAAGACCCATCTTCTCTTCCCCTTCTGTATCCACACATGATCAAAGAGCACTCACCTTCAATTAATGTTGTTGAGTGCCAGGATGACAACTCCATCCTCACTTACCTTGGTACGGACGAATCTTATATTCAACGCGCCTTGCCATCCGATACTCAAACCATGTTGAATAAGTCGACTATAGAAATCAACATCCACACAGAGGATGATCCTCACATTGTGAAGATCGACAATCTCTTAACACATCGAACAAACCACCTTTACTACCTTTCTCAGTGCCCACAACCAAGCTTTCGCTTGTCCTACGCTAACATGCCAGGAATTGATCCTGACATTGCTGTCCATAACATTACCCTGAAAACCGATTCCAAACCAATTAAACAGAAACTGAGAAAAATGCATCCACACATTGCCCTCTTGGTCAAAGAAGAGCTTCAATGACTCCTTTTTGTTTCCTTCATCTTACCTATTGACTATCCTCAATGGATTTCTAACATCGTACCTATCACTAAAGCGACGGGGGGACTTCGGATATGTATGGATTTCCGGGACCTTAACCTCGCTTGCCCAAAGGATGACTTCCCCCTCCCAAGTATTGATCAACTTGTTGATCTCACTGTGGGCCATGAGATGCTTTCTCTCATGGATGGCTTCTCGGGATACAATCAAATTTTGGTAGCCCCGGCCGATCAACATAAAACTACCTTCATAACTCCTTGGGGAACCTTCTGTTATCGTGTCATGCCGTTTGGCCTTAAGAATGCTGGTGTGACCTATCAGCGGGCTATGACTTACATTTTTCATGACATTATGCACACTATCCTTGAGGATTATGTCGATGATCTTCTTGGAAAATCTAAACATCGCAGTGAACATCTCGATGTTTTAACCATTATTTTTGATCACCTGTTACAATATTGTGTTCGTCTTCAACCAAAGAAATGTGTCTTTGGTGTCCTTTCGGGAAAAATTCTTGGTTTTATCATCTCTTTGCATGGCATCGAGGTCGATCCATCTAAAGTCAAAGCTATCCTAGAAATGCCCCCACCTACTAACCTCAAACAATTGCGTAGTTTGCAAGGTAAACTCCAATCTATTTGGCATTTCATCTCTCAACTCTCGGATCGATGTCAACCTTTCCATCACCTCCTTAAAAAGGACATTGCCTTTCAATGAAGTGAAGAGTGCCACCAAGCCTTTGAGGCTCTCAAAGTCTATCTCTTGTAACCACCTATGCTTATCCCACCTCAGACGATTGCCCTTTCTACCACCGACCATGTTGTAGGAGCCATGCTTGCACATCATGACTCCGAGCATCGAGAACAAGCCATTTATTACATAAGTCGTACTCTCGTGGATTACAAGACTAGGTATACACATGTAGAAAATTTGTGCCTAGCCCTATCATTCGTAGCCACCAAACTCCGACACTACCTCCTGAATCACAAAACTTTTGTCATCACCAACACGGACCCCATTCATTATATGTACACCAAACCACATCTAAACCAACGCATCGCCCGATGGCTTATGCTCCTTGCCAACCTCGACCTTGAATTTGTACACCAGAAATCAATAAAAGGACAAACTATTGCAGACCAACTCGCAGAAGCCCCTTTACCTGGGGAGAAATTTACCAATTTTAATTTCCCCGACGAACTCATTGCCACTCTTTCACTCAGTGAGGAGTCGTATCCAATGACCCTCTTCTTCGATGGATCCAAATGCCAGTGCGGCGGTGGAGCTAGCGTTGTTCTCATTCCTCTTAATGTTGAGCCTATGCCTCTTTCATTCCGGCTCGATTTCCCCTGCACTAATAATACAGTGGAATATGAGGCCCTTGTTTTGGGTCTCCAGGTTGCGTTACACTTAGGTGTCAAGTCTATTAACATTTTCGGTGACTCCCAACTGGTAGTCAATCAAGTTATGGGCATCTACCAATGTAAAAATGAGGAACTTCAAAAGTACAAACATTACGTGGATTCACTTTTGACCTTATTTACTCATTATTCTATCCAAACCATTCCCGCTCCACTAACAAATTTGTGGATACTATCGCTTGCTTAACCTCGTAAATTCCGCCTCACCAACCGACTCGACATATTCGTCTTGGTCTAACAACTCTTTGCCCCATCTTACTCATCCCCGATGTTTGTATGATAAATAATGTGTCTGCTAATTCACAGGATACCTAGTATCACCAATTTCACGACTACCTTACAACCTCTGTTCTCCCACCTGACCTTACTAGTAACGGCAAACGTGCTTTTCTTAAAAGTGTTTCTCGTTATGTCATCATGGGGGGACTCCTCTATAAACGTGGCTTTGATGGCATCCTCCTTCGATGTCTAACCGGTGCGGAGGTCACCTATACCATCCAACAAGTCCACGATGGTATTTGTGGTGGACATTTTAGTGGCCTGGCCGTGGCCAAATGGATCCTTCGCCTAGGCTATTATTGGCCTACTCTTAATAACGACTGCTACGAATATGTTAAGTGTTGTGTTATGTGTCAACAACATGCCAACCTTCAACATACTCCTAGCCATCCACTACAGGTCACACGAGATCTTTGGCCTTTCTCACAATGGGGTTTAGACCTTATTGGTGAGATTCACCCGCCCTCTTCGCAACGTCACCGTTGGATAATCACAAAGAACCGAATATTACACTAAATGGGTGGAGGCCATTCCACTCATTTCAACCAAAAAAGAAAAAATTGTAGAATTCATTAACCATCACATTATCTGTCATTTTGGTGTTCCTCATCGCCTGATAACAGATAATGGAAAATATTTCAAAAACAAGTTGTTACAAAACCTTTATGACAACTTTGGTATCAAACTTAGTTTCTCATCACCTTACTATCCACAAGAAAATGGTCGTGCCAAATCTTCTAACAAAACCCTGACCAAAATTCTCATGAAAGTCGTTAATGATTCTAGAAAAAATTGGCATGATCACATCCCCTTTGCCCTTTGGGCTTATCATACCAGCATTTGTACCTCCACTAATGCCACACCATTTTCTTTGGTATATGGTACCGAGGCTGTCTTGCCTCTCGAAATACAAATACCCTCCCTAAGAATATCTCTTTAGGATATTCTCACCAATGATGATTTCCGCCAAGAGCAGTTAGCCCAATTGGAGCTTCTTGATGAGCGTCATCTTACAGCTCTTGACCACCTTCAAATCTATCAAAAATGCATCAAGTGTGCTTATGATAAGTGACTCCATGAGCGTACCTTTAAGGTTGGTGATCTTGTCCTCAAAGAGAATCAGCATGTAACCAAACTAGAAAAGAGCAAACGTGGAAAATTTGCTCCTAATTGGATTGGGCCCTACATTATCACTCATACTTATGGATCAGGCACTTACCGTTTAGCTTCGCTTAATGGTAAACCTGAGCCTGAACCCCTTAATGCCTTGCATCTTCGACCATTCTACTGTTGAATTTAGTGTTATATCACTTCTTATCTACCTTGCGCTCGTCCCTTGAGCTCATTTACTACCTCATACACTTTTGTTCCATGCATCTCAAAATAGAATCAAGCTCATGTGGTTTGGTCATTACCTCCTCTTAAAGATGCCTTCCCCTTTTTAGTCTAGTCCATGACTTAAAAGTATCAAAATAACATGTTCTCAATTGTACACTTATGGCTCAAGTCAAACTTCCTACAAAACTAGATGCTTCATGCCAAACAGGACATCTAGACCTCTAAGTTATACATAGACTGCTCCCTCGAAGGATAGCTATGTGCAAAGTCACTTCTACTATTATAAATAGACTGCTCCCCCGAAGGACAGCTATACACAAAAACCGCATCTGCTACTATAAATAGACTGCTCCCTTGAAGGATAGCTATACAAAGTCAACCTTTATCGAAGCTTCTCGCATTGATCGCTTTGTGAAGACCTCAAGAACAAAAAATACATATCCCCTATGGACTTCCCGCATTGATCAAGATATATCCGAGAAAAATAAGAGCAAGATTCCAAAGCACTTTTGAGTCATGGACTTGTCTATTTAGGTTTGGTTCTCTTTCGTCAGAATAATCACCTTATAATAAGTTCTCTGCACCCCAGCTATACCAGCCACCTCACCTCACCATTCGTCTACGCAACAAAACTCAAGGGACGTGACGTATATCCGATATATTGTGATTATACGACTCTTTTCACCTATCGACTTCTCGCCTATGCAAGGCACCTAGGGATTCAAGCCCATCCTATGTTAATATGTGGTTTGTTTAGCTCTTCTCAACTACGGGACACTTTTACCTCTTTTACTCGACTCTAGGATTGTGTGTTGACCTTAATTAGGACACGATTCCCTACTACTTGGGTAAGCTAACTTTCATTTCACCTATACCTACACCAACACTCCCAATACCGTACCAACACCAACAACATTACCCTACCAATATCAATATTTTTACCAACCGACAAATTGCCTAACCACAACCAAATTGCTTGAATTCACCTCTCCCTAGTCCTAAGGGAGAACTACATCGGTCTGAGGCCCTTCCTTGCTTTGTGTAATGGGCTATGTAGGCAGCACTTAGGAGACATGGGGTCTCCCAAGGTTAGCTTGACCATCCCCTACCATAACCTATCATGTGTTGTAAATATAAATATTTTTGTGTATTTCTATTTGACAACATTCATCTTTATCCTTTTTCAAAACAAAAAACATTCAAAACACAACCATTCTTATTATTATCATCACTCAAATCAACATACATATTTAGTTTTATTTAGATGTTAAACAAATACATCTTCTCTATCATCGACTCACAGGTCGGCATCCTTATTTATTCTTATACTCCTATGAAATTCACTTAGACCCTTGCGCCTCCTCCCGACTCAGGTGGTGATCATGATCGTCGACGCCACTCACTTGGCCTCTCCATCCTCAAAGGTGCCACTGCTATTGGTTCCTCCCACTGATCCACCAACATCTCCTGTAACATATGAATACGTCCTCTTCCGTGGAGGAATCTTACATCTAGTCTCTCCACTCGTGACTCGCAACCGCTAACAATCTCGTTGTCTCATTCACCGCGTTTGAGCTGATGAAATAAACCTCGTAGACAATCTCTCTCCACCTTTGTAATCACAGCTATGTCGGGACGATCACGTACACCTCGTAGCTCTGCTACCCACCATAATCTATAGGCCTCTGTCGCTCCCGCATCCATTACCCTGCGATTGGCTGCTATCTCTTCTGGCCCTTCTGGAGGTGTCGGCCGGGGAGGTGAGAATGCTTTGCCTCGGTGTCGATCCTCATGTATGGTCTATAAGCCATAGGTATATCCTGAACAAATCCAAATTGTCACCGCACGCGATCTAGAGGAATCCTCTCGTACTCACCTGGCTTGTGCCCTGCGATCCACCTCAATCGCTCTACACCCCTCAACTCCTCAGCTATGTTCTCTGTCACCATATAGTTCCCGTAAGGCCTCCAACAAATATCTACAATTGTCACCATCTCCCATACCTACCTATAATACTCGATGTCATCTATCACGGCCTGGGATCTCGCCTCTTGTTCTGTCTGGACCCATCGTCTGAATCCCAACCTTTGCACTCCTGTCTCTCCCGACTGGACGGGTCAGCCTATCGGTCACACACAAACAATGTGCTCATAGGCCCAACAATGTAATAAGTATGAACAATCCAGTGTCATCCTGTGTTTTCACCTGTAGGCCCATAAACCCCTGTATAACTCCGCCAGATATGCAGGTGCCCATGCGAAAGTCACACTCCTTTCTATCATTTCCCAAATAACACTCATCAATGCTTTTGGAAATCTTCCCCCCTCCGCCCTCGGTAATGCATAATACCCCACCGCTATCATTAATACCACTGCCAACCTTGTTTCCTCAGGGTGTGTTGCATACATTGTACCATAAGTGAATGTCAAACCTCGCTGTGTCAAATCTTGTGCAGCTGAACCAAATACTGTTGTTATCGCTCCCCGGCCCGCGCTAGGTAACGCCGATACACCGGTGTTCCCTGTAATTGGGAGCCTCAAAATTCTAAACACATCTTCCAATGTCACTGTCATCTCCCCTGTTGGCAGATAGAAGGTATTCTTTTCCGATTCCACCTCTCAATCAATGCCTGCAACATAGCATGATTGCGTGTGATTCGTGAATAATAGCGGATTCCACTTAACCCCACACGGTTTATCAATGCCCATTCAGCTGGTGTTACATCCGCTCGGATTCGTGACAACAAAGTTGGCACACTATCATTCATCCTTAACCCTGCCTCCGCCTGCATACATCAAAACGACACACAACCATTCAATAAATCAAATCCCCAAGGGTTTTTTCTCACATTCTAGAAATTCCTACAGTAACTGGTATCAGTTATAGATAACCGATACCGGTTTACTAACCAATACCGGTTATCTCTAAACGATACCGGTCACTGTCAAACATATACAACCTGCTTAAAAACATCCCCTACGATAATTATTTTGCTCGTTTACTCCTCTCTATACCTACAAACATACGTGAAACCCCACTTACCTACCCCATAACACTCACCCCATTCCAAACCCTTGCCTATCACCTTTTCTTTCTCATCTCTACCCTCTTACCTTCTCTCATCCTATTCATCAAAACATGCAAGAATTAAAATACAACCAAACAGTTTACCTCTCGGGATGCAGCAGCTTGGGGTGGAACTTGTCTTCCCTCTCGTCCCTGCCTGCTGGATGCTTCTCCTCGTTTAGCCATGTTCACCACCCTCTTCAAATATAATTTTTCTTTCTAACTTCTTAATCTCATCCCACACTCACTTTACCTGTCTCTTTCCTCCTTATCACTCAATTCTTTCATGCAATTACCTGTATCAGTTGTCAAACAACATCGCATTCGCGTATTTAACTTGTTGCATGACTCTAAAAATAAGAACTTAAGTTGCCACCCAAGCTTTTCTATTTTTAGAAAAGCTCAGTTTTGGCATAACCGGTATCGGTTACATAACCGATATCAGTCAACAATCTACCGACGTCGGTTAGCTAACCGATATCGGTCACATGCCTCCTTTTTCTTAAACCTGGGCCTTTTCTTTATTTTTTGTAAATTTTTGTGGCACCCACCTCTTTTTCTGCATAACGACACCATTATCAATATTTGTCATCAAAATCACATCAATATATCATCACAATTTCATCAACATCATCTATCTACAATAAAACAACCATCAACAAAATACGTACGACATTGCAATATCTACATCAAACCCATCAGTATATACACCATTTGGATCTAACTCATCATCTATACACATTAAATTTCAAAAACCATCGACAAAACACATAAAACATTTTATACACACCATGTGGATCAAAATCATCATATATATATATATGTTTAAAATATACAACTTTCCCCGTACGGGGCCTCGTGATCTCAAAATAATACAAAGCCGACACACAAGAGCCGCTATCATTTGTCAAAATCTCAACTCGGCTTGCAGGCCGGTCTCTCATGTCAAAAATATACCGGCTCACAAAGCCAAGATCAACTCTACAACTCGTACTCGGCTCGCAGCGGTATATAACACAAGAATGAATAAATGAATCATATGTGGGCACACAAGCCTCTATATACATAACCGGCTTACGAGACCGGTGCCTATATCCAATATACAAACAAAACACCCATCTCCACTCTAGGGATGATTCAGCTCCCCACCACCCTCAGCCCCTCTCCCGCCAAAAGAAGGGGGTTAATTATTAATTTTTTTCCTCAAGAACCTTCTAAATAGTAGTATGAAACTAGGATAAATAAATATCTTAAGTGTATGATTTTGTGACTACATTTTTCCCCACTTTATGTTGATGAGTGGATATCTCGGTAACATAAAGTAGATAGAGATGCATACCGATGTCGATGTAGAATAATGAAGAAGGTGTGTCGAAGGACTAGACAAAGCATAGAAGATAAACATATGGAGGAGCATGGAAACTAAAGATGAAAAATGTGCAAAGAAAAAGTGATGAGATTTAACCTAGGGTGTAACGCATGCATGTGTAGTTGTTGTGGTCTGTAGTGTACCATCATGGTTAGCAAATCATGTGTGCTTCTATGGAATTTTGTTGTTACTTTTTGTTGTCACTTTTTTCCCCATTTGATCGCTTGTTTCTCATACGGTTGGACTGCAAAGAGAAAATGATCAAGTATTCAAATATTTATGTATGTAAGAGTAAAAAAATTATGTAAAAGATGCATATGTATGTAAATATAAAGTATGTCAATGTAAAAATGCAAAATGTAAATAGAAATGTAAATGAAACATGTGCACCTAATCCAGGTCGAGAGAGAGTGTAGAAGGATATCTTATCCTACGATTTGTTGGGGTGATCTCATATCATAGGAAAAGAAGTGTAGGGAGGAAATACTGTGTCCTCCAAGATCTAACTACTTCCCTAAATGTGTGTAGAGATCTCTATATGTCCTAGTTTTTTGGGAAATCCGACACCACTAGCTAAAGTAGTGTATAGAAGTACACCCACCGTAACCTCCAAGCCCGTAACTACTTCCCGTAATGCTAAGGAGACCATCTCCTGTAAAATTCTTTGTGTATGGGATTCGTAGACCGGTCTCGAACCCACTCACTATATATATATATAATGTAGACACCAAATTTGTGTCTTACGACCCCCCGTGCCCCGCATCCCATTTCGCAACCTAGCCTCACCACCTAAACCTTGCACAATTATTTATTAATTACCTTATATTTAATAAATCCACATCTCCAAACCTGCCACCACATTTTGCCACCTCATCATGACCTAGTCCTAACCCTAAACTAACCTAATTAAGACCTATAACTTGGTCTACATCCACACCCATGACTAATTACTCCTCACCCGCACCAAAATCAACCTAATAATGACTTGACCAAGCCCACAACTAATTCCTTGGGAGAAAAGGAGGGAAAGTTGGCTATTTTACTAAAAATAGCCCACTTTGACTTAACCGACATCGGCTCCTACTCGACCGTCAGTCGTTCGGTACACGTAACCGCCATCGGTTCCCTGTAAATGACCTCCCCCAAACAAAAACAAAGGGCTAGATTTTCATTGATCTGAATATCGAAAGTCATTGGAAGGATCCAGAATTTTCACTTGGCTGAGCAAAGACAAGTGAAGGAAAGGGAGGAGTTTGCAAAGAAGGACATCAAGCCCAAGACTGCAACTGAGTAACCGGAGCCCAGTGGCACTCATCCAAGCATTGGGAGAGAAGATAGCTCATCTTTGATTATCCGATCATCCTACCTGAGCCTTGCCTTCGTTATCACAGTCTTTGGACTGATATCTTCATCAGGAACTAGTAAGTAGTGTCTTATACGTTCTTTTAATAACATTTCTTGGATTTCTGAGTCACAATAATTATAAGTCTACTCCCAGATCCACTACCCGGTAACACCCTACATCTAACTGTCATTCCTCTACCCTTACATTGCCCCAAGAATAGCCCCCATATTCTCTGAGTCTTCTCCATCACCCCATTACCTATCCCCAATCATTTACTAGCCTTATAAACACCATAGCCACCTTATAGCCAACCTTCACTAAAAGCCCCTAAACCACTGCCCCTACCGATATCGGTTAGTAGAAACCGGTACCGGTGACAGTGACCGGCATCGGTCACTGTGATTCAAAACCAAAACTAGCCCTTTCCTCTATTGTTTTAACAAGGTAATTAAATTGTAATTTTGCAATAATTTGTGTTAATTCATATTAGCAGGGGAACTGACCACCTTCGAAAGGAATTTTAATACTTCCTGGGCCCAAGGCAGTTCCCTCATTTATTGTCTAATTAGAATCTGGTGGTCTTGTATTCTTACTTGCAGGTAGTCCTTCCCAGACAAAAAGGAGTTCTTTGCAATCGATCTGATCTCTCTCTACAAGACGCGCACACCCTCTCAACATTCAATGTATTCCTCCTAGCCCTAACCCTTATTTGTTTCTCAAAGGAATGAAAGGATAGAAGCAACTCTATTCCAGGAACGGAAGCATTCATGCGGCATATAAACAAGAACCCACAATTCCAAGGGCGGAAAGTGCATTGAATTGAACCGGTGTAAATACATTGTGTTAGTATGTAAATCCCCAAATGATGCCCCCCTATTTGGGGGTGCATGTGATATCGATGATATGAGAATGTGGACCCAAAAGAGGACTAACCACATGTATGTTGTAACCCTCAAAATTTTTGATAGAAACTAAGGCATACGCACAAACAATAAGGCTAGCCAAAAAAGTTAAAAACATGCATGAGTGTAGAAAATAGTGTATAAGCTATGCAAATAGTGTGTAAGCTACCAACTAAATTAATGTAAACACGTAAGAAGACAAGTAATCCACACAAACCAGTTACAAACATGGGACATCACTCATGATGCCATAAGACACACAAGGACATCATGGCCACAAACAAAAAATAAGCATGCACACCAAACATAGGGCAAGGCCCGTAAACAATAACAACAAATGGCAGATAATAGTAGACAATGTAATCAAACAAGTATGGAAAAAATGTCCCTGCATAACAAATGTTTCACATGAAACACCCATTAGCATGTTAGAAAGATAACTAGTATGTCAAAAGTATGTATAAGCAATTAATGTAAAGTTCTAAGTACAAAATGAAACAATAGCACCTATTAGAGATGAATTTGGATGCCCGTAATGACCAGTGTAGGAAGGGTAGAAGGTGAGCATTTTTTTGTGTGTGAGAGAAATGTATCTACAATCACAACTAGAATAAGGTGTGAACACGCATGTGTGGATTATATAGATAAATGACATAAAATTAATCAAACTAGCATGTGTAATAAAGTGATCATGAACAACAAAAGTAAGCAAGAGTATAAGCAACCATAATATGCAACATGTTGTGGATGGATGGGCATGATAGGATCTACGTGCTCCTCAAGTGGATGGAAATTTATGTAGTGAGGTTCATTTTTTCCCCTCAGATTCAAGAATGAATCGTAAACGAGATTACATCATCAAGAAATATTTGAATAGTGTGTGTTGTGTCTCACACATTGTGAATGAATGTGTATGTTTAAATTGGTGATATGTGACCTAGCAATGATGTGTACATGAATTTTATATTTGTCACGTATATCACGACTAGATGAATGTATAAGTGATTATTTAGCCTAAGCATATGTCACTATAAGGTGAACGAATGAGTGATGATTTATCATTAAGCTTATATCACTACAAAAGTTGAGGGTGCGGTGGTATAATCTAACATGTAGGACACTAGAAAATAATAGGATAGGTGACGATTTAGCCTAAACCGTATGTCACTATGAGATGAATGATAGGGAGTGGTGATGTAACCTAAGGTGTATACCACTACAATATGATGGAATAGGTGAAAATTTAGCCTAAAGCGTATGTCACAAGCCTAGGAATGTCACATGGTGAAAGGTTGAATAGTAAATGTGTGATGATTATAAGGTCCATTTGATTTGTAAACACTTGGCAATCGAGTATGGGTTTAGGAACTAAAGTGCATCATCGGGTGGTGAGCGCAGCATGTAGAAGATAATGTAGTATATGTACGGATGAAATATGACCATGTGATGAGTAAAACGTGTAAAGACATGATGTGTAGAATGTGTAAAATATAATTTTTAAGGTGGCATGTAATGTATGTAAATAAACTAGTAATGTAGCAAGTAAGATGATGTAATTCTATACTCATATATGATGAAGACTAGCATAGTATGTAGAATATGTGTGAAAATACGTAATGTAAAATGAAGAGTATGTGAGGTATATAGATAAACGAAAAAATATGGTATGCAATATAAGTAGCGTAGGATGTAAGACACATAGACAATGTTATAGATACAATGGTGACTAGTAGGATGTATGATGTATGATGTATAAATGCACAAATGTCAAAATGTTGTAGACTAAATGTAGAATGTATGGTGTATGACACGTAATGTGTGACAAAATAAAATGTGTGATTCCTATAGTGTAGTGTGTTGGGTTCATGTGTGGTAAGCCCTCAATAGTCAAGTATAAACTAAAGCACAAGATTGTGTCATCGATAATGACGCGAGGTTGTATGGTGAGTGTTCCTAATGACATGACACAAATGTATAAGAATGTAAAATATGATGATGGTGATTATGCTAACACGAGGTGGAGAGGATGTGAAGTGATATGCCCCCAAGTATGCATAGTAAAATCATGTAAATTCATCAAGGAGATTTTCATGGTCATTATTGAAATCATATGGAACAACGTGGGAAACTTGATAAGCAATTGTCTCTAGTTGGTCATTCAGATAACCATGAACACGCAAGTTATACATTGTCATGGCATATTTTTCATCAATAAAGGGAGGCAATGGACATCCATGAGTATACCAGATAGTAAAATTAGGTGAGTAAAAAAGAAAGGAGCTATTACAAATACGCAAAATACCAAATGGCATAGGAAAATCTATATCAATATGAGTAGGGTCAAGTGTGCCTCCAATATAATCTAGCCAAGAGCGGCCGAGAGTAAGTGGAGAAGAAGTATGATAACGTGCAAGGTGAACAACAAGATGGAAAATGTGAATACCATATGCAACTGTGAGAATATCATATCCATGATACAAATGTGGATCAGATAAGGGAGAATGGAGGTCCTCAAAGACAAATCCAAGACATAGAATACCTTCATAGGTATAGGTGGTAGCGTCATAAAAGTGTTAAGTGGTATGTGTTCCCAATAATAATCATTTATAAAAAGTGTGCAGGTAAAGGGAGGTAGTGATAGTGGATAAGGTACACATGATGGAGGAGTGGGTGAAACAAATGAGTGGTCCTGGAATGGATCCTACATAAAGGACTTTAATGTTTGTAAAAGTGGGAGATGATGAGGAAGTGGAAGGAACAATATCAACCATATAAATAGTAGCTTCGACATTATATGGATATTCAATTGATTGTGGCCTAATAACACAAGGTGAAGAGGGAGGAGTGTAGATTGCATCAAGAGAGTCATCGATATGTGAGGTGGGTGGATCACTAGGTGGAGGTGAATGGGAAGCATCTTGTGGTTTGGGAATGATAGCAGGCATATTTAGGGCAGCCGGTTGAGGAGCTTGTGCCTCCTCTAGGACTTTCACTAAGGTATGAGGATCGATAGTATGCATATAAGAAACAACAATGCCTAGTAAAGCTTTGTGATCCATGTCAAAAGATGGAGAATGAATAAATGAAGGGAAAGGTTTATAACTGTGAGGGATCATTTGAAGTGTCAAAAATGCATGACCAAAAATATCAAACTACAAAATGATTGGAGATATAGGAGTATCTTTATCCATAATAAAAGATTGGGTTCACTAGAATGATTAACTAAAATTGACTAACTAAAATTAGTAAATGATAGTTAATATAATCTAGGAGGACATATAAACACAATAAATAAATGTACTAAGACAACATGTAAATGAGATAAGTAATAAAACTAATGAAAATAGAAACCCTAATATGCAAGGAGAAAGAGGAAAGATCTCATCTAATTCGACGAGGTGGCTGGACCTGTGTCACGAGGAGGACTGGAAAATCGTAAGCTGGAATGACTATGCAGGAGTGTCAAAAAGGATGGAGCTGGAGGATCGGCAAGCAGACTAGAACACCCTGGAGGAGGTCCGGGGCACCTGCAGTGATTTCGTCTATAGTCCGGGGCCCCCGGTCTGCACAAAAGATATGAATCTAGTCTTCACATGGCTAAAAGGTAATCTACAATGTTCACTACCTATCGCATCAATTCCGTTGTAATGTGTCAAATGTCATCGATATCTCAAGATACAAGAAAGACCTACAAGACCCCAAAACAAACATCAAAACCTAAAAAATAAAAATGCATACAAAGAGGTCAAACTTTCCTTAGCTGCCATAATGGTGGACTTACTAACTGAGCGTTACACTACATCTCAGACCCAATGTAGTTCTATGTGCAAGTGTGTGTGAACATGCCCTAGGTTGCTCTTGTGTCAGTTGCACTTTGTGAAGTAGCGAGAAATAACTATGTGTAGAAAATTTAATATAATGTGTGCATAGAATAGAATAGAATCCCTCCCCTATGAAGTGTGATGTAGATGTCCTAGTCTTGTGCCTTGATGATGGAGTTATGTGGATGCAAGTGATCTCCAATGCAATATATGGATGTAACTCTAGATGGAGTGATAGTAGTAAATGATGTTAGGTCCCTCATTATGGTCTCATAACTTTATATTTATAGGGTTCTCTTGGTCTAATTTTGTAATTAACCTTGAAAATGCTGACCACAAGAAAGATAAAGATGTAAAATGGCTAGAAAGAGCCCAAAAAGTGGTGAAAAACTCTAAAAGGATTAGGTCACCCCTGGTGGGACTAGGGCACCCACGGGCACCCCAATACTAATTTGGGAATCCTAGTAGAGGCTAAAATAATATAGGATGATGAAATATGATTTGGCATAAGGGTTCAAGAGGTTCGAGAATGAAAAATAAAATAAAATACCAAAAGACGGGGTTAATTAGTACTTTTTTCCCTCAAGAACCTTCTAAATAGTAGTATGAGACCAAGATAAATAAATGTCTAAAGTGCATGATTTTGTGACTAGTTATACAACCTATTTTTTCCTATCCTTTAGACTTGTGTGCCACCCAAAGAACACCTTTCCTTGTTTTGTATGGCTCATTTTTCCATCATTTTTCTCATCTATCTATCTCATCAAGTATCAATACTTACATCTCACAATCCACTTTATGGCCATCTTTGTAATCCCTCTGGGGCATCGTCTTTTCATCTTAATTCTACCAATGTGGTCATCTTTTATCCTCATCCCACTCTTATGCATACATTTTTTTCTTCATGTTGTAAGGATAGCGCATGATCTTTTTCCCTAGACATTTTGTCATGACCTTTATTTTGACCATCCTCACATTGTTTACGCATATTTTGATGTTTTCCTTCAACCCATTGGTCCCACGTCTTGTACATCCATCCGTGTGGATTCTCATTGGATTCCCTCCATATTGTAGTGATCTTTTCCGATTCATGGGGTCCATAGGCCATTAATGTTGCCTCCATCACATGCCATGTTATGTCCCTATCGATGTGTTTCCAGGATCACCGCCATATTTTTTATGTTATCTTTATCAATGGTCATTCCCCCCGTGCTTAGGGCATCCTTTTTCTTCTTTTCTCATATTTTCTCCTTTCTTACATCCTCTTTTATCTTTCTCCATCTATATTTTTTCAAACTCGTGATCGACTTCCTTCATGTTTATTAGGTTAATTAATTATGCATTATATAAATTAATTATTTAATTAATTTTATTAATTAAATAATGTTATAATATGGTTATAAACCATATTATTGTTTCTAGTCTAACAATATGGATGTTGTTATATAGTTTTAACAATATTATTGTTATTATTCATTTTTGCTTCCCGGATGTGATTTAGAAGCTACTGTATTTTAATTTGGTTATTGCATTATCGCAACTCCCCTTTTTTTGTATCTCGGCTATCCAATATGTATTAATATTGTAGCTCGCACTATTTTAAATGGTTTATTGAGTTTAATACAATTATCGTGGATTCTCGCCCTATTTCTCAATCTACATTTGGTACCAAATCGAATTGAAGCTCATCAAGGTTGGATAAAGTTTGTAGAAGAAGGAGAATTCATGGAGAAGAAATCTGCTTCATCGAAGAGCCAATGCTACCTCCTGCAGCCTTCTCGAACTCCCCGCAAACTCACAACTTTGTTGTGCATACTCCGTATAAACGGAAAGCAATTTTTTTTTTTACCTTAGTGCTCTTTGTACACTGTGCAAACTTGCTTCTAGAGCACTTTTTTCGGTTTATAGCAATCGGATATATATATATATAATTTTTTTCTGAGTTGCATTTGCAAAAGATTTGGTTTGTTCTACATTGGCATATTGCATGAGCCACATTTTCTTATATTGATCCATTTCCAAAGAGTTGTTCATTACAACCGAGCTATTCAAATACATTTCAAAGAGTTGTGCATTTAATCAAGATCATTGCCATCGACCTCCACCAAGGTTGTGTTCTATTTCTTTAGCACCGAGTTGAAAAGGCACCTGAACCGAGCTATTTTGTTGAATTTTTGTAAAGGTTTTTATCTTGTATCAAGTAGCGAGTTGATTTTTCATTAGAGAAGGGTTATGCTACAAGCCTCTCCACACAAAGTGACCTACATAAAAAAACAAGTAGAAGAAGCCTCCGGAAAATGAGGAATATTCAAAGCTTGCGTGAGTCCTCCACACTCCTGAGCGAGCTCTTCCGAATAGTGACCCCGCAAAAGGAAAACCAAAGTGGTCAAAGAAATTTTAAAAAGAAAAGAAAAAGAAAAAAAATGACACGGTGGAACTAATCGCTCTCAATGCATTAAACAAAACAGTGGATCAAATCATGAAACGGTGGAAGATCAATAACATTGATTGAATTCATAAAGTAGTTGAGGCATAAATTTCAACACGGTGAACCCGCAAAACTATCCACAAATGAGCTCCACCCTCATATGCAACATGCACATGCAAAACATGGTGAAAGATAATCAAATCTGGAGAGAAATAAAAAATGGTGAGAAAAGAAAGCAAAAGAAAAAAATGGTGGTAGATATAAAGAGGCATTACAGATCCACTCTATGAGAAAAAAATACCATAACTCACACATGTATTCCATGTGGAACTCATCCAAGTCACATTTTTCAAAGGTTAGTAGTTTTCAGTGCAGTATAAATCTTTATTCCTTCATTTCTATATCAAGCGCTCATAAAAAGCCTAGTTGGATAGAGGGAAAGACTTAGAAGTGGGAGGTTCGGGGTTCAAATCCCACCCCTAACATGAACTGTTGAATTTTGAAATTTGGTGAAAAATTTGGAGAAACCGCCATAGTTGGAGGTAGATTTGGTGGAAAAACCACCGCTAAATAGCTAGTTATAGCTAAAACCACCTCTAAAATTTTAGTGAGAAAATCCCTAATTTAGGAAAAAATTGTTTTTCTCCCATTAAGCCTATTTTTTCATTCCGGGAAACTTTTTCCAAAGGAGGGATAGCTAAAAATTGCATTTTCAGCTGTTTTTTTGCAATTCTTTGCATTTTTTATCGTATTGGGCTCTGGAGGCCACCAAGGCCCACAAAACAAAAACAAATTGCCTGCCATTCAATTTTTATAAATTTTTGAATGTAATTGCATACTACAATATATTGTACTAATTTGTAGGTTTCCATATTCAACCACAAATATTGTAACTACTCAGAAACTTGCAAAAAAATTGTAATAAAAACAATATAAAATTGGTTCTGCAACACTCACAAGATCCTAGATCTCATTTGCAGCTGCGTTCAAAGTATATACAAAGTGCCTCTAGGAAGTGCTTATGGATAAATTTTTCGTAACTACTACTACACTTAATGCCTAATATAGTTGAAACAATGTCATTTGGGCATCGATGCTTTAAATCGATGGGGAGTAATAAGGTCACATAGTGCACACACTATGAGCCATCCCATCCGTCTGTGAATGATTACACGACATAAATCCGAGTGATAAATTATCCAAGTATATAGCAAAGTTACGCACATGTATGAGGATATTTATTTGATCCGGTGTCAATAATCACATAGACCCCTTTCAATATTGTCTTGGTACCACGTATTGAATTCTTTCACATATGTTAATGCCTCTTTCACGTACTCACCGGTATATAGAAAGGGCGAGCTTATTCCATGTACCGCCGGGTATATCAAAAGGGCACGTATATAGAAAGGTTCGGTATATCAAACTGATGGTATATAGATTAGGAGACCTTATACTTGGAGTGATAAGAGCCAAACCCTATCATTGTTTTTTGCAAAATGGGCACCAATGCCCCCAAATTTTTTCTTCCAGATTCACAACTACTTAGAGGAAACAACTATGCTACATGGAAGACAAAAATCAAGACACAACTTGAGTTTGAAGAGATCTAGCTTGTTGTGACTGGTACTCTAACCAGATCAACAATTGATACAACACAACAGAGGTAGTTTGATAGAGCAGATCAGAAAGCCAAACTCATCATCTTATTTAGAGTGTTCGATGATATTCAACCCCACATTCAAGATGCCACAACATCCAAAAAAGCATGGGATAAGTTGAGCACAATATATGAGGCCAAGAACAAGAATGTTATACTGAATTTGCAGTCAGTTACACACATTGAAGTTTAAGCAGAATGAGAAAATAGAAGCTTTCTTAAGAAGAGTTGTAGAGTTGAGGGCTTCACTTCTATCCCTAGGAGAAGCAGTCTCAGATGATTCTCTCATTCCCATTGTTCTAAGATCACTCCCCTCTTCTTACCACATTTTTGTTACAAAACTAAACGTGTCAGATATGACTGTTAGTTTTGACAAATTGGTAAAATTACTGCAATAAGAGGAAGCCATGCATAATAAGGATGATGAAGAGGATCAGGAACTTTCTTCACATCAAAAATGGAAAGGAAAAGGTAAAGGAAAACCTAATTCCTACCAAAAGTCCCAAAATCAAAGTTAGTATCAAGGGGACAGACAACAGTAGAAGCAATGTTCAATCTGCAAAAGAGGACATGATTTAAAAGATTTTTGATATAATACTTACAAGAAAGGTTCATCAAGAAAATCTAGACCTCAACAACAACAATCTTACAAGGGACATTCTAACAAAAATCACGGGTTGAAAAATGGGAATTGGAAAAGAAGACCCCATCAGTAAGGAAATATTGTTGAGCAACAAGAACAGTCAGACAATGAAGACTACTTGTTCACTGCTCGATCTAGTGAACCATCCACGTCATCTAGTGATGTTTGGTATCTTGATTCAGGGGGACACTCGACACATGACTGGCCATAGAGACCTGGTTTATTTCAATGAGGGACACGCAATAAAAAATCATGTTTTGTTGGGAGATGATTCTTCATATACGGTTAAGGGATTGGGAACATTTATCTATCCCTTGGTTCACACAATCGCAAACTATCTCGATGTCTTATATGTCCCTAAATTGAGAAATAATTTGCTTTCAGTTAGTCAACTCCTTGATCACAACCTAAAAATTGACTTTGATAGTCATTCGGAAAGAAAACATGTTTGATTTAAGACAAATCAAGAGGCTTGAAAATAGTTACAAAATCCTCCAATGTGGGATGCATGTTCCAACTTGATTTTGTTCACAGAGATGATCAAGCACTTATGGCTAAGAAATCCACCTCAAAGATAGTTGTGGCATCAAAGACTTGGTCATGTAAGTTTCAAGTATCTCAAGACACTTCACCGGCGTAATATGGTACATGGGCTACCATCTCTACAAAAGGATACTGCATAACTATCCTCACTTCCTTACAGAAAACAACATAGAGCTTTGTTTCAGAAGAGTACATTTCGAACTCATGGAAAACTTGATCTAGTTCATACCGATCTTTATGGTCCGATGCAACCAAGTCATTCTGGGTTCCAATACTTCATGCTTTGTGTTGACGACTATTCAAGGAAAATTTGGATTTTTGTCTTCATAAGAAAAGTGAAGCTTTTGAAACTTTCAAAAAGTTCAAAGTAGCGATCGAGAACAAACTGGTTGTCACATCGAACTCTCCATTCGATCAAAGGGGGGAATTCACTAGTAATGAGTTCAAATACTATCTACAAACTCACGGGATTCGTCCACAAATACCTCCTCCACACACACTGCATTAGAATGGTTTTGTTGAGAGAAGAAATCATACTATCATGGAAATGGTGCGATGCATGATCAATGATTCTGGACTTGTAAAGACATTTCGACAAAAGCAACAAAGACAAGAAGTGTATTTTTTGAACAGAGTGCCCATAGTTGCTCTTGAAGTAGTAACACCACAAGAAGCATGGTCAAAACAGAAACCATCTATTACACACCTTAGAGTATTTGGGTGCAAAGCAAAGCATGCACATACCCAAGAAGAATAGAAATAAATTGGACATGAAGTCACGAAACTCATCTTCATTAGGTACGGTGAAGAAACTCTTAGGTATAGATTGATGGATCCAAAGATTAGAAAACTCTACACCAAAGCATAGATGTTAATTTTTAGAGAAGAAGGAAGTAAAGTCTCCCGCTCTAGACTCACCATATGTAGATTTTTCTCCAGTTGTAAAAATTGAAGTTGATGATACCTCAAATGATGAAAGTGACGATGGGGATGATGGTGTTAATCGGATAGAACCACGACCCATGGGAATAATTCAGCGTATGCCCAAGTGGTGTAATAGAACATTACGAGATGCAAGAATGGATGCTCCACCAGATATATCCACCCCTAAACTACGGACTCGCAATAAAGCAAGAGAAGAAATTAACTTTTCTTTGATGACTAGAGTAATTGAATCTGATGAGCCCTCTATAGTCCAAGAATCCCTACAGTCAAAAGCTTGGAAAGATGCCATGGATTTTGAATATCAATCAGTGATGGAAAATAACACTTGGTAGCTTGTTGATCTTCCACTAGGGAATAAACCCATTGGATGCAAATGGATATTCAAAATGAAGTATAAAGTAGATGGGACGGTGGATAAGTACAAAGCAAGACTTTTAGCAAAGGGGTATGCATAAAAAGAAGTCGTTGACTATGAGGAGAAATTTTCTCCCATATCTAAGATCAAAATGATCAGGATGATCTTTTCTCTACCTACATAGTGTTGTTGGAAAGTCCATCGATGGACGTAAAAAGTGCCTTCCTTAATGAGATATTTACAAGAAGAAGTCTACATGACTCAACTTGAGGGATATGTAGTACCTAGTTAAGAAGCAAAGGTATGTAGACTCAAGAAATATTTGTATGGCTTCAAACACACACCCCGAGCATGATACATCAAGATTGATGAGCACCTCATACGACATGGATTTGTTAGAAATCCATACGATCCCAATATTTACCTCAAAAATCAAGGGGGGAGATTGTGATTTTTGTTGTCTATGTCGATGATGTAGTCATCATTGGAATTTTAGTGAGGATGATTAATACAACGAAGAAAGATCTTAATCGATCGTTTGACATGACAGATCTCGGGCTGATGCACTATTGTCATGGATTGGAAGTATGACAGAAAGAGAATCACACTTTTGTTTCTTAGATGAAATATACCAAGACTACACTCAAGAAATTCAAGATGATGGATTACACACCTATTTCTACACCCATGGAGAACATATTACAGATTATCTTGTTCAGATCCATCTCTCCGAGGTAAGTACCACTCTCTATCGGTAGTTGAT
The DNA here is from genome assembly GCA_018340775.1 of Taxus wallichiana var. yunnanensis. NCBI lineage: Eukaryota > Viridiplantae > Streptophyta > Pinopsida > Cupressales > Taxaceae > Taxus > Taxus wallichiana. Next base: position 185,935,169 of record CM031235.1, read on the forward strand.
TGGGAGTCTCATTTACCTGACCTACACTAGACCAGATATCAGCTTTACAATGAGCTATCTATCTAGATTCATGCAAGAACCCAAAGTTTGTCATTGGAAAGTAGAAAGGCACATCTTGAAGTATCTCAAAGGATCGGTGGATCTTGGTATAGAATATAAGAAAAATGAAAGCTTCTTCTTGTCAAGATATTCAGATTTAAATCATGCAGGTAACATTGATAACAGAAAATCCACTTCAGGATTTGTGTTATTTATGGGATCTGGACCAATATCATGGGGAAGCAAGAAACAACACTTTGTTTCTTGTTCTTCCACAAAATCCAAGTATCGTTCTGCAGGAGAAGCTATCTGTGAAGCGATATGGCTATGTCGCATACTTGGAAGGACTTGGAATACCACAGGACAAACCGACCACCATGTATGTTGACAATGAAGGTGTTCTCAAACTTTTTCGTAATCCATTTTTTCATGAGAGAACAAAGCACATTGAGGCACAAGTTCATTTCATACGTAAACATGTGTTAAAGCACAACATCCATCTTCAATTTTTTCCAATATTTGAACAACGGGTAGATATCTTCACAAAGTCACTTGCATGTGACAAGTTTGAGTTGTTTAGAGAGTTCCTCTCCTCATCTCTTGAGACAATGCACAATTAAGGGGGGGAATGTTAGGTTAATTAATTATGCATTATATAAATTAATTATTTAATTAATTTTATTAATTAAATAATGTTGTTATATGGTTATAAACCATATTATTGTTTGTAGTCAAACAATACGGATGTTGTTATATAGTTTTAACAATATTATTGTTATTATTCATTTGTGCTTCCTCGGATGTGATTTGGAAGCTACTGTATTTTAATTTGGTTGTTGCATTGTTGTAACTCCTCTTTTGTTTGTATCCTAGCTATCCAATATGTATAAATATTGTAGCCTGCACTATTGTAAATGGTTGATTGAGTTTAATACAATTATTAGGCTTCCTCCTCTGTTGCTCAATCTACAATGTCATCAACCCCTAACTCTCATCAATAATCTATCACCACTTCTCATTTTTATCTCATGGCTTGCCCAATGCAAACCACTTGACAAAAAGGGGTAAATCTAAACACCAATTTTTTTGTATCGAGTAGCCTCACCCCGTTGTTGCATATTTTTTATTGTGATATGTGTTGTCATTGATTTCAAGATGGATAAGTTGATATCAAGTTGCATTGATGGAAAAAAGAGTTAATTGGTAAAGTGAGCATGTGAAGAAGATGAAGGTTGATTGGTATTGTCATTTCACAAAGGCTTCAGGATGATCAAGGATAAGTTCTAAGGGACTTAGCCAATATTTTTGCAAGCCTGCAAACATGGGGAGATAGCCACTAAAGATTAGTAATAGCCACCGAAGACTTGGAGTAGCCATCGTAGTCTCCAAAAAAGATGTGGAATGATAGAGAATATCGCAGAAGAAAAATGAGTCCCATACATAAAGGAGTGAAGATGCGAAGTGAAATGAAACCAAAGGAAAAGCTATAAAACATGGGGAGATAGCCACCGAATATTAGTAATAGCCACTAAAGACTTGGAGTAGCCATCGTAGTCTCCAAAAAGATGTGGAATGATAGAGAATATCACGTAAGAAAAATGAGTCCCATACATAAAGGAGTGAAGATGCGAAGTGAAATGAAACCAAAGGAAAAGCTATAAAGTGAAAATGGTAAGGTTGTGAAGTCAAGGTAATTTCATGAAGGTAAAGGAAAAATCGTGAAGGTAAGGAAGTTGAAGGAAAAATCGTGGATAAAAGGAAAAGTCGCGATAAACTAGAAAAGTTGCAAGGACCTAAAATAGCCACGGAAACCGCAAAATCCGCAAGTAAAAGAGATAGAGTGGCGGACGTGGAACAATGTCACGTAAAGGAAGCATAAAAGGAAGAAATTCATGAGACATTGAAGAAGCCGTGAGAAACAAAGAAAATATGTGCATAACTGAAAAGCCACCAAATAAAGAGAAATGTCACGTAACAAAGAAGAAAGGAAAGTCGCGAATTGATGGTATATGGACTGAAAGAGGTGAAGGCAATCAAAATTGGTTCAAACATGGACAAACTAAGAGCTTGTTTGCCAAATTCGATTAGTGGTGATTGTGGATAAGTGCATAACTTGAACTTCACATAGACCAAAGAAATCTAATGTTCTAGCTTCCAAGTATTTAATGCTCATTGGCCTTATGGAAATGCAGTTGAAATTTTCTATGTGATCTTAATTTTCAAGGTGAAATGAAATTTGAAGAAGGAAATGACTTGCTCATCTGGGTCACATTGTAAATGTGGAAAATATATTTTTGGAAAATGGCTAATAAATATCTTCTGGTGGTACATTTGAAAACCTGTATAATCAATCGAACTTAGAAAGAAAAAAATCATGGTACCAATCGTATTCATTTAATGGTTTGGATTTCCAGCGACCAAGTAGGAAGGTGCATGACACACAATTCAAAGTGAAGGAATGGGTTGATTTTCAATATATTTTATTATTGGAACTAATTCGATTTGTTTCTAAAGGAAGATAAAGAGGCCCATCAACCTAAATAAGAGTGAAAAAGAATGAATACGATGCAATCTAGTTGAACAAGAGCTACAGATGAAAAGAGAGAGAAAAGAGGAGAGCATATCAATGATGCATTAATTCATTAGATGAGAAGAACATCAAGAGTGGAATTTTAATCAAGCAAGTTGGATTGAATCAGATGAGAAAAAGAAAGTGAAAAGAAGAACACAAATAGAGTCAGGATAGTGATCATAATTCATCGTATTAGCAATTTTTTTTGAACTACATGATCAAAATGTATATGAATCAAGTCTAATTTATAGCTTCCTTATAGGTGGGTTCCTACAAAATAAATCTCTTTTGATGCGTAATATTCACTTGAGTCCTTTTTTGTGCGTAATATCAATAGAGGTGTAGGGGTTGGTGCTCCTTATGGGATTAGTGTCTCACTAAAAAAATCTTGTAAGATGTGTTATATTCTTATGATTCCTTGATTTGTGTAATATAAGCAACAATTTTGGTGGGTTTCTCTTGAAAGGGTTTCCTACGGTATTTTTTTTGTTTTTTGTTATTCTCAGTAAAGATATTTGGTTGATCGACTTCTCATAGTTTAAAGCCTCGCATTATTGAAGGGTTCAAAATTGGCATTAAGTAAAAAGTTGTAATTTACACTCATTCACCCCCCAAGTGCTTTTGATCTCTAACAATGGGTATCAAAGCAAGATCCTTATTATAGAATATTATCATCTTTAAGGATATCTTTCTATCACAAGAATGGCAACAAATCAGGCACAAGGCAGTTTGTCACTGTCAAGATCACCTCTCTTCACTGGTACAAATTATGCATTCGGAAAATAAGGATGAAGACATATTAGATGTCACTTGGTTTCTATATATCCGGTAATGTGTTGAACTCGGATAAAATCCTCTAACCACACCAATTACTACTGTGGACAAGGAAAAATATGAATGTAACTCAAGAGCTATGAATGCCATTCTATGTGGCCTGACTGAGACAGATTTTGTAAAATTTATGCATTACACAACCGCAAAGGAAATATGGACCAAACTGCAGAGTATCTATGAAGGTGATGAAAAATTCAAACTAGAAAAACTACGAGACCCACAGAGCTCGGTTTGAAAATCTGAAAATGAAGGATGATGAGAACATAGCATCCTACATGCAGAGAATAAATGAAGTTATAAATATGATCATAGACTTAGGAGAGAAATCGGAAGAGTATATTATTTTCCAAAAGGTTCTGAGATCCTTGACCATCAAGTATGATGCAAAGGTGTTTTCCATAGATGAAGCCAAAGATATGAATACTTTAATAATGGATGAATTATAGAGCACCCTGTCAATATACTAAATGAGGATTGTTGGATCCAAGGTTACCAAGAAACAAGTATCATTCACAAAGTTAAGAAATAAAACAATCCGTGCAAAAAGAATAAGAAGAATCTACTTTGTGGAGATGAGTTAGATGATGAAAATATTGAAGCAATGTTCGTAAGAAGATTAAAAAAGAGGCTCGGAGTAAATATAAAGGGAAACTCCCATTCGAATGTTTTGCTTGTGGACAAGTAGGTCACTTTGCTAGTAGGTGTCTCGAACAGACTAAATACAATCAATCTAAACATGAAGAAGATAGTCATAAACATAGAAAAAGAGAAACTGAATATAAGAAGAAAAGTGACAAAAAGAAGTTCTTTAAGAACAAAATAAACTTCTATTCAAAGGAAGAATCAAGTGGATCAGAGTCAAGTAACTCTAAGAATGAAAATGATGAAGATCAGTCAGAGTGTTTGTTTATGGCTATGGATGCGGTTGAAGAATGTAGTTCTAGAGGAAAGAAAACATTGAGTATGAAGAGTCGGATGAAGAAGAAGCTGAAGTTAATCTCGAAGCAAAGCTAATATGTGCTCTTGAAGAGTTGAAATTGTGTAGGAAGAAAAATCAGAAATTAAGGTGCACCTTGAAAGATTATGAGGAACAAATCTACATCTTTGAGAGAAGACAGAGTTTGAAATAAGAAGAAGAGGCTAATGAGCTCAAGGACTTGGAAAAATACTTAGAAAAGATTTCAAACTCCTACAAGTCAAAGGAGGATGAGTGCACAAAGATAAACTTTGAACTCGGAGAAACGGAAGGCTAAGATAGAACAAATGAGCAGAAAACTAAATATGTACAAAAACTTAAAAAGAGAACAAGTGTTTTGGTGATATACTTGAGTAGCCAATGTGATGAAAATGACAAGACTAGAATTGGTTTAAAAGAAGAAATCAAAATAAAAGATCCTACAGAGGATGAATAAAACAAGTCTACATCAACATCTAACACCTCTTCGCCACAAACAATAAGGTTATCAATACCGCAAAGAGAAGAACTTCTTCTCCCGTAATCACATATGTAATGAGGTACACACATTCTTAATATTTGTATTAATGTTTTCTTCGTTATAAAAAGTACAAAGCCTTTTCTTCTCACTTCTATTTTTCATCTAAAAGTGTCCACCCCCGAATACAAGTATTCAAGTATATATAGAAGAAGGAGAAGAGAGAAGGAAAAAAGAAACCAACAACTAATTACAAAATATCTAAAAGTAAAATGTTGACTTTGGGAAACTTGGTGGATGACAACATCCCATGGTGCAACATGGATGATGTCATCATTTGTGCCAACATACTCTTAGATAATTACAAAAATAAAACCAAGAGGAAGAAAGCTATTCATCATCGTCTCGTAGCTGAAAGGGGGTATCTTGCTTCTGCTATTGTTCGGGAGAGGTAATATGGAACTGGGTCCGATATTCCATGAATTTACTGACCATCGGCTGAAGTTGATCCTGGGCAGAACCCTTGGTATGATCGCTGATGACCTCGCAAGTATCCCTCTCATCTCTCGAGATTTTTTCGGAGCTTGAAATATTCATTACCTACCTCCATCAGAACCCCACAAAATCACGACAGCCGTAGAAGGTTATTGATGCATTCCGTGTCAAAAGTGGCTTCTGGCCCTAGCCCTTGCGAGACGATCTCCTTGAAGATCTAAATAGTTTCATCTGCCTTCCTCAAGGTGAATGAAGGAGTGAGCAGGCTTGGAGACATTCTTAGGACAATTTTCTCCATTTGATGCATTGCATCCAGGGCTTCCTCCTTGACCTTGTCTATCTTCTCTAGGACAAATTCCATCTGATCGACCCGGTAGTCCAACGCAGCAAGGATTTTGCTGGGTACCCTGGGGTGATCGAAAATGCTGAATTTTACCAAATCATTGACTGAACAGTCGAGCATTTTCTAGAATGTCTCATGTTGCAACCTAGCATGGTCCAACTCTTCAGAGATAGGTCCTGCAATTACTGGAGATCCTTGTTCGCCTGGCTAATGTTCTGATATAATTCGGTGAACTTGACAATTACTTCCTCACTATCTTTGAGGATCTGATCTCTCTAGGCGAGATACTACCATACCTTGTTCACCAATTTTGGCGTATTCATTTATCTTATCCTGGCTTAGGACCTCAGGAGTTTTGGTGGTAGTTGTAGGAGGTGCACTACCCATTTTCTGCAGGGCGTGGAGAAGATGCTTGTTTTGCTCTTTTAGTAGCCTCTTCTCTTCCTTTGCTTCTTGGAGTTTCTTGCAAAGGGAATCCACCATGAGATAGGGCCTCCCCTTGAAGGCTTTCAGATGATGTTCCCATTGTGACCTGCATCACTATATAATCTATAGGGGACAGATCCTTTTTATCTTTAGAGGGATCGGGATACGCGATCTCCATTACCCTTTCTCCCGATGTACTTTGAGAGAAATGGGTTATCAGCTTTAGTTTCTTAGCCCCCTTTGCTAGGATGACGGAGAAGTCCATTAGTGCAATGGGGACTTTCCTCTTATGTTGGCTCAGGCTGAGAAAGCCATGCTGGACTTAAGGGAGTGGGACCAGAGGTGGGAGAGGGAGCAGCTACAGTAGATGAGGGGAAATGCGTAGAGACACTTTGTGGCAGCATTGAGAGAGAGGCCAAAAAGTGCTCACATGAGGAAGAGCCACTGCAGGTGAAGTAGTCATGGGAATGGAAGGGAGATGAGAGATGAGAGAAGAAATGGTGGGAGATAGCTCTGCGAGAGAAGATAAGATGGAAGAAGAGGAAGGAGGAGTAACGGAAGATGGGGGAGAGGATACAACCAAAGGAATGGTCACTTGAGCCACATGAGAAGGGGGAGAAGGGACGGTGGGAACCTCCATGGTTGTAGTAGTGGAAACATCCTGAGTGGATGTGCCCATTGGAACACTCTCTACCACTTCTTTCTCCGGGGATACCAGAGTTACAACTTGTTCCTATGCGGTGGAAGGAGGGCTCTCAGGAGCTTCTTCTTGAGCAGAGCTTTATTCTCCTTCTTTATCCTTGTTTTTTGCGAGATGTTTCATCCCGATATGTGGATTTCCCAAAGGGGACGTGGTGAAATCTACTCTGAGGTAGATAAGGCCGTTCATTCTGCACTAATGTTCTGTTTGCCGCAATGTTTCCTTAACCCTCTCCTCGATGGTCTGAGGTGCCTTTGTCCTGTCAATTGCAGCAAATGGCCAGCTATCCCCATCCGTGTCTAGATACACCTAATCAACTTCTTGATCGGTAGTATGATAACCTTTTGGAACAATAGCCACGTCATATTGAATGATCTCTTCCGGGGCAAAGGCGAGAGTGATCCTTCCTTTCGAGTTCGACCTCATGAGTACAGTCAATGTAGATATCCTCGATCTGTGGAACATGGATCGGATCGAATTTTTCCTTAGGGAGGCAATTTCTTGGATCAAAGGTGGGCCTTGCTGGGAAATTGTGCTTTAGGTTGAGCAGTTCTAGCTCTATGAACATTTCCTGAGGCTTTGTTGTGGGAAATGGTGTGTACCTTCCCACTTTGTAAGGGGAAAGGAGTTCTACCCTTCTCTCTTTTAGGCACTTCTCATTGTATGTTATGAGCTGCTTGGATAGCTCCAATAGGATCAGCTTAGGGCCAGCATACCTTGGCAATTTGGTGGGCTCCCCCAAGAAGTTAGCTGCTCTGAGATAGGTGAAGGTGGGGAATTGGGTAAATAATGCTCCCCACTTCTCAGTCGCTGTGACTATGCTCTTGGTTGTCGACCATGAGTCATATTTGGCCTCAAAAGGCAGACGATGTCGTAGAAGAAAGCATCATTGATCTTGGTAAACTATGAGATGCTATTTTCCAGCTTCAGCTCTGGGTAGTATTCGTATATCTTCACCTGAGGCCAAACTCCGCATCGGCTCAGTGCTGGATAATCCCTCTCGAAGCTGCAGCGTAGACTATGTAGGAGTTCATGTAGAACCTCCCTATTGTGGTGAGTTGTTGGAGCTACTCAGATATGGTGCTACTTATGATCTCTTCCCACTCAAAGCGTTGATCAGGAACATTCTTATTCATGGTTTCTAGGTACCTGAGCATCCATTTGTGAAAGTAATGGGCATCAGAAAGCCTAAAAATCTACTTAGGAAGGTGATGGTATCACTCAGTTCCTCGGAGAAGTCGCTACGGTGAATAACCTGTGGCCACCAAAGTTATCACCTTCTTATTCTTTAAATACACTTCGCTCATCGATTTGCATGCATTTTTCCTCATTATCCTCCCATGCCTTGATGCGGTCTTCTTGGCTTACAACCACAAAATGTCAGTGGTGGGGAATCCCTAGCATCATCTCGAAGTGGCAGGCAGTGAGGTTGATTATAACCTTGCCCTTTTCATTTTTGGCACATCTTGTATATTTTTTGTAATAAATGGGCCACCACCATCATAAACTCATTATTCATTGCACTGACGGGGATTCCCCCTACAAAATGCAGACCACTTCCTACTATCTTGTCCATCCGGACTGCCTGTGACCCTCCTAGTTCTGGCATAGAAATCTTCCATGTCGATGTGACCAAGTTCGGAATCTCTAATGTCTAGGTCACATTCTGCCTGAGCCTCGGGCATTATGACCATTTGATACTTGTATTTCATCTCTTCCTCTATAAGCTTAGCTTTACCCTTTGACTTGGTTGGCCTTTTGCTTGATGTAGACATATGTGGATCTGAGTTTAGTTGTTGATCTGCAAGAAGAAGGAGTGAATTCCAACGCAAAAGAGCCATGTTAGCTGTCAGATCTTCCATTAAAGCATTACAGAATGAGGAGTTAGCAATTTTAAGGCATCAGGGCTTAGGGTGTAGGGACACTGCAGGCTACGAGGTTAAAAGTATGGTGCACTGAAACGGAGTGTTATAAGGAATAAATCAGCGCCAAAGGGCACAGGGCACAAGGATTTTGCATATAACATCATTGTTATTATACATGGGGTGCGCTGCGCCATTTTTATGTGGTTTATTACTGGGTACAAATAAATTTGGTGTTGCATGGGAGCAGGATGTGCCAATGGCACAGGTAATTTACATGTAACATGGACTTTTGGTGCGCCGAAGGGCACAGGATTAATGCGTGTAGCACTATCTCTATGTGCGCAAAGGGTGGCCTTTGGCGTGGCGCGAGAATATTATTGCATAGCACTTTTGTTGTTGTTAGCGGGATTGTGCCTATGCAGGTTTAGGATTTACTTGGTTTATGCATGGCGCAGGGATTTTGTGTGTTGCAATCAAGGTCAGTGCACCCTCTTGGCGTAACTGTGTTTTTTGTAACAAGGGTGGCGATTGCGCCAAGAGAAAAATGCGGCTCAGAACTAACTTTTAGGTTTCTTTCCTTTCTTGATGGGTTTGCAGTCTTTTAGGCCTCCTTCATGGATTTAGATGGTGAAGGGGGCATAACAAAGAGATCTGGGTTCACTTTTGAGATAGAGCCCTCTTGGCCAGCAGATCTGGAAAGAGGGTGAAAATGGCTTGGGAGGGAAGATTTGCAAGAATGGTAGGAGGGGTTTATGGTTTCTCGATTCATTCCACCGGACTTCACAACCAACCAAAAAAATGAAAACACAAGAGAAACAAGGACCACTTATCCGGAATATATAGAATGAAAGGAACGAAGCGAGGTCCATGAACGTGACATGAGGATGATGGGCACGCTAATAGGTGCAAAGGAATAAAGTTTTTCACGTGTTTTTTATTGTGAAAGTGACGGGATGAATGCACCTATATATAGCCAAAGGTGTAATAAATGTGCCAACCAATTTTTAAAGGGGCGCACCAAAACACGTGTCGACATGGAAAACTTTGTGCCCTTTGTCGCGGATATGTTTTATCAAAGATGGAATTATCTATGCCTTTGGCGCAAATTTAATCTTGTCAACACTTGGATTTCGAGCACCTTGGCGCAAAATTTTTGTTGTTGACAAGAAGGCACATGCACCTTGGCACAGGTAAGAAAGGTGCATCATGGGAAGGCACAACAATTGTTTTGTCAACACTTCAAAGGGTGTCCCAAAGGAAATAAAAGGGGCACAAATTTAGCCTGTGTTGCATAGATAAAAGGTGTGCCAGCCAAAAAGGACCAAAATGACTAAATTCGGAAATCTAGATTTCCCGGAAAGGGATTTTACAACATTCCAAATGCTGAGGGACCCCGACGAGGAACCAGAACAAAATTTTGGTATGGTTACCTGTAAAATTTCCTCGTCAATTTTACAGGATAATAGTTGGCTCTTTCTGGGGACTATCTTTGAGTGAAGCTCAAGGGTAGAGAACCCCATATCAACATGTGCCTATCCATTGGGCTACAGAGTCAAAAACAAGGATGACGACGAAAGCAAACACACAATGAAAGTAAACACACGACGAAAGAAAACACACAACATAAAGTAAATTATATAAAGAAGAGAGCAAGCTCTACTTCCTAAATATTTTGAGATGCTACCCGCTATAGGGAAGCGGGAGATCAATTCCATCTAGATACGAGAGATAGAAGCTATTCTCTCCATTGAGCTGCTTGATCTTTAAAGGTCCTCTCCATAGAGAATCAAATTTCCGTGCATGCCCTTTGGTTCTCTTCGTTTGTCCCACAAAAGGATGAGATCTCCCACTTGGAAGTCTCTTTGCTTAGCCTTTTTATCGAACAGTCTCTTAACTTGATTCTGATGTTCGGTGATCCTGTCGACCACTCTTACTCTTTTTTCTTCGAGCTCTACTAGATACATGATCCTCTTTTCAAGAGAATTTTGGAAAGTCTCATCTTCAATCGCTCATGCCAAGCGTAGAGTAGGAATTTCTGCAGAAATGGGAAGCTTGGAATCGATTCCATATAACACTTGAAAAGGCGACATGCCGAGAGACTTCTTGGGAGTAGTGCGGTTCTCCCACAAAGCTTCAGACAATGACTTGTGCCACGTCCGCTGACTCTCATCAACTAGCTTCCGTATGATGGTCACTAAGTTTTTATTACTGGATTCTTCCTGACCATTTCCCTGGGGGTAATAATCCGAGGCGTGGGCCAAGATTACCCCATGTTCATAGAAAAAACCAACAACTTCTCATGAGGAGAAGTTGGAAGCATTATCAGCAACAATTTTGTGTGGGACACCAAATCTCGAGATGATATTCTCTTTGATGAAATTGTAAATAACTTTAGAGGTGGCATTCTTGACAGGAATGGCCTCCACCCATTTGGTGAAGTAATCTGTTGTTGTTAGGACATAATTATGTCCAGAACTCGATTAGGGATGGAGTGCTCCAATAAATTCAATTCCCGCTGCTTGAATGTTTCGTCAATAATGACGGGCACGAGGGGAAACGCAACCAATTTTGGTTTGCCGACAAATTGTTGGCAGAGCTCACATTTTACCACCAGGTGGCTATATCCTGAAATAGCATTGGCCAATAGTACCTGGCCCGAATGATCTTGTGTGTCGTCACGGAAGAGGAGAAGTGACCACCATAGGCTGAATCATGAAAAATCTCAAGTAACTTTATCTGTTGTGGCTTGTCAACACATCGCAAGAAGATGCCATCTATTCCGCATTTGTATAAACAGTCATCCCAGAGGACATATCTCGGCTACTACGAGCTTTATAGCACATTTCTCCTTTGAAGTTAGATGAGATGGGCACTCAATGTAAGTGAGAAAGAAAGTGATATTAGAAAACCATTCATCGCTAGTCACGACAAATAGAACCATGGGTAGAGAATCAGCTTTCTCCAGTTGGCTTTGTGCTCCATCGGTGCAATCATCCTTTTCCTTAGGATCTCTTGAATCTTGGTTTTCAGCCATGAGCTGACACAGACCCTTGCCTCTTACTAGCTTGGTTGGTCTTATATCTAGATCGTATTCCTGGACCTTAGCAATCCAATTCCCTCGTAAAATCCCTAACTCCTATTGAGTTAAGATTGACTTGACTTCCGTGTCAGGAACTAGAACCACTGTATGAGAATTTAGAATATAATACCTGAAGTTCTTGATTGCTTTGACAATGGCGAAGGCATGCTTTTCCAACTGAGACATTTTTAATTCATGAGGCTTGAGGGGAGAGCTCATGAACGCAATTGGGGATTCAACATCTTCAGAATTCTTTTGCATTAAGATGGCCGATACAGTATGCTCAGATGCATAGCTATACATGATAAAATCCTTGGAGAAATTGGGACATACCAGGACTGGTGCATGAGCGATGAGGCTTTTATATCCTCGAATGACTTCTTTCCTTCTTCGCTCCACCGAAAGTTCATGACCCTTTCATCATGTTTGATATGTGCGAGTCTTCTCAAAGCAAAGTCGAACGAAACGCATGAGAAAATTCACTTTTCTCAAGAAGGAGTGAACATCGGTCTTGCTGCTCGTAGGTAAAGTAAGGCTCTGAATAGCCCTAACCCTTTCGGCATCTATCTTCATCCCTTCTTTGCTGACCACGTGCCCCAGCAATTTTCCTTCTGTGACCCCAAAAATAGACTTTTTTGGATTTAGGGAGATCCCGTGCTCTCGGCATCTAGTCAATACTTGTTCCAAATGATCACAATGATCATTTCACTATTTAGAGAACACAGTTAAGTCATCCAAATAGACTACGATGACCTTTCCCATCATACCTTTGAATGCAAAGTCCATCACCCGCTGGAAGGTGGCACCAGCGTTGGTCAGGCCAAAAGGCATCATGCTATAGGAAAATGTGCCCTAGGGGGTAGTGAATGTTGTTTTGAATTGGTCTTTGGGTGAGACTTCAATCTGATTGTAGCCCAAAAAACCATCAAGCATGGACAACATTTACGAACCGGCCATGCACTCGGAACCTGATCCATTATGGGAAGCAGGTAGTTGTCCTTCAAGGATGCTTGATTCAAGTTACGAAATTCTACGCATATGCGTATCTCGTCATTTTTCTTATTTCTTGCACGATATTCATGACATAGGTGTTATGATGGATAGCAAAAATGATTCTCACATCCAACATCTTATGTATTTCTTCCTGGATGGTACCGAGACCTTAGGGTTATAGTGCCTATGTTTCGGTGAAAGGATTTGACACCTTCTTTCAATGGGATGTCATCTTTGGACATCCTTTGGTTTGAAAAAAATTTAGATCGGCATAGGACCATGCCAACACATCCATGTATTTCTTCAGCAATTTAAAAACTTTCGCTTTTCCTCGGGTGTGCAACATTTTCCGACGTTCACAAAGCTGCGGATGTTCCACAAGACCTAGATTGGCGGCTCGGTCTTTGGAGAAGAGTTAGGATTATCTTGCTTGTTCTTCTTGACAAAACGATCGTGTACTGTCGAACAAACATTCCAAGGAAACCAAGCCTTTTGGAATTTTATTTCCTTTGAGCTAACATATGCCTTCACTTCCTTTTGATTCCTCGTCTTGATCCGCAACCAATTCACGGCATGTGGAAGTGGATCCTTCAAAATGGAGCTCACTAAAATTTTTGCCTTTTCAGGAAGGCAATAAGTTGATTGTCATCATTGAATACCTAGTAGTGTTGAGAGTTTTCTGGCACGCTTGGGCGGAAAACTACCTTAATGGTATATGTGTCTATTTTCAAATCTGGGTGGGGAGCATGAGGGATGCCGAGACGGCTAATGAATCAGCCATGTCGTTCTGAGTTCTTGGAATGGATTTTATTGAAAAAGTGTCAAACTCCTCAATGTTGTCCCATACCGTGTTGTGGTAATTCCTAAGCCTTTCATTTTTCACTTGGTATATCATTTTTACTTGATTTACGACCAACTCTGCATCACCCTGTACTTTTAGGTTCTTGATTCCCCTTTATTTTGCAGCTTGCATGCCAAGTAGCAAAGATTCATACTCAGCAGTATTATTTGTGTTGAAAAACTGCAACTTAAAAGAGAGAGGAATAATCTCTTCCTCTTGAGATATCAGCACGGCTCTAGTGCCGCATCCACTAGTTATGCAACTACCATCAAACTGCAAAGTCATTATCTTGTTAAGATCCTTTTCTTGGACAAGAATATCTATTCTATCAGACTCTGTAGACAAGAAATAGTTCCCCATCCCTGATGATTCGAAGAGAATTTGGGCTTTGGGGTCGTCAGAATTGGTAACCAAGTATTTCTTTTGAGATTCCGGCTCCAACGTTTGCATTATGCCTTTGACGGGGATTCTAGCCTTAGACCAATCCATATGAATCTCTCCACCAACCTCACTACAAAAACTCCTTCCCAATAGAATTCCATATGCTACCGAGAATATCGGCAATGAGGACGGTCATCTTTACTCTTTTCTCTGGGAACGCCACAAATGCAAACTGCGCATCTTTGATTTGACCGATCAATGGAACCTGCTTGGTTTCCAAGGAATAACATCTGCCGAAAGGCTTGGTAAGTGTGAGGCCCAGAGCATGGGCGACCTTTTCCGGCATGATGTTATCGGAAGCCCCAGAATCAATTATGCAGTTGCTTAGTTTGTGACCATTGATAAGGAGGGAGAGATAAAAGGTTCTATTTTTCCTGATGCAGAAGTCGAGGCAACATTTATGTGAGATGTAGGAGGAGTAGAAAGGATTCCTTTGGGGAAACCTGAGTAGTTATGACAACTTGGCTTTGGATGTATTCGGTTAACCTTACAAGTTGCTCGGGGTTAGATGAAGGTACTCAACTTGGACATTTGGATCTTGGTCTTTTTAAAGCATGATCAATTATGTCAAACGTGGCCAAGGGTTACGTTGATGAAGGAATGAGTCCTTCATTTCACGATGGTAGGGTAGGATTATTGGTCTTGATAAGAATATGAGAGGGATGATTCGGGGGAGATCGGGAAAAGATTTCTTGAAAAAGACTTAATAACAAGTTGAGTAGGAAGGGGACTACCTTTTTAGCAATGGTTGGGCGTGTTTGACGTGGCCTCTCTTCTACATCTTGGTAGCAACTTCTATTTCTTTTCCTTGCAATGGGTGAAAAAACAGCATATGATTGCCTACTTGCATACCCTTGGGTACCCTCTTCTTCATCAGATTCCTCCTCATCAAATTCCATATACCCAATAGTAGAGTCATCAGTCGGTTCACCGACATCCTAATCATCTTCACTTGGTGATGAAGGTTCTTCATACTTTTTCTCCTCTTCTTCGATTTCAGCTAAAGCATTGACCAGAGGGGCCTCAAGCGCCAATCGTGGAGCATTTGCAGGTAGGCGCGGCCTTTATGGGACGTTGTTTGAAGTGAAATTTCTTCGTGGGATATCCCGGTATGAAGTGATAGGAGAAGCCTGAGCTAGATGCTTCTTTAATGTGAGCAAGTCATTCGCCATCTTTTGAAATGCTAGATCAGATGAAGTGATAGGAGAAGGGATCGATGCTTTAGGATTGGATGGTTCTCTTTTTTATTCACCAAATATTAGCAAATTATCTTCAATCTGTATGGTAGTAGCTTGGGTGAGAACCAGGGTAGTGACTTGTTCTTGCAAGAGTAAGAAACTTACTTTTGAGCTCATGGCGTTGACAAAGAAACACTTCTAATTCTGGCGTTGGCAGCATGGTAGGTGGAACACGATTGATTAATGAATTGAAACAGGTGATGAAATCACGCATGGTTTCATTGACTTCCTCCTTCAGGTGAGTGATCTTTGACAGTAACGTGAACACATCTTCTGAAGGCTTATACCTTTCTTCAAATGCAGTCCGTAATGTGGCCCAACTAGTGATAGATCCGGTCGGCAAATGCTGAAACCATTCTATTGCGGGTCCTTGCAAGGTCTCCTAGAAAGAGGTGAACTGACACATCTTCATGAGTCACATCCAAGATACTGCATGACATGATGAATGTGGATATGTGTGAATCCGTGCTTTGGTTTCTGCTCCCATCAAATTTGGGAAAATTCTTCCGATTTCGTGAGGGAGCATGTGAACAGGATGTGGCAAAGCGAGAGGGCCCATAGCATTTCCCCATGGTACTGCCATTTGAACAGCTAGAAAAAGGACGCGAGCTGGAAGCACAGTTCCACTGAGCAGAAAAGCACTGCAAAGAGATGAGGATGTTCCTTGTGAGAAATGCTTCCTTCGTGGAGGTGAGACATACGGATAATCGGTCACAATTTGAACTTAGTGATGAGAAGCACACCGGTGTAACTTTGAAGTTTTGCCTTTGAACTAAATCAAAAGTAGGATCGATTACTCCACGAGCTCTTCTACCACGAGTAAATGGTTCACCCACCAGTGTACCTTCCAAATCTGCAATATTTTTCGAGAAAATTTAAAACTCTTTTTGGTTGTACTTGTTGATTTTTTTATTTTTTTGATAAAAATTAGTAGCATGTACCTTTTCTAAATATTTAATTTTACCCCTCTTTTGAAAACCAATTGTGGTTTAATGACAAATGTTAACGAGGATAAAATAATGGCCAACTTAGTAGGCTGATTTTCGAATCTTAGAGTTGACTTTTGGCAAGGGTTTGAAATTTTGCAAAATAGTCAAAAGCTTAGATCTACGGAAAAATACGGGTTTTTGTAAAAACTCAGCGAACTAAAGATCTCTACCTAGTCTCAATCTATGGATCCTGAAGAAAATTTTTAGTTGGGATCACTTTTACAAAAAAATTGGATTTTGAACAAAAATTTAAAATTTGCAAATAGGTAGTGATTTTTTTATACCACTAACATAGATACTGTTAGATCATTCGATCCCTAGTGGAGTCGCGAAAACTATTGGTCGAAAATCTATCGGGTGGGCAAGTCATGGATGACAAGCCAACAGCAGTGTGCGAGGCATAGCCCTACTTTGGGATAGCAAAGTGGCGGTTTATTGATATTCTACCAAGTAAGAATCATGCAAGTCTCACAATATTCTCGCCTTCAGGGGTTTTGGATCTCGTCCCGGTTGAGGTATTTCCGACTATGAAAAGAAGGGAAAGAAGCAAGGAGAAGAGATAGGATAGATCGAAGGGAGAAAAGAAATGAATTCCAAAGCAAAAAGGTCAGAGGGTCTATGTTTTGGGCTAGTAGTAAATAGAGTCGAACCTACTTGGATAGACGAACAAAGCAATACTTGATGAACATAACACACATATTTAACACAAGATAGATCCAATAAAATAAATGCATAGATCTCGACATAAGAAATATCAGGATGCTCATAACACACATATTTAACACAAAGTCTTAATATTTGTATTAATGTTTTCTTCTATTATAAAAAGTACAAAGCCTTTTGTTTTCACTTCTATTTTTCATCTAAAAAGTGTCCACCCCCGAATACAACAAGTATTCAAGTATATATAGAAGAAGGAGAAGAGAGAAGGCAAAAATAAACCAACAACTAATTACAAAATATCTACAAAATATCTAAAAGTCAACTGTTGACTTTGGGCAACTTGGTGGATGACAACATCCCATGGTGCAACATGGATGATGTCATTGTTTGTGCCAACATACTCTTAGATATTTACAAAAAGAAAACCAAGAGGAAGAAAGCTATTCATCATCGTCTCACGGCTGAAAGGGGGTATCTTGCTTCTGCTGCTGTTCGGGAGAGGTAATGTGGAACTGGGTCCGATATTCCATGAATTTACTGACCATTGGCTGAAGTTGATCCTAGGCAGGACCCTTTGTATGATCGTCGATGACCTCACAAGTCTCCCACTCATCTCTAAGTTTTTAGGGAGCTTGAAATATTCATTACCTGCCTCCATCAGCACCCCCAAAACCGCGACAAGCGAGGAAGGTTATTGATGCATTCCGTGTCAAAAGTGGCTTCTAGCCCTAGCCCTTGCGAGACGATCTCCTTGAAGATCCAAATAGTTTCATCTGCCTTCCTCAAGGTGAAAGAAGGAGTGAGTAGGCTGGAGACATTCGAGGAAAATTTTCTCCATTTGATGCATTACATCTAGGGCTTCCTCCTTCACCTTGTCTATCTTCTCCGGACAACTTCTATCCGATCGACCGTAGTAGTCCAACGCAGCAAGGATTTTCTTTGGGTACCACTGGGGTGATCGAAAATCCCAAATTTTACCAAATCTTCAATTGAATAGTCAAAAAAAAATTGGAATGCCTCATGTTGCAACCTAGCATGGTCCAACTCTTTAGAGATAGGTCCTACAATTACCTGGAGATCCTTGTTTCTGGCTAATGTTCTGATATAATTCGATGAACTTGACAATTACTTCCTCATTGTCTTTGAGGATTTGATCTCTCCAGACGGATACTGCCATACCTTGTTCACCAATTTTGGCGTATTCATTTATCTTATCCTGGCTTAGGACCTTAGGAGTTTTGGTGGTAGTTGTAGGAGGTGCACTTCCCATTTTCTGCAGGGCATGGAGAAGATGCTTGTTCTGCTCTTTTAGTAGCCTCTTCTCTTCCTTTGCTTCTTGATTTTCTTGCAGAGGGCATCCATAGCTAGGGCCTCCCCTTGAAGGCTTTCAGATGACATTCCCATTGTGACTTGCATCACCGTATAACTGAGGTGACAAATCCTTTTTATCTTTGGAGGGATCGGGATACGTGATTTCCATTACCCTTTCTCCCTATGCACTTTGAGAGAAACGGGTTATCAGCTTTAGCTTCTTAGCCCCCTTTCTTTGGGATGACGGAGAAGTCCATTGGTGTAACGGGACTTTCCTCTTATCTTGGCTTAGGTCTTTGAGAAAGCCATCTTTGGACTTAAGGAGTGGGACCGAGAGGTGGGAGAGGAGCAGCTGCAGTAGATGAGGGAAATGTATAGAGACACTTGGTGGCGGCATTGAGAGAGAGGCCAAGAAAGTGCTCACGGGAGGAAGAGACACTACAGGTGAGGTAGTCATGGGAATGGAAGGGAGTTGAGAGATGAGAGAAGAAATGATGGGGGACAGCTCCGTGAGAGAAGAGAAGATGGAAGAAGAGGAAGGAGGAGTAACGGAAGATGGGGAGAGGATACGACCAAAGGAATGGTCACTTGAGCCACATGAGAAGGGGGAGAAGGGATGGTGGGAACCTCCATGGTTGTAGCAGTGGCAACATCCTAAGTGGATGTGCCCATTGGAACACTCTCTGCCGCTTCTTTCTCTGGGGATACCAGAGTTAAAACTTGTTCCTGTGTGGCGGAAGGAGGGCTCTCAGGAGCTTCTTCTTGAGTAGAGATCGATTCTCCCTCTTTATCCTTGCCTTTGCCCTTTGGTAGATGTTTCAGCCTGACAGGTGCATTGCCCAAAGGGGACATGGTGAAATCTACTCCAAGGTAGATAAGGCCATTCATTCTGCACCAATGTTCTATTCGCCACAATGTTTCCTTAACCCTCTCCTCAATGGTCTAAGGTGCCTTTGTCCTATCAATTGCAGCAAATGGCCAGTTGTCCCCATCCGTGTCTACATACACCTGATCAAATTCTTAATCGGTAGTTTTGTAACCTTTTGGAACAATGGCCATGCCATATTGAACTATCTCTGCCAGGGCAAGGTGAGAGTGATCCTTCCTTCTAAGTTTGACCTCATGGTACAGGTCGATGTAGATATCCTCGATCTGTGGAATATGGATCAGATCATGTTTTTCCTTAGGGAGGTAATTTCTTGGGTCGAAGGTGGGCCTTGCCGGGAAATTGTGCTTTAGGTTAAGCAGTTCTAGCTCTGCGAACATTTCCCGGGCTTTGTTGTGGGAAATGCAGGTGTACCTTCCCACTGTAAGGGGGAAAGGAGTTCCACCCTTCTTTCTTTTCAGGAACTTCTCATGGTATGTTATGAGCTGCCTGGATAGCTCCAACAGGATCAGCTTAGGGCCAGCATACCTTGGCAATTTGGTGGGCTCCCCCAAGAAGTTAGCTGCTCTGAGATAGGTGAAGGTGGGGAATTGGGTAAATAATTCTCCCCACTTCTCAGTCGCTGTGACTATGCTCTTGGTTGTCTGACCATGAGTCATATTTGGCCTCAAAAGGCAGACGATGCCGTAGAAGAAAGCATCATTGATCTTGGTAAACTGTGAGATGCTATTTTCCAACTTCAGCTCTGGGTAGTATTCATATATCTTCACCTGAGGCCAAACTCTGCATCGGCTCAGTGCTAGATAATCCCTCTCTCGAAGCCACAGCGTAGACTACGTAGGAGTTCATGTAGAACCTTCCCCCGTTGTGGTGAGTTGTTAGATTTTGTTTAGATATGGTGCTACTTATGATCTCGCCCACTCAAAGCGCGATCGGGCACATTCTTATTCATGGTTTCTAGGTACCTGAGCATCCATTTGTGAAAGTAATGGGCATCAGAAATCCATAAAACTCTACTTAGGAAGGTGATGGTATCACTCAATTCCTCAAAGAAGTCACTACAGTGAATAACCTATGGCCACCTGGTTATCACCTTCTTATTTTTTAAATACACTTCATTCATCGATTGCATGCATTGGTCCTCATTATCCTTCCATGCCTTGATGTGCAGTCTTCTTGGCTTACTGACCATGAAATTTCGGTGGTGGGGAATGCCTAGCATGTTCTCGAAGTGGCAAAGGAGGTTGATTATAACCTCACCCTTTTCATTTTCAGCACATCTTGTGTCTTTGTTGTAACAGTGGGCCACCACCATCATAAACTCATTATTCACTACACTGACGGGGATTCACCCAACAAAATACGAGACCACCCCTACTAGCTTGTCCATCCATGGACTGCCTATGACCCTCCTGGTTCTGGCCCAGAAATCTTCCATGTCGATGTGACCAAGTTCAGAATCTCTAATGTCTAGGTCACATTCTGCCTGGGACTCGGGCATTCTAACCCTTTGATACTTGTATTTCATCTCTTCCTCTGTAAGCTTAGCTTTACCCTTTGACTTGGTTGGCCTTTTTCTTGATGTAGACATATGTGGATCTGAGTTTAGTTCTTGATCTACAAGAAGAAGGAGCAAAGTCCAACACAAAAGAGCCATGTTAGCTATCAGATCTTCCATTAAAGCATTACAAAATGAGGAGTTGACAATTTTAAGGCCTAAAGTGGGGGACACTACAGGATGCAGGGTTAAAAGTATGGCACACTAAAATAGAGTGTTACAAGGAATAAATCAGCACCAAAGGGTGCAGGGCACAAGGATTTTGCATATAACATCATTGTTATTGTAGACGGGAAGTGCGCTGCGCCATTTTTATGCGAGCTTTTATTACATCGGGCACAAATAATTTTGGTGTTGCATGGGAGTAGGATGCACCAATGGCACAAGTAATTTACATGTAACATGGAATTTTGGTGCACCGGAGGGCGCAAGATTAATGCGTGTAGCACTATCTCTATGTGCACAAAGGGGGACTTTGGCGCAAATGCAGAATATTATTGCATAGCACTTTTGTTGTTGTTAGTGGGATTACACATGCACGAGTTTGGGATTTACTTGGTTTATGCATGGCACAGGGATTTTGTGTGTTGCAATCAAGGTCGGTGTGCCCTCTTGGTGCGACTATGTTTTCTGTAACAAGGGTGGCGGTTGCGCCAAGAGAAAAATGCGGCTCAGAACTAACTTTTAGGTTTCTTTCCTTTCTTGATGGGTTTGTGGTCTTTTAGGCCTCCTTCTTCATGGATTTAGATGGTGAAGGGGCATAGCAAAGAGATTTGGGTTCACTTTTGAGACAGAGCCCTCTTGGCTAGCAGATCTGGAAAGAGGGTGAAAATGGCTTGGGAGGGAAAATTTGCAAGAATGGCAGGAGGGGTTTATGGTTTCTCAGATTCATTCCACCCAGACTTCACAAACAACCAACAAAAATGAAAACACAAGAGAAACAAGGACCACTTACCCAGAATATATAGAATGAGAGGAACAAAGTGGGGTCCACGAATGTGACATGAGGATGACGGGCACGCTGACAGGTGCAGAGGAATAAAGTTTTTCACATGTTTTTGATTGTGAAAGTGACAGGGCGGATGCGCCTATATATAGCCAAAAGTGCAATAAATGCACCAACCACTTTTTAAAGGGTGCACCAAAACACGTGTCGACATGGAAAACTTTGCGCCCTTTGGCGTGGATATGTTTTTGTCAAAGCATGGAATTATCTATGCCTTTGGCACAAATTTAGTACTATCAACATTGGATTTGAGCACCTTGGCGCACCAAAACATGGCGCAACATTTTTGTTGTTGACAGGAAGGCGCATGCACCTTGGCACAGGAAAGAAAGGTGCATCATGGGAAGGTGCAACAATTGTTGTGTCAACACTTCAAAGGGTGCGCCAAAGGAAATAAAGGGGGCACAAATTTGTTTTGTGTTGCATAGATAAAAGGTGCGCCCAGCCAAAAAAGGACCAAAATGACTAGGTTCGGAAAACTAGATTTCTGAAAGGGATTTTATAACATTCGAACACTGAGGGACCCTGACAAGGAACCTAAACAAAATTTTGTTATTGTTACCTGTAAAATTGCCCTTGTCAATTTTACAGGGATAATAGTTGGCTCTTCTCGGGGACTATCTTTGAGCGAAGCTCAAGGGTAGAGAACCCCATATCAACATGTGCCTATACATTGGGCTACAGAGTCAAAAACAAGGGCGATGATGAAAGCAAACACACGACGAAAGCAAACACATGACGAAAGAAAACACACAACATAAAGCAAACTGTATAAAGAAGAGAGCAAGCTCTACTTCCTGAATATTTTGAGATGCTACCCGCTATAGGAAGCGGGAGATCAGTTCCATCTAGATATAAGAGATAGAAGTTATTCTCTCCGTTGAGTTGTTTGATCTTTAAAGTTCCTCTCCACAGAGAATCAAATTTCTCGTGCATGCCCTTTGGTTCTCTTTATTTGTTCCACAAAAGGACGAGATCTCCCACTTGGTGGTCTCTTTGCTTAGCCCTTTTATCGAACAATGTCTTAAGTTGATTCTGATGTTTGGTGATCCTGTCGACCACTCTTACTCTTTTTTCTTCAAGCTCTACTAGATACATGATCCTCTTTTCAAGATAATTTAGGAAAGTCTCATCTTCAATCGCTCGTGCCAAGCGCAGAGTAGGAAGTTACCAACGCTAAGGGACCCTGATGAGGAACCGAACAAAATTTTTGTATGGTTACCTGTAAAATTGCCCTCATCAATTTTACGGGATAACAAGGCTATAGAAGAAAATTTGTTCCATCTTACACCAGACAAACTATAAGAGTGTCCAACACAACTATCATAATAAGAGTATTTTAGTTTCAACCAACAAACATGAACCGCCTAAACAAAAGAAGTGGATGTATGTTATAAATAATTATGATAACAAGAGAAAAGGGTATTGTTCAATTGTACGACATGCATTTCACATACAAAATGAAGATAAAAGCTGGTATTTTGAAAGTGTATTCTCAAACCATATGACAGTGACAAAAGTAAATTTATTACTTTATGCAGGAACAATTCTTCAAGTGTTTTGAGATTCGGTGATAACAACTCAACAAACATAGTTGGGAAAGGAACTTTAAGTCTAGATAATGGAAAGACCATCACAGAAAATGTTTTATATGTTGAAGGTCTCAAACACAATCTATTGAGTGTGAGTCAAATGTGTAAAAGAGGATATAATGTGATATTTCATGACAAGGGATGTGATATTATAAACTACAAAATAGGAAAGAAGGTTGCAAAGGCCAAGTGGACAAAGAACAACATGTATGTTCTCAATGAGATAAATAAAGAGAAATGCTTCACAAGCAAGATTTACTATAGCTGGTTGTGGCACAAGAGATCGACGCACATGATTTTTTAAAATATAGTAAAATTAAGTGTAAAAGGTTGTGTTAGACATATACCCACAAATACTCTATGCAAGGCATGTCTCCATGAAAAAAATAAGGAGATCGTTTGAATAAAATAAGTATTATATAACCATACCACTAGATTTGATCCATACAGACCTCTGTGGCCCCACCATAACTAAAGGTAGAAATTGTGAGGTATATTTTATGCTTCTAATAGATGATTAGACAAGAATGACATGGGTAGCATGTTTGAAGAAAAAATAAAAATCCTTAGATAGATTTACAACATTTAAGGCATTAGTAGAGAATGAGAAAAATAAGAAAATAAAATGCCTAAGATCGGACAGAGGTGGAGAAATCTAGTCCAATAAGTTTGATGATTTTTGTGAAGAACATGGAATTAGAAGAAAATTTTCAGCCACGAGGACACCTCAACAAAATTGAGTTGTTGAGAGGAAAAATAGAATTATTCAAGAAATGGCAAGGACAATGTTGAATGAATCCAAACTCTCAGATAGGTACCGGAGTGAAGCAATGTGCACCACCGACTATCTTTTGAATAGAGCTCAACTGAGAATAAACAATGACAAACTCCCTATGAACTATGGAAGAAGAGACCATCAAATGTAAATCACATAAGAGTCTTTGGAAGTAAATTCTATATCAAAAGAGATGAAGATAACTTGGGAAAAATTGACTCAAGATGTAATGAAGGAATATTCCTTGGCTACTCAGTGGTCAGTGCGGCTTATAGATGCTACAATAAAAGGTTGTAAAAGATTGTTGAAAGAACTAATGTGAAGGTGGATGAGACACAAAGTATGACAAAACCAGCACTCAGCATAATGGAGATCATGAAGAACAAGAATATGATGAAGAGTTAGACAATCTACGTGAAGAAGCAAATGAAGAGGAAGAAAGGCCAGACACCAAGGCACCCTTTAGGTAAGTCAAAAAGGACCATCCTTCCAATCAGATCATTGGAAACAAAGATGGTGGAATTCTCACAAGAAGAAGGATAAGAGAATAAAAGAACCATGAAGATATATCACTTCCATCAATGATATAACCCAAGAATGTTGCAGAAGAAAGCAAAGATCAGCATTGGGTAGATGCCATGAATGAAGAGCTAGATCAAATTGAAAAGAATGAGACATGGGAACTAGTACCCAGACCACGAAACAAAAATGTGATTGGAACCAAATGGGTATTCAGAAACAAACTGGATGAGAAAGGAGAAGTGACAAGAAACAAGGCTAGACTAGTGTGCAAATGATACACACAAATGGAAGGAATTGACTTTGATGAAATATTTTCACCCGTTGTAAGAATGGAAGTAACAAAACTATTTCTAGCTTACACAAAGATACAAGAAGATCAGAGTATTCCAGATGGATGTGAAATCAGCCTTCCTAAATGGCCTCCTAAATGAAGAGGTATATATTGAACAACCTGATGGATTTTCACCGATCAAGATAAGGATTAAAACAAGCTACCGAGCTTAGTACAATGATTGGATTCATACCTCATTGAGCAAGGATTCAAAAAGTTGTTGTTGATAGCAATATATACATCAAGGAAGAAGGAGTAAAAATTCTCATTGTAATAGTATATGTATATGACATCATATTCGGTGGAAATCATGATAGGATGACATATGAGTTTACAAACATGATGAAATCAGTGTTTAAGATGTTAATGCTTGGATATTTTTCATTCTTTCTAGGATTATAGATCAATCAATCAAACAAAGGTATATTAATACCTCAAATCAAGTACATCAAAGAAATGTTTAAAAGGTTTAGGATGGAATACCGCAAACCGATTGGGACACAAATGGAAGTAGGATGTAAGATGAGAAGAGATGATGAATCACCTAAGGTAGAAAAAACACTACACATATCCATGATAGAAGTCTACTTTACTCCACTGCATCAAGATGAGACATCATGCATGCGGTAGGTCTTGTTGGAATATTTTGAGAAGATCCAAGGGAAACACACCTCAAGGTGGTCAAGAGAATTCTAAGATATCTCATGGGAACACTTGAGTATGGATGTGGTATCCCAAATGCAACGACTTCAACAAAAAATCATATACATATGCAGATTAGGTGGGAAGTGTGGATGATAGAAAGAGCACAATCGGAGGATTTTTCTTTGTTGGAAATTTCTTGGTATCTTGGATAAGCAAGAAACAATCATCAATTTCTCTCTCAACATGTGAAGCAGAGTATATAGCTATGTGATGTGTTGTAGTTAAGTTTTATAGATGAATCGAGACATTGGAAAATTGCAAGGTAAAATCTAAACATCCAATTCCCTTGTTATGTGATAGTAAAAGTGCAATAAGTGTCTCTAAGAATCTAGTGTTCCATTCAAAGACTAAGCATATACCTATAAGATATCATTTCTTGAGGGAACAAGTGAATGATAAGAAGATCATTCTTAAATATGTGAGCACTAAAGAAGATATTACAAACATAATGACCAGACCGCTACCAAGATCAACATTTGAACACCTAAGGAATGAATTGGGATTCATTCTTGATCTTGTCAGCAAATAAAGGGTGTGCAGAGAAGGAAGGGAGCATTCTCATGTATTATTTTCTCCTAAAAATAGTTCCAAAGTGAAGGGGAGATATTCTTTTAGCTCAAATTCATCAAAGTATGCATCAACTCAAGGGGAGCATTGTCAACGACACACTAAGACAGTGTAAGAAAAGCATAAGCGTAGGGGAGTTTCTTGAGGTAATATCATGTTGTATCTAGCATACCAAAATATTCAGTCTTATGTGGTATAGTTGGCCCTTTTTCATTGTTGTCAAAGGGGAGAGAAGTTGATGAAAGTCGAAACAACCTGTTATACTCAAAGGGGGAGAAATGTTGTGATATATAAGGGGAGAGATGATGGAACCATCCAATTTATATACAAAGAGGAGTAAAGATGAAAACTACATAAGTATGCGAACATTTTTTCATCAAAAGGTTTCTATAGGTTGGAGTGTTGCCATCAATGACAAAGGGGGATTGTTGCATAGTTATCATTGTGATATATGTTGTCATTGATGTCAAGATGGATAAGTTGATATCAAGTTGCATTGATAGAAAAATGAGTTAACTGTTAAAGTGAGCATGTCAAGAAGATGAAGGTTGATTGGTAGTGTCATCTCACAAAGGCTTCAGGATGATCAAGGGTAAGTGCTAAGGGACTTAACCAATATTTTTGCAAGTTGCCGACATGGGGAGATAGCCGCCAAAGCCTATAAATATCCATCAAAGACTTGGAGTAGCCTTCATAGTCTACAAAAAGCCACAAAATGCTTGAGAATGTTGCGAGAAGGTAAATGAGTCCCATGTATAAAGGAGTGAAGCTGCGAAATTAAATGAAGCCAAAGGACAAGCTACAAAGTGAAAATAGTAAGGCTGCAAAGCTGAAGGTAATTTTGTGAAGGTAAAGGAAAAACCACAAAGGTAAGGAAGTGAAGGAAAACCTACAGATAAAAGGAAAATCCGGGATGAACTATAAAATATGCTAAGGACATCAAATAGCTACGGAAAACCGTAAAAGTTGTAAGCAAAAGAGACAGAGTGGCAGACATGGAACAAAGTTGTGGAAAGGCAACAGACAAGGAAGAAATTTGCGAGACATCAAGAAGCTTCGAGAAGCATAGAAAATTTGTGGATAACTAAAAAGCCACCGAATAGGGAGAAATGATGTAAAACAAATAAAAGTGTTGCGATACAAAGAAGAGTTAAGAAAAGCCATGAATTAATGGTATATGGACTGAAAGAGGTGAAGGAAATAAAAATTGGTTCAAACATGGACAAAGTAAGAGTTGGTTCACCAAATTTGATGGTGATTTGAGTGTCAGGTGATTGTGGCTAAGTGCACAACTTGAACTTCACATAGACCAAAGAAATCTATTGTTCTAGCTGCCAGCATTTAAATCTCATTGACCTTATGGAAATGTAGTTGAAATTTTCTATGTGATCCTAAGTTTCATGGAAAAATGAAATTTGAAAAAGAAAACTTGACTTGCTCATCTGGGTCACATTAAAAATTTGGAAAATTTAGTTTTGGCAAATGACTAATAAATAGCTTCTGGTGGTACATTTGAAAACTGTGTAATCAAGCCAAACTTAGAAGGAACAAATCTTGGTACCAACTATATTCATTTAATGGGTCAGATTTCCAGGTGACCAAGAAGGAAGGTACATGATGCATAATTCAAAGTGAAGGAATGGGTTGATTATGAATATATTTTGTAATTGAAACTAATTCTATGTGTTGATCAAGGAAGAGGAGTCCCATCAACATAAAGAAGAGTGAAAAAATAATGAATACAATGCAATCTAGCTGAACAAGAATTGCATATGAAAAGAGAGAGAAAAGAGGAGAGCATATAAATTATGCATTGATTCATCAGATTAGAAGAGCATCAAGATCATTAGTTTGATTGAGAAAGTTGGATCGAATCATATGAGCGGAAGAAAGTGAAAAGAGGAACACAGACAGAGTCAGGAAAGTGATCATAATTCATTATATTAGAAATTGATGTAATTACATGATCAAAATGTAAATGAATCAAGTCTAAGTTGTAGCTTAGCACATTCATGTAGTTATAGCTTCCTCAGTAGGTGGGTGCCTACAAAATAAATCTCTTGTGATGAATAATATTCACTTAAGTCCTTTGTTGTGTGTAATATCAGTAGAGGTGTAGGGTTTGGTGCTCCTTATGGGATTGGTATATCACTAAACAAATCTTGTAAGATGTATCCTATTCTTATGATTCCTTTCTTTGTGTAATATAAGAAACATTTTTGGTGGGTTTTCTCCTAAAAATGTTTCCCATGGTAATTTTTGTGTTGTGTTATTGTCAAAGATATTTGGTTGATTGACTTCTCATAGTTTCAAGCCTCGCATTATTGAAGGGTTAAAAATTGGCATAAAGTAAAAGGTTTTAATTTACACCGATTCACCCCCTCTTAATGTTTGTGATCTCTAACACCCGCATTCACTCTCCATCGTATTTTTCCACATACATGCCTCTCTTCCCTTTCGAATTTCCTTCTTCCCTAAACTCTCTTTATCCCACTCATCTTTATTTTTCACCTTAATCATCCATTAATCATCCCTAATCATGTTTAGTTAATTCTAAACTCTCATTTAATTCATTTATCCTCCCTAAATCTTCTATTTTATCCTTTCTAGGCCATCATTTAATGATTTCACCTCTTTATGGCCTTTATTTAATAATTTCCACCCTCCACCTACCCATTTACTCATCCTAAGCAACCCTAATTTATCCTAATCCTTCAAAACCCTAATCATGCCTCTTATGGGATCTTTGTCTTGAGCTCATCACCTTCTCACCACCCAAATGGATGGGTCCCTAGAATTGGCGATGACCCATCCGGGTTGTCATAAACCCTATAAAGTTGTCCCTACCCCTCCTTTTCTAAGGATGTAATTTTGAAGAATCTCATCCCTCTTGCGATTTGTATTTTATCCTGTTGTGTATCTTTGTAACTATTATCATTATCTTGGAGCCATTTTTGAATATCTTGGGTCCATCTTTGGAGCTTTTAATTCTTCTTTGTCTCATTGCATTCTTAGATCTACCATCTCTTTCCTCCCAACCATCCTCATCAACTTTTTTAGGTTCTACAATCATCCTTGAGCTCTGTCCATACGTTCATCCATCATCATTTTCATTTTTAGATCATCCTTCCCATCCATTTCCATCCATTTAGACCTAGATATGTCTTGGTTACCATTAACCCTACTAGATCACCTTCAACTCAACCTTCTTTTTTTTTTACTCTTATTCCATTCACATCCCCAGTCACCATCTCTCTAATCTTGAAGCCATTAAAGCCTTAGATTTCGTCATCTCTATCACCTTAGACATGTTCATTTAGTCCCCTAGTTTTCATCAACTCATCCCGATCACCATCGAATGGATATTTCCTTATTGCATTCATCATAAATTTTCATAATTTCCGTGCATCCTTTCTAATAGATCTAGATATAGACTATTCTGCAGTTGTTCTTCCTTGACTCAACATCACTTTTAGATCCATATCATCTTCATATCAAACTACGGGAGGTCTTGTAGGCCTTATTCTTCTGCATCTTCTTCTTATCCTACTCCACTCACCATCAACTAGGCCTCTCAATCTTAAGTCATCATCAACCCACCCATGTTTGATTTACTTTGTATGTATTTTGATGAGATCTCGCATATCTATCGTATATCTAGCATTGTAGTTTGTTTCATTTTAGATTCTATATAATATCCAATCCATTTATCAATATTTTATCCTATATTTATCAAAACGTGGGTTGACATCCATCCTAGGAAGTTTTCACTTATTGGGACCGACTTTCTCCGTAAACCCACCCATCTATATACTAATCCAATCTTTTGTTTTTATCCCTCTTGATTTTTAGGTAATATAGCTCGTCATGAAGAGGATATTTCATTTTTACATGTGTTCATCGCCATCCCATATCAAGGTACCTTAAACCCTTACACATATGGATTTACTTATTTTCTTTAGTACTAGTTCACTAATATGAGCATGAACGATTGAATTTGGTCAACAAATGTTGTGAATGAACGAGATGCAATGATATGAAAAATGAGTGTGATAAGAGCAGTGTGACCCCTGAGTGAATATGAATGAGTATGCATGAGATGAGTTTCATTTATAAATACCCCCTTAGTAGTCAAGAATGAACCATAGAACAAGAGTGCATCATCGGAAATGGTTTAAATTGTGTGCTAGAAAGATATGATCGTCAAAGCATAGAGCGTAGAGAGTGAGTGAGTGTGGTGAGGTTAATTTTAGATTATATCCTCAGTAATCAAGTATGATCATTGGAACTAGAGTGTGTCATAGGGGTAGTATGTCATGATCAATGTGTGTTAGAAGGATATGTTGTGAATGTGTTGAGGGAGATATTTTTCATGTGTATGATGTGAGGTTCGTGAATGTATTAATCGCTCAAAGATTCCATTTTGAACCATAGTACAAGAGTGCTTCATTGGGTAATGACAATACAAATGTATCAAGATGTGTAAAATGTGTGTGAAAGACTAGATATGAAGTAAGAAGTGATATAGTAGAAGCATAAGACACTTGAGAATGCTAGAGGGGGGAGAATAAGTATGATTCCCCTATATTTATATGGATTATTATGTTATCCAATGAATGTTAAATACAAAGGTTCTCCACTGATGCTTGCGCATGCAGATAAAGGTGTGTGATCATGTTATTAAACCGATGGCATATGAGACAGAGATGTTGTATTGGTGAATGTGATCCACGTGCATGAGATCTAGGAGGTGATGAACACCTATGTGAAGGATACCACGAAGGTTATATGCACCTATATGAAGAATAGTGTGGAGGTGATGGAGAATCATGTGGAGTAAAGCACAAAGGTGATGAAGACCTATTTGAAGTAGAGCACGAGAGGTGGTGGAAACCTATGTGAAGTAGAGCATGGAGGTGATGAACACCTATGTGAAGGAAAACAAGGAGGTGATGTATATCTATATGAAGGATTCATCCCAATGGTGGACCTATTCAGATGTGATGGACTAGTATACCAATGAGACCATGTAAGCCATGAGCAAACAAGTAAGCAAGGAGAAGATTGTGATTTTGATTTGAGAGGTCCTGGAAACCTAGATGCTCTAGTGAGTGCAATGGAAACATTGAGAGGAGGTTGGGCCATGGTGTGGATGGAAAAACACCATTGATAGTAATGAATTTCCCATTGTGAATGAATTTGAGACATAATTGATTCAAGGATATGATAGCCTGACCTAAATGAAACCAGGGAATATGAGCATGTCACACCCTTTGACCAGATTTTCCATGAGGAAAGTCATAATCGGGGTAAGAAGATTGATTTGTGACTAGAATCCTGATATATCCATATAATTTAGGAACTATATATGAAATTTACAAGAGTGGATAACCGATAGTGACAAGAATTTCAATAGAACATGCGTTTACATGAAATAATGGATCAACCATAGTGTTATTGATATAAATAGATCATAGAAGCACCGATATGTAATGTGTCGAGAAGAGAATGTAGCATGATAATCATTATCATAGAATGTAATGATCGGTGGATATGTCTCGGCGTGAGAAACTAGAAAATCAAGAGCCCCCAATGTAGTAAGAGGTAGGACACAATGTGTATGACTAGCTAAAGATTCATTTACTTTTTTCATGCTTAGGAAGATGATTGTTGAATATATTAAGCTTGTGATTTTCGTTGACTAGTGCGATTGTTGTAGGCTCGGGAAGCTCAAAAGTAGTATTTTTGATAAGATCTTGAATAAGATTTCAAAGTTTAAAACATCGGTCTATAGAATGCTTGATGCACTAATGATAATCACATTTGAAATTTTCATTGTAATTGTGACCTTTTGGATGATATGGGTCTAGATCGAGTAGTGGAGGAAGTATAATAAGATTTCTTTCAAAAATTTGTGGCAATAGAAGATGCAGAGAAATAGTCAGTTTTGTATATGTAAAGTTAGGAAGTTGTCATTGAAGCTCTTTAGTATTAGATACAAGTGTTGATAGTGGCTTTAGCTTGGTGAGGTTTTATAGATGGATTGAAATATTATTTTCTTTGAAATTGCACCAAAGATGAAGCTTGCTCGTGATACTTAAGGTTGCCTATAGATAAGAGTTTAGTTTTGCACACCTTAAGAGTATGACACAAATGAATGAATGATGGAGATGTCTCAAGATAACACTCTCTTAGAGAGGTGGAAATAGAATTTAGACATATAGATCTTGAAGCTCAGATTCCACGAGTACACTAGACATCTTAGCTAAGGTGTTATTATATCGCAAGAAATAATCTAGTATATTTTCATTAGATCCTTGTTTAAGTTGTACAAGTTGAGCATAATATATCTTAGAGAAGATATTAACAGAGAAGTGAGTGAGAAAAGCATCGGTTAAATGAAGAAAATATGTTACCGAGTGGACAGTAGATCATAGAACCAACTCATTTCATAATCGTGAAGAGTTCAGGGAAAGATCTTAGCTAAGAGAGTATGATCATTTGTAAATTCTAAACATGCCACATGAAATTCTCATAAATTATCTTGATGGTCACCATGACCATTAAAACTGGGAGTTTGGGAATGATGAAATTAAGAAGAAGCACATAAGTGGAAATGGTGGGTGTGAAAGGAGTATGAAGTAACAAAGTGAAATCAAGAGATAGAGATGTATGAGAAGTAACCTATTACAATTGATAGATTTTAACTTGAATATCTTAATAAAGAGAGGCTAAGTCTTGAGTTATGATGGAAGAGAATTAGCGCATGTGAGAAATAAGAGGTGTAGTGAAATATTTGGTTAGAGTAGAAATGGAATCGGGAACTCTAGAAGTAGGTGGAAGAGTGGAAGCAGGTGATTGAGTAGTGATAGTCATGGAAGTGAGGATAGATGAGGGTACATAAAGCTTTGAAGATTTATGGCCTCCTCATGAGAAGAGAATAAAAGAAGGTATAGATCCTAAGGATGCTCAAAGCAAGATGAGCATTGAGGTCACGAAGATCATCATTAGTGAAGGGTACAACCATGATGAAAATAAAACAAGACTCCTAGAAGAAAAGGTGGGATCGAGTGTGGGGTTCACCAAATGATTAAAAAAATATTGAAATAAAATAAATGCTAAATCTAGATATGTACCATCATAATGATATAAAAAATTAAATACAAATTTTATCTAAGAAAATAAGTAATTTAAATTTGAAACCCTAGTTACAAATAAGGATATAAAAATACTTAGTTGATTTGCAATGATGTTGAAGTTGTGTCGAGTTGGAAAATTGATGGAACATGGACTCGAGCACCACAGATGAACCCATAATATGTAGGAGTGTCAAAAATTCTAGGACTAGGGTGTCTATGCATGGTCGGGGAACTTGGGGTACTAGAGAACTTCTTTCAAAGACATGTGATTTTGCTCAGAAGTTGTGGAACTTAATTTTATAGGGTCACAAGATGTTATCCTTTAGTCACCTATATGTCACTATACCTCGTTATTTTTCACCTGAAACCTATAATAAGAAAGAAGAACTTGCAAAACCCTAAAACACATCAAATCCTACAAATAAAAATATGAAAATGGGGAGTCAGACTAACCCCACAATCACCAACCGACTAAGTGAACTTATGATCTCGGGTGTTGCACTACATTTCAGACTCCATGTAGTTTTGTGTGTGTGTGTGTGTGTGTCATATGCACTTAAATAGAAATAGATAGCTAGATGTAGAATATGTAGATAGATGTGTGCATGGAAAAATGAACTTTCCCTCCTATGAAGTGTATGCAGAAGAATTCATTCCCATGTCCATTATGTGAGTGTTATATGGATGATTAAATGCTCTTGTAATGCCTTTGGATGTAACCTTAGGTGGAGCTAATAGATTCTTAGTGTTTAGTCCTTTATTATGATCACATAGCTTTGTATTTATATGATTCCCTTGTTTGAATTTTGTAATTAACCACTAAAAGGCTGACTAGTAAGAAATAAGATGCCCAAATGGCTAGAAGAGACCCAAAAGATGTGAGAAAAGTACAAATAGGTCGGGGCACCCAGAGGGGATGGGGGTACCTAGAACCGGTGTCCATAGTCGAAATGCCAAAGTATGAAAAGACATACTGGGAAAGGAGTGTAAGACCAAGAGAGAAAACAAAAAGCAAGAAAAGAGGCCAAAAATAGTGATTAATTAGTACTTTTCTCACTTAGGAATCATATGAATAGTAGTATGTGATGAGGACTAGATAAATACCCAAAGTGTTTGATTTATTTTCTATAATTAAATATGAAACCCTAAGTGCAAGAGAGAAAGTAGAACACTTAGTTGATTTCTCACTTGAACCCAAAGTGTTTTGGACTAGAAAAGCGATGAACAGGAAGGTCGTTTGATCACAACTACTCACCGTAAATTTTGGAACTGTCAGATGATCCTCGGACTAGGGCGCCTAGACTGGAGAAAGGGTGCCTAGGTGTCAAAGACCTCTATTGGGTATCTGTGATCTGCCACAGAACTCATAAACTATTTTTTTCGGTGTCACAAGATAGTCGCATATGGTCGTTTTGGTCACCTGTGTGTCGCAAGATGATCTCTCGAATTTTCGTGTAACCTACAAAGAGAATATGACCTACAAAACCCTCAAACCAAATCAAATACCAAACAGTAAAAGATGTGATATGGGGATTCATACTCGACCCTAGTGGTCACCCGACTAAATGATCTTACAACCAAGCATTGCACTACATCTCATAATCTATGTAGTTCTTGTGTTGTGTGTGTGTGAAATAATTGTGCCTTAAGAGTCCCTTGTGCAAGTGCACTTGATAGTAGGTGATAGCTAGATGTACCAATGTAGATAGATGCGTGGATGGAAAAATTAATTTCCCCTTCCTATGAAGTGTATGCATAAAATGCAGTTCCTTGTCCCTTTTATGAATGTTAGAATGATTCCTTTAGTGCTCTTAGATGCCTTTGGGTGCAAGCTTAGGTGATGATAATAGATGCTTAGAGATTGGTCCCTTATTTTGGTCACATAGCTTTGTGTTTATATGACTCCCTTGGTTTAGTTTTTTAATTGACAACCTGGAAGGTCGGCCCATAAGAAAATAAGAGGCCCAAAAGATAAAATAAGCCCAAAAAGGTAAGATAGAAAGAGGACATGGGTGCCCAAAGGGGACGAATCTTCTGGGCACCGGTGTGCAGGTCATAAAATATAAAAAGTAAATTTTCAAGTGGGTTGTAGGGTGTAAAATACCATAAAGAAGACAAGAAAAAAAGAGAAGAGGCTAAAGATACATGTCAATTACTAGTTTTTGTCTTGCTTAGGAATCGTAAGAGTGTAAGTATTTTTTAGGACAAAGAAATGTACCTAAGTGTGTGATATTGTATCTATATTTTCCCCACTTTATGTTTTTGAGTGAATACTTGATAACATAAATTAGATAATATATGTGTACCGATAACCATGTAGATTGTGATAACGAAATGTGTGTCGAGTGGACAAGTGAAAGCGTTAAGTGATAAAAATGAAGAGTAGAAACTATGAAAGAGGAAGTGAACCTAGGGGTGAAGCATATGGTGTTCTACCGTGTTATTGTGTTTGATGTAGTGATGCTTCTTGTTTCACATTAATGATGGAATTTCAAAAGAAGAGTGAAGAAGTAGTGAAATATTTGTACATTAAAAAAATTACATATGTAAAATTATGTGAAAATATGTGAAAAGGAAAGTGTGCACTTGATGTATAGAAGTGTAAAGGATAGAAAATGTCTTGAAATTTTGTAGAGTGAGTTGTTTGTGCAATCTCATGCCAAGAGAGAGATTTTAGGTGATCTCATGTCAAGCATGATTTTCTTGGGAGATCTCATGCCATGGCAGAAGAGTGTAGGGGAGAGAGGTCTAGTGTTACTCTCCTTCCATGATCTGCTTCCCAAATGAGCACCACTACAGATGGTATGTCTTGTGTTGTTCTAAATTGTTTTGAGTTACACTAAATTATTCTCGATTACATTGATTGTAGGAGATTGATTGTATTTTGTATTCTCGAGGCCAAGTGCCTAATCCTATGAAATTGCTCTATGAATTGTTGTAGACTATGCCAATATGATTAATTGAAAATGTGTTCTCGTAGGAAATTATCTCCCGGGAGAGGACACAGTGCCCAGCACTCCCATCCGAGCTCAAGCACTAGTCTATTTTCTATGTTGAGGATTCAAGTTATATTTTGGGTCGTGTTATGACTATATCTTTGTTTTGTTCATGTATAGTGCAGGCATGTAATGTAGCTCGATTTGAGCTGTTGAATGGGGTGATTGATTCACGCAATGTATGCCCCCTCTTTTGGGGTGCATATGATGCTGATAGGATCATGCGGTCCAAAGGAGAGGACCTAAAACTAATTTGAAATGGATACCTGTAGGGGAGGGAATGTGCATGGTAGAAACCAAGGCACATGAAAACAAGATGGCTAGAAACATGTGTTAGTGCAATCAAAGAAAGTATACATATAGAAGAAAATGTACTAAGAAAGAAGACAAGATAGACTACAAAAAGTGGGTTTCAAATATGGGACATCACTCACAATGTCACAAGACAATCAAGGCTAAAGCTTCCAAAAGCATACAATGTACACACAATATAAAGGGCATATACCGCAAAAAATAGCATACAATGAAAATAAGCAGTAGTAAGCAAGATAAATTAGACAACCATGGTGGAAAATAGTCCTGCAAAGAAAATTTTTCACATGAAGCACCTATTAGAATGTTATAAAGATAAAAAAATATGTCAAAACATGTACGTATCAATGGAATAAGTAGCATGCTAGTAAGAATAGGAAGTAATATAAAATGGAACAAAATCACCTGTGATGTGTAAGAGTAGAAATGTAGATGCCCCCAAGATCCTCAATGGGACCGCTTAAGAGGTATAATGTTAAACATCATTGCAATGTGTAAGGATATGTAAAAAGGTTGCATTCATAAGTAGAGAACAAGTGAATGTGCATGTGTAGATAGAAACGATAGGAAAACAAAGTGTACATTTAAGTATAAGTAAGAAAGAGTAAGTGCAATCAAGATATACAATATGCTATGAATGAGTGAGATGGAATGGTATGTAACATGAATGTGATAGGAGAAGTGTGCCCCCTTGAAGATGTGCATGAGTATGAGATAGGTTCATTTATAAAATACCCTTCAATAGTCAAGAATGAACCAGAGAATAAGAGTGCATCATTGGGAATGGTTTGAAATTTTTACACTAGAAAGATGGATCAATGAAGCATAGATCGTAAAGTGAATGGGGTGAGGTTCATTTCAGATTTATACCCTCGAAGTTCGGTATGAACCGTGGAACTAGAGTGCATCATAGGGTATGACAATACAATTAATGTATCAAAGGGTTTGAAAGTGATTCTTAGGAAATATTAGGCATTAAGCGTGGAGTGTCGGTACATGAGATGATAGAGACATTTGATAACAATGTAAGGGGAGTGGAATGCCCCCTAAAGTGTGCTAATGATGGAGAGCTATGCGGTGATGTGAGAAGGATTGTGCCATGGTGGGGATCCCTGAAATGTGTCTTGACCATCAATATAAGGAATAATTTGTTTGAAAAAGATAATTGGATGCGGAAGTGGAGTAGGGTGGGGAGGGATCTTGAATGGTGTTAGCCTATGTCGCATTGATAACATTGTAGCAGAATTGAAACGAGGAGGTATTGGACTGATTTTGAGAGGAATTTATTTAGGATTTGGTAATGCGGTTGAAGACTTGAGAGGAGGTTGTTTAGGCATCTCTTGACTTACCATAAAGGAACATTAGCAATGATGGAATAATGCTCATTAGGTATAGATGAATCAGATTTAGGATCCCAATGATATTTAGCAATTGGAGATGAACATGTAACAACATTTTTTGTAGCAAATGAAATGATATCATAATCCTTATGGTGGTCAATTTTTCATTTGAGAGCATAGTAATCATTGTCATTATGTCCATTAATTAGATGATAATTCCAATATGGATGACCTTGATATATTACAAGTCAATAAGGCCGAGAAGCAATGATTATATGACAAGTTGATCAACTAATGAGTGAGGAGCTAAGGAATAATATCATGTTGTTTAGCATTGCGATCAAACTTGAGAGGTGCTTGGAGTGGTAATAATTGATATTCACCGATATGAGCACATATTAAAGACATAGAATCGGGATTAGGAGATGAGAATGAGATGTAGAAGGAGAACTAACATGAGCTTGAGAAGCATCCTTGAGATGTTGGATTTCAGATTTAAGATATGTAATTATTGTTTCCATAGCTTGAATTTTGTCTTGAAATAAAGAATGTAAATCTTGGATGGATTCTAGGATAGGTTGATTGGATGGAGGATTAGGAGCAATAGAGTTATCAGATAGATGATCAAAAATGGAACTTACTTGAGCGGGTGGTATATTGCGGGGAGATACATAGTTTCTATGGTGTTTTAGAGAATATCTTTATAATTAGGATGAATTTTAATTAAAACATGTAAATAAATTTGAGGAATTTTAGGACCCATGAGAGAAGAAAAATTAGGATAAAAGAGTATTCGAATGTGCGTTCACCAAACGATTTAATAAAAATGGAAATTTATGCTTAGTGTTAAACCCTAGATATTACAGAGTCATGTATGATAAATAAATGCTAAAGTACATATTTGACACAAGAAATAAGCTAATGAAATATGAAACCCTAAGTGCAAGAGAGAGAATAGAAGAATTAGCTGATTTTACACTTGATCTCAAGTATTATGGAATGGAAAACTTATAAAAAGGAAGAGCAAATTGTTGAAACTACTCCTGTAAATTCTAGAACTGTCGAATGATCCTAAAATAAGGTGACTAGATCTAGGGCAAGGGTGCCTAGATTCCAGAGGCTGATTGGACACCTATGATTGTGGAGGATCTCATAACCTTGTTTTTCTAGTGTTGCGAATGGTAATGGTCGTTGTTGGTCGCTTTGTGTGTCATTTGGATGATCATTGAATTCTCTTATAACTTGTAAAGAGAAAAAGACCTATAAAGCCCTTGCACTAAATCAAATCCCAAAAAGAAAATATTCAATATAGGGATACGGATGACCCGATAGTCACCCTGACCGAGTGAACTTACAACCGAGCACTACACTACATCTCAAACTCCATGTAGTTCTTGTGTGTGTGTGCAAGAAAGGAATCCCTTGTGTAAGTGCACTTGATAGTGGGTGATTGATAGATGTACCGATGTAAATAGATGTTTAGATGGAAAAATTAACTTCCTTGTCCTATGAATAATATGTAGAAAATGTATTCCCTTGTACCTTGTATGGATGTTAGATGGATGCCTTTAGTGATCTTAGATGCCTTTGGATGTAACCTTAGGTTATAATAATAGATGCTAAGATCTTGGTCCCTTATTTTGGTCACATAACTTTGTATTTATATGATTCCCTTGGTTGAATTTCATAATTGACAACTAAAAATCCGAGCCATAAGAAAATAAGATGCCCAAAAGATAAAAGAGGACCAAAAGAGGCAAGTAAGATAAAAAGAGGAAAAGAGCACCTAGAGGGGATGAGGGCATCGGGCAATGGTGTCTGAGTCATAAAATATAAACAAGTAGTGTACGGACTAGGTTGTAGGGTGTTGTAGAAACCAAATTTGGGTCACACACATTTTAGACCCCTTCAATTAATTAACATAACACATTAACTAATCATGACCCCTTCATCCCATATTAATATGTATCCTCACATTATTAACTGATTTAATTATTTTAACTAAGTGAATTTCATCCTCACAACTCCACCTCATCATTACACCTCACCTGGACCCATTCCTAGGGCATTTAACGCATGGTGATGAAGTCATCACTCAAAGACAAAGTCATCGGGCCTCAAGTGTTGAGTCACCACTTGACCTAACTAACTAATAATTCTTCTCAAACCTAAGTGGACTTCGTTTATGACCTTCTTACCTTTTCTAATGAGAAATCCACTTCCTAAGAAAACTCAACTTGGAAAACACGTCAAATCTAGGAAGATATTCCTATTTTTGATAAAAGGTTCTAATTCACCCTAACCGACATAAGTTTTTCCTCGGCCGACACCGATTACCTAACCGCCATCAATCACCTTATATACACTTTCAAAAATATTTACACGGGTTGGTCATTCAGTTATTGGATCCTTATTGCATTCAAGCATGAATCTTCAAGCCTTCCTATATCCAGATGATGAACACACACAACCACAGTACAAGACAAGCATCTGATTGTCCTTCCAGAGTATTGGAATACTCACGGGAGCACACAAGTTATATTACCATGGAATTGGACTCAAACACCTCTCCTCCAATCAACCATCAACCATCTCAATTCATAAGGTCTAGAAGACACCAAATAAGTATTATGATTTTAATCATTCGGGATTATCCCATTGTAGATATCTTTCTTCGTTCGGTGTTTTATTTCTTTTGTTATCCTTACATCACCTTCTTCTAACCAACCTACTATTCAACCATCCCAAGCCTTTACACCCTTTCCAACCTCCTTTTTAGCATACCTAAGTCTTCTTAACAATATTACAACCTTATCAACACCCCCTTCACTCTCTGTGCAATCACAGAGAGGTTCAAAATCTGTTTTAACATCTAAACCAAATTTCCCCTACTAACACCGGTTAGCCAATCGGCATCGGTCTATCTCCAATACCAGCATCAATTGACCAACCAATACCAGTCTTTGAGACTAGAAATTTTTCCTATAACAGTGAGTTAACAACTTCCCAAAATAGCTCAAAACCTTGCCTAATTTCACCCAAACCTCACCTACAACCTCTACTACACCTACAGACCCAAACCAACCCATTAATCATCTAGATTTAATTCTAACCATTTCATGTTGAGTTAAATTAAGTTATTGTATGTTAATATGAGATACCTAAATCTTATCAACTACAATAGGAACTGTTATTTCTTACATTAAATTGTATTAAATAGATGACAAACAACCATTCAATGAAGAATCACGCTTCCTGGATCTAGCCTTGCTAGCAATCCTCTAACTCTTTCTATTTAATACTATTTGGTGGTCTTGTTGTGTTTCTTATACATGTTATTCCTCCTAGCCAAAGGAAGCTCACACAATAAGATTGGATCAAAAGTCTACAACGTGCGCATTCTACCTTCCACCTTTGCCTCATAGGTATTCCTCCTTAACCATTTTACCTTCTATCTATTTCATCCTAGAAAGCATAAAACTTATTGGTGAAACATTTTGGCATGCCGGTGGGACCCATCGGGGTTCGTTGCATTGTTCATTCCTAGGAAAATCTTGTGTGTCTATTTTCATTTGAAACAAGTTCACATTAAGCTTCTTCTCTGGAAATATTATTTTCTTCTGATTGTCTCAGTGACACTTTTTTTTTAGGATTAAAAATAACTCTTATTTCTTTTCTTGCATTGCACTTAGTGAAAGTCATGCCCTTAACCTCTTCATAATTTGTTCTCATCAAATATAATTTGTGCATTTGGGTTTAAAAACTTGTGCACTTGCATTTTTGAATTTTTTTCATTATAGCTCATCTAAATTTTGGGTAACCTATATGTTGTAAGTCATGCTAAGGTGATGGTTGAAAAATTTAACCATAGCTCACATTTTGCGAACTCTCATTACCAAAAAACTGAAAACAAACTACACAGTTCTTGAACAACATCTTTCCTGGAAGAAGCTGTCAAGGATCACACGATCAAAGGATTGATAGTAGGCTCCAGCTAGTTTCTTTGTCCATTCATCATCTCAGAGAAGGATCTCCCATGCCAAAACTTACCCGAAACCAGTCATAGTTATCGATTTTATAGGGAACCTTTGTTAACCAAAAATTATATCCTACTTACGATCAATTCTAAATGGAATAAGCCACAACATAAAATATACACTTTTAGGATTTCGTGTTTGTTATCTTTTTTTTCTGCTTGTGTTTTGAGGTGTGAGTTATGTTTCTTCATTCTTTCTTATCTTTTACGCCCCACATCATGACTGGTGTATTCCGATTTTATTATGGGTTTATTAGGACTCCTCATAGCCATACTCAGTCTGGGTTGGCCCTTTTATTTGATCTAAATCACCAAAACTTCATTTTTCCTTCTCTTCCTAGATTCCATCAGAATCAATATCGGTCAGTGGACCGCCATCGTTACATCATCTCACCACCATCGGTTAACTAACCGATGTCAGTTTTATGCTTTTTTGGTTATTTTTACCAAAATAGTATTCTCCACCTTTCTATTCTTTTCATGTCTTGTTCTACCATTTTATCACACTTTTGGGTCTCTGATATCATCTTCAGAGTCGGGTTGACCCATTTTTCACCTTTCATTTCTATATCTTTGAATCTCTTATTTTTCACAAGTAATCAACATCGGTTTGAGTCGATTGGTGGTGGTTACCCTCATACCGACATCGGTTACCCCAACCAACATCAGTCTTTGTATTCTTATTTTCTAATCAAAACAGTGATCTAATCACTCATTTTAGACTAATTTTTCCCCATTACTTTTGTGTTTCTACATCATCAAGCAAATCTCAAAATATATGTTCTATCATCAGTCACATTGTTTTGACTCGTAAACAAGCTAACGCTCTCATTTTTCATGTTAGCCGCCACCACTCCAACTAGCCCATCGCCCCTTTAATATCATCACCCATGGACCCCAATCGGGGTCTTCCATACCCACTGGTGATGAGGATTTTGTGAGA
Source organism: Taxus wallichiana var. yunnanensis (assembly GCA_018340775.1). NCBI lineage: Eukaryota > Viridiplantae > Streptophyta > Pinopsida > Cupressales > Taxaceae > Taxus > Taxus wallichiana. The sequence continues at coordinate 185,978,139 of CM031235.1, forward strand.
CTCCTTGATCACAATCCCCCACCACTCTGAGTACTATCTTGTTCATTCATCTACCCATAATTCATCAGGGAAGCTTGTATATGGCATGCGTGTGTCCATTCCTCCTACCCTCGCACCTACTTCTGCATTAGCTACTACTAGTAGCTTGGCATTACCCTCTTCCACCTTACCACACTGTGGTTTCTCACTTGATCCTATATCATCTATATATGTTACACCTATGAGATATATCACGCCTTTGATGTCTATCGCTCCTATGATGTCAACCATGCCTTTATCAACTGTCTTGAGTGTAGGTATATCTACATCTTCCACCTCTCATATACCTATTGCATCTCAGCCACCAATGGTGACGACATCCCATACTCCCTTCCAAAACATTGTCCTCTCCATCCCGTAGTCTTTTACTCGATTCCTATGAGATTATTTATGTCCACTCCACCTACCTACACTTATCACCAACAACCTCCTATTTCATCTATCACTTATTCAGGATACTTGTCATCTAAATCTATTTCTGGCCTACATTCCCTCCTCAAAATTTTCATACTCGGCACCACCACATACTAGGATGCCACCCACATCATACCCTCCTCATCTACCCCCTTATAGTAGGGGTTCCCAATCATCACAACCTACCAATGATCTTATCAAAATGATGATGGAAAAGATGTAGACATTAGAAGCATTTGTCTCCAGCTCACATAACTCTTTGACATAAGATGATATTTTCAATGATCCCATTCACCCATCCATTCTGATTCATCCATTACCTCCTCATTGAAAAATGCCTAAATTCAACCGATTTAATAGCAAAGAAGACCCACAACAACACTTGTGGTCTTTTAAACATGTGTGTTATCTGATTGCTCATGATGACGCTTTGCTCTTGCGAACATTCCCAAAGTCATTGACAGGACCAGCTCTAGATTGGTATAGTGCTCTACCTAGGAATTTCATCTTTTCATTCAACCAGGAAGCTCATGATTTTCTAGACCACTATTCTATCAACGTTGTTAAGAAGCTCACTATTACCGATTTGTATGAGACACGCCAATACAAAGATGAATCTATCGTAGATTTTGTTGCTTGTTGGCGAAGCCTTATCAACAAACTCATATTCTAACTTCCTCAAACCAAGTTAATAAAGTTTTTCACTTTGGAGGGTGAATGTTCAACTTCATAGAAGGGGGTAAGATGGTCAAAAAAATATTGGGGACTGTTGCAAAATGGTCATTTTTTTCAAAATTCTAACGTCCGCAATGAGATCCAAACCCAAACTCGCTTATGACTTGGAAGGTGTGAAGGGATGCACAACTAGCCCGACACATTGTCTACTCTCTTGAATCGCCCTGCAGGACCCGAGTGGTCATTTTGGAATGGATTAATAAGAATGTTTGGGGTGCACTTTTTCCCAAGAAGATTTTTACCAGCGGAATTTGTTTCTATCACTCTAAAGGGCTCAAATGGACTCGACTCTCAAAGCATAATCTCCTTGGAAAAAGAGCAATAATAGCCAAATTTGTGGGTTATCAATTTTAGTTGAAGGGATCCATTGTTGGTGTGATACCCAATGGGGGAGCTACCTTCGCATCCATAAAGGTTTTTTCTTGGTGATCTTTCACAAAGAAAGCTCAACAGGATGACTCTCTAGAAGGAATTATTTTTACTCTTTGCCCGAGAGATTCATATTCGTGGGTGGATCACTCACTTTGACCTGACAAGCTGAAATGGATGGCTTTCAAGTTTGGATCCAGATTTATTCTCTTCCTAGCGAAGTTTTGGTCCCCTAATATCCTTAAGAAAATTTTCTCTAGCCTGGGATGAGTTATCCATATTGATCCGGTGACCCTCAAAGGTTCTCTCTCTCTTCTTTTTCCTGGGTTTATGTCTCTGTTGATCCCTCCAAAAAACTACAAGACTTCATAGTGATCTCTTCCTCCAATGGTAAATGGGTTTAGAAGGTTGACTATGAGGTGGTTTCTAACTATTGTTTTCATTGCAAGCATCCTAGACATTTTCAAAATGCTTGTAAAAACCCTCCTTCCTCGAGATCGATGTATGGAAAAGAAGATCTCTCGACACTGGTTCAAAGTCTCTATTCCTTTTTCTTCGGATAAGGATTTTATCCCTTCTTTGGTCACTCCTAGAAAGGTTCTTACCCAGGATCCCCTATCTCTTGACCCAAGCACCATATCTTTGGTCAAAGAGACTCGGTGGTTCATGATTACACTCATATCCTTTCTTTGTTTCAATAAGGTATTCCTTTGGGGCTTGGCGCTGATGCATCCTCCCTATAAAAATGGGTTAGTGATAAACAAGATCTAATTTGTTCTAAAGATGTGGGTTCGGGGGATGAGCATAATGAATCAGAGGTTGAATTTGAACTTCATTACAAAGATGTTGGTTTGCAGAGCTTTATCCTTCCGAATCCTACAATTCTCAATATGGATCTGGGTCTAAAAGCTCCACCCGGTCGCCCTTCCAAAGATAGTATTTCCCTAAAGGAGGTAGCTGTTGGTAAAAAAATGCAACTCCGTTCTTTCTTCCCATCTTCAAGTAGGAGAGGTGCGTCCTCTCTGAAGAAAAGATGAATCTTCTTTCCTAGAATGTTAGGGGCCTTAACGCCCTAACAAAAACATCTTCTCGATCTTTATGCTTGTAGAGTTGGATGCTTCAATTTTTTTAATTCAAGAATCAAAAATGTCTAGTGTGGATTGTCTTGCTGGATGGTTTCATAGTTGGAAAGGATGGGAGGGTATTTTTCGTCGTCTCGAACAGAGCCTCAGGCAAGTTGGGCATTCTTTGGAAGACTTGTAGCTGTAGTATCAAGTAGCTTTTGAATAATCCTAATTATCAATGGTGCAAGGTTAGTTTGAAACATTTGGATGAGTTCTTCTTTCTTTGCAATGTTTACAGCATGAATAATCCTATCAAGAAACAGAAAGTTGGTCCAAGGTCTAGGACGTCCTTGGCTTCATCATGGGCTCCAAATCCATTATTGCAGGGATTTCAATGCTACCCTCTCGGATAAGGATAAGTGGGGTGGCATTCGTTGGAAACCGCATTCTCAAGATGATTTTATTTCCTTTGTTGATACTTCCAATTTAATGGATGTTGAACCTCACTCTAGCTAGTTCACTTGGAACAATCGGTGTCCACGGGTTCGATTATATGTATCGGGCTTGACAAATTCTCGATATCGAAAGATTGGCTTCATCAAAACTTTCTTCTTAAATGCTCTATCAACCCCTGTCTAGTTCTGATCATTTCCCCATCTCCCTCAACATCAATTTTAACTTCCCTCCCGGCGCTCCCCTTTTAAGTTTGAATCCATGTGGATGCGGGATCCCTCTTTTAGGACCCAAGTCAAATCTTGGTGGACTTCCTTTGTAGTGACAGTACCAGGATGTTCATCCTTTCCAAAAAAAATTCTCTACTCAAAGATTAGTTGATTTCCTAGAATGCTTCCTCCTTCAAAAACATCTTCTAGGAAAATTTGAGAGTGGAGAAAGAGATTCGTTCTCTCAATGATTTAGTTTTCAGAAATGGTATGCGCCAGGAGGATCATCTCAAAGAAAAATCTCTTCTTAGTGAGCTTGGCGATTTTATTTTGAAAGAAGAAACTTATTGGCGAAAAAATTGAGGGAAGTCTAGTTGAATGATGGGGGTAAAAACAAAAATTCTTTCATGCCTCTATTAAACCCAGAAGAAACATTAACTATATCTCCTCCATGAAGTTGGATGACGACACGTAGATTTCCACCCAACCCCTGATTAAAGCTAAGTCTATGTTATTTTTCAAAAGCTTTTAAATGATGAATCACACTCCTCCTTGGTTTCTTAGCTTCCTCTCTTTGCACACACTCAAAATCTAATTAATGATAATGATAATGTTTGTCTTATTTCTCCCTTTTCAAAAGAGGAATTTTGCAAGATTTTCTTTTCTATGAAAAGGGACAAAGCCCCAGTCCGAGATGGCTTTCCGATAGCTTTTTTCAAGACTTTTGCAACGTCATAGGGAAAATTCATGGTAAGTCTGTGGAAGAATCTCGAAGTACTGGTAATATTTTAGGTGTTTTGAACCACACTTTTATTTGTATGTTCCCCAAAAAATTCCCTGCAGAAAAGATTGATGACTTCGCCCCATCTCTCTTTGTAATACTTCATATAAAATCATTTCCAAAGCCATCGCCTCCAAAATCAATCCCCTTCTTCATAAGCTTATTGCGCAAGAACAAATCGGTTTTATTCTTGAAAGATCCATCGTTGTCAAAATAATCATTTCTCATGAGTTAATCCATACCCTGCACCTTTCCTCTCATCTTGGTATGATGATTAAAATGGACTTTAGCAAATCCTACGATCGTATCAATTCAAGGCTCCTTTTAAAATACCTTCGAGACTTTGGGCTTCGCAACCATTTATGTGATTGGGTGTTTAATTACATTTCTTCCCTTGTTTTTCCATCTTGGTTAATGGTTCAAAAAAAAAAAATCTAGAGTAGAAGGGGTCTAAGGCAAGGGATCCCTTTCTTATTTTCTTTTATTCTCATCACGAAGCTCGAGCCAAAGTATCAAAGCGTTGATTAGTATTGGTTTCCTTTCAAGCATCTCAATCACCGTCGGTCTACCTCCCCTTTCACATCAACAGTTCGCAGATGACACTTTCCTCTTCACTCAATAACAATCCACGGAAGCTCGTGCCTTGTCAAATATTGCTGTAATTAATTTTCATAAATATATCATCTTCTTCTTTAACGTTTCTCCTCGTTTGCAGCGTAGAATCAAGGATGTGCTGGGCTTCGCAGTGGGTTCCCTTCCTCATAAATATTTGGGAATACCTCTATTTTTGGTAAAGGAAAAGTTAGTTTATGGGATGATCTTCTCCATTCTCTCTCATCAAGGTTGCAATCTTGGAAAGGGAAATGGCTATCTTTGGTTGGAAGAGCTCTTCTGATCAAATCAGTCCTCTGTGCCCTTCTAATCTATATGCTTTTGGTTTTGGCAATCCCCAAAACAGTCTTGCTTAATTTTGAGAAGGTTGTTAGATCCTTTCTTTGGCAGGGGAACAATGATGAAAGAAAATTTCATTTGGTTAAATGGGATGTTGTCAAACTTCCCAAATCTTTAGGCGGTCTGGGGATTGTGGATTTGGCTCTCCAGAACATTTCCCTTAGAGCGAAATTAGTCTAGAACTTTATCTCTAATGCTAAGAGGTTGGTCTTCCAAGTTCTTTCCCATAAATATTTGGAGGTTATCCGACTGAGCTCATTCTTTCAAGTGAAGAACTTCTTAAAAGCTCTCATATTTGGAACTTCATCTGTAATTATAGATTTCGATAGCAAACTCGGTTTTGTGGAATTTTAATAATTGTTGTTTGATTAATTTATGGGAAGACAGGTTGGAGCAGAATTCGCCTATCAATTTTAATCCCTCTCTCAATTGAGTAATGAATGTCACCAAGGTCATCTGGGGTGGTAATATTGCTAATTATGGTCATCATCATCCTAACGGCTCTCCCACTTGGTTGTGGAAGGATATCTCCTCCCTCGGTGCTTCCTCCTTAGAATTCTCCTCTTATAAGGAGGCTCTTTCTTCCAGAAGTGCAACCTTTAAGGACTGTGATGATCAATTGATTTGGTTAGGCTCATCTTCGAGGCATTTACACTATCAAAGAAGGATATTCCAAGCTCATTTCAATGTCTGGTAAAGGGGTTCCCAATAATTTTGGTTGTTGGAATTATTCTATCCTCCCAAAGTGGCATTGTTCGGTTGGTTGGCTCTTAACGAAAAAAAATCTTATCCTATTATGCGAGAATATCTTGGGGTTTCATTGGGCCCTCTAAATGCGTGCTTTTGGTCTTTGTTGAAGAAGATATTGACCATCTTTTTCTTTTTGTTCCTTTCTTTACTAAGAGTTGGCATTGGCTCCTTGGTAAGCTCAATCTTGCCTAGGTGCCTTGTAATAATATCAAATATACTCTTATTGTTTGGCCCAAAATGGATTCTAAAAACTCCCTGAGCTCCATTCGGCATATTTGGTGGGAGCGCAACCTACACCTCTTTAGAGAACAATCTTTTGACATGCCCACTTTTATGACCAAATTGGAAGTGGCCATATCTGAAAAAGTTAGTAAAAACAATTGTAATAACCCTATGTTCTCCTCGCGTGATGTTATCATAAGAAATGCTTGGCCACTCATTAAAATTCCAAACCCCGGGTCCATTATAAGGCGAGGCTTATCCCAAGTGGAGAAAATTTTGAGAAGGAAGTAGGTCAGATGGAGGCCTCCCCTCGGGGATCCTGGAAATTGAACTTTGACAGAGCCTCTAGAGGTAATCACGAGAAATTAGGTGCCGGTTGTATTCTTAGAAATGATAATGGTCTTTTTATCATGGTTGGTTCTTTCCGCTTCGCGATTGTTTGTCTGCAATATGGAAAAATTCCACGCCCTTTTGGAAGGAGTTAAACTGGTTGTCCAAGTATGGTTGTGATTCTCTATTCATAGAAGGGGACTCTCAAATTATCACACATGCTATTGCAAAAGGGTCAGCCCTCTCTTGGAAACTCAATCCTTTCATTTCCAACATACTTTTCTGGCTCGGAAAACTAAAAAAATGGAGCATCCGTCATAATTTTCGAGAAACCAACTCTGTAGTGGATCTCCTTGCCAATTATGCGATTGATTTTCCTACCGCCATAAAAATTTCAAGTGATGCAAAGGTCTAGGATGGGCTCTCATCTATCATTTCAAATGAAAGGAAGGACATTTAATTGCAGTGTCATAATGCTTCCTCGTATTGTTTCTTTTGTTTTAAGTCACATGGTTTGGCCTCGGCTTGCTCAGTGGCTTTTCGTTTCTCTTCCAATGGCCTTTGTGGTTTTTCCCTTCATTTATCTTTCGCAGCGAGCATCCAAAATTGGCCACTACAAAGGAAATCGATCTAAAGCGGATATCTAAAAAAATTCAATATTCGTCCCATAGTGAAGTTGTGGCCATTGAAACCATCCTTGGTGACTCCTTTCGGTTCCATCCACACCACACTAGATCGACTCAAATATCACTGCGGCCTTTGTATCCTTACTGCGCCCTACTTCATCCAGATCCATCGGTCATGGAGTTTGTCACATTGATAAGATATATCCATTTCACCATATGGGATTACATGGAGAATCTGTTTGACCGCTCGATGGCGAAACCCCACGTCCCCAATTTTCTAAAAAATAATAATAATAATAATAATAACCAACCTAAAACTACCTAAAACCTACCCAAACCCCACCCATTTCCATTTTACACCTAATTAAACTATATTTCCCTACCCCTACCCACAATTTTACTTTTTCACTACATTTTGAACTTGTAATTCCCATCCTATTTTTTCATTCATTTCATTTTTTACCTACAATTTCATTAAAAACAATCAGACAAGATTGAATCCTACCTCTACACGTTGTCATCGTCATGCTTTGGAATCTCTAGGATGGGTGCCTGAGCCCCTCTCGCACCTCCCGCTATTGTTGTTATGTCCGAATCAAACCTCTCACTCTTTACCAATTGAATCACACGTCTCGATCTCGTGGGTGAGGCAAATGGAATCCAATTGATCAATGATTCATCACCAAGTCATTTGAGTATAATACATCATCTCTTTCTCCATAGGAAACATAAAACACTCTTTGCTCTATCATTTTCTCTAGGTCAACAGGTGAAAATGAATCCGTATTATATAGATTTTTGCTTTTTTACCACACACCGCGACTTGACTAGCGCCAGCTTTTTACGGACCGACATCATTTAGGTTCCCTAGTTTTCATGTGATTGGTTACCTTTAACCGACATTGGTTTTACATCATGGATATTGATTATCCTTTTACCCCATTTCCCAATCCTGCACTAAATATGTTTTCCCGCATTACCTTTCTACCCACCCCATAATTGACCCTACCCTTACTCAATACCCTAATGGCCTTATAACCTCCCACCTGACCTCATCGTCGGTTGGGGCATATTTTCACCCCTAAAGTGGCCTTACCTACGGCCTTGCCCACCTCACCTAATCGACACTCAAAATTTTTATATTCGAAGTTGTGTCCTCACTATAACTTGCGATGATGTTACCTATATTGTTCACCCCAATGACCTTACCTTGCCTAATGTCATGATGGTTATCCCGATCATACCTTTAGTACCTTGGAATAAAACCTATTACCCGTTCCTACGCTTTGGCCTAGTTGTGTTTTAGGACCGTATCATATACCTTAGATACCTAAACCACTTCAACCTTATTTGGATAAACCTATCGACCTTTGACGACGTAGAGTTTACAAGCTCTTCAACCTAGTACCTTATCATAATCTATACGTGTGCATGCGTTAGACTACCCCTACCTATTACCCGACTGAAATCACCCTTACCTATGACCAACCTACCCTCATTTTCATCACTTACCCATTTATCAAACCACTCACCAACTCCGTTTCACACCTCATCAGTTCTAGGTTTGAGGGGATCACCTCCACCCACACTTGGGGAAACCTAATCTTCACACATACCTAGAGCATGGACTTCCTACTTTTGTCAGCATCGTTTATCAGTAAAAGCTATGCGACAAAAAGGGGTAAATGTAGACACAAAATTTGGGTCACACACCTTTTAGTCCCCTTCAATTAATTAATGTAACACATTTAACTAATCCTGACCCCTTCGTCCCATATTAATATTCATCCTCACATTATTAATTGATTTAATTATTTTAATTAAGTTAATTTCATCCTCACACCTCCACCTCATCATTACACCTCACCCTGGACCCATTCCAGGGGCATTTAACTCACAATGACCAAGTCATCACTCTCAGCATTGAGTCATCACTCTCAGTGTTGAGTTACCATTTGACCTAACTAACTAAGAATTCTTCTCAAACCTAATTGGACTTTGTTTATGACCTTCCTACATTTTCTAATGAGAACTCCACTTCCCTAAGAAGACTCAACTTGGAAAACATGCCAAATCTGGGAAGATCTTCATATTTTTTTGTAAAAGGGACTAATTCACCCTAACCAACGCCGGTTTTTTTCCTCGGTGGTGCCGATTACCTAACGCCATCGGTCACCTTATATACACTTTCACAACTCTTTACATGGGTTTTTCATTCATTTATTGGAGCTTTATTATATTCAAGCGTGAATCTTCAAGCCTTCCTACATTCAGATGACAAACACACATGACCATAATGCAAGACAAGCATCTAGTTCTCCTTTTATAGCATTGGAATACTCACGAGAGCACACAAGCTTTATTTCCACGACCTTTGGATTCAAGCACCTCTCCTCTAATCAACTATCAACCATCTCAACTCATAAGATCTACAAGACACCAAGTAAGTACTGTGATTTTAATCATTTAGGCTTATCCCATCGTAGATCTCTTTCTTCTTTCAGTGTTTTATTTCTTCATTATTGCACAACACTTTCTTCCCACCAACCCACTATTCAACCATCCCAATCCTTTACACCCTTTCCAACCTCCTTTTCAGCATACATGAGTCTTCTTAACAATATTACAACCTTATCAACACCCCCTTCACTCTTTGTGCAATCACAGAGAGGTTCAAACTCTCATTTTAATATTTGAACCAAATTTCCCCTACCGACACCGGTTAGCCAACTAATGTCGGTCTATCTCCTATACCAGCATCGGTCGACCAACCGATACCGGTCTCTGAGATTGGCAATTTTTCCTATAACAATGAGTTAACAACTTCCCCAAAACAACTCAAAACCTTTCCTAATTTCACCCAAACCTCATCTATAGCCTCTATTACACCTACAAACCCAAACCAGCCCATTAATCGTCTGGATTTAATTCTAACCATTTCTATTGAGTTAAATTAACTTGTTGTATGTTAATAGGAGATACCTAAATTTTATTACCTACAATAGGAACTGTTATTTCTTACATTAAATTGTATTAAACATAGGATTGACAACCATTCGAGGAAGCATCACGCTTCCCAGATCTAGCCTTGTTAGGCAGTCCTCTGACTCTTTCTATTTAATACTATTTGGTGGTATTGTTGTGTTTCTTATACAGGTCATTCCTCCTAGCCAAAGGGAAGCTCACACAATCAGCTTGGATCAAAATTCTACAATGCATGCATTCTACCTTCCACCTTCGCCTCATAGGTATTCCTCCTTAACCATTTTACCTTCTATCTATTTCATCTTAGAAAGTGTAAAACTTATTGGTGAAACATGTGTAAAATACTAGAAAGAATAAAAGAAACAAAGTAAAGAAGCCAAAAATAGTTGTCAATTACTAGTTTTCTCACTTAAGAATCATATAAATGCAAGTATGTTTTTAGGACCTAGAAATGTACCCAAGTGCATGATTTTATGTCTACATGAGGGTCTTATACCCTAATTAGTATTATTTCTTGGTTGCAATTTTTGTTTAAGATAACACCTGTTGAGTGGATGAGCTTTTGGTTGTAGTAGTATGGCAAAATTTGAGTCATTTCATGGTCACACTCATGTGCTAGCATTTTGAGCATCTCTATCTTACCAAATTAAGAGGAGGATAAATGGTGTTAGAACCATTTAATGTACCTACAAAGCACCTTGGTGAGAGGTGCATGGACCTCGTGAAATGTTTTTAAAGTTATGCTCTTATCCCTTTGTATAGTTGGAATGTGTGTAAGATAGACTCCATAGAATAATGGTGACTAGGAAAGCCTTCTATGGGTTAAGCAACTTAGTTGTGCACACCTCACTTCTTGAGCAATGGATCATACTTGCTATCTTTAGTAAAAGTTAATATTATTAGCAATATCTATTTTTAGTAAGTTCTAAATTTAGATTTCTAGATCATACAAATTTGTGCACATTAACCACGCACCTAAAATAACTTATTCCTTTAGTTCCAATTCAATTTGATTGTACGATACAAAGATATGATATTTTTAATTTTAAAAAACAGAAGAAAAAAACATTAAACCCAATTTTTAGGCCCTAGATGGATGGTTTAAACCTCTAAGAATTGTCAAGATGGACCATAAGTAGTTGGTGTGGCTTACCACAACATAGAACTTTTTGAGATCTTTCCGTCAAAAAAAAGAAGTTGTTTCAACTCCGAATCAAAATTTATGGTCTACACAAGACATGCCACCAAATCTACATCACAAATTTGAACACATAAAGTCTTTATACATTCTCCTTATTGTTAGTTTAATGTCTTTTCTAGTGTTTCCGTAGTGTCACTTTTACATCACACCTAAGATTGACTTTAGTGACAAATTTATGTCACTCATAACATAGCCTTGGTGGTACCCCAACATCACCCCTTAAATTCAGCTTATCTAATGTCATCTTTATATCACCTTAAACTAATATGAATTTCTAACTTGTACGATTTAAATCCAAATCAAATCTTCAAAATTCAAGAAAAAAACTCCACGAAACACGACTTTAAGTGCAAGCTTAACAAATCAAAAATTGTAGTGAGTCTCACATAGATTTAAAACTAGCTCTAATACCAATAAATGCAACCTAGGATGATGTGTCAACCGAACATTAACCTATATAGATGATCTCACTAACTATAGGACCCCACTTTGAAATTCACACGTAATATAAGAGACTAATATCACACTTAATTCACTATAGATGAAAAATATTGACATATACATTTAGAAACAAAAACATTTTTCCTTTGCTTAAAAACATGAATATTGTTTATACAAATTCAGTCTTGTCATGGACTTCATTTCTCCTTCGGCATCTATTTTCTCTCTCTAAACCGAGTTACACCTCCTCGCAACAATGAATTCTACTCAATATTCTTACATTTGATACTTCATACTTCTTTCGAATGTTGGATTGTCTCTTTGAACTCCTTCATTCTTGAAATTATTCAATAATGAATAATATCATATCATTCTATTTATTATTTTTTGTGTACATCAATTGTGGGTTAAGATTTCTATTAACCTAGACGTTGCTTTCACAACCCCGCTTGTGATTATGAGATATTTTTCATGAAATAGGTGCGAACAATTTGTTACTATCATGTATCATGAATGAAACCACTTCCTTGGTACTTCTTAAACTTAGTTAAGGTTGAAATATTCTTGCTTTTACTTTATCCACTTAATTTTCCTTCGCATTATAACACTAAAAAAACTTACAACAAACTAATAATAACTCACAAGGACATTTGTTTGGTTAATACAAGATTGTTGAATCACCCAAATACAAAATTAAAAAACATCAAACCTTCCAAATCTCCATAACAATTCAATTTAATACCAAATTTTGATCATTTACACATACATCGGAAAAGATGATGTACAAGTCAGTAAAATAATTTAACATAAAATATGATTTAAATTTCAAAAATCTACACCAATAAGATACCAAATCTTAGCTTCCACAAGTTTGCAACTAACATAAAGACATAATATGTATAAAAATCATTCTTTTAATTACAATGATACTTCCTCCCTAATAAAATAGCAAATCTAATACTTCCAAATCTCATTCCAAATTCAATTGTAACATATAAGTAGTTAGTTCCCTAAGAGTTATGGATCAATCATAATTAGTATGTTTCTCCACAAAAGTCCTCCACATAAAAATCGAACCCACAACTATAAAATGCCTTTCCAACTACTACACATCTGCACCTACAAATGTTAAATAATCAGCAAATTATTTAACTCAACTAAAACACAAAATTAGAAGGCTTGCCAACTTAACATTCTTCAACATAACATATATCATCTTATTTTCAGGTTTTTTTATTTTTTAAAAATAATTTTTGACATCGTGTTGAAGCGTAGAAGGTGAGGGACATGTGTAATGATTATGAGTCTAAAATTTAAAAAGAAGATGCCAAGTATTTTATTTAATAGTGATATGAAAGAATCTTTCTAAAACAAAAGTTTATGTTTGTATTGCTTTGACGTGACCTCAAGTGTCTTAATTAATGAAACACAATTTTGTGTAACTTAAAAGAGGTCAACGGATGGATACAAACATTATACATCTACACATATGGTTGGTTAAGTATTAGGATACAATTGTGGTTATTAGATGAATAAAAATATTGAATGCCCCTACTTACATTAATTTGATGGAAAAAAATAATATTTTGACGTATAATAAAATCAGTGACAATCTTTTATTGTCTCTATTAAGGCAAGTAATATTCTCTTTATCATAGTTGAATTAAAGGTTATGAGCGTCTTAGATAATAATTGAAGTGGATATCCTTATTACAATTTTAATTAATTTATTTCCATTAAATAAATAAATAAAATCTATATCTATAATTGTATTTTAAAACTTCCAAAGGATCATAATAAATCACTAATTTAAGAAAATTGGTATAAAAAAATTACATATCCTATTAAATTATCAACTAAGGACAAGTAATAATCTATGGATTGAGAGAATTAATCTTTTATACAAGGTTGGTTACTCATCTTATTTACCAATATCAAGTAGGTGATGGGATACAAAATTAAACAAAGCATCATTTTTGTAAAGCAATAAAAATTCTTACATAGCTCCCATGGTTTTGTGAATAGTGGTATTTGGATCAAGCTTACTAATTCCTCCATAAAAAGAAACATTTCCCCCAATACATTAGGAATAGAGAATTAAATAATTCTCTTTCTCTACTAACTACACTAGTGACATTATAAAAATATATGAACATTTTCTAAGAAAAAGTTACACACCTAAATTATATAGAGCTACATTAGAGAATGGGTAACAATACTAACAATAATATTGTATGAGTTTAAAAATATGCATATGTATTTTTACTTGCAAAAATATTATAGTACATTTTAATGTGCTTGCATAAATTTTATGTTACTTTATAATTATATCGTATAAAGGTCAATTAATATTGACTTCAGCTATTTAAAAGTTAATGTTAAACTCTAATAATAGTCAAAAATTATAAAAATCTTTAGATTTAGATGCCCCCTTATTGTTGGCACCTAGGCAATTGCCTAGGCGCCAGGCTTAATCCCCCTTGCCCTTTATGCTTAGAGATCTAACATTACACTTCCATTTACGGTATTGGTTGCAAATTTTTTTATAAAAATAGATTTAATAGTTAAATCGAAATGTTTGAAAAAAATTCATAAATAGATAGAGAAAATATTATTCATTATTTTTATTAGAACATGTCATATATTTATCAAATAAGAATTAAACAATACATACGATCACGATAAAAGGTGTCGCGTTGGTATCATGGCTTAATCATGACGATGAATTTCAAGATAAGTAAAGGAATTCAAAAGAGAATCATTGCTCCAAATATGCCAAAAGAAAACCTAACACTTGTGATAGTGGAGAGAATTTGGATCTAAGAAGTGGCACCTATAACCAAACATTATTGAGCTACATCTACGATAAAAAAGTACCATGTTGGTATCACGGCTTAATCATGACAAGATTTCAAGATAAGTAAAGAATTTTGAAAGAGAATCGTTGCTCTAAATACCCCAAAGGAAAAGCTAACACTCGTGATAGTGGAGAGTATTTGGATCTAAGAAGTAACCCCTCTAACCAAATGTTATTGAGCTACATCTATAAAGCACTCTAAAGACGCCAACATATTTTGATCTTTCTAGGAATAAATATAAACTTTTTACGAACTTTTAAATTTTGTTATAAGAATTAATTGTTGTGAGATTTCTCTTCAAGATGAAACAAGAAGCAACCATAAGATAAAAAAACATAATGCTAAGAAGATTTCAAGAAGAACATCTTTATTTCTTATTACTCGATTATTAAAACTGTAATTTTATGGTTATATCAATCCTTGGATTATATTCTTTCTGATTTCTCAACTACCAACAAAAGCGTTAGTCAGTAAATTGTTTGTTCTTGAGGCCGCATGGGGAAAAACATCTTAAATTGACTTAAACACAATAATAAACAAAATACATATATAAATATAAATATAAATACAAACTAAATTTTAAGATGAATACAACAAAGATATTATGGGCTAAGGGAGACTAGTGGCCCTGCAACGCTTTACTTTTAAGATTCCTACACTCACAACAATATACACTACATTTGTAGAACACAATAGTTGAGTGTAACTTGTTGGTATGTTTTATATTGGCGAGCCTAAAAATATTTGAATCCGGAATTTTACGATATTTTAAATATATAATGTGAAAATGTTAAATATGAAAACGATAGTATATTTTTTGACTTGTTTCAAAATCCATGCGAAAATGAATGTGTCGGCAAACTTAAACTTAATAATACATGTAGTTAAACTTAACTTTAAGGAAAACTCCGATAAAAACAGGTTTTGAATCGTTGACTTCAAGTTGACTAACACAAACCAAACCATATGATTTACAATACAATGCCTAGGTTGAATTGCTTTAAAGTTGAGAACCTCAATTTTATTATGTCATCCATATATTTCAGTTGACTTTTCACAATTTAACACTCAATTACAAGTAAAAAGTGTTAAAACAGTCCACGGATAAATAGTGACAATAGATTTTCCATCAAACATTTCCCACAATCCTTTAAGAAAAACTCCAGTAAAAATAGGTTTCGACCTGTCAAACTCAAGCTGACTAACACACAAACCAAAATTTTAATCCACACTATTTACAATACAATCCCTGGGCTGGGCTGAATTGTACATGGAAACAAGAGAAAGACATAGCGGCTTTCTTATTAAATCTTCTATCTCTTGCTTCAAAGTTGGGAAACTCAAATTTACTAAGTCATCCATATGTTTAGGTTGACTTTCAATGATTAAACACTCAACGACACGTAAAAAGTGTTAAACAGTCCATAGATTTTCCATTAAACATACCAGCTAGATAAGCTCTTCCCACAATCCTTTATGAAAAAACTCCTGTAAAAATAACTTTTGAACTATCGAATTCAAGCTGATTAACACACAAACCAAATTTTTAATCCATACAATTTACAATACAATGCCTGGGCTGAATGGTACATGGAAACCAGAAAAGGCGGTAGTGGCTTTCTTATTATCTCTTATCGATTGCTTCACAGTTAGGAACCTCAATTTTACTAAGGCATCCATCTGTTTGGGTAGACTTTCTACGATTTAACGTTCAATCGCACATAAAAGTGGTAAACAGCCCACCAAATAAATATCGACAGAAAATTATCTGTCAGACATACTGGCCGGCCGGATAAGCTCTTCTCAATTTCACTCAACATATAAAAACCCAACAGGTCCCATATACGCCATACGCATCGGGCTCTCCGTATGCCTATCACAAAACAATTGAAACAATCTCAGAATTCAATCGGAACAAATCAATGGCTAACCAATATAAGGAAAAGCATTTACAGATAAATTACCAGGCGTTCTTGTGTAACGGGGATTTGGGTTTTACAGTAGCCGATTTGACGAGCTTCTGGTACTTGTGGCTCTCCCTGTTGGGCCGAAGAATAAGAGTAGTGTTTGATAATATCCTCTGCAACGAGGGAGCCCATGTCCTGGAGCGCTTTAAACTCTCATGAGTTCCATATGAGGGTCGCCAATCCGGAGTTCGGTTACTGCTGGGAACGAGCCGGCTGGGCAGCGGCAAGAGCAGGTAGGTGTTCCCCCGATGAGCTCGTCGTCGATGGAGAGACTCGAACCGGGGCCCTGTGGAACGCAGTAATGGTGCGAATATTGGAAGAGCAGGTCGCGTACTGTGATGGGCGTGGAGAAACGACGGCATTCTCCATTGGAAAAGATGATCTGCACCTTCTTCTTCTTCTTTTGCCAGAAACCCATCCTTTCCTGCGAGTTAATAACACCTGCGACACTATATGCACACATATCTATGCATATACACGTTATATATATACACTTCTTTTACATTGGTTTCGCAGATGAACTGAAATTCTGTAACGTCGACCGGAAAATTATGATCAAGGTTTGACGTTGATATTACACACTTAGAACGTGCGGATTCGTCGAGAAAACAGTGACAAGGCAACGTGGATAATGCCACCCAAGATATTCTAAATAGGACGTCTAGTAGGATATATAATTGACCTCTAGTAGGATATATAGGGTTTAAAGGATTCGAAAGTATATAGAGTTTTTATTGTAATTGTAATATATTGTACGGAAATAACAAAGTTTCAAAGAAATCAAATTTAAAAGTTTTAAGCTTGGATTTTTGGGGTTCTTTTTAGCTTTAGCAATTAAGTTTGAGGGTTATTTTTCTGTCAAAGTCACAAATTTGAAATTTTTAAAAAATGTAGAAAAATTTGTCATCATTTTAGAGATATAGTAGAATCTTCAAAATGAGGGTTTTTACTTAATTATGGGTGTCATATTGAAGTTGTAATACCACTTGTAACTAAATTACTTATATAGATTTAAATATCAAGACAATATACACCAAATAACACTAAAATATAGAGAAATGATCACAATAAGTTAGTGGAATGACTTAGTCACTTCGAGGGGGCAACGAGGTCCAAACTATACAATAAGACTCAAGTGCTCATGTGATGATCAAATACTTGGTTACTATCTCATATTTATATCTTCTTATGTTATGAAATCTACCTAGGTCGATCTACTAAACAGATGAAAACATAAATTAATGTGATATGATATGTTAAGAGATTATGTTAGCCATAGGCCAATTATACATATCTGATATATGACCTAGGATTAAGGGCGTGGCAAACACGCTTTCAAAAATTTCCGTGAAGAACTTTGGTTGCCCAAAAAATACCTAGTGTGGTCTCGGGATTTTCGGTGAGATTTGTGTAATCGCACTTTGGTGGCATCTAGAATGAGAAGTTTCTTAGTTTTTAGATCAAATAGATCAATGACGATCAAAGATCAATGTAATCCAAAAAAATGCACAATAATGCTATGAAGTATGTAACTAGGTGAAAATTTTGAACAAAGAATCGGGGAGTTAAATAAGGTATCTTAGGAAAAGGACCTAAGATTCCAAAGGATGCGTCCATAAAGATGACTTGGCTCCATGAGAAAGCGTGTTTATTTATGCAACCTTTGTTATAAAACATCTAACATAACCAATTGAAATGTTTGCAAAAAAGGGAAATTTCAACCCTTCTCGTGGAGATTTGGATTGTATTTTTCTGGATTAAATTTAGGCTCAAAAGTATTAGAAACAAGTAGCTTGAATGCATAAAAAGTTCAACCCAAATTAAATAAGCATGGTAGCTACATTTTTAAAGAAATGAAAGTCAATTTTGACTTTTCGAAGTTACAAATGTAAATTGGGAATTGTTGAAATCTATAGGAAGCTCTAAAAGTGGAAAACTAAGAAGGTCCCTTTGATACAACTTTGAAAGAGAAATTGTTGAAATCTATAGGAAGCTCTAAAAGTGAAAAACTAGCAAGGTCCCTTTAATACAATTTTGAAAGAGAAGATGATTTTAGATATGGATTTGAAACCATGAGACAAATTGAAGCTTGGGAAAGACTCAATACCACATTAAAAATATTATATAAGCTTTGGAATCATTGAAGAAAACATCAATACTATCACCATGATTGAAATGTAATATTTTTATACTATTAGAATAAATATTAATGATATGTCAAGGTAGAATAACTACCAAATTTTTTAGATCAAATGTGGAGGAAAATAAATATTTATCCAATGAGGAATACAATAAAAATATACTTGCAAATTCACCTACATCATACGCCAACTACTTATATAGATAATTAATTAGGATGTTCAAGATAGGAATGGGTCTCTATCTTCTACGCATATTTTCTCAAAATAAACAAAACTTTCCT
Source organism: Taxus wallichiana var. yunnanensis (assembly GCA_018340775.1). NCBI lineage: Eukaryota > Viridiplantae > Streptophyta > Pinopsida > Cupressales > Taxaceae > Taxus > Taxus wallichiana. The sequence goes on from CM031235.1 coordinate 185,996,956, forward strand.
TGGGGATAACTACTAATGATATTCTTACTTATGAATAATTCATTATAACTATTTGATGGACAATGATGTGCACATAATATATGCTTTTAAACACACACACACACACACACACACACACACACACACACACACACACACACCGTGTGTGTGTGTGTGTGTGTGTGTGTGTGTGTGTGTAAACATAAACATACATATATACATAGATATATATGTACATATACATATGAATACACACAAACACATGTGTATGCATATTTATGTATGTATGTATGTTTGTATATCTACATCACGTGTGTGTATGCAAATGTATATGTATGTATATATGTGAAAGAGAGTGTGAAACCCGAAGCACAAAGATCACGAGGGACGACACGAACATCCATAGGCGTGCAAACAACAACGTGACAAGATCTTGAGAGAGCGAGCATCAACCAAAAACGTGCATACAAAGATTCGAAAGAAATGAGAACCTCGTTATAATCCACAAACTTTCACTAATAGCATATATCCAATGGTGTGTACATATAGAGGGTGTTGACTAACCCCTAGTGCTGCAATCATGACAACTCGAGTGGAGAGGGGGAGTTACATTCCCATAATAGAAAAGTAACCCCAATGACGAATATGACGTACTAATGCGTAAGAGAATCTCATGATGACCCGTGAATGACATGCAGACCTATGATCTCACCTAAGTCAGATGACTCACCCGCTGATGTGGAAAGTGACTCCCACCAACACCCCATTCATCGAAACTTAGGATGAGGCGACAAGTCAAAAGAGAGAAATGGGTCCTGAACAAAAGCATGATGAGGTGCCCATGCACAACAAAGGGATCCCAAGCGAGTTAAGGAAAACCCAGTGGGAAAAACATCCACCAAAAGAGAAAAACAAACTCTCTAATCTAAGAAAGATGCCAAAGATGGGTCCATGCCTAATAAGGTACCCATGTACAAAAGGGATATCTCTTAGAAAGATGAAGAAGAGAGAAGAGGAGGGAGGCGAGAGGAATGAAGAAGATGCAATGGATGGATCTCGAACTCTGCGACTCTAGGAAGTATCCTAGAAGAGTGTTGATGATGTGGTCCTCTGCCTCTAGATCGAAAAAGAGCCACCGCACCGGGTGTGTGTGTCGCCATTATGAAGAAAAAAATGAAGTGTTAGATGTCCACCCACTCCACAAAGGAAACAACATGAATAACTCGGACTACTGGTCCACAGGAGTGTGACATAGGTCTAGTAAGAGAACGCTAAGGAACCGAAGGTAATTGTTGTATATATCTCCCTCCCCGAGTAAATATGGACAAACAAAAGAATATGGAAATCAAAGAAACTCAAAACCTGACATTTATTTACGTGCCCATGGTGCAGGTTAGAGTGCAAAGCGGGAAATTTCAACATGGAAAATTGCGCCCACGGCGCGGAGTTAGAGCGCAGAGCAGGGAAATGTCGACATGGAAAAATTTGTGCCCATGGCGCATGTTAGAGGTGCAGAGAAGGAAATGTCGACATGGAAAAATTTGGCACCTATGGCGTGCGTAAGAGTATGATGACATGAGGATAGTTGCGCTGAGGTGCATCTTCAGGAGGCGTAACATTTTGAGCGTTGACACCCCGACAGAAAGCAAACCCTGACGCAGATATTCAAATGGCCATAACTTTTCACAGGGAGCTCGGATTCACACAAGGTTGGACTTTTCAGAAAGCTTATGAGGTCCTCTGTCCAACTACAACTAGATATATTTAATTGGGTGAGAAAAATTTCTTCAAAAATTCAAAATACAATTCGCCATTTTTGGGTTTACTAGGGTTCTCACCTACCGCCATAATGAGATAAATTAAATGCAACCTAGAGGTGGTTAGGGTAGATTTGGAATTCCTCTCTCTTCCCTCTCTCATTCTTCCTATAAATTGTAAGGAGGGGCTTCTTTCTAAAGGTTGGACATTCTTTTTTTTCCCCTCCCTTCTTTTCTTTGGCAGGTGAATTTATGGAGTTCAAACCTCCCATCTAAAACTATAATGTAACTTTGCCTCTTGGCATTTTGTAGTGTATTGTATCAATCTTTGGAGCAAATAATGCATTTATATGGATGATTCTCAACCCTCTCTATGTTCATTTGCATCCTCCTGATCTTTCACTGCAAATTTGGTTATTTGTGCATGATCTTGCATTGCATTTTAATGGTTTGTGTTTATTGGCAAGACAGGTGTTCTTCATTCCTCGGTGCATCACCTTTGTTAGTTTAGGTTTAGGTTTATGTTTATGCATCTTCTTACCCTATCTCCTTGGCAAGTTAGATTAGGTTTTGAGTAAACCCTCTACATTTTTATGTGTGCATCTAAATAGAGGAATAGGAACCGGCCTTCATCCAGAGAGCTTTCCGATTCACAAGGTCCCACACTTGGGAAAAGCTCCATGTTATGCAATCAACCGAGAGTCTCAACCCATCGAGTTGCGAGACATTCTGGGGTGTTATGAGTCACCATCAGCAGTTTTGCACGCCGGTGGGACCAAGAGGTCATTCCACAAGATTTGAAGGAATTTTCAAGAAATTTGGACTCGAAATTACAGGTGTTTTACAATTTTGGATTTTTTTACCTTCCAAGCTGAACTCCAAAATCAATTTTCAAGGGCTTAACTTGCTCAAAACAGTCAAAATTTCACCAGTTGATAGATCGGGGATAATCTTCAAAAGGGTATTCTTATATTTTTGAGATTTTGACTTTCAAAATTTTATAGTTTTTAGTATTTCAAGTGTTCCCAGGTGTCGAGCATGTCCCAAGTTCCGACATGGTGTATTTCATATTTTGTAAGTTGCTTTGCATGACGTTTGAGGATTAGTACTGCACAACAAGACCCGATAACCGAATTGAAGAATTGTATCTTCGGGTCCTTCAAAGCTTTAAATTCTATTTTTAATATTGTCAGAGTTTGGTGTGTAACTTGGTAGAATCTAGCCTTTTGAGGCTCGTTCTCTAACACATCTGCGGCAACTTCAAAGGGATAGAATTCAGCGGTGTAGCAGAAAAAGTTTCCCATGCGCATGAGAAGAATTCAAACCAGGTCTAATACGTGAGAAGAAGGGTTATTCGTCTATTTGCAAGCGTCACCAAGCAGAGGAAGGAGAGGAAGAAGACCACAAAGATCACCATCTCCACCTAACGAGGACTTTATCAACCCCTCCACCGGTAGACCTTTCATCCAATCGACAAGGGTTCTCGAGCCAATCGAGCGGTGCAACAAAACCCTTTTGTCAACTTCATGGCAAGAACCCACTTGCCCTCAATGCAGAATCCAGTTCCAATTGCGGCATTGAAGAACATTCCATTTTTCACGGAGAAAATCATACCACTCCGGTGATCATGTCAAAGACATTGCTAACGCGTTTTTGCAATCCATGAGATAAATGAAATGGATGTTTCACAAATTGATGGCATCTTCGTTCAAAGGAAGGCATTGCAATGGTTCGAGAGCCTTGGAGCTGGTTCTATACAAAATTGGAATCAGTTATGCATAGTTCTCCATGAGAATTTTGGAGAAAATGGAGACAATTTGTCTCTACTAGAACAATTGACAACTATCAAGAGAGCTCCTAATGAGCAGCTGACTGACTTCAACTTCAGATTTCAAATGTCTTGGGATAGGATTCCAATGGCCATCAGGCCAATAGCTGAAGGTTCTTTTCTATATTATCTTAAGGCTTTGAATTCTAATATTTCTATGTTAATTCAATCTATGGGAGGAACAACCTTACCTATTGCTTATAGCATTGCCATTAGGGCTGAAAACTATCTTATTCAAGCTAGTAAGCTAGCTCCTAGGCCTCCCATGCCCTTATATCCAAACTTAGAAAATCCAAGCACTAGTCAAGCACCCACTTTGGCTCCTATTCCCACTCCTAGAAATCAAAGTTCAAATGAAACTTCTACTTCATCCTCTAGTGCTTCAAATGAACTCCAAGAGGTCATGAAACAATTGCAAAATTTGGGAAATGAGTTGGTTACACTCAAGAGGCAACAGAGCCCAAAGCTTTAGACCTTCTTATCAGCCTCAAGCTCAACCTAATAGGCAACCATACCAACCCAATAGGCCACCCAATCCAGCTACAAATCAAAGCCAAGTAAGGCCTCCCGCCAATAGACCATTTCAGCCCTATAACCCCAATGTTGCATCTGCTTCTAAAGCATTAGTGCCAGTGAAAAACAACATAGCTCAAGAGTATGATTGGTGTTTCCCATGCAATGAACCTCACAACCAATCTATGTGCTTCAATGGTGCTTTGAACCAAGCCTTGATGGTGAAAACTACTGGCGTAGAGGGTGAAGTGAGTCAAGAAACAAATCAGCAACAAGGGACATCTCAGCAAAACACAACTCCAAATGATACCGCACTTGTGAATTGGCAAGCTGAGGATTTTTGTGGCATGAATCAAACAATTTCTTAGAGTGTAGCAGCTAACACAAGATCAAAGAAGAGGAATATTGGTGAAGGGCAGTCATTGGCTCCAAGTGATCTACAACCTTCCATCACTCCACAAGGTGTTGGTAAGCAAAATACAGTTCCAAACACGTAAGGACAGCCCAAACCACCTTCTAAACCAACTCAAATGCAGTTGTTGTTGCCCATGTGCAAGAAAGGAATGTGCTAGGCTAAAGGACAACAAAGAGATGTTTCATCCCCATTTAGCATCATTTATCAAATGAAGAAGACAAATGTGAGTATATAAATGTGGGAATCTTTATCCATCCCATGCCAAAGAGATCTTCTACAAGCTGCCATGAAGAATTGGTCAACTTCGAACCAGCAGGTCCATATGCAAGAGAATGTCCTCACAAATGTTGCTCAGCCTGAAGGGAATCATGGAGGAAAACAAGGTAAAGTTTTGAAGCCCCCTCCATTCTATGTTTCATTAATCATTGGGGATAAACTAGTACACAATTGCATGATTGATTTTGGGGCAAGTAGTTCTGTCATGCCCAAGCAAATAGCTGATTAGCTGGGTCTCCAATATGAAGTCATATCAAAGGGGGTAGTGCAATTGGATGGGATAGCAGTAGCAATGGTGGGAGTGATTAAAGGTTTGAATCTTACCTTGCATGCATGCCCCAACGTTACCATTTTGCAAGATGTGTCAGTGATAGATTTTCCACCACTCTTTGCCCTATGCTTATCAAGGGATTTCACAGCTAGAATTGGAGGCTACTTATCTGCTGATTGGTCACACATGTTGTTAGAACAAGATATGGTACTAAGGTCACAATCATATTTGAACCAATTTCAAACTTTCACATTGAGCCCCATACTCCAAGCCAAATCAATGCCAACTGTTCAACATTTGATCAAGAAGATTATCCAAGCATAGATGAAGCTGACACCAAAGTTGGAAGCATCCTAGATTTGACTCTTGATGAATGGGCAAGCAAGGTACATGCTTTTGATCCCTACCAAGAAGTAGAAGAATCTGAGCTAGGAGTTTATTGCATACATGAAGAAAACCAGTCTATTCCTAGCATCACCAAACTAGACCATAAGGATGACAATGAGGTATGGCAGTTATTTTTCGATGGATCAAGGAGTAGGCAAGGTGCAGGAGGAGGAGTTATGCTTGTTTCACCTCAAGGCATCAAATATTATTCAGCTTTTCGTTTCCAGTTTTCCTGTTCAAACAACATGGCTGAATATGAAGCATTGATTCATGGACTTCATTGGGCCAAGAAAAAGGGCATAAAGAACATGCAGGTGTTTGGAGATAGTGAGCTAATCGTCAACCAAGTTAGGGGACAACATGCTACAAAGAATGACCTATTGAGGAACTACAAGAACAGGGTATGGGACCTCATTGAGGATTTCAAAGCTTTCAACATCGTATCCATACCCAGGAAGAAAAATGAAGCCGCAGATAGGCTCACAGCAGTTGGAGCAACGTTTGATGTGGTTGACAACATCAGAAGGAAAACACAACCACATATGCATGTGATTGTGAGGCCAGTAGTTCCAGATAATAACACAAGCTGGCAGGTGTTTGAGAACGATCAACAAATCGTCAATTTTTTGTAAGAAGAGGCTGAATTCTCAGCTAGGAATCAGGACAGACTAGAGCAGCAGTACGGTGATCAAGTAGTGCAGTTGCGGACAAACAAGCTTCCCAAGGGTTTAGTAACATTGGAGTCTATCTTTAACCCTAATGACCAGTTCCGTAAGGAAAAGGCTAACATATAGGTCAAGAGAGAAGATTCAGAGCCAATTTCGGTTGGAGAAGGTAGAACACTTTGAATTGGTAAAGTGGCCCTTTGAGGCGGGAGAAATCAGATTTCATACAGCTTTGCTAAGAATTTCTAGATGTCTTCGTTTGGAGCTATGAAGACTTGAGAGGATTCAATCCAAGTTGGCACAACATACCATAGAATTGGATCAGATGCTAAGCCCATTAGGTAGAAGTAGAGACCAGTCAACCCTCACATTGAGCCTCTAATGAAGAAAGAGCTAAACAAGCTAATAGAGGCAAGCATTATATTCCGATCAAGCACTCAAGATGGGTTGCAAACTTGGTTCTAGTCAAGAAGAAGAACGGAGAAATTAGGTTGTGTGTGGACTTCCGAGACCTCAATAGGGCATCTCTCAAAGACCATTACCCACTTCCTTCAATGGAACAAATATTACAAGTAGTATCCGGTTTGAAGATATTCTCTCTCCTAGATGGCTACTCAAGGTATAATCAGGTAATGGTGAAAGAAGATGACCAGTTCAAGACGGCTTTCACCACCAAATGGGGCGCCTATGCCTACAAGAAGATACCATTTGGGCTATCAAATGCTAGAGCCACTTTCCAAAAGGAAATGGATATGGCATTCAAGGGTTGATCAATAAAATAGTTCGATATATCTTGGACGACATCACTTTGTATTCTCCAAAAATGTAACGGATCACCTCTTTCATTTGAGGAAGGTATTTGAGGTGTAGAAGATTTGGGGTATCATTGAATCCCAAAAATGCATATTCTTGGTTCACGAGGGAAAACTTCTAGGCCATATTGTTTCAAAGGAGGGGTTGACGATTGATCGACCCGAGAAAGAGTTGAAGAAATTCGAGTGTTACCATTACAAGTCACAAGAAGGCTCTTGAAAGCTTCTTAGGAAGGATTAATTTTGTCTGCAGGTTTGTTCCAAATTTTACACTCTCGTAAAGCGAATAATATTGATGTTAAAGAAGAGCATGGCATTTAAATGGACATCGAAGGCAAGGCAATTTTGAGGCAATAAAAGAGGCTATATCTTAAGCTCGACTCGTCAAGCCAAACTTCTCCAAGGACTTCATGTTATATGCCTTCGGTGGTGGAGACACAATTTCGGTATAGAAAAATAAAGAAGGATTAGAACAACCGATTGCTTTCTTCAGTCAAGGCTTGGAGGAATATGAAAATAGGTACTCTTTCATCGAAAATCATGTCCTTGCAGTGATCAGGAGCTTAAAGAAATTCAAGCACCTAGTCTCAAACAACAAGATCCAATTGTTGGTCTCTCATGTAGGAGTCAAGGAATTCCTTCTAAACAAGGATCTGAATGAGAAACGTGCAGGATGGATAACCCGTGTCATGGAATATGACATCGAGATCAAGGTCACAAAACTAGTACGTGGAAAAGGACTATGTGAACAGCTAGCTTTGAGTCGGAAAGTTGAAGTAGGTGATGAAAAAGAGACTGTCTTGGTACTACAGGATGGTCAAGAACAGGAAAATGATGATGTGCCTGCTCCTTGTTGGACTCAGAATATGATACACTTCCTATAAAGCCTATGCCCTCCAGAAATGAGCAAATAAAAGAGGAGATACTTCAGATTACAAGCCATTCCATATGTGCTTTTTGATGGTGTTTTGTTTAAAAAGACATCAATGGAGTTCTATTGAGGTGCATTGGGACAAGTCAAATTGAGAGGGTGTTACGAGATTTTCACGATGGAGATTAGGAGGACATTTCGCCCCACGAGTAATGACTCTCAAGATAATGAAGGAAGGGTATTATTGGCCGACAATGTCAAAGTGATCTGTTATACATGGATAAGAAAGTGCAAGAAATGTGCACTCTTCACGGGAAAAGAAAGACTAGCAAAGGTGCTTCTATTGCACCCAATTTTGGTTGACCAACCATTTATGCAATGGGGGATTGGACTTCGTAGGTCATCAACCCAAACTCAAGCCAAGGCCACAAGTGGATTCTCACGACAATGGACTATTTCACCAAGTAGACCAAAGCAAAGAGTAGCACTCAAAGAAGCAAATGAGTCTAACATATTAGACTTTTATGAAGGAATAGTGACGGAGTTCGGTGTGCAAAGCCACCACTATCATATCGACAATGCATTGGCATTTATAGGTTCCAAGATTACGAGAATAGGTCGTCAAGAATGGAATCTATTTGAGCACCTCTTCAAATTATTACCAGAGGGTAATGGACAGGCAGAGTCCACGAATAAGAATTTGCTAAGGATCATCAGAAGGACTCTGGATGAAAACCAAAGAACATGGCATACCAAGCTAAAATCAGCATTATGGGCTGACATGATAACACCAAAGAGGTCTACAGGTAGTTCTCCTACAATTTGGTCTATGGGAAAGAGGTAGTATTGCCTATATCATTAGAATTACTTGCATTGGAGCTCATGAAGTAGTTGGAGTTGTCTGAGTTCGAACCAATGGAAGCTAGGTATGCAGAGTTGATGGAATTGGAAGAAATCAGAGAACATGCAATTCGACGACGAGAAGGATCAAGCCTTAGTAAAAAGATGGTTTGATAAGAAAGCAAGAGAAAATGCCTTCCAGGAAGGGGACCTAGTTCTGAAATGGGATGCAAATCGGGCAAAACTAGGAAAGCATTCCAAGTTTGATGCCATTTGGAGTGGCCCCTACATGGTCAAGGGATGTAAAATTAGTAATGTCTTCCAATTGTCTACATTGGATGAAGGAGAACTCTCGATTCCGGTTAATGGAATGTATCTTAAACCTTGCTACTAAAAGGAAAGGGTTTACCCTTGTAAATATTAGCCTAGATTTTAATTCCTCTAAGTGTGGATGCACATTGTCTTGTTGTAGTTAGGTTTCAATTTTCCTAAGTGCTTCGGCACAAGTTTTGTTGCTCTCAGGTTGAATTTCCACATTTCAGTGTGCTCTCAAAGAAGGAGTTACGGTATCAGGCTCGGGATCAGATATCAGGTTGGTTTTAGGTTATTGCTTATGACTCCATGCCCAATGGATTGTTAAAAGGCCACTGATCTTCTACCTAGTAGGAAGGTGATCCCGTTGAGTCGCCAAATTGTTGTATATATCTCCCTCCCCGGGTAAATATGGACAAGAAGAAGAATATGGAAATCAAAGAAAATCAAAACCCAACATTTATTTACGCACCCATGGCGCGAGTTAGAGGCGCAGAGAGCAGGAAATGTCGACATGGAAAAATTCGTGCCCATGGCGCAAGTTAGAGGTGCAGAGCAGGAAATGTCGACATGGAAAAAATGTGCACCCATGGTGCAGGTTAGAGGTGCAAAGCAGAAATTTTGACATAGAAAAATTTGGCATCTATTGGCGTGCATAATAGTATGACGACATGAGGATAGTTTCCCAAGGCACATCTTCGGGAGGTGCAACATTTTGAGTGTTGACACCCGACGCAAAGCAAACCCGACACGAGATATTTAAATGGCCATAACGTTTCACAATGAGCTCGGATTCACGCAAGGTTGGACTTTCGAGAGAAAGCTTACGAGGTCCTCTATCCAACTACAACTAGATATATTTAATTGGGAAGAAGAGAGAAGAGGAGGAGATGATAGGAATGAAGAAGATGCAATGGATGGATCTCGAACTCTCGCAGGCTCTAGGAAGTATCCTAGAAGAGTGTTGATGATGTGGTCCTCCGCTCTAGACTAAAAAAAAAAAGAGCCACCCGCAACTAATTGGTGTGTCTCGCCATTAGGAAGAAAAAAATGAAGTGTTGGATGTACGCCCACTCCACAAAGGAAACAACATGAATAAATCACACTCGGGTCCACAGGAGTGTGACATAGGTCTAGCAAGAGAACGCTAAGGAACCGAAGGTAATTGTTGTATATATCTCCTCCCTAGGGTAAATATGGACAAGCGAGAAGAATATGGAAATAAAAGAAACTCAAAACCTAACATTTATTTACGTGCCCATGGTGCAAGTTAGAGGTGTAGAGCAGAAATGTTGACATGGAAAAAATCACGCCCATGGCGCGAGTTAGAGTGAGGAAGCGAGCAGAAATGTCGACATGGAAAATTTGTGCCCATAAGCGCAGTTAGAGAGCGCAGAGCAGGAAATGTTGACATGGAAAAATTTGGCACCTATGGCGTGCGTAAGAGTATGATGACATGAGGATAGTTGCGCCGAGGTGCATCTTCAGGAGGCGTAACATTTTGAGCATTGACACCCCAACAGAAAGCAAACCCTGACGCAGATATTCAAATGGCCATAACTTTTCACAGGGAGCTCGGATTCACGCAAGGTTGGAATTTTCGGAAATCTTATGAGGTCCTCTGTCCAACTATGATTGGATATATTTAATTGGGTGAGAACAAGTTCTTCAAAAATGTAAAATACAATTCACCATTTTTGGGTTTGCTAGGGTTCTCACCTACCGCCATAATGAGATAAATTAAATGCAACCTAGAGGTGGTTGGGGTAGATTTGGAATTCCTCTCTCTTCCCTCTCTCATTCTTCCTATAAATTGTAAGGAGGGGCTTCTTTCTAAAGGTTGGACATTCTTTTTTTGCCCATCCCTTCTTCTCTTTGGCAGGTGAATTTGTGGACTTCAAACCTCCCATCTAAAACTATAACGTAACTTTTCCTCTTGGCATTTTGTAGTGTATTATATCAATCTTTGGAGAAAATGATTCTCAACCTCTCTCGTGTTCATTTGCATCCTCCTGATCTTTCACTACAAATTTGGTTATTTGTGCATGATCTTGCATTGCATTTTAATGGTTTGTGTTTATTGGCAAGACAGGTGTTCTTCATTCCTCGGTGCATCACCTTTGTTAGTTTAGGTTTATGTTTATGCATCTTCTTACCCTGTCTCCTTGGTAAGTTAGATTAGGTTTTGAGTAAACCCTCTACATTTTTATTTGTGCATCTGAACAGAGGAATAGGAACTAGCCTTCATCTGGAGAGCTTTCGACAAGGTCCCACACTTGGGAAAAACTCCATGTTATGCAATCATGCCTTTGAGAGTCTCAACTCATCGAGTTGTAGACATTCATGGGTGTTGTGAGTCGCCATCAATAGTAATGTCATGAGTGTAGAATCTGTTAGAACTGTTAGAGTTAAGAAGAGGAACACCCACATAAAGGATGTCCAAGTGATGTGAAGGAAATACAACAACCCCCACAATAGAAAAGGGATCCATAAGAAAGGGTGGATCAATGAATAACTCCAAAAAATTGGAAGTGATAAGAGTCCCAAAAGGGGCACTCCCAACAACATAGATGATGAACTCCTCTAAGGCACCTGTAGATGGATGAGGAACCTGTAGTGCATCACAAGTGGACTCTGCAAAAAGATGACCAAGGTCGGGAAGATACTTGTCCCAATGAGGGGGCTCGATAAACAAAAGAGCAATGTTAGATAGGTATAAGTCATCCAATGAAGGTAGAGGAGTGAAAGGGGCCTCGTACACTAGAAGTGGAAAGGAGGTTGGTGCAATGATTATATGAGGCTGAGTAGGAGACTACTCAATATCTGATGAGATGTGGGATGTGTCAACACTCTCTAGAAAGGTGAGAGGAGGAGACGATTCTATGTAGTACTCTTGGTATCAAAATTGGGAAGACAATCCTCATCATCGAAGTAGAACCAAGTGAGTCTATATCGGTGGTAATTGTCATCACATGAAGAAGAAGAGAAAATTATAGAGACGTGTGTGGAGAGCTACTTTGGAAGGTGAAGGTGAAGAAATGTGGTACTTAACGGAAGCAACAAATGTAGGGAGAGTGTCATCAATTGAGAAATCAAAATGAGAGGGAGCATGAGGGGAAATGGTCACATCTATCTCAGAGAAAGGGTCTCCAATGGAACACGAGTGTGAAGAGTGAATGGAAGCATGAACATGGTCAACAATGAGCTTTATAGTGGCAACAATAGGTTAATGGTCTCCAAACAGGGACTAAAAGATGCTCCGGATGCGGTGTGGAGGATCTAATTTGACCACGTGAATATGGAGAGTTTTGGTGATGGAAAACATCAAGTGACCAAAAACATGGTCACAAGTTTCAAGAAATTCCTCAAGATGACTGGAATCAGTGGGTGCAAGAACTGGCCCAAGAAATAAGTGTGTAAGACCCTCATAGGTGAAGTAGCATTCCATAGAAGCACGTCATGTTTAATAGTTCACTCTCCCAAGAAGAAATAGTGGAGGCTATAATGTGATCCTATGACACTCAATTCTGGAAAGAGCATCCTCCATGATGCGAAGCGAGAAGCAAGAAGTGCAAGATGCACAGAAAAAGAGGGTAAAAAAATGCAAGTTGACAAACTCTACCGATAATGCTTCTACAATCAATATGACACCCAAGAAAGGCATTGATAACCCCTATCTACGGCACTTTAGAAGATAGTGTGTGACTACAATAGGGTGCATTCATGCAACGTCAGACAGTTGACCACTCACCTTGCATTAGGTGACAAGTCACGCGAGAGTGGAGGACACAATGGAGTCCTAGTCGAAAGCAGAGGAACACACGTAATCAAGCACAAAAGAGCGTAAGAGACAAGGTTCAAAACACTACTCAACGTGATAAAAAGGGCATCTCACAAAGATAAAAGAGATGGGTTTCTTACCACAAGGTTGTGGCGGAAACATTCACTATTTGTAGGCAAAGAAAATTGCTACAATTACAAGCTAGGAAAAATCATCCTGGAAATCCCAATAACCCTATAAAAGCTCCCCGAAAAGATACTCCCCTATATAAAGCTGAATTTTTATGTTTTCCCCATTTACAATGTTGATAGTGTGTAAAAATAGGAAAAAGTGAAAAAATCAAGAGAGATGAGTCAAAGGGGTCCCATAAGCAAGAAGGGTGGTGGAGGGAAAGAGACACCTCGGTCAGCTTGGTGAGCTGCTCGGTGAGATGAGCTCAAAAGCAATCTAGGAGAGGAGCTCACTTTGGTCACCTGTGTGGCTCAAAGTGGAGGTAAGTGTAGTCATATAATCATGCACTTTAGACATTATTTAGCCTGGTCTCATACTACTATTTAAAAGGTTCTTAAGTGAAGAAATTACTTATTAATCCCACCTTTTTGGCCATCTTGTTTTACTTTTATTTCATCATATCTGCACTTTTTTAGATACATGCCTAGTCTATTTCAGCACTTTTCCTTCATTTTAGCCTAAATTGCGTGCCCACGCCTAGACTAGGGCATCCGGTCCCACCGGGCGCCCGATCCTTGTTTTACTTTCCCTGTCTCTTTTGGGGATCTTTTTATTTGTTTTTCATCCTTATCTTTTTCCTAGTCGGCCATGTCGGGGTTAATTACAAAATTAGAGCAAGAGACCCCTATAAATATAAAGTTATGAGACCATAATGAGGGTCCTAGCGTCACTTACTACTATCATTCCATCTAGAGTTGCATCACTTACGTCCACATAGTTCCATGCATCAAGGCTAGGATATTTGCATCAACACACACTTCATAGGGGAAGGATTTTATTCTATTCCATGCACACATACTATTACATTTTCTACATTTAGTTATTGCTCACTACTTCACAAAGTGCAAATGGTACAAGAACACTTAGGGCACGACATGCGCATGTGCACGCGCACACACACACACACACACACACACACACACCGAACTACATTTTGGTCCAAAATGTAGTGCACCGTCTCGATTTAGTAAGCCCACTATTGTGGGGAGCTGAGGTCAGTTCGACCCATTCATTTACATCTTTTATTTTTCTTAGGGTTTTGATACTTCTTTTGTCTCTTGTAGGTCTTCAATATCATCTTGTTATATTTGGTACATTTGATGAAGTCCAAAAAATCCAATATGATAGAAAGCAAAGGTTACAACATATCTTCCGACTCGAATTGAATCAACTTTCGAGATTTTCGAGAGACCAAGGTGTCTATTCTACCATTACAGGGCACCCTAGTACTCTCCTCGGTGCTTGATCTGCTCATATTCTCAAGATCCACACTTTTAGGACCCCTGTGCAATCATTTCTACTTTTGGAATCTCCTATGACACTCTATGACCATCATCTGTAATCAGTTGAGTTATTTCTTTACCTTCTCCTTGCATATTAGGGTTTTATTTTCTATTAGTTAATTGTTTAATTAATTTATATTAATTTAGTAAATTTATTTACGTTGTTTATGTCCTCCTAGATTAGATTAACTATCACTATATTTCCCCTAGTTCGATTAATTTTAGTTAATCGCGAGCTAGTAGAAAAGACAGGTGAGTTAGAAAAGGGCTCGGTGAGTGAGGTATGGGTTGTTTCTTGAGCGAACCAATATGAACCTAGGGAGTGGTGTGGTTATTCAAGTGGGTGTGGATGTGTGGAGGTTGGTCTAAACAAACCACCGGGGAAAGTTGTTTATGCCATGCAGAGGTGTCCAAGGCCACGTGGACAAGAGGCAACATGTCAAGAGTCAAACGGCCAAGCAAAAAGTATTTTCAAGATACCGAGTGGATCATCACCAATGAATTGGACACATTCAATGAGATGTTGAGGTAATTGAAACCAATTACTTGCTAGGTATACCAGGTTGGCTCATCCAAGGCGTGATGTGAGATTCTGAAAGGCATAGGAGTTTTGAGGAGCTCAAAACAAACAATGATTAGAAAGCGAAGGCGAAGTTGGAAAGAGCGGGATTGAGAACTCTAAACCAAGCACTCAAGCACATAGATGGTGGGAGAAGAAAACTTTAAACCAAGCGGTGAACAAACAAGGTAGAGCTCATAATACATAGGACAAAAAAACACCTATGAGCAGAGAGCCCGAATGGATTTGAACTAGTCATAATGAGCACGGGCGAGGTGGAGACACCAAACATGAACTAGAGAGGGGATATAAAGGAAAACCAAGGGACCAAAAGACGCGTCTGAGCCAAATGGAGGTCGAATGGTCAAAGACCCAACAAACTAATGCAAACAGAGAGCGAGTCAAGTTATAAATGGTGTAAGGTGATTTAGATGATGATCCGGGGAGCTTAATTCTAGCTTGGCAAGCTAGGGCCATGTTAGCCCTTAAATATAGCTCTCATGCTAAAAACTCCCAAAACTAGCACACAAAACAAGATCTGAATTAAACGGTAATGAACCCCGAAAAACACCTCTAAACATGCATGTAGAGGAAAACCCCGTAAAACCAAAAACTTGCCACCACGAAAACTCGAACAGAGGTATAAAACCCTGAATCAATGCACCTAAACGCACAACGAAATAATCATTATTAAAAACACTACGAAATATCTATATCATGAACAGTAAGAGTTAAATAACATGAAAATTCCAAAGAGTTACACGGATCCATAATGTGCGCTCTAATACCATGAAAAAGGGTCCAAAAACCCGCATGATGAGGATGACACGAGACATCCACAAATGTGCAAATGACATCGTGACAAGATCTTGAGAGGAGTGAGCATCAACCAAAAAATGTGCATGTAAAGATTCAATAAATGGGTAGAACATCGTTATAATCCACAAACTCTCACTAATCTCGTAGATCTAATTGTATGTACATATAGAGGGTGTTGAGTAACCCCCAATGTTGCAATCATGAAAACCTGAGTAAAGAGGGGGAGTTACATTCCCAAAATAGAAAAGAAACTCCCAATGATGCATATGACACATTGACACATAAGATAATCTCATGATGATCCCTAAATGACATGCAGACCTACGATCTCACCTAAGTGAGATGAATCACTCACTGATGTGGAAAATGACTCGCACCAACAAAAGATGTGTATCATGTATATTTACATATTATTTTTATGTGTGTGTGTGAACAATAGATAATATAATAGTGTATTTTTAATATGCATTATCATAGATAGAATGTGACATTCCTATTCAAATCCAAAATCTTAAATCTTTAACCTTAAACTCAAAAACCCCAAAACATGAAAATCCTAAAAACTCTTAAACCTAAAATGCATAACTAGGAAACACTACAACCCCCAATGATGAAACCTTTAAAACATGATAATTAAATTGACATAAAACACCTCTAAAACCTAAATCATGATGTTTATAGTGAATTTTTCTTCATTAATTATATGACAAACACCAAAAAATAGAAGAAAACATGGTTTAATGATACCTGCATTGACAATGTAATGTTGAGATGAGTGGATGAAACACGAGTGTAGGAATCCCGATTTTAATGAATGAGGGAAACATGCACACGTAAAGATGACTAGAGAAGACATATATTAGATAAGTATATGAAGAGTTGCTCAACAAAGGTTGATCCCGTGAACTAAAGGGCTTCCTTGAAGGGTTATAACTTGCTTTACAATCAAGTGATAATGATATGAAAATAATTAACAATGAAAGGATGATTAAAAATCCAAAGGGATAGAGAGATCCTACTCGCACGATTTTGGCCCACATGAGGGCTACGCCAAGATCAAAATCCAAGAACTAGTTAAACTAGAATTGTTTAGCAACATCCTATTCTTCACATATGACTTCAAGTTGATCTTCGATATCTTCAATGTTTGGTGTCAAGGAGATGGCACGTAAACCGATCGTTCACATGTAATGTCGAATTATTCCCAAACTAGTCATTTTTGAAACAATGGGGAGGTTGTATAGAGTTGTAATCAGATGTGTTTGACCTAGTACAGTCATCTACAGAGAGGAACAACTTGAAAATGTGTAGATTAGAAAAAATATATTGATTCCAAATATGATAAATATAATTAAATTGACAAAATGACAAGGATCACTATTGATTTGAGGTAATAGCTAGCGATTTAGATAAATCACTGGTGATTACTTGTGTGAAAAAGTTAATTTTCAAATAAGATGCATAATAGATCATTTGTGGACACATTTAAGCTTTAAGATGATGTGTTAATGATTGAATACAAAAGCAGATGATAGAATCTTACCTTTGATGAGGAATGCTAAGAAACGGTATTATGGGGATCTTATAGGATTTATGAAGCTTCCACATATGTGTGGGGGTGTAGGTGATGTCAAGATATCCGTAATGGTGTTTTTTTATTTTTCCAATGAGTCGAGCTTCACTACAAATGTTTAAGGATCTGATTCAAGAATTTTAATGTTTCTTATATAATCGTCAACGATTAGTTAGAAATTTTGGTGCCCCAGAAAAATGGGTAAACCCACTTGGAATCGGTTTCAACCACTTCCAAATGGGTTAATTCAGGTATGGGAATGAGTGAAGATGGTTAGGAATGTGTTGAGGGAGTTGGGAGGTTAGAAGGTTAGGGATAAAATGGGTTAGGATGAGTTTTAGGTGGTTGGGTGGTTTAGGTGAGTGAATAAGTGTTTACGGAGGGTAAAGTATGATTTTAACAAGGGAGATGACATGGTTTATATGATAATATTATAGTTTAATGTTTAGAGTGTGAATGTGAGGAGTATGTATAGAAAAATTAACTTACCGAAAAACAAGTGTCTAAATTTCCCCCTTTTTTCAAGTAGTTTGTGATTGACAAGACACTAGACAAAAATGAGTGAAATGATCATATTTCTATTGGATAGGCGGTCTCCCCTCAAATTGGGGGTCATTGTGATGAATTGTAATGGTCACCGGTTTGAATAGGTTGGTGGATGATATAGGTTTGTGTTTTTTTGTTTCCATTTAAGATTCCCAAGACTGGGAATGAAAATAAATTGCCACAAAGGTGGACTTTTCCAACCAAAGACTCAAGTGATAGGGGAACTAATAGGTTCTCAACCTATACATGTATGACTCATAAGAAGAAAATGTAGGTAAATGTTCTGAAAATGTATAGTATCCATTGTGTATCGGGAAATGTAGGCTCAAGATAAAGGATGTTGCCACAAAGGTGTACTTTTTATATCTAACAAACAACACCCTCCGATTTTTCACGAAATGGATAAGCAATCAGTGTTTTTGGGTAACATGGGACTGTCTCTCAAGTTGTGGGAATTGCTACTTTGAGACAAACCTCTAGAGAAGGTTGGTTCCTCTACCTAATCCTAATGCTAAACTACTCCTAAGGAAGGAAATGCAGCTATCTAATCCTACTCTAACAATCTAAGGGACCAGGGAGAGAGGGAAATGCATAAAAATAGAAATCCTAAGCTAAATAGAGGTGATAACACCAAGAAAAGGGTGAAGAAACTCTAATGAGGGAAAAGAGAGAAGTAAAATGGATAAGGGAGAGGTCAAACATGAGTGACACATATCCAAAACAAAATTTTACCTTTTGTTCTCCATGAGACATAAACAAATGAACTTGCAAAGGAGAAATACATGCAAAAATACAACAACAAGAATGGAGAGGCAAGGAAATGCAACAAAACATAAGTTAGGGTTGAGAAACACCACAAAACAAATATTTTATTTCTTTCAAAGTATGCACAAACCATTACATGTGAATAAGAAGGCACAATAACACATTGCCAAGCTCAAATGGAGGTTTGCAACTCACGCTTGTTCAGGAACAAATTTGACAAAGTTCCTTTACATTTTTAGAACACCCCCCCACATAACATAAATGATATAGATTTTACATTAGAAGATGGGAAAGAGAGAGGAGGAAAAATACAGGAAACTCGGATTTCTCTTTCAACCACCAAAAATATGCATTCAATATCTAAAAATAGGCACGGGCACCCTAACAAGATAATTCCCTCATGATACTTTATTTTTGGGAGAAGGAATGGGCACCATACTTCATCAAATTTGGTGGTTGAGCTACCTGGAAATATATATTTTAATGTTGGATTGTATTTCCTCTTTTCACCCACCTGCCCTAACCTATGCCGAGAGCTTTCTAACAATACAAAGTTTGTGAAATTGGAGGCAACAGGTAAAATTTATGGCGATTGAAGTTCGAGGTTCAAGTCATGGTCGCAATCGGTTCCACGTGGGCCTCCACGGTCCACATTAATTCGCTTGTTCCTATTTTGGGTGAAGTAGCCGATCAAAGAACTTGAAGAACTATGGAATAGTTTTATTTGTGCTCACTAGACCCGTCATATCTCGCATTGGTTGTTGTTTCGTATGTGTGGTAGAGATTTAGGTTTTGGGTGGAGCGTGGAACAATTCCACCCGCTCCTCTCGGTTTTCACATCATCTACTTCACCTAAAACTATGTCTCCCCACCTCCACCTTGTTTCATTGTTCCATTAGTCAACCAAATCAGCCTATTGGAGAACTCGAGGCCCGACGAAACTATTCCGTCCATTCCACCCAACCCCACTTTATCCACAACATTGCCTCATCCTTTCTTTCTACCTTCAATGCGGTTAGATCGGCTATGAAGGGAACACATGAATTATTCTATCAGTTCCGAAAATCCGATCCATCCACAATACACGCATAATTCCTTTATTGTGGCCATCATGAAATGCGTGGAACACAAGTCCCAGAGGAACTGCTCGGTTGTGCTCTAAATATTTGATTTAGCCATAAAGCGCATATTTTCCAAAATCCTTCCAATTTTTGGCTAAGTTTTGGGTAGTAAATCCTTGAAATGGAGAGGGAAAGCCTTAGAAAATTGAACTTCTCCATTTTTATCGGTTTGTCCCCTGCCCAAGTACAAGACAATAATGTTAGTTATCAAAATAACCCGAGGGGTATTTTGGATAACAGGCTTACATGAACATGAAGTCAAGTGATAAGGGAACTAATGGTTTCTCACCCTATAGACGTATGACTTGATGGTGAAAAGGAAACAAGTTTTCTTGAAAGGCTATGAAATATGAGATGGATTTGATAAAGGCAGGTTTTGTATAGATTGATTGATTTTGATATTTTTAGAGGTTCTTTGGGCTCAAAAAAGAAAGCACATTCTTTTAAAATGTTCCATTTTTGACAAGGATGAGTAAAATGATGGTTTTTTAAGGCTCGAGAGGCTAATCAATGATGTTTTGGATAAAGGGGAGGTAATCGTTGGTGATTACCCATGTCGTAGGTAGTAAGCGGGGAAAAATTTTCCTATAAAAGGAAGTTTGGAGGTTCATGTTCATTTAAGAACTTAAGAGACCAAACAAACCCTAATTTTTGATATTTTTGACATTTTAGCGGGATGGAGGCAAGCTCGGAGGTGTGCAGAGGCAATGGAGGCCCACATGTGCCTTTGAGGTAAGTGATGTTTTTGGATTTTTTGTTTTTTTTGTTTTTCTAGAAATTTGTAATCACTTCAAAATTGTTATCAATTTCATATGAAATCTTTAGCAATTTATGGGTTGCTGGAAATTTTGATAGGATCATCAGCGATTCTAATGTTTTGAGAAAACATTGTGATTTTTAAAGTGTATTTGATTGAGTTTTGATTGATTTGCAAACGGATTGTTTCATATAATGTTTTTTTCATTGTGGATGTAGGCTAAAAAGGGATTGAATACACATATATGATCCCAAAGATACTAGATGATGTTCAAGCTTGACTTTCAAGTGAGGATTGGGCTCACTTGGAGGAGATTGGATTGGGAGGGATGTATCATTATAGATGAATTCATAGAGATATGGGTTTATTATTCACTTTGTTTGAGTAATAGGACCATGTCATAGGCATGTTACGGTTGTCTATAAGAGAAATGATAGTCAATTTGGAGATTATACACATGATATTACACTTACCAATATAGGGTGAATAGGTATGTGTGATTGATGAGGTAGGCATGGGTGTTGCGATGTAAATATTATATGGTGATGATGGAGTTGATGTGGTTTATACTTCTAGATATTTTACATATGTAGCAAATTATATAATGATGATGGGGAGGGTTAGGCCCTAGTCACGATGACGATGATGGGTTTTAGCTATTACACCTTACCGATTTAAAGGAGGTAGATTTTCATTGATGTTGACTAGAGTAGTAGTTTATATAATGGATTTCTATATAGATTTTCTTGGGGCCCTATTTTTTTGGAACAAGTTTATAGGAGCTATGGTCTTGGAGGAGTGGACACATATTTGGAGTGAATGAATCATTTTTATTAGATTTTTTTCCTACAAGCACATTGTGGTGGCTCTGAGGGGAGTGTCATGGATGAGATGGATTAACATAGAGTATCTAGTTTGTTTTATGAGGTGGCGATCAAATCATGCAGCCATGGGGCCTGTTAAAGGTGAGGATTACTATAGACAACTTTTAGTCATCTTACGGTGGTGGAGACATAGTTTGGAGGCCTTATACATGTTTTGGTATGGTCGATGCATAGGGAGAGTTGAGGGCCTTAAAATAGGATAGGTGGGTGTGGGATTAGATGGAGGACCAATGGGAGATAGTCATATTTATTCATGTTAGGTGACATTTGAATTGATTTAGGGTGTTCTAGAGGCAAGATGCAACATTATCCTAAAGGAGAGATGATGTATAATAAAACTAAAATGTGATGTTATAGCCTAATCTCACTGCAATTTTACAAGTAAATATATGAGTAATAAAATAAATGAAATACACCAAAGCAAGCTAAGAAATAAAAGTATGAAACCCTAATGTGCAAAGAGGGTTGGAAGAGCTTTAGCTAATTTGAAGATGTTGTATGACCGTGTCACAGTGAAGACTGGTTGAACAGAATGGGAGACCATCGCACATGAGGATAATAAAAATGCAGGTCCGAGTGATTTGGCTACACTCGGTCACACTGAAAAAGGGATTAGGGCACCAGGGAACCCTTGTCTATAATCTAGGTGTCCTTATCAATGCGGGAAGTACATAAGCCAATTTCACAGAGTCGTCGGATGGTGTGAAGCCTTCGTTGCTTGTCACGTGAGTGTCACACTTAAATTTTTGATGTTGACATAAACTGCAATAAAGGAATCACCTAGAAATCCCCAAGAAAAGCATCAAAACCATAAAAAAGAAAGATGCCTATGAAGGGTCGTACTTTCCTTAGTTTCCAAATTGATGGAATTATCACTAAACATTACACTACATCTCAAACCTAATGTAGCTCTGTGTGTGTGTGTGTGTGGAATTTTTCCCTAGGTTGATCTTTTTCTGTCGCACTCACTTTGTGAGTAACAAACAAGTAACTAGATGTAGAATGTAAATAATGTGTGCATGAAAATAATATACTCCCCTCCTATGAAGTGTGATACAGATGAACTAGCCTTTTTCCCTTGTGATGGAGCTAGATGGATGCAAATGGAGCTATAGATGCCTTTGATGGATGCAACCTTAGGTGGAGATAGTAGATGCTTAGTGCTTAGTCCCTTATTATGATCACATAACTTTATATTTATATGATTCCTTCACTTGAATTTCATAATTAACCCCAAAAAGGCCGACTACCAAAAATATAAGATGCTCAAATAGATAAAAAGGACCCAAAAAGTGAGAGTAAATTATAAAGAGGATAGGGACACCCAAAGGGGATGAGGGCGCCTTACGTTGGCATCCTAATTAGGTGCTCTAGTCCATAAAAGGTAAAACTGAAGTATGAAAAGACGGATTTGGGCATATAAAGGTGCGAGGCGAAAAGTAACAACAAAATATGGCCAAAGACATGGGTTAATTATTAATTTTTGTACTTAGTAACCATGTAAATAGTAGTATGTGATCGATACTAGATGAATACCCAAAGTGCATGATTTTGTGTCTACATTTCCCCACTTTATGTCAATGAGAAAAATTCTTGGTAATATAACGTAGATAGATATGTGTACCTGATATCCATGTAGAGTGATGTAGAAAGCATGTCGAGGGACTAGAAAAAGCATGGAGTGATAAAAATATGGAACGTGGAGACTAAAGATGCAAAAGTGTAAAAATGTGATGAGAGTGAACCTAGGGTGGAATCACATGTGTAAATGCCAATGTCTGTGATGTACGTGCATGTTAGTATCAATGTGTGTGATATACTCATTATGTGTGATGTTGACCGCTTGCTTCCCTTACAAATGGACCTAATCCATGATGAGAAAGGGGTGTAGAAAGGATCTTATTGATGAAGTGTGATTTTTTTATGTGATATCACGCCACTAGCTGAAGAAGTGTAGGAAGGAAATTCTAATTTATCCTCCAACCTATAACCACTTCCTTAAAATGAAGATATCTTTGTACTATCTAGTTTTTGGGAGATCTTCCGCCATGACCAAAGTAGTCTAGAGAGGAAGGTCTGGTTTATCTTCTAACCTGTAACTACTCCCCAGGATGCTAAGGATAATATACCCTTTAAAATCTATTGTGTATGGAGTTATGTAGACTGCATTGAACCCACTTTCTATGTAACCAATTATTTCATGAACGAGAACTAAAAACTGACCTATACTGATATTGTGTTGTGTGTACTATGTGCGGGGTAAGCGATTCACCCAAATGATTCCCCTCCTCTTTGGGGGAACATGCGACGTCGATGTAGGAGAATGTGGCCCAAAAGAGGACCAACGACTGAAATTGTTCCCTCTAAGGGGAAGGGATGTGCTTGGTAGAAACCAATGCACATGCAAACAAGTGGCTAGAAACAAGTGTTAGTATAGACAAACATGCATGTATAATATGAAATGTAAGCTAGACAAACTATGTGTAAGCTAAACCACTCAAGAATTCAATGTAGACCACAAAAATATTGTTCTGAACATGGGACACCACTTGTGGTGTCATAAGACAATCAAGGCCATAGTGGCCACAAACAAACAAGTGTGCACACAAGAAAAAGGGAAAATCCTGTATAGAAAGGCATATAATGAAAAACAAGTACAAGAAAAGTAATCTTGTATAAAAAATGTTGCACATGAAGCACCCATTAGCACGTTAAAACTATAAAAAGTATGTCAAGGATTGAGTAATATGATAAAGTAGGGTGTTATGAAACAAAATGAAGCGATACCACTTATAATGTATGAATGTGGATGCCCCCATGAGTCATTTTGAGAGGCGGTACTAGGTACTATGCCAAGCATCTATGTTGCGTATAATGGCCCTATATAATATGTGATCACAACTAAAAATCAAGTGAACGCGTTGTTATCCAAAATGTGCCCCTTGCTCATTTTTTGGCTAATTCCTTTCATTCTTCCCTCTCTTGTGCGGCAATCATAAGTTTTTACTTTTCAGAGCACCTGAAAACTTTCTCGAAATGGCACCATTGGATAGAACTTTTTCTCGGCTTTCCGAAAGGTAAAGTTTTCCTCCTAACTCCATGTATTTTTGAAGTTATGGCCGCGGAGTTTTTGTGGGAACTTTTCCCATGAAAGGCCCACAACCTGGTAATATGGTGCCACGTGTCCAAGGAAGTGGCAGGCTCGAGAGGTAGACTTGGATTTTTTTACCAAGTGTTTGGTAAAGTTTTCAAAAGGAAGATTTTCCTCGCAGGCCCGTCGGTGAATCGAATGGCGCCACATGTCCAAGGGAAATTTTTTTGAAAAATCGACTAAGTGTTGGCACCATGGAGAAATTTTAGAGGAAGGGCCTGTGCCCAATCACGTTTTGCCATGTGTCACCGGAGGCGAGCAAGTGGAGCGCGGAGGTGAACTTAAAATTTTGGAAAAATGTTTGGAAAAAAGGAAAAGGAAAATTGTTGGCCCGTGGCCCCACCGACTAGTCAGAGCCCGCCACGTGTCCATGGGCATGCGGGCCGGCGCGCGGGAGGAGATTGGAAATTTTTCCCAAAGGGATTGTACAAAAGGAAAAATGTTTGCCCAGGGCCCACGGTGAATGAGATGATGCCACGTGTCCTAGACTAGCGGAAGGTGGGGAGAATTTGGGAAATTTTCCCAAAGGAAAAAGAAGGAAATTTCAAAGGAAAAATTGCCCCCCCCAAGCGCGAACCAATGGAATCTCGCCACGTGTCTAGGTGGCGGTAAAAAATATAGGAAAGGCCCGCAAAAAAAAGGAAAAGGAAAAGCCCACAACCAATGGGGTTTCACCATGTGTCCAAGTCAGAGAAATGGTCAAAAAGTGATGGAAAAATTCAGGAGGAAATGCCCGCGGTGAATCACCTGCTGCCACGTGTCCTCAACTCATCGGCCCTAGGGGGAATTTTGGAAAATTTTCCAATGGCGAAAACAAAGGAAAATGAAGCGCAGAGGGCCCGCATCCAATCAAAATGTGCCATGTGGCACCTAGAATAGCAGAGCATGGGGATTTTTGGGAAATTTTCCCAAATGCAAAAAAGTGGAAAATTTAAAAATTTTGCCCGCCAATCCAATTTGGCCCTGTTTTGCCCTAAAATTTCAAACGGCCATATCTTTTGATCCAGAGCTCAGTTTTTCACGTTCTTTATATCAATGGAAATCTAGTGAAATTATCTACAAGATTCCAAGGTCATTTTTGTATTTTTATGGAGTTTGGAGAGAGAAAATTGAAAAACACCTCTGGCACGTGGTCATGGACAGAAATGACATTTCAACCACCATTTTTAATGAAGAATGGCTCGCATTCTCTCCCAGCATGGCAAAAATGTCAGGGGATGGGCCTGTAAGGATGCCCATGCTATTTTAATGCATTTTGGGTCGGTGGTTGAAGCTCTCCCATGTTTTCATGTGTTTCTCTCTCCTGGGGTCGTGGCTTGCACTGTAAAATCCAGAATGGGTTCATTTTTGAAAGAGGAGACACTTTTTCAACTCTGCAACTTCCCTTTTTCTTCCTTTTTGGTAGAATTTGTGGAAAATTTTACCTTTCCATGCAATACAACACCCCTTTTGCCTCTTGATCACTTTGTAATGAACCGTATTGGATACGTAATGTTAATATATGCTCTGTGATTAAAATCCCTCAATCCTTTCATATATCTACCATTGTTTTCCTGATATTTCATTACATTTTGAGAAATTTGTGCATGCTTTGTGTTGTGTCTTCTTGTTGATTGTGTTTTTAATGCATAAGTATCAGTGTCCGCAACTCCTTTGGTGCATCACCTCATTAGCATTAGCTTCATTTTTTTTGCATTCCCTATCCTTGTCCCCTTGGAATTTAGGGTAGGAACTAGGAATTCAAACCTCTGCAACTTGTAAGTGATATATCTAATTAGAGGAGTTGAGGAACCAGCCTCTAATCTGGAGATTCCTCTCCCATTTTTACAAGTCCCACACTTGGGGAGAGGATTCAATGTTGTGCAATCACACTGGATGTCCAAAATATCAAACTAGAAGTCTGATCAACATCTAGGGTCTTGCTGATTTGCAACAACAGTTTTTGGCACCACGGTGGGACCTTAGAGGTCTTCATCTTCTTTGCAACAAAATTGATGTGCATTTTTTGCAAGTTTCTTGCTTAAAAGAGCCCTAAATTACACATCTGGCGACTCCAAGGAAAAAGAATTAGCTAGTTTTAGCAGTGCAAGCCTGAAAACTCATGAGAATAATCACCACAAGGTCAAGAGTTGGAGAAGAAGAAGTGTTATTTGAGTATCTACAGATTATCTCCAAGAAGAACTCAAAGAGGGAGGAGAATTCAAAGGTCTGCATCTCCACCAAACATAACTCTCTCAACTCCTCCACCTAGTAGGCCTTTCATTCAATCAACAAGGGTTCTAAGGCCAATCAGAATGGCACAAAACAACCCCTACGTCAATTTCACTAACAGTAGCCCTCTTGCTCTCAATGCACAAAATCCAATTCCAGTTGCAGCATTGAAGAACATCCCATACTTTACTGGAGAAAATCAGACCACTCCTGGTGATCATGTCAAGGACATTGTTAACATTTGTGCAATCCATGAGATCAATGAGATGCAAGTTATTGTTAAACTGTTGGCATCTTCATTCAAAGGGAAAGCTTTGCAATGGTTCAGGAGTCTTGCCTTAGGTTCTATCCAAAATTGGAACCAGCTATGTATAGCCCTCCATGAGTAGTTTGGAGAAAAGGGAGATAATTTATCCCTTTTGGAACAGCTGACAACCATCAAGAGAGTGCCCAATGAGTAGCTAAGCGACTTAAACTTCAGATTTCAAATGACTTGGGAGAGAATTACGGTGGCGCAAAGTAATGCCAAAGCGTAGAAGAAGGTTCTTTTCTATATTACCTTAAAGCTTTAAATTCTGATATTTCTATGTTGATTCAATCCATGGGAGGCATAACTATCCATGTTGCTTATAGCATTTCTATTAGAGCTGAAAATTGTTTGATTCAAGCTGGCAAGCTAACTCCTAGGCCTCCAATTCCATTGTTTCCAAGTTTAGAGATCCCAAGTAAAAATCAAGTGCCTAATTTAGCCCCTATTCCCACTCCTAGAAATCAGAATTCAAGTGAAGCTTCTACTTCATCTTCTAGTGCCTCAAATGAACTTCAAGAAGTCATGAAGCAATTGGAAAATCTAGGTAATGAGCTGGTTACACTCAAGAGGCAGCAAGCCCAAGGTTTTAGGCCTTCTTTCCAACCTCAAGCTTAGCCTAACAGGCAGCCATACCAACCTCAAAGACCACCCAATCCAGCTGTAAATCTAAACCAAGCAAGACCTCCTGCCAACAGACCATTTCAGCCCTATAATCCCAACGTTACATCTGCCTCTAAGGCATTAGTGCCAGTGCAAAACAACATAGCTCAAGAGTATGATTGGTGTTTCCCATGCAATGAACCTCACAACCAGTCTATGTGTTTCAATGGTGCCTTAAATCAAGCATTAATGGTGACTACAACTGGTGTGGAGGGTGAAATTAGTCAAGGAAATAACCAGCAACAAGGCACATTCCAATAAGCAATCAGCTCTAAATGATACTACATTTGTAACCTGGCGGGTAGAAGTTTTTGTGGCATGAATCACACATTCCCCAAAGTCTTGCAGCCAACACAAGGTCAAAAAGAAGAAATTTGGGTGAAGAGCAGCCATTGGCTCCAAGTAATCCACAATCTTCTATCACCCCACTAATTATTGGCAAACAAAATTCAGTCCCAAACACACAAGGGCTGCCTAAAACAACACTTAGGCCAACTCAAATGCCAGTTGTTGCTGCCCATATGCAAGGAATGAATATGCAAGCCAAGGGACAATAGAGAGATGCTTCATCTCCATTCAACATCATTGATCAGATGAAGAAGACAAATGTAAACATATCAATGTGGGAGTCACTATCTATCCCAGGCCAAAGAGATTTGCTACAAGCTACCATGAAAGACTGGTCAACTTCAAATCAGTAGGTCCAAATGTAAGAGAAGGTGCTCACAAATGCTTCCCAGCCTAAAGGGAATCATGGAGGACAACAAGGTAAAATGTTGAAGCCCCCTCCATTCTATGTTTCATTGATCATTGGAAACCAATTAGTACACAATTGCATGATAGATTCCGGGGCAAGTAGTTCAGTAATGCCCAAGCAAATAGCTTATCAGTTGGGAATTTAGTATGAAGTCATATCCAAAGGGGTAGTGCAATTGGATGGGACAGCAGTAACAACAGTTGGAGTGATAAAAAACTTGAGTCTTACTTTACATGCATGCCCCAACGTTGTTGTTTTGCAAGATGTCTCAGTAATAGATCTTCCACCACTCTTTGCCCTATGTTTGTCAAGGTATTTCATAGCCAAGATTGGAGGTTATTTATCTGCTAATTGGTCACACATATTGTTCAGGACAAGATATGGAACTAAAGCCACAATCAAATCTGAGCCTATTGCAAACTTCCACATTGAGCCTTGTACTCCAAGTCGGATCAATACCAATTGTTCAAAGATTTGATCAAGAGGATTACCCTAGCACCGATGAAACTGACACCAAGGTAGGAAGCATCCCAGATCTAACTCTTGATGAATGGGAAAACAAGGTGCATACTTTTGATCCTTATCAAGAAATAGAAGAATCTGAGCTAGGAGTCTATTGCACGCATGAAGAAAATCAGCCTATTCCTAAAGCATCACCAAGCCGAGATCACAAGGATGAAAATGAGGTATGGCAGCTTTTTTTTTTTTATGGATCAAGGAGTAGACAAGGTGTAGGAGGTGGAGCTATGCTTGTTTCACCTCAAGGAGTTAAGTATTATTCAACTTTTATATTTCAGTTTGCATGCTCTAATAACACTGCTGAATATGAAGCCTTGATACAAGGATTGCATTGGTCAATCAAGAGAGGAATAAAGAACTTGCAAGTCTTTGGTGACAGTGAGTTGATTGTCAATCAAGTTAAGGGGCAGCATGCTGTCAAGAATGATCTACTCAAGTGCTACAAAAATAGGGTGTGGGACCTCATTGAAGATTTTGAGGGCTTTGGCATAAAATCCATTCCTAGAAAAGAGAACCAAGTTCTTTGACGGCTTGCAGCAGTTGGGGCAGCCTTTGACGTTGTTGAAAGCATTCAAAAAGACAAGGTACAACCAAACATCCATGTGATTGTAAGGCCTTCAGTGCAGACAACAATGTAAGTTGGCAAGTGTTTGAAAATGATCAGCAAATCATCCATTTCTTGCAAGAAGAGGCTGAGTTCTCAGCTAAAAATCAGGAAAAGTTGGAACAATAGTATGGTGACCAAGTGGTACAGCTAAGAACCAACAAACTACCAAAGGGACTTATTACTTTGGAGTCCATTTTCAATCCTAATGATCAGTTTAGGAAGGAGAAGGTAAACATTCAAGTCAAGGGAGAAGATTCAGTGTCCATCTTGGTGGAAGAAGACAAATCACTCCAAGTTGGTAAAGTGGCAACTGAGCAAGAAAGGTATGAGTTCATACAAATTTTCAAGAATTCCCTGATGTGTTTGCTTAGAGCTATGAAGATTTGAAAGGTTTCAATCCCAAGTTAGCTCAACACACCATTGAATTGGATCCAAGTACTAAGCCCATCATGTAAAAACAAAGGCCAGTCAATCCACACATGGAGCCTCTCATGAGGAAGAATTGAATAAGTTGATAGAATCAAGAATCATATTCCCTATCAAGCATTCTAGTTGGGTGGCCAACTTGGTTCCAGTTAGAAAGAAGAGTGGGGAAATCAGATTGTGTGTTGACTTCAGAAATTTGAATAGAGCATCTCTCAAGGATCATTATCCACTTCCTTCCATGGAGCAGATTTTGCAAGTTGTTGCTGGCTCCAAAAGGTTTTCACTACTTGATGGCTATTCGGGGTACAATTAGATTATGGTGAAAGAAGAAGATCAAATCAATACAACCTTTACAACCAAATGGGGAAATTATGCATACAGAAAATGCCATTTGGGCTATCCAACGTTGGAGCTACTTTCCAAAGGGCAATGGACATGGTGTTCAAGGATTTGATTAACAACATGGTGCTGATATATCTTGATGATATCACTGTTTTTTCAAAAAATGCAGCAGACCATCTCTTTCATTTGAGGCAAGTATTCACAAGGTGCAGAAGATTTGGA
The DNA here is from genome assembly GCA_018340775.1 of Taxus wallichiana var. yunnanensis. Lineage (NCBI taxonomy): Eukaryota > Viridiplantae > Streptophyta > Pinopsida > Cupressales > Taxaceae > Taxus > Taxus wallichiana. The sequence continues at coordinate 186,027,406 of CM031235.1, forward strand.
GTATCCTTGAATCCTAAAAAGTGTATTTTTCTAGCTCATGAGGGAAAGCTCCTTGGCCACATTGTCTCCAAAGAAGGATTAGCAATTGATCCAGAAAGGGTTGAAGCCATAAGAGCACTACCATTACCAAGCCACAAGAAGGCCCTTCAAAGTTTCTTGGGGAGAATAAATTTTGTTCGGAGATTTGTCCCAAATTTTGCAGCCCTAGTCAAGCCTATCACCAAGATGTTGAAGAAAAGCATGGCTTTCAAATGGATAGCAGAAGGCAAGGAAATTTTTGAAGCAATCAAATAGGCCATCTCTCAAGCCCCAACTCTCATCAACCTGGATTTCTCCAAGGATTTCATCCTCTATGCATTTGGGGGTGATGATACTATTTCTACAATTTTGGTACAACAGAACAAAGACAATGATGAGCAGCCAATTGCTTTCTTCAGCCAAATCCTGGAGGATTATGAGGTGAGATATTCTTTCATTGAAAAGCATGTTCTTGCAGTAATTAGAAGCTTGAAGAAATTAAAGCATCTAGTTTCAAAAACAAGGTTCGATTGTTGGTTTCTCATGTGGGAGTTAAAGAATTCCTCCTCAACAAAGACTTGAATGAAAAGAGAGCAGGTGGATTACTCGTGTCATGGAGTATGACATTTAGATCAAATTCACTAATTTGGTGAGAGGAAAGGGCTGTGTGAGCAGCTGGTCTTGAACAAACACGAGGAAATATGCAATGAGAAGGAGGTTGTTTTGGCATTGCAAGACAACCATGAGCAAGGAAGCACTCAAGAGGAGAATGATGGTGTCCTCATTCCTTGCTGGACCCAAGACATAATGCACTTCCTAAGCATAGGTCTATTCCTCCGAGAGATGAACAAGACCAAAAGAAGACACTTTAGATTGCAGGTTATCCCATATGCCCTTGTTCATGGTGTTTTTTTCAAAAGGGACGTGAACGGAGTGTTTGAGATGCATTGGTACAAATCAGATTCATAGGATGTTGGAAGAGTTCCATGGTGGATTAGTGGTGGTCATTTTACACCAAGAGTGACAAACTCTAAAGATCATGAGGGTTGGCTATTATTGGCCCAAGATTTTCAAAGAGTGATTGTTATGCATGGATCAAGAGGTGCAAGAATTGTGCATTCTTCACATGTAAAGAGAGGTTAGCTTCCCTTCCATTGCATCCAATTTCAGTTGACCAGCCATTCATGCAATGGGGTTTGGACTTCATTGGAGTCGTTAACCCAATCAAGCCAAGGGCACAAATGGATTTTAATAGCGACATATTACTTCACCAAGTGGATCAAGCAAGAGAGCACTCAAGGAAGCAAATGAATCTAGCATCCTAGACTTCTATGAGGGAATAGCAAACCAAATTTGGCATACCCGATACAATAATATCAGATAATGCATTGGCATTCATTAGGTCCAAGGTAATCGAATGGGTCATCAATAATGGGATCTACCTAAGCACTTCATCAAACTATTACCCTCAAGGTAATGGCCAGGATGAATCTATAAACAAGACTTGTTAAGGATCATTAGGAGGAACCTTGATGAAAATCAGAGTTCTTGGCATACTAAGTTGAAATCAGCCTTATGGGCTGATAGGATAACTCCTAAAAGATCTATAGGTAACTCCCCATCCAAGCTTGTTTATGGAAGAGAGGCAATTTTTACCATGTCACTTGAGTTGCCAACATTGGAATTCATGAAACAGTTGGAGTTGTTGGAGTTTGAGCCCATGGAAGTCAGATATGCATAATTGATGGAGCTCCAAGAAGTCGAAATGAGGCATCCCAAGCAATGGAGAAGGATCAAGCTTTGATCAAGAAGACCTTTAATAGGAAGGCCAAGAATAGATCTTTCCAAGTTAGAGATCTAGTGTTAAAATGGGATGCAGACAGAGCAAAATCGGGAAGGCATTAAAAATTTGATGCCATCGGAGTATCCCATACATGGTCACAAATTGTAAGGACAGTAATGCTTTCCAATTGTCTTCATTGGATGGCGAAGAACTGCAGATTCCAGTCGGTGGGATCTATCTAAAGCATCAGCATCGAAGGGAATTCTCCACCTTGTACATATTAGCTAGGTTTTCATTCCTCCAAGTGCTTATGCACATTGTTTTCTTTGTAGATTAGCTTTTCTTTCCCTAAGTGCTTTGGCACAAGCTTGTTGTTCTGGAAATGTGTTTTGCGTGTCTTGCCCCATCGAGATGATGTTCCACCCTCCACCTTCCTCCTTGAATGTTCAGGTTGGGGTACAAGCAAGAGAGATTTTAATGACTCCATACCCAATAGATTTCTTTAGGCAACTGGTAACTTCATCCAGTAGGCAGATGACCCCTCTGAGTCACCAAAATTGTTATCCAAAATGTTCCCCTTGCTCATTTTGTGGCTAACTCCTTTCATTCTTCCCTCTCTTGTGCCTCAGTCATAATTTTTTTCTTTTAGGCACTCAAAACTTTCTGGAAATGGCACCATTAGATAGAACTTTTCTCAGCTTTCCAGAAAGGTAAAGTTTTCCTCCTAACTCCATGTATTTTTGAAGTTATGGCCCGGTGGAGTTTTTGTGGGAAATTTTCCCATGAAAGGCCCACCCAGTAATATGGTGCCACGTGTCCAAGGAAGTGGCGGGGCTCGGAGGTAGACTTGGATTTTTTTACCAAGTGTTTGGTAAATTTTTCAAAAAGGAAGATTTTCCTCATAGGCCCACTGGCAAATCGAATGGCGCCACGTGTCCAAGGGAAAAAAATTGAAAAATCGACTAAGTGTTGGCACCATAGAGAAATTTTAGAGGAAGGGCCCGCACCCAATCATGTTTTGCCACGTGTCACGGAGGTCGAAGGAGGTGAACTTAGAATTTTGGTGAAATGTTTGGCAAAAAGGAAACGGAAAATTGTTGGCCCGTGGCCCCGCCGACCAGTCAAAGCCCGCCACGTGTCCATGGGCACGCAGCCAACAGAGCACAGGAGGAGATTGGAAAGTTTTTCCAAAGGGATTGCGCAAAAGGAAAAATGTTTTCCCAGGGCCCGTGGTGAATGAGATGATGCCACGTGTCCTAGACTAGTGGAAGGCGAGGAGAATTTCAGAAATTTTCCCAAAAGAAAAAGAAGGAAATTTCAAAGGAAAATCGCCTCGCAAGCGAACAATGGAATCTCATTACGTGTCCGGTGGGTGGTAAAAATACGGGAAAGGCCCGTAGAAAAAAGGAAAAGGAAAATCCTACAACCAATGGGGTTTTTCCACGTGTCCAGTCAGAGAAATGGTCAAAAAGTGATAGAAAAATTCAGGAGGAAATGCCTGTGGCGAATCACCTGCTACCACGTGTCCTCAACTCATCGGCCTGTGGCGGAATTTTTGGAAAATTTTCCAATGGCAAAAACAAAGGAAAATGAAACATAGAGGGCTCGCATCCAATAAAAACGTGCCACGTGGCACTCGAAATGGTGGAGCATGGGAATTTTTTGGGAAATTTTCCCAAATGCAAAAAAGTGGAAAATTTAAAAAAAATTGCCCGCCAATCCAATTTTGGCCTTGTTTTACCCTAAAATTTCAAGCGGCCAATCCAGAGCTTGGTTTTCACGTTCTTTATATCAATGGAAAGCTGGTGAAATTCTCTACAAGATTCCAGGGTCATTTTTGTATTTTGATGGAGTTTGGAGAGAGAAAATTGAAAACGCCTAAAGACGTGGTCATGGACAGAAATGACTTTTCAACCACCATTTTTAATGAAGAATGGCTCACATTCTCTCCCAGCATGGCGAAAAATGTTAGGGGATGGGCCTATAAGGATGCCCATGTTGTTTTACTGTGTTTTGGGTCGAGTGGTTGAAGCTCTCCCATGTTTTCCTATGTTTCTCTCTCCCGGGGTCGTGGCACCTTTGTAAAAGCCAGAATGGGTTCATTTTTGAAAGAGGAGACACTTTTTAGCTCTGTAACTTCCCTTTTTCTTCCTTTTTGGTAGAATTTGTGGAAATTTTACCTTTCCATGCACACAAAGACACCCCTTTTGCCTCTTGATCACTTTGTAATGCCTTGTATTGGATCTGGAATGTTAATATATGCTCTATGATTAAAATACCTCAATCCTTTCATATATCTACCATTGTTTTCCGATCTTTCATTACATTTTGAGAAATTTTTGCATTCTTTGTGTTGTTTCTTCTTGTGGATTGTGTGTGTAATTGCAGATCGTGTGTCTACAACTCCTTTGGTGCATCACCTCATTAGCATTAGCTTCATTTTATTGCATTCCCTATCCTTGTCCCCTTGGAATTTAGGGTAGGAACTAGGAATTCAAACCTTTGCAACTTGTAAGTGATATATATGATCAAAGGAGTTGAGGAACCAGCCTCTAATCTAGAGATTCCTCCCCCATTTTTACAAGTCCCACACTTGGGTAGAGGATTCAATGTTGTGCAATCACACTGGATGTCCAAAATATCAAATTATAAGTCGATCAACATCCAGGGGTGCTGCTGATTTGCAACAACACGCGCATGTGTGTATGATAAAGATAATGACATATAAGAAATATATCTAGCATGTGTAATAAGATGAACATGTATAAGTAAATGCAAGAAATAATTAGTGCAACCAAGATATGCAATATGTTGTGGATGGATGGAATGGAATGTAAAGTGAATGATAGGAGCCGCATGCCCCACGAGTGAATGGATTTTTATGTAATGAGTTTCATTTTTTATGCCCCATCATCGGTCAAGAATGAACCATAAACGAGAGTGAGTCATCAAGAATTGGTCGAATTATGTGTTGTGTATAGCGCACTATGGTGAATGTGTAGTGATGATATGTGACATAGAGATGAGTTGTAAGAATTTGTGATGATGTAGCCTAAAGTGTAAATCACAACAAAATGATAGAGGGTAAGTGCACGAAGTTGGTGGACAATTCCATGGACATAAAAACCTAAAATAAAGGAACCACGATCGCAGTTTACATACCGCAATCGCGGTTTAAAACCGTGATCGTGGTTCTGAATTCTAGGTTCAGTAATTACCGAACCTAAAACCACGATCGTAGTTTAGAACCACGAGCGCGGTTATAAACCGCGATCGCGGAACTCTGAGACAAAATTTAGCAGTCCCGCGACTCCTTATTTTCCTCATTTTTCATTTCAAACCGTGATTTTTCCTAAACGTTTTTCACTCGTGCTTTCAATACCACCTCAAAATTGCTCATCGGACTTCTGGATAGCGATAGATTCAACCATGCTGCCAAGACAAGGAGGTAAGTCCCTGATTGTAATCATTTTTTTGCATTTTAGGTTTTTTTTTGCATTTTCATGGGTTTTTTGAAATGTTTGTTTATGTATACAATTTTCTTGTTTTATCAGTTGGTCGGCAAGCTCAAAATCATGAAAACCGTCAAAACATTCCTCAAAACCCACCGAACATTCCTCAAAACCCTCCTCCAAACATAGATCCACCTCCTGTGGCTCCTTCTGTCCCCACTGAGCTAGCAGGAACGCAAGATAATATCATTGGAAGAATCCGAGAAAATAAAATTTTCATTGAGAACCTAATTCAAACTATAAGACAAAACCATGCTACAAATCCATCTCGCATGACTTTAGCCAATACATTACAAACATTGATTGGCGAAGTCGAGTCTGTAACCAACCAAATACATAGATGGAACACCTTTAGAAGTGACTATAGGTGGTGGTATGCGGATAAACTATCCCATGCGGCCGTCAAAGACAAAAAAATTGGAAAAGACCTCATTTTTGCATTATTTACCGACCCTAGAACTAATGCCCCCTGTAGTTACTTGCAAACGGTTCCCAATCCATTGGTGCCATGATGACAGAATCAAAAACATTTTTTGGGACCGATGGTTGATGGTTTTTATTATCCACCATGCAACAAAAATGAGGTTCCTCTTTATTTTTTTAAGAAATTATATCATGAGTTCGTGCTTAATGAGGTCCCAAATTATTTTGACTTTTTCGACTTTTTTTGTCGAAGAGGTGGTTCTCGCACAAAGCAAGCACAGGGCATGCATAGGTCAGCCTAGGATCCCCCATGCCCCAAAATCTCCAATGCCTTGATTATCCCTCCTACAAAGTGAAGGAGGTTGTGGAGATTGATACATCGCATGCATTAAGGGAGCTCACCGACACTCTCACCCAAAGATAGTGACAGATTACATTACATCCGGTGATGTTGGTGGAGGCACCAGTTCTAGTGCACCACACCACTATGGATCATGTGGTGCCGTATGCACTGCAGGTGAGACATCATTTGCTGGTTCACAGGATTTCTTTTCTATAGATGAGATGCTGGGGAATGTTTTTGGAACTGGTGCACCACTGATATTGGTCTTTCATAGGTAAATTTCAAATAAATTTAAATAATATATATATATATACAATAGTTTAATTCACATGTTTGAGATATATATATATATATATATATATATATTTGATTGTACGTCATGTACATACATGTAAAAAACTAATTTTTTATTTTATTTTAAATAACAAGAGCCTGTGAAGGAAACATTCGGTGTCGACATGCTAGCTACTACGGCTGGGCGTGTTTCAAACATAAGTTTCAAGTTTTACAAACTTACATTTTTAATTTCATTTGATTGCACTAGATTATTATTATAATGTTTCACGTGTATGTTGTACATGTATTAATATTTTTCACTTTTATACATAGGATCCTGGTGGGTCATCATCTGCTCAGGGAACTGAGGCTACTGGCACACCTCACATGAGTTTTACGCAGGTTAGTAAATCTCTTTACACTTTGTTTCTAATTACTGGAAGTTCACGTGGATTACATGCTTTGGACCTTTGTCATGTAGATTTTAATATTGATTTGTACATATTTTTTGTATAGCTTATATGATAGAGAGACTCCTCCATATATGCAAACTATGGAGGTGTTGTAGATCTTTGCCATAGCATCGTAGATCCACTTACCGAGGTACAATTTTTTAAATTTGTTAAATTTTGGAGGTTCATTATTTCTTATTAAACTTAAATCTACAATATCAAATTTTGGAGGTATGTAGCTTACCCTCGTGAGTCTAGTGTTGTCCCTGCGATGCGTCAACAACAAATTGATAGGGATCATGACATTGTGGTAAGATTTCACATGCATTTTAACTAAATTGTACAAGTTTCTAAATTTTGAATGTATTTTAAAATTTTAGGTGTTAAAAACTTGTTGTTTATGAATGTGCAGGTTAGGTTGCAGGCATGCTTAGAGACACCTAGGACCACACAGATGAAATCCGTAGTGGCATCTCCCTCCACTACATCCCTAGGTCGTGGACGTGCTACTTCTAGCAGGGAGAAGAGAGGGAAGATGTTTCATGAGTAGATTTATAGTCCACTTGGATGTACATATGTGGTCATGAGTAGATTCATAGTCCATTGTATATATATAGCCTTTTGCGACCGCATGTGGTCCCATATGTACATTATGACACGTGCTTAGTTTGAGATGTACACATACATTATGAACTTATACATATATATTTTCAGAGACGTGCGTCTAGAGCACACTTTGTTTGATTATATATATATATATATATATATATATATATATATATATATATATATATATCCATGTGTGTTGGTTTTCATATTTATGACTTTTTAGTTCTTCTTTAACAAGTAGTGTAATGTTGGGATGCATATTTCTTAACTTCTGCTTTATGGGTTTAGCATCTAAGTGCACAACAAGGTTGTGCATGACCAATTATGGGTCTAAAAAATTCATATCTATGTATGACCATGAAAATATATATTCATATTCTCATAATAATGCTATGAAAACATTTTTTTCTTTTGTTGAAAGTGAAGCTCCAAGATTTATCTATTATTTTTCTATATGTTCTTTGTCTTGTTTGTTTACTAATGACTCAAAGAGGATTTCACTATGAGACTTATGTTTGTTTTTCTTGCAAGGATTTTCAGAAGTAGTCTTGATTTTTCTTATACTCTTTTTATTCAAGTGTTCACACATCTGTACTTTTTATCCAAAGTATGCACAATCATCTAGGTTGATGGGAAAATATTTCTTATGATCCCCTTCAAAATAGAATCCCTGATTCCCATGAATTCTACAAATGTCTCATCATTATCAAAGAGACACTGAGAGATCTTATATTAATAAGGCATGTTGAGGACTTAATTTATCATCTAGACCATTCTTTTGATATGTTGCCTCCAACAATGTTAAGGGATTGACCAATGATGGAAATTTCTTATTACAAGGAGTGAGTACATTTGGAACCAAATGTTCTTTGACCCAAATCAGTTTCTGAATGGCCTAGTTGTTTCACCAGTTTCAATATGCAGATCTGTTTAGATAGGACCCGCAAACCACAAGCACTATTTTGATCTGACGATGAGTTACAATGAGCTCTATGTATAAGGGTAACTTTTTCTCTTGGTTATTGTGTGGGATTGGATTTTGATGAAAAGAGATATGATCGTTGGAGTCAAGGTGTGTACTAATTTCTTGAAGGTGTGTGAGATCTATGTTTGTCAACACCCCTTAACTCATAAGTGTTTTATATAATATTTTCTTATGAGCAATGGTGATTTTGAGGAGATATAGGATCAAAATTCTAGTTGGTGTCTTTTCCAATTATTCTATTAAGTTGTATTGGACTTGTTTTGGAATAGGTAGGGGATAAATGGTATTACCAAACTAGAATGTCTTGTATCCACATCACAACTTTTCTCTAAGATCCTAATAGTATTTACTTCTTCATTAGATGAATGGATGCATCCTATAAGGGATTAAAATTGTTTATCATTTTTTGGATAGATGTAGGTAGTATTCCGATAGTCATTACAAGCTTGTCCATGATCTGACTTTTTGTTCTTTTTATCTCCATGGTTAGGATATGGTTATTTGAATATACCCATCTTCTCGTTAGGACCATGTCTAAATTCTTTGCAAATTGTTGTAGCAACATATCTTTATCAAATGGGTAAGGAAATAGCTTTTTGTATAGATATTTTCTATTGTGTCCTACATTTCTTTCTTGTAAAGTGGTTAGTGTATTCTTCATTGAATGCAACTCTTGTTGAATCATTTTTTCCTTTGTGGGTGATATATTGGTCTATTCACTTTAGCAACTTTGAAATTTTCTTCATTAGATGGATAAATGTGAAATTCACCTAACTTTATCTTGAGTCTATCCTTGCATGTATTCCTATTCAAGTAACCTAAGGTCACTAAATTTTGAGCGAGTTTTAGTATTTGTCTTTGAATGATCTCCTCTTCGAATAAGGGATCATCTTCATCATAAAATCTAGGAGGAGGTGAGTCTTTGTGACTATGTTCAATCTTGAATCTATGTGAAGCCTTAAAGTAAGGTTTTCATGAATCACTTGTTGGTTTTGGTGGGTGATCCCCAACATTTTTTGTACATTTTATTGAAGTGGAAGAATAACCTGTATTAAAATGGATGTCCATTTCTATGAGGGATGGTAATTTTGGATCTTCTACTTTGTGATTCATGGTCTTAATCGCCACTTCATACTCTTGTAATAGTCTACCTCCTAACTCAAGGACTCTTGCAAGTACTTCGTCTCTATTGTAGTAAAGGAGCTCATGAAAGAAAGATAGATCTAATTTGTTTTGGTCTTTGTATGAATTAGGTTATTCTCCACTATGACCAACCAAAGGTTCCGTGTCTTTGACTTGTGAGAAGAGGGTTTCTAAATATTTTTGACTGAATGGGTATGTTGAATTAAAAGGATTTACCCGTAAGTTGGGTTCATCTCGTTTAGACATCATTTTTGTGATTTTTGGCATCACTCAGACTCCGTGGCACCTAAAAAGGCCTCTTCTAATCTGAAACCTCGGTGTAGGGACCCTCTACAATAGCCTCTTTTTTTTTTTCCTTCTCATTTCGGTGCTCTCGCTATCCTACTGTTTGCAAATGCATGAAATAGTGCAGTTGGAGCCAGTGTAAGGTTGTCAAACGCTATATTTTGTAAACAGTGGGTCGTGGCACCAAGCCGACTGTCTTTGGCACATCTCCGGGTGGCTAGGTGAATGCTAGAGGAGGTGGTTTTTGGTGCTCAAAAGGGTCTTTGCTTCAGGGCTACTTCGTTCGGGCGTAGTCCCTTAAGAGCCCTGAGACCAAAATATCGTTCAACTTCGACGGGTGACTACTCGGACTCCATGGCACCTAGAGAGGCCTCATTTGATCCAACACCTCAGTGTAGGGACCCTCTACAATAGCCTCTCTTAGTTTTTTCCTTCTCATTTCGGTGCTCTCTGTCCTACTATTTGCAAACGCGTGAAATAGTGCAGTTGGAGCCAGTGTAAGGTTGTCAAACGCTATATTTTACAAACGGTGGGTTGTGGCACTAAACCAACTGCGTCGGCATGTCTGGGTGGCTAGGTGAATGCTAGAGGAGGTGGTTTTTTGGTGCGTGAAAGGGTCGTTGCTTCTGGGCTACTTCATTCGGGCGTAGTCCCTTAAGAGCCCTGAGACCAAAATATCATTCAACTTCGATGGGTGACTACTCAAACTCCGTGGCACCTAGAGAGGCCTCGTCTAATCTAACACCTTAGCGTAGGGACCCTCTACAATATCCTCTCTTGGTTTTTTCCTTATCATTTGGTGCTCTCGCACTGTCCTATTGTTTGCAAACGCGTGAAATAGTGCAGTTGGAGCCAGTGTAAGGTTGTCAAACACTATATTTTACAAACGGTGGGTCATGGCACCAAAACAACTATGCCAAAGCACATCTGGGTGGCTAGGTGAATGCTAGAGGAGGTGGTGTTTGGTGCGCAAAGGGTCGTTGCTTCCGAGCTACTTCGTTGGGCGTAGTCCCTTAAGAGCCCTGAGACCAAAATATCGTTCAACTTCAACGGGTGACTACTCAGACTCCATGGCACCTAGAGAGGCCTCATCTAATCTAACACCTCGGCGTAGAGACTCTTTGCAATAGCCTCTCTTAGTTTTCCCTATCATTTCGGTGCTGCTCGTTGTTTCCTTTTTTGCTTGCAAAACGCGTGAAATAGTGCGGTTGGAGCCGCAGTGTAAGGTTGTCAAACGCTATATTTTACAAACGGTGGGTTGTGGCACTAAACCGACTGCGTCGTCATGTCCGTGTGGCTAGGTGAATGTTAGAGGAGGTGATTTTTGGTGCGTGAAAGAATCGTTGCTTTGAGCGTATTCCCTTAAGAGCCCTGAGACAAAAATATCGTTCAACTTCGACGGGTGACTACTAGGACTTCGTGGCACCTAGAGAGGCCTCGTTTGATCTATCACCTCGGTGTAGAGACCCTATACAATAGCCTCTCTCAGTTTTTTCCTTCTCATTTCAATGCTCTCTCTATCCTACTATTTGCAAACACACGAAATAGTGCAGTTGGAGCCAATGTAAGGTTGTCAAACGCTATATTTTGTAAACAGTGGGTCGTGGCACCGAACCGACTACGCCGACACGTCCGGGTGGCCAAGTGAACGCTAGAGGAGGTGGTGTTTTGGTGTGTGAAAGGGTCGTTACTTCCGGGCTACTTCGTTCGAGCGTAGTCCCTTAAGAGCCCTAAGACCAAAATATCGTTCAACTTCGACGGGTGACTACTCGGACTCTGTGGCACCTAGAGAGGCCTCGTCTGATCCAACACCTCGGCGTAGAGACCCTCTATAATATCCTTTCTTAGTTTTTCCTTCTCATTTTGGTGCACACGCGTAGGTATGGTCTTGTAAACACTTGGGGAGGAGTCGTTTTCAAAATTTACAATATTTTCAAAATTTACAACATTTTCAAAATTTACAACATTTTCAAAATTTACAATTTTTTCAAAATTTACAACTTTTTCAAAATTTACAACTTTTTCAAAATTTACAACTTTTTCAAACAATGAAAGCTTCTCTTAGCTTCAAGAATTTAAAATTCTCTACTAACAGTGCCAACCACATGAAGGTGGAAGGTTTTCTATCACCACTAATTCTCATTTTGGTGCACACGCGTAGGTATGGTCTTGTAAACACTTGGGGAGGAGTCGTTTTCAAAATTTACAACATTTTCAAAATTTACAACTTTTTCAAAATTTACAACATTTTCAAAATTTACAACTTTTTCAAAATTTACAACATTTTCAAAATTTACAACTTTTTCAAAATTTACAACTTTTTCAAACAATGAAAGCTTCTCTTAGCTTCAAGAATTTAAAATTCTCTACTAACAGTGCCAACCACGTGAAGGTGGAAGCTTTTCTAGCACCACTAACCTAAACATAAAAGTGTTAGTCAAAGAAATTTAAGTTTCAAATCAAAACCATATACTATCTATATATGTACAAAATACACAAATTTAAAATAAAATATATTCAAACTTAAATCTAGATCTTTAAACTAAAAAATTATATATATATATATATATATTGAAAAGAAATTATATATACCAGACATGAGCATTGTAAATTCATTTCAATGAACCATCAGGATCGGATCTACTTTGAATAGCAGATAAGATTGCTTCATGATCTGACTCTCGAACCTTCCAAAGAATCTTGTTATTAGGCCTTCCTCGATATCTATACAACTGAATATTTGTCGCTAGAACTAGATGTGAATATAAGAGTATTTTCATGTGTGTCTCAAAGTCTTCAAACACCCAAACAGAGGAGTTTTTAATGGATACCGTCGAATCCAAGTTCCAATAACTACCACTGACCCTGTAGGATACTCAATATCTTCACCATCTATAATAGAGAAGTCAACTTCTTTCTTTCCTCGATGCAATGACATAAGAAATAGTCTGTTCCTTCTTCATTGTCTTCTTGTCGCAATTATTGCAAACACATGTCCTACAAAAATAACCAAGGTTGAACAAATCAAATTTAAATTACATATTAAAATTTCAATGGACATAACTCAATACAAAAATTAAATAAATAACATAAATACCTTGTCGCACCAAAATAAAAATTTCTTCAAAGTCCTTGGATGTTGTAACTTCATCTGTAGAAACAAGTCATAATACTTGTGGAGGTTGATAACTAGGAAGTGGAGTTAGAGGCCTACAAATCCATCATTCCACCCATTCTTGTGAATCACACTCAACAGTGACAAATTCGATACAAGATGCACAAAAACATGTCAACTTTCTTGTCCATACGGCCCACGAAGTAGCGTCTAAGCTACAAAATGAGTGCATATCACTGGACCCAATGAGTGTCATACAATCCTCGTAGTTAGCAATATGTTGTTCCTCTATCAACCAAAAATATCTGTGAACTGTGGAATTTTCTTGAGAACCTCGGGCCATGTTGTCAATACACCATTCCACTATGCTCTTTGCATCTTTTAATTTAGCACCATCTTTGTACTTCAACTCTTCTCTTGCAAGAGCTCTTTTCACACATGCCCCTACACCGTTCATGCTCTCCTTTTCCATGTCCAGCCTCAGTGAGACTCCAAATATGTTGCACACCCATCTTGACATGCATTTTACTCATCCAATAAAACATTCGTGTATTCTTAAACTGATACGTGTAATTATCTGACCATATATAATGTTGTTTGAAGTGGATGTCCCTATCAGACAAGTTTCTATAAAATAACTGGAAACACCCTTGCACAAATTTAGTAGAATGAGTATGATCATCATTGATATAAAAGTGGTACTCTCTTAAAAAAATTCAATCATTCTTTGTACTGTCAGAGAATGTAGAAATGCTATATGCACAAAAATGGCAACTTGTACTGAGTTGTAATATTGCGATTGAACCTCCATTTGTGGTTGCAATGTGTAATTCTCTGCAAAATCGACCACTGAAATAATAGTACCAATAGGAAATGTGTCTTTGCATAGCTTGAATTGTTCATCCAACCATCGAGCTCTATGTGTATGCCTCGCATACTCATAAACAATTTCATCCTTAAATTTTCTCATAAATTGAAAAATGGGCATTTGTTCTGTAACTAGCTCACACCGTTTCGACTCTTTTCCATCTTTCAACTAGTATGCAACTGATTTATATTTATCAAACTCAACTAAATTATGTCCTATTGTACCTTCAATTTTCTCATGGATGTAACTTTCTAATTTAGGTAATCCGCCGCATGTACTACAACTTCCATCTAAACAATCCTGACTATAAAAAAATTGTCCAACTTCTTTTTCACAAAATATAGTAGGAATGAAATCCCTGGAAGATATTGGTGGAACTTGAACACCACATTCCGATAACATAGTTTCAAAATGAAAATTAGAACGAATACGTAAAAATTTAGCATAATGCATCGCAAATTCAACATGTTGCCTACAACAACAAGTGGTGCGAGCATGGTTGATTTTCACATAGAATGGTTTCAACATTTCAAAAAAACGTTGACTAATTTTAATTTCCAGATTCTCTTGTTCAAACTTACAAAAAAATTGATTTTGAGTCATATCTAAGAAATGCTTTGGATGTGGTTCACGATTAGTAGAACCAACTCTATGTTTTATAACATCTCTTGTATTAGGTGAAACTCTAGTGTTATCATGCCAAAATTTAATAACAACTTATCTTATAGCATCAGAATTATTTTTGTCCTTACGCGGTGCTCTAGCAGAAAATGCCCAAAAATCAGCATTATTGAGTGATTGAAGGATATTACGACTTTCAATTGCTTTCATTAGAGTTTTTCGATTAACTTACAACATTCGACTTGTTTGCGTAATCAAACATTGTTTTTTTATTGATTCACTTACAACACTAGTAGCAAGTACACGACGCACAATATTACTATCCCTAGTGCGTCTCTTGACACCAACAGTGTGATATGCATAATGAAGGTTTTCAACAATTGTAGAGGTTTGACCACGTATATTAGATGTTGTCAATCCTAAGGTGTTTAATGTAGGTCTCATTTTAATCAATTTCATCAAACTAAACAACAACTGACATCTTTGAGAATCATTTAAAATTTCAAAATGATTATCCCAAATTTCAGTGGCTTTTCTTCTGATTTGTCATTCAGAAAGTTTGTCAGACATTGGTTTCAAAATGTTTTCATCAATTTCAATAAAAATTAGGTTTCTTACGTAAAATCCTAGGAGGTGTTTTTGTCAAATTTTGATTGTCTACAGTTTCAACATGAATTTCCTTATTCACATTTTCATTGTCTCCTTCAATTTCAACATTTTCTACATCATGAGTATTTAATTATTCTTCAACATTGACGGTAAAAACTTCTTCATCACGAGTATTTAATTCAACTTCAACATCGATAAAGAGAAACATTACCTAGTTCTTCATTGCTTACAATAGTTGGGATTGAAGATGAACCTCTTCTAGATTCACGAAGTTTCCGCATTCACTCAAAGATTTTGAATTTTGTTGGCCTCTAATTCTTTTGGTGTTTTTGACTTAATGACTTCCTTTTTTACTTCATTTTTGTCTCCCATGATGTTTTGCTTCCGGTGATAAGAAGAACATGCAGAAAAATGAGAATTTGCAATAATTCATACGGTAATGTCAAAGAGTAAAAATCACATGGTAATCGTAGACATTGGGATGTGTGTAAATATGATTTATGAACCACTTTAGCGTTCTTTATAAACCACGATCGCGGATTTATCTCGGCTAAACCTAAGCCTTGGAAAATCTTTTTTTCCCCAACCAAAGCTATGGAAGGTCATTATGAAGTGTAAAAGATGAAAAAACCTCAAATCCGCTGCTCTTCCAAAGACTTGAACCATGCTAAAAACCGAAAACATTTCACAAAAATGGTGCCATCGCGTAGGGGAGACTCTTAGCTTCGTAGAAATATTGTTTTTAAAGTGAATAGAATAAGATGAATATCATTTTATAATTTTTTACTAACAATAGGTCTTTAAGACATTTTTTTCCGTGAATGTTCATGTCTACGTTTAAGACTGTAACTTTTGTTTCACTTATCAAAATATGATAAAACTTATACCATCCCAAGCATGGAAAATTCTATACATGGTAAAAATATATATATTTGATTTCGATATTTTTTGATATAGTTATGGTGGACAAACGGAAAGCACTCCATTTTCTAAATATTTTCATACCACTTTCACGGAAAAAATCATTAAAAAAATATTGCTAAAAAAATACAAAATAAAATCCATCCCAAGATAGACAACTACATCTGACATTTCATCAAAGGAAAAAAAAAAATAACAAGATTTGGTCATCCAAAATGCGGGCAAACAGACTACAATCTTATAAGTTTTTTCAAAAAAAAAAAACTAAGTCATATAATTTTAAGTGTTTAATATAGCTAAACTTGTCCATTTTTTTAAAAAAATTAGTATTTTAGAAACTAGATTCGAATGCTACGATTCATATTTATATAAATTTTTCTAATTTAGAGTGCATGTATAGCTAATAATCCCTACAAGTTGAGATTTTGTTGTTTTTTGCAATATGACGTCCACGGATGACCCTATATTTGTCCATCAACTTCCTGCACTTACCCTAGAAGAAGTGATGATTTATCCTAAAGTGTATATCACTAACCTAGGAATGTCACATGAAGGAAGGATTAAATGGTTGAGTGTGGGAAAGTGATGTGGTCCATTATTTATGTATACCCTCAATAGTCCAGTATGGACTGTGAGACAAGAGTGCGCCATTGAGTAGTTAGCATAGCATGTATAAGTAGATGAGTAGGATGTAGAATATATGTAGTAGATGTGGTGATGAGAAATTATCATGTGATGTGTAATGTATAATGTGTAGTATGTAATGCAAGATGCGTGGATGATATGAGATGTGTAGATGCATAATAAGAAGCAAGATGTAAGATGTATGATGTATGTATGTAATATGTGTAAAGATGCACATTGTGTAGTGTCTAGTGTGTAGTGTGTGAGGTTCATGTGTATAGGATGCCCTCAACAGTCAAGTGTGAACCGAAGCACAAGAGTGTGTCATTGGGTAATGTTGATGTTAACATGTGTGTAGTAGAAGATGTGTGTCATCAATGGGAGGGAATACGTATAATTCCCCCAAAGTGTGTAATCATGAGTGAACTATCCAATAAAATTAAAGGATGAAGGTCCTCTACTCAATGATTGCAGTGATGAAAACATGTGATCATGCTCTAGGAGTGGTGGTATGTGAGAGAGACATTGTGCAGTGAATGAAGTCAATATGCATGTGATGAATGAGTATATGATGGGTGCATTGGTGAAACAAAATGTGTAGGTGATGGATATCTATGCGAAGCAGAATGTGGCATTGATGGACACCTATGTGGAATAAAACAAGGTGGTGATTTATGCTAAGATGTAGTAACTATCCTAAGAATTGGCCTATATCGGTGTGTTGGACTAATAGAGTGATGAGGTTGTGTAAAACGCATACATGAGTCGATGAGATAGGAGAATATTGTGCCTTAAATTATATGGTTCGTGATGTACTAGATGTAGTAGGTTGTGTGAGAGGAGGGTGTGACCATGGAGTAGAAGGAGGCACACCATTGATAGAAATGAATTGATTATTATGAATGAATTTTAAATGCAAATGATTCATGGAGATGATTGGTTTAGACCTATAAATCCAATTGAGGCATAGAAGCATGTCTCATCTGTCGACTATTTTTCCAACAAGGAAGGGTACAAGCATAGTGAGAGGACCAAAAATAACGTGGATTTTGACAATGCCATATGAATTGTTCATTGGATATGATATTTGTGATAGTGGATAGCCAATAGCGATGATAAGTGGAATAGAACATGCACTGATAGGCCATGATGAATCAACCTTGGTGTTATTGATAGGAATAGATCTAACAGAGGCACTAATGTGTAAGTGATTAGCAAAAATTCCATGTGATAATCATGGTCAGAGAAAGAAATGATCGGTGGAGAAGTGTCAGTATGCGCAACTAAAAAGTCAAGAGCTCCGGATGCAGGAGGAGACATTGTGTGATATACATAATTAGCCAAGGATTTAGTTGATTTTGTGTCATGCTTTGGTAGAGGATTGTTAAATATTTTGAGCTTATGATTTTCATTGATAGGTGCAAAAATTGGAGGTTCTAGAAGATCAATTTTACCATTATCGATTAGGTCCTGAATGAGAATGTGGAGCTTGAAACAATGATCGGTGGAATGCCCTGCACACTAATGGTAATCATAATGAAATTTTGCATTGTAATGATGCCCTTTTGGTCGAGATGGATCTAATTCAAGCAGAGGAGGAAGTGTAATGAGGTTACTATCGATAAGTTGTGGTAGTAGAATATGTGGAAGAATAGTGAACTTAGTGAATGTATGCCAAGGCGGTTGTGGATGAAGCTCTCGTTGGTAGTAGAATTGCATTAATGATCATTTTTGTGTCAGTTGGTTTAGTTGTGGATGTTTTGAATCTTGAATTACTTTGAAAAAATGTACAAGATGATTCTTTCTCTTGATATTGAAGCTTACCTATAGATAAGAGCTTGGTTTTGCCAAGTTTAAGGGCATGGCAGAGTTAATCGAATGAAGGAGAGGTCTCAAAGAGAAAACTTTCCTAGAGAGGTGGTAATAGACTCTATATGAATAATTCCTAAAGCTCAGAGTCCACAAGCACATTTGAAATCTTAGCTAAGTTATTTTTGTAGTGCAAGACGTAATCTACTAAGTGTTCATTAGATCCCTATTTAAGCTATGCGAGTTGGGCGTAAGAATATTAGAGCCGATGTTGTGAGTAAAAGTGAGTTAGAAAAGCATCAGCCTAGATGCATAAAAGATGTTACCAAATGGGCGGTGTAGGTCATAGAACCAACGCATTGTATAGTCTTGTAAACTATGAGGAAAGAGCTTAGCTAGTACGGTATGGTCATCTACATAGTCTAGGCATGCCACATGAAAAGCGCAAAGGTGCTCTTATGGGTCACCATGGCCTTTAAAGATGGGTAATTTGGGGAGTTGAAGTTAGGTGATAATGGATAGGTGGAAATGGAGGGTGCAAAATGAGTATGTAGAAGTGAAGTGGATTCCAAAGATGGTGATGCACGAGAGGTAGTAAGTTGGAGCTAGCGAATTTGTGTTTGTAGATCCTGATATAAAGAGGTTAAATCAGGAGTATTGGAAGAAGAGTTAGGTGGTGCATTGGGAGTGCTAGGGTGAATGATTGGAGCAGTTGTGGTAGGAATGGAAGATGAAATATAAAGGGGTGGAGTAGAGACCATGGGAGCCGAATATTGGGAAAAAGAGGTTGTTAGTGCAAAATTACAAAGCACCCCAGACGCCGATCGATTTCTAGGTTGATCACTCTTGCATCCAAAGTGTAATTGCACACAACATGGAAACCTCTCTCCAAGTGTGGGACTTGAAACCGAGAGAGGAATCTCCAGATTAGAGGCTGGTTCCTCAAACTCCTCTGATTTAGATCTATATTTTGCAAAACTACAGAGGTTTAGATCCTAATCCTATTCTAACTTGCAAGGAGACAGGGGTAGAAGTGCAAAATTGAAACTAACTAAAGATGGTGATGCACCAAAAGGAGTGGTGAAACATATTAGTCATGCAAATAGACACAGACCAAGGTTCACAACATAAAAACATACACAGACTGATAATGTATAATTTAGCATCTGAAATCAAGCAAATAATACAAACAGAGGATTGAAACCCATTCACAGAGCTTGCATTATCAATTTAATATCAAAATACGCATTACACCCTCAGAGAGGTAAAGAAAACTATTACAATCCTTGGAGAGGTCTGATACTTCATCAATCCCTTGAAGAAGGTGAAAGAAGAAGTCTGCTATGCCCAAAAATGTTCCTCCTTCTGAAATGAGCCCAAAACTGGCTTTTAAAAATGCCGAGGTTGAACCCGAGAACAGGAGACGTACAAAGGCATGGGAGCCCATTCTTTCTTGACGGCAGTGTATTAAAACGGCATGGAGGACCTTACAAACCCATACCCTGTCATTTTGACCGGATTGCAGGAGAATGCGACCCATTCTGCATTAACTCTGGTCGCTGGAATGTCATTTCCGGCCATGAATACGTGTCAGAGCCGTTTCTCGATTTTTCTCCCTCTAGACTGCTCCAAAACACAAGATTGACCCCAGAATCGTGTAGATAATTTCACCAGCTTTCCGTTGATATAAAGAACGTGCAAATCCGAGCTCTGGATCAAAAGTTATGGCGATCTGAAGATCTAGGGCACAAAACAGGCGAAAACGTGTTTTGAAATCCTTTCCCGCGCTCTGCCACCTGGACGACACGTGGCACGTGCTGATTGGACGAGCAATTCTCTCTCCTCCATCTTTCGTGGGCTTTCATTTTGAAATTCACTTGTGGGGCCCTTAACTAGACACGTGGCGCTATTTCATTGGTTCGGGCTGACTCTTTTAAAACTTGCCCTTTGACCTTTTTGACCCTTTTTCCCTGAGACACGTGGCGGCTTCTGATTGGTTCTCGGCCCTGCCGGCTTTTTCGCGTACTTCACCTCCATTTGTCCCGGATGTCCCATTTGATTTTGGGCCCTTTGTGTTCATTTCGGCCGATTCGGCCGGTTCGGGCATTTTTGGCCCTTGTCCTACTTTGCTTCGGACTGACTTGACTCTTTTCGCCGGTTCGCGCCTTTTCGGCCCGCTTGTCCCGAACTGTCCCTCTCAGCAGTTAGTCGATTTTCTCTCAGTCGAACCGGCATTTCGCGCCCGCCACGTACTTTCATCCCATTTGTCCCATTTGATTTTGGACCGCCTGTGCTCATTTCGGCCGAACCGGCCGGTTCAGCCTTTTTGTCCCAAACGTCCCGAGCAACACTTGGCCAATTTTTCTTCCTCTTTCGGCCTTATCGGCTTTTCGCCCACCGCGTACTTTGGCCCGATGCTACCTTGAGCAGGACTTAGCCAATTTTCGATTCTTTCCTGGATCAACCTATTTGCCTTTCTGCAACTTTTTTTACATTTTCTCAGAGCTTGCTCCCTGTTTCTTCGGCCAGGGGAGTTAGAAAAATACCTGAAGGGACCCTAGAAACCTGATTTTCTCTGAATCAATCAATTTGCTTGGGATTTGGATCTTCTGATGCATGTTATCAAAATTTACCCTAGGGGGTGAATTTTGGATAACAATTTGGCGACTCAGCGGGATCATCTGCCTGCTAGATGGAAAGACCAGTTGCCTGAAGCAATCCATTGGGCATGGAGTCATCAAATATTCTATTAGAATCCAAACTGACTCAGAATGTGCAAGGGGAAGATGGAATGTGACCTGATGAAAGCAAAGACATGCTAAACATCTCCATGGACAGCAAGCTGTGCCAAGGCACTTAGGGAAAACAAAACTAACCTACAGCAAAACAATGTGCACAAGCACTTGGAGGAAAGAAAATCTAATCTAATATCTACAGGTGTAGTGAACCTCCCTCTAGAAGCAACGCTTGAGATAGATTCCATTTACTGGAATCTGCAGTTCTTCACCATCCAATGAGGCCAATTGGAAAGCATTGTTGCTCTTGCACTTTGTGACCATGTATGGGCCACTCCAAATGGCATCAAATTTTGAATGCCTTCCTGGTTTTTCTCTGTCCACATCCCATTTCAGCACTAGATCTCCTACTTGAAAAGATCTGTCTTTGGCCTTCCTATCAAAGGTCTTTTTGATCAAAGCTTGATCCTTTTCCATTGCTTGGGATGCCTGATCTCTGATCTCTTGCAGCTCCATCAACTCTGCATACCTCACCTCCATGGGCTCAAACTCTAGCAACTCCAGCTGTTTCATGAGTTCCAATGTTGGCAACTCAAGTGACATGGGCAAGATTGCCTCTCTTCCGTAGACAAGCCTAAATGGAGAGTTACCCGTGGATCTTTTGGGAGTTATCCTATCAGCCCATAAGGCTGATTTCAGTTTGGTATGCCAAGCCCTCTGATTCTCATCAAGAGTCCTCCTAATGATCCTCAGCAAGTTTTTGTTTGTAGACTCGGCCTGGCCATTACCTTGAGGGTAATAGTTTGATGAAGTGCTCAGGTAAATCCGTTCTTGACAGACCCACTCAGTCACTTTAGATCCGATGAATGCCAATGCATTATCAGAGACTATTGTAGCAGGTACACCAAATCTGGAAGTTATCCCTTCGTAAAAGTCCAAGATGCTAGACTCATTCGCCTCTTTGAGTGCTACTGCTTCTGTCCATCTGGTGAAGTAGTCTGTGGCTGTCAAAATCCATTTGTGCCCTTGGCTCGAATTGGGATTGATGACTCCAATGAAGTCCAAACCCCACTGCATGAATGGCTGATCTACTGTAATTGGATGCAATGGAAGGGCAGCGAGTCTCTCTTTTCCTGTGAAGAATGCACAATTCTTACACCTCTTGATCCATGCATAGCAATCACTGAAGATTTTAGGCCAATAATAACCAGCCTTCATGATTTTCAGAGCTGTCACTCTTGGTGCAAAATGGCCACCAGCTGGTCCATCATGAAACTCTTTTAATACCCCTTGGATCTGACCTGTGTTAATGCATCTCAGCAGCACTCCATTCACGTCCTTCTTGAACAAAACTCCATCAATGATGGTATATGGAATAGCCTGCAATCTGAAATGTCTCCTCTTTGCTTTTCTCATTTCTGGAGGGCACATGCCCGTCTGTAGGAAATGTATCATATTCTGAGTCCAACAGGGAGTGGACACATCATCATTTTCCTATTTTTATCATCTTGTAATAGCAGGACAGCGTCTTCTTCATCTTCTGGGTTGTCTGGTTGTTTGGAAGCGAGCTGCTCACACAAACCTTTGCCTCTTACCAGCTTGGTGATCTTGATCTCAATGTCATACTCCATGACACGGGTGATCCAACCTACCCTTTTCTCATTCAAATCCTTGTTGAGGAGGAAATCCTTAACCCCAGCATGTGAGACCAGCAACTGTACCTTGTTGTTTGAGACTAAATGCTTGAATTTCTTCAAGCTTCTGATTACTGCAAGCACATGCTTTTCAATAAAAGAGTACCTCATTTCGCAGTCACCTAGGCTTTGGCTGAAGAAGGCAATCGGCTGCTCATCATTATCTTTGTTCTGCTGTACCAGAATGGCAGAAATAGTGTCATCACCTCCAAATGCATAGAGGATGAAATCCTTGGAAAAGTCTGGGTTGATGAGAGTGGGTGCCTGGGAGATGGCTTCTTTGATTGCTTCAAAACTCTCCTTGCCTTCTACCGTCCATTTGAAAGCCATGCTTTTTCTTAACATTTTAGTGATGGGCTTGACAAGGGCTGCAAAATTTGGGACAAACCTCCGAACAAAGTTTATCCTTCCCAGGAAACTCTGAAGGGCCTTCTTGTGGCTTGGCAATGGTAGAGCTCTTATGGCTTCGACCCTCTCTGGATCAATTGCTAATCCCTCCTTGGAGACAATATGGCCAAGGAGCTTCCCTTCATGTGCAAGAAAGATGCACTTCTTAGGATTCAAAGACACACCGAACTTTCTACACCTCTGAAACACTTGCCTGAGGTGAAAGAGATGGTCTGCAACATTCTTTGAGAAGACAGTAATATCATCTAAGTATATCAGCACTATCTTGTTGATCAAGCCTTTGAATGCCATATCCATAGCTCGCTGGAATGTTGCTCCAAGATTCGACACCCAAATGGCATCTTCTTGTAAGCATATGTGCCCCATTTGGTTGTGAAGGCTGTCTTGAACTGGTCTTCCTCCTTTACCATAATTTGATTGAAGCCTGAGTAACCATCAAGTAGTGAAAACCTTTCTGAACCAGCTACGACTGCAAAGATTTGCTCCATGGAAGGGAGTGGATAATGGTCCTTGAGAGAGGCTCTATTCAAATCTCTGGAAGTCAACACATAGCCTGATCTCTCCACTCTTCTTTCTGACTGGAACTAAGTTGGCAACCCAACTAGAATGCTTGATTGGGAATATGATTCTTGACTCAATCAGCTTGTCCAATTCTTTCCTCATGAGAGGCTCCATGTGTGGATTGACTGGTCTCTGTTTCTGCCTGATAGGCTTAGTATTTGGGTCCAATTCAATGGTATGCTGAGCTAAGTTGGGATTGAACCCTTTCAAATCTTCATAACTCCAAGCAAACACGTCAGGGAATTCTTGACATAGCTGTATGAACTCATACCTTTCCTGTTCAGTTGTCATCTTTCCAATTTGCAATGGCTTGTTCTCTTCTACCAAGATGGATACCGAATCTTTTCTCTTAACCTGAATGTTTGCTTTCTCCTTTCTAAACTGATCATTGGGGTTAAAAATGGACTCCAAGGTGATAAGTCCCTTGGGCGAACTTGTGGGTTCTCAAATGTATCACTGGTCACCATATTGCGTTGTTCCAACTTCTCTTGATTCTTAGCTGAGAACTCAGCTTCTTCTTGCAAGAAGTGGATGATTTGCTGATCATTCTCAAATACTTGCCAACTGACATCGTTATCCGGCACTGAAGGCCTCACAATCACGTGGATGTTTGGCTGTACCTTGTCTTGTTGAATGTTTTCTATAATGTCAAAGGCTGCCCCTACTGCTGCAAGCCTGTCAGCAGCTTGATTCTCTTTCCTAGGGATGGATTTGATGCCAAAGCCCTCAAAATCTTCCATGAGGTCCCACACCCTGTTCTTGTAGCATCTGAGTAGATCATTTTTGGCAGCATGTTGTCCCTTGACCTGATTTACAATCAGCTCACTGTCCCCAAAAACTTGCAAGTTCTTTATCTTTCTCTTGATTGCCCAATGCATCCCTTGCACCAAGGCTTCATATTCAGCAGTGTTATTGGAGCATGCAAATTGAAATCTAAAAGCTGAATAATGCTTTATTCCTTGAGGTGAAACAAGCATGGCTCCACCTCCTGCACCTTGTCTACTCCTTGATCCATCGAAAAACAGCTGCCATACTTCATTGTCATCCTTGTGGTTTGGCTTGGTGATGCTAGGAATAGGTTGACTTTCTTCGTGTATGCAATAGACCCCTAGCTCAGATTCTTCTACTTCTTGATAAGGATCAAAAGCATGTACCTTGTTTGCCCATTCATCAAGAGTCAAATCTGGGATGCTTCCAACCTTAGTGTCGGCTTCATCAGTGCCAAGGTGATCTTCTTGATCAAATGCTGAGCAATTGGTATTAATATGACTTGGAGTATAGGGCTCAATGTGGAAGTCTGCAATAGGTTCTGACCTAATTGTGGCCTTAGTCCCATATCTCGTTCTGAATAGCATGTGAGACCAATCAGCGGACAAATATCCCCCAATTTTGGCAGTGAAATCTCTTGACAAACAGAGGGCAAAGAGTGGTGGAAGGTCTATGACTGATATATCTTGTAAGACAACAACATTTGGACATGCATGCAAGGTAAGACTCAAATTTCTAATCACTCCAACTGTTGCTATTGCTGTCCCATCCAGCTGCACTACTCCCTTAGATGTTATTTCATACTGGAGCCCTAACTGATCAGCTATCTGTTTAGGCATAACTGAGCTACTTGCCCCGGAATCTATCATGCAATTATGCACTAGCTGATTTCCAATGATTAACGAAACATAGAAAGGGGGAGGCTTCAGCATTCTACCTTGTTGTGCTCCATGATTTCCTTGAGGGTGGGCAGCATTTGTGAGTACCTTCTCCTGCATTTGGACTTGCTGATTCGAAGTTGGCCAATCCTTTATGGCAGCTTGCAGCAGATTTCTTTGGCCTGGGATGGATAGCGATTCCCACATAGATATATTGACGTTTGTCTTCTTCATCTGATCAATGATACTGAATGGTGATGAAGGATCTCTCTGCTGTCCCTTGGTCTGCACATTTGCTCCTTGTATGTGGGCAGCAACAGCTGGCATTTGAGTTGGCCTAGGGGCTGTTCTTGACTGCCCTTGTGCATTTGAAACTGGGTTTTGCTTGCCAATCATTTGTGGAGCTGTGGAAGGTTGTGGATTAGCTGGGGCTAACGGCTGTTCTTCACCCAAATTTCTCCTTTTGACCTTGTGTTGGTAGCAATACCTTGAGAAACCGCCTAATTCATGCCATAGAAATCCTCTCCGCTGCCAATTTACCAATGTGGTGTCATTTGGGGCAGGTTGCTGTTGGAATGTTTCTTGTTGTTGGCTGTTTTCTTGACTACTCTCACCCTCCACACCAGCACTTGTTACCATTAAAGCTTGGGTCAAAGCACCATTGAAGCACATGGATTGATTATGAGGCTCATTACATGGAAAACACCAATCATACTCCTGGGCGGTGTTGTTTTTCTTGTCGGGTACTAATGCCTTAGAGGCAGATATGGCATTTGGATTATAGGGCTGGAATGGTTTATTGGCAGGAGGCCTTGTTTGATTCATATTTGCAGCTGGATTGGGTGGCCTTTGAGGCTGATATGGCTGCCTATTAGGTTGAGCTTGAGGCTGATACGAAGGTCTAAAACCTTGAGTTTGCTGTCTCTTAAGTGTGACCAGCTCATTACCTAAATTTTGCAGTTGCTTCATGACTTCTTGAAGCTCATTTGGGGCACTTGGAGATGAAGTGGAAGCTTCATTTGAACTCTGATTCCTAGGAGTGGGAATAGGAGCTAAGACAGGTACTTGACTAGTACTTGGGCTCTCTAAACTTGGATATAATGGCATTGGAGGCCTAGGAGCTAGCTTGCCGGCTTGAATCAGACAATTTTCAGCTCTAATGGCAATACTATAAGCAGCAGGGATAGTTGTGCCTCCCATAGATTGAATCAACACAGAAATATCAGAATTTAAAGCTTTAAGGTAATATAGAAAAGCACCTTCTTGCATTGCTTTGGTTCGACCGCCACCGGGAATTCTATCCCAAGACCTTTGAAATCTGAAGTTGAAGTCGCTTAATCGCTCATTGGAAGCTCTCTTGATAGTTGTTAGCTGCTCCAAAAGAGACAAGTTGTCTCCCTTCTCTCCAAATTGATTATGAAGTGCAATACATAGCTGATTCCAGTTTGTGATAGAGCCAGCTTCAAGGCTCCTAAACCATTGCAATGCTTTTCCCTTGAATGAGGATGACAAGAATTTGTGACTACTTGCATTTCATTAATCTCATGGATTGCACAAATGTTAGCAATGTCCTTGACATGATCACCGGGAGTGGTCCGATTTTCCCAAGTAAAGTATGGAATGTTCTTCGATCATGAATCGGGATTGGATTTGTGCATTGAGAGCAAGTGGGCTCACGCTGCCTGTGAAGTTGACATAGGGGTTCACCTGGTTGCGCCATTCTAATTGGTCTTAAAACCCTCAGATATCTTGAAAGAAAGGCCGCTCGGGTGGAGGAGTTGAAAGAGTTACTTTGGTAGAGATGGAGACCTTCGAATCCTTCTTCCTCTTTGCCTTCTTCTTGGAGATAATTGCAGGTATTCAAACAGCACTTCTTCTTCTCCAACCCTTGACCTTGTGATTCTTCTCATAAGCTTTCAGGCCTGACTGCTGAAATTCTATTGATTCTTCCCCTTGGAGTCGCCAGATATGCAAATAATAGCTCTTTTCAAGCAAGAAACTTGCAGCAGATGCACATCAACTTTGCTGCAATAAAATTGAGACCTCTGGTCCCACCGGGCATGCCAAAACTGTTAGTGCAAAATTACAGCACCCCTGGACGCTGATCAGATTTCTAGGTTGATCACTCTTGCATCCAGTGTAATTGCACAACATGGAAACCTCTCTCCAAGTGTGGGACTTGGAAACTGAGAGAGGAATCTCCAGATTAGAGGCTGGTTCCTCAAACTCCTCTGATTTAGATCTATATTTTGCAAAACTACAGAGGTTTAGATCCTAATCCTATTCTAACTTGCAAGGAGACAGGGGTAGAAGTGCAAAATTTGAAACTAACTAAAGATGGTGATGCACCAAAAAGGAGTGGTGAAACATATTAGTCATGCAAATAGACACAGACCAAGGTTCACAACATAAAAACATACACAGACTGATAATGTATAATTTAGCATCTGAAATCAAGCAAATAATACAAACAGAGGATTGAAACCCATTCACAGAGCTTGCATTATCAATTTAATATCAAAATACGCATTACACCCTCAGAGAGGTAAAGAAAACTGTTACAATCCTTGGAGAGGTCTGATACTTCATCAATCCCTTGAAGAAGGTGAAAGAAGAAGTCTGCTATGCCCAAAAATGTTCCTCCTTTGAAATGAGCCCAAAACTGGCTTTTAAAAATGCAAGGGTCGAACCCAGGGAACAGAGACGTACAAAGGCATGGGAGCCCATTCTTTCTTGACTGCAGGTGTATTAAAACGGCATGGAGGACCTTACAAACCCATACCCTGTCATTTTGACCAGATTGCAGGAGAATGCGACCCATTCTGCATTAACTCTGGTCGCTGGAATGTCATTTCCGGCCATGAATACGCGTCAGAGCCGTTTCTCGATTTTCTCCCTCCAGACTGCTCCAAAACGCAAGATTGACCCCGGAATCATGTAGATAATTTCACCAGCTTTCCGTTGATATAAAGAACGTGCAAATCTGAGCTCTGGATCAAAAGTTATGGCGATCGAAGATCTAGGCACAAACAAAGGAAAACGTGTTTTGAAATCCTTTCCGCGCTCTGCCACCTGGACGACACGTGGCATGTGCTGATTGGACGAGCAATTCTCTCTCCTCCATCTTTCGTGGGCTTTCATTTTGAAATTCACTTGTGGGGCCCTTAACTAGACACGTGGCGCTATTTCATTGGTTCGGGCTGACTCTTTTAAAACTTGCCCTTTGACCTTTTTGACCCTTTTTCCCTGAGACACGTGGCGGCTTCTGATTGGTTCTCGGCCCTGCCGGCTTTTCCACGTACTTCGCCTCCATTTGTCCCGGATGTCTCATTTGATTTTGGGCCCTTTGTGTTCATTTCGGCCGATTCGGCGGTTCGGGCATTTTTGGCCCGCTTGTCCTACTTTGCTTCGGACTGACTTGACTCTTTTCGGCGGTTCGCGCCTTTTCGGCCCGCTTGTCCCGAACTGTCCCTCTCAGTAGTTAGTCGATTTTCTCTCGGTCGAACCGGCATTTCGAGCCGCCGCGTACTTTCGTCCCATTTGTCCCATTTGATTTTGGACCGCCTGTGCTCATTTCGGCCGAACCGGCCGGTTCGGGCCTTTTTGTCCCAAACGTCCCGAGCAACACTTGGCCAATTTTTCTTCCTCTTTCGGCCTTATCGGCTTTTCGCGCCCGCCGCGTACTTCTGGCCCGATTGTCCCAAATGCAATTTGGGCCGCCTAGAGGCTTTTCGGCCGATCCGCTTCCATTTGTCCCACTCGTCCCAAATGCTACCTTGAGCAGGACTTAGCCAATTTTCAGATTCTTTCCTGGATCAACCTATTTGCCTTTCTGCAACTTTTTTTGCATTTTCTCAGAGCTTGCTCCCTGTTTCTTCGGCCAGGGGAGTTAGAAAAATACCTGAAGGGACCCTAGAAACCTGATTTTGCTCTGAATCAATCAATTTCCTTGGGATTTGGATCTTCTGATGCATGTTATCAAAATTTACCCTAGGGGGGTGAATTTTGGATAACAGAATCAAGCATCACGAGTGTTCTTAAGCAGCAATAAAAACATGTAGAATATGTGGAAGATGAGTGGGATTATTACGCAAATCTTGTCAAAAATTGGTGAGTGTGTCTAATTGCTCTTGGTCAATGTTAGTATCGTCATCATATGATTTTTTGCCATAGGCTTTGCTTTTCCTAAGAGGGACATTGCGAGAGTTATCCAATGGATTTTCAGTGGTAGGCATGGATGTGGGTATGTCGGCCATTGATTTAGAAATTATACAAATAGATGAAGGAAGCTCAAAATATTGAAAAGACCCAAAATGACCACTATGGGTGACAAGCATAAGACGGAGAAATCCCAAGAGATAAAGTGGATTCAAAGATTGGGTTCACAAAATGATTAAACTAAAATGTGATATTCTAGCCTAATATAATGCAATTTTGAGGTAAATAAATGAGTAATAAAATAATTGAAATACACTCAACCAAGCTAAATGAAACCCTAATGTGAAAAGAGGGTTGGAAGAGCCTTAGATGATTCGAAGATGCCGCATGAATGTGTAATGGTGAAGACTAGCTAAATAGGAATGGGATACCATCGTATAGGAGGCTAAGAAAATGCATGTTTGAGTGATTTTACTAGACTGGGATGCCCGAAAAGGGATTGGGGCACCTTGGTCGTGCAAGAAGTCCATAAGCCAATTTCATAGAGTTGTTAGATGGTGTAAGGCCTTCATTGTCTATCGTGTGAGTGTCGACTTAGATCATTGATGTCGCCATAAACCTGTAATAAAGGAATCACCTGCAAAATCCCAAGAAAAACATCAAAACCCTAAAAATAAAGATGTATATGAAGGGGTCAGACTGTCCTCAACTGCCAAATTTATTGACTTATCACTTAGCATTGCACTACATCTCAGACCCAATGTAGTTCTCGGTGTGTATGTGGAATTGTGCCCTAGGTTTCTCTTGTGTCAGTCACACTTTGTGAGTAGTGAGTAAGTAACTAGATGTAGAATGTAAATAATGTGTGCATGGAAATAATAGAATCCCCTCCTATGAAGTGTGATGCTGATGAACTAGACTTGTGATGGAGCTAGATGAATGCAAATGGATTTATATACGACTTTGATGGATGTAACCTTAGGTGGAGATAATAGATGTTTAGTGCCCTGGTCCCTTATTATGATCACATAAATTTATATTTATAGGATTCCTTTTCTTGAATTTCATAATCAATCTCAAAAAGGCTTACTACATACAAGATAAGATGTTCAAATGGCTAGAAAGGACCCAAAGAGTGAGAGTAAAGTGTAAAGAGGAAAAGGGCACTGGCGCTGGCATCTCGCCGAGAGCTCTAGTAAAGAAAACGTAAAACTAAAGTATGAAAAGACAGAGACTATACCTATAAAGGTGCAAGACCGAAAATAGCAATAGAAAGAAAAAAATATGGCCAAAGACATGGGATACTTATTACTTTTCATACTTATGAACCATGCAAATAGAATTATGCTATCGAGAATAGATAATTACCCAAAAGTGCATGATTTTTTGTCTACAACGTAGAGTTAAATATAACACTCTTGTCAATTGTTCAAGAGGTTGTTGATATGGTAGATTAGATCGGAGGGGGTGAGGGTGGATGCTCAAGGAGTAGTGATGGGGTGTGACGATGTCGGAGTGACCGAGGCCTACGTTGTGTGGTGGAAGGGGAAACTAGATGGTTTTAAGAGGTTGATGCGAGCCCATGTAGAGGATGTACTAGAGGGTCTCACCGAAGAAGGGGATGGGGATGATAGGTTTGATTTATTTGAGGCCACTATAACAAGTTTAAATCGAGAAGGTCTCGTTTTTAGCCAAACAGGACACACCGATAGGTGAGAGAAATAGTGTGATTGGAGAGAGGGATGGGTTGAGTTAGCATCTCACTACTATACAACCGAGCTTACATAGGCTAGAGTTGATAGAGATAGATATAGAAGAGACAAAGAGGCCTTGCGGAAGGCCTTTAGATTGATAGACCCTTAGAGTGATAGTCCCATTGATCTCAAGAGTTGAGTTATAGGTAGTGAGAGCTCATACTTGTGGTTAAATGCGGCCACCTAGTGATGTGAGTGCAGCTAACTACTAGGACCTATGTGATGAGCTTAGATATTATAAGGACATAGTGATGTGAAGGCTTCTAGATGAGCCTCACTATACAATATTTTGTGCTTGATGAAGGATGGTTACTTGGGTAGTTCCACGAGCATGGGTCACCACCAGAGGTATGGGTGAGGGACTGCCAGGATGCCCATATGATGAACATGGGAGAAGCACCCGAGGGAGTTTCTAATTGAAATACATTCGAGTTGACTAGGTAGTTTTATAGATAGATTTAGATGTATATACTTGATACGTAAAATGCTCATTTGAATACCTTTTTCATGATGTATAGATATTTGATATATGAAGCTCTTGAATCCCTTAATGATGTATAAACATTATATATATATATATATATATATACATGAATTGTTGTTTGAATTATGTTTTGATTTTTTTATAATGATTGTAATGTGATAGATTTAGTTGATGATGATGTTTTAGTTAATGATTTCAATTATATTTTTGATGTGATATATTATGATTGTGTTTTTTGAATTAGAAATATATGTTGTGATATCTTTGAAGATCTTAGATGTGATTACGACATATGATGATCTTCTTATTATATGTACACACTATAAAATGGATAAGACCTAATGTTGAATGTTTGTTGTTTTACTATTCTGGACACATATAGTGTATCTTGGTAGTTAATTTATATGTACATGATATTGCACATGTGGCCTTGTAATTAATATTAGTATATGACTGAAAATGGTTATTCATATTAGGATCATTGATGGATGTGGGATAGTGGTATCTATCCTTTTCTTGACA
This sequence comes from Taxus wallichiana var. yunnanensis, assembly GCA_018340775.1. Taxonomy (NCBI): domain Eukaryota; kingdom Viridiplantae; phylum Streptophyta; class Pinopsida; order Cupressales; family Taxaceae; genus Taxus; species Taxus wallichiana. Next base: position 186,059,764 of record CM031235.1, read on the forward strand.
TGGGAAAGGTTTGTGTGTAAAAACATGTGGAAATGAGTTTTGTTATCCATATTTCGCCCCATGCCAAATATTGGATCAACCACGATCTCACATAAGAGGAAACAGAGCAAAAAGGGGTAAAAGTTGCAAAATGGCCCGCAACTCTGCCCAAGGAAAAAGTCAGCATCTGGGCCCAAGTCAAAGCCAAAGTGGGAATTGGGCCTACGGGTCGCTACCATGTGTCCCATGTCAAAAGGGACCCATTTTTCAAGTTGTTTTCCTGCCCTCCTGTATGGACCCGATACAAACTTCGAAGGGGCATATCTTTCAACTCAGGGCTCGAAATATTACAAATCTTATGTCATTGGAAAGATCTCAGCCTCACCCATGTCATAGAGGTATGGAAATTTAATTTTGATGAGGTTAGGTGAAGAAAAATGAAGGAAACATCTTCAAGATTTTAATGCAGGATCTTCTTGCCTCAACAACCATATCAGATTTGATCTGTTTCGTCATTTCCTCTTCCTTCAAGGTGCTGAACCAAGGATTTATGTAGTAAAGATGCATTTGGGGGAGAGATTTTATCAGAAGCATTAACAGTGGTGGTTGAGCTTCAACCCACTTTTCCTTCTTCTCTCTCCGATCAAATCTATAAATATGGGGGTAGGGTTCATTGTAAAGGGTTGGACATTCTTTCTTTTGCAGGCTCCCTTCTCCTCTTAGAAAATGGATTTGTGGGGTTCAGGCCTTCCATAAAAAATTCCATTAAGTTTATGCCTCTTGGCTATTTTGTAATGGACTGTATCAATCTACAAAGCAATAAAACAAATCTGTGATTGATTTTAGATCCTCTCTTGTCTCTTTAGCTTTCATCGGGCTCCCATTATATATCTAGCTATATCTGTGTTTGTTTATTATATGCATTTTGTTGTTTTGTGTCTTTTAGCAAAATAAGTGTTCATCATTCCTTTGGTGCATCACCTCATAGTTTAGCTTTATTTTAATTTATGTATTCCTTCTATCCTTGTCTCCTTGGTAAATTTTAGATTAGGATTAAGAACATATCCTCTGTAAGTTTCTACGTATGCACCTAAATAGTGGAATAAGGAACCATCCTTCAATCTAGAGAGCTTTCCAATTTTGCAAGATACCACACCTTAGGGAAAGTTCAATGTTACGTAATTGCACCAAATGACTCGCCTTAGAAAAGCAGACCTGTAGAACTCATTTGGGGGTGTTGTGATTTCACGTTAACAGTTTTGGCACGCTCGGTAGGACTAAGAAGTCTCCATCTTATTATAGTAAGGATTGATGTACACTTGTTGTGATTCGGCTTATAAGAAGCCTTAAAATTATACATCTGGCGACTCTAAGAGAAACAAATCTACTAGTTTCAACAGACCCACGCTTGGAAGATTCATGAGAAAAACCGGTCTAGAGTAAGAAAATAAGGTATATTTGAATACTTGTGTCTATCCCCGGAGAAGAGAAAGGAGAGGAAGAAGAAGAATTTAGAGGTCTCCTTCTCCACAAGCGAGAACCTTTTCAACACCTCCACCTGTAAGGCCTTTCTTTTAGTCTGCAAGGATTCTTAGGCCAATCAGAATGGCACAACCAAATCCATATGTCAACTTCACCGGCAGTAGTCCACTCGCCTTGATTGCACAAAACCCAGTTCCGATTGCAGCATTAAAGAGCATCCCACATTTCACTGGGGAAAATCAAACTTCTCCTGGTGACCATGTCCAAGATATTGCAAATGTCTATACAATCCATGAGATCCATGAGATGGACATTGCAGTCAAGTTTCTCGCCTCTTCATTCAAAGGGAAATCTTCACAATGGTTCAGGAGTCTTGAAGCTAGGCTCTATCCAAAACTGGAACCAGCTGTGCACGGCCCTTCACAATCAGTTTGGGAAAAAGGTGATAACTTGTCTTTGTTGGAACAACTAACAACAATCAAGAGATCCCCGAACGAGTAGCTGACAGACTTCAACCTTAGATTCCAATGAACTGGGATAGGATTCCAACAGTAGTAAAGCCCATTAATGAAGGTGCCTTATTATACTTTCTTAGGGCTTTAAATTTTGATATTTCTTTGATGATTCAGTCAATGGGGGGCACTACATTACCTGCAGCCTATAGCCTCTCCATAGGGGCTGAGAACCATTTGATTCAAGCTAGGAAAATCACTCCTATGTCATCCATGCCTCTGTACCCTGAGTTAGGAATCCCAAATACTAGCCAAGCACCTACATTAGCTCCTATACCCACCCCGAGATTCAAAGCTCGGTGAAGCTTCCACTTCATCATCTAATACCTCTAAAGAGTTACAAGAAGGTGATGAAACAACTCCGAACTTTGGGAATGAGCTAGTGACCATCAAAAGATAACAAGCTCAGAGTTCCAGGCCATACCAGCCCTGGCTCAATATCAAGCCAGACCCTAGTATCAATAGAATAGGCCACCACCTTAGACCATAAACCAGAACTAGAACCAAGGACAGCCCCAAGCTACTAGACCTTTCAAGCCGTATGATCCTAACACAGCTTCAACATCAAGAGCATTAGTCCCAAAGATAGAATAATATGGCATAGGAATATGATTGGTGTTTTCCATGCAATCAACCACACAACCAATCAACGTGCTTTAATGGTTCTCTAAATCAAGCCTTGATGGTGCAAACCAGTATGGTGCCACAAGAACCTGACCAAGAGGAAGATCAACAACAAGGAGCTCAACAAGGTGGCCCCCCAAACAAGACTATGCTTGTCAATTAGTAGGCTGAAGACTTCTGTGGGATGAATCAGTTCCCTTCTCAAAGTGTAGCTGCCAATACATGGTCCAAAAGAGAAGTATTGGAGAGGGCCAACCACTGAACTCAGGTGACCCTCAACCTTCCATCACTCCACAAGGTCTTGGTGTTCCAAGTGCAACTCCCAACATGCTAAACCAATCCAGACCACCTTCCAAACCCAGTCAGGCACCGGTTGTAACAACCCATGTGCAAGAAAGAAATGTGTCTGGGAAGGGGCAGCAAAAAGATAGCACATTCAATGTTGTTGAGTAGATGAAAATAAAATTTTGAACATTTCACTATGGGATTCATTGGTCATTCTAGGGCATAGGAATCTATTGCAGACTACCATGCGAGAATTGTTCAAGTTCAAATCACCCCCTAACTAGCAAGAGAAAGTGCTTGTCAATGCATTTCAACAGGAGAAACCATGGAGAACAACAAGATAAATACCCGAGACCTCCTCCCTTCTATGTCTTATTGATTATTACGAGACAAATTGTTGCATAATTGTATGATTGATTATGGGGCGTAGTTACGTGATGCCCAAACAAATAGTTGATCAGTTGGGTCTCCAATATGAGGTCATCTCTAGAGGAGTAGTCTAATTAGATGGGACAACAGTGACTACTGTGGGAATCATCAAGGATCTAAGTCTCACTCTACATGCTTGCCCTAATGTGACTATTTTGCAAAATGTGTCAATCATATATTTTCCACCACATTTTTCTTTGTGTTTGTCCAAGGACTTCACTGCCAAAATTAGAGGCTACCTATTTGCTGATTGGTCACATATGCTCTTTAGGACAAGGTATGGAGTGAAGGCCACAATCAGATCTGAACCTATTGTTGAATATCATATTGAATCCTATATGCCTAGCCCAATCAATGCCAACTGCTCAGACTTTTGATCAAGAGGACCTCCTAAGCACTTCTGAAGCAAATACCAAGGTGGGATATATCCCAGACTTGACCCTAGATGAGTGGGCCAACAAAAAACATGCTTTTGACCCCTATAAGGAGATGGAGGAATCTGAACTGGGTGTCTACTACCTACATGAAGAGAATCAGCCTCTTCCTGACCTAATCAAGCCATAATACAAGGATGACAATGAGGTATGGCAATTGTTCTTTGATGGCTCAAGGAGTAGATAAGGAGCTAGAGGAGGAGCCATGATTGTGTCCCCTAGAGGTATGAGATATTATTTAGCCTTCATATTCCAGTTCTCTTGCTCAAATAACATTGTTGAATATGAGGCTTTAGTCCAAGGTCTTCATTGGGCAAGGAAGCTGGGAATCAAGAACTTGTAAGTATTCGGTGACAGTGAACTGGTTGCCAATCAAGTCAGAGGATTTAATGCTGTCAAAAATGACCTACTCAAAAACTACAAGAGTAGGGTATGGGATCTCATGGAGGATTTTGAGGCCTTCAGTATTGTGTCCATACCCAGGAAGGAGAATGAAGTTGTTAATAGACTTGCAGCAGTTGGAGCAACATTTGATGTGGTTGTCACATCAAGAGGGACAAAGAACAGATGCATATCCATGTGGTTGTGAGGCCAGCAGTGCCAGATAATAATACATGCTGGCAGGTGTTTGAGAATGATGAGCGGATCATTAACTTTCTACAAGAAGAGGCTGAATTCTCAGCTATAAACCATAGCAGACTAGAGAAAGCAAGATATGGGAATTAGATAGTACTGACTACATATAAACAAGCTTCCCAAAGGCTTAGTGACATTGGAATCTATTTTCAATCCTAATTATCGAGTTCGAAAGGAGAAGGCTAACATGTAGATCAAAGGAGAAGATTCGAGTCAATCCCAATTGGAGAAGACAAAACACTTTAAATTGGAAAATTGGCCACCAAGCAAGAAAGGTATGAATTCATATAACTTTTCCAAGAATTTCTTGATGTGTTTGCTTAGATTTATGAGGACCTAAGACCAGTCAATCATAGACCAATCAACCCATATATAGAGCCTTTGATGAAGAAGGAGCTAAAAAGTTGATAGAGGAAAGTATCATATTTCCAATCAAACACTCAAGCTGGGTTGCAAATTTGGTCCCAGTCAGGAAGAAAAATGGAGAAATCAGGTTGTGTGTTGACTTTAGGGATTTGAACAGAGCCTCCCTCAAAGACCACTACCCACTCCCTTCAATGGAGTAGATCTTGCAAGTAGTGTCTGGGAGAAAGGTTCTCCCTCTGGATGGCTACTCAGGGTACAACCAGATCATGGTGAAAGAAGATGATCAATTCAAAACAACTTTCACTACCAAATGGGGCACCTATGCCTATAGGAAAATGCCATTTGGATTATCCAACGCTAGAGCCACTTTTCAGAGGGCAATGGATATGGCATTCAAGGGCTAATCAACAAAATAGTGTTGATCTATCTAGATGACATTACAGTGTTTTCCAAGAATGTAGCAGACCACCTTTTCCATCTAAGGCAGGTGTTCCAATGATGCAGGAGTTTTGGGGTGTCACTGAACCCCAAAAATGCATATTCTTGGCCCATGAAGGTAAGCTTCTAGGCCATATCATATCAAAGGAAGGATTGGTAATTGACTGAGAAGAGTTCAAGCAATAAGAGCATTGCCATTGCCAAGTCACAAGAAGGCTCTTTAAAGCTTCTTGGGAAAAATCAATTTTGTCCACAGGTTTGTTCCAAACTTTTCTGCCCTTGTTAAGCCAATAACGTTGATGCTGAAGAAGAGCTTAACATTCAAGTAGACAGCTGAAGGAAAAGCAAGTTTTGAGGCCATCAGAGAAGCCATATCACAAGCCCCAACTCTTGTGAACCCAGATTTTTCCAAAGACTTCATATTATATGCTTTTGGTGGCAACGACACAATTTCTGCAATCTTGTGTAAGCAAAACAAAGAAAGTACAGAGCAACCAATTGCTTTCTTGAGCGAGTCCGGAAGATCATGAGGTGTGGTACTCCTTCATTAAGAAGAAGGTCCTAGTGGTAATCAGAGGATTGAAGAAGTTTAAGCATTTGGTTTCAAACAACAAAATCCAACTATTGGTCTCCCATGCGGGAGTTAAAGAATTCCTTCTCATCAAGGAACTAAATGAGAAGCGTGTAGGATGGATCACTCATGTCATGGAATATGACATTGAGATCAAGGTCACCAAGTTGGTTCGTGAGAATGGGTTATGTGAACAACTAGCCTCAAGTCAACAAGATGAAACAGACAGTGAAAAGGAGGTTGTTTTTATTCTACAAGATGATCAAGAAGAAGGGAGAGATGATGTACCTGCTCCTTGTTGGACCCAAGATATGGTGCACTTCCTTCGAATAGGCATGTGTCCTCATGGGATGAGTAAAGAAAAAAGAAGGCATTTTAGGCTATAGGCCATCCCATATGTTCTTATTGATGGTGTCTTGTTCAAGAGGGACATCAATGGCATTCTTGAGATGTATTGGGACAGATCAGGTGGAGAGAGTGCTACAAGAATTCCATGTTGAAGCAACTGGAGGCCATTTTTCTCCAAGAGTGACAGCACTCAAAATAATGAAAGTAGGATATTATTGGCCCAGAGTGTTTAATGACTGCTACACATGGATCAAAAGGTGTAAGAATTGTGCATTCTTCAAAGGCAAAGAAAGGCTAGCATAACTTCCATTGCACCCAATCTCAATCAACCAACCTTTCATGCAATGGGGATTAGACTTCATTGGATTCATCAATCCAAACTCAAGCTAAGGTCAAAAATGGATCCTAAAAGCGATAGATTATTTCACCAAATGGACCGAGGCAATGGCACTCAAGGAAGCAAATGAGTCTAGTATCTGTATTTCTATGAAGGGATAGTGACCATATTTGGAGTGCCAGCCACCATCATATCAGACAATGCATTAGCATTCATAGGTTCCAAGATCATAGGATGGGCTGTTAAGAATGGGACTTATTTGAGTACTTCATCAAACTATTACCCTCAAGGTAATGGCCAGGCTAAGTCCACAAACAAGAACCTGCTAAAGATCATCAGAAGAACTCTTGATGAGAATCAGAGGACCTGGCACACAAAGCTCAAAATGGCCTTATGGGCTGATAGAATAACTCCCAAGAGATCTATAGGAAACTCTTCATTCAAGCTCCTCTATCGGAAAAGGAAGTGTTTCCTATATCACTTGAGTTGCTAGCATTGGAGCTCATGAAGAAACTAGAGATGTCTGAATTTGGACCAATGGAGGCCAAGTATGTGGAGCTGATAGAATTAGAAGAAACCAGAGAGCATGCTCTCCAAGTAATAGAGAAGAATCATGCTTCAATCAAGAAATGATTTGACAAGAAGAAAAAGCAAGGACCTTCTAGGAAGGAGACCTGGTTTTGAAATGGGATGCAGATCGAGCAAAACCAAGAAGGCATTCCAAATTTGACGCCATCTAGAGTGGCCCTATATGATCACAAGATGCAAAAGTAGCAATGCTTTCCAATTGTCTACATTGGAGGGTGAAGAGTTGTAGATTCCAGTAAATGGGATCTATCTTAAGCACTACTACTAAAAGGGGAGTTCTCACCTTGTACATATTAGTTTAGTTTTCTCTTTCCTCTAAGTGCTTATGCACATTGTCTTGTTGTAGTATAGATTACTTTTCTCCTAAGTGCTTTGCACACTTTGCATGTTCCATTTAGAGCATGTATGATTTAAAATTTTGTATATAATGTGGTGTTGTTTTATTGCTCTCATGCAATGTTTGGAGTCGACATTTGGTCAATATCAGTTTTAGTTCTAATGGGCTTCCAAGTGGCCCTGGGGTTAGTTTTCAAAGTTCAGATCAGTAGCAGGCTATCACTCATGACTCCATGCCTAATGGATATGACAAGGTGATTGGTCTTTTCATCTAGCAGGTAGATACCCCTGTGAGTCACCAAATTTTTATCCATATTTCACCCCTGTGCCAAATATTGGATCGACCACGATCTCACATAAGAGGAAACAAAGTCAAAAAGGGGTAAAATTTGCAAAATGGCCCGCAACTCCGCCCAAGGAAAAAGTTAGCATCGGGCCCGAGTCAAAGCCAAAGCGAGAATCGAGCCTACGAGTAGCCGCTTGCCACATGTCCCATATCAAAAGGGACCCATTTTTCAAGTTGTTTTCCGCGCCCCTGTATAGACTGATACAAACTTTGAAGGGGCATATCTTTCGAATCAGGGCTTGAAATATTACAAATCTAATGTCGTTGGAAAGATCTCGGCCTCACCCATGCCATGGAGGTTTGAAACTTTAATTTTGAGGAGGTTAGGTGAAGAAAATGGAGGAAACATCTTTGGGATTTTAATGCAGGATCTTCTTTCCTTAACAACCAGATCAGATTTGATCTGTTTCATCATTTCCTCTTCCTTCAAGGCACCGAACCAAGGATTGATGCAAAGTAAAGATGGATTTGGGGAGATATTTTATCGAAGCATTAATAGCGGTGGTTGAGCTTCAACCCACTTTTCCGCTTCTCTCTCTCTTTCTTCTCTCTAATCAAATCTATAAATATGGGGGTAGGGTTCATTGTAAAGGGTTAGACATTCTTTGTTTTGCAAACTCCCTTCTCCTCTTAGAAAAGGGATTTGTGGGGTTCAGGCCTTCCATCAAAAATTGCATTACGTTTTTGCCTCTTGGCTATTTTGTAATGGGTGTATCAATCTATGAAGCAATAAAACACGTCGTGATCGATTTTAGGTCCTTTCTTGTCTCTTTTGATTTCATTTTGTCTCCCATTATATATCTAGCTATATGTGTTTGTTTATTATATGCATTTTGTTGTTTTGTGTCTATTAGCAAAATAAGTGTTCATCATTCCTTTAGTGCATCACCTCATAGTTTAGATTTGTTTTAATTTCGTATTCCTTTTATCCTTGTCTCCTTGGTAAAGTTTAGATTAGGATTAAGAACAAATCCTCTGCGCAAGTTTCTACGTATGCACCTAAATAGAGGAATAAGGAACCAACCTTCAAACTGGAGAGCTTTCCCATTTTACGAGATCCCACACCTTGGGAAAGTTCAATGTTACGCAATCACACCAAATGACTCTGCATTGGAAAAGCATACCTATAGAACTCATTTGGGGGTGCTATGATTCGCGTTAACAAGTTCTTCATGATAGTTCTCAATTTTTTTCCCGAGCTTTATTATGTATGGAACAAGTTGGGCGATACAAGAAGCTTTCATTTTATGGGAAAGATAATCAATTTACAGAAGCTTTCGGGAAGGTTTCTTTTTTATATTTTTAATATAAGAACTAATTAGTGCGAGAAGGCATTTTTGATATGAGGATTGATCAATGTGGGAAGTCATTTTGTGTATTTTTATTAGGTAGCCATCCTTCGAGGGAGTGGTCTACAATTTTATTGACTTTTGATTTCATGGTAGCCATCCTTTAAGGGAGTGGTCTACGACTTTATTTGACATGATTTTATTTTTTATATTCGTCCTTCGAGGGATCAATCTATATTTTGATTGTATCCATCGCATATATATTTTAACTTTTGAGCTAGGGGAAGAGATGATATGGCCACTTTAGAAAGGGATAAATAAGCGTGCAAGCTAAACTTATATCTTTTTCATGTCATAAAATAGGATAAGATAAGGGGATGGTGAGAGTAATGATTACTAATCATTAGCAAGGAACTTGTCCATACGAACATATAATGAATGAGAGTCATGATGCCCATATTCAAGGTCATAAGTGATGTCTTTGAGAGAGGACCACATATTTTCAAATCATTATAAGAGTGATAGGATGTGTGGGTTGATGGATGGAGATCATATTTTGACTAAGGTCTCATGAGTCAATATTTTAATAGTAGAATGACCACAAGTGCAGGGCGTTAAGAGGATCCTTTTTAGGTTTACCATCAAGGGAGGATAAACGATAATCCCTGGACCCATATTTATGAGTGATAATATATGGTCCAAGCCAATTCAAGAAAACTTTCCACGTTTTCTCTTTTCCATGTTAGTGACATGTTGGTTTTCTTTGAGAACAAGATCACCAATGTTAAAGTCACGTTGTTTGAGATGTTTTTATAGGCTCGTTTGATTCGTTCTTGATATATGTTGATATGTTCAAGGGAAGTTAGATGATGTTCATCTAACAATTCAAGTTGTGATAGGTGTTCTTGACGATATTCTTCATCGTCAAGAATATGCAAAAACCCTAACTACTTGCACAAGACTCAAACACACATTAGACTAAATTAAATATGAAAATTCTTGATTCATAATTACCTCATCACCACCCTAATGTGGTTTTCACCGAGTACTACACTACATTTTAGACTCAATGTAGTTCTAGTGAGAGAGAGAGAGAGTGATAGAAAGTATTTCCCTTGAAACTAGGTTTCCCTTGTGAAAATCGCACCAAGTTAGTGGGCTACAACTAGCTTGACCATGAGATAATGTGTGTCATGAAATTCAAACTTTGGTCTTCATATGTAGTGAGTGATGCACCCCAAATGCAATCCTTAAGTTTCTTATTTTTTCTCAAGTAGTAGATAGAGAATAATAGCCTCGTGCCCTTTAGAATAGTTAGTAAATTGTGTATATATATGATTGTTTTGCTTGAATTTTGGCATTACCAACACTACAATCCAACCCAAAGTGATCAATACAAGTTCGTAAAAGATAAATAAGTGGTGTTTAATTTAAAATGTAAGAACATAGGTGGAGGGGAAGAAGCATCCACATGGGGACAATAATGTTGGCCATTATTGTCCCCTATTGGGTGATTATGTCTAGAAAGCTCCACAAATAAATCAGAAATGCTCAACCGAGAAACACATTGTGTGATGTGCAAAAGTAACAGGGATAATTCTAGAAAAGTATAGGATGAAACCATAGAAAGGTAAAACAATGTCAATATAAAACAAAATAAGTGTTATCAATGTCTAGTTTTCTTGCTTAGGAATCATGCATATAACGACATACTAGAAGCATAATGTAATAGTAATAAGTGCATAATTTTGTGTCTACAATCTCTAACACTTGTGAACGCATGTAATTTCCTACCATTTTGCATTCCTCTTCCAAGTACATGTAAATAAAATTGAATCGAGATACATAATTCAAATTAAACATACATACATTGAGTTAGATGTTATCCTTGAGTTCATCTTGAATAAATTCATTCATGTTTTCAATTATAATTTCTTTCTACCGATAAGGATAGGTTCCCTAATATAATCCTTGAGAGATCCCTTTTTCACAATTTTGAAAATTGTTTGAAGTAATTATCTATTGGATTGTTATAATAGTGCAAGTACATTTCGTTAGTAAAACTTGACTAGGTCATACTAGTAAGAACCGTGTTCTTATTTCGAGAACATAACCATCCATCCCAAATGAATTGTTAAGGCTCCAAATATAAATTTTTAAGAATGAATTTTTGTCCACAAGGAATTTCATTTACACATGAAAAAATATTCATTTGGTTAATTTATTGATTGGATCCTTCCCATCAAACTTATGCATTTCCACTTTCTACACCATGGTTTGAGGCTCATAATGCAAGAAAATTGAGGATGATGTTTTTATTATCTATTTCTTGCATGAAGGTTTTAGTTTATTTATATCTAGATTGGGATGATTATCATTGGGTTGGTCATTGGTGAGAATTAGATTATTTTGAAGATATTGAACTTCATGTCACCATTTGATGGAATCTTTTCTAGATCAACATTAATTGACATGTGATTTTCCCATATCTCATTTGATGTTGTCCACATTTGTTTTCTTGTTCTAAATTTTCTTCGTCTCATTCTATAGTTGGTTCAATATATCATTTATGGAAGAAATAACCATATTCGTAGATCGACCGATCGATTCATATTTATGACTCCATCCATTATTAGTTAGGATTTTTTCTTATGTTAGCAGAATCCATGTCTTGGCATCTAGTTTACTGAGCCTTACCATGCACTAACTTTTAAAGGGTTATAGTTTATGGTTTAAGGTTTATAGTTCAAGCTTCATAGTTTGGGTGTAAGGTTTAGGTTTTAGGGTTTATATTTTTGTGTTGACTCGGGTAAAAATATGGTTAGCATATGCTTATATTATTGTGATCATGTCACCGAGATGAATCCAAATACCGTTATATTGTAAAGGGTGAAAATTCTTGAAAATGTCAACAAAAAACCCAAAAATAGGGTTATTAAAGTTTTAATCGAGACATTTTTCTCATCATAATGAAACCTACGTATATTAAACAAGATCGAGATATTTTCCTATAAAAATTAAAAAAATCTTCGTAGACTAAAAAGTTAAATTGCTTTTAGATAAAAAGTAAATTTTGTTTAACCTACCAACTCAATGGATAATTATTAGATGCATCACAAAAATCTTTCTAAAATTGAAGTTGTGATATGATTTGTAACGAAATTATTGAGATAGATACGATGAAGGATCACAATATAAATTTAAAAAATAAACATAACAATCGGAGTAACTTGCAATACTAAGAGGTGATGTTAAAAGAAAAGCGGATTACTATAAATATATAATCGAGTCACTTCGAGGGGGCACTCTCCACACCCTTAAAAGAATTTAATACACTTGATACATGATGATCATATCCTAAGAAATACCTTTGACATACACAAGGTTGCTTAAGCTATATATACTCCATAGGCCAACCTCGCTACTAATATAAAGATGAAGAGAATTATTATAATCATCTATGACTAACTAAAAGGTTATGTTACCCACAAGTCGGCCACACTTATCCCAACATATGGCATAGGATAAAGGTATAACATTTTTCCCCTTTATTTAATGTTTTGCTTCTATTATCAAACGGTTGTTCGGAAGAGGAATCCTTATCAACAATTTGATTGGTAGTTGTATACACAATTGACTTTTTAACTTGACTTTATTTCATAAAATTCTCATTCCACATTTTACATTTTTTTTTCACTTTTCAAAAATAAATATATTATCAACTTAATACTATTGAATTTTGTATAATGTATATAGCAATCCATGCGCGAATTAGTTGAGATAAATGATCATCATCCCCAAGATTAACTCATTGAACCTCAACCACCACTTTAAGAAACTCCAAATAAAATTGATAGTTAATTTTTTACGATTTAACATGCATTCAAAATTCAATATATATAGATAATGCTTACCTTACATAGAACTTTACTCTTTGAAAATCTAGGTTAGCAATCCCTCCATTATCCATATTCCAAAATGAAAAATGACTAATCATCATCGATCCAAAACAAAAATGAAATACAAGTTGGCCGACTTAACAAAAGCAAGTCAACTCTTCGCCACGTGGAAGCTTATCCTTTCTTTATTAAAAAGCAGTTTTTTTGGGTGCCTATTATCCTTTGTATGGTAGAAAAGTTAAAATAAAACATACCTACACGCTACTAACAAGTGGACAAATGCGCAAGAATATCATTTTTGTATTTATATTAATAAAAAAATGAATACGCGAATTCTACTTTATCGAAGGTGCTTAAAGTGTGATTATTCATTTTATTAAAGAAGTCTACAATGTACAGATTCTTTTGGATTGGCTTTTATAATACAAGTTTGGCCAGAGTTAGCTGGCCTCTCCACGTGTTATAATTCTCATTTGACATATTGCGAATTTTTAATAGGAAATTTTGGTATAATTTGGACATTCAAAAAGTATTTACACTTTTTAATTTTATAATATTTTTACTATGGTGGTGATGTGGTGGAGAGGTAACATGACGATTCCAAGGTTTTGTTATTTATTTTTATAATTTTTTCAATAATAATTTTTTAATTAAATAGTTAATTACATTAAAATGTTTAAGGTAAATTAACATCAACTACTTTTTTTACACATAATTTCCCAAAAAAATTATGTGGTGGTGTAATCTTCCTATTGTGTTATTGTCCCATCTTCACATGGCATTGTTCCCTTTTCATTATTACTACACATATAATTATATTGTATTTTTTAAAGTCTTTGTAATAATAAAACATCAAATAATTTTATAGAATTTTTCAATAATATTTTTAATTAAATAGTTAATTACATTGTAATGTTTAAGGTTTATTAACATCAACTACTATTTCCGGATATAATTTTTCAAATTATTTGTGACTTTGTAATCTTTCTATTATGTTATGTCCCATCTTCACATGGCACTATCCCCTTTTCATTATTACTACACATGTAATTATATGGTTTGTTCTTAAAGTCTTCATAACAATAATAGAATGTCAATCGACGATCACTAAGAAATTTAAGTAAATTCTAAGTCTCTCTATTTTCTTATATATGGTTTTCAATCCTAAGTGATATGTAACTTCTTAATTTGTTTTTCTTGTGAGAAGTAACTAAAAAAGTTGTTTTGTATTTTGTGACTTTAGTTTTTTTATTTTTATGCCAAACTTTTAAAAATACTTTTTTATGACCTCTTCTAAATTACTAAAGTGGTTTTGGAGGGTTTTACATGACATTTTAAAATTAACTACAGATGAAATGTGAGATTCTAATACCTAAGATGGGCCTTTTGCAAGGGTTGACCTTATGAATAGCATAGGAAGTTGAGAAACTCCAAAAATAATAAGACCTTTGTAAGTGAGACATTTGTTGATTAAGAGAATGTATTAGTTGTGCAAATGAGTGTGGGGAAGTATCATGTTGTGCAAAAACATATACAATTCCAAAAATAAGGAGTACAAAGTCTCGTGCGTGATAAAGGAAGCAATGTTCGCAACGTAGAAGACCAAGAAGAGAATATGCAAATTTGATGACAAGTGTAAGATAATTAAGGAAAATTTGTGAATCATTATGAATCAATTTATTTGAGGTGGATTTCGGTTCGTTGATTATATGAAAAACACCAAAAACTCGAAAGACAATAGGGTTTAGCGATACCTACGTTGATAATGCAATGTCAAGATATGTGGATGCAACATGGGTGTAAGAGTCTTGTTTCCAACGAATGAGAGAAACCTACACATAGAAAAATGACTAGACAAGACAAATATTAGATAAGGATATGAGGAGTTGTTTGGCAAATGCCAATCTTAGGAACCAAAGGGCTTCCTTAAAGGGTGTCAACTCACTTTACAATCAAGTGATAATGATATGAAAATAATTGACAACGAGAGGATGAAGTTACAAATCTAAAGGGAAATAGGGATCTTGTTTTGCGTGATCACTACGTGATAGGTGGCCCAGGCGAGGGCTACAATAAGCTCAAAATACAATAAGCATTTGAACCATGCTTGTTCAAGCGCGTCTGTTTTTGCATATAACTTCAAGTTTATCTTCAACGTCTTTGACGTTTGTTATCAAGGAGATCGTCATGACAAAGGATAAGTTTATGTGCAATGTCGATGTGTTCCCACACTAGTGGTTGTGAAACAATAGGAAGGTCGTATATGCTTGTAATAAGATGTTTCGACGATACAATCATCTACAGAGAGAAACAACTTTAAAATAGGTAGTTTAGACCAAAAAGCAGATTGATATATTGGTTACAAATATGAGAAATGTGATTAAAATGATAAAAAGACAAGGATCACTAGCGATTTGAGGTCATCGTTGGCAATTCGGATGGATCATTGGTGTTTCTTGTGGAAAAAGTTGATTTTCAAATAAGATGTCAATAATGTGTAGAATATATAATTTAAGAATTGATTTGAGCTTTAAGATGATGTGTTAACAAATTAAATATGAAAATAGATGACCAGAGCTTACCTTGGATGAAGAATAATAAGAAACAACATTGTGAAAATCTTACAAGATTTTTGAAGCTTCCAAAAACATGATAGGGGTATAGGGGATGTCAAGATATCTCTGCGATGGTATCATCTAGGTTGTTAGAGAACCAAAGTTTCACTGCAAATGTCTAAGGATCTTATTCAAGAAGTTTGATGTTGCTTATATAATCATAGATGATTAGTTCAAATCGTTGGCGATTTGAAAAGGGTTATTTTGAGTATGGGGCAGTGAAGATGGTTAGGAAGATGTTGAGGATGTTAGGATGTTAGATGGTTAGGGCCAAAATGGGCTAGGATGAGTTGAGGTGGTTTGGATGGTTTTGGTAACTTAGGATGGGTAGAATAGGTTTTTATCAAGGGATAAGATAAGATTTATGGGGATGAGGACATGGTTTTAGGAATAATAAGATAATTTAATGTAAATTGTGTGTGAATGTGAGGACCCTAGATAAACAATGTAGGGTATCAAAGATAGGTGTCTACACAATCATATAAAAGAAGTAAAGTCTCGAAAAATTAAGATTTAAATAAGTTCTAAAAAATTGAAAATTCCATTCAACTATACGATAATTTACACACTAGAAGATTCTAAGAATCCTATAAAATTTAGCAATCACATGTGTCCAATGCAATGTGAACGCCGAATGGTATATGTTATTAGATTTAGAAAGACAATTATTATTATTTTAGTTGATGTTGATAAGGGGTGTGATTTACAATATCGATTTTCTATTAAAGCCAGAACAATTGTTGCAAAATACATTAGAAGGGATGTTAGATAATAGTTAGTTGTGTAATAATTGAATACAAATGCAAGTGAGACATGTAAGTTTGCTAATACTCGCTCTCAAGAATGTTGTAAATGTGAAGTGTTGTTGTCAAAGTAGATACATAAAAACAACCCTATTTTCGACAAGATTATAAATTGATCAATGAATAGTGAGCAACAATTTTCAAAGGTACAAATTAATACAGAGGTAATTTTATAATATTTTCACACCTAGGATCCCAAATCTCATTAATCAAGCTTCCAAGGCTTTACATCTTCCTGATTTATTTTAAATTGACATATCAGCTGCATAAACATTGCCTAAAAATTGCTATGATTAAGAAAAATAGAACACATATGGCCGAACAAAATACTTTTCTATGATAATAATATTATAGACAAACGCATGAATACTTGAGATATATACAAGAGAGGTCCAGAAGAGCTGAGAATCAAGATCAATTACTCAATGTTTTTGCATAGGCATATTCATTAAATAGGACTACAAAAGCTATGCACAAGATATAACTAAGTAAAAGAATCTTAACGATACAAAAACAAAAACAACCCTATTTTTGACGAGATTATAAATTGATCAATGAATAGCGAGAACCAATTTTCAAACTCAAAAATTTATATAGAGGTAATTTTACAATATTTTCACACCCACGAGCCCAGATGGCATTAATCAAGCTTCTAAGGCTTTACATATTCCTGATTTATGTTAAATTGACATATCAGTTGCATAAACATTACCTAAAAGATTGCTATGATTAAGACATAATAGATCACATATTGCCTAACAAAATCCTTTTCTATGATAAGAATATTATAAACAAACACACAGACACATATATATATAGAAGAGAGGTCTAGAAGAGCTGAGAATCAAGATCAGTTACTCAATGTTTTCTGCATAGGCAAATTCATTATATAGGACTACAAAAGCTATGCACAAGATATAACTAAGTAAAGGAATCTTAACGATGAAAAAATCTTCTTAAGCTTCTAATCCACCACCTTCTTGATTATTTCTATGATTGGCCACAAAGTGCATAAAAACAGGTTAGTTAATAGCTAATACTTATTATGATTAGAACCGTATACCCATATATATTGGCGTAAAAGCTTGCAGAGGTCCAATCACATCCACAAGCTCAAATCTCATGAAGGAAGCTTCTACTTGGCTTCTAACCCACACCACTTTATTAATTATGCCTATGATGACCAACTAATTCAAATTGCATAAGTTGCGTAACCAAAAAACTTGCCATGAATATAACCAACCAAATAATATCACTGAAAACACAAAATAGAATACACTTAAAATAATAAAACAAAAAAAAATGATCTTACGGTATTTGCTAACTATGTGAAACACTGATGCAATATTCGGAAGAGCTCAGAATTTCAAGACACCATGAGTCAATTTTCGGAAAAGTTTTTCGGCATTTTGAGTTTCTCTAGGATATTGTCACATGGGATGAAGACGGGCTCATAGGTGTGGATCATGAGGAAGACTGGGTTGCTAACTAAAGAGCTCATGGAGATTATCGGCATGTTGGAGAAATAACATAGGGAGGATGGTTTTAATTCAAATATGAGCAAAGTCCCTATCAGATGGCGTCCCTAATAACTTGGGCAACAAAATCTATATCACTGGTGTTGACATGTTGAAGCCTTTAAGCAATTAGCACATGGTTTAAAGAAATTAAACTTACCTTGATTTAGAAGATGATTGTAGATGGGAAGAATTTGCACAAACGACCCCAACTTTTTTCTTTGCTCAGACAACAATTCCGTCAAGTACTGCGTACTGCCAGCAGATCCAAGGGTCGCGTGTCGATCCACTAAATTGTTAGAAAACAATCTTGAGAACAATATTCCCATGCAGACTATATATATACACAACATTCACCATGCAATTGTTAAAAAAGGAAAAGCTAAAAATATCTTTTAAAAATTAAAAAAATAAAAACGTCAAAACCTTCACATTAAAAGTAAAGTCAAAGCAGCATGCAAAATCAGAAAAGCAAAATTGTTAGAAAAACAAAAAGTAAAATTGTTAAAAATAACAAAAGCAAAGGTTAATGTATGCATAAGCTATAAAATAAAATTTAAAAATAAAAGCAAAATTGTTAGAAAAACAAAAAACAAAATTGTTAAAAATAGCAAAAGTAAAATTGTTAAAAATAGCAAAACCATCGTTTAAACTGTCAACTTTGACACGGTCCATAAACGTCCGCAAAGCCCTTTCCTATAGAGGTAACGCCTTCGGTGTAATAACCTTGTTGACCCCTCACTTGACACACCAAAAATTAATATAACATATTAAACACTTTAAAGAAGATATATGTATAGAATATTCACATAAGGGGTATTTTAAACTAGCTTTCACGTATATTATTTCCTGCCTCACATGTTTTTATCATGAAATGTAATTAATTGAAGGGAAAAAATTGTATACGACGGATGCATCCATTAAATTTTTCATGCCTTCAAGAGATTGCCATTTATAACTACCTATGGATAAATACATTGAATGCGTTGATAACAACCCCTCAACGAATTGGATGCAACATTCGAGCTTTGTAATTATAACTTTATAATGCTCTGCTATCAATTCAGTGCGCAATCAAGATGTAAGTTTCAATGAAATAGATATCATAGTTTATTGGATGATATAGAGTAGTGAGATCTCTATAAATTTATGTATATTGGTATATGTATATGTGTATGTGTGTATATATAATTAGATTAATTTATTATTTTGAAAGATATTTTATAATGAGAAGATATTTTAAGATATATTTATTTTTTTGGTAAAAAAATAACAATAATTATACATTTTTAAAGTACAAAGAAAAAATGACAGTTGTCAGAAGTATTAAAATTTTCTTCATTAATTCAACTTTTATTTTCTATCCTAATATCCTTGCAATAGTTGTTGCAATTGCTAATTTATTACATTGAAAGATATTTTACAATAATAGTTGTAAGAGTGGTGGTGAATTGCAATGTCTCGTAATTATGTTTGTATTTAATTTTAACTTTAATTTTGACATTTATTTCATTGTCATTAAGATTTGTTTTTGTTTTTTAAAAATCTATAGAAATATTGTAATATTTTGGTGATGGAGTTTGGAGTTTTTTTTTCCTTAAATATGTTTTTCCGACATATACATAAGTGTATGTAAGCTGTCATCATTCAATAAAACATTTATAAAGTTCGGACAATAAAATTATTAGTAACTCAAATACAATAAAAATCTAAGACAAATATCTTAATATTGATACCTCTAAAAAAATTAGATAAATGTATTTAAATATTTATTTTATTTTATTTTATTTATATTAAAAGCTGAATATTCAAAAATTAATAAGAAAAGAGATCGAAGATAAAAAGCCAAGAAACATTAATAGAATCACAAATCTTCTTATGCTAACAAATGTTTCAATATACTTTTATATCAAGTAGAGCTCTTCCCTTGTTAATCTTTGGTATATAATTGAAATCGAGGTCAATTAACTTGTAAATGTAAGTCCACACCGAAACACCCCTCTCTCAAGTAGAGGTTTTAGACTTGTGTAGCATAGACATGTGAGTTATGGGATTTGATCTGAGGTCAATTAACTTGTAAATGTCAGCCCACACCAAAACACCAAACTAGTGTGCTTGGTTTTGACACTTACAAATTTTCATGACATATGATAGCCTCTCTCTAGCGGAGGTTTAAAACTTACGTGACATAGACATGAGCTTATAAAGTCTTGAGCAAAACACCAAACCAGGGTGCTTGGTAAGGCACTTACAAATTTTCATGACATATGATATCCTCTCTTAAGATTCACCTAACATATACATGCCAATTATAAGATTTGATTTAAATATGTTCATGATTATTTATTTAAAAATATACATAATAACCATATAATATCGATTTTACACTTGATCGTTCCGTGTGGTAAATTTTATTTGTTTTATTTACATATAACCCCACAACATCAGTTAAGCATAACTTGTGAGTACATTTCCGATACCGATAAATGACGAGCAAAAATAAAGCTTATTATACTAATCCACCCACAGATATATTGTCCGCCAACAGTTTTATTTCGATCCAAATGTACCGACGAGTTAACTCCTTCGCACATCACCTGCCACAAATATTTTAATGTTTGGTGGTCCCGCTTCAAACGGCGTTACTTCATAATCCGTTCCAATTTTAAGCTGGCCAGTCGATTTTGGCATCCATGTCGTCACGGGTTCGAGTCTGACCAGCTATGGGATTTACCGCAGGCGGCCTCAAGCCGACAAACATACCAACTAAATTTTTAATCTATACAATTTACAACACAATCTTGGGCTGAAGAGGCCAAATGGTAGTCGTCTTCTATCAATTCCTTCAAGATCAGAAGAAAAAGGAAGCAGGTCCCATGGGCGCCATGCACATCTTCGTCTCCGTATGCCTGAATGCAAACAAAATCTCAGAATTCGATTGGAACAAAACAGCGTTGAAGAGCTCAATAAAAAACGAGAATCAAATAAAGAAATTACCAGGCGGTCTTGATTAACGTCGATTTGGGTCTTACGGAAGCCGATTTGACCAGCTTTGGGTCCTGTTTCTTGACGGATTTGTATGCAGGCTGCTGCGGAAGACCAGAGTTTTCGTTTTCTGCAATAATTTGCAACGAGGGCGTCCATGTCCTCGCGCGCCTCAAGACCGGATCGATTTCAGTTGAAGGTCGCGAGTCCGAGTTGATCGGGGGATTATAATTGGAAATGAGGGGAGTGGGCCGCGGTAAGAGCAGGTAGGTTTTCCTCCCTGGAGCTCGTCGTCCATGCAGAGACTCGATCCCGGGACGTATGAGACGCAGTAGTGGTGGGGATATTGCAAGTGAAGCTCGCGCACTGTGATGGGAACGGTGAAACGGCGGGATTCTCCGTTGGGGAAGATGATCTTCACCTTCTTCTTCTTCCTATGCCAGAAACCCATCCTGATAACCTGCTAATTAATAATACCAGTGACCCTCTGTATATATCTTTTTCCAATAGTAGATGGATGGAAATTTCGTTAACCTCGCTCAAATGGGAAAGCATGACGAGGGTTTAGATAAGCGAGGAGAATGCCACTGAGATCTTCCTAAAAGAGTCGGACCATCTGTTGAAATGTCAATTTCAACCCCCCAAAAAAATCAACACGAGTACTCAATTAAAGAAACAAAGAATGTTTGGTCATTTATAAATGATTGTTTATATACCACGAATGTTTGCAAATATTTCAACTTAAGGTAAAGGTAACGAAACTTTGAATCCTAGTCATGTGGTTTACAAGTCACATAGCTTACCATTGAGTTGTAACAATTTAAAAAAAAAAAATGTTGAAATTTTAGTTTTATAATAAAAAAATTGATTGTGTAAACCTATGTGATGTTTAGAGTGTAACATTTAGTGATAGTTATTTAATTTTGACGATGGAATTGTGGATTAGTAAGTGACAAATGTTTGGTTAAATATGGAGGGCATTCATGATAAGGGACATAAATAGATGACAAATTTGTTCGCATGGTTTTGATCGTAAGAGTCTATCCATCACATGTGTTTGCAACGCCGAGTCGAGTCAACCAACCAATGAGTTGTGTACCGCTTTTTTGGGGTGATTTTTCATTGGTTGGTTGACAATTCAACCTTACAAACACATGTGATGTTTAAACTAAGGGGTTTTTATCTCATGCTTTATTATTCTAATTTATATGATGTAATAAATGTAAGTGACAAAAAAGCTGTCTAGTATGGAAAACATTCATGGCGAGGAACATACATATTTGAGAAAGTGACAACTTTGCTTGCATATTTATGATTTCGTGTTCTGTTATTCTAATTCATGTGATGTAATAGATGTAACTTGTAAGTTAGATCTTCTCTCATCACATGATAAATTAAAAATAATGTTTAGAACTTCAAGGAAAACAACAATATTTTGAGGTGTGTATTGGAAGTTAGCTAGGGTGTTAAGCATTACCTAGTTATGAGACCCTTACATAATTTAATAATAATGAAAGCAATAATAACATGCACTTTTGTAGTGTAATAGTGACAAACTTACTTGCATGGTTTTGATGTCATGTTCTATTAGTCTAGTTTATGTGATATAATATATATATATATATATATATATATATATATATATATATATATATATATATATATATATTATTCTCATCACCTTAAATTGGAAATTATGTTTTAAACATTTGAGGAAAACAACAATATTTTTGAGGTATGTATTGCTAGTTAGCTATGGTTTTAATCATTTTTAAAGTAATAATATGCTCAATACAAAATTTCTAGGGAGATGTGTGGTGTGTACACTCTTTCGACATTCCTTCTTTCAATAATTACTTTAGCATGCACTTTTGTGGTGTAATATTTTATAATGTTTAGCTAATCTTTCTTAGATATGTTTGAGTGCTCAATAGATTCACTTGAATGATTGCCAAATGAGCTATAATACTTATGTATAAATTTAAACACATAAAATTAAAATTAGAACTTATTCTCCCCCTCCCCCACCCACCAAAAAAAAAAAAAAAAAATCCAATTGTTTTAAGGCAAGTGAAAGTAAGAAAAATGCATATGTTCCTACAAACCCAAGAGTATGGACGATGTTTTTAGTACAAATTTTTAAATGAGGGCGAGAGAGATGACAATGAATGAAATTATAATTATCTAGGGAGTTTAAAAGAGGGAATGAGACTACCAAAAGTTGAAAAACGCATTGAGACACCTAATTCTAACTAGTAATCATGTTCACAAACTCATTAAGGCCATTTTAAATTTTATACACAATTAAAATTTTTAATCCGCCATTTTTTCCTTTAAATTCTCATTCCACATTTATATAAAATTTCGTTTTTGAACAAAATTAATCATATTAACGACACAACAATTAAATAATACAAATAACCCTTTCCTATTTACATATCATATTAAAGAAACCATTTTATATTGGTATTATATCTACTTTAAGATTTATGTATCTACTCTTAGATTTGTCGAAGATATCATCATCTTTTTATAAGAAGGTAGACCAAAGGTGTTTATATTATATAGAGATTTCAAGTTTAATATAAACTACTTAGAATAAAATCTATATATGTGTAACAATATTAGAATTATTAATCAATAATTTTTAACACTAAAACTTCAAGAGAGAATATATCTCTTTTCTTTTATTTTGTAGAGAGGTCAATTATTGGAAATTTTCAACTAATCATAAAATAAGTTTAAATAAAAATAAATTTGAGAATAGATGAAATGTTATTCTCCTTTAAAATTATTACCATAAATATAAGAATTTTAAATATCATTAAAATAACAACCACTAATAAAAATATTTAAATAATAAGTACAAAAACGCAACTAAAAATTCCCACGAATACAAAAGAACAAACATCTAATATTTAAATTAAATTATTTGCACGATGTAAAGCAAGTTCGGTATTGATCCAAAGCAATAATGCAACGTGCCCACATGTTAAGTACACGTTGGGCATTTACACAAGAGAAGTCGAACAAACATTTACTTCTTTTTACTTGTCCTTTTAGATAATAACGACATGTGTCCAACATTTCTCTAATTATATTAATGATTATTCGTCTTATTAAAGAATCCTATGCGATACATGTTGCAAACCACTTGCCAAAGTAAGCCTTTGCTTTTTCACATTTTGTTTTTGGGAGATACATTTGACTTGGAACTTTATATTACTTCCATGTGATCCAATATTAAAATTTTGTCAATATTGACCATGGTTTTCAAAACTACAAGCATTTAATGTTTTATCTAAATTTTAATAGAGTACTTTTAAAGGGGTTCAAATATCCTCCTAAGAGTCTTATTTATAATTGTTCTAATAATCAGTTTTATAATTCTATCATCTTCATCGAATGACTATTGACTCAATGGTAAAGATGCTTGGCTCTTAAAGAGCCCACCAGGGTTCAATTCTCGCTGCAAGCGAAGTCAGGAGATGCATTGTAATAAGGGATGAGGTCGGGATCGTGCCCGGGTGAATTTGACGGAATGGATACCCCTTAGTCCTTGGCCGCTTAGCCTAAGAAATCTACCCACTTCACCATGGGGGAAGGCGGTCCATGGACCTGCCAAATTTCAATAAAATAAATAAATTATATCATCTTCTCTCATCTCACCACAAAATTATTGTGCAAACTATCAATGAGAACCATGTGAATAAGGTATGTACGGTGAATCATTATTTTTGGAGATGGCAATGTAAGGTGACCTACGGCATTTTAAGATTTGTTAAAAATGGAAAATGTAAGGTGACCTACTAAACAATTTGAGTTTTGTTAAGAAATGATTGAAAACATATATGAAACAAAGCGAAAAGCATCTCCTCGATTTTTCTATCTTGTTTTTACTCCACCATGGATTCCATTATGGATGGTTTTAAAGGGTTGATCCTCTTACTAAAACAAATAAAATTTCAAAAAGTGTTTGTGTGTGTGTGTGTGTTTGTTATTGTTGGTATTAAAACATCTCAAGTGACAGAAGAAAATTTCTTGTCATTCTCCAAGGTATGTAAAACATTGGTTGAAATTTGAGTTATCATAATTGGATGTTATGAAAATGGTTTTAATGGGAAAATGTTAACAAATATTGTTTTTTATTTTTTTAGTTTTGGTTTGTTTTATGGGTTTTGTACCAATACTCTATTTTGTTTAATAGGTATAAACTTTTGTTGGTTTTCCTTCTCCCAAATTGTTAATGTGCAATTTATTGTTATTTTCTTTGTAAATGCAAATACCATATGCATGAATGCGATGGAAACATATCTTTGAGGGTTGCGTGTTCACTTTGTTTTGAATTTTTAGTTTGTTTTGCAACAAGGTTAAGTTTGCCTATACTTTAGTTGGTTTCGCAGAGAGGCCACAACATAATATCATGCCCTAAAATGTCTAAAACAAAGACAATAAGGGCGACCCATATTAGAGTCCCTTGTTTAGCAACAATGCTTGATTTTATTCATTAGGAAGTATGCTAGTGTTGTACCTCGACCTAGGATCCTAGTCTTTATCAAAGGAAAATGAAAATTTGAAATATTAAACATATTGAATTGAACAATGAAAATGTTAAATATCAATAAATTAATATTTATATTCAAAATTATGATTCAATTAAAATTTCAAAAACAATTGGCTAATGGCCCAATACGTCTAATCATCGACAAAGTTCGTGCCAAACTCCTAATCACTCAAACTATTAGACTCCTTTAGGTAAAGATCCTCCAAACCAATACCAACCAACCTTGTCTGTGACACATCATCATCAACCTATATTGCATCCTTGAGCTCTACATCCCATCAAGCCATCTATTGCAATCTCCTTGTATGTAAGCGAGTTACAATTAATAAGATGCGATACACTATGTACAATAAGAAAATTTTCAATTCTCCACAGAGGTAAGCCTATTTCTCTTAATAGGGTGGATGAAGTTATAAATAGACTAATTCCTCTTGACACCAAAATAAGCGAAAAATTGGGACAGTAGATGAATGGCCATTTTTTTCTCAAATAAGTATGCCCATGCATAGTCCACCACAAAATTGAGTCCTCTTGTGTCATAGTTTCCTTATCCATCTTGGCCTCTTTTGGATATCCCCCGAGAGGAAAATTTTGACCACTCGGTATGAATGATGCTAGCATCTATAGAATCATACATTTTTGAACAACTTTCATGACCCATTCTTCACCTCAATATCTTATATATGGGTAAATTTGTTAGTCATTTGTATGTACCATTTGATTTCAATGCATAAGCAACCATGTGCAGGGGAGTGTTGAGCTTCTCCCATCTCTTGTGAATGATTGGTTGAATATGTTCATTGTAGAACTACAATGTGGGGTCTTTCTTTTGTATAACAACCTTCATCTAGCCAAGCATACTCTCAATACACTCATTAACCTCTCCAAGGGTAAGTACATTAGTGTCCCCATATCTAATGACTTGGAACACTAGAGAACTAATGGAGATAATGTATTTTACATTAACCCAAAAAATGTCTCTTCACCACCTCCTTCGCCCTCTTCCCCTTCTGGCATAGATTCGGGCCATGATTCCATTCTCTTGTCATGACCATTTCTTCGCAATGCCTCTTACAAATCAAGCATCATGTCCATGATAATGGAGTATCTTTGTATAACTAGTGGTCTATAGGTTTTTAAATTTCCTTATTGGAGAAGGTCTTAAAGAGTGCATGTGACGTGTGATAGTTACTGAGATAAACATTTACACCTCTCGTAGCATCATTAACAAATTATTTGATCTAATATTTTTTCCCATGTCCTTGAGTGCATTATTCATGTCATGTACAAAGACTCTACCAAATATGTTTGTAGGTGCCTCAATTAACTTCCATGTAACCTTCACACATGGGCCACATATGTCACTACTTGCAATACATCCTCTAATTCAACCTCCTTAATAGCTTCTCCAAGGATTTGGAACCGAAAATCGAAATCCATGTAGTGCCCTGAACAATAAATAGCCTTTAGGAAGTAATTATCTGTTGGTGAAATAATTTGTCAAGGAGAATATGTGGGGTTTCATCAATGCTCACGAGACAAAGTCACTCCTCTTAGGAATGGGGAGGCTACCATTTCTTGAAATATGGAAGGTATGTGAACTAGATTAATCTCTTGGGTACCAGAGAGGTCGGGGAATGTGAATATACAACCTTATTGTGACTACAATGCTATACTAAAGGGATAAATTTGTAGATATGTGTGGAGAGAGAATTAAGAATGGGAATTTTATTGATGAGCTATAGACATATTTTATCAACTACAAAATGGAGGTGATTTTAGCTTGAATTGGAAGAAAAAGGAAAGAATGAAAAACATGATGGCAAGATAGTGAAATAGAAAATACAAGACAAATACAAAGCCTTATCAATATATAGGATGATTTTTTTCTTCCTTCATTGTGGAGATGAATACTACAACTAGATATGATCTTCCTTGGCAACTTCTCTGATCAGAGCATGTATTTTCTTGGAATTAGAAAGGATGTTCCACATCTTATCCCATCTCGACCATATTTGGTCATGCTTGGGAAACTCTCTTTTAACTATCTGTCTCGTGAGAAATGGTAGGATGCATCAATCAACTCCTGTCACGAACATGGTCTCTTGTCTTCCACATGAGAAAGAAATATCATTGCAGTGTGATTTAACAAAAAATAATCTTTTTAAAAACCCTAATCGCAGAGTAAGCGATAAAACAATAATAAATAACTACTAGATATGATACGACACAATCAATAAAGCATACAAAGAAGAAACCCTATGTGTAATGAAGAGTTATATCACTTAGATGATTTCACAAATATTCTTGGAGGTGTGTGGAAGTGGAATCTTGTGAGAACCAAAGTACAAAGTTGTCGTAACCAAGCCCAAAAAAATTCATAAGTGTAGGAGAATTAGGGACTAGGCGCCGGGTGAAAATCTTGTGGTTCTTGAGCGCTAGGATCCCTCTCATGCGCCGGGGTTTGCATAGGATCTTCGGAAATAAATTTCGCAGGTCATTGAGTTTTTGAAACCCTCACACCGTCTATCACTATAATGTCACACAATGATCACTAATGTCGTTGATAACCTATAATAAATAATACCACCTGCAAAACCCTCAAAATCGCATGAAATCCCAAAAATAAAATAATGCAAACGAGGGGTTAAACTGTTCTCATCTGTCAAATAATTGATCTTACGATTGAGCACTGCACTAAATCTCAGACCTAATGTAGTTCTATGTGTGTGTGGAATTGTGCCCTAGGTGGCTCTTGTGCGTGTCACACTTGATAGCGAGCAAGTAGCTAGATGTAAAAGATGTAGATAGATGTGTGCATGGAAAAATGAACTTCCCCTCCTATGAAGTGTATGCAGAATAACCAGCCCTTGTCCCTTGGATGAAGCTAGATGGATGTAATGATGCTATTTAGATTCTTGTGAATGCAACCTTAGGTGGTGATAGTAGATGCTTAGAGTTTGGTCCCTTAATTTGATCCCATAACATTGTATTTATATGCTTCCCTTGTTTGAATTTTGTAATTGATCACTAAAAGGCTGACCCCTAAGAGATAAGGATGCCCAACAGCTAGAAAGGACCCAAAAGGAGTGAGTAAGATATAAAGAGGTCTAGGGTGCCTAGATGGGATGAGGACACCTTGTGTCTTTGGTGTGTCTGGGCTGGGCGCTGGTGTCCAGAGCCAGAAAAGGTGAAGTATCAAAGGTTGAACTAGGAAACAGGGTATTTAAGGCCAAAAAGGGGACATATGAATACTTTTCTCCCTTAGGAAACATATGAATACAATGCACATGATTAGGACGTAGAAATGTACCCAAGTGCATGATTTAGTGTCTACAAAATCATCATGAGGGTAACTGCATCGAAATGGGGGACCAAAAGGGGGTCAAAAGAAGACACATTTTTCCTGAAATCAGTGAAACCTGAACTTCATCTAATAATTTGGCATGCATATGCTCAAAATTTGACAAAGTGATAAGAATAAGTACCATAGAGCTCGGAATCTAGTTTCTAAAATGCTATTTTTTAAATGGTGGAGATTAAGAGGGCCAAATGTGGTTCTCACCTAAAGTAGGTCTATTTTTGTGTCAAAAGATAAGAAACTAATGTGTGTGTGCAACCCCACCCCCCCCATTTTTTGAGTTCTATAAATTATTTTTCAAATCCCTTAAGTAGAAAGTTAGCTAATACCATGTACGAGGTCCCACTAATTTTTCATAATTTTTGGATGAATATATATATTTTTACTAATTTTCAAAGTGCACACATCCCGAAAATGAAATATTTGTTTTTACACCCCCATAAATTTTATAAAAATATTTTATTTTATTTTTAATGCGTGTAGAATGGAATTTAGACGAAACCACTTTTTTTTTTAAAATTGGATGAAAAAATCATATTTTGTGCACCAAAATGTATGCATAGGTTTTGGCAAAAAAAAGGCACTAGTAAAAGAAAATATGGATGAAAGCTTTAAACTAATTAGATTTTAGAAATAAGTATATCGTCACCAAGGTAAAATTAAGCTTGACATCATAGTATAATGTTTTTTAATATTATGTTATAACACATGAGATATCGGGGTGTACACGTGAGATTTTGATGTTTTTGTCAAAACACAGATTTATTCATGGATTACACAGTCCAAACCTTAGGTTTGGATATCCAAGGAAAATCCAAGCCTATGGATTGGGAATTTCAAACCCAAAGAAGATGAAACGCGCGCTTGTGTTATAACATGCTCGCTTTCTTGTTTTGCTATGTGGTATATATGTTTTGGGAGGATATATTTACTAAAATAAATGGTTCAAGTATAAGAAATAATAAAGTATAAAGATTAATAAATGAGTATAAAGATTAATAAATGAAAAACTTATACTTTAAATTTATTTTAGTAAATATAAGAAATTATGGTCACTCTACACCTTATGGAACTAGTCTCACATCTCCATCAATCACGGTTTAGAAGATAGGTTTTCATATTCTAATATGGTCGAAGACATAGGTATTTTTAAGGATTTCAACTTTTAGCCTAAAAATTTTAGGGTTTAAATTCTACAATTGATATCTATTTTGGGAAAGAATATAGTCATTTTTAGGTTTTGGGGCCTTTTGGATTGTTTACTGACATTTGTAGAAGTGTAAGATGTGTCAAAATTAGAATTTACAAACCTCAAAACTCCTAAAGATAGCGAAAATTGATCAAATATATGGACTCGTGATTTTCCCATGAGCATGGGGTTGAAGCCCTAATTTCATCTTAGAATATGGTAGAATCATACTATGGATGAGTACCTACTTTACAAGCTTAGGGAATGCATCTTTAAGAGGACCACTCGAGTGATCCTCATAATCAACAATGCAAGGGAGTGACCTTGGTTCCCATGTTGACATGTATATAATCCTTTGATCCTTATAATATAGATTAACAATAGTAAGGTGTGGGCAAGAAGATGATCTATCTAAGGACCCCATAATATCTTCATTTGTTCAATAAAAGAATAAGACGTAACTTGAAGAGTTAGAAGCTAAAAGAGTGCATCACATCGATATATTTATAACACTCAACAAAAGTTAGGGTAGGAGTAGGTGAAAATGTGCAAAATATTCCACACATTCATTTAATTTCTATGGAGAAATAAACTCAGTAATTTCATCAATATTTATGCTAAGTAAATTAGTTACATTCTCACCCTAGTGTAGGAGTAGGAATGTTGATTCAAGTGCCACATACTTCAAATGAAATCAAATCTACATAAAAATTAAGAGAAGTTATTTTTAGATATCCTTTTTGTTTTTACCAAGAAAACCTTGAAATAATTTTATATATGGACAAGACACCAATGGAATAATTTGGGCATTACAAAAGAAATAATTTGGTGAAAGTGGTACAAGTGGGTGTTGTCATGCAAAACGTATGACATAAAAAAGTGAAACTTTAAGTATGATAACTAAGTCCACAGTTGAATCTTTCGCTTCCCAGTCATTAGTACGTCCTTCCTCTAGCCATCCTGCTATTATGTTTGTGGAGCCTATTTTCATGTTAGAGTGTGGTACACCTTCTATGTGTTACACTCGAGTATTTTTACGGTGGTCCCGCTCGCCGCTGAGTGGGTCAGGGGGTTCGGGGGTGAAGCCCCCGAAGCAAATTTTCATGGGTGGTTTATTAACCCATGGGTAATGGGTAACCGTTATGGGCTATTTTGGGCCCATGTTTTTCGGTACCCATTGTTTTGTAAAACCGCCTCTTCAGTTTCCCATAGGTTTATGGGACAGTTTTGTTTTTCCCCATTGTTTTGATACCCACGGTTTTGTAAAACTGCTTAAGCAGTTGTCTATTTATATGGTCTTATGCATATGATAGATGTACAAGCAAATGTATTGCAGATGTGTTTTGAATTCGGGTGTGAATTCTGTAGAGTTTGTTGAGCATAGCTCCAAACGGATCTGGGTATTGTATTGAGAGAGCGGTGGCTTGTAATAAAATTTGAGCAAGTGATTCTTGGTGGACGTAGCCCAAATTGGGTGAACCACATTAAATACTATCTCTTTGTGTTGTGTTATTTTATTCTGCAATTTTATTTGAGATCTATAATAATTTCTGCATATTAGTTTTCTACTGTTGTGATTCTGTGAGGGATTATTCCACATATTTTATCTCTTATTTCCTAACAATTGGTATCGAGCACTTTGGTTTGGTTTTTTGAAGTGTTGAATCGCAGGAAATTTTTATCTTGAGTGGGAGCTATGGCGAGATGATGGAAGATATAGGGTTGATAAATTCAAATGAGAAAAAAATTTAGTCTTTGGAAGATGCAGATGGAAGATTACCTTTATCAAAAGGATCTTTATACTCCGTTGTCTGAGAAGGTGAACAAACCCTCGAGTATGACAGATGCGGAATGGGATTTGTTGGATCGGAAGGCACTTGGAATGATTCGGCTGTGTCTTGCATCCTCGGTATTATTTAATGTTTCAAAGGAAAAGACTACAAAAGATCTAATGGATGCATTAGGGAAGTTGTATGAAAAACCCTCTGCCTCTAATAAGATATTTTTAATGAAAAAGTTGTTTAATATGAAGATGTCTGAGAATAGTTCGATGTGAGATCATTTAAATGATTTCATACGGTTGTGAATATGTTAGCTTGATTCTGATAGAATTTGATGAAGAAGTTAGGGCTTTATTAATTTTGTGCTCTTTACCTGAGAGTTGGAATAGCCTAGTAATGGCGGTAAGTAACTCGGTTCTAGCTAACTCGAAGTTGAAGTTTGAGGATGTTGTAGGGGTGATTCTAAGTGAGGAAATGCGAAGAAAAACTCGGGAATCTTCTACTTGAGGGAATGCTTTGACAAAGTGGAAACTAGAGGGATACGAGAAGAATAGAGGAAACCGTGGAAAATCAAAAGATTAGGCAAGGTCAAAATCCAAGAACAAGATTGTATCTTTGGAATTGTGGAAAGCCCTGGGCATGCAAAGAAGGAATTTGTTGGGAGCTTCGGGATAAGAAGAAACAACAAGAAGAAAACAAGGAGGCAAATGTGGCAACGGGTAATGTATGTCAGGATGCTTTGATTCTTTCTTTGCATAATATTGTTGAATCTTGGGTTTTAGATTCGAGGGCTTCTTTCCATGCTTCTCCACATAGGCATTATTTTGTTGATTATGTTGAGGAGATTTTGGGCATGTTTTCTTGGTGATGATGAGCCTTGCAATATAGTTGGAAAAGGTTATATTCAGGTTAAGATGTAGAATGGGAATACATGGCTATTGAAGGATGTCAGACATGTGCCTACATTAAGGAGAAATTTGATATCGGCGGGGCAATTGGGAAGTGATGGTTGTATTGTGATATTTACAGCTAACTCTTGGAAGGTTACCAAGGGTGCTCTTATGGTGGCAAGAGGTAAGAAGGTTGGAACCTTGTATTTAACCACTGATAGTACTAATGATTGTAATCTTGTGGCTTCAGATGCAGATACAACATTATGGCACTATAGGCTCGGTCATATGAGCCATAAGGGCATGAACATCATAAAGAAGAATTTTCCTAGATATACAGAAACAAGTTTGGATTTATGTGAGAACTGCATATATGGGAAACAAAAGCGAGTAAGGTTTCTCAAGGTTGGACCTACGAAGAAAGAGTAAGTTAGAGCTGGTACATTCTGATGTGTGGGGGCCGGCTCAGGTATCATCTCTTGGGGGTTCAAGTTATTATGTTACTTTTATTGATGATGCAACAATGAAAGTTTGGGTTTATTGTATTAGAAACAAATCTGATGTATTTGACACTTTTGTTAAATGGAAAGCCTTGGTAGAGAATGAAATAGGTCTTAAGCTAAAATGTCTCAGGTCAGATAATGGAGGGGAGTATTGCAGCCATGAATTTAATGACTATTGTTCTAAGAATGGAATCTGCAGGCAAAAGATGGTTCTAGGAACTCCAAGTAGAATGGGGTATCAAAAAGGATGAACAGAACAATAATGGAACATGCTAGGAGCATGAGGTTACATGCAGGACTGCCTCTTTCTTTTTGGGTAGAAGCGGTGAGCATAGCTGTGTACTTGATAAACAGAGGACCCTCAAGTGCCTTGGATGGAGGCATACTTGAGGAGGCTTGGTATGGTAAGAAAGTTGATTATTCATTTCTTAGAGTCTTTGGATGTGAGGTGTTTGTTCATATAGACAAGGATGATAGGACCAAGCTAGAGGCTAAATCAGAAAAATGTACTTTCATTGGTTATGGTGGTGATGACTTTGGATTTAAATGTTGGAGTATTAAGGACAAGAAAATCATTCAGTCTAGGGATGTGGTCTTTAATGAGAAAGTCATGTATAAGCAATAGTTGCAGGAAAATAGGGAAGAATCCAAGAAAGAATATGCAGTGGTAGATGATCTTCCGGATGGGATAGTGACCCATGAATCAATTTAGGAACCGACTCAACAGGAACCCAAAACTCCCACAGTGAGGAGGTCTTCTAGGGTAAGAAAAGAACCGAACATTTTCTCCTTCTCTTTATTATTTATTACTCACTTGATAGTGGAGAGCCGAGAGAGATTTGATGAAGCAATACAGGTAGATGCCGGTAAGAAGTGGGAGAAAGCCATGGATGAGGAGCATAAGTCTCTCATGGAGAACCAAACTTAAGATTTGGTGAACCTACCTAGGAAGGCAAAAGAGCATTGCGAGAAAAAGTGGGTGTACAAAGTTAAAGATGAAGAAGGAGGAAAGAAAAGATATAAGGCCGGTTGGTGGTCAAGGGGTTTGCGAAACAAGGTATAGATTTTGATGAGATATTTTCTCCTGTAGTAAAAATGACTTCTATTAGAAGCTGTTCTTGGAATAGTGGCGAGTAGAAGACTTGCACTTAGAACAGATTAGATGTAAAGACCGCATTTCTCCATGGTGATTTGGGGAGGAACTATACATGCAGCAACCAAAGGGCTATGAGGTCAAATGTAAAGGGAGATAGTGTGTAAGGCGAAGAAGAGCTTGTATGGCTTGAAACAAGCTCCACGTCAATGGTATAAGAAGTTTGATAGCTTCATGATGGAGCAAGGTTATATTAGATGTCATTCGACCATTACGTGTATAAAAAAATTTGAGGATGGAAGTTATATTATCCTGTGTTTGTATGTTGATGACATGTTGGTTAAGTAAAAACACGCAGGAAATAAAAGTACTCAAGAAAGCTTGACTAAGTGAATCCTTTGATATGAAGGATTTGGGGGCAGCTAGAAAAATCCTTGGTATGAGGATAACTTGGGATAGGAAGGAATGGAAGTTGACTTTATCTCAGGAAGAGTACATTAAGAAGGTATTGGACAGGTTTAACATGCAGGATGCTAAACCGGTTGGGACTCCTTTGGCAGGCCATTTCAAGTTATCAAAGGAGCAGTGTCCCATGACAGAGCAGGAAAGAAACCAGATGTCCAAGGTACCTTACTCATCAGCAGTTGGTAGTTTGATGTATGCTATGGTGTGCACTAGGCCTGATATTGCCCATGCAGTGGGAGCTGTGAGTAGATTTATGAGTGATCCAGGTAAAGAGCATTGGCAAGCAGTAAAGTGGATCCTTCGGTATTTGAGAGGGACCATGGGGACAATTTTGTGCTGCTCTGATGGATCGAGACACCACTTTACGTGGTTATGTAGATTCGATACATGGGTGGAGATGTAGACGAGTAGGAGGAGCACGACAGGTTATATTTACATTGTAGGTGGGACAACAAAGTGAGAAATTTGGATTTCACGACTAGAGAAGTGGTGGCTTTGTCAAACGCGCGGAGGTGAGTATGTTGCTGCCACGAGAGGCAAGCAAAAGATGATTTGGTTACAACAATTGCTTGAGGAGTTGGGGCATAAGCAGGAGGAATGTAAGCTGCATAGTGATAGTCAAAGTGCTATACACCTAGCTAAGAACTCTGCTTTCCACTCCAGGACGAAGCATATACAGTTGAGATATCACTTCATCAGGACAACTTTGGAGGAAGATAAGTTGAAGTTGGAGAAGATTCATACCAGTTAGAATCCTGCAAGACATGATGACCAAGGTGGTCACAAGGGATAAACTAAAGCTATGTTCAACTTTGGTTGGCCTTCGCGGATGACAGTGAAGGGTTGAGAAGCTTTCTCAGTGGAAATCAGTCTCCAAGTGGGAGATTGTTATGTTTGTGGAGCCTATTTTCATGTTAGAGTGTGGTACACCTTCTATGTGTTACACTCGAGTATTTTTACAGCAGATCTGCTCACACGGTGGCGGGTCAGGGGGGTTCGGGGGTGAAGCCCCCAAAGCAAATTGTCATGGGTGGTTTATTAACCCATGGGTAATGGGTAACCGTTATGGGCTGTTTTTGGGCCCATGTTTTTGGTACCCATTGTTTTGTAAAACCGCCTCTTCGGTTTCCCATAGGTTTATGGGATAGTTTTGTTTTTCCCCATTGTTTTGATACCCACGGTTTTGTAAAATTGCTTAAGCAGTTGTCTATTTATATGGTCTTATGCATATGATAGATGTATAAGCAAATGTATTGCAGATGTGTTTTGAATTCGGGTGTGAATTCTGTAGAGTTTGTTGAGCATAGCTCCAAACGGATTTGGGTATTGTATTGAGAGAGCGGTGGCTTGTAATAAAATCTGAGCAAGTGATTCTTGGTGGACGTAGCCCAAATTGGGTGAACCACATTAAATACTATCTCTTTGTGTTGTGTTATTTTATTCGTAATTTTATTTGAGATCTGTAATAACTTCGCATATTAGTTTTCTACAACATTGCGATTGAGGGATTATTCCGCATATTTTATCTCTTATTTCCTAACACCCGCCTCATTACCACTCTCAACCTAGCTCAAAATAAATTATTAACAAGTTTTTGATTTTTTTCAATGTGTAGGGATTATTGAATACGATGATTGATGAGTTCAGTGTGACTTGATGGAAGATAACTTCCTCTGGAGGCCTAAAAATTCCATTCTAAGTTAATCAAATACCTTCCAGGGGGTTCAAGAAATATATTAAGCATTCGGAGGTGACGTTGGGAATCTTGGAAGTGTTGAGGTAATTTGGGAAGATTTAGGAAATGTTTTCTCTTTCAAGGACAAACTATTAGGGTAAACATATTAATTATGCATTGTAATTAGGTAGTTTAAATTATTATTTTGTATGGTTATGATTATATAACCATTATATTGTTTTATTGCATTCGTGAAGGTTTATTGTTGCATTATTGTTGCAACAACATATTTGTTTGTACCTGCTTCCTGAATGTATTTTGGAAGCTTATGTAATTATGTTGCACTTGTGCAACATATTGTTTGTCGTACATTGGCTATCCAATATCTATAAGTATTGCATCCTGCACCATTGTATTTGATTTTATTGATTATTAATAAAAGTGTGAGGCTTCCATCCCTCTTCTACACTTTCATTTGGTACAGAGCAGGTGACCCTGTAGGTTGGAGAGAGGTTGCAGAAGGAAG
Source organism: Taxus wallichiana var. yunnanensis (assembly GCA_018340775.1). NCBI lineage: Eukaryota > Viridiplantae > Streptophyta > Pinopsida > Cupressales > Taxaceae > Taxus > Taxus wallichiana. The sequence continues at coordinate 186,096,630 of CM031235.1, forward strand.
ATAAAGTCTTGGAGAAGAAATATGCTTTCTAGGAGAGCCTATGTTACCTCCAGCAACTTCCCAGACATCCCTACATCCCCAAAATCCCCATTCCATTCCGGGTGTTTGGAATGTAATTTGTTTTGCACTTTGGTGCCCGTGCACTAGGAAAAATTTCCTGCATGAAAAGATTTAAAAAAAAGAAGATAAAACCATTTTCCCCATTAAGGGGTTACGCCAGAGTGTTCAAAGAGATATGCACACGAGCTCCCGAGAGAGTTGGCTCATGGAATAGGTGAGATTATTGAAGATTCTGGCCGAGATGTGCATTTCCCAGGACCGAGTTGACTCTACATTGGTGAGTTGTATCTAGACTCTATAGAGTTGCATAGTTTTACAAAGTTGGAGGCGAGTTGTTTGAAAAGTGTTGCACCGAGCTACCTCCATTTGGATTGTAGTCAAACATTTACCGACCCATACCATTATAATCGAGCTCATAGAGCTACTTGTGTGAGTTTTTAAAGTCAAGCTATTTGAGAAAAATCCCCCACCGAGCTACACCGCTACGACCTCATCTCGAGCCGGGCATGCAACAGACCGAGCACCTCTTAAGCCAAGTCTCCTACATCATCAAGTGGTTGAGTTCATCTTGCATCCGAGTTGTCGGGAGTCCCGAGCCATGAGGATTTCATCTTGGATCAATCATTCAAAGGTTGAGCCATTGCATCCACGGGCCGGTAATTCCTTTATTGGTTGGGTCATTTTCTCTCCATTCAAATGAGCGAGCAGATGTAAACGTTGAAAATAGTGAAGGCCTAGACTTGCACAAAGTAAAAATTGAATCGCACTGTAATCAAAGCACAAGCATCCAACACACACAAACAGATCTAACATGTTATACAACACCTATCTTGTAAATAAGTGAGATGACCAACAAAATGAGAAAAAGGTGTTGAGATCTACTTTAGAAAGATACCCTAAAACCGCCTCAAACACAAACATTGCCATGTGGGTCACAAGCTTTGCCACATCATTTTTACAAGGTTAGGTCTTTCAAGATTTCTTTAAATAGAAATTGCTTCATTTTATATACTAACCGTAGTTGGTGGATAGTTGGCTAAGCGCAAAAAAATGCTTTGGGGTTGTGTCGTCATTGTTCCGACCCCCAAACATAAATTTTTAAATATCATTTTGAATTGGGGAAATTATATTAGACCCCGCCAAATATATAGCGGCTAAAATAGCAGAAAAACCTCCGCTAACCCCTTAGTGACAACTAAACCCTAGGTTATTTTTAGAGGAGAAAACCCTAGTTTTGGGGCAATTTTTTTTCTCCCACATAGGCTATTTTTGATTATGAGAAACATTTTCCAAAGGAGGGGTACTTGAAAACTAATTTTTAGCCTTTTTGTGGTTTTTTACTTAGAGATCCGTACAAGTGCTCCAGAGGCCACTGGGCCCCGCAAAACAATTGTTTTTTTCCTGTCATTCAATTTTTTTAGAATTTTGAATGTACTTGCATATTTCAGTGTATTTTACTAATTTACAGGTTACCATATTCAACTAAAAACCATTATAATGCTTAAAACTGGCAGAGATTTATACTCAAAAATAATAAAAATTTGGTTCTAAATCACTCATGAGATATTCGAGATCTCATTCGTAGTGTTCAAGTATAAACATTTCCTCGGGAAGTGCCTATGGGTAAATCCATTACGACTACTACTACACTTAACGCGAATATAGCTGCAAAAATGTCTTCTAGGCATCAACCCTTTAAATCGATGGGGAGTAATAAGGACACAGTGCACACACTTTGATCCCTCCCATCCATCTGTGAATGATTTCTCGACTTAAATCCAAACTAAGAAATTATCCCAGTATATAGTGAAGTTACGCGCATATATGAGGATATTTGTTTGAGATGATGTCAATAATCACACAGACCCCTTTCAATACTATCTTGGTACCACGTATAAAATTATTTCACGTATGTTAACACCTCTTTCACGTGCTTCTGAGTATAAAGAAAGGGCGAGCTTCTTTAATGTACCAATAGGTATATAGAAAGGGCGCGTATATAGAAAGGTTTGGTATATCAGAATTACGGTATATAGATTGGGAGACCATATACTTGGAGTGATAAGAGCCTTACACTTTGTTAGTTGATTCTAAAAAATGGGCACTAATGCCCCAAGTTATTTCTTCCAGATTCACAACTTCTCAGAGGAAATAACTATGCAACATGGAAGACAAAAATCAAAACACAAATTGAGTTTGAAGAGATTTGGAATGTTGTGGATGGTTCTGTAACCAGATCAACAACTGATACAACTCAACAACGATAATTTGATAGATCCAATCAGAAGGCCAAGATGATAATCTTGTTTGCAGTGTCCGACGACATGCAACCCCACATTCATGATGATAAATTAGCCAAAGAAGCATGGGATAAGTTGAGCATAGTGTACGAGGCCAAGAACAAGAATGTAATATTGAATTTGCAGAGTTAGTTACACACACTGAAGTTCAAGAAAAATGAGAAAATAGAAGCTTTCTTAAGAAGAGTTGCAGAGTTTAGGGCATCAATTCTAGCCCTGGAGAGGAGGTCACGATATAGACCTCATTTCCATTGTTCTGAGAGAACTCCCTCCTTCATACCACATTTTTGTGACAACAATTAACTTGTTTGATTAGACAATTTATTTTGACAAGTTAGTGAACCCTCTTTGGAACAAGAGGAAGCAATGTATAATAAAGATGATGAAGAGGAGCAACCACTATCTTCTCATCATAAATGGAAAGGAAAAGGAAAAAGGAAAATCTCATTCCTCTCAAAATTCCCAAACACAACATCAACATGGGGACAAATAGAATAAGAATAAGAATAAATGTCCTATCTGCAAGAGAGGACATGAGTTAAAAGATTGTTGGTTCAATACCTATAAGAAAGGTTCATCAAGTCATTTTGGATGTCAACAATGCACATCCTACTATGTCATACTAGGGGGTATCATTTAAAAAGAGGGTTTGATGGCCTTATCCTCTAATGTATTAAATATTTAGAGGCTCATAGATTTATTCAAGAAGTCCACAACGGAATATGTGGTGGAAACTTCAAGGTCTTAGCCATTTCTAAATGAATCCTACGGATGGGCCATTATTGGCCTACGCTTAACCTATATTATTTGTAACTATGTCAAGAAATGCATAAAATTTCAACAACACTCCAATAATACACATGTTCCTATTCATGCTCTTCATCTAGCCCAAGATCTATGGCATTTTTCACAATGGGTACTCGACCTCATTAGCATTATTAATCATTTATCATACACAATACATAATTCTATCATAAGAGCAATTAGATACTTCACTAAATGGGTGGAAGCTATCCCTTTTATTTTTGGAAGAACAACCACCGATAAGGCGGTGAATAAGTTGGGATAAAAACTTTTATTTCACTTTAATCATTAACATTCCTAAACCATTCAACTTAGCATATCCATTAAGATTAATCAATACAACTAAACCTTTATAACATGTGTAAGATAAACATAAGAACACATAGACACAAAATTTAAGCAGAAACTATGATATTATTCTATGAGGATCAATATAGAACCCCGTGCACATCAAACAAGTTTCACTCCAATGATGAAATCAATGCTCCAAGTAATCGAAAAAATCAAACAACAATGGAAAATGATGCATAAGGAAAAACAAGTCTCACATTCTCGTTGATCAAAAAGAGGGTACATATGGGAGTGTTGTGTAACTCTCATTCCTAGACAATCATTACTTTGATGAGGGAAATAGGAGTTACGATTACAAATAGGGAATGTAAATCCTATGATGTCACTGACGTATATGACAACAACATATTCTATGATGGAATATTCCATGTGTCATGTAACTCCTAATACCTATGATATCTCTAAGTGAGATGACTAACCATGTGATGTGGATGAGACCTCGAGTGATGATGAGGAAAGTAACACACACTAACACCCCCCTTTATTGAATCTAAGGTAGAGGTCATGGAAAATAAAAATATAAAGATAACTCCCCTAGACAACTAATAAATATGTATCAAAGGGACCTGTTAATAAAAGGCCTAAAAAGGTACCCATGTATAAATAACATTTCTCTAAAAAAGAAGAAAAAGAGAATAAGGACTAGTAAACCCAAAGAAGATGGGTGGCTACAGCAAACCTAGCCCCAAGAAGAGACCAAGGGTGAAGAAAACTTTCCTCGGTGAAGGGCTTGTTGAATATGTTTATAACCTGATCGGATGTCTAAAAATATTGCAATTCAATGATGATAACAATACCGCAAGTCTGTGATGTTGAACCGTATTTCAGAAAATTGAGATGGCACTCATGTTGTCACTGAGTAGATAATGGTATGCCTGAAATTGAATACCAAACTTTGTCGGATACCCCGAAACCAAACAGATTCCATGACATCGTTAACTCGCTCCTATGTACTATGCCTCTATAGATGATATGGAAATCACATTCTACTTCTTGCTAGACCAATTGATAGGACCCGAACCAAGAGAGAAACTATAGCTTGAGGTAGATTTATGATGATCTAGATCACCGACCCAATCAGATTCTATATATCCAACCAATTCAATATTTATCCCTCCTAAATAATGAATGTCATTTATATGAGTGCCATGAACATAGTGAGGGATTTTCTTTGTTTATTTCAATGAAAATCATGAGGCTCTTGCATAAATCTAGACATAATCCCAATAACACATAATAGATCCTGGGTGAGTGTGAGTAAGTTAAATCAAGCTCCTAACCAATTGTCTATAAATGGTAGCATCAATCAAGGGATTAGATCAAACAACAATCAACTTAACCCCGATAAGGAAAGGAGTAAGAGAAGGCTTACAATCATACATGTGAAACCGAGATAGAAAATCAAGGGAGTTCAGAAATCAACTTAACCTCATAAAGAAAAGGAGTAGGAGAAGGCTTAGAATTATACATGTGAAACCGAGCTAGAAAATAAAGGGAGTACTTAGGTTGAAAAATTACAATTCCCAAGTCGATTGTGAAATATAGATCCCAAGAAAGTAATGAAGCAATCCAAAGTCCGATATGGATAACTTTTTGGTCAAGGAAATCTTCAGAGAATCAATGATAGAGGAAGAGATACCGGTGATAAAGTCATCAACATACGAATGAGGATGAGCATGGAGTCATCTTACCATAAAATGTAAACATTTGCATTAGAGTGACACCCAGTGAACTTTGATGTAAGTAGAAAGGATTCCATCTTTACATAACAAGCTTGAGGGGATTTTTAAGGTTGTCAGAGAGAGGCTTATTTATATTACAAACAAGGGAGGGATCATAAACATAACTCGAAGGTTGTTATATGTACATCTCTTCCTCTAGGTCCCCATGAAGGAAGGAAATATTAACATCCATTTGGTGTACTTCCCATTTGTTCATGGAAGTGATGGCGAGGGTCGAGTTGAATGGAAGTCATCTTCACAATCGGGTTAAGCTTCGAGTAATCAACCCTGACTACCCGGGAGAAACCCTTAGCTAGGGAAAATTTTAGTGGCGAATATTCCATTTTTGAAAATTTTGAAAAGGCAAATTTTCTAGCACGGGTCGATGACTGCATTCGCTTAAAAATTACACTTTAATTTTTTAGGGTCGAGCTTTGTCTACCCTTGAAAAATATCCCCTATATAATCCTAGATTATTCGCCAAGTAGAACACTTCTACTTCACATTTTGTCAACAATATGATATATCCCATATTGCAGACATGTGACAAGGGGGTAAGTTATTGACGCGTGACAAGGAGGGTTTGTAAATGCACGACAATGGGGTTATTTGTTGACGACGACGAAGCGATAGATAGTTGACACGCGACAAGGAGGTACTATAGATATTGATGCATAGCAAACGCATGATAAAGATTTTGTTGACGTGTGACACGAGATTTTTTTGATGTGCAAGCAGAGGGCGGAGGCTGCAGATTTGAGGCGGCGGCGGGAGATTTTCTATTGCGCGTTAAACAAATGCATTGACGTGCGTCAATAGACCTCATTGACACGCGTCAACAACCTTGTTGACGTGTGTTAAAGAGGTTTGCTAATGCATGTCAATGAGGATGCTGGCTACAACAAATCTCCCATCGCGTCTGCAGCCTTGTCACACCACTTGAAAATCAAGTGAAATTTTTTCATATAACCCCCAAAAAATTCACCTTCTGCAAAACCGGTTCTAGGGATATTCGCCAAGTTTTTTCCACCTTCGATTTCCAAGAGGTATCTTAAAATAAACCCTTCCCTTAGCTACTAGTCGCGCTTTATAATTCTCAAATTCTCCATCGGCACCATAATTTTTACGGTATACCTACTTATACTTGAGTAATTTTTCTTCCTTCATTCTTCATGAGTGATGAATACTCATTCATGGAAGAATCCCACTCGAGAATCGAAGCATCCCGTAAAGATTGAGGGTTTGAAGTAGAGGTGAATAAGGAGTGGGGTCCCAAATTTTTGAGTGAGTACATATTTCATCCAAAGGATGTCAAATCCACTCTCCGAACTCTGTAAATTCTACCTAGCCTAAGGAGGACTAGGAGGGTAAGGATCACAATTAGAAGATTCTTCACTCAAGTGAGAAGGGACAAAGTCCTCATCATCACTATTGTTAGAATCTAAGTAGCCCAAATCATGAGGGTCGGGAGGAGTAGGAGGATAAAAAGGAGGAACACGCTCAACAAAATCATCATCCGATGAGTCGAATTCGAATCGAGAGAAAAATAACCTTAGAGGGTAGAGAATTAGAATTCAAATATGACTCATCAAATTTCACACTTCTCTCAATATAAATCTCATTAGTAGTATAATTCAACAATCTATACTCCTTCACACCATCAGGATACCCTACAAAAGTACAATATTTGAATTGTGGTTCCAAAGCCTTGCGTTTTGATTTGGGAAACTAAGCCATAACATTGGATCCAAAGATACAAAATTTCTCTACATCCGGCTTGTGTCCAAACCATGCTTCAAAGGGTGTCATCCATCTAATGGCATTGTGTGGAACACGATTATGAATTTAGCAAGCATAGTTCACTTTGCTTTGGCACAATACTTTGGAGGAAGGGATTTTGAGTGAACCATACAAGTGGTCATCTCCTTAAGAATTATGTTCTTTCTTTCCACAACTCCATTTTGTGAAGGGTTATATGCTGCAAAGAAATCCCTTTAGAGGTACAAAAATATTCAAACCTATTTCTCACATACTCGTCTCCATTTTTGGTCTAAAGAGACTTGATAGACATTTCACTTTTTTTTTTTAGTAAGATCCTTAAAGTCTTGAAAGTGATCGACAACTTCAGACTTTATCTTAGAAACATACACCCAAGTGGAATGCGAAAAGTCACCAATGAACATTAGTATATAAAGAGATATAGTAAATGAAGGAGATGGGAAAGGGCTAAAAATGTCACTATGAAAAGATCCAAAGGATGAGTAGTTCTCCAAGATTTTCCCTTGCCAAAAATTTCTTTGGGGTGCTTCCCAGGGCACAACCCTAAAAAACGCCCTTAGAAAATTTAACACGGGCTAAACCATTGACCATTTCATTTTGGGTAAACTGTTCAAGGTAATGATAGTTAAGATGGAAAAAATATCATGTCATAGCTTGTTAACCTCATCTGCATGAGTGAGAAAGGAAGTGGGCTTGAATTATAAGTAAAGTGGGAGAATGTATACAACCATAAACAATGATATGCCTTTCCCTCAACCACTATGGAGTCAAAGTGAAGCTCACGAATAATCATTGAGTTAGGACCAAATTCCACTCACATTCCTTCACCAAGGTGAGTGATTTGGTATACCAATAGGAGATTGGTAGAGAGATTGGGAACACACACAACTTGGTTAAATATTCCACCATCCATCTTTACCAATCCACTATCAAAAACTGACACTGTAGTTTTATTACCTAATGTGATTTGGGACATGCCACATGGTTCAATGTTGGAGAACTCAATATGTGAAGAGGCCATGTTATGTGAGGCATCGAAATTTATAATCCATGTTGATGAAGGATTTTATCTATTTACAAGGGCCTTTCCTTTCTTCTTCTCATATATAAACTCATTTTCTTTGGAAGATTTACGCATTCGGAGCATTCTATTTGATAGATTCAGGAACACTTATTTTAGTTTTCTCAAGTAAAGGAGTTAAGTGAACAATTTGTTTTCTCATACATTAATACTCTTCATGGCCGTAATTATTGCAATAGGAGCAATTACACTTTTCCTTCTTGTCTTTAGGCTCAAAATTAGAAGTGTTTGTGTTAGGATTGGTTTGGCCATGGTTGGTCTTGGTTTCCTTCTTGGGTTGGTCCTTTTTCTCTTTATTCTTTTTTAGTTTCTTCCTTACACTTACTGCCCACAAGGGTGCATGACTTGGATTTTAGAGTCCTCATTTGAATGATTTTGTCCTATTCTCAAATGAGTTGGAAAAAAAAATGTCAAATGAGGTCATTTTCCAAGTGATACCCAAGGCAGATTTTATGGCGTGGAAAGTCGAAATGAAGAGAGTATTCAGGACCTAACTTATAAATAATATACAAGAGCCAATAAGAATATTTCTTCTCCACTTTACATTCCTTTAGAAGCAATCTAGTGTGGAACAACTTTGAGAATAATTCTGTAGGTTCTCAAAGTCACAAGGATTTAATCCTATTAGTTCATTTTTCAACTCATGCGCTCTCATGTCATCTTGTTGCCCAAACATATCGTCAAGAAATTTCCAAGCTCCATTGGGTGTTGAGGAATTTATGATGTGGAAGAGCAAGTCGGGAGAGGAATACATATAGAGAAGACCCAATGATTCATCGTAACATTTAATGAGACCTATATTTTTTGGGTTTATCTTTAGGTTCAGTTTCTACTCCCATGGTAACATGGAACAACCCTTTACTGTGTAATACCATAGAAAATTTAGATCTCTTTTCGAATAAATTTAATAGTCTGAGAAAATGTATCAAGAGGCATCCATCGTGAAGAGAGAGAGAAAGAAGGTATGCAAAAGGAAAGAGAAATAAACATAACCACCCCATAACAATATAATTGCCCCCTGAATTTGGCACTTTATAGTTTAGTGTGTTGATTATAATCAGGTAGGAATGTGCATGTGAAACAGATTTGCCCACTCACCTTACAATCAATGTAATAACATGGAAGAGAGGAGACCAAAATCAAGTTTTTTTGATTGCACGATAGTTTGGCACCGTAAGAAAGAACAAAATGAGCTAAAAATAAGAGAAGGGTAGAAAACATAGTCATGTGTGAGAAAAAGTGTCTCACGTCACGGTAGAAACCCCTTCCCACAAGCTGTGGCGAGATGCGCTCACTAGTCCGTAAGAAATAACAAGAGTGATGAAATGCAAATGAGAGCTCAAAATGAGCACATAAGACCTCGAGGATGCAACAAAGGCTCACTGAGAAGGCAAAATAATCTAAAAATGATGCTACACACTCTAACAACAAATAATATAAAAATTGAATAATAACATTGAAAAATGCACTTTTAAAATGCCCAATTAATCTAATTTTAGAGATTAAAAGGACTAAAAAAAGGTGATTAAAAATGTTTAATTAAATAATAATCTAAATTATAGTGCTTATTAGATGCCTAATTTTAAAAAGAGCTCGAAATTAAGATTTACCACCTTATAAAAATATTAGATCCTAATTTTTAATATCAAGACATAACTAATTATATTAACCACATTTTAATAATCCTAACCCTTTTATTTTTCCTTACATTTATATTAAAAACATGACCACTTATAATAAAACCCCAATTTAAATTTATGAAGATTTAAAAAGTCTTGAAAACTATAAATGAAGGTAAAAACAAGCGGGAGTTTTTGAAAAGAAAAGGTCAATGAAGGGAGGGCTCGGGCCAGGGCTCGGTGGGGTGGACGGAGCTAGCTCCAGTGGAGCAAAGATGTGTGTGATGAGAATGCATGAGATAATAGGTAACATCGAGATAGAGCTATAGACAATAGGGAGATTGAGATTACACACGAGACACGAGCATGATCTCGAAAGACACGGTAGGGAGAATGCTTGATGCATACCAATGGGGATGCAACGAAACATAAGGAGGATGGATGGCTAGTTAACTCGGTGCATGCATAGGTCAACCATAGATAAATCTCAACACAATGCACCAAAGAGAGGAAAAATGAGCCACACACAAAAAAATATTTGTAGCTTGTGTGTAAAACAAAGCAAACTCAACACGACCCGATAAACCCCGCATGTAAAAAAATATGATCCAAAGAAAATTTAATACGAGATCTTGCCAAGGATGAAGGTAACTCTCTCAAGCACACACAAGGAAAGCATGAAACACATGGGAAAAAATAACTTGGCGAGATCTCGTATTTATGGTACATCTGGGAGTGTTGTGTAACTCCCATTTCTATAAAATCATTCCTAGAAACTATCATAAATCAAAAAGAGGGTACATATGGTACCATTGTGTAACTCCCATTCCTAGAAAATCATTCCATTCATGATGGAAAGAGGTTTTACGATTCCAAATAGGGAATTTAAATCTTATGATGTGTGATGCATATGACAATGACAAATTCTATGAAAGAATCTTCCATGTGTCATATAACTCCTAAGACCTATGATGTCACTAAGCAAGATGACTTACCAAGTGATGTGGATGAGACCTCAAGTGATGATGATGCAAGTCACACACACACACCAATAGAAACCCTCAAGGAGAAGAAAAACCACATAAACAAAACTTTATTATAGGCATGTTTTGTTATCCTATAAAATTGACAAGGAAATTTTGCAGGTAGCCATACAAAAATTTGTTTTGGTTCCTCGCCAAGGTCCTCAAAGCATTCGAGAATGGCATAATATCCCCTTTTGAGAAAATCTAGTTTTTGAACTTAGTCTTTTGGTCCTTTTTTAGTTGGGCGCAGATCTTGTTCATGCAACATCAAATATATCTGTGCCCTCTTCTTTTCCTTTGGTGCATCCTTTGTTGTGTCCACATCAAAAATGTTCCACCTTCCCATGATACGCCTTTCAAACTGTGCCATGGCGCACGCGCCCACTTTGTTAACACTAAAAATGTTACGCCCTTAAGCGGTGCGCCAAAGCGCTAAAAACCCCATGTTGATAGTCCTGAATTCGCGCCAAAGGTGCAAATAATTTCATGCTGACAGACGCATAACCGCGCCAAAGGCGTAAATAATCTCGTGTTGGCATTCATTTTTGTGCGCCCTTAGAAAAATTTGGTGGCGAATTTATTATGCCTTTTCGTTATAAATAGGCGCATCCGACCTATCATTTTCACAATTGAAAACATGTGAAAAAGTTTATTCCTCTCGCACTGTCAAGACTCCTATCATCCCCGTGTCACTTTACATCGTATTCATGGACCCCACATCATTTTTTCCAGCCTATATATTCCTGGTAAGTGGTCCTTGCTTTTCTTATGGTTTTTGTTTTGGTTTGGTTGTCTGTAGGGTTATTTTGTTTAAAAAACAAGGAAATGAATCTAAAGAAACAATATGCACCCTCCAACCCATTTTGCATCTTCTTTCCCCCAAACTAGTTTCACCCTCCTCCCAGATCTACTGGCCTGGAGGGATTTGTCTCAAAAGTGATCCAAGATCCTCTTTGCTCTGTCCCCCTTCACTGTCAAATCCATGTTGAAAGAGCCCTGAAAACTGCATAAACCAATCGAAAAAGAAGAAATCCGAAGATATCACAATCCACAACCCATGGTTTTCCCTTGGTGCAAACACCATCATTATTGCATAAAACACAGTTGCACCAAAGGGCGCACTATCCCTACTTGCAACATTCAATCTTCCGCACCCTTTAAAAACTTTGAAATTATACGTGCTCAAGCATAACTCTAGATACACCAACATGTATGTCATGTAAAATTTTCTTGCACCGCGCCAAAGCCCCTGGCGCACCTTAACTCGACAATGCATCCTTTAATGCTGCACCCTTTGGCACACCAAAATGTTACGCAACATGTTCCAGATCTGCGCCATTAGCACATCTTTGCTGCCATGCAACACCAAATATACTTGCGCCCAATTTAAACCTTACGCAATGGGGCAAGCACATATATTTTAACCTCAACATTGCATGTTATTTATAATATTCGTGTGCCATGCACCCTTTAGCGCTTTGTTTTCTTCCTTCGCAAGACTCTACATCGGTGTGCCTTGCTTTTTCTCGACCTTGTAGACTGTAGTATACCATGAACAAAAACGTGCCTGATCAACATTTTGAGTGGGCAGAGATCATCAGCAGCACCATCTCCGAACAACTCCAACAACTCTCAATAATGGGGAGGTTCTACATGAACTCCTACGTTGTCTACGTTGCTTCCTCTGAGAGAGATTATTTGGCATTGAGCCGATGTGGGGTATGGCCCCAGGTGAAAATATATGAATATTATCCAGAATTGAAACTGGAAAACAACATTCCGTAGTTCACCAAGATCAACGATGCCTTCTTCTACGACATAATCTTCCTTCGAGGCCTAATATGACTCACGGTCGAACACCTAAGAGCATAGTGACTGCAACAGAGAAGTGGGGAGCGTTATTTACGTAATTTCCCACTTTCACTTATCTGAGAGCCGCCAAATTCTTGGGGGAGCCCACCAAGTTGCTAAATATATGCGAGGCCCTAAATTGATCCTTTCGGATCTATCTAGATAGCTCATCACATATCATGAGAAGTACTGAAAAGAAAGAAGGGCGTAACTCCATTCCCCTCACCATAAGTACACTTGCACTTCTCACACCAAAGCCGGGAAATGTTTACAGAACTAAAGATGCTTAACTTAAAGCATAATTTCCTGGCAAGGCCGACCTTTGATCCACGAAATTACCTCCCAAAGGCAAAGCTCGATCCAATCCACATCCCACAGATCGAGGATATTTATATCGATCTCTATCACGAGGTCGAGCTTAGAAGAAAGGATCACTCCTGCCTGGCCTTAGCAGAGATCATCCAGTATGGTGTGGCCATTTTTCCGAAAGGTTTCCAAACGATTGATCAAGAAGTTGATCAGGTATATCTAGATACAGACGGGGACAACTGGCCATTTGCCGAAATAGACAGAACAAGGGCACCTCAGATTATTGAGGAGAGGGTAAAAGGTACCTTACAGTGCACAGAACATTGGTGCAGATTTAATGGTCTCATTTACCTTGTGGTAGACTTCACCACGTCTCCCTTAGGTAATGCACCTTCCAGGCCAAAACATTTGCCAAAGGGAAAAGGAAAAGATAAGGAAGGGGAGTCAAGTACCACCTAAGAGAAAGCTCCTAAGATTCCTCCTTCCGCCGCCCGGGAGCGGGTCGTGCGCCCGCCTCCCTAGAAAAGGAAGCAAAAATAAGTGTTCCAACAGCACATCCACTCGGGATGTTACCACCGCCACAACCACCGAGCTTCCCATCATCCCTTCTCCCACTCCTCCTTCCCCTCCTCATGTCACTCAAGAAACCATTCCTTTGGTTGTGTCTTCTCCCCATCTTCTACTGTTCCCCCTTCCTCTTCCTCCATCTTCTCTTCCCTCGCGGAGCTGTCCCCCAGTATTTCTTCCCTCATCTCTCAGCTCCCTTCCACCCCCACAGTTTCCTCTCCTACAGTAACTCCTACCTCTGTAAGCATTGGAGATTCGGCTTCTTTATCAATGTCGTTGCCAAACGTCTCAACCCATTTCCCGAGTACATTGTAGTTGCTCCTTCTTCTTCCACCGTTCCCTCTTCTCCCGTTGGTCCCACTCCCTTAAGTCCAGCATGGATTTCCCAACACCTGAGCCAACACAAGAGGAAAGTCCCCATTGCACCTATGGACTTCTCTATCATTCCAACAAAAGGAGCTAAGAAGCAAAATCCAATAACCCGCTTCTCTCATAGTGCCTCAGGTGAAAGAGTAATAGAGATTACGTACCTTGATCCCACAAAGGATAAAAAGGATCTGTCTCCTATAGATTATACAGTGACACAGGTCACAATGGGAACGTCCTCCAAGAGCCTTCAAGGAGAGGCCTTATCTACAGTGGATGCCATTTGCAAGAAGCTTCAGGAAGCAAAGGAAGAGAAGATGATACTGAAAGAACAAAACAAACACCTTCTCCAAGCCCTGCAGAAAATGGGTAGTGCACCTCCTACAACTACCACTTAAACTCATGAGGTCCTTAGTTAGGATAAGATAAATGAATACGCCAAGATTGATGAAGAAGGCATGACAGTGACCACTTGGAGAGACCAAATCCCCAAAGATAGTGAGGAAGTGATCATGAAGTTCATTGAGCTATATCAAAACATTGGTTAGGCAAAAAAGGAACTCCAGGTGATAGAAGGACCTATCTCCCAATAGTTAGACCATGCTAGGTTACAACATGAGACGTTCCAGAAGATGCTCAATTGCTCAGACGATGATTTAGTTAAATTTAGCGTCTTCGATCACCCTAGAGCACCCAAAAAATTCCTTGATGCTTTGGACTACCGGGTCGATCAGATGGAATTTGTCTTGGAGAAGATAGACAAAGTCAAGGAGGAAGCCTTGGATGCGATGCATCAAATGGAGAAAATCATCCTGAGAATGTCTCCAGGCTTCCTCACTCCTTCATACACCTTAAGGAAGGCAGATGAAACCATCCGGATCTTCAAAGAGATCGTCTTGCAAGGGTTAGGCTCAGAAGCTACTTTTGACGTGGAATCCATCAACAACCTTTTGGCTTGCCGTGACTTTGTGGGTTACCTGATGGAGGTAGGAAATGAGTACTTAAAACTCCTAGAAAAACTCAAAGATGAACGGGAGACTTGTGAATTCATCGGTGATCACACCAAGGGTCCTGCTAGGATCAACTCCAGCCGATGATCAGCAAATTCATGGAATACCGGGCCCAATTCCACATTTCCTCTCCTAAGCAGAAGCAGGATACCCCTTTCCAGCCGCGAGACGATGACGAATAGCCTTCCTCTTCTTGGCTCTCTTCTCATTTTTGTAAAATATTTGAAAGTATGTTGACACAAATGATGACATCATCCATGTTGCACCATGGGTTGTTGTTATCCACCAAGTTGCCCCAAAACAACATTTGACTTTTAGATATTTTGTAATTAAGTTGTTGGTTTCTTTTTCCTTCTCTCTCCTTCTCCTTTTATATATACTTGAATGTTTTTATATTCAGGTGGTGGACACTTTTTAGATGAAAAATAGAAGTGAGAAGAAAAGACTTTGTACTTTTGTAACAAAAGAAAACATTAATACAAATATTAAGACTTTGTGCTGAATACATGTGTTATGTGCATCCGATCTTTCTTATGTCAGATCTATGTGTTTATTCTGTTAGATCTATCTCTACTTTTTTGTCATTTGTTCATCAGTATTGCTTTGTTCGTCTATGCAAGTAGGTTCGGCTCTGTTTACTACCAACCCAAAACATAGACCCTCTGACCTTTCTGCTTTGGAATTCATTTCTTTTCTCCCTTTAGATCTATCCTATCTCCTCTCCTCGCTTCTTTCCCTTCTTTTCATAGTTAGAAATACCCCAACTGGGATGAGATCCCAAACCCAAGAAGACGAGAATACTATGGGAATTGCATGATTCCTACTCGTAGAATAGCAATAAACGGCTTTGCTTTGTCTCAAAGAGGGGCCATGCCTGCAACTATTGACTCGTCATCCATAGATCCGCCCTCCCGGATGATTTTTTGGACCAATAGTTTTTGGTGAATCCGTTGGGGATTCAAATAGATCTATGTGAGTGTTGTGCCAGTTAAAGAACACTAACAGGTTGCTAAAGTAACTAAGAAAACCAATAAAACTGTAAAAATCACTACCTGTTTGCAAATCTTAACTTTTTGCTTAAAATTTAAATTTTTTGCAAAAGTGATCCTAACTGAAAATTTTCTTTTGAGATCCATAGATATGGGCTAATTAGAGATCTTTAGTTCACTGAGTTTTTACAAAAACCCATATTTTTCCGTAGATATGAGTTTTTGACATTTTACAAAAGTTTCAAACCCTTACAAAAAGTCAACTCTAAGATCTGAAAATTAGCTTGCTAAGTTAAACCATCATTTTATCCTTGTTGATATTTGTCATTAAACCGCAATCGGTTTTCGAAAGAGGGATAAAATTAAATATTTAGAAAAGTACATGCTGCTGATTTTTGTCAAAAAAATCAGAAAATCAGCAAGTACAACCAAAAAGAATTTTTAAATCCGCTCTGAAACATTACAGATCTGAAAGATACACTGGTAGGTGAACCATTTACCCGTGGCAGGAGAGCTCATGGGGAAGTGGATCCTACTTTTGATCTACTTCAAAGGCACAACTTTAGTATCACGCCAGCACGCTTTTCATCGCTAAGATCAGCCAATCGGTTAGCCAGAAGTGTCTCGCCTCCACGGAGGAACCATTTTTCACAGGGAGCCTCCACATCCCTTTGCAGTGCTTTGTTGCTCAGTGGAACTACACTCCCAGCTCGTGCCCTCTTTCCAGCTTTTCAAATGGCAGTACCGTGGGGAAACGTTATGGGCCCTCTTGCTTTGCCACATCCTGTTCACGCACTCCCTCATGGAAACCGAAAGAATTTCCCAAGATTTGATGGGAGTGGAAACCAAAGCACAGACTCACATATATCTGCATTCATCATGTCATGCAAAGTATTCTAGATATGACCCATGAAGATGTGTCAGTTCGCCTCTTTCTAGAGACCTTGCAAGGACCCGCAGCAGAATGGTTCCAACATTTGCCGGCCGGATCTATCACTAGTTGGGCCACATTACGAACTACATTTGAAGAAAGGTATAAGCCTTCAGAGGACGCATTTGTGTTACTATCCAAGATCACTCACCTAAAGAAGGAAGTCAATGAAACCATGCGTGATTTTATCACTCGTTTCAATTCACTAATTAACCGTGTGTGCCGCTTGCCATGCTGCCAATGCCAAAAATCAAAAGTGTTTCTTTATGAATGCCATGAGCTCAAGAGTAAGTTTCTTGCTCTTACAAGAACAAATTATCACTCTGGTTCTCACTTAAGTCTGCTACCATTTAAATAGAAGACAACCTACTTATATCTGGTGAATTAAAATGTGAGCCGTCCAAGCCCAAAGTTTCAACCCCTTCTCAAGCCACTTCATCAGATCCGGCTTTCCAGAAGATGGTGAATGACTTACTCACGTTAAAGAAGTAGTTAGCTCAAGCTTCTCCTAGCGCTTCATACCAAGATATCCCGTGAAGAAATTTCATTTCCAACAATGCCCCACAAAGGCCGTGGTTACCTGCAACTACTCCACGGTTGGCACTTGAGGCTCCTCCAGTCAATGCCCTAGTTGAGATTGAAGAAGAAGAGTAAAATTATGAAGAACCTTCATCCCAAGGTGAAGATGATCAAGATGTTGGTGAACTCGACTGGTGACTCTACAATCGGGTATATGGAATTTGAAGATGAGGAATTTGATGAAGAAGAGGGAACCCAAGGGTATGTAAGCGGGCAGTCATATGTTGTTTTCACCTGCTCTCAAGGAAAAGAATCAGAAGTTGCTGCCAGGATACAAAAAGAGAAGGCCGTGTCAAACACACCTCCAACCATTGCTAAAAGAGGTAATCCTCTTCTGCTCAACCTCTATTAAGTCCTTTACAAAAATATTTTCCACCCATATCTCCTCCAAATCTACCTTCTCCCATTCCCATAAAGACCAGTAAACCTACCCTACCACCGTGAAGTGAGGGACTCATTCCCTCATCGACGTAACCCTTGGTCGCATTCGACATAATTGATCATGCTAAAAAGACCAAGATTCAAATGTCTGAGGTTGAATATCTCCAGTCAAACCCTGAGCAGCTTATAAGATTGACCGAATATATCCAAAGCCAAGCTGCCGTAGCTTCCCATGTCTCCCAAAGGGATCCTTTCCACTCCTCCTGCGTCTCGCGTAAATGTGGCCTCGACTTCCGTATCAGGTAAAATTGAACCTTTTTATCTTTCCTCCTAATCAATGGACACAAGCTAAGCAATTGCATAATTGATTTTGGGGCTTCCGATAATGTCATGCCGGTGAAGGTCACCCACACTTTGGGCCTCACTCTTACCAAGCCTTTCGACAGATGTTACTCCATGGAAACCAAACAAGTTCCATTAATTGGTCAGATCAAAGATGCACAGTTCACCTTTGCGGCGTTCCCGAAAAAAAGAGTAAAGATGACTATCCTCATTGCTTTGATATCCCCCCGTAGCGTATGGAATTATACTAGCAAGGAGATTTTGAGAGAAGTTGGTGGAGAGATTTATATGGATTGGTCCAAAGCCGAGAATCCCATCAAAGGTGTAATGCAGACATTGGATCCTGAATCACAAAATAAGTACTTGGTCACCAATTTTGACGACCCCAAAGCCCAAATTCTCTTTGAATCATCGAGAGATGGGAAACTACTTCTTATCTACTAAGTCTGACAAAATGGACATTCTCATCCAAGAGGAGGACCTTAACAAGATATGGACGCTATAGTTTGATGGCAGTTGTGTAACTAGTGGATGCGGTGCTGGAGCTGTGCTAATATCTCTTGAGGAGGAGATTTTTCCTCTCTCTTTCAAGTTGTAATTTTTCAACATGAATAATACTGCTGAATACAAATCTTTGCTACTTGGCATGCAAGCTACAAAAGAAAGGGGAATCAAGAACCTGAAAGTACAAGGCGATGCCAAGCTAGTCGTGAATCAAGTAAAAAGAATATACCAAGTAAAGAATGAAAGGCTCAGGCATTA
Organism: Taxus wallichiana var. yunnanensis; assembly: GCA_018340775.1. Taxonomy (NCBI): domain Eukaryota; kingdom Viridiplantae; phylum Streptophyta; class Pinopsida; order Cupressales; family Taxaceae; genus Taxus; species Taxus wallichiana. The sequence goes on from CM031235.1 coordinate 186,115,457, forward strand.
CCACAACGCAGTGTGGGATAACATTGAGGAATTTGATGCCTTCTCAATAAAATCCGTTCCAAGAGCTTAGAATGATATGGCCGACTCCTTAGATTTATCGGTATCTCTCATGCTCCCTCACCCAGGGTTAAAAACAAACAATTATACTATTGAGGTAGTCTTCGCCCAAGCGTGCTAGACAATTCTCAAAGACCACTGTTGGCGGTATTCAACAATGACAATTAACTTATTTCCTTTCTAGAGAAGTTAGATAATTTTAGTGAGCTTCACTTTGAAGGATCTACTTCTGCATGCCGTGAATCAGTCACCAATCAAGCAAGTGAATCAAAAGGAGGTGATGGCATATGTCGGCTCAAGGAAATAAAATCGAAAGGTTTAGTTTCTCTAGAACGATTGTTTGACAAACATGATCGTTTTGTCAAGAAGAAGCAGAAAGATGACCCTAACTCCTCTCCAGAGACCGAATTGGTTAATCTAGGTACTATGGAACACCTACAACTTGTGAACATTGGGAAGTGTTGCACACCGAAGAAATGCGAAAGTTCACCAAATTGTTGAAGAAATACATGGACGTATTGGCATGGTCTTATGCTGATCTAAAGTCTTTCAAGCCGAAGGATGTTCAACATGACATCTGTTAAAAGAGGAGGTCAAACCTTTTCACCAAAAATAGAGGCACTACAATCCTAAGATATCAGGTACCATCCAGGCTGAAATACAGAAGATGCTGGATGCAAGGATCATTTTTCCTATCCACCACAGTACTTGGGTAGCAAACATCATGACAGTATGTGAGAAAAATGGCAAAATACGCATATGCGTAGATTTTCGCAACCTGAATCAAGCGTCCTTGAAGGATAATTACCCGCTTCCCATAATGGATCGAGATCTGCAGCAAGTGTAACGGTTCAGAAATGCTGTCCATGCTTGACGGTTTTTAGGCTACAATCAAATGGAAGTCTCACTTGAGGATCAATTCAAAACAACATTCACTACTCCCTGGGGCACATTCGCCTATAGCAGGATGCCTTTTGGCTTGACCAATGCGTTGGTGCTACCTTTCAGCGGGTGATGGACTTTGCATTCAAAGGTATGATGGGAAAGGTTATCGTGGTTTATCTAGATGACTTAACTGTGTTCTCTAAACAACGAAGTGATCCATTGTGATCATTTGGAGCAAGTATTGATTAGATGCCGAGAACACGGGATCTCTCTAAACCCAAAAAAGTCTATTTTCGGGGTCACCGAAGGAAAGTTGCTAGGACACATTGTAAGCAAGGAAGGGACAAAGATAGATGTTGAAAGGGTTAAGGCTATTCAGAGCCTTACTTTACCTACAAGCAAGACCGGTGTTCACTCCTTCTTCAGAAAAGTGAATTTTCTCAGCGCTTTGTTCCCGACTTTGCTGAAAAGACTCACCACATATCAAATATGATGAAAGGGTCACAAAATTTCTGGTGGAGCAAAGAAGGAAAGACGTCATTTGAGGATATAAAAACCTCTATCGCTCATGCACTAGTTCTGGTATGTCCCGATTTCTCCAAGGATTTTATCATGTATAGTTATGCATCTGAGCATACTGTATCAGCCATCTTAATGCAAAAGAACTCTGAGGATGTTGAATCTCCAATAGCGTTCATGAGTTCTCCTCTCAAGCCTCATGAATTGAAGATGTCTCAATTGGAAAAACACGCCTTCGCCGTTGTCAAAGCAGTCAAGAATTTCGGTACTACATCTTGAACTCTCATACGGTTGTGTTGGTTCCCGACATGATAGTTAAGTCAATCCTAACTCAACAAGAGTTAGGAAGCTTACGAGGGAATTGGATCGCAAAGGTCCAAGAGTATGATCTAGACATAAAACCAACCAAGCTAGTAAGAGGCAAGGGCCTATGTCAGCTTATGGCTGAAAACAAAGATTCAGAGGTCCCTAAAGAAAAAGATGATTGCATCGATGGAATGCAAGGCCAGCTGGAGAAAGCTGATTCTCTACCTATGGTTCTATTCGTTGCGACTAGCGACGAATGGTATTCTGATATCACTTTCTTTCTCACTTATGGTGAGTTTCCAACTCATCTAACTTCAAAAGATAAGTGTCTTTGTAAAACTCGGGGGCAGCTAGATATGTCATCTGGGATGATGGTTTATACAAGCGTGGGATTGATGGCATCTTCTTGCGATGCGTTGACAAGCCACAACAGGTAAAATTGCTAGAAAGTTTCCATGATTCAGCTTGCGGTGGTCACTTTTCCTCTTCCATCACAACACATAAGATCATCCGGGCTAGGTACTATTGGCCAACGCTATTTCAGGATCTGACCACCGGGTAGAAAAATGTGAGCTCACAACGGTTTGTTGGCAAACCAAAATTGGCTGCTTTTCCCCTCATACCGGTCGTTATTGAAAAACCATTCAGAAATAGGGAATTGACTTTATTAGGGCACTACATCCCCAATCAAGTGCGGACATAGTTATGTCCTAACAACAAAAACTACTTCACCAAATGGGTGGAGGCCATACAGTTAAAACATGCCACTTCGAAGTTGTTTGCAACTTCATCAAGGAAAATATCATCCTGAGGTTTGACATCCCACACAAGATCATTGCTGATAATTCTTCTAACTTCTCCTCATGGGAAGTTATCAATTTTTTCTATGAATACGGGATAACCTTGGCCCATGCCTCAGATTATTACCCCCAGGGGAATGGTCAGGCAGAATCTAGCAATAAGAACTTAGTGACCATCATACGGAAGCTAGTCGATAAGAATCAACGGTCATGACACAAGTCATTGTATGATGCTTTGTGGGCAGACCGTATTACTCCAAAGAGGTCCCTCGGTATGTCACCTTTTCAAGTGTTATATGGAATCGACGCCGAGCTTCCCATTTCTGCGGAACTTCCTGCTCTATGCTTGGCACGAGCGATCAAAGATGAAAATTTCTAAAATTCTCTTGAAAATAGGATCATGTATCTACCAGAGCTTGAGGAAAAAGAATAAGAGTGGTCGACAGGATCACCGAACATCAGAATCAAGTCAAGAGACTGTTCGATGAAAAGGCCAAGCAAAGAGATTTTTAGGTAGGAGATCTCGTCCTTTTGTGGGACAAGTGAAGAGAGCCAAAAGGCATGCATGGAAAGTTTGATTCTCTATGGAGAGGACCTTTCAAGATTAAGCAGCTCAATGGAAAGAATAACTTCTATCTCTCGTATCTAGATGGAACCGAGCTCCCACTTCCCTATAGCGGGAAACATCTCAAAATATTCAGGAAGTAGAGCTTGCTATCTTCTTTGTACATTTTAATTTATGTCGTGTGTTTGCTTTTGTTGGTTGTGTGTTTTCTTTTGTCATCACCCTTGTTTTTGACTTTCTGTAACCCAATGGATAGGCACATGTTGATCTGGGATTCTCTACCTTTTGAGCTTCACTTAAAGATAGTCCCCATAAAGAGTCAACTATTATCCTGTAAAATTGAAAAGGGCAATTTTGTAGGTAACCATACCAAAATTTTGTTTTGGTTCCTCGCCAAGGTCCCTTAGTATTCGAAATGGCATAATATCCCCTTTCCGAGAAAATCTAGTTTTTGAACTTAGTCGTTTGGTCCTTTTTGGTTGGGCGCAGATCTTGTTCATGTAACATCAAATATATTGCACCCTCTTCTTTTCCTCTAGTGCATCCTCCATCGTGTCAACATCAAAAATGTTGTGCCTTCCCATGATGTGCCTTTCAAACCTGCGCCATGATGTATGCGCCCCACTGTTAACACTAAAAATGTTACGCCCTTAAGCGGTGCATCAAAGCGCTAAAAACCCCATGTTGATAGTCTTGAATTTACGCCAAAGGCATAAATAATTTCATCTTTGACGATGACGCATATAACTGTGCCAAAGGCGCAAATAATTTCATGTTGGCATTCATTTTTGTGTGCCCTTAGAAAAATTTGGTGGCGCATTTATTACGCCTTTTGCTATAAATAGGTGCATCCGACCTGTCATTTTCACAATTGAAAACATGTGAAAAAGTTTATTCCTCTGCACCTGTCAGCGCTCCTATCATCCCCGTGTCACTTTACATCGCATTCGTGGACCCCGCATCATTTTTTCTAGCCTATATATTCCTGGTAAGTGGTCCTTGCTTTTCTTATGGTTTTTGTTTTGGTTTGGTTGTCTGTGGGGTTGTTTTGTTTAAAAAACAAAGAAATGAATCTAAAGAAACAATATGCACCCTCCAGCCCATTTTGCAATCTTCTCTCCCCAAACTAGTTTTACCCTCCTTCCAGATCTCATCGTCCTCGGAGGGATTTGTCTCAAAAGTGATCCAAGATCCTCTTTGCTCTGTCCTCCTTCACTATCAAATCCATGTTGAAAGAGCCCTAAAAACCGCATAAACCAATTGAAAAAGAAGAAATCCGAAGATATCACAATCCATAGCCACGGCTTTTCCTTGGCATAAACACCATCATTGTTGCATAAAAACATAGTCATACCAAAGGCGCATTGTCCCTACTACCGCATCATGCAATATTCCTACACCCTTTAGAAACTCGAAAATCATACACAGCACAAGCGCAACTCCGGATACACCAACATGTATGTCATGTAAACTTTTCTGTGCCATGCCAAAGCCCTGGCACACCTTAACTCGACGATGCATCCTTTAATGCTTCACCCTTGGCACACCAAAATGTTCGCAACATGTTCTAGATCTGCGCGCTATCGAATCGCTACCATGCAACACCAAAAATACTTGTGCCAGCTTTAAACCTTACGTAATGGCGCAGAACATATCTTTTAACATCAACATTACATGTTATGTGTAATATTCTTGCGCCATGCACCCTTTGGGCACTCGTTTTCTTCCTTACAACACTGCATCGATGCGCCTTGCTTTTTTTGACCTTGTATCCTACAAGTATACCATGAACAAAAACATGCCTGATCAATGTTTTGAGTGGGAAGAGATCATCAGCAACACCATCTCTGAACAACTCCAACAACTCTCAACAATAGGGAGGTTCTACATGAACTCCTACGTTGTCTATGTTCATGTTGCTACCTCTCGAGAGAGATTATTCGCACCGAGCCAATGCGGGTATGGCCTCAGGTAAAAATATATGAATATTATCTAGAATTTAAATTGGAAAACAACATTCCGTAGTTCACCAAGATCAACGATGCCTTCTTCTATGGCATCATCTACCTATTGAGGCCCAATATGACTCACGGTCGGATGACCAAGAGCATAGTGACTGCAAGAGAGAAGTGGGGAGTGTTATTTACCTAATTCCCCACTTTCACTTATCGAGAGGCTCCAACTTCTTAGGGGAGCCCACCAAGTTGCCAAGATATGCAGGCCCTAAACTGATCCTATTGGAGCTGTCCAGACAGCTCATCACATATCATGAGAAGTGCTTGAAAAGAAAGAAGGGTGGAACTCCATTCCCCCTCACCGTGGGTAGGTAAACTTTCACTTCTCACACCAAAGCCCCAGAAATGTTTACAGAATCTAGATTGATTAACTTAAAGCATAATTTCCCACAAGGCTGACCTTTGATCCATGAAATTACCTCCCAAAGGAAAAGCTCGATCCAATCCACGTCCCACAGATCGAGGATATCTATATCGATCTCTATCATGAGGTCGAGCTTAGAAGAAAGGATCACTCCTACACTCGGCCTTAAAGAGAGATCATCTAATATGGTGTGGCCATTGTTCCGAAAGGTTTCCAAACAACTGATCAAGAAGTTGATCAGGTATATCTAGATACGGACGGGGACAACTGGCCATTTTCTGAAATAGATAGAACAAGGGCACCTCAGACTATTGAGGAGAGGGTAAAAGGTACTGCAAAGACACAAAACATTGGTGCAGATTTAATGGTCTCATTTACCTTGGGGTAGACTTCACCACGTCTCCCTAGGTAATGCACCTGCCAGGCTGAAACATTTTCCAAAGGGCAAAGGAAAAGATAAGGAAGGGGAGTCAAGTGCCACCCAAGAGCAAGCTCCCGAGAGTCCTCCTTCCGCCGCCCAGGAGTAGGTCGTGCGCCCTGCCTCCCTAGAAAAGGAAGCAACAATAAGTGTTCCAACAGGCACATCCACTCAGGATGTTACCACTACTACAACCACCGAGGTTCCCATCATCCCTTCTCCCACTCCTCCTTCCCCTCCTCATGTCACTCAAGAAACCATTCCTTTGGTTGTGTCTTCTCCCCCATCTTCTACTGTTCCCCCTTCCTCTTCCTCCATCTTCTCTTCCCTCGCGGAGCTGTCCCCAATATTTCTTCCCTCATCTCTCAGCTCCCTTCCACCCCCACAGTTTCCTCTCCTACAGTAACTCCTACCCCTGTGAGCATTGGAGATTCGGCTTCTTTATCAATGTCGTTGCCAAGCGTCTCAACCCACTTCCCTGGTACATTGTAGTTCCTTCTTCTTCTTCCACCGTTCCCTCTTCTCCCGTTGGTCCCACTCCCTTAAGTCCAAAGCATGGATCTCCCAACACCTGAGCCAACATAAGAGGAAAGTCCCCATTGCACCTATGGACTTCTCCGTCATTCCAACAAAAGGAGCTAAGAAGAAAAATCCAATAACCCGCTTCTCTCAGAGCGCCTTAGGTGAAAGAGTAATGGAGATCGCATACCCTGATCCCACAAAGGATAAAAAGGATCTGTGTCCTACAAATTATACAGTGACACAAGTAAAAATGGGAACGTCCTCCGAGAGCCTTCAAAGAGAGGCCTTATGTATAGTGGATGCCATTTGCAAGAAGCTTCAGGAAGCAAAGGAAGAGAAGAGGATACTGAAAGGACAAAACAAACACCTTCTCCAAGCCCTGCTGAAAATGGGTAGTGCATCTCCTATAACTGCCACTGAAACTCTTGAGGCCCTTAGTTAGGATAAGATAAACGAATATGCCAAGATTAGTGAACAAGGCATGGCAGTATCCACCTGGAGAGACCAAATCCTCAAAGATAGTGAGGAAGTGATCGTGAAGTTCACTGAGCTATATCAGAACATTGGTCAGGTGAACAAGGAACTCCAGGCGATAGCAGGACCTATCTCCCAAGAGTTGGACCATGCTAGGTTACAACATGAGATGTTCCAGAAGATGCTCGATTGCTCAGCCGATGATTTAGTTAAATTTGGTATCTTTGATCACCCCAGAGCACCCAACAAAGTTCTTGCTGCTTTGGACTACCGGGTCGATCAGATGGAATTTGTCTTGGAGAAGATAGACAAAGTCAAAGAGGAAGCCTTGGATGTGATGCATCAAATGGAGAAAATTTTCCTGAGAATGTCTCTAGGCTTCCTCACTCCTTCATACATCTTAAGGAAGGTAGATGAAACCATCTGAATCTTCAAAGAGATCATCTTGCAAGGGTTAGGCTCAGAAGCTACTTTTGACGTGGAATCCATTAACAACCTTCCGGGTTGCCACAAATTCATGGGTTACCTGATGGAGGCAGGAAATGAGTACTTCAAACTCCTAGAAAATCTCAGAGATGAACGGGAAATTTGTGAAGTCATCGGTGATCACACCAAGGGTCCTGCTCAGGATCAACTCTAGCCGATGATTAGCAAATTCATGGAATACCGGGCCCAATTCCACATTTCCTCTCCTGAGTAGAAGTAGGATACCCCTTTCCGGCCATAAGACAACGATAAATAGCCTTCCTCTTCTTAGATATCTTCTCATTTTTATAAAATATTTGAAAGTATGTTGACACAAATGATGACATCATCCATGTTGCACCATGGGATGTTGTTATCCACCAAGTTGCCCCAAAGTCAACATTTGACTTTTAGATATTTTGTAGATATTTTGTAATTAAGTCGTTGGTTTCTTTTTTCCTTCTCTCTCCTTCTCCTTCTATATATACTTGAATGTTTTTGTATTCAAAGTGGTGGAAATTTTTAGATGAAAAATAAAAGTGAGAAGAAAAGGCTTTGTACTTTTGTAACAAAAGAAAACATTAATACAAATATTAAGACTTTGTGCTGAATACATGTGTTATGTGCATCGATCTTTCTTATGTCAGATCTGTGTGTTTATTCTGTTAGATCTATCTCTACTTTTTTGTCATTTGTTCATCAGTATTGCTTTGTTCGTCTATGCAAGTAGGTTCGGCTCTATTTACTACCAACCCCAAACATAGACCCTATGACCTTTCTGCTTTGGAATTCATTTCTTTTCTCCCTTCAGATCTATCCTATCTCCTCTCCTCACTTCTTTCCCTTCTTTTCATAGTCAGAAATACCCCAACTGGGATGAGATCCCAAACCCCTAAAGGTAGAATACTATGGGACTTGTGTAGATTCCTACTGGTAGAATAACAATAAACTAGTTTTGCTTTGTTGTCTCAAAGAGGGGCTATGCCCTGCACACTGTTGGCTCATCTATCCATAGATCTGCCCTCCCAACAGATTTTCGGACCAACATGTTTCAAATTTAGTTGATCACTAACCCAACAAGGAGCACCAACCCCACAATTAACATCAACCCCTAGTTTAGTAGAGCATCAATTCTACAAGGATGCACCAACCCCTAGATGAATCAACACCAACAAAATCCATCCGGAATGAATGTCATCTCTCGAAATGTTTCTCAAACAACTGTTGATGAATCTATGAAGCTCAATCTCCTCTCTATCTTCCTCAAAACATATCTGTAGCTTTGAAGTCACACTTCTAGGATCATCAATCACTCAATGAACACAATTACTTCATCTTCTCAATGCATTCACAATCAACTAGGAATTTTCTAGTTCTTGACAACTTTAAATGTCTCTAAATCTTAAAAATGGATTCAAATGGTCAAATGGATTCATTAAACCTTCTCAAAAATTTCAAGAGTCTCATACCATGCTAATACACTCAAAAAATTGAATTCAAGCAACCAAAATCAACTTTTTTCACCTTTCCCTGTATTGCTTACTTAGATTCTCAAGAACATGGTTGTTGAAATTGTAGGAGTTGCAATGGTCCACAAGGCTTAGGGTGAAATTATTTAATGTTTTGAGAACCCTTTTCCAAGACACAAGTGTAGGTAAGTTTTTTTGATTCAACTCTTCAAGCCACCGCTTCTTCCTTCAATGTCCTCCAATCTAGAGCTCTTCTTGCTACTTCATCCTGTCACAACACCAAGTTCGGTGTAAATTTTTATTTCAAAATTGTTTCCTCCTTCTAAATAGTGATTCAAATACCCATTTGGGTGTGCAACATATGAACCAAAACTTATATGGTCTTCCTTTGCAATATATTTCTCTATTCTAACTCGATGACACTCCTTTTATGTGTTTACTATAGGAAAATTCTTCAATGTCATAAAAATCTCTTAGCTAATGGCGTAAATTAGCAATACACCCCTTGATTATAGGTTCAGTAAGACTATGAGACATATTTATCTTAAGTTTTATCTCGTGATTTAATATTTTGACCTTTCTTTCATGAAAATATTTATAAACCCTAGGAGGGTTTTGTAACATACTCGAGAATAAAATTTCTTTCCTAAAATCCCCGACTCCTATTTTCAAAGGTTCAAACCACTTGGTATGTTCCGTAATAATGTTTAGAAGCTTTTCTTCTTACCAGGAACCCTAATATACCTCCATATTCAATAATTTAGTGACAACTACCTCGTTATCAACAAGAAAATAAAGTATTCATTCAATATACCTGTGGTTTCCATTATGGAATGCTCATTTTGGGATCTTATAAACTGTTACATGGAATTCAAATCACCTAAAACACTCACATTTAAACACACAAATACAACAGTAAAAATACCAGGATAATTTTTTTGACTTACATTTCTCACTACACAACACCACAAGGGCTCCAAGTAGAGAAACACAACAACACAAAAGACAAATACATAATTCATTGACTCACATAGACACATGACAACACCATATACATATTGATGCCACACTTTCCCAATGAATGAATGCAAGCAATAATCCCAACCACAAGAAAAGGGACTCAAGGATTTGCAAACCCACAACACATCATTACCATGATTACATCTTCGTTATGATTAACATTATTATGTAAGAATAATTTTCTCCCTTTTCCACCTACAGGTTCATAAGTTCATTCCACATTCAACTTACAGTTTGGCCATTTAATTTTGCTCTTTATCACTTATGACAATCTCCATCACATACATACTTATTTTCCATATTTCAAATTGCATATAAGATTCCTAATTCTCTCGCTCTTATGCTAAAGGTTTGTTTCTCAAAATATGTTTAGTCCATGTTTAATTTTAGCCTCATTATGAAAGGGGACCAACCATAAGTTTTCGAGGAAAAAAATAATATGATTCAAAGGAGGTGAAGGTTCAACTTTTCCCTTTTCTATAAACTTCCTTCCATACGAAGCACATTTGTTCTTGAACTATGGTGGTTTTAGTACCAATTTTAGTTTGATTTAGTTAAGCATTTACAAAACATACATTTTTATTTTATTTTATTTTTAGTGGACTCTATATTGGCTCAAATGCCTAGTCCCACCAAGAACAATTTGTATCCATTATTAACAAAAATTCAATGCCTAAATACTCCATAAGGACTTGAAGTGAATTTTTTTGTTCCTAAACCATTATCACATTACTCTTGTATTCTCATTTCATTTACAATGTTTCTTAGGTCTCTTTTTTTCAAAGTGTCACTTTATAACATAGAGAGTTACAAAATTACTTGTTTACCATTTTGAAGAAGTATACGATTGGAAGCATTATAACTACACATGAACCCCAAGTGAATTGTGTTCAAGGTAAGATCCCATGTTTCTGCATTTCATGATTTCGCATGTGAAATTTATTTTATTCTTAATGTCATAAAAGGTCATAACAAGGGATTACGAGACCAATTTTTTGGTTCCTTAGGTTCTCTAAAGTCAACATAATTCTAATCAATTTCGTTTGTAAAGAGTTACTTACCATTTTCTACCCACAAGTTAACCCCTTAATTAGCCACGGTTTGGTTTGATTCTAATTGCACCTAATGATATACACCCCAACTATATATGAGTTTAAGGTGAGAGTACAAGGTTTAAGTTCATTGTATGGTTTCAACTTATTCTATGCTAGGAAGGATCACACATGAAGACAAGTTATGCATGAATCTTATACTAGGGTTCGACTGTTGGGGTTAGATTCCTTTATTACATTTTCAAGGTAAAAACACAACACCAATTATTTAATCATCTATTGCACACTAGAAATGCTCTAGAAGATATCAAATTAAAATTCATTTAACACACACACACACACACACAAACACACATATATATCAGTCCTTTTTACCACACGTAACTATGAATTAAAATTACACCTATAAAATACACATTTCCCAAGGTATCCCGAAAATAACATCTTATACATTTAGCAAATTTCAAATAGAAATTTTCTGTAACATGGGACTACATTATACATATATACATTTTACAAAGACCTTTATAAATTACAATAATAAAAATGAATTACACAACGCCTTTTCACCATCTTTCTTGTATCCTGCAAAACCATGTGAGCATGACATCAGCGATAAATCACTGACATGGCATCCACCCTAATCTAACATAATTAACATCTTTAGTTTCCCATTTAAATAATAAAATTAATAATTTTCATTGGAAAGGAAAAGGGTTAAATACATGTATTCATTTAATTTCATTTCACTTCATTTCATAACCATGGAGAGAGGAAGAGATAGGAAAGAGAGAGATAAACTATTTTCCCAAAAGTCAAATTTCACACAACAAGCCACAAGATAGAGTTCCAAACAATTATTTACAAGTGTCAACAAATTTCCACAGTGGTTTGGTAACCCAATGAGGGTCCTACATATTTCATTTTTACATTTTCCTGCTAGCTACAAAAGCATTCAAAATAGGCTTGAAGGCTAAGAAACCAATTTCAAATGTTGTCTTCCGATAAGGAAACATACCACAGTTAAATTTCAATGTGTCCACCTATATACCAAGATTTCATAGGAACTGATGGAATTCAAAAATGGTGATTGGTTTATGATTGGTGGTTAGTTTTCCTAGGCCATCAGTCGTAATTAGCCTAGTTGCAAATGATCAAGGTTACCTCGAGGGCTCAAAATCCATGTCGAATACTAACATTCGATGGACGAACAAATAATTAGAAAATTTCCTACAAGTTTACCTATATATGGAGAATTCATTAGATTTGACAAGACTGATAACTCAAAATGGGTTTCAAATGGTGACGGGTTTTCCAAAGCCATTGGTCGTAATTGGTCCAGATTTGACTGGTCAAACTTTGACAAGAGGCCTATAAAACCTATTAGCCAAACTAACCAGAAATGATATTTTCTTGAACCAAAGGTTCCACAAAATTTTCTATTAAAAATACTAGAGGTTTGTGAAGGCTAATAAGAATTTTGTTGTTCAGGGTTCAAACGACGGTCAAAACAAAAGTCAACTTTTCGTTTTAACAGCTCCCCAAAAGTGTAAAACGAAGTGACAAGGCTCCTAGAGAAGTGCCGAAAAGAGCACAAACAGTCAAACGAGGTTGAGCTAATTCTTGGCACGACTCTCTATATAACAACGAACACAGACAACACTTGACATCTCATGTATGAGGTTCAAAGTGTTGTTTTGCAAGTCTCTGGAAATTACGTTTTTCTAACTTACAAGGTAGATAGAAAGGTGGTTTTAGTTGACGACTCATCTAGCTCTCGCCAATACCAATGGGCATGAGCACCAAATTTTGATACCCTGGGTCTAACAGGGTATAATGTTGTGGTCGCAACCATGAATGATGATCAAAATACAATTTGGTAATATAAAAATAAGGAGTTTTATTGTTTTGCGCTAAAAGACTGGTTACAAAGTTCTCCAATTTGTGTCGAAAGAGTGATTTAAGTTTATGCTTGGCTACCAAGTGTTACATGGGTTACATAAGTGTCATATTTCATTTTATTATTTTACAAAACAAGTTTATATAAACATAATAATCGAATGTGTGACATTCCAAAATTTTAAATTTATTTCATTGCAAATGAAAAACTAAAGTACGAGAATTATGAAGGACAAGGTGAGATGAACCATGCTTGGGAGATATTTGCATCTGCACTGTATGGTCGGTTTCATCTACATTCCACAAGGCACTGAATCTCTATTAGAATTCCGTCAAAAACTCACGAGCATTTGGAAACTCCCCCATATGAACATTGTTTGAAATTCTCCAAGGCCGCTTTGTATGTGAAAGCTAAAAACTCTAAGATTTAGTTCAAGTTGTTGTTGTTACGCCCAAGATGTGACCGTTAAATCCCCTCATCGGTCAATTTTTTTCTTTTTATTCATTACCCATTCTCGCCCATGATTTAGGTTCCTTGATAGGGTTTACTTGGTTGTCCTTATCATACTTCATACACCGCTCCTTGTCCATAAGAAATTTACAAGCTTCCCGAATCTTAATGAAATGTGTTTCTGCGGATTCTCCTTCCTCTAGATCCCTAGTCCCATGATAAACATTAAGATGATAGTTTTTGGCAAGACGTCTATAAGAAGATTTTATTTCTTCTTCATCAACATCCCTATCCATCTCAAGAGTTTCATAAGGTGATTGTTGGGACTTCCAAGTGGATTCCCAGTAGATAATCCCGACTCTTTAAAAGAAAACCGAATTCATTTATTTATTTGTTGGTGTGGCACGGGTTGGGAAAAACATTAATAGGCTTGAATTTTGGAGAAGTATTATATTGAAAGGGCATTATTTGGTGAATAAAATGAAGGAGGCAACCATATGGGGATGACAACATCCCGCAATAGCCAACGCCAAAATAGTAGCCTTAAAACAAGGTATGGACATCCACTAATGCATTATGGAGAATTTTTTTGTCGAGTTGTTTTAGTTACGAGTGCCTTGAAGGATATGCCCTTGAGAATGTGGAAACATGAGTAAGGAATGTGAACTATTTTCAAAAATGCCAAAAAGAAACGTGGGCTCCCGGACTTTTCCAAGGGTGTGTTGTTGGAACCATGGATGGAGGGTGCAGTGAGAATAAGAAATTGATAGTGGAAATCCAACTTGCTAATTTCATATTCATGCTTGCAATGAAAAAATTAAGCCCATGCAAATGAAAACCACAAAAAACCTAATGAAATTCAAGGTTGTAAAGAGAGAAGGAATGAGAAATGGTAGACGTAAAGGCTAGAGTACATGTAAGATAGATTCTCATCAGCAGAAAAGTAACTCCATACAACTATGAATGGAGTGCCTCCTTATCCCCAAGTTTTTTCCCTTATTCTTCTGCCGATAATCCAACAAAAAAATGATAGGGGAAAACTTCTTTTCCTAGAAAAATTAAGTGCATTTCGATATGCAAATCCAAATCCAAATCAATCGTTCTATCGGAAAAATGAAAGAGGAGGAATTATGGTTATAGAATAGTTAATGCCTATCGACCTCAAATAGAGTGCAAGAATTATTATGCAAAAGGGAAAAGAAAGGTCGAAATTTACAAGCTTCCCGAATCTTAATGAAATGTGTTTCATGCGGATTCTCCTTCCTCTAGATCCCTAGTCCCATGATAAACATTAAGATGATAGTTTTTGCGAAGACGTCTCTACAAGAAGATTTTATTTCTTCTTCATCAACATCCCTATCCATCTCAAGAGTTTCATAAGGTGATTTTTGGGACTTCCAAGTGGATTCCCTGGTAGATAATCCCGACTCTTTAAAAGAAAACCAATTCATTTATTTATTTGTTGGTGTGGCACAGGCTGGGAAAAACATTAATAGGCATGAATTTTGGAGAAGTATTAAATTGAAATGGCATTTTCCTGGTGCAGAAAATGAAGGAGGAAACCATATGGGGATGGAGAACAACCCTTACAATATCCAGTGTCAAAATAGTAGCCTTAAAACAAGGTATAAACATCCACCAATCCATTATGGAGAATTTTTTTGTCAGCTTGTTTTAGTTACGAGTGCCCCTCAAGGATATGCCATGAGAATGTGGAAACATGCGTAAGACATGTGAAATGTTTTCCAAAATTCCTGAAAGAAATGTGGGATCCCAAATTTTTCCAAGGGTGTGTTGTTGGAACCGTGGATGGAGGGTGTAGCGAGAAGAAGATAATGACAGGTGGAAAATCCACCTTGATAATTTCAGATCCATCCTGCAATGAACAAATCAAGCCCATGCAAATGAAAACCATAAAAAATATAATGAAATTCAAGGTTGTAAAGAGAGAAGGAATGAGAAATGGTAGACGTAAAGGCTAGAGTACACGTAAGATAGATTCTCATCAGCAGAAAAGTAACTCCATACAACTATGAATGGAGTGCCTCCTTATCCCCAAGTTTTTTCCCTTATTCTTTTGCCGATAATCCAACAAAAAAATGATAGGGGAAAAATTATTTTCCTAGAAAATTAAGTGCATTTCAGATGCAAATCCAAATCCAAATCAATCGTTCTATCCAAAAAATGAAAGAGGAGGAATTATGGTTATAGAATAGTTAATGCCTATCGACCTCAAATAGAGTGCAAGAATTATTATGCAAAAGGGAAAAGAAAGGTTTAAGGGGTCCTTTGGGTGGCCCATGCCCCGCACCCCCTCTGTCATCCCGGATGCCTACCACACGCAACCTCCCGCTATATGCCACCAACATACCACTCCTCTCCCACACATTTAAACACCCACTAACTCCATCCTCTAACCACCACCAAACATGGATTTCCTCCCCACCCCCTTTTTAAATTTAGAAAAGGAACGTTGGGCACTACATTTCCCTCCCCTTATAAGAGTATCGTCCTCGATGCGTCACATAACAAAGGTTAAAATAGGTACTCATGAGAAAGGATGAATGATCAACATCTTATGTCACCAAAAAAGGATACTTGTTGCTAAAGAGAGACCACAAAGAAGGAGGCAAGGTTTGACAATTCTTAAACTTTTAATTTTTGTGAAGATTGGTAGTTCTCTTTTACTTTATTATATAGTTAATACTTTTCCTTAACAATATTTATTAATCTCAATATCTTAATATTTTATTTTTGTTTTAATAATTTAGTTTATTTATTTTTGTGGGTACTTGAACAAAATCGACATCATAATACCACACAAGGGCCAAACACAACTCTATTGGTTGACATGGCATCATGATATGCACTTTCACAACTATATCACATCACAAGAACTCAACCGAACCATGGAAAGAACATACATATCCCTCACAACATAGTACTTATCACACATGCACTTGACACAATAGTACCCATAACATAAGCAGACTACTACAACATGGAATTCCCAATAGGTACACATATAGAGGTTTCACACAACTTGGGACAATAATTGTAGTTACATAGTGTCAAAAATGGGTCAAAGCATACCCTCAATGAGGAGCATCAATCCTCAACATCACAAAACATGACTAGACTCACATGAGTACACATAAATAAAAGAACCAACACCATACACCTCCCAAAACATCACAAAACAACTCCATATACCTCCCAAAGCATAACAAGACAACTACATATACCTCCCATGCATCACAAAACAACTACATATACCTCCCAAAGCATCAATCACACCCACACAAATATCTTATGCCTCCCTCAAGTCTCTTATTCCTCCCTCAATTAGTAATAAATAAAATAAATTTTCCTTTTTTACTCCCCAAAGAGGTCGATTTCCCTATGACCCTAGGCACATAGATTCTAGGCACCCCTAACCCAAGTGCCATAATAACTCATGGTTTGGCAACCCATTAGTTATTTTTAACTCCTTTAGGCGTACCCCTAAATAACGAAGCGGGTCCATAGGTTCCACCACTCCATGGTGATTCCCATGACCCTATTCCAACACATTACGTCATTATAACCAGCATAACAATCCATTTCAAATGCCAAGTGGCAACAATACCAAGCCTTGGGCTATGCTATAAAATTTTAAAAATTGAAACAAATATTTAAATCTAAGAAAAACCAATGGCCAAATAACCATAGTTGGTGTAAAAGAAATATGCATGCTAGTGAAAAAACCTAATAAAATGCCCAAAATATAAGAACATATCAATTAAGAAAACTGTTGGTTCGAGCAAGAAAAGGGGAAGTGTTAAATTAATGAATAAGGAATAGCACATTACGATAACTATGTGGCCTTATACAACCACCAAGGGGGTACTCAACGAGTTATTGGCACTCGGAAACATTGAACCTCAACTCGTAAATATCATATCAATAATACAACTGTCATTATCTCTATCTGAATCATCCCACCACCACTTCGATAAGACTTAACATAGTCAAAATCACATAGGTTGAATCCATACAAGGTAACCATATTGGGAGAGATAAAGGAGTAAAAATAACCATTTATCGAGCCTAAGGTGTCTGCATAAACACAATATGCATGACATTCATTGAGCAAGTGTCATACATACCAAACAAACAAAAGTGGGTTTTCAGCCTATGTAAGACTCCACTTCCTATCTCATACTCGACTCGAGTGACTGGTAAATGGTACACATTTTCTCACTCCAAACATACACCTTTTACTAATTTCCCTTAGGTTCGGTTAGTGTAGGGTTCACAACATAACACATAACTACATCACTAACACAATGGTGATTCACACAAATTAACCATAACGTCTTACACATGGTATATATATAGGGTATAACAAAATCATTACTTTCATGGGTTTCAATACATCAAATTACCACATAATGCACCTGAAGTGCAAGGACTATACAATAGGGATCATACGCTCACCATATGCCCCTAAATCATGACATGAACCATCACAAATTACACAATTTATACGTATGAGGAACACAATGTCTAAATTTACAATATATAGTCAATTACAATACAAGATGGTAATGCACATGATTCATCACAATACAATGACGACATCACAATACAATCTAATTCACTTTACACCAATTTTTCATGCAATACATCAATACACCTACATATCTCATAGTGTAGGTTATTATTTATCCTTTTATTTATTTATTAAGATAATTATTACACTTGTGTTAGCCCTACACTTGTTGGGTTAGCTTGCTTAGGTGTACTAGTTGTGTGGAGTTAGCTTACTAGTTGTGTTGAGTTAGCTTCTCAGTTATGTGAAGTTAGCTTACTAGTCTTTTGGAGTTAACTTAACTACCATTATTAGTTAGTGGGAGTTCTTCACCACTGATTTAGGTAGTAGTTTCACTTCCCTCCTCCTATATGTACATCTTTCTTATTGAATAATTCAATTCATTCTATTGTAATGTATTGAGCATTATGGATTATGATGGATTTTCATATATGGTATTTTAGCTCTTATGTTTTGCAAATCTAATGTGGTGTGCTATTATCATCTGATATCGTGGCTTGAAACAATATTCTTATCGTTCCTTTCATGGTATCAGAGCTATAGATGATGTAGACATCCATTTGTAAGTTTTTCTTTGCAAGCAAGGTTTTATTTTTTCATGTATTTGGAATTTGTTAGTGATTTTCTGCGGCATGCATTTTTATGCAAAACGGAGTGCGGAATTAGATTTGGAAGGTGCCAAAACCCTAGAATCAACTGTAAAATCGACCATGTTTTGAGACGATAAAATCTAGATGTATTCTTTTATCCATTGGATATAAGCATGTACCTTCGGATGCATTCTTTTACCCTCCGGGTATTTCAGTTTTAGATGCGAGTCTTTTATCCACTAGACGCAGATCTGCACCTAAGGGTGCATTCTTTTATCTATTGGATATAAGTGTGTACCTTCCATATGCATCATTTTACCCTCAGGGTATTTTGGTTTTGGATGTAGTCTTTTATCCACTAGACGAGATCTGTACTCTCTGGGTGCATTCTTTTATCCATTGGATATAAGCGTGTACCCTCTGGACACAATGATTTACCCTCTAGACATTTTAGGTTTTGGGTGTAGGCTTTTATCCTTTGGTCGTAAGCATGTATCGTGTGGATGCACTCTTTTACCCTTTGGACATTTGGGTGTCACGTGTACCTTTTAAAAAGATCAGCATTAAAATATTATTTTAATAGAAAAATCTTGTAGAGCTCATAACTTTTGATCCGTAGCTCGGATTAAGGTGATATTTTTTTGAAATTGTGTATTTTTTTGAGATCTACGCATTGGTGACATTTTTATACACATATTTCAAATGTAAAAGGTAATGTTATTCATTGTAATATTTACATGCACTCAATTATAAAGTGCCAAATTCGGGAGGGTGTTGTGATCACTTGTGGATGTATTTTTGATTGAGCCCGACATCTTAAAATTTTAGGTATTGCATTCTTGTATCTATGGGTGTATACATTTATATATCTCTTGTTTGTTAAGATATTTTTGACACTTTTTTGGCATGTTGACAGTCTCTCTTATGGGGGAGCTATTTTGGTGGAGCCCAGTGTTAGTTTGTCAGTGTTTGAGTAGTTGATTTTGACAACTCATACAGATCTGTGGTGTCACTCTACCCATTTTGCAGTATGGGAGGGTGTGGTGTTGATATTGCTTCTTCGGGTTTTGTGCCCTTGCCTTGTTACCTTGGCTTTTTCTTGGATCGTGGCACTCCTATTTATTTGGATCTCATGTCCTTGCCTTGTTGCCTTGGTTTTTCTTGGATCGTGGCACACCTATTTGTAGCAGTTGATCAAATTATGTTTGGTGTTTGTTTTTCACTTTTCGACATCACTCCATTGACAGTCTCCTTGCATGGAGCTATTCTGGTGAAGCCCAGTGTTAGTTGTTTTTGAGTTATATGATCGAGCAGTGGATTCAGACCATAGTGTGCACCACACTTCTTCAACATTGTACAAGTTTTTGGAGTCGAGCTTCTGAGGATATCTTGTAGTAGGATTTTTCTCTCTACTTTGTTATTACTGGTTTTGGGTACCTTGCGGTGTCCATTTTTCCCAGTTATTGTACGTGGGTACCTCATCAGGCCTTGTTTCAGGACCCACCTTCTTTTCCACCCACCTAAGCTATGCTTATGGGAGGGTATTAGTGTAGGTTATTATTTATCCTTTTATTTATTTATTAGGATAATTCTTACACTTGTGTTAGCCCTACACTTGTTGGGTTAGCTTGCTTAGGTGTACTAGTGTGGAGTTAGCTTACTAGTTGTGTTGAGTTAGCTTCTCAGTTATGTGAAGTTAGCTTACTAGTATTTTGGAGTTAACTTAACTACCAGTATTAGTTAGTGGGATTTCTTCACCACTGATTTAGGTAGTAGTTGCACTTCCCTCCTCTTATATGTACATCTTTCTTATTATATAATTGAAGCCATTCTATTGTAATGTATTGAGCATTATGGATTATGATGGATTTCCATATATGGTATTTTAGCTCTTATGTTTTGCAAATCTAATGTGGTGTGTTATTATCATCTGAGATCATGGCTTGGAACAATCTTCTTATCGTTCCTTTCATACAAACCATTTGGATTATCTAATTTTGGTGCTATCTTCCAAAGAGCCATGGAAATGATCTTTAAAGGGATTATAAATGATATGATACTTGTTTATCTAGATGATATTATAAGAAAAATGGAATAAGAGTGGGGTGAATTAGTTCTTACAAAAAAATTAAATTCATTATTTATATTTCCTTATTCATCTACTTACCCTCGCTCTAATACCATGAAAGGAATGATAAGAAGATTGTTCCAAGCCGCGATCTCGATGATAATAGCACACCACATTAGATGTGCAAGAGAGAAGAGTTAAAATACCATATATGGAAATCCATCATAATCCAAAGGGTAAAAGAATGCATCCATAAGGTACACCCTTATATCCGATGGATAAAAGAATGCACCCAGAGGGTATTTAGATCCGTGTCCAAAGTGGGTAAAAGATCGCATCCAAAGCCAAAATATCCAAAGGGTAAAAGAATACATCTAGAATGTACACACTTATATCCAATGGATAAAAGAATGTAACCATAGGGGCAGATCTACATCCAAAGTGGATAAAAACTACATCCAAAACTGAAATACCTAGAGGGTAAAAGAATGCATCCGAAGGATGCATTCTTCTCAAACTAATGGTGGAGAGGGATCTCATCGTGTTAATATGCCCCTAAATCATGACATGAACCATCACAAATTACACAATTTATACGTATGAGGAACACAATGTCTAACTTTACAACATATAGTCAATTACAATACAACATGGTGATGCACATGATTCATCACAATACAATGACGACATCATGATACAATCTAATTTGCTTTACACCAATTTTTTCATGCAATACATCAATACACCTACATATCACATAATGAAAAAATGCTCCAACACTTCACAATCCACAATAACATTCTTTTGTCACACACAATAAGGTGGTACATCACACATGAACTCTTCATAGAATCCATGAAAAGGAGAGAGAATAATCTCATCACAAGCACATCAACATGATAAAAACATTACGCACTAAGTGACATACACAACATGTGCATTCACAATTTCACAATTACGACATAGTTCACATCATGCTTATATCACATTACTCTTCCAATATCCACCACCATCACAACTCCAAAGATGCCCTAGAGGTTTGAGAGCATGAACCTCCACTCGATACAAAATGAAATGCCCACATTTACACACACAAATATAACAATAAAAATAATAGGATAAATTTTTTTGACTTACATTGCTCAATACACAACACCATAAGGGCTCCAAGTAGAGAAGAAAAAACAACACAAAAGACAAATACATAATTCATTGACTCACATAGAAACATGACAACACCATATACATATCGATGCCACACTTTCCCCAATGAATGAATGCAAGCAATAATCCCAACCACAAGAAAAGGGACTCAAGGATTTACAAACCCACAACACATCATTACCATGATTACATCTTCATTACGATTAACATTATTATGTAAGAATAATTTTCTCCCTTTTCCACCCCATAGGTTCATAAGTTCATTCCACATTTAACTTATAGTTCGGCCATTTAAGTTTTCTCTTTATCACTTATGACAATCTCCATCACATACATACTTATTTTCCATATTTCAAATTGCATATAAGATTCCTAATTCTCTCGCTCTTATGCTAAAGGTTTTTTTCTCAAAATATGTTTAGTTGACGTTTAATTTTACCCTCATTATGAAAGGGGACCAACCATAAGTTGTTGAGGAAAAAATAATACGATTCAAAGGAGGTGAAGGTTCAAGTTTTCCCTTTTCTATAAAATTCCTTCCATACGAAGCACATTTGTTCTCAAACTATGGTGGTTTTAGTACCAATTTTAGTTTGATTCAGTTAAGCATTTACAAGACATAATTTTTATTTTATTTTATTTTTAGTGGACTCTATATTGGCTCAAATGCCTAGTCCCACCAAGAACAATTTGTATCCATTATTAACAAAAATTCAATGCCTAAATCATCCATAAGGACTTCAAGTGAATTTTTGTTCCTAAACCATTATCACATATACTCTTGTATTCTCATTTCATTTACAGTGTTTCTTAGGTCTCTTTTTTTCGGTGTCACTTTATAACATAGAGAGTTACAAAATTACTTGTTTACCATTTTGAAGAAGTATATGGTTGGAAGCATGATAACTACACATGAACCCCAAGTGAATTGTGTTCAAGGTAAGATCCCATGTTTCTGCATTTCACGATTCCGCATGTGAAATTTCTTTTATTCTTAATGTCATAAAAGGGCATAACAAGGGATTACGGGACCAAGTTTCCGGTTCCTTGGGTTCTCTAAAGTCAACATAATTCTAATAAATTTTATTTGTAAGGATTTACTTACCATTTTCTACCCACAAGTTAACCCCTTAATTAGCCAAGGTTTGGTTTAATTCCAATTGCACCTAAGGATCTACACCCCAACTATATATGAGTTTAAGGTGAGAGTACAAGGTTTAAGTTCATTCTACTGTTTCAATTTCTTCTATGCTAGGAAGGATCACACATGAAGACAAGCTATGTACGAATCTTATACTAAGGTTGACTGTTGGGGTTAGATTCCTTTATTACATTTTCAAGGTAAGAAACACAACACCAATTATTTAGTCATCTACTGCACACTAGAAATGCTCTACAAGATATTAAGTTCAAATTCATTTAACACACACACACACACACACACACACACACACACACACACACACACACACACACACACACACACACACACACACACACACACACACATATTAATCCTTTTTACCATACGTAACTATGAATCAAAATTGCACCTATGATAAAATGCACATTTCCCAAGGTATCCCTAAAACTAGCATCTCATACATTTAGAAAATTTCAAATACAACTTTTCTGTAACATGGGACTACATTGTACATATATACATTTTACAAAGACCTTTATAAATTACAATAATAAACAATGAATTACACAACGCCTTTTGCCATCTTTCTTGCATCCTGCAAAACCATGTGAGCATGAAATCAACGATAAATCGCTGGCATGACATCCACCCTAATCTAACATAATTAACATATTTAGTTTACCATTTACATAATAACATTAATAATTTGTATTGGAAAGGAAAAGGTTAAATACATGTATTCATTTAATTTAATTTCACTTCATTTCGTAACCAAGGAGAGAGGAAGAGATAGGAAAGAGAGAGATACAATATTTTCCCAAAATTCAAATTTCACACAATAAGCCACAAGATAGAGTTCAAAACAATTATTTACAAGTGTCAACAAATTTCCACAGTGGTTTGGTAACTCGACGAGGGTTCTACAACTTTCATTTTTACATTTTCCTGCTAGCTACAAAAGCGTTCAAAACATGCTTGGATGCTAAGAAACCACTTTCAAACATTGTCTTCTGATGAGAAAACATACCATGGTTAAATTTCAACATGTCCACCTATATAACAAGAGTTCATAAGAGTGACGGAATTAAGAACTCGCGAACGGTTTATAATTGGAAACTAGTTTTCCTATGCCATTGGTCATAATTAACCTAGTTGTAAACGATCAAGGTTACCTCGCGGGCTCAAAACCACATCTAATACTAATGTTTGATGGACGAACACATAATTAGAAAATTTCCTACAAGTTTCCCTATATATGGAGAATTCATTAGAGTCGACATGATTGATAACTCGAA
This sequence comes from Taxus wallichiana var. yunnanensis, assembly GCA_018340775.1. Classification (NCBI taxonomy): domain Eukaryota; kingdom Viridiplantae; phylum Streptophyta; class Pinopsida; order Cupressales; family Taxaceae; genus Taxus; species Taxus wallichiana. Next base: position 186,139,593 of record CM031235.1, read on the forward strand.
AAAATGGGTTTCAAATGGTGATGGGTTTTCTGAAGCCACCGATTGTAATTGGTCTAGTTTGACCTAGTCAAACTATGACCAGAGGCCTATAAAACCTATTAGCCAAACTAACCAGAAATGATATTTTCTTGAACCGAAGGTTCCACGAAATTATCTAGTAAAAATACTAGAGGTTTGTGAAGGTGATAAGCATTTTGTTGTTTAGGGTTCAAACGAAGGGTCAAAACAAAAGCCAACTTTTCAGTTTTAACAGCTCCCCAAAAGTGTAAAAACGAAGTGACAGGCTCATAGAGAAGCGCCAAAAAGAGTATAAACAGGTTAAACAAGGTTGAGCTAATAATTGGTGCGACTCTCTATATAACAATGAACATAGGCAACACTTGACATCTCATGTACAAGGTTCGAGTGTTGTTTTGTAAGTCTCTAAAAATTACATTTTCTAACTTACAAGGTAGACAGAAAGGTGGTTTTAGTTGACGACTCATCTAGCTCTCACCAATACCAATGGGCACGAGCACCAAATTTTGATACCCTGGGTCTAATAGTGCATAAGGTTGTGGTCGCAACCACGAATGATGATCAAAATACAATTTGGTAATATAAAACATAAGGAGTTTTATTGTTTCACACTAAAAGACTGGTTACAAAGTTCTCCAATTTGTGTCCGAAAGAGGGGTTTAAGTTTATGCTTGGCTACCAAGTGTTACTTGGGTTACATAAGTGTCATATTTCATTTTATTATTTTACAAAACAAGTTTATATAAACATAATAATCGAATGTGTGACATTCCAAAATTTTAAATTTATTTCATTGCAAATGAAAAACTAAAGTACAAGAATTATGAAGGACAAGGTGAGATGAACCATGCCTGGGAGATATTTGCATCTAAATTGTATGGCGATTTCATCTACATTCCACAAGGTGTTGAATCTCTATTAGCATTCTATCAACAGCTCGCGAGAATTTGGAAACTTCCGCATATGAAAATTGTTTGAAAGTCTCCAAGGCCGCTATGTATGTGAAAGATGACGAACTCTAAGATTCAGTTCAAGTTGTTGTTGTTACGCCCAAGATGTGACCTGCCAAATACCCTCATCAAGTAAAATGTTTTTTTGTATTCATTACCCACTCCATCCATGCTTTAGATGCCTTGATAGGGTTTACTTGGTTGTCCTTATCATACTTCATACACTGCTCCTTGTCCATAAGTAATTTATAAGTTTCCTGAATCTTAATGAAACGTGTTTCTATTGTTTCTCCTTCCTCTAGATCCCCAATTTCATCATAAACATCAGGATGATAGTTTTTGACAAGACATCTATAAGAAGATTTTATTTCTTCTTCATCAACATCCCTATCTAGCTCAACAGTTTCATAACGTGATTGTTGTGTCTCCCAAGTGGATTCCCGACTATTTCAAAGAGAACCCAATTCATTTATTTGTTTGTTGGTGTGGCATAGGCTGGGAAAAACATTAATAGGCATGAATTTTGGAGGAGAAGTATTATATTGAAAGGGAATTCACCTAGTGCATAAAAATTAAGGAGGTAACCATATGGGGATGAAAACATCCTTCGTAATAGCCAACGTCAAAATAGTAGCCTTATAACAAGGTATGGACATCCACTAATGCATTATGGAGAAGTGGTTTTTTTTTCAGTTGTTTTAGTTGCAAGTTCCCTGGAAGATATGCACGCAGAATGTGGAAACATGCGTAAGGCATGTGAAATGTTTTCCAAAATTCCTGAAAGAAATGTGGGCTCCCAGAATTTTCCAAGGGTGTGTTGTTGAACCGTGGATGGAGGGTGTAATGAGAAGAAGATACTCGATGTTGGAAAATCCAACTTGATAATTTCATATTCATGCTTGCAATGAAAAAATTGAGCCCATGCAGATGAAAACCACAAAAAACCTAATGAAATTCAAGGTTGAGAGAGAGAGAGAGAGAGAGAGAGAGAGAGAGAGAGAGAGAGAGAGAGAGAGAGAGAGAGGAATGAGAATGGTAGATGCAAAGGCTAGGGTACACGTAACATAGATTCTCATCAGCATAAAAGTAACTCCATATAACTATGAATGGAGTTCCTCTTTATCCCTAAGTTTTTTCCCCTATTCTTATGCCGATAATCCAACAAAAAAATGATAGGGGAAAAATTATTTTCCTAGAAAAATTAAGTGCACTTCGAGATGCAAGTCCAGATCCAAATCAGTCACTCTATTCAGAATAATGAAAGAGGAGGAATTATGGTTACAAAATAGTTAATGCCTATCGACCTCAAATAGAGTGAAATAATTATTATGCAAAAGGGAAAAGACAGGTCCGAGGGGTCCTTTGGGCGGCCCATGCCACGGACACTCTGTCATCCCGATGTCTACCACACACAACCTCATGCTATATGACACCAACACACCACTCCTCTCCCATGCATTTAAACACCAAAAACTCCATCCTCTAACCACCACCAAACATTGATTTCACCCCCTTTTTTAAATTTAGAAAAGGAACATTGGGCACTACATCACCTCTCAAATCATCTCCTCGATATGATATCCATTCTTCCTTCAATCATCCCTTCTTTCATGAGTAAAACCTTGACACTGATCAGAACACGCTTAATACATTAATCCATTCCTATAAAAATTCTCACACACCATTCTAAAACATCTAAAATTCCTTTGGAAAACAATAATTCTATATATATTTATTTTCACATAACTATTGAATTCTTCTTTGTTCAAAGATCATGAATTCCAATTATTATTAGATTCATACAGTTATATCTCTCATTGTGTTAGTTTGTAAACATTTTCTCACTACCTTACCTTCTTTGGAGCTCCAATTCAAATTTAATTGATTGATCCATGATAGTAAAACAATTACAATATATTTTTATACCTCATCATTCAAATGGTTTTCTCATAATTGTCTTCTAGATCATATGACCAAGTCATATGAAGGAACTTCATCACAAGAAGGGCTTAAGTGACCACTTGATGCTAATATAACCACTCATGATTTTACAAGAGCCCTCATAACACACAAAATGACCAAAATGAACTAATAACAAGATAAAATTTCTAAGGAAACCCCCTACACCTAATGAGAAAGCCAAAAGCGGCTCTAGGATTTCAATTTTTTTGAATAAGCCAAAATGGAGGGAAACTCTCAAATTCAAAATTTTGAGCCTCTAAATCCTCAAGGACACCATGAATGACTCAATTACACCTTTAAGCATATAAAAATACCAAAAATTGATTAACACATGCCTACACTAACCATGGACTAGCCTTGGAGTGATGCCCCTACATCAAACCTCCATGCATAAGAACTTATTCTTTCAAGATAATTTCACCATCTTCCCTAGCTTTCCATCTTTAGAAAAATCTCTCGAAAATATTCACATATTAATTTCCCCCTCTTATAGGTCACAAATACCTCTCACACCTCGACAAGTTTTCCTCTAGGTCACACTTTTCCTCCTCCTCTCGCTCAACTAGCTCAAATGAGCTTTCTAACTTGCCTTTATACCTATTTATTCTTTTTAATTTACCAAGGTCAAACATAATAGAGAAAAAAATACCAAAATCATAATAAAATAATAAAAATAGCACCCATAGGACCATATAGGTCACCAACATCACCTAGAGCCTTCTAGACCACCATTAGGACTCAAAAAGCCCTAAAACACCAAAACAGAAACTTGCCATAAGAGGAATGTTCTAGACCAATTTTGTTTTTAAAAAAGCATGGAAAACACTTATACAGTTTTTAATACTTAAAAATCCTCCATAAACCATGAAACACACTATAAAAATCATCTCACCTCATGAATCCACTCAAGAGCATGCACAAACAAGCACCCCAAAAACTAGTCCTTAGAAAACAAGCCATAAATTTCTCAAATATAATAAAAATCAAGTGTTATATATCAATGGAAATATATTGACCTTAGGGTCATGGAAAACTCAAACCATTCCATAATGTTTCCTTTACTACCTCCAAAAATATCAACACCCATAATGCACCAAACTACCAAAACAATTCCCAAAACGAGACCTCAAAAATAGGGAAAACTTGACCTCCTAAAGGATAGAAAATGAGCTAAAACTATCATGGACATGAATAAAAACTACAATTCTTCCATAAATTCTAAATTATTCAATAGGTTCAATGGATATATTTTCCACAAACTAAACATTTCCATAAACTAGCATTTTTGAGTGGGGCCCACACACAACCAAAACCTATAAATAATATCAACAAAAATATGGATGAGTTATATACAATATCCAATCATCACATTTTCAAAATAAATGAATTCTTGGTCACTATACTCAAGATCTTCCAAGTCACTACCAAGCTAGGGTTTGAGAGGGTTTAAAAGTTGTTTACCTTCTTAACGATTGTTCATAAAAATATGACGATAAAAAACCTCATTCCACTTGTAAAATATTCATAATATACCTATTCAAATATCCAAAATATATCACATCCCCATGAAAATCATACACTCTCCAATGATCATCAACATGTCAACTTTTAATTGAAAAACTCACCTTTGGAATTTCGGTTTTAGTAAAAAAATGGCATAACTTGCAAAATATTCAACATTAGGTCCTAAAATTTGGACCATGCAATCATATCATCTTTCTAAACAATATCCAATTATCAAAATTTCCCAAATATTCTTAGAAGTACTAACTCCACCTCAGTGGGACATGCTTTCTTAGGGGTTAGGTCTAAGAACATACCTAAAAACACTATCTAACATCTAAATCCGAAATATAAGACACTTTTAGTGTCTCAACATATAATAATAATACTCCCCATGTTATAACTATGCATATATAGCTCCTACATGATTCATTTCATCATGCAATTCCATATTCGCTCTCTAGGCCTCCATAACAAGCACCTACAACATGCTTTTTTCACCAAATTTGACCTCAACTCCACTTTTCCAACCTTGAACTCATGTTAGGAGCTTCAACAAATTGTATGATATCACCAAAAACACTCTACAAGTCACCAAATTGACTAAAGGCATCATAAACCATCACCAAGACCAAACATTCTCAACAAGAAACTCAACACTACCAATTACCCCTTATGTTTCTCTTTCCTTTTGACATCAATGACCTCAGAAAATACTGACAACACATTCAATTTGACATCAATGACAACACATGGCCAAAATTTCTCCCTTTTTCATTGATGGAAAATCTATTTATGGAAAAACTACACAAGCAACATTCTCCCCCTAAGGAGCACATGCCATCAGCTCATTCTCCCCCTTTTGACATTAATGATAAAGAGAAACATACCTGTAATACTTATTTTGACAACACTAGGCTCACTATTTAGCTGGAAACATCAACCAAAGCAAGATAAGGTCCATATTTGATGTACAACTATAATTTTTACTTATTTAAGCAACATGACTCCCCCTCAACAAAAGCATATCTTCAAAACTGAATTGGACCTTATTTAAGCACTTATTACTTCACAACTGATACAAATGGACCAAGCTCATCACACTAAGTGCAAGAAACAACCTCTTAACTTTATTTCAAACTTACCAAGAAGTAAACAATCTCCTAGATCTGTCACTAATCACGAATCAAGTCTTAAGAAATGTGAACCAATTTACCTTGTTTTAACTTGTTCATAGCTTCTTAGCTCAGAAAACTAACTCAAACAAATCTTCTCGAGACCCTTGACTCCAAGCACATTTCAGTTTTCACCATGACCATCACATATCTCATTTCCTAAAAGGAATGATAAATAGATCATACCAAGCCACAAATAACTCAGATGTTAATCAAACACCACGCTTAATAAGATGAAAGCAATTCTCCAAAATAACTTTGATAAAACCTTTGCAAATAAATGAGCAACAATATCATATATTATTATGGAACTCAATGAAATACAATGAGAATGGTCCTTGCTTATATAGGCAAGGAATATCAATCTAAGAACCAGTCAAGGTCATAGATCAAGCCATAAATCAAGGAAAGAACTAGTCATCAAAGAACTAGTCAAGACCATAGATTTAGGAAAGAAATAGTCATCAAAGATCTAGTCAATACCATAGATCAAGGAAAGAACTATACCTAACTAGATAATATCTCCTTAATATCTAAATAAAATAAAATAAATATCCACACACATAAGTGGGTGAGGATAAATAAAATAAAGGTAAATAAAGTACCTTGGTGAACATGATCTAAGATAAATGCCTACTCTAACGCCCCCTTAAGTGAAGCTAGGGGACAAAAATAAAAGTGGCATATCCACACTATGAGTCCCAAAACTGGTCTTGATCGTGTACTCATGTAAAATATATCCATGAAGAAATCTCAAACCAAAATTAGGAAATAATCCTGCTAGAAGAAAAGAGAAAGAAGAAGAAGGAAGATGCTCTCATGAACACCCCTAAGAACAAATTCCAAAACCCCAAGCATGTCACGTAACTCAAGGTAGCGAGATGAATCAAAAGGCCTTGTAAATAGGTCTGCAACTTGCCTTGAGTCGGAATGTACTCCAACAAATAAATCCATCCCGAATGTGTTGAAGAATGAAGCGTATGTGTATCTCAATATGCTTGGTATGATGTTTCTCACGGGGTTGTGAGAAATGTGAATTCCACTTTGGTTATCACACTAAAGTACAATTAGTGAATCTTATGGGAATCCAAAATTTCACAAGAACTTTCAAATCCAAATAATCATGACTCGTTATATCATTTCCTTGTACTCTTCCTCCAAAGATGAAAGAGTAATAACCGTTGCTTTTTGCACACCCAAGCAATGGAGAAGAAAAAGACAAAAAGATAGCGTGAAGTTAAATGCCTTTCATTAATAAAACCTACCCAATTTGAATCATGTATCCAACCAATTAACTAGAACCCTAGTGTAGTGTAGGCCAAAGTGGGAAGTGCCCTATAAATAGCAGAAAATCCTTTTAGCATCTTGTCAAGGATCTGCTATGAGGAGAATGTGCAAACCAAAATACAAGCCCTACTGCAAATGAAATATTAGGGCAGCTATGGGTCAAGTACATGAGGCTTTCAACCATCTTCCCATATAATGTAGGATCAAAAAGTGGTGTGGTACATGTGGAAGTAAGTGTAACCCCAAACTGAAAAGGAGATGGACTTGGCTTGCAATCATCCATATCAAAGCTACGAAGAATAACATGGGTGTAATTTTGCTGATTCAAATGAATCCCTAAGTTTGTCTAAGAAATATGCAATCTAAGGAAATAATGTAATAACCCAATATCTGTCATGTCAAACTATATAGAAAGAGCCCGCTGAATAATTTGAATGTGGGAAGAATATTTTCCAGTAAGTAATAGATCATTAACATACAAGAAAAGTATCACAATACCCTCACCAAAATACTAAAGATATACACTTTGAATGATCGGAGGGGTAAAAAACAAAACCAAGTAGATATAAGAAAATAATCCATCTTCTAATATCAAGCCCAAGGGGCTTGTTTGAGACCATAGAGAGACCATCAAAGTCTACAAACAAGAGAAGAATCTGAACAAATCTAGTAGGTTGCTCCATGTATAGTTCATCTTGTAAATCTCCATGTAAGAAGGAAATCTTCATGTCCATCTAGTATACGGGACAACCCTATGATGCAACAATAACAAGTATAAGGCATAAATAATCCATCTTAGAAATGGGTGAAAAAGTCTCATAGTAATCAATACCTTCAACTAGTGAAAAACCCTTTGCAACAAGACAAGAATTATACTTGTCAATGGACCCATCAACTTCATATTTGGTTTGGTATACCTACTTACACCTAACCATATTTATTCCTTTAGGAAGAGATACCAAATACCAAGTATGATTCTTCATCAAAAAGAATCATTAGCTTCCATCGCATCATCCTAATCTTGTATCCCATGAGCCCGTGAAAATACCGTGGATCCTCAGAACTGTTTGACACAAAATTCCGTAACCGGTAGAATTTGTATGATGATTCCTAGTGGGGGGAAGATTTTGAATGAAAGGTGTTGCCTTAGAAAGCTGTGATACGATCCCACTTAGGCATATTGATAACATCAATGGGAATAGGATCCTCAGCGGCATCTATAACCTCCTCATCAACATCCTTAAAGAAAGGATCCTCAAGATGAGATAAAGAATAAGACATAGGCATGGAAGAAGATTAAGAATAATGAGGTGTGAAGCGCTTATCAAATTGAACACGTGTTTGAAAAATAACCTCATGAGTATCAAGATCTAAAATTTGATAAGCTCTCATGTCCTCACAATACCCTAAAAAGATCAAGGATTTTCTCTTCTTATCCAAGGATTTCATTTTCTTTTTTGGCACAAAGGCCCAAACATGGCTCCCAAAGACTCAAAAAATTGAGACATTGGGCTTAGTTTTGGACCAAGATTCCTATGGAGTAAAATGCTCAAGTTCTTTGTGTGATGTACATTTCTTAATGTAGTTAGCACAATTAACTACTTTTACCCAAAGATATAGGACATAAATCTCTAGAATGCATCATGCGATTAGCCATTTCCTTTAAACTTTGATTCTTCCATTCGCTAAGCCATTTTTTTGTGGAGTATAAGGAATAGATTCTTTGGTGAATAATTTCACAAGTTTCAAAATTCAAAAAATCATTTGAAGTACTCCCCCATTATTAGTGCGAAGGTTATTTATGCAACTAAAAGATTTTTTCTCGACCAAAGCCTTGAACATTTTGAAGTGTGAAAAACATCACTTTTGTACTTGAGAAAATAAACCCAATTATGCTTAAAAAATTATCAATAAATGTAAGTGCATACTTAGCTCCATTGAAAGATGGGGTAGGAAAAACCATCAAGTCACTATGCACAAGCTCAAGTGGTGAAGAAGCTCTCTTGGAAAAATTCTTAGGAAATGGATCTTGGTGTTGTTTCCCTAATGCACATCCAGAGAAAATATACCATACCATGAGTTTTCAACTCCTTCAAATATCTGTAATTGAGATGTCCAAATATCTCATGCCAAATCTTACTCTTTGAATCTGCATGAGAAACCAATTATGTCCCTATAGAGGATTTTCATCAAAACCCTCAAAGTGATATAGTATAGAACTATTATCAACAATACCTTGAGAAACAAGTGAATGAGGATCCAACATAGTTCGTACTTTTTTCCCCATGTGGCATAAAATTCATGGTTTTCCTTGACCATAATGAAAAAATTGATATATAGAAAGTAAATTTGTAGTGATTTTAGGAACATATAGTGAATCTTGGATACTACCACCATGAAGGTGTATATCACCTTTTCCTTTAACAAAAATAAAGGAATAATATCCAACCTCAATTTTGGAAGTATAACTCAAACCTAGAGATACAAAAGACTCCTTGGAAGAAGTCATGTGATGAGAAGAACCAAATTCTATAACCCAATAATCTGTAAGTGGTGACTGAGATCTCCCAACAAAATTAAGTGCTTTTACATGCTGATTAGGAGGTGGAGTGGAGATAGAAATTTTGTGTTTCTTGAGTGCATCCTGTAAGGCTTGCATTCGATTATAAGAAATATGTTCTTCATGATCAATGCCCCCACAAAAAGAGCATGAAAGGCTAGACTTATTCTTGGATTTAGAAGACTCCTTGGGTTTTGAGTTGTTTTCTTTGGGTTTAGGAACACTTTAAGATGGAGAATGGGTGGATTTGGTTTTAATTTTTGGTTTTCCCTTACCCTTAGGATTAGATGCAACTAATGCCTTTTGAGATGTGGAATACTCAAGGTTAGAAAATTTGGATTCTTCCTAGTAAGTCTTTCACAAAATGTTTCTAAGTCACCATTTTGAAAGTGTCACCTAAGGCATCCATGCTAGAGAAAAGGTAGAAGAAAGGATTTGGAATGGTCCTCTCAACTTGGATAGAATTTAGTAAAAAAATCTTCATCTTTCTTATCTCTTCCAATCCCCTTCAATTGTGTCAAAAATTCTTAAACTTTTTAAGATAGTCTATAATTGATGGAAAATCTTTAGGATTAAGAGAGGTGATCTCAATTTTAAGTTATATGGCTCTCATATGACCCACCTTACCAAATAAACCCTCTAATTCATCCCATATTTTGAAAGGAGAGCCACATTTTTCCAAATGAAAAAAATACTATCACTTATATAAGTTCCTATCAAACACATACACTCATCGATTTACACCGGTACTGAAATTTCTCATATTCTCTATTGAACATTGGTTGTTATGAAGAATTTAAAGCCAATAATTCTTTTCGTTTAATTATTGTTTCCATTCTTGGTTTCCATGTGTATTAATTATGTGTTGTTAATGGATTAACATTATCTAATGCAAAAGTATATAAAGACTCCATTCTCAAAAATCACCAAAAATGCAAGACCCAAGTAATGCAACAAGACCCCCAAATTTTGGCACTTTATAATTTAGCGTGTGTTACAATATAACACTTTATAATTATAGTGAATTTATTAAAATAAATATCTCCAATGGAAAAACATGAAAAATAATAACTTTTGCAAAACATTGCACTCAAATCCGAAAGTTACCGATCAAAAGATTCAAGCTTTTCAATATTATGTTGTACTATTTATTTTAGTTGCCACTAAAACTACAAAGATAAAATAGAAGGGGGCTGAATTTAAGCACAAGATTAAGCCCTCATAACCATACCATATGACCAGGGAAAAGGATTTAAATGGGTGTGCATAATTGCTAACTGACTGTGTGTTGAAAATGACCTTCGCTACACGCAGAATAATAGTGTTCGGATTTTCCCAAAATGGAAAAAACGACATAGTAATCCACATTGTGTCAACCAAAAATTGCAGCAAAACAAAATAAAAACACCCTTCTTGAATCTAGGAAAACCAATAAAAACCCAAAACCATTTTCCTAGGTTTTATTTCTCACGACATGAATTCCTAAGCGGACGATGACGTGCCTCTCCAACAACAAAAACTAAAAATGACCGCCTCCGAAATGGTCGAGTTTACAATTTATATTAGGGTTTTGAAACCTTCCTAATCTAATGGAAGGATATATTTTGAATAGAAATGCACGCAACAACAAAATACGAACAAATCCCAAATATATGAATATACAAAAACTTATTTACAAAATAAAACTTACAGATGGATGTCAACAACAATCTCCATCTCTGATACCATAAAAGGAATGATAAATAGATCATACTAAGCCACAAATAACTTAGATGCTAATCAAACACCATGCTCAATAAGATGAAAGCAATTTGCTAGAATAAGTTTAATAAAACCTTTACAAATGAACAACAATATCATATATTATTATGGAACTCAATGAAATAGAACGAGAATGGGCCTTGCTTATATAGGTAATGAATATCAATCTAAGAACCAGTCAAGGTCGTAGATCAAGCTATAAATCAAGGAAATAACTACTCATTAAAGAACTATTCAATAGATTTAGGAAAGAACTAGTCAATACCATAGATCAAGGAAAGAACTATACCTAACAACTACATAATATATGCCTAATATCTAAATAAAATAAAAGAAATATCCACACACATAAGTGGGTGAGGATGAATATAATAAACATAAATATAGTACCTAGGTGAACATGAGCTAAGGTAAATACCTACTCCAACATTTCCATTTCATGATTTTCAAAAATAGGGTTATTAACGTGAAGTGAATCACAAAGGGTTGGGGGTGAGAAGCGTTACTCAACCAAAGATCGCAGTTGTTAACGTATACTCATGTTTACCCTAAAAGGATAAACATGATTATGCACATTGCCAGAAGTTAATCGAGTGACGATGCGCTTGTCACCAAGCACTCGCACGTGACACCTAACACTAATAACATATTTTTTTCTTGGTTTCCAAGTTGTTTATCTTGTTGAGTTTGATGATTTCCATGTTTGGATACTTTTTTGTTTGTTGTACCTATTATTGATATTGTAGTTTCTTTCATGTTGGAAGTAATAACTTGCAAAGTATGGTTGAATTTATTCATGGATGCAATACATTATTCGTATGAGAAAATAATGTGAATGTTGAAAGTACTAACTCTTTTGATACTTTAACTATCATTTATCGTAAAAAATGAGAGGGCCTTCAATCGTAATGTATAAAAAAATGTTTCATTAAGGTACAAGTTTGAGTATATTATTATGAAAATGATAGTACAATTTACTTGATTAAGATTATTTATTGATTTGTTTTATCACATGATCAAAACGTATTTATCATGATCATTTTTTATTTTATTTTAACTTGATGAGGTGGTTAATTATCTTGGACCAATCGATACTCCTTTCTTGATGAATAAGCAATTAAATTGACATCTTTACATAATGGCATGATTGGTTTAAAATGTCTTGTTAAATCAACCATGACTAGGAAGTTATAAGTAAAATGGTTGAAAGGTAACTATGCCAAAGCTTATTAAAAATATTAAGAACCACGGTCTTAGACCAAATGCATCATATATATATATATATATATATATATATATATATATATATATATATATATTATGATAACCATATAGGTTGGCATTGATAATGTTTCAAGGACTACCAACCATGTATCCATTTGTCATGTTATGTATGAATGGTTATTAATTCGACTATATTCGAATGGTATTTGGTTGGAATGGTTAATATATAATAAGGTTCCAGTTGAATCTCAACCCATGAAAAGTCATTGTTTTATTTAATTGTAGACATGAAATTTGGGTCACACTCCCTTGGTCCCCTTCAATTAATTAACGTAACACATTTAACTAACCATGACCCCTTTACCCCATATTAATATTCATCCTCACGTTATTAATTATTTTAATTAAGTTAATTTAATCCTCACACCTCCACCTCATCATTACACCTCACCCTGGACCCATTCCAGGGAAATTTAACTCACAGTGACCAAGTCATCACTCTCAGCACTGAGTCATCACTCCCAGTGCTGAGTCACTACTTTACCTAACTAACTAAGACTTCTTCCTAAAACTAACTGGACTTCTTCTAAGATATTCTTGCCTTATCTCATGAGAACTCTACTTCTCTAAGCGCAACCAAAAATAAAAATCATGCCAAAAATAGTATAGATCAAAGGCTATTTTTGGTAACTTGACTATTTCATCCTAACCGACACCATTTTATCCTTGGTCGACATCGATTACTTAAAATTCCATCGGTTCATTTATATAGAATTTTACAACCCTTTATCTAAGGTTTGTCATTTCGAGTTTTGATACTGTTATTGCAATCAAGAAACTATCTAAGAGTCATTGCTTCATCCAAACAATGTCTACACCACGAGAGAGTAGCACAAAGCTAAGGATTCCCTTCCGATCATTGGAGTATTCACGGAACACATAGGTCATAACCGCCATGGTACTAAACCATCTACCACCTCACCAATCAATCACCAACCTTCATCCAACCATAAGATCTTCATAGTATTAAGTAAGTAACATGATCTTAATCATTCGTGCTTCCTTTATTGTGGATCTCTTTTCTTCCTTGATATTTTAAGTTTCTACTATTATCCTGGATATCTCCATCTTATGCCAATCCACCAACCCAACCGGTTTAATCCCTTTCACCCTTTTTTACCTCTCCTCGTATTCTTGAGTCTTCTCGGTTATATTACGAGCCTAACCACACCCTCCCCACTCTCTGTGTAATCACAGAGAATCCTAAAAACTATTTTGATTAAGTTATTGCCAATTTCCCTACCGACGCGTTGGTTTACCCTATAGACATCGGTTTACCCTACCGCCGTCGGTTTCATCCCCATACCGACATCGGTCACTAGACCAATATCAGTCTTTATGTCATTTTATATTCTCAGACCAACAAGCTTCCCACTCACCCAAAACTAACCTAGACCTCAACCAATCAGCCCCAAACCCTTACTGACCTTTGTGCAGACATCGGCTTGTCCGACCCGAACAAACCCTAGTTCTAATTAGATTTAGTGTTATTTTGATATCTAGCATAAAATCTAGTGTATTGTGTGTATGAGAAACCTAAATCATTACATTGCAATAGGAATTATTTATTTCAGTTTCTTATTCACATTGAATTGTTATTAAACAAGTGGATTGAAAACCTCTCTAGGAAGCACCACGCTTCTTAGGTTTAACATATACTAGGTAGTACACTATCATATGCTATTTAATACTCTTTTGTGGTCTTTTTTTGCATCTACAGGCAGTCCTTCCTGGACAAAATGGATTTCTATATGATTAACTTGTTTAACGTCAACAACGCGCACATTCTACCTTCCACCTCCGCCTCACGGGTATTCCTCCTTAACCATTTACCTTCTATCTGTTTCATCCTAGAAAGTGTAAAACTTATTGATGAAACATTTTGGCACACCTGGTGGGACCCATTCAAGGTTCTTTGCATTATTCATTCTTAGGGAATCATTGTGTGTTTATTTATTTTTAAAAATAAAGTTCACATTAAAATCTTCTCCCTGGGAAACATTCTTCTTCTCCTACTGATCTCAGTGAAACTTGTATTTTGGATTAAAAAGAACACTTATTTTTATTTTGTATTGCATTAGTGAAAGACATACTCTTGCCTATTCATTATTGCTCTCATTAAATTTCATTATGGATTTGGGTTTTAAAATATTTGCATCTCATTGTTGTATGCTGCATTCTAGCTCATCTAAATTGTGGGAAACCTATATGCTGAAAGTCATGCCCAATTGAACCATAGTTCACATTTTGCACACTCTTTATATAAAATCACTCAAAACAAACTACACATTTCTTCAACAACATCTTTCTCAAAAGAAGTTGTCACGATCACATGATCGAGGATTGATAGTAGGCTCCGGTGGGTTTTCGCCGATTATCATATCGAGTAGGATCCCCCATGCCAAAACTTACCTAAAACCAACCATAGTTTTAAGTTTCCATAGGGCACCTTCAGTAACCAAAAACTTTATCCTATTCACAAGTCATTCCAAAATGGCATAATCCAAAACATAAAATCTACATCATAGGATTTCGTGTTTGCTAGCTTTTGCTTGATTTGTGTTTTGAGGTGTGAGTTTGTTTTCTTTATTGTTTCTCTCCTACATACTCCAAAATCATAGTTGTTATATTTTGACTATTTATTAGTGTGTCAACACTAATAATTTCTATACTCGGTCTCTGAGTTGGTATTTTTATTTGATCTAAATCACCAAAAATCACTTTTTCCATTTTTCACAAATTTCAAAGTAATGTGTGTCGGTCCAGAGAATGCCATCAGTTTCTTCATCTCACCATCGTCGCTCACCGAATTCCATAAGTTTCATGTTCTTTTGGTCATTTATGATAAAATAATGTTCAATCTATATTTATTTTCTTTCTATGACTTCCTCTATCACTTTACTATATCTCTGAGTCCTTGATATCACCTTCAGAGTCTAGTTCTACTTCATCTTCATCATTTATTGCCAAATTTACAAATCTTTCATTTCTCCATAGTAACTGACATTGGTCTAGTCGACCGGTGGTGGTTACCCCTCATACCGGCATTGGTTACCCCAACCGATGTCGGTCTCTCGTATTATGATTTTCTAATCATTAATACGTCTAAATCACATAGTTTAAACCCATTTTTCTCCATTCCTTATGTGTTTCGCATTATCAACAAAGATCGAATACCTATTCTATCATTAGTCACATGGTTTTGACTCATAAAAAGATAACGATCTCATGTTTCGTGATAGCCACAAGACACTCCCACCTAGCCCATCACCCCCTTCCATCTCATCACCTATAGACCCCAATCAGGCTCTTTCCATACCCACTAGTGATGAGGAGTTCGTGAGACTCCTTGATCATAACCCCGTTACTCTACATTACTATCTTGCTCATTCATATACCCACGATTCATTAGAGAAGATTATGTATGACATGCCTGTGTCCATTCCTCCTACCCTCACACCCACTTCTGCATCAGCTACTACTATCTTGTCCTTACCCTCTTCCACCTTACCACCTTTAGTTTCCCAACTTGACCCTACATCATCGATATCTACTGCAACTATGGCATCTGTCACTCATTTGACATCTGTCGCTCCTACAATGTCAACCATTCCTTTATCAACCACCTTAAGTGTAGGTCTATCTGCACCTGCCACCTCTCATATACCTATTACATCTTAGCCACCATTGGTGTCGGCAGCCCACACTCCCTTCCAAAACATTGTCCTCTCCATCCCGTAGTATACTCCTCTCGATTGCACGAGAGTCTTTACGTCTAATCCACCTACCTACACTTATCACCAACAACCCCTATTTCATCTACCACTTATTTAGGATACTTTCCATCTACATCTATTCTAGCCTATGTTCCTTCCTCACAATTTTTTACTCGACACCACCACATACTGAGATTCTACCCATGTCATACCCACCTCATCTACCCCCTTATACTGCAGGGGGTGCCCATCATCATAACCTACCAATGATCTTATCAAAATGATGATAGACAAGATGCAAACATTAGAAGCATCTGTCTCTGGATCATGTAACTCTCTGACATACGACAAGATTTGTAATGAGCCCATTCACCCATCCATTCCAATTCATCCATACCCTCCACATTGGGAAATTCCTAAATTCAACTGATTCAACAACAAAGAAGACCTATAACATCACTTATGGTATTTTAAATATGTGTGTTATCTGATCGCTCATGATGAAACTTTGATCTTGTGAACATTCTCAATTTCCTTGACAAGACCAACTTTAGATTGGTATAGTGTTCTACCCTGTGCATTACATATTTTCATTTAATCGGGTAGCTCGGAATTTTCTAGACCACTTTTCTATCAAAATTGTCAAAAGGTCACCATGACCGACTTGACACGTGACACACCAATATGAAAGTGAATCTATCATATATTTTTTCACTCATTGGAGGAGCCTAGTCAACCAACTCACATTCCAACCACCTCAAACCGAGTTAATAGAGTTTTCACTAGAGCTTATGCTAGGCACATCTTACCAACTCTCCAAGTTCAAATATTCCACAGTTTGACGAGGAATTCACCATTCCAGGAAAATTGAAATTTGTGTCATTCAAGAGAAGAGGATACAATTGCGTAACAAGAACCCCGAGTTTAAATCAAATGATACCTATTCTTCTAAACCAGAAAAAATTATTCTAAATAAAAATTATATGCCAAGACAAGTAGTTTTGAAATCTGTCCCATCTCATCCATCCAACCAATCAAAGCCTTCTTCCAATCTTTCTCCTATTTAGGGTTTTTAGTTCAAGCGGGAGAAACAAAAAATATACTACCAAAGGAGAACCCTACTCTTTAGTTTTAGAAAAAATTCTAAAATCTGGAGCAGCCACTCTTCCACCCATTAAAACACATACTAGTTTTGACCCCTCTCGTCCAATGCTTGTGTGGTACAAAGAAAATTATTACTACAACTATCATCGCATTAAAGGTCATATCGATGGTAATTGTATAACTTTTAAAAAATCACCCAAGAAATGTTAGATAATGTAGATCTCATCTTAGATAATACTAAAGCACCGACTAATCGTAACCTTCACATCTTCAAGAAGCGGGTCCCAAATCACACCCCATAGTCTAACCAAACTAGTGAAAACTCGACCAATGATATAGTAACGTTTGAGAGGTTCATGTAATTTTTAACAACATACCAACTCTCCCTTCTCAATTTCCTCCTACTCCATTTATCAAGGAGATTATTGCACGATATCATTCATCCACGAGAGGGACCTATTTCATTTGCCCCTTTACCCATAGAGGTGTCTCCCTTATCTTATCCTTCACCACACAGGATTCCACCATATCTTTGATGCGCTTCCCCATTCACCTCTTAACCTCGACTAACAACCCACAATACTTACTCTTCTCCCCATGGGAGAGTCACACTTACCCTCTTCTTCACTAAAAGATGAACTTACCTCACCCAAATTTCCATCTCCCCTACCCACATGGGATCCATTAGCAGCGTCCATTCCTATTGGTGAAAATTATCCATTGGATTTCAAGGATCCTGTTGATTTGATCTCATCTCTTTTACCCATAGAGTCCGAAGCCAACCAACCCCTATCTCACGGACATTCTTTATGGGTATTACTACTAAATTAACATCATCCCCTCCTACATCGATGTCATTCTCATGTTTGGCCGACCGCTTGGATTATGTTGAAAATTCCATGCTTTGGGGATGTCTTCGGCTTCCTTTCTCAACTCAAATGCAAATGTTGTCTAGTGAAACTTCCATGATCTATCCAAAGGTGTTTTAGACAACCAAACCCACCATGCCAAAGCTAGTTGTAGCGGCCTCTTATTCATCACCCTCACCCACACCTAAACCTTCACCAACAAATGAAAATTTTCCTAAGCCTAAAACCTTACCTGCAACTATATCTTCCTCCACATCCAGACCCATTACAACATTAGGAGTCATGCCGACATCAAGTATAGTCCATCCTCTGTCAAACTAGATTTATCCACATCCTCACAAGTCGTTGTAAAGACTATTCCCCTACCTAAGAAGAATACCCAACCCCTTAGGCTGCATACACCGGCTTCACCCACTACCCCTTTGTCACCTTCACCACTTCCATCTATCCTAGGTCCCCACCCATCAACCTTGGCCAAACAACCTCCTACCCAGAGTAAACTAAAAACACAGCAACCCACCTCATCACGATCCTTTATTACACCCAAATTACCTACACAGTTTACACCTTTTCCTAAACCTACATCCTTTCTACCTCATATACCTACACATCTTCCAAAGATCCTCATCATTACCTATGCTATTCCCTTCTCCTCAACTAGTACTTTCCACATTACATCTTACTAAAACCTTCACCGCACCTCCATTATCGCCTTGGATAACCCATACCCTTTCGTCATTTTCCTTCTCTTCTACATAATGAAATTATTCTTCACCTTTACCCAAGAAGGTGCAACCAAATCCCAAGAACCCACTACCTTCTCAAGAGGTAGTTAAACCTACACCACCTTCAACAACTAGTTCACTTGCTATATCTTTACGTAAGAAGGTGCAATCCAAACCTAAAACCGTATTATCTACCAAAAAAGTGGTCAAACCGACTCAACCTTTGATTTCACTTCTAGTGATGCCTCTCCCACAAAAGTCACCCACACTTCCATTCGACCCACACTTCACATTGTGATCCATTGGCAGTTTCTTACGCTAACATCTTAGCTAACCTCTGTCATCATATTGCCACCGCTTAGACCTTAAGACCCACTCAAACCTAAACCATAAGGGTTTGATGATACAAAAATTTATGCTTACCATTGTGTGTCGGGGCATGATGTTGAAAACCAGTAAGGCTCATAAGACTATTCTTCTCCAACTATGTCCTTTCAAGAAAACTTTGATGATGATAATATTTTAGATGAGGACATATACGCACCCAAAATTACATGTGCTACATTGTCAGAAAATGGTTACAAAAGTCCCCAATGATGATTCATGTCCTTTCAAAAGGTGTTCGAGTTCCTAAGCTCATCCATAGTGTATATTTGTAACCTATACATATTTACTTATATTTTCCACGCTTTCTTCTAGCTTCCCACTCTTTTCTGTGCATGTTTTGGCCTTAAGTGTCAAAACCGCTGCCATGATCGAATGACGATTTTGTGACTGCCACCCAGGAAGGGCGGTGGTTTTGTGACCACCGCTTACGATATAGGCGGTGGTTCGTGATCGTCACCATGCGCAGGTGGAAATCCTGAGTGATTTTTCCAGAACTCCTCATGCATGATTTTAACATGCAATGCTTCACTTAACTTGACTTCCAAGGTGTGTTTGTGAACCAAATTTCCTAAAAATAGTCTTGATTACATGGTATTCCTTCCCTCTTCTATTTTTAAATAGATTTAATTAGTTTTAACTGCCTCTTCACCCAATGATTTGGAACTCCAAGGATTCCTTGTGCATGAAGGCACATCCCAACCAATTCCTATATATTCAATGCTTGTATTCAAGAAAAAGGCTTGAGAATTTTATGTATCTTGAATAGTGTTTCGCAACAATCATGCTAGAAATTACATAACCAAGCTATGTTCACTTGTGTTATCTCTCTTCCACCGCATTACAACTGCACCACCTTCAAGTTGTTGTTTCTCAAGCACCTTCTCCCGCTACTACCTTTACATTCCCAATGCCTTGGACTCATATGAACAAATAGAGAAATAAAGGATAAACTAAGGGGAAAAATACATATATAACTAGATTTGCCAAAGCTCTTGCTTATCCAGGTTGGAATTATTTGTTTGTTTTGCTTCATTTATTCAAATTATCAATTTCAAATTATTCATTTAAAATCCATATCAAATAGAGTAGTGAAATCCTTTCATTTCGATTATTCAAACAATTACAAATAGATCAAATCATTAGAAAGCTCACTTTCAACATTACTGGGAAGTGAGTGCACAGAGAAAACTTGAGGAGGATGACAACACATAACAAGCCGGCGAAGAAGATGGAGGCAAAGTGGCTGAACCAACAAAGGGGAGGAGGGGAACATGGGGAGGTAGCATGGCTAGGAGGTAGAGATTTTGGGGGACGCAGGACACTATAGATGAAACGACAAAGCCTAAAGGCAGGTGGTTGTGCCCTAATCCTATATCGACATTGTAAAATTTAATATGGAGGTGGGATAGGCTTGCGATGTCTCAATTCTAAAGGATATATAGGGGAGGCATCAAGGTAGTGGTAAGGCATCATTCAAATATGCCGTAAGCAAATATGAAAGTAATAATTCAGAGGAATCAACAAGTATTTGGTTGATATTGCTGAAGAAATCCCATCGCTGGTCATCGAAGGCTAGGAAGTGGAGGAATATTACCAAAATTTATCTCGGGATGCCATAATAGGCCAATTCAATGGAATTTGGCCTTCTTCTACAGCATTGTATCAATGGATATTTCAAAATTGGACTGATAAATGTGAAATCTTCCTCTATTCTAGAGGTTTTTTTGTGGTTCATTTTAGAGAAGCAGGGAATTTCAGTGATGCCTAGCTGATGGGCCATGGTTCTGGGGTACGCTGGTTTATTTTGACTCCTTGGTTCCCTGAATTTGACCCAAACACTCTATCGATCTCCAAAACACCGGTTTGGGTGAGACTTCCCAATCTTCCTCTGCACCTTTGGTATGCTTTGGAAGATATTGGCAATGTATTGGGAATATTCTTAAAAGAAGATATAGATAGATCTCATGCAGGCTTGTGCTCCTTTGCTCGTATATGTGTGGAATTTGATCTGAGTAAAGGGTTTCTAGATCGAATTAATTTAAAATTTGGAAACTTTCTGCATTCTCAACCCTTAGACTATGAAAATACAACTTTCCGGTGTAGAAATTGCGAAACCCCGGTCGTGCCCTGCAAGAATCTTGTCCAAAGATTAAAAACCAGTTAAGAAGGGTGGCTTGAGATTGACCAAAGGTTGGGGATCTTTGGATCCGGAGTTGGTTGATTAGGAAAATTCAAAGCAGAGTTGTGCAATGTAAATGAGGAGAGTGTGGAAAGTGGAAAAATGGAAAATGATCAAGGTTCGCAGGGATGTTAACACTGTCGGTGGAACAAAAGGGGTCTCTCTCCTACAAAATCAAATTTAGATCAAGAATCCTTTTTGGATAATCGGTTGGTATCAAGTAAATCCTCTTCAGCTAGCTATTACAAATGGGAATGGTAAGTGGAAAAATTAAAGAATAAGTATAATAAAAAAGGTCGAATAGGTAGTAATGAGGACTAATTTTCGACCTAGGTTGGGAAATAGCCTCTTTTTTTAATTGCCTAGTTTAGTACTTTTTTATAGGTTTATAATCTTGGGGTTTTTTGCCTAGCTATATTTTCTATCTGTCATGGGGTATTTAGACCCATTTTTATTTTGGGAATGGGTCCCATCAACCCACCTTATCAATAAAAAATAAAATTACTAGGGAAGTTGTGGGGAACAATAGCTTCTGAGAAGCTATGATTTATTCCTTACCTTTGAGGTAGGGTTGAGGGTTTTGATTGAATTAATTAGTTATTTAGATTTAGATTCACATACTTGCACAAGTAGTCAGCTACATCCAGTTGATTACTTGTATTAGATTTCATTTATTAGATTAGAAGCATTGTTTAAAATATCAGAAAAATAGTCCAAAAATATTTCTTCTGTTAGATTAATTGTTTATTTGCTTTGTTCATTTATATTCTGGAAAATAAAAAAACATAGTTTAGATTTGATTTTCTTTATTAGTTGGCTTTAGTTAAATTAGATGCAATCACATTTCATATGACTATTACGGGTCCCAAAGAACCCAAATATTTTAGCTTCAAACCGGTAATACCACAACCAAACCTAGTTGTTCCACTTGTAGACATAGATCAAGGCCTTAGGTACAACATTTTCAAGACAACTAGAGACGTACAAAGAATCAACTGAAAAATAGATGCATTAAACATTGAAGATGATAAAGTGTTTGAGTATTGGTCGAATCAACCAAATTACAGACTACCTTGAGCATATATATATGACCATCAAAGGTCTGCAAAAAGAGAAAACTTTCAGCTATGATCCACTAGTCCCGCAACCAAACGGACTGAACCGCTCATAGAAATTAATACTGGACTCGTCTTCTTGTCCTCAAGACCCCGAACGATACACCGAGAAGATAGAACAACTTAATGTGCCAAAAATTGCAGCTCATCAAAGCTTACGATTATTGGACCACCTTGAGCGTAGATTTCCTAACCACCCTTGGGCTTAGGCTCTTGATCATTCTTATGACCATAGAGGAACCTGTGACAAAAATAATTTATATTTTTGATCGCACGATTCCCCAACCGAATAGAACTGATAAAAATTTGGACGTAGACACCGGATTGAGAGTGTTAGTCTTTCAAACCTCTCCATTACCACCCAATATCATTAGGAAATTGAACGTTCTAAATGAAGAAGCTCATTGAGCCCTCTCATTTTGGAACGAACTCACAACCGCCCATAGAGCTGAATGGAATCATGCCTCTCACTTTTAATTATTCCATGACCTTATCTTGGATAGATTTACGAGGCCCCATTTAGTTTCCCACGAGTTCCACAACCAATAGACATGATATCTTTGGAGCTTGATATTGACTGGAGTCTCCGTGTAGCCATTCTATCCGACCGTTCCATTACGCTACTTTAGGTTAGGACAGATTTCTTTTCTTTATACTAACAAATATCAATATTATGTGTTGAAGACATAAGGTTACCTCATTAGCTTGTATATCACTATCACACACACATCCATTTCCATTCTACACCAGCTGTCTTGGCACGACCTTGGGAGGTTGGGTGCGAAGAAGGTCACATGTTGATTTTCTTTCATATAAATTGGTGAACCTGACGTGAAGATATAGTCTCTTTTCGTATCCATTTTCTTCATCCATCTTCCTCTTTCCCATTATTTTGTGGGTATTCTTATACCCCGAATATGTCAGGATACGACGAATATGGCTGACCCATTCTAGGTCTTGAAGCATATAACTATCACATGGGTAGACAACAATAATCACCCTCCCTTTCTACATGGGCAGACAATTATTCAAGTGCCCATCTTCAAAATCCTCCAAAAGGGACCAATGTTGGTTCCTTTGTACATGGATTGAGGAGCTGGACCAAATCACACAGACACATCCACCTGAGCACTCAATCTCTAACAACATGACTTTCATTGGAGAGACATGCTTGTATCCTTGAGTCTTGTTCAGAAATCCCATTAGTATGCAGTCTGATCAGCTCCCACATTTGGACGAGGAATATTTGGCACATTATGCTAGAAGTGAGAAATGATTTCAAAACATAATGAATCAACCTCTTGATAGGCTACAAGGACATAATGATGTCTTGCTTCAAAATAAAAATACTACCCCACCACCAACAAGAAATGTTGCTAATGAGGGGTGGTCTAACAATGAGAAATTCATAGTAGGATATCACATTCCTCAGTAGCCTACAAAGGTTCAACAACATGTGCCAAATCAAAACACAACTCCGTCAATGGGTGAAGTCATCTCAAAGCATTAGTGGATAAAGTCAGAGAATTGGAAATTTCCCAAAATACTCAAACATCATATACTGGGAAAGGAAAGATTCCTCCTTATCAGAAAAGCTATGCCCAAGTGCCTATAGTGCAGAATCCTCTAGTTTACACATGTGCTCCAAGCCCTGGGGATTTTCTAACTAAGACGGGCACCTTGGGTATGTCCCCACACCACATACAGATACTCACAATAGGAACCAATCGAAGTGTGTTCTCAAATGCCATGCCATCTAGAAATGCAACGTTCCCTAGCTTTGTGCCTTCAAATCCATATCAAAGTAGTCAACCCCCTTACATGCATATGTATTCTAAGTCACCATATGGGGATATGTACACTTACCCAAGCCCATATGGTCAGCCACAGGGGATGCCTTATGCCCCAACAAATGTATACGCTACACCATTTCAACAACTGATGCAACCTCCACCTCCCTAACAAGGATCTTCAATGGTTGAGACATATGCAATGGGGACCTATTCCAAATATCTTAAGGAGCCTCTCGACTTCTCCATATGGAATTTCATGCTCCCGAGGCCCTTGCTAGATCTTCCAAAATTCAAAGGGGAGGGTGATCCTAATACACACATTAAATCCTACGTAACTTCCATTTGAGAGCTACTCCCATGGGATGTATTTTTCACAAAAATCTTCCCTAAGACCTTAGAAGGTATCGCTCTTGATTGGTATTATAGGATACCAGAGGCTTCGATACATTCCTTCAAGAAACTCATGTCAGATTTTATCAAGGATTTTGATATGAACAAACTTCTAAGGACATGAATCAGAGAATTCCTTCATATCAAACAAGAGCACAATGAATCTGCTGCCCATTTCATCCAAATATGGTGGTAGGTCCTCTATTCCTCTACAAGTGCTCCAAACATGGATCAGATAGAGCTCTGTGATCTATTCCTTCACTCCCTTAATAGGGAAACAAAGGAAGAAGTATTGGAGGATGATTTATGAATTGATCGGTGGCTATGACAGTGGTCGCAAGACCTATGGAACAAATGGGAGACTGATCACTCCTAACCAAGGTAACTCTAGTTACCCCAACAACATGAACAATAATCGGGACCAAAGGTCCTCAACAAGAATCATGGAGTTACAACTGATGGTGTCACTGATCAGGGTAAGAAGCCAAATGTTGTTAGCTCTCCCAATGTGAACACTACCAACAAAAAAATAATACGAATGAAAATAACCAAATAAATAATAAATTTTCACCTTCATCAATGCAAACGGTGGAATTTAATCATCCTTAACAAAGAACAAAAACAACAACAAAACCAACTCAACAAATGCAAACCCAAGCTCCTAGCAAATACCCAAGTGGGTACCGAACCAATTTCAAAATCAAGGGAAATGGGCCCTAAACTTCAACTATAATAACTTAAGTAAAAAAATTGTAATTTTGGACCACAAAAAGTGCAAACCAAAGGCCTTGAGATTATGATCCCGATTTATACTGCAGTTTCCATAGGGTTCGAGGACATGACGCAAGAACATGTTGCGATTGTAACAAATTTCTACAACATTTTCCGGAGGATCAAAGACAACTATTTGTTGACATGTTTTTGGAAAACCCAACATCGCCAACTCATAACACTTACACAGACCCGTATCCCAACAGTAACAAACCACTTATGATATTTAGCGATCCTCTCCCTACACACCCAAAATATGGTAGAATAGATCCCAACGGTTCAAACAAAGGCATTGCAATAGGAACCAACAATCATGAAGCCTCAACTTTGTCAAACTCATAGGTAACACCTCCTTTGGATGGTCACCAAAAACAAAAATTGTGGGATTGGTAGAATTGGACACCGAACCTCAGATTAACACTACCACTAGAACCAAAGACTATTCTTCGCAGCCTATCCCAATCTACTCGACTATATCAGATGACATTCGTGAAACACTAGGAAATCTAGTAGGAGCTTATGACTTGATCAATGACCTAACCAAAACCTTCTCTCACATTTCCTTCTTGGATCTGTTAAAGAATTCCCCTGCTCACATAGCCACTTTATTAGAAGCACTAGGTCTTGGGAATTTGATTAATGTCACCCTCCTCCAAAAGCATAGATAAAACATATAGAATTTGATTTTTATCCTCTAGGTCATCATGAAAGATATGTTGGATTCATATTTGACATCAGAAAGATGCCCACGGACGATGAAATAGCTCATAGAGGTGATCCGGCTTTGTTTTTACAAGTTTGGATCTACAATAACTTGTGTGATGATTGATGATGGGGCAGCGGTCAACATAGTCCCCTTCTCTTTCCTTCAAAAGTTAGGTTACAAAGAAACTAATTTCTCCTCAACACAAAACACGCTGAGAGGCTATGACAGCCTCAAAGTGACATCAATTGGAACTATAGTGTTTTCAGTCACCCTTGGACCTAAGACAGGTTCTAACCAAATTTTATATTATAGATTGGGAAACCAACTATAATATGATCCTCAGCCATCCTTGGATTCATCACATGAAGGTGATTCCCTCCACTTTTTTTCAGGAAGTAAGATTCCTACATTTAGGGAAGGTCTTCGTGGCATAGGGTGACCCAAAACCCTTCGACATACATCTAGCTAATCTAAAGAAGAGGCCAGGGGTTCATTCTAAGTTTGAGCTTCCTACAAACCAGTTAAACAAACCTACAAGCTCAATGCTAGAAGAAAATTTGGTTCCTATAATGGAACTAGAAACTATGGGTTTGATTGAAGGAGTTCCTGCCATAAAGGATGAAATTGTAATTGTTGAGACAATGTCAATAGGAATGACAGCAAAGATAGTCAAGTTGTTGGAGAATGACCTACCCCTTCTTCTTCTATTTGATTCCATGGGTATAGGACATGCCCTGGGAATCGAGATATCTCCATGCTAATGAGGTATGCATGGTATAAGTCTCAGAAGTAAGGGAAGATAATAAAAAATAATCCAAATTCAATCTTCCCAGATGACTATTGGAACTTGAATTACGATGGAGCAAAGTGTCACTTTGGTGTTGGGGTAGGTGTGATACTTACCAACCCTCAGGGAAAGGTCATGCCCTTTACCTTTAAATTGAATTTCGAATGCACTAAAAATGGATCGAATATGAGGATCTCCTTCTTGGTCTCATTGTAGCCAAAAGGATGGATGCTTTTAATATTAGGGTGCTAGGTGATTCACAACTAGTTGCAAATCAAGTATCTGAAGTATACGAGACTAGGGCCGAACATCTACAGCTCTACAATATTGTCGTCCTTGAGTTAAGTAAAGGTTTTGATTTCATTTCAATCAAAGCTATACCTAGAGAGAAAAACCTCCTTGCTAACTCTATAACAACTTCTTCTTCTTGTTTTACCCCAAGCAAAGCAAGTTAGAAGACACTAGTTTAATGGTTTCGTTCATGCCGAACCTTTGGTTCACAAGATACCAACAACCCCAATTTTGAATTATGTAGAATCCAAGAATGAGTTTATCACCTTATATTACACTGAAAATGACGAAGTAATCCTAGGGTTTTTGAATGCTTACACATATTTGCATCCCACTCATCATAAGATTGGATTTTCTCTCATCCCACACTCTTCCTCTTACTTTGGAGATTCCATGATAGACCCTTCCTCTATGGAAGGTCTTGAGGTCTATGAGGTAGAAGAGGAAGGATACTTAGAACTACCTCCATCCCCACCTAAATTTGAAGAGGGTAATGCCTCCTTAATTGAAGGAACAATTGATATAAACATCGAGATGAAGGAGGAACCAAAAATCTTGAAGCTGGGATCCTCTCTAACTCCAAGAGGAGATATAAATACACACCCAAATCCTCAAGGATCATGAAAATATTTCACATTTAGCTACAAGGAAATGATGGGAATTGCACCACACATTATAGTTCATAACCTCATCACTAAGCTAGATGTTAAGCCAATTAAATAGAAGTCAAGACCCATGAAGCCAAAGGTGTCCCTCATGGTGAAAGAAGTGATGAAAATCCTATAGGTGGGGTTCATCAAGCCAGTTGACTATTCACAATGGGTATCTAATATCATCCCCATTCTCAAGAAGAATGGAAAAATACGCATTTGCATAGACTTTCGGGATATCAACAAGGTTTTTCCCAAGGAAGATTTCTGTTGCCATCCATCGATGGTATTGTCGACATAAAAACTAGTTATGAGTTGTTGTCTCTCATGGATGGGTTTTTTGGATATAACCAAATCAAAATCTCTAAGGAGGATTAGACCAAAACTACATTTATCACTCCTTGGGAACATATTGTTATGTTGTCATGTCATTCAGACTTAAGAACGCTGGTGCCACATACCAACGAGTGATGAATTATATATTCTATGATATTATCCATAAGATTGTGGAATCCTATGTGGATGATCTTCTGGCCAAGGCCATAAAACGTTGCAATCACCCTGAGGTGCTTTGTATCATCCTTTCTCACTTAATCGAATACGACGTCATGCTAAATCTAGAAAAATACATATTTGGTGTAACAAGAGGCAAGTTGTTGGGATACATCATATCTTCACAAGGGATTGATGTAGACCTAGCCAAAATTTGAGCCGTACTAGAAATTATTCCACTATCAGATGAGTCTGGCATCAGATATTTTCTTGGAAAACTTGGTGCAATCAAGGTTTATCCCTGATCTAACCTTTTCTATTCACCCAATCAACAATTTATTAAAAAAGGTTTTTTTGTATTGATTAGAAAAAGAGTGCAATGAGGCATTTGAGTCAGTCAAATGGTTCTTACTGTCTCCTCTCACACTTATCTTTGCGTAAGTCATATCGCCCCTTAATTCTATATTCACGAGCTACAAATGTCTCATTATCCTACATGTTAGCTTAAGAGGATGACGATAAACAAGAACGTGTAGTCTATTTTATTATTCGAACATTGCTTGACTATGAGACACGTTACACATAGGTAGAAAAGGAATGCCTTTCCATAGTCTTCATAACAAAGTGCTTGAGACATTACATGCTAAATCAAGAAACAAGGGTCATTGTTAAATTGGATCATCTGCAGACATTTCTCACACAAGGGTCCTTATCTAATAAATCTAGACACTTCATAACTCTGATGGGCGATTTTGAGTTAATGTTTGTTAATAAAAAATCTGTCAAAGGACAAATCATTGTGGACTAGTTGGCTGATAACCCATTAGATGGAGGTGATCTAGTAAATTTGTACTTCCCAATAAATTTGAGTATTTTTTGAAACCAAGCCTCCCATTTATACGTGCCCATGGTACACTAAAATTATTAATTTCATAGTGGATCATACATATCCAAAAGGGGTGACATCACAACAAAGAAGATGGTTACGTGTTATAACTACTAAGTACATTATCTTGGAACATGTGCTTTATCATAGATCCTTTGATGGAATGTTGTTAAGATGTGTTGACGAAGAATAATATGAGAAGATTCTTTATGAATCACATAGTGGAGTATGTGGAGGTCACTTCAGGGGCCACGCCACTGCTCGGAAGATACATCAGATGGGCTACTTTTGGCCCACATTAGAACATGATGCAATAGAGTTTGTGTATAAATGCCATAAATGTCAAGAGTTCTCCCATGAGATCCACATACCGGCACAAGATCTATAACCAATTACAACACCATGGCCCTTTTCCATGTGGGGCCTTTATTTGATATGGAATTTATCTCCCTCATCAACAGATGGTCATAACTTCATAATCATAGCCAAAATTACTTTACTAAGTGGGTAGAGGCCATGCCTCTTACCACCATTCCTAGATGTGTAATTGCTAAGTTCATTCTGAACCAAATCATTTGTAGGTATGGGGTCCCACAAGTCATTATCTTTGATAATGACACATATTTCAAAAATGAGGATGTACGTGAATTTTTGAAAGTTCAAAATAAATCATCATACAACTTCTCTCTATTATCCTCAGCCAATAGACAGCAGTGAGGTCATGCAACAAGATGTTAAATCCATTCTCCTTAAGACTGTCAAGGAGAATAAATGAGATTGGCATTTAAATATTTTTTGGCCTTGTGGTCCTATCGAACATTGGTAAGAATGGCAACATGGGGAACCCCCTTTTCTTTGGTATTTGGTGTAAGTAGTTTTACCACTTGAAGTCAAAATACCTAGTCTCTCGTATCTCGCTACAAGGAATTCTAGGAGAAGAAGGCTATCAAGAGACACAAACATCTCAATTAGAAAGCCTTGATGAAGCTAGGCTCAACGCTTAACAACGACATAACATTTACGCTGACAATATAACAAGAAAGTATACGAGTGTGAAATATATGAGGGAGATTTGGTTTTAAGACTCGACAACCGAATAGAAAAAAAGACCGCGAAGGAAGGAAATTTAGGCCCAGGTGGTTGGGTCCATATCGAGTAATAGAAGACTATAAAAATGGGGCATTTCACCTATGTACACTAGAGGGTGAGGAGTTTAGAGAATCTGTAAACTCTCTTCACCTGAAGAGATACTACACATGATCTATTAACATTTCCATATGTACATTACTACATCTGCATTGCATTTTCATCTTCCAGTTCATTTCAGTAAATTTGTAATCAAGGGAATTATTCTTATAGAAAATTTTAAAACTTATGAAAACATTGGCAAAACATTCAAATCATATCTCTTCAAATCCTCATGGTATCATAAATTATTTCTAAATCATTTCATCAGTTCAAATAAGATAAGACAAGCTTTGACAGTAACCATACCAAGGCCTGCATACTTGGTTCTATTTGTAGTTTCTTCTAGATTAGGTTTCTTTGCCTATGGTTTGTTCTAGAAGCTTCATGGTGTCACATCTATCCCATATATGTCTATTTGGAAATAAAAACATTCTAGACATTTTTCCTAGATAAATAAGTCAAATGAAAATCCATAGAAAACTTTTATTTTACACATTTCTTTGCCCTACCAACCTTTAGTGTTGAGCCCGGGTCTCTTACTAGTGACGTAGGGTTGGGAAAGGAGAGAAGTGACCTTAATCACCTATGCCTTGTCCATGGTGACGAGCCCATACTTCCTTTTGGTGGGATGGGGAAGGTGTAGGGGTCTCTTTGACAAATTTGAAAGTTATAAATAGTTCATTCAAATGTTGTGAGATCATAAATCAAAACAAAATGAGTTAGATGTCCAAAATTCCTAAAGAGTTTAAAACCTCAAAACCAATTTTTTTCAACTAAGTGGCCATCTATGGATCTAAGTCTAGATAAAATGGAAATAAATTCACATTTTAAACTATGAAGCAAACTTGAGTAGAATGAGGTTGTAGGGTCTCAATTTGGTTTTTTCCAAATCCTTGTCTTTCTCTCATCATTACCATTCAAAAAATTTCTATAACTTTTTCCCCTTCTGGATCTTGGTGTTGAGCCCTCGCATCTTACCAATTGTGTGGAGTTAGGAGTGGGGCAATTTCGTTCACTTATCATATCACTCTTTCATCACATCTTGCCAAAATAATATGAAGTATTGAAAATTTCTTAGAGAAACTAAAGTTCAACATTACAGTGTATTTGCATTATCATATATCAACATTACAAAATACAAAAATAAATCATTCTGTTAGCATTCATATCCATTGCATACATTCTGAAAATCATACAAAAGTAGAAGTTATAAACATCTAGAGTACACATATGAAATAAACCATGAAGAAGTCAACTCAAATACAATGAATTACCGAACAAAAAGAAGATTCTGTATATATATCATAATAAATTGAGTTTGTATACAATGCCATCACATGCTAGGCATGGTCAAAATGCTTGCAATGAGCCCGAAATATACAAAAAAATCATATAAATGCCCAACAAAATGGCAACTAAGAAATAAAAGGCCCAATGGCCTGTCAATCCTTGTGGGATCCCTCGAAGCAGATTGCACGGTTACATCCGGGACTCCTACTTTGTAACTATGACGTTGAGAATGCACTGAATGGTGGGAGTGCTCATGATGGTGGCCACTGGATGTGGTCTCACTATGAGAACAGCTCCGCCACATATATCTCTCAATTGTCTCATATGCAAAACCTGAGTGTGGAGAGAAGTCATGATCTCTCGCTGCTCACTAGATGGGTGCAAACACGTCGATTGTGTCTGCTAGCTGCTAGTTTCGTCATATGTCCTCATTCAAATCAGCTCATGTATTCCCTGAAGGGATCAACAAGGTGTCCATGCACACCTGACGAATAAGATCTCGTAATCCTTGTCTAGTTGCTACAAAAAAGAGAAAAAAAGAATTAGAAAGCTACAAAAATCAACAAAAAAGAAATACCAACTAACATTTCCAGCTAACAAAGTCAAGAGAAGAGTATCAACATACTTGGATCTCCCTGCATCCATGTGGGGTCAATTGGTATAGCAAGTGTTTCTATAGAAGGTACTTGGTGTGCCTCCTCTCCTCCTAAGGCTACACATTGTCCCATGACAGACCCCTCATCTCCTCCCTCATCTCGAGGGGGTAGATCCTCTGAGACTAAGGTATCCTTCTCTATGTTTTCCTCCTCCCACTCCACTCTCAATATATCCTAGGTGTCATGTCACTCAGATCACTCTCCTCCTCCTCCATGTGAGATGCCTTGCCAGTCTCACCACCCAATCCCTCATCATCGGATCCATCATCAATCTCCTCATCACCCGAATCCTCTCCAGTCTCATCTCATGTCTCCTCCTTAGAATTAGAGTCCACATCTATGGGCTCATCCTCCTCCCCCTTGTGATCGTGTATGGCCTCAACTGGAGTAAATGTGCACGAATGACACCAACTACACGTCGGGCATGAAAAAATTTCCTAACTTCAATAGAACTCCCGTAATCACGATTGTCCAACCTGGATCTCCGTGAGGGCCCTTTCAAGCCTCCTTGACACTCTTGTATATGGGTGCCACTCGGGAGAATAATTTCAATATATGGAACATATAATTTCGAGGAACTCCACCAATTGGGTGAGTCTCAACCTTCCCCATCCTATTAATTAACTAACCAAGAGAGTGGTGCAATCCAACATTGTGGTCCCATCTTGTCCCCACAATCCTTCCATATCCAAGTATGGAGTGGCCACCTTGTCTATTGTGATCAAGGAAGCCAATGGCTGATGTGGTACTCGAGAACTAGCATCTCTATCCATCTAGTGACCCTAATGGCCCCTGGGTCATGTACTGGAACTCCTCCCATAAGGGATGATCCACTCATACACCCAGCTCATAACCAATGTAGGGTGGCTCAAAGACTATCCCTACAACCTGAAAATATGATATAAGTCATGATAAGTACTACCGAGGATATTTTACCCCTAGGAATAGATATGACCATGTGCCTAAATTTGCGTGATAATGGGAGCCCAACAATACAAAGTGTGTCACCTCCCTTGTCCCTAATCAACCGTGAGGCCAAGATACCCATGATGGCCTTACAGATAGTAGGGATGGGAGAAATGGAAATAGATTGGACCTTCATCCCCTTATTCGAACCAACTAACACCATGACATAACCCATATAAGTAGCCCACAAAGTCATCATGGCTCTAGATCTTGTTGTCTCAAGATTCAACCTCCTCCCAAGTATCGGAACTCCAAGTATCTGATACACGTCCTCTAATGTAATCGTCCACTCACCCCTAGCACCCGACAACTGAAAGGTATTTTGGTTTACATCCCAATAAGAAAACAAGTCACATAGTATGTGACTGGTAGGAGTGACATGGGGCACCCGTGTAATCCTCCAAATGCCCACTCTCTATGAATGTCGGCCTCATCCTAAATCATTTGATCTAAAATATCCAGGAGCCAAGACTTCTCTATAGAATGTCAAGATCATCCTAAATAAACTCATATGCAAACACAGAGAAAGAAAGGATAAACTAAGGGGAAAAACACAAATACAACCAGATTTTCTAAAGCTCTTGCTTATCCAGGTTGGAATTATTTGTTTGTTTGCTTCATTTGTTCAAATTATTAATTCTGAGTTATTCATTTCAAATCCATATAAAATAGAGTAGTGAGATCCTTTCATTTTGATTATTTAAACAATTGAAAATAGATCAAATCATTATAAATCTCACTTTCAACATTACCAGGAAGTTGTGGGGAACAATAGCTTCGAGAAGCTGTGATTTGTTCCTTACCTCTGAGGTAGGGTTGAGGGTTTTGATTGAATTAATTAGTTATTTAGATTTAGATTCAGTAAACTTGCACATGTTGTCACCTAAATCTGATTGATTACTTGTATTATATTAGATTTATTAGATTAGAAGCATTGTTTAAATATAAAAAAATAGTCCAAAACATATTTCTTCTGTTAGATTAATTGTTTATTTACCTTGTTCATTTATATTTTGGAAAATACAAAAACATAGTTTAGATTTTTTTTTTTTTAATTATTTGGATTTATTTAAATTAGATGTAATCACATTTCATATGAATATTACGGGTTGCAAAGAACCTAGATATTTTAGCTTCAAACCGGTAATACCACAACCAAACCTAGATGTTCCAATTAAAGACATAGATCAAGGCCTTAGGTACAACATTTTCTAGACAACTAGAGACATATAAAGAATCAACCGAAAATTAGATGCATTAAACATTGAAGATGATAAAGAGTTTAATTATTGGTCGAATTAGCCAAATTACATACTACCTTGAGCATCTATATGACCATCAAAGGTCCGCAACAAGAGAAAACTTTCGGTTGTGATCCACTAGTCCCGCAACCAAACGGACCTGAAATGCTCATGGAATTTGATACGAGACTTCATATTCTTGTTCTTAAGACCCTAACCCAATATGCCAAGAAGATAGAACAACTCAATGTGATAAATATTGCAGCAGCACTGTGCTTATGATTATTGGACCTCCCTCGAGTGTAGATTACCTAACTTCCTGGGCTTTGGCTCTTGATCATTATTATAACCATAAAGGGATGACGAATGCAGAAAGAATTTATGTTTGTGATCTTATGGTTCCCAAACCAAATATAATTGAGAACTAATTGGACATAGACACTAGATTGAGAGCGTTAGTCTTTTGAACCTCTCCATTGCCACCCGATATCATTAGCAATTAAACGTTCTAAACAAAGAAGCTCACCGAGCCCTCTCGCTCGATAAAACCTACCAACCATCCATAGAACTGAATGTAATCATGCCTATCACTTTTAATTGTTCTATGACCTTATCTAGACAAATTTACGAGGCCCTATTCAGTTTCCGATGATTTCCACAACCAATAGGCATGATATCTTTGGAGATTGATATTGACCGAGTCTCCGTGTAGCCATTCTATCTAACCATTCCATTACGCCACTTCTAGGTTAGGATGAATTTATTTTCCTTAGACTCATAGATCTTGATATTGCATGTTGAATACATAAGGTTTCCTCATTATCTTGTATATCACTACCACACACACATCCATTTCCATTCTACACCAAATTGTCCTGTAATGAACTCGGGAGGTCGGGTGTAAAGAAGGTCATGTTTTGATTTTATTTCATATAGGAACTTATTACACATGAACCTATCACCAAACATCCTAATCCCGTACCTATTCAATGAACTTCATCACCCCCTCCACAACCCTTTTATCCTCTAAAATTTGAGATCAACATGGTCTCGTATAAGAGAGATAGCCATACCTCTCGCCAAAATTCCAATGTGCTACATTGTTTTCACAAAATGAGTATATACCCTTACCATATTGCCACTCGATCCTAGAAGGAAAAAGGAAATGAGAAAAAATTAGTTCATCCACTACTATTTTACCCAATATTCCATCTCGCACCGCACCCAAAATCACCATATGTGGAATCACAAACCCTATTTCTGATGGGGTTTCCCATTATACAATTCTTAAATAATTACACCAGTCTCCTCTCAAAATGTCTTTGTACAACCTCATCCAAACCTTTGAGTCTCATCGTTAGGCCCTCATTGAGGTCTTGTAATCTATTGAGGTTCTACCTAATGACCCTATGCCTGCTGTGCATCCATTATCACTCCTCGTCATGTTGTCTCTATCACAACTTTGCCACCTTCATCTACTCCCACTACCACTCATCAAATAGTTTATCTCATTTTCTTTGATGACGAGATGGTACCTCTCTCCAATTGGATGATCATGACCCTCCCAATTTATTTTCATCTATGCCGATAATATATGCGTACGATGCGTTATGATTGATGGAGTTTCTAGTATCAACATCATTTCCTCCTATGTGTATAGCCAAATGAGTATCCCTGCCAATTGCATGCATAATAACCCAATTATGTTGTGTTCATTTAATGATGCCATGACTTCCACCCTTAGCACCATCATTCTCCACATTCATGTAGGCCCCCATACCATTCTTGAATTATTCTATGTATTAGAGGGGGAATTATAGTACAACATGCTACTTGGCCGACCTTGGATTTACGTCATGGGTTGTGTTCCTTCAACCTTACACCGTTGTTTAAAATTCAAACATGAAGGGCATAACTATACCATTCTAGCCGACCCTTCACATTTCAATACCTGTAACATGTTGTATCGACCCAATGATTTCCTTATACTAGTTAAGGAATCTACCACCGCTACCACTTCTTCTTCAGCCTCCCCGCCTCATCCACCGCTTCGCCGCTACTACATCTTCGCAACTAACTCCTCTATTCCCACTACTACCACAATTTCTACAACTGACCCATCAACCAACCCATCTACTTCTCAAACATCCAATGTTTCTTCTTCCTAGTTGTCAGGCTGATTCATCCATTCCCGCTACTCACATACCCACTACTGATCCCTTAGAAGGTGTTTTTCAATGCCTCACTCTAGGGGAGTACCACGTTTATAACATTGACACATTACTTACTCCTAAAGAGTATGGTAACCTTCACCAACATCTCGCTTATGATCACCACATAGGTGAGGTTTTCCCCTATGGTCCTCCCCACCTCGCACCAACTTAACATATGGGGAATCGATGCTTCTACCTACTCGCCCAAGCCACCTTCCCAAACTCAACCATTTTCCTCTAACCTTCAATCTCTCACAAATCACCGCTTTTCCCAAACCTTCATCCATCATTTTTCTTGGAAGGGATTTGACTATGGTTTCTATGAATAAGGCCACCATACTATCATTCCTTGCACCATTCATAAGAATAAAAACTAAATTGGTATTGGATTTTCCGAAATGCCATCTAAGAAGGCCCGAGTCAAAGTCATTAAGGATAGTAAACATTCCCACCCCATTCACCCCATTCACCACCTTTACCTATAGATTATATGGATCCGAATACAGTCCTCCTAACTTTTCTTTTCGTAAACACCGCTTTCTGGGATCTCAAACTTATCGGCATGATGGCGAGGCTCCCTCTTCTCTTCCCTTTCTATATCCGACATGATCAATGATGATACACCTTCTATTAATGTCATTCAATGTCAGGATGATGAGTCTATTCTCACCTACCTTGGTGTGGAATATTCTTATATTCACCGGTCATTACCTTTTGAGATGCAAACCATGTTGAATGAATCAACCATCGAAATCAACATTCAAACTCAGGATGACCCACACATTCTAAAAATAGGCCAATCTTTAGATGTTTCGAACATGAAGCTTTCAATTCTTTCCTCCAGGATCATAGAAATTATTTTACTTGGTCCTATGTTGATATGCCCAGATTGACCCAAATATTGTGGTATACAATATCAGTAACCATTCCTCAAGCCAAACCCATGAAACAAAAGATGCAAAAATGCATTCTCATATTGCCCTTCTTATCAAATAAGAACTCCAACACCTCCTCTCGGTTTCCTACATATTACCCATTGATTATCCCTAATGGATCTCTAACATCGTTCCTCGCCACAAAATCGACAGGGAACTCGCATTTACATAGATTTTGAAACCTTAACTTAGTTTGCCCAAAGACAACTTTCCTCTACCTAGTATTGACCAACTAGTTGATCTCACCATTGGGTATGAGATGCTATCACTCATGAACAATTTCTTGGGTTATAACCAAATATTATGCGCCCGGAAGATCAACACAAACATTCCTTCATCACTCCTTAGGGGACATTCTGCTATCATGTCATGCCCTTTGGCCTTAAAAACACTGGTGCTACATATCAATGGGTTATGGCTTATATCTTTCATGATAGCATGCATAACATATTAGAATATTACGTTGATGAACTTCTTGCCAAATCTAAACATCGGGTCAAACACCTTGCTTTCAATAAGGTCTTCTTTGACCATCTCATCAAATATTGTGTTCACCTTCAACCTAAGAAGTGTGTCTTTGTTGTTCTCTCAGAAATATCCTTGGTTTTATCATTTATTTATGTGGCATTGAAGTTGATCCCACTAAAATAAAGGTTATTCTCAATATTCCTCCACCTACTAACCTTCGTCAACTTCATAGTTTGTAAGGAAAGTTGTAATCTATTCATCATTTTATTTCTTATCTTTTTTTGATCGCTGCCATTCATTTCATCATCTTCTCAAAAGGATGTATCCTTCAAATGGGATAATGAATGCCACAAAGCCTTTGACATCTTAAAATAATACCTCCTCCAACCACTAATTCTCATTTCACCTAAGGATGACCAACCATTTTATCTTTAAATTTATACTACTAATAATTCCCTAGGTGCCATGCTCGCTCATCGTGATGAGAAACACAAGGAGAAATTCGTTAGTTATATAATTCATACTCTTTTAGACTACGATACTATATATACTCACGTTGAAAAACTCTTCCTAGCCTTAGTTTTTGTTACCACTAGAATTCACCATTACCTACTCAACCACAAAACCTTCATTTTCACCAATAATGATTCCTTACATTACATGTACACCGAGCCCTACCAACATAAATGTGCTACACATTGGCTCATGCTTCTTGTAGACATCCATAAAAAATTATCAAAATAAAAACCATTGCTGACCAACTTGCATACACAAAGTGACTTGGGACTCACTATTCTTGAATAAATAGTTAGGTTTGATTTGAACCCACCAATTTTTGGTAAGTCATGTTTAAACACAATCGTGAGTGAGGGTAGGTTTGATTGTGTCGATTTGGTACTCTAGCTTGAATGATTCAATCCCAATACTATCTTGAGTATGGATTTTAAATGTGGACTTGAGTTTAATGATACCCTTAAGCACCTTCTATGGGCTCGAGTTGTGATATTAAGTATGAAAACATGAATCTATTGTAAATGAAAATTTGTGAAAATTGTAATGGAGATTAATGTTGAGATGGGTTGTAAATAAATCTAGTTGAAGTTGAATCTTCTTAGGTATTATTAGATAGTGACAATATTGTTAAGGTCTCGCATGAATGTAGCTTGATCTCTCACTCTTGTATGTCAATTTCAATACGTTACTAATAAGAAAAACTTCATTCATTCCTAGATCCAGTGTTATGGATTGTTTATCTCCTTAATAGAGTTACGGTTACCATTTTATAGTTACCCCATTGATGGATTGATGATTATTGATGGGTTATTCACAACACAGTTTGATTTGAAACATTGTTAGATGATAATTAAAGGTTTAAATCAAAGTTGTGAATAAATACCACTGATCGTTGCTTATTTAATATGACATTAAATGATGGCCTATTTTTGAAATTGGTTGTTTCGATTAATCATATCATGATCTCTTGATTAGTAATATTATTTAAGTATGTTGAAGGATCATCCGATTGAATGTATTGGCATTGTCTTGTTAATGAAAGTGAATGGTTTACGTGATGAATTTTGTACTTAGATTTTAGTACTATATTGAGTTAAATTAAATAGTTATCATACATAGGTGTTATGGTAAATTTTTTTGTTAGTTCCTTTAGAATTTTGTGATTGATATTTTTATGACTTGTATAAATTGATACTAGTTTAATAACATTAAATCAATTAGGATAAGTTCAATTATTTCACAATAAAACATCTAGGTAGAGAGATGTTTATACATGCTAGTTCTTAGAACTAACCGTGTACATTAGCATTTTTTTCTTTCAAATATCAGGATGGATTAAGTATTACGAAGAGATAGTTGGATTGTTACATGCATTATTGTCATGCGATATATTGATTATCTGATTTGTAAACATTGACTTAATGTATACCTTAAA
Source organism: Taxus wallichiana var. yunnanensis (assembly GCA_018340775.1). NCBI lineage: Eukaryota > Viridiplantae > Streptophyta > Pinopsida > Cupressales > Taxaceae > Taxus > Taxus wallichiana. Next base: position 186,179,859 of record CM031235.1, read on the forward strand.
TTTGGATTATGTAATTCTATTTGAATGAAAATTTAGTTTACAATGTCAGTAAACGGAAGTTAGAAAAATATATCAATATGAAATTATTGTTGTACTTTTTAAATAAGGATTTATCCTAAATGAGATCATGACATATTTTATTATTTGATTAAATCCTTATGTGATGTAATAATTATGTATGTTGATTTCATCAATGGTTGTACTTGAAAATGAATGGGAACCAATTGGACTTGATTACTTATTGTAATTTTTCTATCATTTAATCGATTTATTAAATGATGATTATAATAATGTTAATTAGTGAACTGGTAATTTGGAAAATTCTTTTAAGTGAACCATGGAAGGAGTGGGAGTGGGAAGAGGAAGTTTGAATGCGGCGGAGGTGGGAAAATTTGGTTTGAATGATGGAAGTGGGACCGATGGAATCCCTACCGTGGATTTGGAGGAATCGGAGAAACCTCACGGGCCATTGCGTAATCACGTGCTTGACCCCAGTAAGGATAATAGGGTAGAGACAATGGTGGATCCCATGTGGGCGGAAAGACTAGTCATAAAAAAAGTGGACAAAAATGCCTTGGAAGGATTGTAGCCTTCTAAAGATAAGGGCCTTCTAGATATTAAAATACTGGACTCTCTTTTGAATCGGACCAAGGAAAATATGGAAGGAGATTTGTTCACCAAATGTTTGGGATCCAGTCCCAATTTTGATTTATTTCATAGCTAGGCCAAGAGAAGATGGTCACAAAATGGATCTATTGAGGTAAGTGCGTATGTGAATGGGTTTTTCTTAATTTCTCTTCCTAGTAAAGAGCATGTCTTAAGAATTTTTTCAGAGGGCCTTTGTTCATTGGTAAATCCAATATGGTGGTACAACAATGGGAACAAACCTTCAACCCCTTTGCTAAAATCATATCGAATATCCGATCAGGTGAATCTCCCTAGCTTTCCTCTTGAATTTCTGGGAACTTGAGGTACTGATTGGTATAGCAAAAATCTTGGGAACCTTGATAGCGATAGATCCATTTACTAAATCTAGAACCAAGCTAACACATGTAAGTTTTTACATAAATATGAAAGAAGAAGTGGTTCTAGAAGAAACTATTACTTTAATCTCCAAGTTTGGGGAGTGGGTGCAAAGATTTGAGTTTTCCTTGTCTCCTTTTTTCTATTACAAATGTAAATTTGTAGGACATGTTTCTCAAAAATGTCCTTCACAGAAGAAGAAGTAGGAATCAGGTCCAAGAGCTCTTTTTAAGGATCCCATTAAAGACAATGCAAAATGGAGAAAAGTGGGGAAAATTTAAGAACTCTTAGATAGGACCCTAGAAAGGACTAAGAGGTTCCAAAGGAGTCTATAGTTGCTAAAACTCTAATGGAGGTTGAGGTTGAAGTTGAAGTTGGAGAAGACAATCCAAAGAAAAAGGTTGAATGGGGTAAAAAGAGAAAGTGAGAAAATGTGTGAAGAGGATTACTCCACAAACAAAAACAAAAGGAAGAGGTATATCTATCGATTAAGAAGGAAACTATGCACTAAAAGTGGCCCAAGGGAATTCACTAGAAGATCTATCGATGATTGGTCAAAGCTCTTTCAACCAAAGACAAGAGGAAGGCATCTCTACTGCTAATACTTTTGATGTATTGATGGGAGGTATTGTTCAGACTCACTTGATTTAGGGTCCTCCCCTATTACTCCCGTAACATGATCTAAACCTATTACTAGAACTAATTTTAGAGCTGATGTGGGTAAAGATTTAACTCCTAAAGGGAGGAAATCTAATAAGGAGAAGAGAGGAGACCTTGGTTAAGAAAGATATGGATAAAGGAATATAGAAACCACTAAGGTTTCCTCAATAAAAAAATAAATGATCTTAATCTCTTGGAACATTAGAGGTTGAATAACCCCAGTAAGAAAATAATCCAAAAATATTTTAGGAACAAATAAAAACTGATATCTTGATGATACAAGAAACAAATATGAGTACGGAAAGATTCAAAGAAGTGGGAAAGTTAGTCTGGAAACATGGCCTTTAGGTTGGGGTTAGTTCGGAAAGGACTTCAGAGGCATTGTTCCCCTAGAATCCTCTGTTGGTCAAAGGTATGGTGCTTCTATCCACTCCTAACCATCTAACCATGGGTTTCACTGATTTATCTTCAAATAAATCTTGGATTGTCTCTAATATCTATGCCCCCAACTTTGTGATGGGTAGAAGGAACCTTTGGAGAGATATTTCTAAGGAGATCCATTTTTAAAGATGGGTATTGGTTTTTCAGATGTGACTTCAATACCCCTCTTTCCTCGGGAGATAAAAAAGGTGTAACTATTTCCTATATGGATAACATGAATGAGCTTTCTAATTTTTTAGTTATTAATGATCTTGTGGATATTGAGCTGGGAGGGTCCAAATATACTTGGGAAAATAGAAGAACTGGACATGACCTTATAAATATTAGACTAGACATATTTGGAGTGAGCCATGCTTGCATGATCAATCAAATCTACTCCCTCTCCACCTTGCCCCAAATTGGTTTTGATCACAATCCGATCATTCTCAAGTGGGAATGTCTATCCCTAGAAAAACTAAACCTTTCAGATTTGAAAATGTGGCTCCAACATCTTGACATCCACTTGCGTATTCAAGAGTGGTGGGAGATCATAGTCCATGGGGTTCCAATGTAAAAATTATGGTGAAAGTTGAAGCATGTTAAACAAAATATGAAAATATAGAATAAGGAAGTTTTTTGGAATATTTTGATCTAAGAGAAGAATTGAGGAATACTTAAGGAGTATACAGGAGATGATGGAGGAAGATGGGCTGAACCAAGCCCTAAAAAGTCAAGAGAAATATCTCCTCATTTATTACCATTATATTTTGGCCAAGGAGGAAGTATATGGAAGCTAAAATCTAGAGTTAAATGGCTAAAGGAGGGGATAGAAACACTAAATTCTTCCACTTCTTTGCCACCTCCGGGACAAATCAGCTCAAGATCAAAGAGATAAGAAGAATGATGGAAATCTCATAGAAGATGAAAAATAAATTAATGAGGTCATTGTTAACTATTTTAAGGATCTCTCTCTCCTGGAGCTGATCCAAATAGAACATCTTGGGAGAAGATCATTGTCTCTCTTCCGTAACGTCATTTCGAACAAAAAAAGAGATCTCAGGATCATTCCGGGTAGGAAGAAATTAGATACACTATTTTTGACATGGAACTAGATAAATCTCCTAGAACTTATGGGTTCCCGAGCTTCTTCTTCCAACAGTTCTGGGAAGTGGTCAAGAATGAGGTCATCGAGATGATCCAAAATTTCTTTAGTAATGGTTAGATCCTAAAACAAATCAATAACACTTTCCTTGTTATTATTCCCAAGTTGAAAGGAGCCAAATATGTGAAAAATTTCAGACCCATCAGTCTATGTAATACCAGATACAAATTGATTACCAAAATTATTGACTTCAGGATCAGGAAAGTGCTTCCCAATTTCATCTCTCCTAATCAAGGCACTTTTTTCCCTGGGAGACAAATTCTTAATAACATTGTGGTCATCCAAGAATCCATTCACTCTATTGATTTTTTAGGAATATCGGCCATGTTTTTCAAATTGGATATGCACAAAGTGTATGGAAGAGTATCGTGGGTCTTCCTCAAGGCCATTCTGTCCAAGTTGGGGTTTGATGTTTGGTTCATCAACATGGTTATGGTCTGTATTTATTGAGCTAGTTTCTCTGTGTTGATTAATGGTAAAATAGAAGGGTTCTTTCAAGCTAGGAGGGGTATTAGACAAGGAGACCCCCTTTATCCCTTCCTCTATATGATTGTGGTGGAATCTTTAAGTAGACTCTGTTATCAAAGGCGGTTTCCTTAATCTCTTACAAGGTCTCAAAATCTCTAATGGCCTTGCACTGTCTACCTTAATCAATTTGTGGATGAATTTTTTTGATGGGTAAGGCTTCTATTGAGGAAGCCCATACCTTTAAAGATATTACGAATGAGTATGAGGAGGTCTACGGACAAATTTGGTCAATTTTATCAAAAGTGTTATTTTCTTCATAAATGTGGATGATCCTTTCCAAGAGATATTGACCCGTATTTTTGGCTGTAAGATAAAGAAGTTTCCTAATTATTACTTAGGGATGCCCTCATCCACAAAAATCCAAATCAATCCATCCTGGAATTCCCTACTCGAGAGATTTTACCACAAGCTATCTTCCCGGAAAGGGATTCTCCTATCTCAAGATGGAAAAATCCAACTCCTCCAAATATCTCTTAAAGGTGTTCCAATATATGTCATGTCCCTTTTTCAACTTCCGAGTAAGACTTTGGAAGCTCTAGAAAAAATTCAAAAGGATTATGTGGGTGAGGGTGAAGGAGAAGTTCAAATTCCCTCTTATGTCCTGGGAAAAAGTGACCATACCAAAGGATTGTGGGGGGTTGGGATTAAAAAATATGAGACTCATGAATGAAGCTCTTGTATCCAAATCTGGGTGGAGAGTTATTAAGGAAGAGAGTCTCTGGATTGATATCATCAAAAGAAAATGTTTAAGGAATACTGGTAGAATTAAGACTTTATTCTTGCAAGACAATATTCCTAAAGCATCCTTTTCTCGGAACTATTTTCTCTATTAGGGAGATCCTAAAGAGTAATTAAATGGAACATTGGGAAAGGTGAAATAATTCACTTTTGGAGGGATTTTTAGATCTCGACAAACCTCTTATGGAGGATGAGCCTATGAGATCTGTGGCACGGGTTTTGAAGACAACGGAAAAGTTTGGGTCGGGGATTATTAGAGTTTCTCTAACAATCGCTTCTTTGGGAGAAGGTGCTTCCCCTCCGAACTTATTTGGGGACACTCCATTTTTATGACCTCAACACAAAGTTCCGAACATGTATATTCCCCTCTTCCAAAAAAATGAGGAATCTATTATTTGGAAGGAAGAGGTTTCTGGAAATTCTCTGTTAAATCTGCCTACCTCCTTAATTTCAAGAATTCTGAAGGAAGGAGTCTTGGGATAAACTTTGGGTGAAAGAATTACTACCTAAAGTTAACATTTTCCTTTGGTTGGCTGCTCGAATAAAATCCTTAGTATGTATAATTTGAGGAAACTTGGCATGCTCCTCCCAAACAAGTGTGTCCTTTGCAAAAAAAAGAGGAGGAACGTGTCAACTACCTCCTCATTTCATGCCCCTTTGCTCATTTAGGATTTTCTAGGGTGTTGGAGTTTTTCAAGGTCTAATGGGTCTATCCGAGTCCATGGAAGATTTTTCGGTTATAATGGGAGTGCCCTTATAGGTACCCATTCCTTAAAGCTACTTGGAAAATGGCTCGCACATTTCTTCTAGAGCTTATGGAAGGATAGAAATGATATAATCTTCAGAAATCGAAGGTCAATTTAGTAAAAGTCGGTCTTTGGGTTGATTTCCTCCATTAAAGAGAATTCTAAAATCATTAAGGTGAAGGCCAAAAAGGCTTCTTCTAGTAGAGAAGAATAAGTTCTCAAATAGTTTACCTTCATTACGCCTTAAGTCACTTCCCATCCACTATACTTAAATGGTCCAAACCCGAAAGGGGGAAAGTTATTCTCAATTTTGATGGTTCTTCTAAAGGTAACCCCTTGGGCAGGGAGGAGGCATAATCGGGGATCATAATGGAGACTCGGCTATTATCCTATGTTAGTCCTCTTGGGACTCGAGCAACAATGTGGTGAAGCACAAGATCTTCTCTAGGGGATTAGTCTTGCTAAGGAGAGAGGAATTAAACATATCCTTATTCAGGGTGATTCTCTCATCATTTTAAATGCTATAATAAGATTAGTGACAATAATTGGTCCTTTGGTAATATTATAAAGGATACAAAAGAACACCTTATGTACTTTGATTCCGATATCATTACTCATATCCCCCGCATAGGAATGCTTGTGCGGAAAGACTTGAAAATGAGGGAGTTCATAACAATGAGTACAAGGTGTGGTAAAAGGTGAGGTCATACTGATGCATATTAATGATATTATCAATCATGATAAGTTGTAAGCACTTCACCTTAAGTATCGCGAAGGATATTAATGAGTTCATTTTCCAATATTTCAAAAACATGTTTGTTTTAAGATACCCCTGGAAAATAAGTCTAATTTCAAAAATTTTAGATCTCGTAGTGTTGTGTTTTGTTTGGCTACCATAGGTGGTGATCATACCAAAGTTGAGTCGTCTAGACATTCCTCTGTATTGTGGAAGATAATTTAATGTGGCATCTTGTTCATATTGGGGGTTTCAATAATTTCATCTCCAGACTTTAGGGGCATGATCCATCGCTACCCTAGATTTCGGTCTTGCATGGAAGGAAGGGAAAGTGGTGGTTCATGGTATGGAAATAGAAACATCGGAGGAAGCCATTTCCTGGTGACTGGTATGGATATGGAAGGACTAAAAATTTTCAAGGATAGGAATCAGAGAGAGTATGAAATCAACACTTCATTTTTTGGTAAGAAACTGTCCATTTCTACACCGATAGTATCACTCGCCTCTGCATTCTTGGAGTGTGGAGAGAGGTCTTCTTGCACATCATGAAGTATTTGACTCTTGAGGGCAAGTATCGAAAGATATATACACACCATTTGTCTTTTTTGAACATGTTTAGACATAAGAAGTTGCTCAAGTATCCCTTTCTACCTTTTCATGTCCCCTGGTCCCTCCTTAGTGAGGGATTTTTAAAGGAGTAAGTTGGATTTTCCCATCCACGAGGGCCTCATCCTTCTACTATTCCACAATGGGAACCCGACTTGGGATAAACAAATTCCCCCAATTGACGAGGAGGAGGATATTACCCTTGCTTTGAGTGCCTAGCTAAAATGAGGGAAAGTAATTTGGGATCTAAACAAGGGGGAGATGGGAAGAATGGTGATGGTAAGGATAATTAGGAAGATGGATCATCGAAGGGAAATATAAAGTACCCCTGGAGGGAGAGCAGGAATTGATATGTGGAAGAACAAGGTCCAAGCACGGAGATGGTTTTCTAGGTCTTCGAGGAGACTAATTCTATGGTGGAGAAGGGCATGCTTGTGATGATCGAAGCCACCAAGAAATTTTTTTGGCCTAGAATAACATCCGGGGGATATCAAGAAGTTAGACCTTTTGGTTTGAGATTTGGGGACTCTGCTTTGGATGTTGTGGAAAAAGAGAAGAGGAAAAGGAGGTGGATAAGTTCTGATGAAGAGGAAGAGGAGGATTCGAGGAGGTGGAGTCCTCGGAGGAGGACACTAAGGAGGACACCAAGGAAACCACCCAAATGAAGCTGAATTCAGATTTCAACACGAAGGTTGAGACTAGGGAGGGTACTACCTCCAAAAATAGTAAAGCCAAATAGGGAACTTTCTTCTGAGTGTCTGCAGAATTTCCTTAAATTTATCTTTTTTTATTATATCTTGGTTTAGTTTCTTTTTGCATTCGTTATTTCTGGACCCCCTCTTTAGTTAAGCCTGTTTAACGAGGGGTCCTTTTCCTTTGTTTTATCCTACTTTGCTTCTTTCATGATGCTATCTTTTGTACTCACCTCACGGGATCATATCTCTATTTTTAACCTATCTAATTAAAAATAATAATGTTAATTATGACATCATTAAATAATGAACATAACTAAATAATTATGAATTAAACTCATACAAATGTTTACGGTGGTATGTTCATATCTTGTTAAGAGATATTTCACATTAGAACAACCATTTCATTAAATTTGGACTAACCAAAAAATATAGACTTCCAATAACATGGTTCATGGTTTTATAAACATGAAATTTGGTTTCCCATTGTGTTATTATCAGTTTCTAATTGTGATAATGTTGGTTTCCAAGCATGTGAATGTTGGTGACCAAATGTGTCATTATTAGTTTTCAATTTTTCAAAATTAGTAACCAAAATTTTATATTTAAACTATGGGACACCATATAATATTGTCATGTGTTGAATACATATATAGGTTAAAGAGGATTCTTATTCTACCTTTTAATTTTTTCACTTAAAGGGAGAATGAGAGGCCTCCCATTCTCTCCATTGATTTTTTTACTTTCCTATTCTATCTTTAGAGTTTTTTCTCCTATTTTCCATCTTGAAATTTGTTCACTTTACCATTTTATCTCTTCATTTATTTGAACTTTGACAAAGAATGAAAGGCATCCTCTTCTCATTCTTCATTTTTTTACTTTGAGATAGAATGGGGGCCTCTATTCTCCCTCTTCATTTATTATTCACTTTCAAGGAGATTGGAAGGCCTCCCATTATCCATATTCATTTTTTTTCTAAATTGGGGATAATGAGAGGCCACCCATTCTCCATCTTCATTATTTATCTACTTTAAGGGAGAATGAAAGGAAATCCATTCTCTATATTCATTTTTTATCACCTTATGAGTATTTAACACCCAACTTATGTTAATGGACTTCAAAGATCTGAATTACCCATGTTCATCATTTCCAAACCCCAATCATCCAATTTTGATAGTATGCAACCATGATGACCTACCATTGATCCTTTACTGGACACCAAGAACCTTCCATTTTTCTCACACATGTACTTTCATAATGGAATTTTAACATTACAATTTTCATGTCACCGAAAGTTATTCATATTTGGGATTACATTCATTATTCCCACGTGATACTATTTTAAAGTGTCACTCAACAATGATGTGGAATCCATGCTTTAATAATGATAAATATGGTAATATGATTTTTTTTATATACAATGAATCACTTAGTTATCAGACATTGGTCTTGGAAACATGGAACTCGGGGTGTTGATTTTAAATTTAGAGTTGTAGAGTGACATACCATTTATTAAATTATGTGGGACATCATGTAACCATGGTAAAAACATCACAACTTATGAAATTCGTAGATTATGAAATATTAAAGAGGGAAAATAATGATATTTCAAATATGAGTAAGGTAGGTTATATTGTTCTTGAAATGTTCTTTTAGATCTTTTACTCAGGATTTAAATTTTCCACCTATACCTATACATGATGGATATTTCAAAAATTTGCAAAATGTGTAAATGACCATCATTTTCTAGTATTGTTTATGCTAAATAATTAGAATTATAATAATTTGGTTAAAATCATGAAACATGTGTAAACAACCATTTGCTACGACAATATTACCGTTCCAAAATATATAAAAATGTTGTTATTTATACACCATGAATGAAATTTATAAGAGATCAATATTTTCTTACTGTACATTTTTAATATGATATAATATCATAATTTTTAATATTTTGAAAGTGATAGGAATGAAAAAATAGTGAATATTTCTTATATAAAAAAATAAAAAAATAAAAAAGAGCATTGATTATTTTTAAGATAGCGACACTTCATTTTGGAATGTGCAACTTATGAGGATATACGATCATAGTATGATTTGAAGGTGGGAAGCCTAAATGAGTTATTTGATGAGGAAAGACTCCACAAAACCATTGAATTTTAGTCAAGATCCATAATATAGAATATGACATCAAAAGAAACTTGAAAATTTCTTAGGGTTACGGCTCTGGGTCCCTTAGACTACTTGGTCTCATGGATGTCATTAAAAGTATTTCATTCATTCATTCACATTCCCACAATAAACCCCCATCAAATTTAACCCGAGCACCTCCCAACTAATTTGGAAAAACAAATTAAAAAAAAAGAAAATAACCCACACGAAAGTTGTCATGCTAATTTTTTAATGATATTTTATACAAAAAATTCTTGTTCATCATCACGGAGAAGAATTTTTGATTTAGTATGTGAATCTATAAATTTGAACCCTGTAGAGATATATTTTATATGCCTTGTATCTCAGGAATATGAGGCAATCTAACCAAATTTTCTATGAACCACCGGTAGACCCGAACCAGAAGTCGCCCAACATGCAATAACTTTCCTTATCAATTCCTTTTATAAAGTATCATTTTTTATTCCTTTTTTCCCATCATCTTTGTGTGAGGGACCGACACATGTGAGGAATTTTCTTAAAATTGTCGACTAAGTTATTCCTCAAATCTAAAAATGCATGTTTTTTTGTATTTTTATGAGTGAAGGAATGTGAACGTGGCACCTTATTTATAAATCTATATTTTATGGGATATCATTATTTTAGTTAATTGTTTTTGTTGATAAGGCTAACATTGTATCATATGTATTTGTATCCTTTCTATTTATGCGAGATGATTTTGTCGAGTACCATTTTATTAAAGTAGAAAGAATTTACAAGGGGGATTTTAGAGGAGATAGTCCTCCAAGTTTAGAAAACAAGGCAAAGAAAATTAGAAAAAAAAACCTTCACCATGACCAATTTAGTCATATATTGAGCCATGAAACCAAGAAACCAAGGTGCCAAGCCCTAATCCAAATATATCAAGACCTTATATGAATTTTGTTGGTGAACCCTATAAAGATGATGTCGACAAGGCATGTAAGGTCTTAAAGAAAATTTGTGACACTTGTGTCATGGGTCTTTATTTTAATATTGTAATTTAACTTAGCATATTTTAAAAAGAAAAGGGGAAAGCTAAACATCTAAACATAACCACGATTGCATCAAAGAACCTTTGAGAACACAAGTTTTTTTTAGTGGACGAAAAAAATTTCATAAGCAGAATTTTCATAAGCTAAAAAAATTATATCTAGAACTCTAATTAATGCCTAGAACTAAGTAGATTTTTTTCACATCTTATTAATGTTTTTCTCGTACACTCTTAGAGAGATTTTGGTCTTTTTGCAAGAGGAGTAACTCCATTCTCAAAGTGTATTCTCAAGGTACTAATTTTCTCACACCATATCATTTTCAAATCATAAAATCCTATTGTTTTATGCCTTTTCTCTCTTGTGTTGGTACGCAGATTTATTTTTATTCTTTGGCTTTGTTGCGTTTAGGGCGCCATTTTATTTTAGTAGGAAATATTTTTAACATATCTAGATTCACTTTTGAAATCATTTTATTTTTTTATAATTAGGGTTAGGGTTTTGAATACGCAACCTTATAAATTCTAAGAATTTATTTTTTTGGTAGAAAGATTGATGGATTATTTCACAATACATAGGTCAAGAGGTCGAGCTTAGATATTTGGTAGATAGGGTTTTAGGTGGTGTGGAGTGTAGTTTTTCATCATGGGGTTTTAGCAGAGTTTTTGCAGTTTTGTTGTAGATATTCCAAATAATGTCCTTATCAACCTAGCCTTACACTAGCGGAGATAATATCCACCTTCTTCATCTAATGCAAGGTTTGTATTGATATCAAATCGTATGCTTCAATTTTTTCATGATTTATTTAAACATTTCATTCTCTCCAAATATCCAATAAATGGAATTGCTTTCTGCAACATATATAAATGTATATATGGAAACATATTTACATACATTTCCATCTGTTTAGTAGATCATAGACCATTGAATCTTCCTACATCCATTATTTTATTTTTATTTTTATTTCTAGATCTAGTACTCAAAAAATCGTGCATTACCATTTCTTTAATTTGTTAGAAAGAACAAACTATACTCATTGGGATCCAAAAGGAAAGGATAGATAGAGGTGCATTATATGAAACACATTGATCAAGATTCCATAAGTATTTTTCAAAGAGATTAAGGTATTATTTATGATCTCTTCCCGTGCTCCCAGAAAATAGTTCAACCCCTATGCATCAATTTTGGATTGGAATGCTACAGACTCTGACATCAAAATGATCTCTATTTGAGGAATATATCTATTTACAAAATCATCCATTTAAAAAAAAATCCTTAGTCATCTTTGTGATGCTCAATATGTCTACCAATATACAACTATGAAGTCATTTAGGTGATGAAAATCATATTTGGTCTACTTTGTATTTTGAGAATAGGAACCCATGTATTTTCTGCAATGGCATTTTATTTGTGATAACTTGGTAATAAACTACTATATGGGTCTGCCATTCTAATGAATTCCCATTGATTCCTTCAAACATGATAGTGGATTCCAAAAATCATTAACCATTTTCTCACAAAGGTAGCATAATGTTATTTATGATAAATACCAAATGGAATTCAACATCACGTTTCATTAATATTTTATAATCATGTCATGAAATTCATAGTTTGATCAGATTTTGTTTGTGTGTCCATTCTATTAAATATATTTTCTTGATCCTTTAATTATATTTAGTATAGTATTGGCAATAAAATCATAGTATTGATTTGGATAAAGTACTTCTAAAATAATTGTATAAAGGTGTCTTCGTCTATGTATATCATTGTATAGTGATTCAATCAATGTATGGTAAGGTTAAAAAGTATGTTTATCTTTTTCATTGATAAATTATATTAGAAATAAATAGTCTAATAGTTTTTATGTTAATAATGGATTTCAATAAAATGAATACAAAAACCAACCATTGACTGACCTCTTAGTTCTAATTGGTAGGTTAGAGTCAACCTAATTAAATAGGTCCTTCAAGAGCTCCTATATACATATCTTATGGCCAAAATCACAACACAAACATTAATCTCAAAGGAAATGAATGAAACACGAAATATAATAATCATATATCATAGAAAAATTAAAATGTAAAATATTAAGTATGTTTTGAACAGGAGTATTTTTCAAGTTTTGTATAATTTATTTTACCATCCGATAAAAATATGTGTAGTATTCTTTACCAACAATATATTTAGATGAAATAATATTTTATGATCATTATTGTTTCACAACAATGATACATATTGTTGCACCTAATTTCTAACCTCTTGAACCTATCATATCATTTAGAAAACATTTCATAAATTTTAAACTTAAAGAGGAAGGAAAGATGATATTCATTATTTAGATGCATAGTTTTACGGACAACAATTACATGAAAATTCACTTCTTACCAATTATCATATGTATTCTTCCATGTAATGTTGTGATGGTGTGGTCTGAAGGAACATATCATATTATTATCCATTATATGAAACAAAAAAATGATGATGGAATAAGACACCAATAGTGTAGTAGTTGGTAAAGAACTAGTGGCTCAAAGGAGGATTTTGAAATTATATTACCTATGAAACTTTTTCATAAAAAATTGTGGTGTACAAATAAAATATATCACATAAAACATGAGGGGCTTTATCCTAGTCATGATTTCTCCTTCAATAATAAATGGGCCTCTACCGCATTCTTATGTTTATCACACAACCATGAAAACACATTAAAACTGGTCAAGTTTAAAGCACTTACACTAATGCATGAATGACCATATTTCACAACCATTCTATTTCAAAGTGATATTATTATGATCCATATTGAAATGAATGAATTAAGAGGTTAAATGGTTTTGTTACCATTATCCTAGGAATATATAATTTTTTCATACAATGGATATACATCAAGATAAAGATAATATTATTTGAAAAATAATATTAATAATGATTGCATAAAACATATATTTCCATCATCTTAAGTGCAACAAAATATAAATTTTCATAAAACCCATAACTTGAGACAAGATAAAATATCACATATTGTCTTTGACACAATTTTCATTACCTATAGTAAATCATTCAACATCATTATCACTTTGGCTATCCTCAATTTGTTGAAGTTGTGCTCGATATTCTTTAATGGTTGCATGTCCCTTTTCTATTATTATTATTATTTCTTGATTCCATCTTACTTTTTTGACCAAGCCCAAATGATACTATTCACATCTATGTCACTTGTTCCTTCATTTCCTTCTTTCCATTATTCTTTTTTTTTATGTAAGAAATCCTCATACAATTTTTTTCTGATTTCCCTTTTCCAATTGGTGTCCACCATCAAACCTTTACCTTATATGTCTCACTCCATTATCCTTACAAGGGTATACATTCCCTTATACTTTACCCATCCATATTGGGATTTTGTTTGATCTTGGTCGTATTAAAAAAATTTTCCCTATACCACATCTTCCTTTGGATTGAATTCATCTCTTGGTTGTTTACATTTAGGTCCCACATAAATTTCTTCATTGGTAAGGACATTTTGTCTCAAGTAATCATCCAAGAGAAAATGAGAATCATTATTGGTATTTGAGTTCTATCTAGTTCTTGGCCAAAAATCACCTTCTAACATATCACTATTGATGAAGGGATTATCTAAAGCATCTAAAACATTTTCCCAATACCTTATCTTTGGTAACTAAAATGCTTTCCCTCCATCTATATAAATTTTACTCCATTGAATAATATAGGCTCTTATTCTTGTCTTTAGTTCATCCATCTCTTTCAATGTCTTAAATGGCGCTAGTTGAGGTTTCCCTTTAGGAAATTTTGGGTTTCATCAGGTAATGTATGCCAGACATTGATAGGATTAGACCATGCAAGATCCCTTCGATAGTTTTTCTATTAAATACATTGGTATTCCATTTATGACATGGAATTTAAAGTATTGAGGCTTGCTAAGACCCACTATCCTATGACTCCCATCTAGTAAATGTGGCCCCAAAGGCTTTGAAATCATAGACATCTTCAATCAGGTATGGTGTGAATGAAATTGAATCATCCTGACATGTTCTATATGCATCCATGATTTTTGGTAGAGAATATGTATCTTCTCGCCATAACATAGTAAGATAATATCCCAAAGGTTCCATCAATATCTTCATGGGTGTGTCCTACTGGTAGAAATATTACATACACTACATTAAAAACCCTTCTAACTATCAACATTGATACAAAACCAAATAAATAATGATTTTTATTATCACTTGAAGCATTTTCTAGTTGTAAGTAGAGGATTGGTGGAAATTTTTGAGTGAAAAACATGTTTTAGATACATTTTCTGAAATAGATTGCAGTGTTGTACCCTTATACACTTGACATTTTTCATATGAATCATTTTGTAATAATGCATCATGTAGTGGTTATTTTGAAGACCCATTCTTGTACAATAGGTGCCCATATACATCAACCACTAGTTCTTTAAGCATGGAAAGGTGCAAGGCTATTGATGTCACTATGAATTTTGAACCTATTTCTAGAAATGGAAGGCTAAAGTGTTTGAAACTCCATGTCTTGTGTCCACGAGTAAGTATACATGTTAAAGAGTCTCGGGGGTTCAAACATTACTAAGCTGAATTATATTGTTGAGGCATAAAACAAAATGAAAACCGCATCAATTCCATCTCACTCACGGGCACACTACTCCTATCATTCCATCTTGAATTCCATTCCATTCATCTTGTGGGCATCATGTATATATAGTTTCTTTTATTCTTGTTTATATTTACTTGTTCATGATCACTTATTACACATGCTAGTTTGATTACTTGTATTTCATTTATCTATATCATCCACACATGTGTGTTCATGTCTTTCTCTAGTTGTGAATCCGGATACGTAACTTTTACATAAGCATGGATGCTCACCTTCTACCCTTCCTACACTTTGGTCATTGGGGCATCCCCAAATTCATCTTTTCAAGGTGTTATTGTTTCATTTTGTACTTAGAACTTTACATTACTTTATTATACATGCTTTTTACATACTCGCTATATTTCTAACATGCAAACGGGTCAAATGAGGTGTAATATCTATTATGTAGGGATATTGGTTTCCATACAATCTTTGTTACATTGCAAAGTATTTAGCCATATTTTTGTGCGGGCCTTGCATTCCTATGATATTTTGTGCACACTTGTCTATTGTATCGTGTCCATGATGGAATTTCATGTCTAGGTTTGACATCGTGAGCGATGTCCCATGAATTTTTACATACATCTTTGTGTGACTTCTTGACTTAAGCTTGTTTACTCTACATTTCTTAGTATTTCTTTTATGGATCCATTTTTTCCCAGTAACTTATACACTATTTTCTACATACATTTATTTGGATAGCATTTTTATTATTTGTGCGTACCTTAGATTCTACCAAGCAATTTCCACCATTACTGATGTACATGCGGTTGGCCCTCTTTTGGGGCCACATGTCTCCTATCCATGACGTTGCATGAACCCCCAAAGAGGGGGGCATCATTTGGGGGTTTCTACATACTAACACAACATATTTACACTAGTTTACTTCAGTGCACTTTCCTCCCTTGGCATTTTGGGTTACATACAACAAGTGGGTTGTACCACTCTACTAACTCCATACACAAGAATTTTATAAGCCATGGTGTCCTTAGCATTTTTCTAGAGCATTACAAGAGTTGAGGTTACGGTGGGTGTGCCTCTCTACACTACTCATTCCAATGGTGTTAGATCACCCAAAACCTAGATAATACAAAAATTTCTACACATATTTATGCGTAGGAGTTATAGGCTTCAAGGTTATAGTGCATGTGGGTGTGCCTCTCTACACTATTTCGTCTAGTACCAAAATGATCTCCCAAAAATTTAATTTATGATATCCTTCTACACTCTTTCTCGACATGGATCACATGCACATGTTCCATTTATATTTCCATTTACACTTATATCATAGGCTTTGATGACGCCTGACCATTATGACTTTAGCGTATTTTACATCGTCTTTTACATAGAGTTTTTACACTCATATACATACATATTTGACTACTTGACCCTTTTTGACCTTGCAGTGCGGTCATATGAGAAAGAAGAAGTCAAATGGGGAAAAAACTATTTGACAACAAAAAAAAAAGTGACAACAACAAACAACAAAAAAAATTTAATGACACACATACTTTACTAACTCATGCAAACACAAAGAACATGAGCTGACACAAACGTGATTCACCCTAGGTTCACTCTCATCACTTTTTCTTTATGCATCTTTCATCTATAGTTTCTATGATCCTCCATATTTTTTATCATTCCACACTTTTTCTACTCCTTCGACACATTTATGCTACACTCTTGGTATGCATCTCTATCTAATTTATCTTACCAAGATTTTCACTCACCAACATAAAGTGGGGAAAATTATAGGCAGATAAAATCATACACTTTAGATAATTATTTATCCCATTCTCATACTACTATTTAGAAAGTTCTTGAACAAAGAAATTACTAATTAACCCCTGTCCCTTTGGCCATTTTATTTATTTTATTTCATAACTTGTGACCTATTGCACTGCATGCCCAACCATTTTTACACGTCCCCCAAAATCTATGCATAGATGGGGCACCTCGGGCACCTAGTACCACATAGGGGCACCTCGATCCTTCTAGCACTTTTCGCCACTTTTTGGGCCTCTCTAGCCATTTTTCATCCTTAACTTTTATGTGGTTGGCCTTTTTGAGGTTAATTATGAAATTAGAATAAGATAACCCTATAAATATAAAGTTATGAGACCATAATGAATGTCCTAGCACCACTTACTACTATCAACTCCATCTATATTTACATCCAGAAATTAGATCCATATAGTTTTATGCATCAAGGCTTAGAGATCTGCATCAACACACACTTCATAGGGGGATGGATTCTATTCTATCCATGCACACATGAGTGCATTTTCTACATATTTTATTGTTTTGCTATTTCACATAGTTTGATGGGCATATAAGATTACCTACAACATAATTTAAATGAACACACACAACAACTACATTTAGGAAATGGGGTGCAACGCTATCTTTAGTAAGCTCACTATTGTGGAAGAGGGGTTAGTCTAACCCATTCATTTGTATCTTTTATTTTTAAGGATTTGATAATTCTTTCTCTTTTGTAGGTCTTGGAAACCTCATCTTTCTTCATTTGGCACATTTGAAGGTAGAATGGGAAAAATCTATTCTTACTATGGTGAGGATTTTACATCTTATATTTTGTCCCTAAAAATACCAATGGAAAGCTTTTATAGAGACCTTTTTAAGGGACCTATTTCAATAGACTAGGGTGCCGTGGGGGCCCCTATTATAACGAGTTGCATTATCTATTCAAATCCTCTAGATCCACCCTTTTTGGGACCTCTCATTCTCATTATAGATTCTTGAATTTACTGTCACACTATGACACTCTCTTGTGATGACCACCTACATCTCGTTAAGTTATTTTCTCACTTTACTCTTGCACATCAAGGTTTTATTTCTATTAGTTCAATTACTTAGCTAATTTTCATTGCTTTAGAGTATTTATTTACAACGTTTATTGTCCTCCTATATTATATTAACTATAATTATACTTTCCCTTAGTTAATTTTAGTTAAGAAATATTCACTTTTGAGGAGAATGGGAGGCTTCCCATTCTCCTTGTTGATTATTTTTATACTTTGAGGGATAATGAGAGGCCTTACATTGTTATTCAATTTTGAGGAGAATGGGAGGCTTCCCATTCTCTGTGTTGATTATTTTTTATACTCTAAGGGATAATGAGAGACCTTACACTGTTCTCAATATACTTTTTAAGAATGGCTCACTTTTAGGGAGAATTCAGAGGCATCCCAATCTCCATCTTTATTATTTTTTACTTTGAGGGATAATGAGAGGTCCTTCAATGAGAGGCCCCCACTATCCCTTTTAATAATTTCTCACTTACTAGGAGAATGAGAGGCCTCCCATTCTAAATCTTCTTTTTTTTACTTTGAGGGATTATGTCTCATTCTCCTTGTAGATTTTTGTTTACTTTGAGAGAATGATGTATTTTTATATCTCTTGTGAATGATTGTTTGAACTATTTTTTCACTCTAAGTGGGAATGACATGCCCCAAACTATAGTTTTAAAGAATTTATTACTTCTAGGGAGAATGGGAGGCCTCCCATTCTCCATCTTGATTATTTTGTTTACTTTGAGGGATGATAAGAGGCCTTCAAATGAGAGGCCACTAATATCCCTTTAATAAATATTCACTTTTGAGGATAATGGTATGCTTCCCATTCTCATGTTGATTATTTTTATACTTTGAGGGATAACGAGAGACCTTACATTGTTATTTACTTTTGAGGAGAATGGGAGGCTTCCCATTCTTTGTGTTGATTATTTTTTATACTTTGAGGGATAATGAGAGACCTTACATTGTTCTCAATATACTTTTTAAAAATGATTCACTTTTAGAGAGAATAAGAGGCATCCCAATATCCATCTTGATTATATTGTTTATTTTGAGGGATAACGAGAGGTATTTCAATGAGAGGCCCCCACTATCCCATTTAATAATTTCTCACTTTCAAGGAGAATGGGAGGCCTCCCATTCTCAATCTTCATTATTTTTTTACTTTGAGGGATTATGTCTCTTTCTCCTTGAATATTTTTTTTTAATTTGAGAGAATGATGTATTTTTATCTCTTGTGAATGATTGTTTGAAAAAAATTCACTCTATGTTGGAATGAGAGGCCCTAAAATATAATTTATAAGTATTTATTACTTCTAGGGAGAATGGGAGGCCTCCCATTCTCCATCTTGATTATTTTTGTTTACTTTGAGGGATAATAAGAGGCCTTCAAATTAGAGGCCACTAATACCCCTTTTAAGAATTATTCATTTTTAAGGAGAATGAGAGGCTTCCCATTCTCCATGTTGATTATTTTTATACTTTGAGGGATAACAAGAGACCTTACATTATTATTCACTTTTGAAGAGAATGAGAGGATTTCCATTCTATGTGTTGATTATTTTTATACTTTGAGGGATAATGAGAGACCTTACATTGTTTTCAATATAATTTTTAAGAATGGTTCACTTTTAGGGAGAATCAGAGGCATCCCAATCTCCATCTTGATTATTTGGTTTACTTTGAGGGATAATGAGAGGTATTCCAATGAGAGGCCCCCACTATCCCATTTAATAATTACTCACTTTCAAGGATAATAGGAGGCCTCCCATTCTCAATCTTCATTATTTTTTTACTTTGAGGGATTATGTCTCTTTCTCCTTGAAGAATTTTGTTTACTTTGAGAGAATGATGTCTTTTTATATCTCTTGTGAATTATTGTTTGAATTATTTTTTCACTCTAATTTGGAATGAGAGGCCTTGAAATATACTTTTAAAGTATTTATTACTTCTAGGAAGCATGGGAGGCCTCCCATTATCCAT
Source organism: Taxus wallichiana var. yunnanensis (assembly GCA_018340775.1). Taxonomy (NCBI): domain Eukaryota; kingdom Viridiplantae; phylum Streptophyta; class Pinopsida; order Cupressales; family Taxaceae; genus Taxus; species Taxus wallichiana. The sequence continues at coordinate 186,199,819 of CM031235.1, forward strand.
ATTGATTATTTTTGTTTACTTTGATGGATAATAAGAGGCCTTCTATAGTCACTATTTCTTTACCATTATCCTATGTGCGTTGGCACCTTATCTAGCTGCAAGTTGAACGCTCACCCAAAGTGCGCAAAGGTACCAGGTCCCTCTTTTGATGCCAAATTTTTCAAGGAGTTAGCATGCATGAAGATATATCTCATCAAAACAATAGATAAACCAGATGAACTAGACCTAAGCATACAAGTAACAGATCATAACCATGTAAAACAAGCTAAACAAGAATCAATAACAAGTTTACCATGCAAGATCCAGTAACAGAGACATCAATAACAAGAATCCATCCACAGAACTCCATTATATTAATCACCATAAAGCACAGTAATTGTATACATCAATAGTAACTCCATAATATTATGTGCATAAATGAAACAACAACATAACCTCAAAATCATTCACGGTATATCCATACAATGTGAATCATACATATATATATATATATATATATATATATATATATATATATATATATGGGGTGGGGACTTTCCCTTCACCACCCATGCACTCTCCAAAAATAGATCTGCATGCTAGAAATAGCCATGTGTGTGTTACAAGCCAACTACAAGAGCATGCAAGATTGCTAATAATATATTATATTCTAATAAAGCGTAGATCTAATATTACTAATAGCCTAAGCTTTGCATGATTTAACTTCCTTCACATGAGATCTATCTCAAAATATAATTTTCTTGAACTGCAAGTCTTCATGCTCTATTCTTATCTCCAAAACCTTGCTTGGCCGCTACTCCAACCCTCTATCTTTCCAATTTTTCTCATGGCTCATAATGTGGCTAAACATAGAATACAATTTGTTAGGGTGCGATCCTAACATGTTATATGTCTTACTCTCATGTGTGCCTTCACACATAACTCTGCATGTCAAAAATCTTGGCGTTTTTATACTTAGTATCTTTTTTAGGGGTCCAACATTACAAAACACTAGCTGGATTTCTACCCTCGAAATTCCTTGGTCACTAAGTACAAAAAGCTTCATAAATATAATTTTTTTAAAAAGCCAAAAATGAACATCATACCAAAAACCTTAAAGTCACCTCAAGAGCTTGGGAACTATGCATATACTTCATCCTTCAGCTTCTTCCACTATAACTCTTTCAAAGCCTTCCTTGGTGCCTCCTCCACAATATCGATACTTTATCTAGTGTTATCTCCTCAACTCTGCTCTTCAATTCTTGTATGACCACTACTAGTTATGTGCAAGCTCCATAAAAAACATCCATGTGTTCCAGTATGGAATTCTGGAACTCACCAATCCTAAACTCAAGATTCTCACACTTTGTCTTGATTTTTTCCTTCTGCATGGTGGTCTCAATAATTAGTTGAGTGTGCTCAAGTTTTTTGGTGGGGACCTTTTCTTATATGGCCTTCAGGATTGCTTCCTCATCCACCACTCTAGCATCAATAAATGGCTCACACTTTCTGCATCGGTTAAAGCCCACATCTTCCAGTGTACTTTCTTCCTTGAGTTGGGTGAGAAAGTCTTCCAACTCAGTGATTTGGGCCTCAACTGCTATCTTGTTGTTCTCTTTTTCCTTGGTGAGATCTTTAGTAGATGGTCCCACACTATTTTTAATTTTAACCAATAAAATTCCCACCAAGTCCTCAAGATATTCCATTTCATCACCATAATATTTTTGCACCTAGCTAACTAAGGAAAGACTTTGTGCCAAAATCTTCCGAACTAGTGCACCAGCCCTATCATATGCTTATTTTATCCTGGCATGTTCACCCTTCAACCCCTTGTGTAATCTATCTATTTCTCTTTCCTTCTCCTTCTTATTTGCTACAAGTGTGCATACAAAGTGGCACTTAAATCCATATTTCTATGTACTACTTCAAAGGAAAACTTGTGTAATGCATTGCATGCTTGCTCATCAATTAGGTGGTTTAGGTCCACCACTTTGTATGTCGCTCCCTGTTTATTCTTCAAGTAAATAGTATTAATTGCATGTTCATTTACCTCAAAATCCAGCTCCTCAGAGTGATTGTGTAGGTTCTAGCTCAACATCTTCTTGGTTCTGGATACCCCCATCTTGGTCTAGTAGCTCCCACGCATGTAGTTTTTCAGTGGCTATCATGCTTTGGAAGCACGCACAAAGAACCTTGAAGGATCATCAATATAGTCCATATGTGGGGACCTTGGGGTCCACCACTTCCTTTGCACCTTCCTCTTTTTCTCTTTTTCTTCGGGGTAGAGGTGTTGGTACTTGTTCCAAGCCCCTTGTCCTCCTTAATCAAAAAAGTATCAAATTTTTATTTCTCCCCATGCTCCTCAGGCTACACTAGAGTATTCTCCCTCACTGGGATCTTCTTTATCTCTTCCTCCATCACTAGATCTTTCTTATTTTCACGTGCTTTCTCTACTTCCTTCTCTTAAGCCCACTTCTCTTTCTCATCCATTTCCTATTACAACTCATCCCTTAGCTTGGCGAAGTCCATATCTTCACACCATGTCTTTTCTCTCGGAGTGAAGACCACATGTACCTTAGCGCGCTTATTCTTTTCTTGCTCTGCGCTACCCTATTGATAAGTCGCAACGCCTCTATTTCTACTCTTGTGAGTATAGAACATTATTTTATGGGAAGTGTCAAGCTTCCCTTCATCCTCATCTCCCTCTTCTTCCTCTTGCGCCTCTTCCTCGTGGACTACCTTGATGGGTGGCACTGGTTTTCCCCTTGGCTGTGGAAAAGTGGAGTCTATGACCTCCACTTTGAATCCTCCTTGAGTCTTCGAGTGTAGTTACACAAATATTATGCTAATAAACCAATTAATCATCACATTTATCTATGGCTCCATATTCAAAAATTTTATCTCCAAGACCTCCAAGTATGCGGGCCTGGAGTCATATTTGTATGTGGCATGCAAAGTATGTAGGTCATAATCCACCTTATCCGCATCATATGTCAATTTTTTTGCATCCTTCAATCTATTGATGGAGCACTTCAAATACTTAGTTGTGAATGCAAATGAGATTTTGCACCATGGCCCCATCTCTCCATTCACCATCCTAAATCTCACAAGACTGAAGTGTTGCATCACTACAAACTTCACTTGGTATGAAAAAACTACGGGTAACTCATGAAGAATGTGCCATTCATTCTCGATTGCCCCGCATAGTATGTCATACCATTTGTTGATTATTTCCTTGTAATAGTGCCATCACAAGTGAACCCTATGAACTATACTACGGGTGATGGATCTATTGGTGGGTAAACCCACATATTCTTGTCAAGCCCATCTGGAACACCTATCTCCCAAAATATGATCAAGAGAAGGATGGAACCCCATGTAATATTCTCCTTCCTTGTTCTTCACTTCACCTCCTCTATGATATTGTCTACAACATACTGGGACAAATTGTAGTGTGCCCTCTTTGAGATTCTGTAGGCCACATACATGAACCTCTTGTTTATATCATTCCAAAGCCTCTGAAGTTCCCAATTTGTAACTCATGAGTTGTGAAGTAACCCTAAGTTCCAGATCATCCAAATCCATGATGGTTTGTGCCCTACCTCCCTTCTCATAGCATAATTTCTTCGCAAGCTCCTCAATCTTGGCTATGACACATAGATCTAGAGATATATCCTCCCTTGTGCTTCTCAATTTTGTAACTCATTCAATCAACTGGCATGTGAGACACATCCTTCTTCTTGTGAAGTAGAATAAGTATTCGTGTACCCACGACATCATCCACTTTGAAACATATGTGCTAGTTTTGTAAAAATAACGGAAGCTCCCATAATTATAGAACATCATTTTTTCCAAATCTCTCTACGAGTCATCAATTCGAGGGTTTCCGGCCTCATCTCGCTCTCCCGGGAGTACCTTTACTAAGTCTACCCTCATCTTATTTTCATTGTCCTCCATGTGGTGGTTAAACTCACTAATTTTGCAACAAGTGAGCTTCGATTTCCATAATTCCACCTGCAAAACACTAGAAGGGTATTGAATTTCATAATATATCTCTTATAATGGATCCTTTTCCTCTACCTAAGGTCTCTTTATTCGTAACTTCCTAGGTTTTGGTGCCATTTTACTACTCACCACATGCCCTAGGTTTTATGTCCTTCAAGCATTCTCTACCAGGAGCCCTGTGACTTCCAACCACTTGATTGCATGTAACCCTTCACCACTCCGCTGCTAACTCCAACTCCCCTCTCCGTAAGGATCTCTATACATCTCTCAAGGACTTCTGGTTTGCAAACACTCTACGTCACTTCTATGATCTTTATCATTCTTCAATCTTCTCGGTAGCACTTTTATTTCTTTCAAATCAAGGTATCCAAATTACTACCCTAACCCTCCTATTTATAATTTTTCATGACCTTCTTTCTCCTTTTACCCACTCACTTTAAGTCACTTTTCAACAAAGTACTTTTTTCTCTTAATGTTAACTTCCATGACTTCACCTCGTGCACTGCTGCAAATCATAACCTTCTAGCATACTAATACTACTTTTTGCCTCAAACCTCCTCCGCATGCCATCCCGCACCAAAGTACAAAACCTCTATGCCATATCCCAAGTATAATTCCCATGTCACTTCCTACCCCATGTTACCTTTGCACAATCACTTTTCATGTGTGGTATTCAATCATATCAACCTTCCTCGAGAACACATTTTCCTTTCCCATGCCAATATCCTAGAAGAAACATTCAACAAAATGAACCTATAACAAGTGGGTGCCAACCATTTTCATCTCTACACTTCAATCCACCCCACACTAAAAGTATGCACGGTCCTCTGCACATGAAATCACTTAGATAGTAATCAACTACAGTGCGCAAGAGTGCTTCTTTCACAAAACATTGAACTAAATTGAAAAATAATAACAACAATGAAAGGAAACACATATAAAGGAAATATAATCTACTGATGGAAATACTACCTTATTACAAATACCTAGAAGACTTATTTATAGTAGGGATTCATCTTACTCCCGTGAAAGTAACAAGTCAAACGTGTGTCATCTAATGTCTTCAACTAGAAATATTCGAATCAATTATTTACGTTAAAACATACGGTCCCAACCAATGCACTTACAAATTTCTAGGGTGGCACAAAAACTTGGATTCATACAAAAGAAAATTTTTCCCAACCTTAATTTTCTTATTCTTAATATGCCTATCGTGTCATGCCTTCTTCTGTCCTTTTATGTTTTCTAGCTCCAACGTGCTATGGCATGCCACTCATTCAACTTCATTAGCTTGTCTATGCTCTCTTCAAGGATTTCTCATAATCCAATCCACTAATGTGTGTAATACGTAGGGAAGGTAAAATGAATTCCATTGGTAGAACAACCTCTATGCCAAACACCATATGAAGGGGTCGGCCTTATTCAACCTCTTATAGGTTGTATTGTATGCCAGTACATCGAGATACTTTATCATCTCAATCTTACCTTCTAATATAAAAATATTTTTCAATGTATATCCCAATATCTTGTTGAAAGCCTCAACAATTCCATTGCTTTGTGGGTGATAGGGAATTGTCTTATGATGTACCACCATAAACTCTACCAATAATATCCCGATAGTCCCATTAAGGAAATGAGTTCCTTTATCACTTTTCAAGATTAAAATACACACATACCTGTTGATTATATTCTCCCAAACAAACCTTGTTGTTGTAGTTGTCATGCAATACTTTGTTAGTGCCACTTCTTCCCACTTTGTGTTAGATAATTTATATAAGAAATAATGTAGCGTGAAACATTCCTATGACCTTTGGTGGGGAAATATGACCCATAATGTCAATTTCCCATTTCTCAAAAGGTTGAACTAGATATAGGCCTCAAAGACATTTAATCTTTACACCGGGCTTTCCAAGGTGCCGAAATGATCATAGCCCTTGGCATTCTCTTTACAATCCTTATATAATGTTTCCCACAAGAAATTAGCCATCAAAATCTTATGTATGGTGGCAGTTTGATCTGAAAACCAAATTTAACTAGCAATTGTGCACACACATTTTCTTGCTTTGTATTTATTTTTGATGTAAACTTTGAGCATTATATCCTTTTGTATTTTTAATAAAAGAATAAAACTGCAATCTTGTGTAAATATTGAAAGAAATTAAGAGGATTCACCAGCAATTTGACACAAGAATTGATAACAGAGTTCGGTGCTTGAGGCCTACGTCTCCGGGTCCGGTTGAATGGGACTGATCTATTAAAATCTTGAAAATAATTCTTTACAAAGAATTCTACAAAATTATGACCTTCTCACAGTCTTCCTCTGTCAAAAATAATAGGGGTTGCTTTTTACATCTCCTCCAAATTCCACTCCTAGCTCAAGTTATGAGCATTACAATAATTTTACACAGTCCCGAATGCTATTCAAATATAATATACCTCCTTTTATATTGTTTCCAAACAGCTGGCGCATTGGTTAGGTGCCTATACTTTTGGATGGGAGGTCAGTTGTTCCAATCCCCTCCACTTCTCCTCCTTCTCCTTAGGCACATTTTAAGAGTTTTATCCCACATTGTGGGGGCGTGTAAAAGGTAAGCATTTATTAATGCCATGGAGGGCGGTTTTGAAATGGCTTAAGAGCCACCGTGATTTGCTTATGTAGAGGCGCATATCTTGGGACAACGCATGGTTTGTATTTTAGGCGCTAACAATAGATAATGCGTGGATATTGGTATAATCAATATGCAATGCGTGGACAGTTTGGCTGAGGATTATGCGTGGTCAGTTGGATAAGGAAAATGCGTGGATAGTGGTATAAGCAATGCGTGGAAATGGTAGTCAATAACAAATAGGCGTGGGAAATTTGCATAATTTAAATAATGCCTACCTAAATGTCCCACATGCATGGCGCAAAGGCAATTATAGGATTTTATATACATAAGTTGGTTTAATGATTAAATGAGAAGGAGGCCAAGGCACCCCTCCATAATCGAGTGTATCAAACCTGGCTGAGGGCCCCCAGCCAGTAAATATCGGGGTCCATTTGTCCGAGAACGAGTGTCTAAGACCGACGTTCCAAAACTCATTTTTTTAGTACGTCACACAATTTGTCCATGTGTCGTAATATAATCGAAACACTTGGCGAGAGCGTGTAATGTCCAACTGCACAAAACTCCAAATTTTTCCAGTTGCCCAAAAATTTCAGTGGGCTATAACTTTTGCAAACGAGCTCCGTTTCATCATGCAAACAAGATGTCATCGAGAATCGTATAATTTTTCTCCACGCTTTAAAAATGACTGCAACTTATTCTGAGAAGATCTTAGATTGGTGTTTCTCTGTGAGGATCCTCTGGATCATTCCTCCCCACTGAGAAACTTTTGGACCTAAAAAGTCAACCTAATTGGTGAATAGGTGAGGGTATTTCTCCCTCACCTTTCCGGTTTCCATCCATTTAGCCTTGTTCGGATGCATTCCTTTGAACCCCACACGAAGATACTCAATATCACCCCTTTGTGAAGTTCTTACTTTCCTATCCAAAATGATGTCTTCCTGCAACTCATCAAGATACTCAAGAGCAAAATCATCAATGGAAGGCATAATGTTAGAATCATCATGATCAACAATCATAGGCGGTTCATACAATCTTAAGTTCTCAACATTTACAACTGAGTAGATTTGCATATATGGAGGTAAATCTAACCAGGAAAGCGTTGTTACCAATTTTTTCCAATATTTGGAACGGACCATACCGTATAGGTTTCAATTTTTTACCTTCACCTGTCAGTATTTCCTTGCTGATGTGAAGCCAAACTGAATCACCAACTTTGAACTTGTGATCAGTTCTATGTTTATCATGCCTAGCTTTGTACTTAGCCTGGCTTTTCTCCAATTGTTAACAGACATACTAATGAACCTGTTGTATTCTCTGTACAAATATTTTAGCCTTGTCAGAATCACTTGCACCATTAACAACAGTTTCATGTCCATAATATATATCTAATGGAGAATTAGGCAGATATCCATAACAAGTCTCAAATGGAGACTTTAAAGTCGAAGAATGTAAGGCACGATTATAAGCATGTTGCACATAATAAAGATGTTCATCCCACAATTTAGGATGTTTGTTACTATAGCCCCTAAGTAATTGTACCACTGTGTGCGTTTACAACCTCTATTTTACCATCAATCTGTGGATGAAAAGTAGTGCTCTTTTTTCAGTTTTGTGCCCATTAACCCCCACAATGTTGACCAAATTTCCCAAGAAATCTAGAATCCCGATCGAGATATGATTGAAGTAGGTAAACCAAAATGGACCCAAACAAACCTGAAAGAATAAATGTGTAGTTCCCTCACTAGTTATTTGTTTAGTATATGGAACCAACACACACATTTTGCTAAATCATGCCCACTACCACATATAAGTAATCATGTTTTTCCGTGTCATGGGCAAGCCTCCTACAAAGTCCATGGAAACACTTTCCCAAGGCCGTGTTGGAACAGGAAGAGGAGTGTAAAGTCCTAATTTCTTGTTACTTGGCTTGCTTGTGGCACAAAGAACACATCCCTTAATATACCGGTTTACATGTTCATGCATTCTAGGCCAATAGCAATATTTTTGTAAATGTGCAACTGTCTTACTAACACCAAAATGCCCTGAAATAAGAGAAGTATGTGCTTCCCTAATCATATGCACATGCTCATTTTATGGAATACAAAGTTTTCCAGAATGATATAACAATCCTTCATGTAAATGATAATCTTTTTCTCCTACTTGTTTCCCACTTACTAGATCCTCATACACTTCTCTAAAATCAACATCATTTACATATTGTTCCTTATAACTAACATGAGCCAAAGAACTATGCTGTAAAAGGATAGATGCTACTACCACTGGTGGTCTGGATAACATGTCGGCAACCTTGTTTTGAATACCTTTTTTATACCTGATTACAAGATGAAATTGTTGCAAAAATCCCATCCACCTAAAATGTCTAGACTGCTGCAATTTGGTTTGTGTTTGTAAGTATTGAAGTGGTTGATGGTCAGTATGGATAATTGTTTCTTTTCCCATTAAATAATGCTTCCACTTTTTAACACTTTGAACCAAAGCATACAACTCTTTATCATAAGTTGGATAGTTTCTTACCGCACTTGTAAAGGTTTCTGAATGGTAACACACTGGTCATTTGTTCTGCATTAAAACTACCCCCATCCCCATTGCGTAGTCACTAGCATCTGTATCAATCTCAAATGAATGTTGTAAATCCGGAAGTGCCAAGATCGGAGCGGTACTTATCTTCTCTTTCAGTGTATCAAATGCTTTTTGTTGTTTTCCTCCCCACTGAAAGACCTGTTTAATACTTGTCAAAGCATGCAAAGGAGATGCAATATATGAGAAGTTAGCAATAAATTTCCTCTAGTACTGAACTGCACCTAGAAAACTTCTAACTTCAGTCACATTTGTGGGTCTAGGCCATTTCACAATAACCTCTATTTTTACAAGATCAATTCTCAATTCTCCATTTCCTACAATATACCCCAAGTAAATTAAAGATGTTTTTCCAAATTCACATTTTGACATCTTCAAATACAATTTCTCTTTCCTTAGTGCATCTAAGACTTTATGGATGTGTTTAACATGTTCATCCCATGATTTACTTAAAATAAGAATATCATCTAAGTAGACAATAACGAAATTATCAATGAATGGTCTAAAAATTTCATTCATAACTCTCATGAATGTTTTTGGTGCATTGCACAAACCAAAAGGCATCACTAACCATTCAAACAATCCTGTTTCGTTTTAAAAGTAGTTTTCCAAACATCACCTTCTGCAATTCTTACTTGGTGATAACCACTTCTTAAGTCTAACTTAGTGAAATAAATTGCATTCTTTAATTGATCCAATAAATCATCTATTCTAGGAAGAGGGTAATGATTCTTTATAGTAATCTTGTTTAAAGCATGGAAATCAACACACATTCACCAAGTGCCATCCTTCTTAGGAACCAATATAATTGGTGAACCACATGGGGATGTACTTGGACAAATTATACCTTGAGCCAAAAGTTCCATTACTGTCTCTTGATTTCCTCATTCTCTACTACTGACAACCTGTACATTCCAATATTGGGAAGAGGTACATCCTGAAGCAACTGTATCTCATGTTGAACCCCTCTTTTGGGAGTTAGACCCTGTGGATCCTGAAAAACATCATCAAAATGAGAAACAATTTTTACCAATTCATCCTTATGTTTTAGATCGCAAGTCTCAAAAGCCATCTCATTTTCTTTTTCCTTGGCTTTGACCACCATGAGCACAAAACTTTTTCTTGAGTTTACAAGCCTTTTCATTTGACCTGTAGTTACCAAGGATAGATTATTATTTTCACGGTGAGCTCTAATAATAAACTCAATTCCATCCTTTACAAGCAAATATTTATTTTCTTCCCTATAGAATATTGCTTTACGATCATCAAAATAAGGACTTCCCAAAACCACCCCACAAATATCCAAAGGAACTACATCCAATTCAACCTCATCAATAAACTTGTTTGTAATGGAAAATATGAAAGTACAAGTTTTAGTTACCTGCAATTTTGCATCATCACAAACCCAACCCAAAGGATAAGGCTTAGGATGTGGTTTAGTTTTGAGTCCTAGTTTCTTAACAACCTCCTCAGAAATTAGATTAGCTTGAGATCCACTATCAAAAAGAGTATCAATTTTCGTATGCTTTGAAATTACTCTAATGTGGAAAAGCTCATTTATTTTCTTATCGTCAGGTATAGTTTGTTTACTAGAAGAAGATGCAACATCTGTAGTGCTATTGTTGGAAATTGAAAGAGTTGATTTACCTTGAAAACTCATAGTTGTGATTTTGGTTTCATCACCTGAATCAGAACCAAGATCATGCACTACGGTGTTTGTTTTCTTTTCTTTTCCTTTCTTAACCATCCATTTAGGCTTCTTTTCAGGATGTAATTTCCAACATTTAGACTCATCATGGTTTTTTTTACAATGATTACAAAATGGTTTTTCATCTTCCTTCTTAACAGTAGAGTTTGTTTTATGCTTACCCTTTCCTTTTCCTTGTTCTTTCAAACCTTTTCCTTCAGATTGCTTGTTCTTCTAATTAAAAGAAGAGAAAGAGGACTCCTTTGTCATTTTCCCTCGTGCTTCTAGATGGGTTACTTGAACACATACTGCATCAAGATTAGTAGGACCTAAAACAAGTATCATATGCCTTAGATAACTATGTAATCCACCAATATATTTGAGCAGTGTTTCTTCTATGTTTAGGGAAATTCCCAGAATTAGAGCCCTTTTCCTAAATTCTTGTGTGTATTCTTGAACACTTTGTCCCTTAGTTTGTCTTAATGTTTGCCAATCCATCATAGCTTGTTGCTTATAACCAAGAGGATAAAATTGTTGCCTAAGATTTGAAACAAATTCAAACCAAGAAGTGATTTCTATACCTTTTTTTTTCTTCCACTTCTTGAAGCTTACTCTCCCACCAAATGAGTGTTGTGCCACCCATCCGAAGAGTTTCCAGATGAATCTTTGCTTCATCATCAACAATTCTCTGAACCCTGTAATATACTTCTATTTGCTTGACCCAGTTATCCAACTTCTCTGCATTTAGCTCTCCAGTATACATAGGCAATTCAAACTTGATATCTAACTTTAATGAAAGAAAATCAGATTTTAAAGAGTCTCTTTTTGGAATGTCAGAACTAGAGCTTTCTTCTTTCTTACCTCCTCTAGTTCCCTTTTCCCTTTGCCTATCTTGGTACATTTCTTCCACCATTTCCTTCATCTGTTGGAAGGATTGACGAAAGTTTTGTTCCACTTCCTCTCGATCCACCATTGTAGGACTTCGAGATCGTCTGGTACCAATTTTGGGATCTCCTTCAACTAACTCTCCTTCACCCTTCTTAGATCAAGACCTTGTTAACATCCAACACACAACTTGTAATCCAAAACATGTTAAACTGAACCAAAATCAGTCAAAACCAGCTCTGATACCAATGATCTGAAAAGCAAATTTAACTAGCAATTGTGCACACACATTTTTATTGCTTTGTATTGATTTTTGATGTAAAATTTGAGCATTATATCCTTTTTTATTTTTAATAAAAGAATAAAAGCTGTAAATCTTGTGAAAATATTGAAAGAAATGAAGAGGATTCACTAGCAATTTGACGCAAGAATTGATAACGGAGTTCGGTGCTTGAGGCCTACGTCTCCGGGTCTGGTTGAATGGGACCGATCTATTAAAATCTTGAAAATAATTCTTTACAAAGAATTCTAAATTTTTTTGACCTTCTCACAGTCTTCCTCTGTAAAAAATAGCAGGGGTTACTTTTTACATCTCCTCCAAATTCCACTCCTAGCTCAAGTTATGAGCATTACACTAATTTTATAGAGTCCAGAATGCTATTCAAATATAATATACCTCCTTTTATACTATTTCCAAATAGCTGGCGCATTGGTTAGGCACCTATACTTTTGGATGGGAGGTCAGCTGTTCCAATCCCCTCCACTTCTCCTCCTTCTCCTTAGGCGCATTTTAAGAGTTTTATCCCACATTGTGGGGCGTGTAAAAGATAAGCATTTATTAATGCCATGGAGGTGGTTTTGAAATGGCTTAAGAGCCACCGTGATTTGCTTATGTAGAAGCGCATATCTTGGGACAGCGCATGGTTTGTATTTTAGGTGCTAATAATAGATAATGCGTGGATATTGGTATAATCAATATGCAATGCGTGGACAGTTTGGCTGAGGATTATGCGTGGTCAGTTGGATAAGGAAAATGCGTGGAAATGGTAGTCAATAACAAATAGGCGTGGGAAATTTGCATAATTTAAATAATGCCTGCCTAAATGTCCCACATGCATGGTGCAAAGGCAATTATAGGAGTTTATATACACAAGTTGGTTTAATGATTAAATGAGAAGGAGGCCAAGGCACCCCTCCATAATCGAGTGTGTCGAACCTGGCTGAGGGCCCCCAACCAATAAATAGCGGGGTCCATTTGTCCGAGAACAAGTGTCCAAGACCGGCGTTCCAAAACTCATTTTTTTAGTACGTCACACAATTCGTCCACGTGTCGCAATATAATTGAAACACTTGGCGAGCGTGCAACGTCCAACCTACACAAAACTCCAAATTTTGCTAGTTGCCCAAAAATTTCAGTGGGCTATAACTTTTACAAACGAGCTCCGTTTCTTGCAGACAAGATGTCGTCGGAATCGTATAATTTTTCTCCACACTTTAAAAATGACTGTAACTTATTATGAGAAGATCTTAGATCATTGTTTCTCTGTGAGGATCCTCTCGAATCACAGTTCCTACAAAATTTCCCGAGAAATTATTCCATGAGCCTCCTCTATAATAGCTTCACACTCATGCTCAATTACACACCGGTGCAAAAATCATCTCGGCCTAACTTCTATAAATCTACATTGATCAACATGTAAGGTGTGGCATGAATAACAATCTTCTTCTTCTCTATAATCTTCATTATTTCAAGCGCCATGCCAATACGTAAAAATACAACAATATCATACAAATCGAGTGTGCACGATTCAATTTGAATAACTTTGCATATGGAATTATATCCTCAAGGATCCGCGTATCCTTGTCCGAGTTAATCCTTGACAAATGATCAGGTCCTAAATTACTTGTCCCCGGCTTTACAACAACTAAAAATTCAAATTCCTAGAACAATATAATCCAACAACATATATACCCCTACAAAACGAGCTTATTTACTAGATACTTAAGTGCCATGTGATTTGTATAAAATATAAAGGGATTTTCTAGCAAGTATTGTCTAAACTTATGATTTGTAAACTCTTCAACTTTGGAATTATCCATAGAATCACAAATTAAACGTTGTTGTTCTAATTTCTATTAGAAAATGACACAAATAGCTAGTGAATGATTTTTTCTTATGCTTAGAATATACAATTGTAGGAAAGGAAAGAATATAAGCTCATAAAAACCAACATGTTTTATCCTGGAAATCTCCAGAGGAGGAAAAACTAGTTGGGAAGGGAAATTTATCTTTCTTCCCACTTTTATTGGCCAATTCAAACAATAAGTATAGAAATTACAATAATTATGAAAGAGAAGTAGATAATATCTCACACTTCCTCCCAATTACTTGCTTTCTCTGTCTTAACACTCCTTTCTTCTACAAAACACAATTACATCACTAAGAACTTCTTGCTCACCTACTTTCATGCTTCCCTGATCTTATTCTCTTCTACAAACATATATTTATATCCTTTCTCATGTCATCCCATGCACTGGAGAATGGGAAAGGTCATGGAGGAGAAGAGACAAAAACAACCCTTCAAATCATGAGGCTATTCCTTTTCATTTTTTTTTTGTCTGAAAGAGCCACTAGCACCGCCCAATGTAGACCGGCGGTCTCGGAACCACCACCTTGGTTGGATGGTGGTTCTATAACCGTTGTTTTACATAGATCGACAGTCTTGTTACTATAAATACAAAACCTCTGTGTATTTATTTTCCTTCTTCGTGCTGATTGATTTGATGAAGTAGAGTCATTTTGGATCCCTATGGATCACACCTCCCCTACTTAGGAGGCTTTTGGTCCCACAAAATCTTAGTGGGGGAGTAGATGAGGAAATAATTCCCTCACTTGCTCCTTTGAGTACCACCAAGCCTACTTTGGTGTCTTTCCTTTTAGTCCAATCTACCAAGACTATTGCAAACCTCTCCTAGTCTCTCTCACCTTCTACTGTAGTACTACATCCTCCTCCAATCCACCTCATGATTCCAAGAAACAATCCTCAATGGAAGGTAGAAAATGTATTTCTTCATCTCCATCTAGCATGGATGGATCATATAGGTGCAAGTTCTCACAATTTACTATAGAGTACATTCTCATAAATGACGGTAAATCAAGTTGAAAGGCATTTGATCCAACTTGCTCCAATATGGTGAAGGGCCCATATCGTAGTGGCTTGAGCTTATGTGCTTGACCTTATAGTCTCTCCTTACTCAAGTAAACCCAAAATCTATCCCCAACATGAAGCTTATGCTCCCTACTATGTTGATCATGCCTAGCTTTGTACTTGACTTGAGATTTCTTTAGTTGTTCCTTGAATTTGAGATGGATTCTCTGGATCTTCTCGAATGAATTTGTTTTCTCTAGTCGCCTCGTGTCTCATGTCTCCTTCACATCATGCTACCCAACTGCTATGTCTAACGGATTTATAGTTAGATATCCCAAACATGCTTTAAACGGTGACTTCGTAGTGGATATGTGTACTACCCGGTTATAGGAATATTGAATGTAGGATAAGGACTCATCTAACGTCCTTGGGTATTTTTGTTATACCCTCTCGATCAGCTATACCAAATTCTGGTTCACCACCTCTATTTGTCCATCATGTCTCGTGGATGGAAAGTTGTTCTCCTCTATAACTTGGTATCTATCTTGTCCCATAAAGTAGTCCAAAACTTCCCTAAGAACCTAGAATCCTTGTCAGAAACAATAGAATTTGGAAAACCAAAATGCACCCATACATTAGTAAAGAAAAGATCTGCGCTACGATGTGCTTTTAATGTCTTTTTACATGCCATAAGAATACACATCTTCTTGAATCTATCAACAAAACCATAAAGATAGTCATGGCTATGTTTAGGCATAGGTAATCCTCCTACAAAATCCATACAAATTTCCTCCCATGGATGAGTAGGTATTGGAAAAGGCATATAAAAACCCTCCTTCGTAGTCTTAGGCTTGCTAGTAAAACGAATTTTACATCCACGTATAAATTTTGATACTTCTTCTTGCATATTGGGTCAATACAAATACCTTTACAAGTGGGACAGTTCTTACCAACACCAAAATATCCCACTACTTTTGAGGTATGTGCTTCCCTCATCAATAGAAGTATTTCTTCTCTAGGCACATAAAGCTTCCCCCATCGGTAGATCAACCCATCCTTGAGATATCAATATTAAATCCTTGTCTTTTCGGGGACTGCAAATGCTGAAATGTCACCCCAAATTCTTTGTCCTAGGAATATGCCTCTCCGTAAGCTTCTTTTGTGAAGGGATCAATATGAGAGATAGTGTCCAAAAAGGAGAAGATCTCCTATGTGGGTGGCTTAGACAACATGTCCGCCACCGACTTTGTACTACCCTTCTTGTATTTGATCATCGGATGGAACTACTAAAGAAACCCCATCCATTTGTAGTGCCTTGCCTACTGTAATTTAGACTGTGCTTGCAAATAATGGAGAGGTTTTTGGTTAGTGTGCACAATAGTTTCTTTACCCAAAAATAATGCTTCCATTTTTTAATTTCCTAAACTAGTGCATACATTTCCTTATCATATATTGAATATCCTTTAACTGCTGAAGTGAAAGTTTTAGAATGATAGCATACGGGTTTACCTCCTTGAAGCAACACTGTGCCCATAGTGTAATCACTGACATTTGTTTCTACTTCAAAAGGCTGCTGAAAATTAGGAAGAGCAAGTACTAGAGCATGACTAATCTTGTATTTCAATAACTCAAAGGATTTTTCTTGTTCTTTACCCAGTCAAAACCCTTACTCTTTGTGGCCACCTTTGTGTGTAGAGGTGCTTTGCATGATCGTGGAGAAGCTCGAATGAACTTCCGCACGTACTATACTACTCCCATAAAAATCCTAGTCTCTGGCGTAAGCCGTTGGTGTTGGCCAATTAGTGATGGCTTCCACCGCTTTGGATCCACTAATAGCTCTCCTCCTCCAACCATGTTCCCAAGATAGAAAAGTGACTATTTGGAAAATTCTCATTTCTTCATATTACAAAGCGATTGTTTCTCCTTGAGAACTTGCAAGACTTGTTATAAAGGAGTTAGATGTTCTTCCCATGTGGCACTAAAGATCAAGATATCATATAGATATACAATGACACATGAATCTATGAAATACCACAATAAATCATTCATCAATCTCATAAATGTAGAGGGTGCATTGCATAAACCAAAAGGAAGTACTAATTGTTCATACAAACCCTATTTTTTTCTTGAAGGTAGTCTTCTTCCATATATCCTCCTCCTTCATTCTAACTTGGTGATAACTTGAATTGAGATCTAACTTCATGAAAAATTTTGCATCTTTGAAGCTGGTCCAAGAGATCATCTATGTGGGGAAGTGGATATTTGTTCTCTATAGTGATCTTGTTCAAAGCATGATATTTGATGCACATTCTCCAAGAACCATCTTTCTTTGACACCATCACAATAGGCGAACCACATGGTGAGGTGCTCGAACGTATCACGCCTTAGTCTAGTAGTTCCTAGAGTTGTTTCTCTACTTCAAGATCTTGTTGATCAAGGATTGCCTATACAACCCGATGTTTGGTAGAGGGGATTATGGAAATAGTTGAATCTCATGATCTACTTCCCATTTTGGTGGTAACCCACTGGGATCTGGAATACTTCTGAAAAAGATTGAATAATACTATCCAAATCATGTTTTCCTAGTTAGAAATATCTCGTAACTTCTACCCCATCTTGTTTATCCTTTAAAAAAGTAAACAAAACTGATTATGATTTACCTAAATAAGTCGTTTTGTTTTGGTAGCACTCACCATTAAATCGTCTCTTACACTAGTGTGCCCGGATGTTGTAGTTGATCCCATCCTTGACCCATCTATACCATTTTTCCCTTCTCATAAATATAACATCCCTAATATACAAGTAAGGACTCCGAATACAACATCAAAAGCATCAAGTGGAATAATGTCAACTTCCAAAACATCAATATACTGGGAATTTATCCCAAACTTGACCTTACATCTTATTGTTACGTGGATTTCAACACCCTTCTTCACCCAACCCAAAGGATAAGAGTGTAGATACTCATGAGTATTAAGACAAAGCTTCTTTACAACTACTTCTTGGATATCAAGTTAGACCGAGAACTGATATCAACCAAAGCATTTACCTTAGTTCTCTTGATCTAGATTTTGATCGGAATACGATATTAATCTCCTCTTCCTAGTTGTCTATGTTGGTGGCCGTGTATCCAAGCCTTTCCTCTACATTAGAGTCATCCTATATTTCCACTTCCTTTTTGTATTTTTACATCTTTCATGGACTTCTTTGAGTCCTTGAAAGTCATCCCTAAGTAATTCTTTAAATTCTTGCCAAGATTTCACAATAGGACGCTTCTTCTTTTCACAAGTGGTTAGATGGGTTTCCCACCAAACCATAGCATGTCCCTCCATTTTGAGACTTTCAAAGGTGATCCTTGGTGCCTCGGTGACATTATAGATGCTAAAGTAGACTTTAAATTGTTTTAACCATTTATTAAGAAAATCCGCATCTACTTGTTCTTCAAATCTTTTAATCTCAACTTTCCTCTCAAATTTAAAAGGAGTGAGATCATATTTAACTTTTCTCTTGTGTTTGAAGTCTCTTCTTCATTCTCTTCCCCATAATCTTCCTCATGGTGGTTCCTCCCTATACAAAAATTTTCAACTAAGCCTCAAACCAATGAGTCCATGGATTCTTGCTTGAAATAAGCTATCTTCTGCAAATCTGCAAGTTCTTCTTGCCTTCTAAACATCCTATCCATCATTGTCTCTAGCATCTCGATTCTACGGACCGGGTTATCTTCCTCCATTTGTCCCCGAATTCTCTGTTTACACTTCCTTGTAGAAATTTATGGATCGCAAGGTAAAGCCTCTTCGCCTTTAGATCTCGTCATTTTCATACAAATCTAAGAATGAATACAAGAGTCTTGGATACTTGTTAGCTCTAATACCAAAATGATCTGTAAACTCTTCAACTTTGGAATTATCCACAAAATCACAAATTAAATGTTGTTGTTCTAATTTATATTAGAAAATGACAGAGATAGCTAGTGAATGAATTTTTCTTGTGCTTAGAATCAACAATTATAGGAAAGGAAAGAATATAAGCTCACAAACACCAACAAATTTTATCCTGGAAACCTCTAGAGGAGGAAAAACTAGTTGGGAGGGAAATTGCTCTTTCTTCCCACTTTTATTGGCCAATTCAAACAATAGGTATAGAAATTACAATAAGTATGAAAGAGAAGTAGATAATATATCACACTTCCTCCCAATTGATTGCTTGTTATGTCTCAAATATGGGTGCATAAGTAAGTATTTCCTTCAATGTCTCAAATGCTATCTATTGCACCTCATTCCAATGTAACTTTCCTTTACTCTTCAATAATTCTTCCAAGAGTGTGACAATATTAGCACACCCCTTAATGAACTTATTTTAATAACCTATATGTCCTAAGAATCCGCATACCTTTCTCTAATTGGTAGGATTCTCTAAGCCAAAAATAACAACAACCTTAGTAGGATCTACCAATAGGCCTTCTTTGTAAATAATATGTCCCAACAAAGTACTAAAGGGTGTCGTAAAGATACACTTCTTAATATCCAAAGAGATGCTTAGCTACCTATATCTATCAAACATGAGTCTCAATTTGTCACAATGATCTTTTACCAGTCCATACAAATTCCAATCATCCAAATAAAGCTTTATAAACTTGTGTATAAAGTCTTTAAATGCTTTTAAAAAATGTGCAAAAAGACTGCAGCACATTCTTCAATCCAAAAGGCATAACTGTATATGCAAAAATTCCCCATTCAGTGGTGAAATTCATATTTTCTTGATCTTCTTGAGCAATCCACACCTGATGATAACCTGAGAATCCATCAGTAAAAGAGTAAATCTTGCACCCTACAACGCCTTCAAAGATATCCTCTGTAAAAGGTGTGGGAAAAGGATCTATGAAACAAGCAACATTCAACTCTCTATAGTCCACACAGATCCTTATCATACCATATTTATTTATGCTTATTACCATGGGGTTAACCCACTTTGATTCCTAAATGGGCTCAATGATCCCATATTTCAACATCTTATCAATCTCTTCCTTAACTTTAACGCACAAATTAGGGTTCATCATGTAAGGCCTCTTCCTAACCGAGTGCACACCTTCCTTTAACTTTATCCTCATCTCACCTAAAGAGAGATGCAATCCCTTCAACTCATGATAACCTCACTAAAATTAATCACGGAAGTCGAAAAGTAGCTCAATAATCTCATAGATATCCTATTCAGACCAATAGTCACCAATAATGGCCTCCTTAGGTTCCACATCTATCCCAATGTTGACCTTCTTCATTTTCATAGGCTCATGGTAAGCACACACCTTTTCATATAAATTGTCTAAGACCTTGCACGTACACTGCAATGTGATCAGCATAGAGATTCTCTACCTCTTCATCATCAATCATGTAGACCAGATTACCCTTTTATTTTTCTAGGTAGGTGCGCACAAGTTGTTCCTCATATGTCTCTTCTTATTTAAAGCACGCCTCCAAGTCTAACTCTCCAAACATATATAACATGAGTTCTTCATCCTTTATACTATCCCCCATTATAAGATGCTTTATAATCTATAATGCTTCATTCACTGGAGGTTTAGTAGAAAAATAATCAAAAGTTTGAATCATACTTGAGGTCATCTCCTATGGGTTCACCATTTCTCTTGTTAACTCTCGCATGAACATACCATGTGCATGCACAACCACCGAGAGTGGCGTAGAACTTATGTACCAGCAGTGATGGCACCAAGGCATCCTACCCCTCTATCCAGAGTCTCTCACACTTTTGAATGTGGTGCAAAGAAGGATCCTTCCCATGAAATTCGTAAATTTGTGAAGGTACATTATTCCTAAAAAACTTAGTAGAGAATACAATTCTCACTTCTTGCTACTCCAAATAGTTATCTCTATGTGTAGACCACTAGCGCACAAACTGTCCCGCATAGTGTATAAACAAGAAAACATCTTCTTTCTACTTGATCTCTCCACTGAGCTTCCATGGAGTGTAAAAATACGTTGGGGTTTCCTTCGCTATTATATTGAGGTACTTGGTTGTGACTCAAATTCCTAACAATGTGTGGCCTAATCACCCATATAAGCGTGTTATTAATCTCCTCCCAACTATTTCATATGTTCCATGGGCCCAATTATCACATGAAAACTGGTTGTATCACTCATTGACCGAGCATCATCCTTTGAATAACACATTCCTTAGATGTCTCGAGTTCTCTAGGATCTCTAACTATACGCGTATATATATTGTTCAAATCCTCTTCACTCAAATATTATACATACAAAGTGTAGCCTTCCCATCGCTAACGGAATAATCATGTGCTCTTCCTTGTTCTCAAAACTTATATATCCTTTATTAAAACATAGATCAACATTATTCATGTAACACCAAGGGTGTCCAAGCAAGGCTGGAAAACTATCTTTTTTGGCAAGCATCAAGACCTCAAAGTCCCCAATAATATTGGCCCTTTGTATAGCAATAATTACATCCTTTAATACTCCAATGGGTGTAGCTTTAGTCATGTTTTCCATATACAACACATTCGAAGAGGGATGTAATGGTGGTCTTCCCATCTGATTCCACACATCAAAAGTGATTACATTTACCTTTGCACCTGTATCAATGAGTTTATTACTCAATAGCCATCCATCAACAACTACATTCAAAGTGATCTCCTTATCGTATTCAATATTGTGAGGGGGTAAGTTCACATACAATATCTATCTTTCATGCTCAACTCAAGTGCATGGTACCTTCTCCATTAATCATTCCCCTAATAAAATAATGATGTTTTCTTGGCACAACATCTTACAAAACTCCTTTAAATCATCAACATATTTCTTAGGAAGCTCATATTCTTTCTCTTGTTCCAGATTCTATGATTGTTCCTTCAAGCATTATATATCACCCTGTAAGTTTATAATCACCTCCATAGTTTCATTATAGACTTCCTTTTAATGGGCAAGATATGGATACTTCACATGTAATACCTTCTATTTTGTAATAACAAGTTTCTGCTTCAAAGTCTCACAAACACACGTAGCCTCAACGCATGTAGTCACCAACACATGTATCATCTCAGGGTCAGGTGCTAACTTTAGAATCCACTTCAATATTCCACAACACGTTATACTCTAAGAATTCCCACACCCTTATCCTTCTTGTGCTATTTTCTCATATGCTCATACAAATGGGCATTCCTCAAACTTGTGATTCTTTCCACACCATGAGAAAATAATGTTATGAGGGAATTCACACCTATAATGATCGGGGATCCACATGTGAAACAGGTCCCTCATGGGAATTCACCTCTTCCACCACCACAACCTTGGCCTCTGAATCCTCCATGATAACCTCTACCTCTACCACCTCCATCAAAGCACCCTTCATTGTGATTATGATTATGATGTTCACCTTGTTCCTTATAATTATTTGCAACACTAGTTTGATGTACACCAATTTCAATGGCATCATGAATCTGATCAATTAATATGTAATTCTCTATATCATGAGTGGTAGACTTACAAATCTTACAATAATAAGACATGTTCTTCCTGATTGCATGCTACAATAGTGGGAACCTAGTTAAATCATGATCTAAATGACATATCTCACAATCCAAGTAACATGGCATGCACAAACTTATGAGGGCATCTATCCTTAGTATGTCCTTCCACCTCACAATCCATACACCAAATACCAATGTGCATATTTTTTTCCATAGATACAATCTACGCCTCCGGGGAATGGGTTAACTCGGTGTCTATACTCCCAACTTCCTCGGTGTATAGAGTTGTTTACAAATCCTCACATGGATTTGTAAACATATTATGAGAAATCACCCTTATGAAAGGTGTGATAAAACAACCAACAAATAAATGTGCATGTTGGCTATTGTAAATATCATAACATAACTTTGATAGAAAATCTTTAAAATGTGCATCATACTCCCTTATTCTCTCACCCATGCCCTTCTTAATATCCTTCATCACGCTAATGCTCTTTTGTTCAAATTCGGGTATATGGAACTCGGTTAAGAAAGCATTGTACATCACATTGTAGCCTACACAAGTCTGGTTTGGATCATACTTCCTATACCAACTATTTGCATGCCCTTTCAAAGTAGTAGCAAACTTAATTTCCTTATGCTTAAGAGATATAACCCTCTTAATGCACCATAGTATCTAACACTTATGCACGTGCTCATATAAATATTCAATAATTCTATACTACTGGTAGGTGAAGAGACATCTCATAGAATACTTCATGGTAGGTGAAGAGACATCTCATAGAATACTTGATGGGGTTGGTGTGGGCCGTGCCCACAAGTTCCAGAACTGTATTACCTCCACTATACCCTCCACCTTCAGAACCACTAGATCCACTAGATCCTAAACTTCATGATCCTCCTGATCCTCCCCCTATAGTGGGTACCAAACTAGACGATGTGCTACCTTGTGTTCCAACAGTTGTACTAAATTCAACTCGCATAGTCTCAGTGAAATTGTGATACTTCTAGACATGTTACCAACATTATGTGCGCTCACATTCTACCTTGATAACACGTTAGAAAATATACCTTTGATCATACCCTCAAATAATAAAGACAACATCTCACGCACCGCCATAGATGAATTTTTTATTTGATTAACTCATGTAATCAATAAATAATGAAATATACATGTCGCTACTCTATCACCAACAATATATTTCTTATCAACAATTGTTTTAGGAATTGGAACACCAAGCACAAGGGCTAGGTAGCTAGGTTGGATCAGATGTGCACTGCGTTCCTTATAATTTATTCCAATGTGATCTCATTTGAAGCTGAGAGGGGTTTTCTACCATGCTTACCCAAATGGGGGAGAGCTAGATGCTCCAGTTCCATGTCTTCCATGTGACCTATAAATCCTTCATGAGCCATTTCTCTCTACAACACCATTCTCTCCTTAATATCACGTCTGCTTCATTGATTCCATATCTCATGCTTCATTATATTTAATCCTCTTCTCTTCTATCTTCCTTTTTGCCACTAGGTCTGCCATATTTCATAGCTTTCGTTATTGTCCCCGCACGTGGTGGGGCTTAGATATCTATAAGGTGTTCTTCCAAATACGAGTTACAATAAAGATCTTAATCACTAAATGGATAACATAAAAATAGGATCCTCTCGGGTTCATGTAAGAACTGAAACTCAACAACCTCGGATATGAATAAGTCAACACAACATACTCCAAAGTGTAACTATTCAGTGGCACCACTCCACCAATGATCTACAATGCATGTCCAAGTCAAATTGGCATCATGCAAATTTTGGTAGTCTTCTTGTGTCCAAACAATTGTTCTATACCTCCAATTTCTCTTTGATGCATATGCTACCAGCCAATCGTACAACACTATAGGAAATAACAAAATAACGTCTCATAAATCTCATGATATATATTTTCTTCAACCCATGCGCGTGCATAAAAATCAGGTCTAGTGTTATGTTTTTGAGTAAACTATTCTTCTAAATCATCAACCCAACTTTAAATGCTTTGGATAAGGTCAAGTCGAGATGTCTTCACCATGTAACATCCTCGCAACAACTTGAAAAAGAGGTCCTGGAAACGGAACCAAAATGTAGTCATTATTTCTTTACCAATATCGTAGGTGCACTAGCACCTCATATAAAGAAGTTGAACACTCACCCAAAGCACACAAAGGTACCAGGTCCCTCTTTTGATGTCATATTTGTCAAGGAGTTAGCATGCATGAAGATATATATCATCATAGAAATATATAAACCAGATGAACTAGACCTAAAAATACAAGTATCGGATCATAACCATGTGAAAAACAATCTAAACAAGAATCAATAAAAGGTTTATCATGAAATATCTAGTAATGAGACATCAATAACAAGAATCCATCCACGAAATGCCTTTTATTAAGCACCATAAAGCACAGTAACTATATACATCAATAGTAACTCCATAAGATTATGCGCATAAATTAAAAAAAGTAGTATAATCGACAATCATTCACGGTATATCCATATAGTGTGAATCATACATATATAGGGGTGGGGAATTTCCCTTCACCGCCCATGCACTCTCCAAAAATAGCCCACATGCTAGAAATAGCCATGCGTGTGTTACAAGCCAACTACAAGAGCATGCAAGCTCGCTAATAATATATTATCTTCTAATATAAATTGTAGATCTATCTCAAAATAGAATTTTCTTGAATTGCAAGTCTTCATGTTCTATTATTATCTCCAAAACCTTGCTTGGCCACTACTCCAACCCTTTATCTTTCATCTTTTCTCATGGCTCATAATGAAACTAAGTATGGAATACAATCTATCAGGGCATGATCCTTCACGCACTATTTATATTACTCTCGCGTGTTCCTTCACAACTAAATACCACGGGTCGAGAACCCCTCATGCCGCTTATACTTAGTATATTTTGTAGGGTTCCAACACATTTAAATGAGAGACCACTTAAAAATTATTCATGTTTGAGGAGAATGGGAGGCTTCCCATTCTCCGTTTTGATTATTTTTTATACTTTGTGGGATAACGAGAGACCTTACATTGTTATTCACTTTTGAAGAGAATGGGAGGCTTCCCATTCTCTGTGTTGATTATTTTTATACTTTGAGGGATAATGAGAGACCTTACATTGTTCTCAATATCATTTTTAATAATGGTTCACTTTTAGGGAGAATTAGAGGCATCCCAATCTCCATTTTGATTATTTTGTTTATTTTGAGGGATAATGAGAGGTCTTCGAATGAGAGGCCCCACTATCCCTTTTAATAATTTCTCACTTTTAAGGAGAATGGGATGCCTCCCATTCTCAATATTCATTTTTTTACTTTTAGGGATTATATCTCATTCTTCTTGTAGATTTTTTTCTATTGAGAGAATGATGTCTTTTTATATCTCTTTTGAATGATTATTTGAACTATTTTTTCACTCTAAGTGGGAATGAAAGGCCCCAAATATAATTTTAAAGAATTTATTACTTCTAGGGATAATGGGAAGTTAACCATTCTCCATATTGATTATTTTTTTACTTTGAAAGATGATAAGAGGCCTTAAAATGAGAGGTCACCAATATCCCTTTTAAGAATTATTCACTTTTGAGGAAAATGGTAGGCTTCCCATTCTCTATGTTGATTATTTTTATACTTTGAGGGATAACGAGAGACCTTACATTGTTATTAAATTTTGAGGAGAATGGGAGGATTTTCATTATTCATGTTGATTATTTTTATACTTTGAGGGATAATGAGAGACCTTACATTGTTCTCAATATCCTTTTTAAGAATGGTTCACTTTTAGGGAGAATCAGAGGCATCCTAATCTCCATCTTGATTATTTTGTTTACTTTGAGGGATAATGAGAGGTCTTCCAATGAGAGGCCCCCACTATCCCTTTTAATAATTTCTCACTTTCAAGGAGAATGGGAGGCATCCCATTCTCCATCTTCATTATTTTTACTTGGAGTGATTATGTCTCATTCTCCTTGTATATTTTTGTTTACTTTGAGAGAATGATGTCTTTTTATATCTCTCGTGAATGATTGTTTGAACTATTTTTTCACTCTAAGTGGGAATGAGATGCCCTAATTTATTTTTTAAGAAATTATTACTTCTAGGGAGAATGGGAGGCCTCCCATTCTCCATCTTGATTATTTTTGTTTACTTTGATGGATGATAAGAGCCTTAAAATGAGAGGCCACCAATATCCATTTTAAGAATTATTCACTTTTGAGGAGAATGGGAGGCTTCCCATTCTCTGTGTTGATTATTTTTATACTTTGAGGGATAACGAGAGACCTTACATTATTATTCACTTTTGAGGATAATGGGAGGCTTCCCATTCTCTGTGTTGATTATTTTTATACTTTGAGGGATAATGAGAGACCTTACATTTTTCTCAATATCCTTTTTAAGAATGGTTCACTTTTAGGGAGAATCAAAGGCATCCCAATCTCCATCTTGATTATTTGGTTTACTTTGAGGGATAATTAGAGGTCTTCTAATGAGAGGCCCCCACTATTGCTTTTAATAATTTCTCACTTTCTAGGAGAATGGGAGGCCTCCCATTCTAATTCTTCATTTTTTTACTTTGAAGGATTATGTCTCATTCTCCTTGTAGATTTTTGTTTACTTTGAGAGAATGATGTCTTTTTATATCTCTTGTGATTGATTGTTTGAACTATTCTTTCAATCTAAGTGGGAATGAGAGGCCCCAAAATATACTTTTGAAGAATTTATTACTTCTAGGGAGAATGGGAGGCCTTCCATTCTCCATCTTGATTTTTTTTTAATGTTGAGGGATGATAAAAGACCTTGTCACCAATATCCCTTTTAAGAATTATTCACTTTTGAGGAGAATGAGAGGCTTCCCATTCTCCATGTTGATTATTTTTATACTTTGAGGGATAACGAGAGACCTTACATTGTTATTCACTTTTGAGGATAATGGAGGCTTCGATTCTCTATGTTGATTATTTTTTATAATTTGAGGGATATTGTTCTCAATATTTTTATAGTAGTTCACTTGTAGGAAGAATCAGAGGTATCCCAATCTCCATCTTGATTATTTTTTTACTTTGAGGTCAATGAGATTTTTTCCAATGAGACTCCCCCAATATCCCTTTTAATAATTGATCACTTTCAAGAGAGAATGGGTGGCCTCTGTTCCAAATATTCATTATTTTTTTAAGTTAAGGGTTTATCCCTCATTCTCCTTGTAGATTTGTTTTTAATTTTTGAGAATGATGTCCTTTTGTATCTCTTTTGAATGATTTTTGAACTAATATTTCAGTCTAAGTGGGAATGAGAGGCCCCAAAAATACTTTTAAGTGGGAATAAAATTTAAGAACAAAAGGGTGAAAAGAGAATGAGAAATTTTTCATTCTCTCTCAAAATTTATTTTTGAGAGTGAGGGAGAATGGAAGGCCTCCCAATCTCCTTAAAAATTATTATTTAATTTTTATTGAGAATAGAAATTTTTATAATTTTGGGTAAATTGTGATGCATTCAAATCTCCCTCATAGTGAAAAATATTTCTTTTTTCTAAAAAACAATAAATAAGGAGAATGGGAGGCCTCCCATTCTCCCTCAAGTGATAAATCAAATCTAAAATAAAATGACGAGCTTATCATTCTCACTTAGATTTAATGTTTCACATTATGAGATAATATGATGCCTATTCTCCCTTAAAATAAAAAGAATAAATAAGGAAAATCAAAGGCCTCCCACTCTCCCTCATTGTGAAAAATCAAATCTAAAGGAGAATCTAATCTAATTTTTCACATTGAGGGAGAATGAGAAGCCTCTCATTCTCACTATTTATTTTTATCAACTTTGAGAGAGAATGAGAAACCTCACATTTTTAATTTGAAGGAGAATTTGAGGCCTCTTATTCTTCTTCAAAATAAAAAAACATATTAAGAGTGAGATTGGGATGTTGGGAAACTACCCATTATGCTTCAAGGTGAAAACTAATATTTAAATTATATTGACGGTTAATGAGAATAAAAACATTGTATTTATTCAAATAAAGTAATATATTTAATATTTTTATAGATTCGAGTTATTTTTTATTTTATCTTACAACGTGAATGTTGAAGTCAAAATATCACTCTTTTAACATTAAATAGTCAGATGCATATAACTCTAAACTTAAAAACCCACAATTTCTAAATTCTAAATATTTGTTTCTCGTGCATTACATTTAAAAATGTGGGAGTTTTGAAATAGTTCATTACAATGAAGATAAATTTCATAATAAAAATAAAATCAATACGAGTTTTTTTTTTTTGAAAACAGAGAAGAAGAAATAACAAGAATATTTGAAACTAGAAGTCATACTAGAAGATATAGAAATTTACAGGTATTCTTCATTTCTTTAAACATCTTTAATCATGGATTTTTACATTATAGGTAAGTTTCATAATAAAAATAAATTTTGAATCTTGTTTTTTTCTTTTTTTCTTTTTGAACACAAAAAGAGCGAGATAAAAACAATTTTTTAAACTGGAAGTGATAGTAGAATAAGAACTTTTTATAGGTATTCTTCTTTTTTAAAACATATTTAATCGTATTCAAATAAATATGGAAAATGTAGAGAAATGGTACTTGTAAAACGTGTATTTGTATTAATATGTAGTTGTTCCTTTCCTACTAGAAACTGAGATGCATATAACTATGATATATTCCACTTTGAAGATAATCTTAAATAATGTCTGTGTAGTTGAGCTGAACTTGATATTTGCTAGATCAACCTTTAGTTTTTGTCTGAGATAATTTTCAAATCCTATAGCTCTTACCATAAGCCAGAACATTTTTAATCTTGAGATCACCTTCAAATCATGTAGCCTCTTTCATTGATGAACATTCTATTTTTATTGAGAGAAATTTCAAATCCTATTATCGCTTCCATGATTATAACATTGCATTGGGAGTTCATCATCTGGTAATCTTGTAAAAACTAAATTCACGAAATGGAAAAAAAGTTTGACTTTTTTAAAACCCTTTTTGTAGTGTTTTAGATGTTTTGCATGGATTTTTCAAATTTGAAATAGGCGGGATAATTATTTTTAATAGATAATCACTTTTTGACTCCCATAAAAATTCAAAAATAAAAACATGTTGGGTTTAAAATTTATAATAGAAAACTCTTTCAAATTCAAAATGAGGTGAGAAAAATTTGAAAATGAAAATAGGTGGGATATCTATTTTTAGAAAATAATTACATTTTTACCTCATTATGATTTTTAAAATAAAAATAGGTAGGATAGTTATTATTCAATACACATTTATGTATTTACTTGTGAATACAAAAAATGATTTACATTTGACAATATTAATTGAAATTTAAAATGATGGGAAATAAAATAAATATAGCTAGACACCATTTTAATGAAAATAAAAAAATAAATACGATGAAATAACAATTAAAAATAGGTTGATATAAAAATTTAAATTTAAATTTAAATAGACAAATACTTGAGTTTAAGTGGTTCATTCTAAATATTTTTAGTGAATATTATTTAATGTATAGTCATTTAGGTATATTTTTGAATTTAACATGCTATATTAAATTTTTAATATTTTTGCAATAATTTTAAATTAATATATTGTTATTAAAATTTTAAATTACCTTGAAACTAGCTAGCTATAAATTTTAAAATAAAGTTTTAAACTAATTAGCAATGTCGAATTAATGTAATGAATTAACAATGTTTAGTCATTATAACTTTATTGATGTTGAAAATAAATTAAATATTAGAATATTAGAATATTATGTTTTTGATAGGTGAATGTTGATAAGTTAAATATTAGAATATTCATTATTATTTTTAATTAATATTCTAAAAAACACATCATTATGAGGGAGAATGAGAGACCTCACTTTCTCCTGTTAGTAAAGTTTTAAAATTTAAGGAGAATCAAAGGCCTTCCATTATAAATTAACATTATTTTACTTTGACTGAGAGTGTGAGACATTATATTTTCCTTTGAACTTGAGGGAGAATGGGAGGCCTCCCATCCTCCATCAAATTAAAGTATTTGAGTGATAATGGCAGGTTGTTGATTCTCACTCAAAGTTCTAATTTTTAAGAAATAATTAAGACCTCTCATTCTACTTTATATAAAAAAATTGATTGATTTTCACATTCAGGAAGAATGGGAGGCCTCCCATTCTATGTCGTCAATGTTTATTCTCTATAAGATAGAAAATGAGGCTTGTCATTCTCTTTTGATTTCTTTGAAATTGATGTAAAATTAGAGGCCTCCCTTTCTAAAATTTAATTTTTTTAAAAAGTATGAGGGAGGAAGGGAGAGCTCCCATTATCTATATTAATTATTTTTTACAATGAGGTATAATTGGATGCCTTCCATTCTCCATCTTGATTCAATTTTTTTGTAAGGAAAAATATAATAAGAGATTGAGAATGAGAGGTCTTCTAATCCCTTTTAATTGATTTATAATTTGAGGGAGATTGGGAGGCCTCCCATTTTTCCTCTTTTTTAATTTAGAGAGAAAATTTTTATTTATATTGAGGAAGAAAGGGAGTCCTCCTTTTAACTCATACTTATTTTTAAATATGAGTGAGATTGGGAGACCTATCATTCTCCCTCTTCATTTTTTTACTTTGAGGTTGAAAAATATTATTAGAATAGAATGGTAAGATTCCATTTTGTGAAAATTTGATTTATAATATTCTTTTGATATTAGGTAAAATATGGTGACGGGACCTTAACCCTTACATAATAAAGCTCCTAAACAAAGAAGATATTAAAAATCATGCTATACAAAAGTATATAAAGACCGATACAAAAAGTATCATAATAGAAAATCAATACAGTAAAATAACAACAATAAAAACTTATAAAGTTAACAACACTAAATAACAACCTAACAACAACCATTACTTTTTAATATTATCCAAATTGGCTCATTCCTTAGCCAATGCTTCAATGTTTATGCCAAGGGTGGCTAGGTCAGTTTTAGATATTTCCATTTTCCTCTTCTTCAAGGCTCCATGCTCATCACATTTCCTATAGGCATTAGCTAGTTGTCCAAGAGTTTGAAGGTGTTGTAAAGTATATTTGACAGTGAGAATAATCCAGTCATTGATGTTCAAGTATATCCTTGAGTTGATCCACATTCTTTGTTTATATTCTTACACTTTTCTTACGAAATTTCTATGTTTCCACCATTTATGACTTGAGCCACATCGTCAAATTTCATCTTCATTACATGTCATTCATTGAGGATAAATTTGATAATGCTTTTAGTCATCCCAGTATCACTTTTAACCTATTTAAGGTCTGCCGTCATTTTATAAAGATCAACTTCATGTGCTGTAATTTTATCAAGATCAAATTCTTGTTCATACCCCCTTTTCCAAGCACTTCCATTTGGGTTTTCTCCTTGGTGTCAATAGAAACCTACCTCCCCTATTGATTCGATTCACCCTTTTCATTCTCCTTAATAGTCATCACCTTCTCCTTGTCTTGTTTTAGGTCTTTTAGGCCCTGAACTACTTCAACTTCAACTACATCTTGATCATCCCCTCCACTCTCCTCAAGGGATTCGCTAGTATCTTCCTTCTCAGAATTAGTTTCATCTTCCACCGCATACTCTTCAAGGAATTTTCACAGGATACTAACCCCATTTATATTTTTATCCATATCCATGGCATATCTCTTCATAATGGCCATAATAAAACCCTGATGGCGTGGGATAATTATTTTTCCTTTTTAAAACTTATCTAGGGTAACACAACGAAACACAAAGTAAGGAAAGATAAAACTACGACCATGTTTGAGAAAATTGAGAATTTGTATTTGGTAGGCATAGATACATTTATGGCATCCATCAAGAGTGATAAACCACATTAGGTTAAGGGTCACTTCATTGAAAGGGGGAGGTAGGGAACTCCTAAGAAAACTAGTAAAATGAGGGGTGAGTTTTTCCTTACTTGGCAGAAATAACTTCATTTCATCTGCAGGATCCTTTTTTGGTTTGTAAACCTCACAAGATTCCATGGAAATGCCCATCACATAAGCCACCATGATGATTGATAAATCGATTTGTACTCCTTACAACACCACACTGTCTCCCACCCATTTCTTTGTAGGTTCCCAAGCTAACATGAATTCCTTCTTGAGTTTTTCGTTATGCCCCCAAAACAATTAGGAAGGGATTCAGTCCCATATGGTCGAACACCTCCATAGCCTCTAGTTTAACATCATTGAGGTCCCAAGGTTCAATGTGAACCAAATATCCTCCCACATTTCGATAACAATGAATCTATCATAAATAAAACCTCTACGATCAATGTTAAATAGAACTAAACACACACATCAACAATACCAAGTACACCTAATAGGAACATCAAAGTTATTATCTTGTTGGCATGAGTGAGGCCTCAAATTCCCATTATTAGCATAGGTTCTGCACATTTCACCAAAGATC
The DNA here is from genome assembly GCA_018340775.1 of Taxus wallichiana var. yunnanensis. NCBI lineage: Eukaryota > Viridiplantae > Streptophyta > Pinopsida > Cupressales > Taxaceae > Taxus > Taxus wallichiana. The sequence continues at coordinate 186,232,711 of CM031235.1, forward strand.
TCATATCTCTTACTCATATATAAATTTGATTTATAATATTAGGAAGAATGACATGACTCTCTTTTCACCTCTTGATTATAACTTTACTTTGAGGGAGAAACATTGTTTTTTCAAAATTGATAGAGAAACATTATTTTTTCAACATTGAGAGAGAAAGGGATACATCCCATTTTCTAAGAAAGGGATACATCCCATTTTCCCTCTTGATTATTTTTAGATATGTGTGAGAATGGGATACCTCCCATTCTTCCTCTTTCCCCATCTCCCTCTTGATTATTTTTAGATATGAGTGAGAATGGGAGACCTCCCATTCTATCTCTTGATTATTTTTTCTTTGATATTGAACACTATTATTGGAAAAGAATGGTAGGCCACCATTCCATGAAAGACATTATTAGATTCAGAGAATGGTATGCCTCACATAACATGAAAAATTGTTTTATAATTTTAGAGAAATTGGGAGGCCTACAATTTAATCTTTTGATTGTAAGTTTATTTTGAGGGATAAAAATTATTATTTTCATGTTGAGATAGAAAGGGAGATCTCCCTTTCTACCTCATAATAAATTTTCAATATGAGTGAGAATGGGAGACCTATCATTCTCCCTCTTTATTATTTATTTACTATGAGGTTGAAAACTATTATTGGAAAAAAGAACGGTAAGCCTACCATTCCATAAAAAAAAAAGTTATAATTTTAGGAAGATTGGGAGAATCAATTTTTCCCTCTTGAATACTATTATTGGAAGAGAATGATAGGAATTTTTCAATATGAGTTAGAATTAGTGACCTCACATTCTCCCTCTTTATTATATTTTTCCTACATGGTTGAAAATTATTATTGGAAGAGAATGTTAGACCTTTCATTTCATAAAAAAATATTATATAAGAAAATGGTAGGCCTTCCATTCCATGAAAATTTGATATAAAATTTTAGAGAGATTGGGATTCCTCTCATTTTACCTCTTGAATGTAATTTTATTTTTAGGGAGAAAGAGAGGCATCTGTTTTTACCTAATAATTATTTTTCATTATGTGTAAGAATGGGATACCTCCCATTCTCCCTCTTGATCATTTATTTACTCTCAGGTTGAAAACTATTTTTCAAACAAAATGGTAGGCCTCCCATTCTAATTTATATTTTTATGGAGATTGTAAGGCCTCCCTTTTACCCTCTTTATTGTAATTTTATTTTGAGAGATAAGGGAGAAGTTTTTTACATCATAATATTTTTCAATATTAGTAAGAATTAGAGACATCCAATTCTCCCTCTTGATTGTTTTTATACTTTAAGGTTGAAAACTATTATTGGAATTTTACATGAAATATATTATCATAAAATAATGGTAGTCTTCACATACCATGAAAAATTGATTTAGAAACTTAGGGAGATTAATAGGCCTCCCATTTACCCTCTTGATTGTAATTTTACTTTGAGAGAGAAAAAACATATTTTCTACTTTGAGGGAGAAAGGAGGCCTCCCTTTCTACCTCATAATTATTTTTCAATATGAGGGAGAATGTGAGACATACCATTCACCCTTTGGAATATTTTTTTACTTTGAGGTTGAATTTTATTATCAAAAGAGAAATACCTAATGGTTAGGCCTCCCATTCCATGAAAGATATTCTCAAAAAATTTATTTATAATTTTACATTAAGGGAAAAAATAATTTTTTTCCACTTTGAGGCAGAAAGGAGACCTCCCTTTATACCATATAATAATTTTTCAATATGAGTGAGAATGTGAGACCTTCCATTATCTCTCTCTATTACTGGTTTATTATGATGTTGAAAACTATAATTAGAAGATAATGGTAAGAATCTCATTCTATTTAAAATATTATGTAAGGGAATGGTAGGCCTTCCATTACATGAAAAAATAATTTTTATTTTATGGAGATTGGGAGGTATCCCTTTTTCCCTCTTCAATATAATTTTATTTTGACAGAGAAAAATTATTCTTTACACTTTGAGGGAAAAAGAGACACCATCCTTTTTACCTTATAATTATTTATCAATATGAAAGAGAATGGGAGACCTCCCATTCTCCCTCTTGATATTTTTAAATCTAAGGTTGAAAACTATTATTGGAAGAGAATGGTAGGCCTCCCATTCTATAAAAAATTGATTTATAGTTTTACAGATATTAGGAGGCTTCCCATTTATTTTGATTGTAATTTTACTTTGAGGGAGAAAGGGAGAGATTCCTTTCTACCTCTTAATTAGTTTTCAATATGAAGGAGATTGGGAGACATCTCATTTTCCCTCTTGATATTTTTTAAATATAAGGTTGAAAAATATTATTGGAAGAGAATGGTAGGCCTCTCATTCTATGAAACATTGATTTATAGTTTTAGAGAGATTAGGAGGCTTCCCATTTATTTTGATTGTAATTTTACTTTGAGGGAAAAAAATCACTTAAGGGAGAAAGGGAGAGCTCCCTTTCTACCTCTTAATTATTTTTCAATATGAAGGAGAATGGGAGACATCCCAGTCTACCTTTTTTATTTTTTATTCTAAGGATGAAAAATATCATTGGTTAAGAATTGTAGGTCTCTCCTCCAATGAAGGGTATTATTGGAAGAGAATGGTAGGCCTCATATACCATGAAAATTTGATTTATAATTTTAGGGAGATTTGAAGGCCTCCCAATTACCCTCTTGATTGTAATTTTAATTTTTGAGGAAGATAAAATATTTTTTCCACTCTAAGGAAAAAGGAAGATATCATTTTCTACTTCATAATTAATGTTTAATATTTTTGAGAATGTGAGACCTCCCATTCTCCCTCTTGATTATGTTTTTACTTTGAGGTTGAAAAATATTCTCGAAAGAGAATGGTACTCCTCCCATTCCATGAAATATATTAGTGGAAGAGAATGGTAGGCCTCACATACCATGAATTTTTTTGATAATTTTAGGGAGAGTGGTAGGCCTCTTTATATTTTATTAATATTTAATATTGATGATAATCTAAAACAATTATCCCTACTATTTTTTTGTGAAAAAATAATTAGATGTAATCAATAATTGTTTATAGTTTATTTTCATTATTGTTGATATTGAGATAAATTTGTTCAAATGTCTCATTTGTATGAACATTATGGAAACACTTGTAGTTTATTTTCATTATTATTGATATTGAGATAGCTTTGTTCAAATGTCTCATTTGTAGGAACAATATGACAGCACTTGGTTAAGTTTCATTTGTATAAATACCACTACAAAAAGTTGATAGAGAGTTTGAAAGAGGTATTTTGGATGAAGAATGGTTTGTTGAAGTACATAAGCTAGATAAATTTCATGATGAATTATGTATGTTTCAGATGATAGTTAATGATGTAACAAAAATTGGTATGGTTATAGCTACAAAACCAATAAATAAATATGTGATCAAGGTTCAAGTTGAGAGAATTGATAACATCACAAGAAAATGATATATTTTGGAAATAGATCTCTATGTGGCCAATTATCATAAAAATTTAATGGAGAGGTCAATAAAAATGCTAAATATTATTGTGTTGGTTTTGGTTGGAATTTACCATTCCCAACTGATAGAAATAATAAGGAAGGTGTGGCTACATCACAAGAAATATATAGAGGTATGTTGAAAAGTCTTAAAAGGCTATATGGAAAACCTAAAACATCTTCAATTCTTCATCTTCTTAATAGAAATTCTTCACACCTTGGAACTAATCCTGCACTTTTCAGAAAAATGACATATCACAGATGTTCATATTTATCTTCATTAGAGGTAGATATATCTCTTTCATCTTTTAAGGAGATGAAAAAGATTCAAATAAAGAAGTTGAAAATAAAGTAGAGACTATCTTTTTAAAAGCAGCTCCAAAACTTAGTGAAGAGGTAAAACATTTCTTGTTTGATGAAAAGTGTTTTCTATTGATGTTCAGAGGTGTGAAATTTCACCTAAAGATATCCAATTTAGGAAGCTAGATGAAGATGAAGTTTCAAAAATAGTTTCCTCAATGATACAAAATATTATTACAACTCCTCGAGATGTAATACTTCTTCCTTTCAATAAGATAACAAAACAACTTGCTGAAATTATAATAGAGGAGGATCTCATGGATGAGAACATCAATTTTTATATATATGGATCGATGGAGAGATCTAGCGATGGAGAGATCTTCGAGGACACGGTTTCCGCAGTTTCCGCAGCTTTGGCTGCAGAATGTCTGCGAACCGCGGTTAAAAATGCTGAGGAAAGGCTGAGCTATAGCCCATGTAGGGCGTTTGAAGACACGGGTAAGAAAGTCGAAAAAGCGGGAGGTACTGCCAGTGCGGTCTCTGCAGTTCTGGCTGCGGAAAGTCTGAGCAATATGACAAAACTTGCTGAGGAAAAGCAGATCTCAGACTGCAATCGGACGGCTAGCAGAGAAAAGGAGGAAATACTGAGATCCACACCTTTGGCTTGGAATAAGCTTTTTCAAAGCCCTAACCTCAAGGTGGGTCCGAAAAGCACTGAACAGTTCACATGGGAAATGGACAAAGAGGGTGCCACTGCCTTAGGGTCCTGTGATGGTTTTGTTGATAGAGCTTTAAACAAAACAAACCTCTCCTCGTTGGTAAGTTTCTTGGCTCTAGACCTAATATTGATTTCATTAGAAAATGGGCTTTGAGAAAATGGAAACCCAAGGGAGCCCTAAGCATTACCATTATGCCAAAAGGTTTTTTCTTGGCTAAATTTAACCAACAAGAGGATTTAGATTCGGTGTTACTTGGAGGCCCCTGGTGGTTGGGAAATATGGGTCTTTTTTTGAAAAAATGGTATCCGGGTTTTGATCCAAATACAGAAAACATAAACACCATTCCTATCTGGTGTAGGCTACCAGGTTTGCCATTGCATCTTTGGGATGATGAAATACTGTTAAATATTGCAAAATCCCTTGGCTCACCTATTGGCTTAGATGGACCCACAAGAAACAGATCCAGGCTTGCTTTTGCTCGGTTCTGCATTGTCTCAGCCATTGATCAGGAGTTTCCAGAGCACATAATATTGAAAACTAGATTTGGATCCTGGACTCAAAGAATTGAAGTTGAGACCTTAAGATGTAAGCGATGCCAAAGCATTGGTCACTCTGACGAAAACTGCAACAAGAAGAAGACCCCTCTTTTGGTTTTCTGTTTCACCGAGATCGACGCAGATCTAAACAAAGTCAACAAGGATCCAAGCCAGAAAGGAAAATCAAGATAAAGGTCCTAAACCGAGAAATGTGCAGCTTAAATAGCAGGGAAAAAAAAAGAAAAAGGGGGTTTTAGAACTCATATTAAGAAACATCTTGTTCAAGGCCCCAAAGATGCTTCAATAGCTTCCAATGAAGTAGTGGACAAAACTATGAAGACATCTCCGGACAAACCTTTTGAAACTTCTGTGAAGGATGACCTTGCTAAGGATTCCTTGGAAGTGAACGAACAAAAAGGTTTAATCCCTTCTGGTTCAGATGAGAAAGAAATCCTGACATTCATTAGAAAGGAAGCTTACAACAAGGAGAATATGGATGTGAGTGAACCCCTGGCGATCCTCTCTTCTGGAGAGACAGGAAATGCGGATCCGCTGCCATACCTCAGCACTTCAACAGCGTCTGCGCAGGACTGTTGCAGCCTCAAAACTGATTCTGGTCATACTCCTGACAGTATCCATAAGGAACAAAAGGTAGGGGGGATCACGCCTACCATGGAAAAGAAGACCTTTTTAATCCCTTCTGGTTCAGAAGAGAAAGAAATCCTGCCTTTCGTTAGAAAGGAAGCTTGTATCAAGGAGGATATGAGGGTGTTTGAGCCTCGGAGTCTCTCCCCTACCGGAGAGAAAGGAATTGAGGATCCGCCGCCATACCTCAAAGATGTCAACAAGGATCGAGCAGTCTCATACAATCACACTCTCACAATATTCATAAGGAACAAGAGGAAGGGGAGATTACGCCCGCCAAGGAAAAGGAAGATCCGCACTGGGTTCACTTTGGTCATCTCAAAAAAAAAAAAAAAAAGAATGGAAGGCTTTGAAAGGATCCTTAATCACTTTATAGTGAAAAGAAAAAGGAAATTGACAATTGGGACACCTCTACCTCTTAAAAACCAGATCTTCGGGCTAGACGATTAGCTGATTTTGGAGGAAGCTCAAAAGAGGAAGACCTCTAAAAACTCTCGAGCTAAGAAAACAGAGAGGGAGATTACAGATGGTGTTCAGCGACAACTGAACCACCAAGCAAATCCAACAACCAACCATTCCATATGAAGATCATATCTTGGAATATTAGAGGCCTTAACGGTTACTCTAAGCAAAGAAACATCAAGGAGTTACGGGACTCCAAAGAACCCCAAAGATTTTGATTCTTCAAGAAACTAAGATGAAAGCAATGTCCATGGATAATATTAAAAATAATTTTTGGGATAGCTCTGAAATGGCGGCCGTTGATTCTCGTGGTGCTTCCTGAGGGTCGGCAACTCTTTGGGATAAAAGGCATCGTGATCGGGTATGATCCTTAGTGATAATTTTAATCATCTTGCAATTAAGTTTGTCACTATTGAAAAAAGTGTGAATGGATCTTGTCTAATATCTATGCCCCTAACTCGCTAGTGGTAGAAGAAAACTATGGGCTGATCTTAAAATCTTTAGAAACCAAAGACAGCTTCGCTTAATCGGCTTATCATGGGAGATTTCAACTCCCCTCTAAACCAAAGCGAAAAGTTTGGGGAACCCCCACCTTCTCTAATGGTATGGAGGATCTTGCCGATTTTATCACCGAACAAAACCTCATTGATGTGGATCTCGCATGGTAATAAGTATACTTGGAACAATAGAAGGGTGGGAAAGGGGCTCATTCAGTGAGACTCGGACAGGCTCTTATCTCGCAACCGGATTCTTAGCCAAGACTTTTACCTCTCTTCCTCGCCTGTAATTGGATCGGATCATAATCCGATTGCTTTAAGCTTTCTAAATTGGACCAAACTCTGCAAGAAGCTCATTCAAATTTGAAAAATGTGGATGGAGCACGTTGATATCTATGATAGAATAAAGGAATGGTGGGATTGGAATGGGGAAGGCACTGCCCAGTACAGATTGGTCCAAAAACTCAAAAATGTCAAAAAGCAAGTCAAACTTTGGAACAAAAATGTTTTTGGAAACATCTTCGGAAAAAAGAAAGAATTAAAACAAGCTTCGTGGATCTTGAGTTAAAAATGGATACTATGGGGAGGTCACCAAGATGAAGTAAATGAAAAGAGAATTCTTTCGAGTTACACACGATATGCAAAGAGAGAAGAATCCTTTTGGCGCCTTAAATCAAGAGCTATCTGGCTTAAAGAGGGGGACAGGAATACAAAGTTCTTTCACATGACCACTCTAAAGCACAGGGCCAGTAATAGGATTTTAGAGGTTTCTAAAAGCAACTAAGTATTACTAAAAATCCAAACAGCATTAAGAAGCAAGCACTTGAATTCTACAAAAATCTTCTTAGAGAGAGTAATGTCAGCAATCCGAAGCTATTTCCTTCATGCTAGAGGCAATCCCCGTAATGATATCAAGACCGAAATTCAGAGATATCACTAAAGCGGTCGCGCTTGATGAGCTAAAAAGGTTGTTTTTTCTCGAGGGGGATAAGGCTCTGGACCGGATGGATTCTCCATTAATTTTTTTCAGAAATTCTGGGAAATATGCTCGGAGGATCTTCTCAAAGCGGTTAATGAATTTTTTAGATCGGGAAATCTTCTAAAAGAGCTCAATAACACACACATTGTGCTGGCACCTAAGAAAATGAATGCAAAAGATTTCAAGGATTTCAGACCCATCAGCCTGGTTAATGCTATTTTTCGAATCTTCACCAAAATTATTGCTTCTAGGCTGCAGCTCATAATGAAGGATCTCATCTCAAAGCAGCAGAGTGGCTTCATTAAAGGCAGGATAATACAAGACGGTGTGATTATGGTACACGAAACTATGCATTCTATGGAAAATAACAAAAAGGCTAACATGATCCTTAAGCTCGACATGAATAAAGCCTTTGACAAAGTTTCTTGGGTCTTCCTTGACAGGATTCTATCTAAATTTGGGTTCACAGAAAAGTTTAGAAAAATTGTTAAATCATGTATATCTACAGCCAGGTTCTCTGTGGTTGTTAATGGAGAGCCTGTGGGATTCTTCACCAGCAGCAGAGGTCTAAGGCAGGGAGACCCCATCTCCCCCCTTCTCTTCATCCTTCTGGCTGACAGCCTTAGTAGAACAATTAGCAGAGCGGTGGAAGACGGCCTTTTAAAGGGTTCTAAACCCACTTCTCTCAGCCAAGCTGTCTCTCATCAACAGCTTAGCAGACGACACTATCCTTCTTCTTCGGCCTCAAAGTGGTCAAGCTAAAGCTATCAAGGCTCTTTCGCAGCCTTTATGAATCGCTTCCGGCAAGAGATCAATTACGACAAAAGCATCCTTTTTTTTTTTTCTTTAACACCCCCGAGGAAAGACAACTCAAGATTGCTAAAATTCGGGTCAGAAATTGGTACTCTTCCAAAGAACGCATTTAGGCCTCCCTCTCGCACGAAGAAAGTCTCTCACACGGTGTGGGATGATTTATCGACGAGATTTCGAAAAAAATGGCCGGTTGGAAAGGGACCACTCTCTAGTGCTTGGTAAGTGCCTTCTCATTAAAAGCACACTCCAAAGTTTGCCCATATATATCATGTCACTATTCAAAATTCCTTCCTCCTTCGAGAGAAAATTGAAAGGATTTAAAAAAATTTTTATGGCAAGGCATGGAAGAAAAGTTCGATTTCACCTTGTGGCTCGGGATAAAGTCGCACCCCTAAATCTAGGGAGGGTCGGGAATAAAAATATTGAGAAAATGAATGAGGCACTCATTGCTAAGATAATGGAGATTGCTTTCTCGAGAAACAACCCCGGATTGATGTCATTAAAACAAAATACTTGAATCAAAGCAAGTCGCTTACTCCTATCTCGCATGATGAGAGCACTCCCCAATGGTTCCATTTTTGGAATAATCTGTTAAGAGTAGAAACTTCATTAAGAAGGGAAGCAAATGGAAAATTGGGGATGGCAGCGACATTAACTCTCGGGAGGATAATCTGGTCCAATGATAATCTCTTGAGAGATTTGGGATCTGCTAAGGACATCTTATAAGAAAATATGGAACTAAAGTTAAGGACTACATTGATGGAAATGGCACCAACAAGAATTGGAAAAGACTTACTATGGAGAGTATTGAATCGAAAATGTACTATTTCCTCCCTCCAAGACCTTTTGGATCTCTTCCTCTTTGTGTCACTGGATTCCAAGGATGAGCTGATCTCGGAGCAATTCACACGAGGGTAAATACTCACCAAATCTGGTTATACCGCCTTTTCCACAAGAACTAATCGACTTTTAATCGAACTTGATCCGGATGCCCGAGTTAACCCCAAAATAAATTTTTTTCTTTGGTCTGGCCATCGAGGCAAAATTCTCACCACCGACAATTTGATGAAAAGAGGTTTTATCATTCCCAATTGGTGCCACCTTTGTAGGAATAACTATGAAGACATTAGACATCCTGTTCATACACCGTGATTATGCCTTTAGAGTTTGGAACTTTGTCCTTTCCAAATTTGAAGCTCTCGGGTGATGCCGAGGATCTTACTCACTGTGTGGAACCAATGGAACCCACCATTCAGACATTGTGCTATATCGAAGAATCTGGAAATTAGCCATCCCGCATTTAATTTGGAGGATCGGAAGGATAGAAATAATATAGTTTTTAGAAATAAGAAGCATAATTTTAAACTCACTATCGGCAAGATCTCCCAAGGCATCAAAGAGGACATGGCCGATTTAAACCTCCTAAGAACAATTGCTACCTCGAAAATGAAAAGCACATCTTATCAAATTGGCAGATCGGATATCGAGCAACCCCGGAATAGTGTGGATAGATCTTTGGTCAAATGGCATCCCCCTGAATCCAATTGGTTCAAGCTGAACTTTGATGGTGCCTCTAAGGGGAACCCTGGAACAGCTGCTGGAGGAGGAGCAATACGGGACCATAAAGGTAATTTGATTGTTGCATATGCTGGAAAAATGGGAATCCAAACCAATCATTTTGCAGAAGCTTTATCTGTTCTCTCGGGGTTTGAGAGTTGCTCGGACCCAAAATATCCAGAACCTCATTGTTGAAGGGGACTCCCTTAATATTATTAATCTGCTTAATCAGTCCTCTTCTCCTAGCTGGAATATCAAAGATTTTATCTCTGAGTCCATAAGCATCAGCCATACCTTCAACAGCATCAGAATCATACATACTTACAGGGAAGGTAACAAGCTGGCCGATGCAATGGCCAATTATGGCATTAATATAAATTTCACTATTTGGGATAATGATAGTATCCCTAATCGCCTTCACAACAAAGATACATGCGGACCTTCACACGCAAACAATCTCTAAAGATATGCTTTAATCTTTGGAGGAAATCCATAAATTCTTCCATGTGTGCTTTGCTTTTAGTTTATTTGGCGTGGCATATGATATCTACTCCAAATGATGGCAAGATTTTGTTTAGGAACTTCAAGTGGAGCCGTCTAAATTTAAAAACAATAAGACGCGGAAGTACAATATTTGTTGATATTCGGCTGCCAAGCTCCGCGAAACCGAAGATAACTACAAGGTGAAAGCCGACAGATAAGGGTTTCCACGCGCGACTTCACGCAGACTCAGATCGGCAATCCCACCTGCTCGTGGGAGGACCAACGGGCCACGCTCCCATTTTTATGCGACCCGCAACGGCGAGAAACGAATCACTCTCAACGCCCAAAGGTATTTTGAAAATTGTTGTAACCAAAGACATCATTGTGAAGATGGGAGGGCCCTCCCGCCGATTGAGCCGTAAAGTGCACTCGACTGGAAAGATAACACCGAGCTCTGGAACATTCTTAGTATTGGCGGATTCACCAACTTTGTGGAGAGAGTGCAAGGGCATGATCAAAACATCTCTGCTCGCTTTGCCAAGGATTGGAATGAGAGGATGGTCGACTATGGAGGGCGTAAGATTCTTATTAATGACGAACTCATAGCCAAGCGATCGGCCTCACTGAAGGATACCGCTTCTTCAACAAGAGGGTTATCAAAGAGGTCAAGAGAGAAGATTTGTGGAGGAGGAGGAGAAGCTTATATTCAACACCGCTGGTCTCGCTTGTTAATTCAATTCCTTCTCCGTATGATGAAGTCACCCGCATGATGATTCGCTACATATCCTGGAAGGCAGTGTTTGTTCGTCCCCGCCAAGCACCTTGTCTTTTTGAATCACTTTCGTAGGAGTAGGTTGGTTTGCTTTCCCCACTATCTGTTAAACTCTCTTGAGCGCTCCATTTTGGAGTTCCGTATACATACCCGGCGGTTCCCTTCACCAAGGGCTTATTCTCGCTTATTCACAAGCACCGCCTTATTAAATTCCCCGGTCTCTCCTTCCTCTCCCGGCCGGCTTTGGGGCTCTGCTGCTGCCCTGCTCCCCCTCCCCCCCCCTCGCCGCGCCCCGCCCCGCCTCCGGTGCCGATGCCCCCTGCACGCAGCCGCTCATGCTTCTCCTTCTTTTCCTCCCGCCGCGCGCCCCGCCACCCACACTGCTCTCTACTTCTAAACGTGTCACTGGGGTTTCTGTGAGACTCAACCTTGAGTCTACCGGGCCGAGGGGGATGAACTGGATGACATTGCTCGTGATCTCGCCGAACATTAGTAGTGCTCCTCGTGCGGCACCAACGGATAACCCTTCTAGAAGATTCGAGGCCTTAGAGGCCGAGCTTAAATTGTCAAGGATGAGGTAAAAATCTTGCTAAGCAAAAAGGCAAAAAAGCATTGAGGGAGAAGGGAGCATTGGCAATAGCTGCCTTGATGAAATATACAAAAACTCGACCTCCTTGACTCCCGCCTTGGGAAAACGAAGACTAGGCATGAGTATAATATTGCAGCATTGTGGCCATAGAGGAATTCATCAAGGACATGCAAGAAGTGTTTCGCAACTCAGCGGTGTCCCGATGACTCTTTGGGGCAATGAGAAAGAGAGTAAAAGAACCAGAGAGGAGCTCGATAAGACGGATGCTGCTCATATGACCACGCTGGGTATGTACCATGCTTGGAAAAAAGTAAAGATGAGTATTGATCAAGCGGCCAAGAAGTAGTCCTGTTTTACTACTGCTTCTTGGCTGTAGGCTTGCTGTTTTGTTGCCGTTGTTTTGCTGTTAAGTCTCGTTTGTGTTGCTGTTTCTAGGCTTCGGTGTTCTTTGCTGTAACTTTTGTGCTTTGATACAGCTTCTCTGCTCCTCTCTCTTATTCTGGCTTTTAGGCCTCCTTTTGTACACAAGGGTATAGTCCCTTTCAAAAAACTATTTACCAATATTAATTTATATTTATTGAATATTTATAGTTAAATAGAAATTAACACTCATGCTTGTAATAAATTTAAATGCAAGGGTTCATTAAAAGGTGCTTAGATATATTTGAAATAGCAAAAGAAGAAATTTTACGTGATAAGTTGACATTTGTGTACTTGCCTAATTCTATTTGGGAAAAGTGGGAAAAATTGAACTATATAGATTGGGTGGATTAGCATGTTCACCCAAAAAATACAACCAAGATGAATTCACAACAAATTCAATAAAACAATTCAGTGCTAATTTTTTAAGTGCATATGTGGGCTTGATGAAAATGAATTGGATTGTCTTGCTGATGAGATATATGAAGGACGTGTTTGGTTGAGGACATTAGTTGAACCTAGTCAAAGAGATGAGACCATTTCCAATTATTGCAAAATAATTAAGGAAGAAAGAAACACAAAAGAAAATATATTTGAATATGTTTGCATGAAGGATGGTGACAATTGTACAAGACTTCAATGTGATGCGAAAATGTGGTAAATAAATATGGAATTCATAGAACCCATTTGGCTCAATTATGTCACATAATTGGTGAAGAAAAACACTCTGCTATTGGTCAGCAAAATTCTCAAAAGGAAAATCAAAAATTCAGAAAGGAAAAGAAATTGCTAAAAAGGGAAAAAGAAAACTAAATGAGGCTAAGGAACCAAAAATACCTACAATTTGAAACACAAATATTAGATTTGTATATTCAATCTTTTCACAATAATACTCTAGCCAGGATCCAAATACAAATAATTTTACTTGTTGTAGTTTTCCATTTGGACTTAGAACTACATTGGAGAATATTTCTAGTTTATCTATGCTTGCATGTGATCTTCTTGTTATGGATATGTGTAATATTGTTACTGATGTAACAATAAAGGACCTTATTGACATGTTCACATTTTTAGGAACAAATGCAAGTAGATGTGTTTGTGTGTTTCGGTTCCAATTTTAAAAGTACCAGTTGTGGTAGAAGCTATGAAAATATATTGTAGAGATGTTAAGGATAATTTTTCAGAGCTTGATTATGGGTGCTATAGATTGTATACTTCCCATGGTTTTGATGGTTTTCATAATATGTGTTGTTTATGACATCCATAACCATGATGAAGAGGAAGAAAAAATTTAGGTTGATTTAGATTGGGAGCATAATGAAGATGAAGTGAAAATTCCTTCTTGTAATGATCTTAATCTTATTGGGTCAAGGCATCCATTCCGATTTGAGCGAATGGAGCATTTTTGGAAAAATTTGATAAAAAATCACACACAAGAGGAGAGCAACATTATCTCCATTTATATAGGATGCACATTACTTCCAGCATTTGTAAAAATAGGTGATCGTTCTCTTGTATCAATTGTTGAAAATGTTGACTAGGAGTTATTTATGAAGACATTTTACAAGGAACTCTCAACCATTGAGGCTTCATGTGCACGTGGTGAGTTTTGTACCTTTCTATGATTATAATTTTTATTTTAGAAAGAGAAAAAAATTATACTATCAAAATGTATTCTCTTAAATTGAAGTTTATTTTGTATAAGATAATATTTTTTGCACATTGAGGAATTGAGGAAGTATGTGATACCTCTCATTATCCCTATAATATTTTTTCATGTGGCCTACAGTTCTCCCTCGATTTTTCTATTTCACTATAGGGGAGAATGTGAGGTCATTCATATTCTCCATGATATTTTCATGTTGACGGATAATGGGAGGCCTCCCATTCTTCCTTTAATTATTTTTCCACTTTGAGAGAGATTTTTAGGCCTATCATTCTCCCTCTTCATTGTTAATTTCACTTCAAAAGATTTTAAAAGTTAGATAATTACTCATCTTCACCTATTTTACTCTTTATTAGATAGTAGGAAGCCATCATTTCTATTTATTTTTATTATTTCAATTTTGGAGTCTATTTTTAATTTTATAGATATGTGAACTAAACAAAAATTCTTATTTCACATATTTATATTTTAAATTGAATTTTTTGTTGCAAATTATTTTTTAGTTTATGAATTTTTTTATATCTAATTGGTCACATACTTAATGATGTAATAATTTGTGATCTCTTTTTAAGATGTTTTTTAACTACCATTTTCATTATTTTTTCATAATTGGTCTAATATTAGTGAATATTTTTTTGTAGGTGTGGAAATCCAAGAATTGAGTGTTTCTGAAACATATAAAGAACCACTTGCATTGATTGTTTGGGATGTTTCACATGGTATTGACTTGGATGCAACAGAAACAATAGTTTCTAAGAAACGTAAATGCATATCTAATCAAAAAGATTTGGAAAATGTTCTTGAGGTAGAAGATCCAATCATACCTAATGTTGTAAAATATCTATAAAATATAGAGAATCAAGAAGTTGAGCAAGGTTTGAATAGCATTGTAGTTGAAACATGTAATTAACTACTCACTTTTAAATTTCATATAATATTTTTTGTTGCAATTAGTGAATTTAAATGATTAATTCTATGAAACATTTATTTGCAGTTCCTAATGAAAATATAGATGGAGAGTCAACAATTCAAGGCCAAATACAACAATCTTCAGGTATAGTATCAAAAATTTAGTTACTTTAATTTTTTAAAATGTTGTAATTGGTGGTTTTAGAGTATATGATTCAATAATTTATTTGTGCTAGATCTAAGTAGAAAACCTCTATTGATACTAGATTTGGAAGGTGTGCTAATTTTTCAAGTGACTTCTAAAATATTCGGATCTTTCCAGACCAAAGGATGTCATTATGTTCCAAGACAAAAGTTATCTCAATTTTTAAAATGCATATGTACTAAATTTGAGATAGCATTTTGGTCAAGTTTATGTGGCCAAGATGTTAAATATTTAGGGAAGAATATTTTGAAGAAATATGGGGATGGTAAGAAGAGAGATTTATTTTATTATGGTGTTGAAATGTGCACAAATACAAATTGTGAACAGGTAAAAGATATGAATATAGTATGGTCAAAGAATAAATCATATGACACTACAAATACCATATTGATCAGTTCTAAAATGGTAGGGGTTCCTCAAGAAAATTGTTTCATTGCACCAAGTTTTTCTTTCTCAGATGATATGCAAGCTGATAATTGGTTAATGGCTCATGTTTGGTAGATCCTGAGCACTTTTGAGAATGATGTAAATGATGCAAGATCATTAGTTAAAAAATTGTAAATGATATTACAATGAAAATTTTGAGCTAGTTTCATTGTAAGCAAATTTTGAAATCATTTTGAAGATATGATGTTGTATTGTAAGACAATAAAATCCATTCCAAAGTTAATATAATGTATTATTATTATTTATTTTATAGTATTGACATAAATTTATTTTTATTTTTTTTTTTACTAGTGTAATTATTAAAATGCTAGTAATGTTTGTCATATCTTTAACTTCAATTACAATGAATTTATTGATTTTTGTAGTAATAGGGATGTACTTTTGGAAGTTATTTTAAATTTAGTATACATCTTGTTATTTATGCTATAACATTGCATGGAGTTAAATTTTTGATGTGGTTATTTATTGGATTAATCATTAATTTAATCTCTATAATAATGTATATCATACATTTGATTTCATTGCTAAGGAAATTTTTGATATTGGGAGTAGAAGGATTGTTGTTTGGAGTTCCAGGATATTCTAGAACTAATCCTTACAAATTACAACATGATTTTAAATATGCTTCATATACATATTTCCAAAGGATTTATTCTCTGATTTATTAGAGGTTGTAAGAGAACATTTTGATCTTGCTTTGTGGTTTACATTTTTAGATAGAAAAGAAGTACATTATTTTCTTGCACACTTTACTTGGTTACGAGATACAAAATTTGTGTTCACTTGGGGAAGAGAACATTGTATAATATCAAATACATTTAAGAGATCTCGGAGTGGAAATTTGATGCCTATATATAAGAAAATTTTAAAGGATGTTATTGATGTGTACGAAGAGAGATATGTTGATTCTAACATATTATTCATTGATGAGGGGAAATACATATTTGAAGAGTTTACAAATGCTAATTACTTTAATATCCCACGTAGTTGGGATTTTGCAGATCTTATGAGAAAGATAAAATTGTAAAAACCCATCTATGTACTTGGGTTAAACATGTGGGCCTATAAAAACTTGAGGCGCTCATTGAGAACTTTTAAATTAACTATTGATGATTATTAATTATAAGTGAAACTTAAATTGTGAACTTCTTTTTCTTTGTAAAATATATTAAATGTATATGTTGATTTTCTTGTTTTTATAATAATAGTGTTGACATAGATATTATGAATAGCAATAAGGTAAAGAGAATTCAACTAACAAAATGGAAACAATTGATTTAGTAGTATTTTTCACTCAATTTTGTTTGTATGAGTAAAAATAATATGGAAATTACACATGTTGAACTAGATGGCCTCCTAATCATCATTTAAATGAACTAGATGGAATCCTATTATATCAATCTAAATAAAAATTAAAAGGGAGAATAGGTGGCTTCCAATTTTCCCTCAAATATCAACCAACAATTGGAAACCAAATATATTATGAAAAATTAAATTATTAAACTAGATGACATCCTATTGTCCATTTGAGATCAAAATAACCATGAAGAGGTAGAATGTGTGGCCTCTCATTCTCATGCAATGTAAAAACAATTGGAACAACTAGGAAGCCTTCTAATATGGGTATAAAAGGTAATATATTTACCTCCCATTCTTTTTAATTAAAATTATAAAGACAATAAACTTCTTATCTATTTTTCCAATGTGAGTGAAAATTAATAGCGAGAATGGGTGGCCTCACATTCTCCCTCATAATTTAATTAACTAGAAATTAGAAACCAATAATGCAATTATTAAAGACCAAGAACTCAAATGTTGAAAACCAATAATAACATATTTGAAATCTAAAAATTAATATTTAAATACAAAAATTTAGATGTAAAGAAACTGATAATGAACTTCTTGAAAAAATTATTAGACTAAAATTAGTCTAAATGTAATGATTTTTTTCCAATGTGAGTGAAAATTAATAGGGAGAATGGGTGGCCCCCATTATACCTCATAATTCAATTAACTAAAAATTGGAAACCAATAATGCAATTATTGGAGACCAATAACTCAAATGTTGAAAACCAATAATAGCATTTTGGAAAACCAATAATAACATTTTTAAATACCAAAATTTAGATGTGAAGAAACCGATAATGAAATTTTTGAAAAAATATTGGACTAAAATTAGTCCAAATTTAATGAAATGGTGGTTTTAGACATGTTATGATGAAACATGACATTGTCTAATCAAGATTAGAATGCTTACCTAGTCTTAAATGATGATTAATATTAAATGATACATAATGACATGTGAAGTTGTAAATTGACACATATAACGATAGAAGATTTTTGAGACATATAAAGACATTAATTAATGTGTTATTAATGATTTAATGTCAACCTTAAAATATTACTTCAACTTTTAAGCTTGTATACTTAACTTAAAAATGTCTTACGTGTTAAGTAGGCATGGACTCTAATTCCCTCCTTTCGATTTGAATGTACTATGATCATACCATCTTAGGATGGATACAGGAAGGGTAGTTATTAATTTTGATATAAATCAAGAGTAATCATTATATTTACCATTTGGTTCCTAAGCTGGGACATGCAACATACACTCAAATCGAGAAGAGAGACCTAGAATTTAAGCCTTTTTAGCACATATGTTTAAATCACTTAACTATTAAGATGAATCCACATAACACTCGTGGGATAGTTTTGTGGTGATGGGACAAGTTTAATTTTACTTGTGTGAAGTCACAAAAATAAGCATGCAAAGCATATCTTGGAAAACTTTGGCCTAAGTAGTGTAATAGATGAATACATTGTCAGATCACCTTGTTCTTTAATAACAATGTGAGATGCTAGTTGAAATTTAGTAAGTTGATTTTCATGTAGACACTTAGGAACTACATCAATTCAAAAACCTAAATGAATAGTTTGACCGATTGCATACAAGTTACACACATTTGAAAGAGGGGAGATAAATGGGATCGGGTAGATATAATTAACCTTTACAATGTTGCACATGGTTTTTAATGTTATTGGATGGGTTATAAACTTGATTACTTGTTGGATTAATATTATTGAATTAAAAAATCATTGAATGCATGTAATGGGGTTAAGGGTTTTTTTTTTTTTGAAAAAAGCCCTTAATCGGGAGTTGTATAACATTGGGTGTTACATTTTGGTATCAGAGTTATAGGTTAAAACAACTCTTGGAAATAATGGGTCCTTACACTAACACTAAACTTATTTCTTTTCTAACATAAAAATATGGTTAGGATAAGAGGAAATATTGCAAACAATCAACAAAATGGGGTTGAGGATTTCATATCCTAGAAACTAGATGATATATTATTGTCATGAAATAAACTCATAATCAAATTGTTGTTCAGGATAATGTATATCGATTGAGGATGATGACATTGAAAATGAGGAAAATGAGCAGCCTGAGGGTGCAAACAAATAGTAACACTGAAAATAATAATGAAAATTTAGTGGATCCCAATGTTACAAATAACGATGCACATGCTGCAAATAACAATGCACATGTTGCAAAAAATAATGCAAATACTAGAAACAATAATTTTAATGTTGCGAGATCCAATGTTGCAAACAAGAACTAGCCTGAAAATAAAAGAGAATGTTTGAAAGTAGAAATATCAAGTGATATTAATCAAATTATTCCCCTAAAAATTTATGGGACAATGCTAAAGGATGGAGATGAGAATTGGCTCGTGAAGATGGATAAATATTTTTCACTAGAAGCGTTTTTGTGAAAATGTTGGCGATTTTGGGTGTGTATCATCTCTCAAATGAGGGTTCGTCATGGTGGGACATCCAAAAGGAATAACTGGGGGTTGATGCAACCAACATCACCTAGGATCAGTTCAAGTTTTACTTTAGGAAACATTGATTGCTGTGACTTTATTACAAGCAGACGATGTCGAATTTTATACATTAACAAAGAGTAAAATAATTGTAGCAGAGTACTAAGACATGTTCGATAAATTGTTAAAATATGTTCCTTGGTACCAAGATGATGAAAAATTTAGAATAATAAAGTTTTGCATGAGCCTAAACCCTGTTATATGCGGAAAAGTGGATGTGCATGGGCCTTCAAGTATGGAGGTAGTTTTTGAAAAATCCATCTAACATGAGAAGAATTTGCAGGCTATATCTACTTATCATGATGAGTAAAGAAAGAAACACTTCATCTCACCATCACCCTTAGCACCAAATAAAACTTTGTTGAATAAGGTGGACAATAAAAGTAAAAATGGAAAGAAAAACACAACAAAACTTGCTATAAACTACAAGAAAAATGGAAAAAAAAATATAGAAGCAAATGAGAACAAAACACAAAGGAAAGGGCCTATAGGAGGATGCCCCAAGTGTTGTGGTAATAAATATGTGAATAAGCTGTCCTTCATAAAATAAAGATAATAACTAGAAGCATAGGATTCATGCTACGGTGGAAAATAGGCAAGTTGAAAAGAGAACCACACTTGTCAAAGACCGGGTAAGTTGTATGGATTACTGTAACTATCCTTTTTAATCGACTTATTTATTGAATTATTTATTTCAATAAGTTATTTGAAAAAAATATGGTTATATGAAGAAATCATGGATTGTGTAATACGGGAACAATGTTTTTACTTTGTGAACAAATGCCTTTTCCTCGCAACATTGGAGCTGCCCAATTTTACAAATGAAATAGACCTATTCGTAGATCTTTTAGGTTCATATGATGTCATCATAGGTGTAAATTGGTTTTCACAACATAAAAAAATTGTTGATTGTTATGAAAAACAATTTAAGTGTTTGGACGACATTTCAAAAAAAACAAATGATCTTTTAGGGCATAAAAAGAGACATAATATTGAGGAAAATCTTTGTTATACAACTTTAAAAGGCCAAAAAAAAAAGGTTGCATGCTTTATGTAGTGTAAAATTCTAATTTCGGTGAAGAAGGTAACACTTATTTTGCTTATTATCTATTTTTAAAAGAGTACAATGATGTATTTATGAAGGAGTTACGTGGATTTCCTCAAAAACGTGAATTTGACTTCACAATAGACACCAAATCGGGAACAAAACCTAGTTTAAAAGCTCCTTTTGCATGACAACAACCAAACTTGTAAAACTCAAGGTACAATGAATGATTTTTTTCTAAAGAAATAATTAGATTAAGTGTGTCTCCTTGGGGCACCGGTAATTTTTTTCAAAAATAAAAATGGAACACTAAAGTTATGCATTTACTATTGTATGCTTAACAAAGCCACATTAAAGAATAGGTATAATTTTCCAAGGATGGATGATATTTTTGATCAGATGCATGATGCATCAGTTTATTCAAATATTTATCTAAGATCAAGGTACCATCAGCTAAGAATAAAGGATGGAGAAATACATAAAACAAACTTTAGGACAAGGTATGGCCATTATGATTTCACGATTTTACCATTTAGACTCACGAATGCACTTGTTGCATTCATGAATTTAATGAACAACATATTCTAGGAATACTTAGACAATTTTTTTGTTGATTTTCTTGGATGAAATTTTGATCTACTCTAAAAACATTAATGAACATAATGAGCACTTAAGAATAGTGATAGACATACTTAGAAAAAGGAAATTGTATGGAAAAATTTCTAAGTGTTACTTTTATCAAAATGAGGTACAATACCTTAGACACATCATAAATAAAGAAGGAATATATGTAGATGCATCAAATATCAAAGAAATAACATAATGGCCAACACAAAATAATGTTGATGAAGTTGGAAGCTTCATGGGGCTGGTTAGTTACTATAGAAAATTTGTACAATATTTTTCTAGAGTTATTGATTGTTGGTTCTTAAAATAGTACTTTAACAATCAACAATCAAGGGACAACAAGTCCATCCTCTTTATGGAATAGGTTCCCTTATTAAAAGTGAGTAGAAAGGATTATATACAAATTTACAACTTTCATGAGGACTCTTGATACTTTGAAATGTTTTATGCCAATAAATATTATCAATACATAGAAATAGAAGAATAAGGAAACTGAAAGGGAAGAACACAACAGTACTTTTAGGTAATATAGATAACAGAATATAACCTTACATGTACTTATCAAAAGAATATAGAATAGAATCATTCACGTGACAATATCAGGTATAATTCCATAGACACAAAGTTCTAGAAATCATATCATAAGAACAAAAAGTTTCTTAGCATGAAAGATTGATGATTCGTAAATTTTAGGTAAGGAAAGAAGGAATAATCAGATAGAAATAAGAGGTGAGGTAAAATTTATGTATTGATTTCTTTCAAATCTATTACATTTCAAGAGTATCAGGATCCGGCCCTTAACAATGGCGTGGAGAGCCCAATAAATAGCTTACAAAAACAGTTACATTCGGTTCAAATTATTTTAATCAAATTAAAAATTAAAAATGAAAGGACTAGATGCATTGTATCACAACCATTAACCCTACTTTTTGCAACTTTGAAAATGAGTAGTCCACATGGAAGATATTTTTAAATGAGGTGAGGAAAATATCTCGTAATGATTTCTTTCAAATCTATTACATTTCAAGAGTATCAGGATCCAGCCCTTAACAATGGCATGGAGAGCCCAATAAATAGCTTACAAAAATGGTTACATTCAGTTACAACTTCTTTTAATCAAAAGATTAAAAATGGTAGGACTAGATGCATTGTACCACATGTAGTTAACCCTATTTTTTGCAACTTCAAAAATATCCATCCACATGGAAGATATTTTTAGTGAAGCGGGCATGGGGGTATCTTTTGTATTTTGTGATTCTTATAGAGATTGTGCATTTTTATACATTTTGGACCGCCCATCGCATTTGATTCGGGCTCAACACGTGGCTCTACACAGGCATCAACAAAGTCGCGAATCACTTTTATAATTTTACTTCTTTTCAAAACAAAGCTAAAATTTCCAAAGTGCCACAATGACCCACCTCCCGATTTTGAATTTTCAATGCAGACTCAACACGTGGCTTTATCTGGTCCCCAACTGAGTCGTAACCCACTTTTACACTTTTATTCCTTTTTCCATAATGTCTCAAAACACAAAAAGGGTCCGCTTTCCATAACCGCTTTTTGCCATAATGTCTCAAAACACAAAAGGGGCCTACCTTCCCACTACCGCTTGATTTATGACAAGTGTACACCTCTGGGGCTATATTAAAAATTTACTTATGCCGCTTGATAATTTGGAATATCAAATTAGAATTCATTGGGCAATGGGACCAATTTGAAAATTTGCAAATATAACAAAAAGTGAAAAGTTCTCCAAATAAACCCACCATGCCACATCCAATTAGATATGACCACATATCCATGGACGTCAAGACAAAATTTTACAAAGAAGACATGACTGTGGAAAGATAAAATGAAAGGGAAACCCCACCATTCACACCCAAATTACAAATTGTTCCTCATGGATAAAGAAACTATAAACAATACCTAGCTCAAAGTGATCCATGACCATAGAAAAGGATTGACAATTTTCGCGCATCCAATACATGGAGACAGAATTACATAAAACCATGCAGACTAAAAATATTTTAAATCAACATGGTGAGATTGTAAATGGGCACAAACACTTGGGACATCTTTGAACAAAAATATCTAATTCATTCGCACAATACTAAAAGGACTTCAAGGCATGAATTTTTCTATCTTTCCACACTTCTTACTTTGTTTTGAACATTTCTCAAAGGCACCAAGACAAAATTTTACAAATTTTGTCTTTCATAAAGAGGGGAATTTTGAGGGTGACAACTCACGACTCTGTCTGGGGATGACTTGACTTGGACAAAGGAATGAGGCAAGATCAAGAACCAAAGAAAAATTATGGGAAAGTAGATCATTGCCTTATCCATTGGGAAAATAGAGTCAAAGGAAAAGTAATACAGAAGACAACACACACGGAGGAAAACAAACCAAAAAGGAAAGACCAAAAACAAAACACTATACACAATATATAGAAGACCGCCTAATCAGCTAGGAAGAATAAAAATTAGAAGCATTATCGGTCACATTTTTTTGGGTACCCCAAACCTTATCAAGATGTTCTCTTTGATGAAATTACACACCACCTCAGAAGTAGTTCTTTTGACTGGAATAACCTCTACCCACTTTGTGAAGTAATCTACATGAGTTATCACATGAGTGTGTCCAAAACTGGAATGTGGATTGAGTGTTCCAATAAAATCCAATCCCCACTGTTGAAAAGGCTCATCAATTATTACTGGTTTGAGTGGTAAAGCAACCAATTTAGGTCTCCCAACAAAATTCTGACAGGATTCACACTTCCCCACCCATTTTGATGCATCTCGAAACAATGTAGGCCAATAGTACCCTACACAAAGAATTTTGTGGGCAGTGAAAGTAGAAGAGAAATTCCCTCCACAAGCTTGATAATGAAAGGATGAAAACAACTTCTTATTTTGTTCTTTATCCACATATTTCATGAATCTTCCATCTATGCCTCACTTGAATAAAGCATTTTCCCACAATACATACTGTGCAGACCTTATCTTAATAGCTCTCTTTTCTTTGGGACTCAAGTGGGATGGAAATTCTCCATAAGTAAGAAAATATGCAATATCAGCATACCAATTGTATGTTGAACGAGGAAGAGGACAATAGGAATATAAATTGCTTCTATGGACAATTCTTCATCAACGCCTTCAACAATAAGCTCACATAAGACTTTACCCCACACTAGCTTAGTTAGCTTGATATGAAGGTCATATTATTAAAAAATTTCTACCCAATTACCCCTCTTAGTTCTAAATTCTTACTATGTAAGAATAGACTTGATGGTTGTATCAAATATGAAACACAGAGTGAGAATCAAGAATATAAAAATGAAACTACTTGACATCTTTGACCACCCTAAAATCATGTTTCTCCATAGAAGTATACTTCAATTCATGGGATTTCAAGACATAGATCATGAATTTAATTGTAAGTTCATGATTCTTAGAGTTTTTCTGAGTTAGTATAGCAGCCAAGGTACTCTCTATAGCCTAGCAATAGATAGTAAAATCCTTGCTAAAATCAGGACATGCTAAGATGGGAGTTTTAGCAATATCTTTCTTGATACCTTCAAATGTTTCTTTTCCTTTGGAAGTCTAACAAAAATTTTCTTTCCTTCCATCATGTGAGAAATACTCATAGTCAGTTTTGCAAAATATGGAATGAATCTCCTCAAAAATTTATCTTGCCAAAGAAAGAGTGAATACCCTTTTTGCTTGTGGGAAGAGGAATCATTGGATTGCTTGAAATATTTCGGATCTATCTTGATTCCTTATTTGGAGACAATATTACCTAAAAACTTACCTTCAAGAACAAAAAGATAGACTTCTTAGGATTAAGAGACACTCCATGTTATCTACATTTTTGAAGAACTGTTTGAAGATGCGAGAAAGTGATCTACCCTTGTTTTGGAAAAAATAGTCAAATCATCAAGGTATACAACAATACATTTTCCCTTTAGACTACCAAAATCTAAGTCCATTTCCCTTTGAAAATTTGCACCAGCATTGATAAGACCAAATGGGATTCTCTTGTAAGAAAAGGTTCCCAAGGAGTATTAAAAGTAGTTTTGTGTTGATCCGGGGTATCTTGACTTCCACCTAATTATATCCAGAGAATCCATCTAGCATAGACAACATATCAAAGTCTGTGAAATCTTACAAAACTTGATCCATCATGGGGAGAGGATATTTTTCTTTTAGAGAGGTATGATTTAAATTCCTGAAATCTACACATATGTGAATCTCACCATTATTTTTTCTGAGAGGCAAAATGTTGGCAATCCATGTTGAATTATGTATAGGGAAAATAATCTTTGATTTTAGTAACTTCTGGATCTCTTGGAAAATGGAATTAGAAATCTTGAGATTGTATTGCCTTTTCTTCTGCTTGAAAGGTTTGATCCCAGGTCTTAGAGGGATATAGTGTTGCATCTCCTTTGGTTGAAAAGCCTTGAGATCATCATATGAATAGGCAAAAACGTCAAGCATACTTTTTTAACAAAGCTTACTACTTTCTTATTTTATTCTTAAGTGTAGCATTTTCCAATATTAAGCTTTTCAAATTAAGTAGATTGTCAAGCCCTTGAGAAGCTTTGGATCTGATATACCTATCATGTTTATCAAACATATCTTCTAGAATCACTAGTCCTTTAGGTATCTTGTTACCTTTCAACTTAATACAACCATCCTGATCAAATTCTTCCTTGATATATTCTTCATTAGAGGGTACATACTCTCTAGGAAGAGTCTCACTTCCTTCAAAATATAATTGATCAAAGTTATCTTTAAGCTCCAAGAAAGAGAGAAAGTGTTTATCATCATTGAAAACCTACTAGTTTTTGCATTATCTGGTACACTGGGCCTATGAATCATTTCAATGATATATTTCTCTTGAGAGAAATCTGGGTGAGGAATCAACAAAGATCTTGAGATAGCTAGATAATCAGCTCTAGTATTCTTTTCTCTTGGCACAACTTCAATGGAGAAAGGATCAAGGAAATTTGATAGAATCCCAGACAAGACTTCTATAATGTTTCAATCTCCTATTATTGACTTGAAAAAGATCCTTGACCTATTTCACAATCAACTCTGCATCACCACAAGCAATAAGATTCTTTATTCCCATTTATTTTTCCATGTTCACTCCAAGGATGAGAGCATCATATTTAGTTGTATTATTTATATTTTCAAAATAAATCTTAAATGAAAATGGATGAATCTTCCCTTAGGAGAGATCAACACTACGCCACTCCCGAACCGGTGAAGAGCAGCTTCCATCAAACTCCAAAGTCCAAATTCCATTAGGACCATGAATCACTCCCTTAGGAAAATTTACCTCATCTTCATGCATGATCATATAGTTACCATGCCCTATATATTCATAGAGTATTTTTCTTTTGGATCATCAATTTTTACACAATATACTCGGTTTGTCTCTCGGTAACAAATTTTTCCTTTTTCCATTGACTGGGATGAGAGCATGTGACCATTCCATTTGGATTTATCCTCCTACTTCCTTACATAAATTTCTCTGAGCAAAATACCATAGGAGGGAGGAATATCAGCTACTAAAATAGTGGCTTTGACCCTTTTCTTGGAAAAACAACAAAGGCTACTTGTGCATCTTTAATTCTTCCAACCAAAGGTACTTCTCTACTCTCCATGGAATAGTAGGAACCAAAAGTACGTGTTAGAGTCATGCCCAAAGCATGAGCTACTTTTGCAGTATTACATTTGTCGATGCTCTGAATCTATAACACAATAATCGAGTTTATTGTGATCTATGAGAATCTTTACATAGAATGGTTTAATTTTCTCACTAGTTGAAGTGACTATAACCATAAGACTTGGTTGAGAGGATGTGGAGGGAGTGGGTAAAGTTCCTTTAGAAGTGTTGGATGAAGTTTTGGATTTGGAATTGATGAAGTTTACCATTTTAGCAAAAGTATTTGGATGAGTCTAGTAAAATTTTGCCTTTGAGATTTGGATTTTTGTCTTCTTGATGTGATCAATGATATCAAAAGATCCAGATGTGGATGGGGAATCATTACTAGGAACTTTGGGTTTTTTAGGTTTTAGAGTTGAAGTACAAGAATTTTTGGAAGTAGAAGTAGAAGGAGGAGGATTAGCATTACTCACCTTTTGTGTAGAGGTAGTGGGAATAGGGGCTCCTCTTCTCACAACTACTAGAATAGTTATAGGAAATTATTTAGATTTTTAGAAGGTTGTACCAATTTTTCCTTCTTGTTCATTTTCTCCCAAGTCATAACAACATATGACTCACTATTCATATCTGCCACTACTTCATCATATTCATATTCATCATCAATACCTTCAGTGGTGAGGAAATGAACTTGAGATTCACCAAGCTCCTCTTGTTCTTCATCAACCTCTTCTTTTGGTTCCTCATAGTCTTCATTCTCCTCCTCATCATCAGGTTCTTGAACTTCACAAGTTGCATTGACTGGAACCTTGATGGGTGGGCCTTCAATATCCAATCTAGTTTGAGAAGGAGGTAACCAGCTCCGAGGCTGAAAATTATTTCTTGGAATGTCTTGGTAAGGAGCATGTTGATCCAATTACGTTTTTATGGTAATGAGATCATTTGCCAACTTCTACACTAACTGATTTGAATTGGCTCTAGGAGAGGAAGAGGAAGATGCTTTAGATTTGGAGGATTCTTTTTTCAATTTTCTAGACATGATTAGATCATCTTCAACACTAATAGCCAATCGTTGATCAACATCCGAGTTAGAAGATTAGCCCTCCTTAGTGCATAACTTACTTTAGGAAACTGAGCATTGAGGAAAAATCACTTTTGGATTTGATCTACAAGACGAGTGTTCTTGTGGAATTTTATGAATCAACTTGTTGAATTTAGCCACAAACTCCCTCATGGGCTCATATGGCTCCTTTTTGATATGAGAAATTTGAGCCAAGAGAGCATGCACATCTTTAACAGGTTTAAAACATTGCTCAAAATGAGTCGTCATGGTATTCCAATCAATAACTAACCCAACTAGAAGATGGTAGAACCAATCAGTGGCATTGTCTTGCAATGTTTCTATAAATAACTGACAAAACATCCTCGTGCTCAACCCCAAGAATCCCACATGCCACTATGAAGGTTGCGTAATGTGTTCATCTAGGTGCACTTTCCCGTCACCTCAGAATTTAGGAAAAAATTTCCTATTAACCCTGGGTAACTCATCCAATGGTTGAGGAAGAGCAAGAGGCCCAACCTGTTGTCCCCAAGGAAAGGTATTACCATCCTTGGGAATATTGACTCTGAGGAACCGCAAATCCAACAAGCACCAGAGCATGGAGGTTAGGACCGAGTTCATCTTGAGGAATGTGATTCTTAGAATTCATGCCTTTAATAGGAGGATTGCTCTGAGAATGAGTTCTTATGTTCCTTCTTGTTGGAAGAAGAGAGAAGTTTTGTTTCTCTAGAAGTTGAAAATGGGAATCTTCTACCCCGATATATTTCTTCCCACGTGTATACTATAGAGTCGCTCAGACCATAAAATGATCCTGAAGTTATTTTTTAGAAAGGGATACATTGAAATGAAATCCCAACAGAGTCACCAAAAAATGTTGGTTCTTAAAATAGTACTTTAACAATCAATAAATGGGGGGACAACAAGTACGTCCTCTTTATGGGAGAGGTTCCCTTATTGAAATCGAGTAAAGCAAGGCTTATATACAAATGTACAACTTTCATGAGGAATACCGATACTTTAAAATTTTTATGCCAATAAATATTATCAATACATAGAAATAGAAGAACAAGGAAAATGATAGGGAAGAACACAATAGTACTTTCAGGTAATATAGATAACAAAATATAACCTTACATGTACTTATCAAAAGAACACATAATAGAATCATTCATGTGATAATATCAGATATAATTCCACAGACACAAAGTTCCAAAAATCATATCATAAGAACACAAAGTTTCTTGGCATGAAAAGATAGATGATTCGTAAATTTGAGCAAGGAAAGAAGGAATATCAAATAGAAATAAGAGGCGAGGGAAAATCTCTATATTGATTTATTTCAAATCTATTACATTTCAAGAGTATCAAGATTCAACCCTTAGCAATGGCATGGAGAGCCCAATAAATATCTTACAAAAATGTTTATATTTGGTTCAACTTCTTTTAATCAAAATATTAAAAATGGCAGGACTAGATGCATTATATCATAGCCGTTAACCCTACTTTTTGCAACTTAAAAATGAGCCGTCCACGTGGAAGAAATTTTTAGCTGAAGCGGGCCTAGGGGTATCTTTTGTATTTTGTGATTCTTATAGAGATTGTGAATTTTTAGACATTTTGGCCTGCCCATCCACTTTTGATGCGGGCTCAACATGTGGCTCTACACTGGTGTCAATAGAGTTGCGACTCACTTTTATAATTTTACTTCTTTCCAAAACAAAGCTAAACTTTCTAAAGTGTCTCGATGACCCACCTCCTAATTTTGACTTTTCATTGTAGGCTCAACACGTGGCTTTATCTGGTCCCCAATAGATTCGCGGCCCACTTTTACAATTTTATTCCTTTTTCCATAATGTCTCAAAACACAAAAAGGGCCGGCCTTCACGTTACCGGGCTTGATTTATGAAAAGTGTACACCTCCGGGGATAAAGTAAGAATTTACTTATGCCACTTGATAATTTTGAATATCCAATTAGAATTCATTGGGCCATGGGACCAATTTGACATTTTGCAAATATAACAAAAAGTGAAAAGTTCACCAAATAAACCCACCACGCCGCATCCAATTAGAGATGACCACGTATCCATGGACGTCGGGAAAAAATTGACAAAGAAGGCACGGCGTGGAAAGATAAAATGAAAGGAAACCCCACAATTCATGCCCAAATTACAAATTGTTCCTCATGGAAAGAGAAACCGTAAACAATACTTGGCTCAACATGATCCATGACCATAGAAAAGGATTACAATTTTTGCACATCCAATACAGGGAGACATGAAGTACATCAAACCATGCAGAGTGAAAAGATTTTAAATCAATAGGGTGAGATTGTAAATGAGCACCAACACTTGGGACATGAGGAACAAAAATATCCGATTCATCCACACAACACTAAAAAGACTTCAAAGCATGAATTTTTTCTATCTTTCCAAACTTCTTACTTTGTTTTAAACATTTCTCAAAGGCAACAACTCAAAATTTTACAAATTTGTTCTTTCACAAAGAGGGAATTTTGAGGGTGACAACATTGATCCAATAACATCAATTCAGAAAAATGACAAAAAATTCGTATGGTCTAAAAAATGTGAGAGTGAATTTAATTTTCTAAAAGAGAAATTAACTAAAACACCAATTGTGAAGGTTTCAAACCCCAAAAAGTCTTCATCGTGGTAACAAATTCCTTTAATGAATTTTTGGTGGAATTCTTCTTGAAAATAACCATGTGATAGCATAGGAGAGTAGAAAATTAAGATGAAATATGATCCCCATGATCTAGAGATTATTTTCATAGTACACGCATTCCAAATTTGAAGACATTAGTTTTTGGGAAAGACTTTTGAACTAAAAACAAACCCCTTTAAATGAAGTATATCTTCATGCATCCCAACTTAAATGAAAGATGACAAAGATGGCTTGAATTATTATCACATTATTATTTTTTATATAAGCTACATAAAAGGTAAGTAGAATAGAGTGGCATACGCACTAAGTCATTATAATCATGTTTCCACAATTGTTACCATTAAAACCCAATTCAAGGATGAGGTAAATAAATAAACGAAGGCTGATTCTTATTATCAACATGTTAAGGCTTCTTTAACAACAGATCCTAATGAAAAAATGTATGAAGGATTCAAATTTGACAATGAGGGAATCTTGAAATACGAAGGTAGAGTCTATATACCTTTAGAAAATGACTTAAGGATCAAGGTTATGAAATAATTTCATGACTCACAATAATCTTGGCATCCGGAGTAAAAAAATTCTTACCGATATAAAATATCAATATTTTTGGAAAGGAATGAAAAAGGATGTGATAAACTATGTGTCTCATTGTTTGGAATGTTAACATGTAAAATTTGAGAACCTACACCTTGTCGGTTTGTTGTATCCACACAACATTCCGCATTATAAATGGTAAGTTATTAGCATGGATTTTGTAAAGGGACTTCTATGTTGAAAAATAAACATGATGTGATACTTGTAGTTGTTGACAAGTTAATGAAAGTAGCTCATTTTATACCGGAAATCTAAAAGATGATTCTCTCGTGCTTGCAAGATGATTCGTTCAAGATATTTTTAGATTACATGAATTTCTGGAGTTAATAATTTTGAATAGGAATCCACATATGACATCTAGATTCGGAAGAATTTGAAATATGCCTTGGGGATGAAGCTTAATTTCAGTTCAACATACCATTCGACAAAAAAATTTAAAACTCGAGCAGTCAACCAAGTTATTGAAGATATGCTCGAGGATGTAATGTATGGATCAGAAGTACAAATGGGAATAATACCTTCCATTAGTTGAGTTTGCGGACAATAACACCTACCATACATCACTGAAAATGGATATTTTTGAAGCACTTGTATGGAATAAGGTGTAGAACACCTACCATTTGGGATATTACAAAAGATAGATTATTAGTGGGCCTGAAATGTTATCGAAATAGAAAAGCAAGTGAATCTCATATGTGAGCGATTAAAAGAAGTTTCGATAGGCATAAAAGATACACAACTATGAAAGTAATAAACATGGAATTTTTAATAGGATATAAATTATTCTTAAGGGTTAAGCCCAAATATATTTCAATAACAATTGTGAGGATGCTAAGTTATCACCAACATATATTAGACCTTTTGAAGTTTTGAAAATCATAAGTCTGGTAGTATATCATTTGGAATTGCCTCTCGCATTGTCTAAGATGCATGATGTTTTTCATATTTCCTTGCTTAAGAAGTATGTTTCAGATGTATCACATGTGCTTAATTGGAATGCTTTGCAAGTTTAGGATCCGGTAATTGCGATAGTTGAACCAATCAAAATTATGGAAAATCACATATTACACTTGAGAAATAGAGAAATTACACAATGCAAGTATAATAGGATCAATATTATGAAGAAAGTGTAACCTAGGAGGATCTAGAAGAGATAAAGACAACATTTCCTTATTTGTTTCAATCATAAATACTAATATTTTTCAATTTATTAAGTTAAACTTGATATAATTTCATAAATTTGAAGTGTTGAAATGACAAAATTCTATCATATTTCAGACAGTATGGAGAAACGATGTTTTATAAGGATGTTACAACCAATAAATAGATGGAAGATAAACTAAAAATATATGGAAAAATTCCAAATTCCCTTTTTGAATGAATATAAATCTATTTTTGGTTTATTATGTTGTTATTAGTGAGTAAAATCATCGGGATGATGATTCATTAAGGGGAAAGTATGTCACATTCCACATTTCCATTTCATGATTGTCACAAAATAGGGTTCTTATAGTGAATTTAATCACAAAGGGTTGGGGTGAGAAGCTTTACCTAACTAGTATCACAATCGGGCATATGCATGTTTACCATGAAAAGGATAAACATGCTTATGCGTATTTGTGAATCTAACGACGTAAAAATGCTTGTCACCAAGTACTCACAAGACACCTCGTGTTAATACCATATTTTGTTGCTTGGTTTCCAAGTTGTTTATCTTGCTGATTTTGATGATTTCCATGTTTGGATACTTTGTTGTTTATTATACATGTTAATGATATTATAGTTACTTTCATGTTATAAGTAATAACTTGCAAAGTATGTTTGGGTTTATTGATGGATGTTATACATTATTCGTTATGATAAAATAATGTGAATGTTGAAATTACTTACTCTTTTGATAATTTATCAATCATTGGTCATACAGAGAAGAGAGGTCCTTTAATCGGAATAGGTAAAAATAATGGTTTCGTTAAGGTACATGTTTGAGTATCTTATTACAAAAAAAAGTAGAGTTTACTTGATTAAGATTATTTACTATTTTTTTGTCGGATGATCACAATGTATTTATCATGATCATCTTTTATTAATTTTAACTTGATGAGCTGGTTTTTTTATTAATGGTAAATAGTTTTGAAGGGACTATACCCTGTTTACATAGAGGGCCTAAAAGCCAAATAAAACATTAATAGGTTCCACAAAAAATGGATCAACATCAGAATAGGCGTTAAAGCCAACCGTAACCAAAAAGTTACTACAAAAGAGCAAAATAGATCAAACACTGCAACAATGCAGCCAAAATACAGCAAAAGAACAACAACGATGAAGATCCGCATCTACAACAAAGACCTCCTTTACTTCTTGGAAGCTCTGGTAATTCTAGATTTAACAGTTTGTAGCGAGGTAAAGAGAGCCACCGTTTTCATGTGTGTGGGGTCCTTAGCATCTAGCTTTGTTATGGTTTGACTACTCTCCTTGTCCATTCCCCACAGAGTGTCCGGGATCCCACTAAGCATAGAAATGCTACGAACATGTTGTTCAAGGAAATCATTGATTGCATTAAAAATTGCCATGTTGTGGTCATGGCGATCCTTTTCTCTCCCTAGACGATTGTCCAAGGAGTTAAGATTTTTGTAGATGTCCTCAACTTTCTTATTTTCAAGATCAGTATCATCTTCCATCTTCCTTTTTCCTTTTTTCTTGGCCAAATGCTGCACTTCTTCATTTAGTTTCATCATTTCATTCTCCAAGGCTTCCAGCCTTTGGGAAGTATTGTTTCCATCTTTTTGTAAGGCCTCTTCATGGCCTACACTACTGATGTGCAATAGGTTTTGGACAACTTCCAAATCCTTATTGCTGCGAAGGACTCTGCCCAAAATAGGGGTGTCCAATTTGGGCTTCTTATGGTTCCTCGTTTTAGGCTTGGACGTGGTGGAAGGGATGGGGGTGGGGGTAGTGGTGGAAGGGATGAGGGTGGGGGTAGTGGTGGTGGGAAAAGTGGAGTGGAGGTCTTTGGGGAGGGAGGGAGACTGGGGTATTTAGTAACACAGAGCTTGTGCAACAAAAAAATAAGGCCTTAATGCAGGGGATAACATGAGTATGTTTCTGAAACTCCAAGATGGAGCGTTCGAGGGAGTTCAAAAGATAATGTGGGAAGCAGATAGTGATTTGCTTGCAGAAATGGTTAAGAAACACCATGTGTTTAATGGGAACTGTAACATATCTCCCTTCCAGAGATATGTACTGGGACATCATCACACGGTGATTTCATTAAAGGGTGATGGGATAGAACTTACCCTCAAACCCACAGAAAGAAGAAAAACCATCTCCTCGTTATCAACAAAAACTTCTTCTCTTTAGACTTTTTGTCGATCCTCTTTTTGAAGAAATGGAAGCCTTCCATCTCCAGGCCCGTAGCTTTGGTGATTAGTTCTTCATTAATGGGTATTTTATGCCATCCATACTAGACTTTTCAGTCCTTCCAATCCATAGTGAATTGGATCAAAATTCTCTCGATCATGCCCCGAATTCGATGAATGAAGTTTTTAATTCTCGCCCTACTTGAGGAGCTTCCACGGCTCCTTGTTACTCTTCGATTCGAGATCTTTGTTGGGTTCAATCGGCACAGGCTCCTCCCATTTTTTCCTCTCTAAAATGCTTGTAGCTCCTGTCCTCGAAACCCTTGTTTAAACTACTGTATGAAATGCGGGTGTCTTTCTGCCTATCCCAGATATTAAGAATCCCACACACATGTTGGGAGTGATGAAAGTTAATGCGGCCGTAGCTTATTTGATATTTCCCGCATGGGTGATATTTTATCTCCTCTAAAGGCCACTCCAAATAATCATTATCCTTACTCCATACTTGAGTGCCCATAAATTTCTACTTGAATGCTACTTTGTACCTTCTCAAGGATATGATTAACATTATCCCAAATAATTAGATTATTATTTATGCCATAATTGGCCAATTCATCAACAACCTTATTTCCTTCTCGGTATGTGTGCTTGATTCAGATATTTTTGAAGGTTTGACAAATGCTTATAGATTCCATGATGAAATCCTTGATATTCTAGCTTGGAGGAAAAGACTGATTTAGATGATTAATGGTGTTTAGTGAGTCTCCTTCCAGAATAATATTCTGAATGTTATGTGTCTGAAAAATTCTAAGCCCCCATAGATCGACCAAGGCTTCAGCATAATGGTTAGTTTGTATCCCCATTTTACCAGCATAGGCAGCAATCAGACTACCTCTATGATCTTGAATCACTCCTCCCCCTGTAGTAATCCCAGGATTACCCTTGGAAGCCCCATCAAAGTTCAACTTGTTCCAGTTGAGATCAAGAGGGTTCCAATGTATTAAAGACCTGTCAATGTTGGAACGGATGTTATTTTGAATATTATCAACTCCAATCTTCCAGTTGGACAAAATATGCTCTTCATTTTTAGGATAATTCTTGTTCTTGGGAGGTTTGAATCTTTCGATGTTCTCTTTGACAACATTAGTAATCTTAACAAAGCTGAGCTTGCATTGTTTAATGTTTCTAAAAATGACATCATTTCTATCTTTCCATATCCTCTAAATAATATGGGGCATTACCAGTTTCTAGAGTCTTCTCACAACACAGTGTTTAAAAGGAGGATTCCATTGGGTCCAAAATTGGATGAATTTCTTGGTATAGCCTAAGAAACATTGAAATTAGAAAAGGAAACACTCAAAATTTTAGTGGCATACTCACAATGAACTAACAGATGTCTGATATCCTCATATTCTTTTTTACAGAGATGGCATCTATTTGGCATTATGAAACCTTTTCTTATCAGGTTGTCATTGGTGAGAATTCTACCCCTGAGAGCAAGCCAAAATAAAAAATGATTTTGGTGTGAGCTCAGCCATCCAAATCCTTCTCCAGTTGAACTCACTCTGAATAGTTTTAAAGAAAGAATTATATCTAGATTTAACGAGTAATATCCATCAATAGAGTTGTTCCAAACTAATTCATCCCGAACATCCAGTTGAATTGATGAGTGGTTAATTACCTTGGACCAACCGATACTTCTTTCTTGATGAATAAGTGATAAAATCGATAGATTTACATAATGGAATTATTGGTTTAAAATGGCTTGTTAAATGACCCTTGGCTAGGAAGTTATCAATAAACTTATTGAAAGGTAAGCTGTGCATGGTTTATTAAAAATATTAAAAATCATGGTCTTAGACCAAATGCATTGTATATATATTATGATAACCATATAGGTTGGCATTGATAATGTTTTAAGGACTACCACCATGTATCCATTGGTCATGTTATGTATGAATTGATATTAATTTTACTATAGTCTAATGGTATTTGGTTTGAATGGCTAATATATAATAAGGTTGGTCGAATCTTGACCGTGCAAAGTTATTGTTTTATTTAATTCTTTGACCATGTGAAATTTCTGAGTTGGTATTAGATGGAAATTAGAATTTGGCGAGAGGGAGGTAGATAGGAATAGTCACTACATGACACTTGCAAAAATTAAATTCATTCAATACAAACCCCACGAATCTCGAGGAATGGGAGAAGCTTCCTCCAAAAGCTACCATGCAAACTTGGTTTTCTATTTTTATTCTTTTTGCACACAAACGGTGAGCTCTTCCCTCTCCCTCTCGGTCTTCTTCACGAATTTTATTTTTCTAATTCATTGAGCTATTCTTGAAAGGTAATAATGGTGGGTTTATCAATTAGTATCTGCGGATTGGCTTGGTATCCTTGTATATTTTGTGTACTTCTGTGTTTCTCTTTTGGGTTTTTCTTGAAGGATACTTGGAGGGATTTTGTGTTAAATTTGGAGGGTTTTGCAGAGCTTAAAAAGCATGGAAATACATCTCCTGTCTATTTATTTCATTATGCAATATTAGAATATATTTTTATTGTTTAACGTTTTAATGTTGAAATCTTATGTGATTAGTTCCTTATAAATCTGGTTAATTTTGAACCTGGGTTTATCATATCGTTTTGTATGCTCGAATTTCCTTTTGTGAAGTATTATTTTTGTAGTTTATTTTTTATATAACTTGATGGATTATGCATCGTGTTTATTTTTATTTAAGTAAAAACTGATTTAGATGATTAATGGTGTTTAGTGAAATAATGAGATGGCTGATATCCTCTAAGTAATCTTTTTACGAGAGATGGCATCTATTTGGCATTATGAAACCTTTTCTTATCAGGTTGTCATTGGTGAGAATTCTGCCCCTGAGAGCAAGCCAAAAGAAAAAAATGATTTTTGGTGTGAGCTCAGCCATCCAAATCCTTCTCCAGTTGAACTCACTCTGAATAGTTTCAAAGAAAGAATTATATCTAGATTTAACAGAGTAATATCCATCAATAGAGTTGTTCCAAACTAATTCATCCTGAACATCCAGTTGAATTGATGAGCTGGTTAATTACCTTGGACCAACTGATACTTCTTTCTTGATGAATAAGTGATAAAATCGATAGATTTACATAATGGAATTATTGGTTTAAAATGGCTTGTTAAATGACCCTTGGCTAGGAAGTTATCAATAAACTTATTGAAAGGTAACTGTGCATGGTTTATTAAAAATATTAAAAATCATGGTCTTAGACCAAATGCATTGTATATATATTATGATAACCATATAGGTTGGCATTGATAATGTTTTAAGGACTACCAGACCATGTATCCATTGGTCATGTTATGTATGAATTGATATTAATTTTACTATAGTCTAATGGTATTTGGTTTGAATGGCTAATATATAATAAGGTTGGTCGAATCTTGACCCGTGCAAAGTTATTGTTTTATTTAATTCTTTGACCATGTGAAATTTCCGAGTTGGTATTAGATGGAAATTAGAATTTGGCAGAGGGAGGTAGATAGGAATAGTCACTACATGACACTTGCAAAAATTAAATTCATTCAATACAAACCCCACGAATCTCGAGGAATGGGAGAAGCTTCCTCCAAAAGCTACCATGCAAACTTGGTTTTCTATTTTTATTCTTTTTGCACACAAACGGTGAGCTCTTCCCTCTCCCTCTCGGTCTTCTTCACGAATTTTATTTTTCTAATTCATTGAGCTATTCTCGAAAGGTAATAATGGTGGGTTTATCAATTAGTATCTCATGGATTGGCTTGGTATCCTTGTATATTTTGTGTACTTCGTGTTTTCTTTTGGGTTTTTCTTCAAGGATACTTGGAGGGATTTTGTGTTAAATTTGGAGGGTTTTGCAGGAGCTTAAAAAGCATGGAAATACATCTCCTGTCTATTTATTTCATTATGCAATATTAGAATATATTTTTATTGTTTAACGTTTTAATGTTGAAATCTTATGTGATTAGTTCCTTATAAATCAAGTTAATTTTGAACCTGGGTTTATCATATCGTTTTGTATGCTCGAATTTCCTTTTGTGAAGTATTATTTTTGTAGTTTATTTTTTATATAACTTGATGGATTATGCATCGTGTTTATTTTTATTTAAGTAAAAACTTTGGTTGCGTACAGTGATAAGTGTTATATTTTTCACAACCATGAATGGTTGGTGTGAATTTCTTCGAGCATGGATAATATTGATCATGAAGGCTCTAGGTTACAACCTTTAAATTTGTGTCACTC
The DNA here is from genome assembly GCA_018340775.1 of Taxus wallichiana var. yunnanensis. Taxonomy (NCBI): domain Eukaryota; kingdom Viridiplantae; phylum Streptophyta; class Pinopsida; order Cupressales; family Taxaceae; genus Taxus; species Taxus wallichiana. Next base: position 186,271,377 of record CM031235.1, read on the forward strand.
TACTTGAATTGGTAATTGGTTGATTCCCTACATTGTTTATAATATTATTCATAAAATTTTATGGAAGAAGGTATTTTATATACTTATGGGTTGAACTTTATCTTCGTATATCAAACCCGTATCGGTATATATACATCGATAGTTTGTTATTTTGGGTCTGCATGTTTTTAGTGGTGGGATTTTGGGTTTGGAACCATGACTTGGGACTCATCGTGCTTGAATAAATAGTTGGATTTGATTCTAACCTAACCACCTATTGGTAATTAATTGTGTTTAAACACATTTGTGGATCGAGGGTAGAGTTGACTATGTCAATCTAGTATTCTCGCTCGAATGATGAATCCCAATAATACCTTGAGTATGTATTTTAAATTTTCACTTGAGAAATTAATGATACCCTTAGCACCTTTAGTGGGCTTTATTTATGATCTTAAGTATGAAAACATGACTCTATTCTAAATGAAAATCAGAAACTTGTAATGGAGATTAATGTTGAGATGGGTCAAATAAATATGCTTTAAGTTCACTCTTTGCGGGTGTTATTAGATAGTGATAGTATTGTTAAGGCCTATATGAATGTAACCTGATCTCTCACTCCCATATATCAATTTCAGTAGGTTACTAATAAGAAAAGATTTATTCATTCCTAGATCCGGTGTTATGGATTTTTATCTCATTGATAGAGTTATGGTTACCATATTATAGTTACATCATTAATGGATTGATGATTATTGATGGGTTATTCACAACACGGTTTGATTTGAAACAATGTTAGATGACAATTAAATATTTAAATAAAAGTTATGAATAAAGAAAACTCGAATGTTTCTTATATAATATGAAATTAAATTATGGCTTGTTGTTTAAATTGGTTGTTTGGATTAATCATATATTGATCTCTTGATTAGTAATATTATTTAATTATGTTGAAGAATCATATTTATGAATGTATTAGAATTGTCTTGGTAATGAAAGTGAATGGTTGACATGATGAATTATGTACTTATATTTCAAGATACTATATTGAGCTAAATAAAATAGCTATCATGCATAGATGTTATGGTAAAAATGAATTTGTTAGTTCCTTTAGACTTTTTGATTGATATTTTTATGACACGTATAAATTGATACTAGTTTAATAACATTAAATCAATCAGTATAAGTTCAATTATTTCATAATAAAACATCTAGGAAGAGAGATGTATATCCATGTCAGTTCTTAGAACTAACCATTGACATTATTATTTGTATCTTTCAGATCTCCGATGGATTAATTATTATGAGGAGATAGTTGGATTGTTACGTGTATGTTCATCATGTGATATATTGATTATTTGATTTGTAAACATTGATTTAATGTATACTTTAAATTTAGATCATGTAATCCTATTTGAGCAAAAACTTACTTCTCAATGTTATAAACGACATACCAGTTGGCCAAATATATCAATCTAAAATTATTATTGTACTTTTTAAATAAGGAGTTATCCTAAATGATATCATGACATATTTTATTATTTGACTAAATCCTTATGTGATGTAATATTATTGTGTACCGATTTCATCTGGTTGTACTTGAAAATGATTAGGAAACAAATTGGACTTGATTACTTATTGTGCTTTTTGGTATCATTTAATTTTATTTATTAAATGTTATTATAAAAATGTTAATCATGACATTATTAAATAATGAACATAAATAATGAAGTATGTAATAATGTTGTTTTGGGATAAAGATTTCTAGAGTTGTGAAATAATGCATATTTTTAGACTCAATCATAAGAAGATAAATTTAATAGTTATTTCATTGCATATATCAACCAATTAATACTTGAATGTCTAATTGTACCTTGTTATGTTAACTAGCTAAGTGACATAATGATGTCAAAGTACAATAGTACAAATGCTAAAAATTAGTAACTAATTATTAGGTAAAAGTAAGCATTGTGGAACAACACCGAAATTAAACTCATATGAATGTTTAAAAGGTATTTTCATCTTTTGTTAAGAGATGTTTCACGTTAGACATGTTATGATGAAACAAGCCATTGTCTAATCAATATTAGAATGATTACCTAGTCTTAAATGATGATTAATCTTAAACGATACTTAATGAAGGAACTCATAAAGTGACACTAAGAGTTTGGAAACTTAGAATGAAATTAATGAATGTGTTATTAATTATTTTTTCTTCACACTTACAATCTTACTTGAACTCTAAACTTCTTATGTGTTAAGTAGGTATGGACTCTAAGTCATGCTTTTTGATTTGAATGTACTCTTACCATACCATCTTAGGATGGCTTTGGGAAGGGTATTTTTTACTTTTATGTTATTTAAGAGTAATCGTATCTTTCCCATAGGGGTCCAAAGTTAAAGTGTACAACATACACTAAAATCGAGAAGAGATACCTAGAATTTAAGCCTATTTAGCACATAATTTTAATAAACTTAACTATTAAGATGAATCTAGATAATTGTGTGGGATAAATCTGTAGCGATGGGACAAGTTTCATTTGACTTGTGTGCAATCATGAAATTAAGCATACATAGCATAGCATAGAATACTTTGGCCTAAGTAGTGTAATAGTTAAATACACATTCGGATCACCTAGTTCCTTAATAAAAATGTGAGATGTCGGTTGAAATTCAGTAAGCTGATTTTTAGGTAGACACTTAGGAACTACATCAGTTCACAAACCTAAATGAATAGGTTGACCAATTGCATACAAGCTATGCACACTAAAAAGAGTGAAGATAAAGGGGATCAGGTAGATCTAATTGACCTTTATAGCTACACATGGTTTTTAATGTTATCGAATGGATTGTAAACTTGATTACTTGTTGGATTATTATTGTTGAATTATAAAATAATTTAAGGCATGTAATGTGTGTAAGGGTTTGTTTTTAAAACAAAATCCCTTAATCAGTATTTTTATAACATTGGGTGTTACAATGACTCAATATCCTCTTGAATAATATGCTCTTCCAAAACATATTTCCTTAAGATGCCACAGATACCAATATCATAATTGTCACAATTCTTCAAACACGTTTCATAGCATAAGCATGACTTAACTTTACTCACAACCCCAGTAAGCATAAAAAAATTCATGCACATATTTCCATTATGAATGTCATGCATCTTTGATCAAGAGAACACTTTTAAGGCCATTACATACCTCAATGAGCATCACAGATCTTACATATTATTTTCAAGGCACGAAAAATTATGAAAAACTAAAAGATCACCCAACTTCTCTTGCAACATACTTTTGACCATTTCAACTGCTTGACATGTAATATCCACACCTAATTAATTCATCATACCTTTATACACATCTCTCAACCTATTTTGCAACTTGGATTTCAATTCTCGTGAGTCAAAAAAGAAAAATTAAGCACTTTTTAGTACCAATACAAAGAGATATAGCTTCAAGGGAATTCATTAACACTAATTAAATAAAATAGAAATATATTCTAGTGTAATCTAATGCTATAGGAGTAGTAAAATGACTGAATAAATGGAACAATAAAATATTGAAATACACCCAAGAAAAATAAGCTAGAAAATATGAAACCCTAATGTGCAAGAAGGGTTAAGAAAAGCCTTAGCTGATTTGTAGATGTCTGGCTTTATATCAGGTGAAGATGAGGAGGAAACGACGCACGAAGCTTGAGAAAGAAAATACCGAGCTATCGACTAGACCGGGGCACCTAAAAGGATAGGGGCACCCATGGGCTTGCTAGTCTCGAGATCTAGGTGCCTTGACCTACGGAAATGGCCAGGAAACCTCCTATGGAGTGTCTTTGGATGTTTTCTTATGTTCACTTCTTGTTGCATGAATTTCTTTGTATGATCACCAATGTCATTGTAAGACCTGCAATAAATAATCACCTACAAAAATTAAAAAAAAGCATCAAAACCTTAAAAAATAAAGATGTATATGAAGGGTCCGAATTGTCCTCATCTTCCAAATGGATGAAATTATCATTGATCATTGCACTACATCTCAGACCCAATGTAGTTCTAGGTGTGTGTGTGTGTGTGTGTGTGTGTGTGTGTGTGTGTGTGTGCAATCATGCCCTAGGTTTCTCTTGTTTCAATCACACTTTGTGAAGTAGTCGAGAAAATAACTAGATGTAGAATGTAGTAAATGTGTGCATGGAAACAATAGACTCCCCTCTTATGAAGTGTGATGTAGATGAACTAGCCTTGTGTGCCTTGTAATGGAGCTAGATGGATGTAAATGTAGCTTTAGATGCCTTTTATGGATGTAAATATAGATGGTGATAGTAGATGTTTAGTTATTGGTCCCTCATTATGGTCACATAGATGTATATTTATATGGTTCTTTTATTCTAATTTCATAATTAACCCCAAAAACACCGACCACCAAAAAGATATAAATCTCAAATGGCTATAAAGTGCCCAAAAAGTGAGAGGAAAGTATAAAGAGGATCAGGGTGCCTATAGGGGACCAAGGAGCCTAGGGAGCTTGAGTCTTGGCTGGGCGCCCCAGTAAGAAATAGGAAAAATGCAGTATGAGAGTATAGACTAGGAAAGTATAGGTGTAAGACTAAAAATATGACAGCAAGCAATGTAAAAATGGCCAAAGACATGGGTTAATTATTACTCTTTTCACTTAAGAACCATATGAATAGTAGTATGAGACCGGGACTAAATAATGACTCAAAGTGTGCTATTTTATGTCTATAAACACATGTTTCATTAACCTTATCATGTATCGCTTTATCATCATCTTAGCTTATTTAACAAAAATAAATTTTCTACCATTAGACCAAGTAGACCTTATTGCGTTACTCTACCTCCATACTTTGTATTACTCATATTGTACATTCAAGGTTAGATCACCAATACAAGACACACAAACTTATGTCAACATGTCTAACTCCCTTCAATCCCTATATACTCATAAAATTTTGATACTCTTTTTCAAGAGGAAACCAAACCAAATACACAAGTGAACCAACATAGTATACCTTATTTCTTCTTCATGATGAACTAAGAAAAAATTAACCCCCTAAGTCATATACTTCTTCAAACACTAACACTTTGTCTTGACATGGAATTAATTTTGTATATGAATTGTGTTCATCATATTCCCTCTCACTTAACTAGGCACAATAAATAGCATACCATGACCATTTAATTGTCATGCCTTCAAAAATATATCTCTTCCTACTAGATAAACTCAAACTAGCTAAGCATCTTCATGACCTTGTATAGGGGACTGACTATTAACATTTTGGGTATAAAAACCTTCTTGAATGATGAATGTCAAACTTATTAACAACACTCTACATGATAAAGTTAAATGCAAACATACATATTTTCTTGGTTCAACTATATCCCCATGAGATCATAGACTCTCCTTCAAGAACACACTTTTACCACGCAGATAGGCATCCCTTGAATCCATGACCTTTGACACATTTGTAACTTATACATTTTTTTTTTATAACTTGTACCCTATCAATCAGTGTATCCAAATTATATCTTATTCAAGTTTCCTACTTGATGAATTCATTTATAGTCCTTTTCACATATTTGATCAAACTCTAAAGCAAAAATACTAATGTATTCATACCAACAGCTTCCTCCCATCATCTCTTTCCTATAATAGAGCCTTAAACATAGCTCCAAACCCAAATTCTTATCACAAATATTTTCAATAATATATTCATGCCAATAGACCTTATTCATGTAGAGAAAATTCATATTTTCATGACACCATTTTCATACACCTTCTCCTTGTAACAAGGAATCCTTCTTGATGGGATGAAAGAAACTCATACCTTATACAAAGGATACAACACAAACCACATTTTTATATACCTTTGTCATAGTACCATGCCTTCAAGAAAACACTCATATAAATGGAAGACTCAACACATCAAGTTAGGCCTTAAGAAATAATAATAGATGTCTTAGATTTGAATGAGGTCATGAGAAAAAACATACATAAATTTTCAACTATGTTGGAGTAACATAGACCTAAATAATGACTTAAAACATACACATACAAGATTCATGCCACATACTTTAATCTTCATATCTTTGATTATTCGTTTAAATCACTATTTCAAACTCAAAGCACCCTATTTTGAGAAATCTTCTTCAAGTTGGCTATCTTTGACTCGTGACCAAACCTACCTTCCATTCACTTGATACCCTATTTTATATACCTAAATACCAACATTTTCATACGCTTGACCACAAACCCAAATAAGTCCATACAATAATACTTTAAGTTAACTCATGCTCTACTCATTACTTAAAAACTTGTTAAGATCCTTTCAACCTTTCATACTCTACTCAAGACACAATAGAACTTTCAATTATACCTTGTTTTTGAACCTTGCAAACCTTCTTAGGATTTCCTAAACTTTATCATGGAGCTATTATTCTCCCCCTGTCTCCTAGATACCTTACTCAAAAACTCTTATTGATTTCCTAAACACCAATGATGCAGACCTTTCTCAATCATCTATATAACTCTTCCTTTCTACAATAGTCATCAAAACCCTTGTTGTACCTCAAGCTTCTTAGCTCCTTGAGACCAACTGCTCCTTAATTCCTCAAAGACATATTAGAAGTAATCTCACTCTCTTTATAGACCATTTCAACAAATTCATAGCTCAATTCGAATAAAGATTGAGTATGGAAGAGCTAAACAAACATTAAGCACATTACTAATACATGTAACTCTTGTTTTAAGCATCCAAAAATTCATGATTTGTAAGCATATCCAAGATCGTTACTTTATTCTTATAGGCATTCATACACTTGGATCTAAAACCATAGAGCAAAAATCCCTACTGCAAGCATACATGGAATACTTAGCTGACCTTTCAACATGACTCCATGATAGTGACCTAACCTTATGAATGGTACTGAGATAAAAACATACCTCAAACTTATTTTATTGACATCCTTATACAACAATCATAAGACACATGATAATAACATAAAAATCTTATCAAGAAAAATTCTTATCCAAGATCCTTATCTTCTTAGGAAAGTTAGGCTTGATGATCACACCATTCTCCTTCTCCTGCTGATTCAATTGTTATCAAGAAAAAATGATTTAATTGGATAACTAAACAACACTTGTTTCACCAAATCTAGACATATTCCAGTGAATTTGGAATCCACTATTACAAGTATTGGAAGAAATACATCTCTATTTTTCCATATATTGGATTCCATTATTACTATTATTGGATTCCATTAGTAAAGCAATATGGATTCCACTTTTGCCACTATTAGAATCAATTTATAAATCCAAATTTTTGGATTTGTATTTTTATAATTATTTTATTCCCCACATAAGCCTCGATAATCGCCAACTTACATAATCGTAGCGGTTGTTATCTTACATAAGCCAATTGATTTCTAACTTACATAATCCAAGCGGTTGTTAACTTACATAAGCCAAGAAGCTAAAAAAATTACATAAGCCAAGCGATCGCTAACTTCAAGATAGTGTGTAAGTGATTGTTTTTATTTATGCCACATATCAATATTAATATCATCATACATATACGACTATTCATGCATACCTTATTCAATAAAAGTTGACGTTTAAAATCCTATTGCTGAACATCCTTGAATGGTGTTAAATTTAACATTTTTTAGATGTTTTTCATGATTTTAGACGTAACATACTTTGAAATATTTTATAGAAATGGCACGTATGACTATCATGTTTAAAAGGTGACTATCAATTTTTATACAATTATATAAAAATATATTTGTATATATTAAGCATATTTAATAAAATATTATATTGTCATTTATAAATTTTGTAAGTAGTGTATAAGTGCAAGTGATCACACTTACAAGTGCGATTGGTCATACGTCAAAGTGTGAGCCTCGAGTTGCACTTTTCTTGACTCGCACTTTTAAGTGTGTGTATCGACTCGCACTTCTAAGTGTCAGTATCGACTCACACTTTTAAGTGTTAGTCCCGATTTGCATGCACTAAGTGTGAGTCTTGATTGTCATAGTTAAGTGTGATATTCACCTATAAAACAATTTTTGGGCAACGGTAATTTTTCAACACTGCCCTTCAAAAATACAAAACATTGTTTATTTATACCAATTATTTTGTATAAATTTTATTATTTTTAATATATATTGATGTAAATTGTATATAAATATATCTTAATAATTGATGGTTAAAGATTAAATATGCAATTCGCATGTGACGTTTATTACAAATTTTTGTATGTATTTTATGGCTACAATAAACGTAACATCTAAATGAGCATCAAGAGTCACACATCAAAGTGCAAGCATAAGATATAAGGGCTTTATTTTACCCGAATTATATAAAGGATTTTATTTTTAAGTGGAAAAATTATAACATTAAATTCTTATATTAATTTTTACAATACCAAATGCAATATTAATGATAACCATTTTGTAAGGAAAATGCTAATTAATGTTGCGGTTTCCTCAACATTAATTAGCCATTAAAACGAGATATGTAAAATTCACCATTTAAAAGTACATGCGCCATTCAAAATATGTGCTCCTTTTGGAGCATGTAAATGTTTTCAACCATTAATTAGCCATTTAATATAAAGCAATGTAAAATCATACACGTGCGGTGTGCCCTCTTAAATTCACATGCCAATAAAATTGGTGGTTAGATTTTTAGTTACATATCACTATAAATAGACAGTTTTTGAGTTTATATTTTTAACATTTTCCTTTTTATTCTCTTCGTCAATACGTAAGCTTATTCATCAATAGAAAAATCTCACCAAGGAAAGTGTCGAAAATTTTGTGCTCGATTTTGGAAACGTTTTGATTTCCTCTCCATGCCAAAAATTGGTATGCATTCTCACCTTCAGCCCCTCCAAAATTATGAAATTTTGTTAATGTAAAATTTTCCATAGCTCACTAGGGATTATATCCATGTAGGGATTTGGTATGACTCGATGAAAGCAAGTTTGTTATTCAATATTTTGTAGAAGGTAGTTTTGTTTATCAAATAAATAATTTTGTAATATAGTAAACATTTGTTAGATCGTGAAAGAGGATGGAATGGAGCACATATTGACAGATAAATGACGCAGATTAATCTATAATAACATGAGAGGAAAATTTGTAGAATTTTTAAAACCATAACACCTATCAATAACTTGTTTTGTTTTGTCTTGAAAAAGAATCCTAGTGGTATGGATGGTGGCTCAATTTGCACAGTAAAAATTGAATATCGGAATTGATTTATGGTCATGGTGGTGCACAGGAATTGATGAGAAGATGTATTTGATAAAATTTATATTATTTTGTTGGCCTTATTGTTGTCCACAAATAGTCCTCGCTGCACATACTCAACAAAATTCAATGGCTACGACATCATTGACATTGTCAATGACAATATTTTAGAAGATATTCATGTTAAGAATGAATTTCCATTCAATGTGTTGGTGTTGGATTACAGTGACCTATTTGTGAAAAAATATGGTAATGCAAGAGTAGAATAACAAACAGATTTTGGAGAACAAAAGAACGAATATAGATTTGTGAAAGGAGAATTCAAGGAACAAGGAAACTCTAAGATGTTTCTTATTATCTTTAATGAAGCACCATTGTTGCTACTATGGAAGCAACAATTATCCTCAAAACTATTCACAAAATGTAAATTTGCTTTGTTTGGGTCGTGCCTATGTGACTTTTTTTTTTTTTTTTTCCTACGGTATTTCTCTCTTCTATACTTCAATGTCATATTTTTCCTTAAGGGACTTTTTGTAAAAGGATGTGGGTCCTTTCAAAAACCCCATATTTACCCTTATACAAAAAATGGACATAGTTTTTGTACATCGAAATATGTTGTTGTGGCATAACCTAGTAGACTCTATGATGACAATATCTTACTTTATTTTGTTAAATCCTATCGATCGATAATATCCAATTAATATGGTGTCACATAAGCTAGCAGACGCTAAGCTAAAAATAATATTCTTTGAATTGTTAAATTCTAGCAATCCATAAGCTCAAAATATTATATTGTGGAAGTATTAGGTTACCTTAGTGGGTGCTAAGCTCAAAACATCTTACTTTAAATTTCTCCTCAATCCACCAATCAAAATAAAAAAATCTATAACTTTTCAACTTTCTAATGTTTATATTTTATTTAAATAATTTTTTAATCTACAAAACTTATTTATATTTTTATTTATTTTCTAGTTAGTACGATTTGACAAATATGAGGCCTTGTTACAACATTGATTTATTCTATTTAATAAAAATCATAATTCTAAGAAAGACATTTGTCCAATCTTTAAATAAGATATGAGATTTAGAAAATAAATGTTAATAGAATATTCACTACATTTAATGTTTATCCAAAAAGGAAGATGTATTTGCATGCTTGGACAAGTGGCACATCCAAAATAGTACACTATTCATAAAAAATAATAAACTTTATTTAACAAATCACATTATAAATAGTTCTAAATTAAATCCCATCCCACTCTTTTATATATTTTTACTATTTTGTTTTTTTGTCAACAAGTTCATCTTTGCTTTATCCCCGTTTGTAATAAAAATTAGATTTGTAAGTTAAATTTTATAAAATACAATTTTTTCTATGTTTGTATTAAATTTTTTAACCATAATTTTTTTTATATGGATTATATTGTGTTAAAGACAAGAAAAATAATACTATTATTAGTTATTGCTATTGTGATAAATCTTTTAACTGATTTATTTCGGCTATTCCATTTAATAGCAAACTTTTATCTTTAGGTAGGCATGTTCAACTTGTAAAATCGTGGTGGTTTTTTTATTGCACCTGAAAAATCTAGCATATTATGTATTTCAAAATGCCACTTATATTGCTACAATATTTTCAAGCATAATATGATTCTAGGTCGCTCTATGTTTTTCCAAAGAATTATATATTTGATGGATTATATATACATACATACATACATACATATACATATATATATATTTCTACTTGAATTTTAATGTGGGTATTTACAATATGTGCAACATTTAAATTGGGTACTTATAGTATATACATATTTTATGCATTCAAAATCATTACATATGGGCATTCTATTTTTTAGCATTTTGTGGATGTCGGCATACCATATGTGCATAATTTATACATTAAGTATTGGTACATTGTACTTTCTAGCAAAATTTGAAATTGGTTATTCTTAGCAATATAAAGCACGTAATGCAAAAATTATAGAAAACTTTTAAAACAATCACACAACTAGCACATCTCCCAACCCTGAGGCATGAACTTGCCTCTCTGTCTTGTTTAATTTAAAATGTTGTTAACAAAATTACTATTAACAAGGTTTATTAAATATACGTGAAAATAATGATTGGCTACTTTATACATGGATTAAGGCACCAGAAACCTTATAATAGAATGCATCATGAGCATCACCAAGAGTGAAAAAAAAGAAATAGGACAAAAAGGGCTAAAACAACTTATCTCAAAATACAGTCCAACAGATCAATACAAGGAAAAATCACAAAACATGGAGGGGAAAACATCCCAAATGATATAGTCCACAAACAGTCAAACAAAATCTCTAAGAGCCGACGGAATAGTTAGTCTTCAAAATTTTTACTCCTCTCGATTGACGATCTTTTTGTCCCTTCGTCGATCATCTTTCTCACTCGTGATAGGGATGTCATCTTCAACCTACTCTTCCTCATCATAACTACTAAGGTGGAGATTATACCTGCGAAATTTGTGTCCCTGCTCGAGCTTGACCACACACCCCTACAAATCCAAAACCAAAATTTTTATCTCTACCATATCAGCCCTGATAGATTTTAGGGTGATGTAATTTTCTTAGAGGAAACGATGCAATACATGACATTATTTCACATATTTGTTCCAACTTCACCTAAGGCCTCCATATCCATTTCCACCTAACTCACCCTAAGAGAAATTTTATTAAAATCCACATTCCAACCCAACTTCACTCTCTCTTTCCCTTTAGATGACTCCCCTTTCGTATCAATCAGAGAACCTAAGTCCCTAGTACTAATAGTTCCCTTCCCCGTGGTGTTATACTCTTCTTTATCCTCAGTTTGTTCATACAATCCATAAGAGTACAATTTTCATCCGAATCACGGATTCAGCTCTAATTCATTTTCCACCACTTGGTTAACTATTATTAAAAAGAAAAATAATTATACCATGGTGTATCTGTTGGTGTGTGTTATTTTCCACATCATTAGGTCAGTCATCTCACTTGGGTGAGATTATAGGTCCACGTGTCATTTAGGGGTCATTATGAGATTCTCTTACGCGTCAGTGCATCATATGCGTCATTAGGGAGTTACACTTCTATTCTGGGAATGTAACTCCCCCTTTCCACTCGAGTTGTCATGATTGCAGCATTGGGGGTTACTCAAAGAACTCCTATATGTACACCCTTTTAGATCTATGAGATTGAGGAGAGCTTGTGGATTCAAATGCTTATGCCCATATTTCAAATCTTTGCATGCACATTCAGTTGATGCTCACTCCTCCCAAGATCTCTTCACATTATCTTTCACACGTCCATTGATGTGCACATCGTCCCTCGTGATCCTCACTTTTGGGTTTCAAACCCTCTTTCATGGTATAAGAGCAAATCTTGTGGATCCGTGCACTCTTTGGCATTTCTGTGCATGTTTTCCTACCTTTCGGTGTGATATTCATATCTCTTTTAATGTGTGTCATAATAGTGATTCCGTTCATGCACTTTTGCATTGATTCGGTGTTTATACCTCCATTTGGGTTGTTTGTGGTTTGTTTTCGGGTGCTAATGGGTTTTTCTACCTTTGCGTTGGTTTCTTGCATCTTTTCTTTGGCATGTTTTTGGCTCGTGATTTGGTTTATAACTCGCTTTTACCAACATTATACTTTTGTTCATTTACAAATCATTTTCCCTTTGGGACGTCATTCTTGCACTATTCGATTGCTCCATTTGCAAAGTTATTTTGCACTAGAAGCTCAACCTCGTGTTTTTCTCGTGTTCATCCATGACTCAAGTTGTATTCCTTGCATGTGTGTTTCAAGGTGGTTTTACGATTATTTTTGTAATTCTCTTTCAATTTGTTATGTCTTCTCGCAAATGGTTTTATGGCTGCTTAATTGGGTTTTACATCCGGGTCTTTGACCACTCGGCCCTCCTAGTGTGACTCGACCATCCCTTGCACTACATTCTTCTCGACCTTTGATTCGTTGGCTCCCGTGCTTCATGTTGGTTCTTCCTTGCTTCTACGACAGGTTCATGCGTCTATTGCTATTTGGTTGACCTTATGCATAGGCCAACCTCGGCCTTGAGCTCACTTTCCATGGCCATGCATTGATCTTGCCTCCTATTACTTGGATGCTCCAAGTCGCCACACCTTCCTCTCTATTCATTTCGACTGTGGATTTTCTTGCTCATGGTTTTATGGGAACCTTGGTCTTTGAGATCCATGTTGTGCATTCAGCCATGAATCCTCCGACTTCTCTACCCTTGTTGTGTGTTGTTGGATTAAAAGAATTCAGGTTGCTTCCCCCATGCTCGTCCTAGATCCTCGGGTAATTTCTCTCACTCCTCCGGCTCATTCAAGGGGATCGCCACCACCGTGTGTTTAAAAATTTGTTACCATGGCCTCATCCACATTGGAATCTCACCATTTTAGGCCCCAATCAGTCCATCCTAATCTAGATCGATGCGTGAACCGGCATTTTGACCCTCCTTGCGGCCATTACACGGAATTCATGCCGACTCGCTAGCATATTTTGGTGATTTCTCCTAAGTGTTTCCCGCACAACAAACTTGACATCCAAAAACTCATTCTGCTTTCCTATTTTTAATGTTTTAAGGAAAAACCATTCATTTTATGGCATTGTAATAATCGGGAACTTTATTTGCATGTAATTATGCCCTTTCTACGTGTGTCGAAGACAAACGGAGAGGTACGGGTTGGAAGGAGGCTAATCCCCCTCATAAGAAAAACAAACCCTACATAAAATTTTATGTCATTTCCATCGAGTACCCACATGACACCCTTTGCACCCATTTCGTGCACTTTTTAATCCGTTTGCGGGGCCTATTGACATTTTCCATCCGTGCATGGGAAACTTTTTTGCTATAAATTTTGACTCATTGCTCATTTTTTTAGCACTTCTTTAGTCAAAGGTGCATGATTTCTCACACATTACGTGATGAAATTTTCAGTTTTGTAAATGCAATACTTTATAAGGTGCTACATTCAGGGGGTTCACTAGTACTTTGGGCCTTGTATTACACGCAGACACATTATTAGTCGAGTCCGATGTCTTGCTTTCGTGCATCTTACATTTCTTGCTTCCACATCATGGAGTGTTATCTTTCCAAACTTTAGCATCATAGATCACTTTACACCCTCCGCCACTTCTTACTGGGAGAGAGAACTATTCAGATTGGCGTGCTTCCATGGAACATTATTTCACTCATGACGGTCTTTCACCCTTCTTACTTGGGGCAGTTCGCACCCACCGATCATTGTCATCTGGAGGACTTTCTTAACACTTTTAACCATGTCTTTGGTCACTTAATGATGCATGTCTCTAGATCTGTCTGGTTTCATGTGGCGAGACTCGAGATCCACCCCACCGTGTCCGGAGTATTCTTCTGGTCCCTTTATGGAGACCCTTCACATATTGCCGCCATTTTTGTTATCTTTGTTGATCCAGTTGTCTCCTCTATTTCTCCATTTGATGACAGTTCCACTGACATAGACTTGCTTGATTCTTCTTCGGATGACGAGGATTGTGCTCCTAGTTCTAATGCAAAGAGTACTACAAAGGAATTATCTCCTCCTTCTCTCACTATTCCATAGATTGTTATCACCCATCCCATATCATCGATATTGATCAATCTCTTATTCAATCTTATATAGTCATCACACCTAACTCTTTTCCAACTTCAAAGTGTGTGAGGCCCCTTTCACTCCTCTAAATTCATTGGATGTCTCATACGTATCTAACATTTCTCTCTTCTGTTTGTTGAGCCCCATCATTGGGACGAGTATTTGTCGACCTTATTCATATTTTCGTAGAGTACACTTGTGATGAACTATAAGTTCTCCATCCATCTACTGAGTATTTCGAGTAGTTCACCATCTCTATTATTGAGAGTGCCTCTTCTTGGTCTCTTACCACTTCAACTTTCTCGGAGACCTTCATTGATCCACCCTTACTTGTGGATCCATTTTTTGTTGTGGGGGATGTTTTGTTTCCTTCACATCACTTAGACATCCTTTCTATAGGTGTTCACCCTTCATACTCTAACAATTTTGCACTCATGACATTACCTTCGGTTCCTTTGCACTCACTTGCTAGACCTATGTCACACTTTTGTGGACCAGACTCAGAGTTCTTCATGTTGCGCCTTGGTTTCCTTTCGGAGTGGGCAGACTTCTAGCACTCCATTTCTGTCGCCCTTCCTAAGGGTAGAAATATAGTTCGATGAGGATGGATCTTCTTCACCCAAAGGCGAGAGTATCATCATCAAAATTCTTTCGGGAGACTTCTTAGAGTTGCAGAGTTCATATTCGTTCATGGCATCTTTTGCATCCCTCTCATCTCCCTCTTCTTCTCTCTTCTTCATCTTTTTGAGAGATTTCCCTTTTGTACATGGGAACCTTTTCAGGCTAGTCTATGGCCAGGACCCATATTTGGCATCTTTCTTAGATTAGAGAGTTTTTTTTTCTCTTGTGGTGAATGTTTTTCCCAATGGGTTTTCCTTCACTTCTTAAGACTTATTTTGTGCATGGGTACCTCATTAGGATTTGTGTCGGGATCCATTTCTCATTTCTAACTTTCCATCTCATCCTAAGTTACGATGAAGGGGGTGTGGGTGTGTGTTATTTTCCACATCATTAGGTAAGTCATCTCACTTAGGTGAGATTGTAGGTTCACATGTCATTTATGGGTCATTATGAGATTCTCTTATGCATCGGTGTGTCAAGACATCATATGTGTCATTAGGGAGTTACACTTATATTTTGGGAATGTAAATTCCCTCTCCACTTGAGTTGTCACGATTATAGCATTGGGGGTTACCAACACCTCCTATATGTACACCCTTTTGGATCTATGAGATTGAGGAGAGTTTGTGGATTGTAATGAGGTTATGCCTATATTTTAGATCTTTGCATGCACATTTGGTTGATGGTCGCTCCTGCCGAAATCTCTTCATGCTTTGCCTTTCACACATCCATTGATGTGCACGTCATCCTCGTGATCCTCACTTTTGGGTTTCAAACCCTCTTTCAAGATCATGGTATCAATCTTTTCTGTTGAAAATTATTCACCAATTCGAGAGAGCGACATAAATAAGAAAAAGGGAAGGCTCATAGCAATATTATGCCTAAACATACTAAGCATAGTAAGATGGTGAGCATATATATTTCCATAATTCACTTCAAGACTAATTTACCTCATAAGGAGGAGGCAAACTATATTCCAATTATCGGGATGCGAGAATCTAGCTATATCATCTACCAGCAGGTAAACCATTTCTTTACCATAGAAGAAGGTCTCAATTTATTTCTTACGTATGGTGCGGTATTTGAATATATTCAATCCCTCTATCTCCATTCTAGTTTATTGTGCTATAAAATCCTCTAAAACCTTTATTTCCATTCCATGAGATCACCATGTTTCCATTTTTCCATGCCCGACCAAACTCCAACGCAAGATAAGGATAATACCCCATGATTTTTGAGATGAAATTCCTAAACCCCCAATTTTGAATGCGCCACAAGGAGGGGTTTTCCTTCAGGGAACCATAGCTCATGGAATCAGTTCTCAAATGACCACCTCCCATGGTTTTATTCGACTGAGATTTAAAATGGAAGAAACAATGGCCAAAATGAATCATAAGAGAAAAATTAATACAAATCTCACCATATATCCTGCACATGTGAAGGGTCCTGCTAATCGTAAGTAAAAGGATGACATCCCAACGAGGGAAAATATCCATCATCACATTATTACTTAATGTTCTTAATTAGATTAATAATTTTGGTGATATCATCTCCCCTCTCAGACACTTTAAAATTACTACCTTTAGCCCCGATTGGAAAGATAATCCACACATTTATTACCCTTTCTAAGGGTATGAATAATTACATTTATCAAAATCTTTCAAAAAAAATTATTTAGTATCTTTAAGGATATTGATTATGGCCTAATTATTAATTGTATCCTTTATCACATTTTCAAGAGTTAAAATCTTGTTTCAAGAACAATTAACTAGAAACACATGTTGACATTAGGAGTAAATCCTTAATCCAATTTTTCCTCTACAAATCCTTTGCAAGACAACATATATTCGGACAATGAATATGTTTGGTTTAAGAACTGATATTTCAGGTGTTATACTTAAGAATTGTAGTCATTGATCTCCATCAACGCATGTAGGAAAAACATTTTTGTGAAAACAATTGATATAGGATGTTTAAAAGACATCAAATTATTTTAGAAACATGTTCAATATTTTTCATTCAAACAACAACATATTATAAGTACAACATAAAAGTTATTTTGTAGTAAGTAACAAATCTTTCAAATAAATACAATTTTTGTCCTCCAATATTTACAATCCAATTCTGTTAAGTAAGGAAGACTTCATCTTGTTAACCTTAGGAGTAAATCCTTAGTCCAATTTTTATTCCGAAATCCTTTTCAAGACAACATATGTTTTGACAATGAATATATTTATTCCAATAAATTATATGTCAGTGTTATACTTACGAATTATATTCATTGATCTCCATCAATGTATGTAAGAAAAATGTTGTGAAAACAATTGATCTAGGATGTTTAATAGACATATAACTATTTTAGAAACATGTTCAATATTTTTTCATTCAAACAAACATATTATAAGTACAACATAAAAGGCATTTTGTAGTAATTAACAAATCTTTCAATCCTTCCAATAAGAAGAACTTTTAACATCCACGACGCTAGTTGCACTTTTGTTCAAGTAGTAACAAATTTAAAAAATAGGTTACAAATTTCACTTCAATCCCAAACTACTATACCTTTTTTGTTATATCAATTCAATCCTCCAACCAGGTGGAATTTCATCACGAGATTAACATTGGAGATACTAGCGGAAACTAAACTCAATATGTATTTATTTATCTTGTTAAATGATAGTGACTCTTTAGCTCGAAATATTATATTATTCAAATACATTCACCGCCAAGCTCAAACTAGGTTGATTTAATTTGTTAAATCATGGTGACCACTAAATTCCTAATTATATATCTCTTTATTTTGTCATAAAATAGAGACCGTGAAGATCCAAATATTATGTTGACACTAAGTTCAAAATATCATTCAGTAACTTGTTAAAAGAAAGCAACCACTTAGCTCAAAATAATATAAACAACTAACTACCTACTGTACCTACAAAAAAATAATCTTGATTCAAATTAATATATATACCCACACCAATATGAAGTCATGTAAGGTTTCAATATAAGAAGAACTTTTAACATCCATGAGGCTAGTTAAAAGATGAAAAAGCATATTATTCTTGTCATGTACCTGTAATTATACTTGTAATTGTAGATGTAATTGTACTGTAAGAGAACACAAACCCAATAAGCATATTATTATTACCACGTACATGTAATTGTATCTACATTTTAGTTTATCTTGGTCTAAACTAAACACGTTGCTCTGTTGAAAAAATCAGACCCCAGGATAGAGAGGACTCATGGGGATACATTTTTTTAGAACAACAAAGTCCATGTCTCATTCCAGTCAAACAAGTGTTTTGTGAAATCACCTCACAAAATCTCACAAATAAATTCCCATCACAAGTGTTGTTTGTGCTCCTGTAACATATTTTTTCTTACCCTCTTCATTTCCATGTGTAGAATGAATAACCTTAGAGAACCTAAATGTAACAAATAGATGTGTCAATAAAGAAATTCTAATAAGATATTGCTTTATGATTTTTTTCTAATAATCTATATAGTATGAAATCATGTCTAGCAATGTTAGTTATTTCACCTTGCTCCATTTTGTTTGCATATTCTTCCTTTATAATATATATTAACTAAATACATCTAATATCGCTAACATTCAAACCTTCAACCTCCACTAAATGCAGTAATTACAAGAACATTAACTAATTAATGTTTTGGTTTCCTGAACATTAACTAACATTACAATAAAATTTGTTAGGTTATGTTGAGGCATAACCTCTTTTGGCGTGTAAGAGGATACAACATTTGTGGGTTTTTTGGGCATTTATGGAATTCATAGATTGCATTCATGTGATGGAAGGGATTAATTAATGACTATTACTAATTAGGAGATATTTATATTATAAATCTTAGAAACACATGCTGAATATTAGAATGAAGGTTCTCGACATCTCTATTCAAGCATCATTTATATCAGGCCTTTGACAATCACTGTCATAATAGCCCTGTTCACTATGGGTGGCACCATCAAACACATTGAGCCTTATTCTTGTGAAGAGGTCAAGGCCGACCTAGTAGTATGGAATATTTTACATGATGGTGGTGTTACGTCGTTTATGGAAAGACTGTCTAGTCACTCTTTCGAGTGACCAATAGTGTGTTGGAAACCTGGAAGAAAGGAAGAGTCAAAGTGGGCAAGATGAAATTTTTTATTTCAACATATTCCATTATGGATGCGATAGGGATCCCCATGAAGGGAAACATTTATTTTAAACAATTTCTTTAGGAGGAGATGGATGAGTTCATGTGTCTTGGTGAAAATATGAGAATGTATCACTTGAGCTATGAATGGGACTCGCTTCCACAACCTTGGGATAGGGTTGCTAAGTAATTGAGGAGGTACTTCACACTAGAGTGATGCTAAAAATTGATCTATGGACCTCATATTTTTCTTCTTATGCATCTTTGACATGATCAAAAGGTAAACTTTGCGGATTTTCTATTTCAATCACTTGAGAAGTCCCTTAAACTAGCTAGAGAAGATGAAGGTCCTTTCCTACACCAAGGCCTTTTGTATTTTCTCTTTAAAATGGAATCTTCCCAAAAATAAATCTCACGCTTCCCCTCTAAGCCAAGAAAGTAGTGTCATGTCCCCCCTCCTCTTCTGTAACCAGCTCCCTCTTTCCATTTCCATTGCCATCATTGCCACCTTCTTATCCCTTTTAACTCCAATTTGAACATCATGATCATTAGCCAGAGTGGTTTGGTAGTCTCCCCATTCTTTCACTCTTGTGTCTCCCTCATCTTCTTTGGAGGCTCTTAACCCTTCAGACCCCTCGAAGCACTCTCCTAAGGTCTCTGAACTACTTTTGGACCTAAAATATACTTCCTCTCCACCTCTTTTCGACACTTCTTTGGCTTCTCCTCTCGTCTCCATAGACATTGTAATGGCTACAACTAAATCAACTCACCTGATCACGGAAGCATGTGTGGTTTCCCTCCCTCCTTTTTACATGGAAGTTAGCATGGACTTGGAAATTCTAGATGTGTTGTAGGATCTCTCCTCGGTTTACCCTATTTCTCCTCTGTCAGAGAAAATGGGCTCCCCCACTGCAGCTTCAGAACACCATGAACATTTAGAGAAGATCTCTCTTGATCTACACGAGGCCATTGAATATTATGTTACACTCAAGTATATGTTATAAAGGAATGGAAAAGTCACATAGACATGACCTGGATGAAAATCAACGAAGACTTCTTGAAACACATTAAGTTAGTGGACGTGTTGGTTGAAGGAATCCCTATTGTTGATGCTAAGGATGAAGCAAATAATCTCATGAATATCCATAAAATGTAATTTGGATTTTCTCGGTTTAGGAATTTTTGGTTTTTTTTTTGCATATGGGATTGTTCTTTTCTTGTTTCACTATAATATCTGGTCGTGAGGGATTTTTTTTGCAATTATGCATGTCATTTAGAAAAACCCACTTTTACTCTAATTTCAAATAGTTTTATGTTTTGGCATATTGTATTCACGGCTAAGCTCCTAATATCTTAATGTTTTTTCTTACATCCTTAAGATCACTATGCTCCAAATTTTATGTCTTGGTATAACCTAGTGGCTTCTCAGATCACAATATCTTACTTTATTTTGATAAAACCTAGTGACCACCAAGCTCCAAAAAATTATGGTGTGGCATAATGTAAAGTTTTCTAATATCAAAATATAATTCTCTTATTAGTTAGGTGTTATCGAAAAACTAAGCTCAGAATATTATATTGTGGGATTAACACCAGAAAATTTATAAATATCTTCCTCTAATTTGTTAGATGTTGTAAAATATCTTAATTATGAATTATTAAACCCTAGTGATGAAATATCCAAATAACATGTTGTGGAAAAACCTAGTGGCCACGAAGATCAAAATATATTTCTTTTGTTTGTTAATTGCTATTGTCTTTTGAGCTTGAAATAATATATTGTTTAAGTACCTAGCGCCACTAAGCTCAAACTATGTTGATTCAAATTTTCTAAATCCCAGTGACCATTAAGATCCAAATATTATGTTTTGGCGTAACCCATTGGTAGCTAAGCTAATAATATCTTATTTATTTTATTTAAACCTAGTGAGCACTAAGCACCAAATATTATGTTGTGTCATAATCTAGTGGACACTAAGCTCAAAATATCATTCAAGTAACATGTTAAATGATAGCAACCACTATGCTTGAAATAATATATTATGGAAGTACCTAGTCTCTACTTAGTTCAAAATATGTTAATTTAATTTGTTTAATCCTATCGACCGTAACCTCCATATATTATGTCGTTGTTTAAACTAGCGTCAACTAAGTTAAAAATATCTTTCGTAATTTGTTAACTGTTGTAAAATATCATAACTATGAATTATTGAACCCTAGCGAATTCAATCTCCAAATAATATGTTGTGGCATAAGCTACTAGATGCTAAGCTCAAAGTATCTTAAACCACCAGT
The DNA here is from genome assembly GCA_018340775.1 of Taxus wallichiana var. yunnanensis. Classification (NCBI taxonomy): domain Eukaryota; kingdom Viridiplantae; phylum Streptophyta; class Pinopsida; order Cupressales; family Taxaceae; genus Taxus; species Taxus wallichiana. The sequence goes on from CM031235.1 coordinate 186,293,356, forward strand.
AGTCTCCAAATATTATGTGGTGGCATAACCTAGCAAGTGCTAAGCTCGAAATATCTTAATTCCAAATCTTAAATTCATACAAAAATTCAACTAATTTATACTATTGGTCTTGATTGCTATAAAGATATCCAAAGTCAATGTCGTTGATAAAATTAGAGGTTGTTAAGCTCAAAACAACGTAATTTAATTTGTTGAAACCTAGCGACTTCTAAGTTTACAATATAAATTTTTAGGTTATGTTTAAGCATAACCTAGAGGACATTGGACTCAAAATGTCTTTCTTTTGTTTGTTAAATACTATTGAATTTTTAGCTCAAAATATTATATTGTTTAAGTACCTAAACCCTAAACCTTTTTTGGCGGTGACAAGAGGATATGGCATGTGTGGATTTAATGGGAATTTATGACATCGATAGATTGCATTCATGTGATAGACGAAATTGATTAAGGGTTATACGCATGCAAGATGTAAGATGGCGTCGGGAATTTAAGATTTTTAATGGGAAGCATGATATTTATGATTAGGATATCCAATCGATGATCTTCGGTACCCTCACACTTTCCTCCTTTCATGTGTTGTGTGCTGGTGGCTTTATATCTCTAGGTCGGTGGACATTTCACTACCCCTTTCCTCTTTTCATTTTTGGTCGTTGTGTTTCCTATCTCTGGGATGGTGACGGGGCTTTTAGTGGTTTCTTGGGTAGCATAGAGTGTGTTCCTAGCAATCGGAGGCAAAGATATATGACAGGAAAGGATGTTGGGGAGTTTTTTACTTCTTGGATGGACGGGAAAATTTAGAACATAGCTATGCAGAATTTCCTCGAGAAGGTGTGGTTGGTTGTAGAGCATTTCGAATAAGAAGAGGATGGTGATAATTTTGAGAGAATGTACAAGTTAATGTTTGACCCAAACCAGTCAAAGGGTGAAGGAACATTTTTGACATGGTGCAAGGGTTGAGTGTGGAAAACATATTGTCCAAATCTTTGGAGCTAGTTTATCTTGCATAAGGAGAATGAGAAGTTGGAAGAGAATCTATTCATCCTTCAATATCATGTCCATGCCTTGACACGGGGGATGCAAGTGATTATGTGTGGTTTGGAGGTGGTTGTGGAAAATTAGGGTATAGAACTCCTTGTTGGCACTAAAGTGAAAATGCTAGAATGTTGTGTCAATTCTTCCTCCTCTCTCGATCGGTGTAAAGGGGATTTAGATGTCGAGATGATTAACGAGGTGGAGCTGAAAGGCTAAATGACCTAATATTTCTGGATGTATTTGTCTTTAGTTTTTTATTAAGGGCCAGAATGGTTGTCTGTATAATAAAGTGTATAGATATAAGAAATATTTTTGGGTGAAGTAAAGTTGATTACAGCTCTTCCCCATATTTTGGCATATATTTAGTATGATAAGTTGTTTGTAATCATCATGGGATTCCACTGTTGGAAGACTTATCATGGACTGGTTCCTCATGTACTATTTTTTTAATACTTATCATCGAAATATCCTAGTTTAAAATCTTAAAATCATAGAATGAATTCAACTAATTTATATATATCTTCTTTGTGATACATATCATGTTTTTATACATAACCTAGTGAATTGAATACCCAAATAATATGTTGTGGCATAACCTAACGGTCATTAAGCTCTTAATACCTTAATTTAGTTTATTAAATCCTAACCACCACTAGGTTCCAATGATTATGTGGTAGCATAACCTAGCGGGCACTAAGCTCAAAATATATTAATTTAAAATCTTAAAATCATACAATAAATTCAACTAATTTATACACATCTTGTTTGCATCTTCTAAGATTACACTATCATTTGTTGAAGTTTTGTTGAAACAAAACCTAGCGAAACTTAACTCAATATGTCTTTCTTTAGTTTTTAAATTCTAGTGACTCTTTCTATCGAAATAATATATTTTTAAATACCTAGCAGCTGCTAAGCTCAAACTATGTTGATTTAATTTGTTAAATCCTAGTATTCACTAAGATTGTATTATTATGTTTTGGCATAACCTACCGGCCGCTAATCTTATAATATCTTACTTTCTTTTCTTGAAACATATAGACTTCTAAGATCTAAATATTATGTTTTGTCATAAGCTAGCGGATGTTAAGATCAAAATATCATTAGGTAACTTGATAGATTATAGTGCCCACTAAGCTCGAAATATTATAGTGTGGAAGTACCTAGCGCCGCTTAGCTCAAACTATTTTAATTTAATTTGTTTAATCCAACCAATCATAAGGTCTTAATATTATGTCTTGGGCTAACCTAGTGGATGAGAGACCGTGAATATTTACAAAAAGTTTTTTAGATACAACACGATATTTAAGCCTAACAATCGTTAAGTTATTCTCAAATGTAAATATATTATTTTTATAATGAAGCTATGTTATGAATTTAATTTTTAATCTTTGTGTATTTAAAGTGTGTTTCCTATAACAAAATCCACTTATCCGTGATTCCGTAAAGGTAAATGAAGACTGCATCCAAATAAGAATTATAGCCTAGCAATCGCTAGAGTAGGCAACATTTTTCATGTAGATTGTATTCAAACATGATTTTATATAAATGGTAAAAAATAAATCTAGAATTTATATAATGGTATATGTATAGACTTGGACTCATTGTACCCTAGCGGTTGTTAAGCTATTCTTAAAGGAAAATATATCATGTTCATAATGACGTTGTGTTATAAATCTAAATTGTTAATCTTTACATATATAATAGGAGATAAACAACAAAAGTGATCGCTAGCACCAAATAACAGTGTGTTGCCTATATAAACAAAAACCTACTCCCTAAGGCCGTGAAAGGTAAATGAATTTTTCTCCAAATTAGAATTATTGCTTAGCAGATGCTAGTGTATGCAAGTTTTTTCATGTAGATTGTATTCATAAAAGAGAACTCATATCGAAAAGTTGTAAGAGATAACAATTAAATTGGGAGTTTATATAATGGATACATATATATATATATATGTTTAGAATCATGTTTTTCATGTGTTACGCAGCTATACGTCTAGAATTATATGTTTCTTATGAGATTTTAGCAAAATATTTTTACATTTAGGATAAGAAAAGAAACTTGGACTAGCGACCTAAAAGTTATACTACAAGTTTTTAAATACAATGTGACCTACTTGTTGTACCTTGGTGGTTGCTAATCTATTCCTAAGGTAAATATATCATGTTCATAATGAAGCTATGTTATAAATATAAATTCTTAATCTTTGCATATATAACAGAGACAAACAACAAAAGTGATTGCTAACACCAAATAAATGGTTTCTCTAATAAGAATTATAGCCTAGCGGGCGCTACTGCACGTAAATTTTTTCATGTAGAGTGTATTCATATAGGAGAAACCGTATTGAAAAGCTATAAAAGATAACAAATAAATTTGGTGTATATATAATAGATACATAAATGTACGTGTAAAAACATATATTTAATATGTTATACGAGATATATGTACAGATTTCTCTACTTCTTACAAGATTTTGGTATAATTATTTTACATTTATCAAAAATATAGAAACTTGGAATTGCGAATGAGAATTTATAAAACAAGTTTTTATATACGATGTCATCTACTCAGTGCATCCTAGTGGTTGATAATCTATTCTTAAAGGTAAATATATCATATTCATAATGAATCTATTTTATAAATCTAAATTGTTAATCTTTATGAATATAACAACAGAAAAATAACAAAAGTGATCGCTAGGACCAAAAAAATAGTGTTGCCTATATAAAAATAACTGATCCATGAGGGGCCAAGGAAAATGAATGTTTTTTCCGAATTAGAATTATAGCCTAGCTGACGCTTGGGTAGAAAAATTTTCCTATGGTAGATTTTATTCATATAAAATAAATCATATTGAAAAGATAAAAATGATAACAAATAAATATGGATTTATATAATCGATATATAAATATACGTGTAGAATCCTCGTAGGAAATTCAAAATAAAATTGAGGTTTTGTAAATAGGTTGTCTAAAAAAATAATTATATCATGGAAGCCTCAAAGCTATGTGAATCTTTGGCATAGATTAGAGGCTCAAAAGGAAGAATATATTAATTATAAAATGCATAGTGATTAAAATTAGATTTAAAAATATTAATTCATATACAATGTGTTTAACTTCTAATGTACAAACCATAAATTCACTTTGAAGACATTACATTTGGTTAATTCTACATGGAAAAATGTATATAATTGGAAATAATTATCATACAATTGTATTCTTAATATGGTTTTATAGTTTTGAATTAATTTTTAACCTCGTATATTTTCCTAAAATGTCTAAGTGGAAACCATGTAAAAAGAATAATATGTATTAATTAGCGACATTTCTTTGCATCATCTTAATAAAAAACATTAAACCATTTTGGTTCTCCCAACTAAAATAAAATTAAAAAAATGGTGATGTGCCGAATTTATCATTATCGGTAAAAAATAATCACATGAACGAGAACCAAAATCCAAAATGAAAATAGCCAAAGAGAGGCATCGAATGTCGAATTGGTAAATCATTAAACAAAGATAAATACTAGAGAAGAAAAGGGATTAAAATTTCTTTCATTAACGAAAAAAAGTGAGTTTTCATGAAGAACAAGGAAGTTTGGTGTGGAGATCAAAAGCAACTGGAAAGCAAGGCTTGACTATGGAGCATGATTCAATAGGAAAAAGTAGGGCTCGTGCGGATCACAATTAGATTTTCATGTAAAACACATGAACCAGTCAAATACAAAGAAACTAATAGATCCCATGATTAAAAAAGGTACACCTTTACTATAAATACCTGATTTAGTAATATCTGGGATTATTTCATGCTTTATGTTGTCTGTGAAACCTCCATCTACTACCTCAATCAAACAATCTACGTGATTATTTTCACAACCTTTGTTGTTATCCTCCTTCATGTGCATCCTTTGCATGCATCCTTTTGTGTGTATTTTTGTGCCTTCTCTGCAAACAAGATTATAATCGCATGTAAAAATAACCAGGATTCAAACACTCGGCCTTGCAATCTATAGCTGCGCGTATTTTTTTATTTTGAAGACATGCTTTTCTAGTTGACCAAAAAAACAAAAACCATACTCAACATTTCTCTAAGTTATTTAATAATGTTTTTAGCACATTCCACGAAAGAAATTTCAAAAATAGAAAAAGAGCGGGATACAATTTTTTTGAAATTTTCACTTTCCCCTCTAAAAGCAAAAGGGTGGGCTATTGAAATTTCAAATATCCGAAAAATGTAGGGGAATTCAAATTTCCCTATTTTTATTTTTCCATGGTTTAAAAATTAAAACTAAACATGAATTAAAAACAATGCAATTTTTCATTTTCTATAGCCTATAATAATATAAACATAATTACAAATATTATAAACAACATATATTAAAACAAGCATAGTAAAAAGTATATTATAAGAAAATAGAGGAAATAAATCCTAAACATATTTTTGAAGTTTATTAGAATAATATACATACAATTACGTTCCATACTTTATAAAAAATCAATTTCTACATTGTTAGGTATAGTGTGTGCTAATTTAAATCAATTATCTAATTAAAATGTGCCACATGGAAAGTTCGAATAAGTTATTTGAGATGAATAATAAGGCTAACGATATAAGACTCTACGAGATAGTGTTACTATATGGCTATTTTAAAAATAAGAAATGTTTGAGCCTAGGCTATGATATGTCATTTTTGTCAATAAGTTAAGGAGCATAAAGAGGCTCTAATTAATTTTCTTTGTTAGGAAACGATGTTAAATATGTCTTGCGAACCATGTTTCTAATGGAAACTAAATACTAAGCCTAACGATCCACAACTTTACTGGATAGTGTTTATAATGAACCATCAAGTTCATAGAAATTCTCTCATAATGAAAATCATTTTGGCACGTTTTCGGGCCCATATTATTTTATCTAGTGGCCTAAAATTGGTTCCGAATGTTTTTTCACTTTTGACTAGGTCTTAGAACTTTAATAACTTTTGTTGTGCTTGTTAGAATAAGTCCAAATTTCGCGTGAGCCTTAATTTATGAAGGCATATTTGGCATGAAAAATTTGGGGTCGATCCGAGTTGTTTTACTAGTAGGTAATTTTTGGCATTTTAGGGTTTTTTGGCATTTTAGGGTTTTTAGAGTAGACTTGAAATAAAAGGAGGATTGTAATGATGTAATAGATCAGTGTGAATTCCAGAATGAGAAGTAAAATATTTTGAAACTCCTAGTTTTTATTTTTAAAGCTATTTATGTGTGTTTTTGAGGTATTTCAACCTCTTGCAAGCTGGATTCACATCAATTGGTATCAGAGCAGATTTTGATCTTTCAAAATAGTTAAGGTAACATATTACATTTTTATGTGTAATTTTTACCTCTATTTTATATAACCATGGCTAGACATGGGAGGGGAGGTTATGCCTAGATGAATAGGCATATGTAGGAGCTACAGAGACAAGTTCTTTGAGCTCACGGAGAAGTTACCCACCTTAGAAGGAGACATGCAAATGGGGATGCAGACCCAGATAGTGATATTGAAGAAGTACCTCCATTAATGAATGAAGGAGGAGATGAAGAATAAAATGAGAGAGATGAAGAAACCTTGAATGAGAGACCATTTGAGGAGAGATTGATTCAAGCTTTAGAGGGAAAGAATGACGACATCAAGATTAATGTTCCTGATTATGGTGGAGGGTTACGACCAGAGGAGTTGATTGACTGGTTAAATCGCATGGAAAAATTATTTGAGTGGAAAAACCTTTCAGAGGAGAAGAAGGTTAAGTTTGCATGCACTAAGTTGGTCGGACATGCATTGATCTGGTGGGATCACCTACAAAATGAAAGACAAAGGAATGGAAAGGGAAATATCTAAAACTGGAATAAAATGGTAAAGAAGCTGAAAGAAAAGTTTCTTCTTGTAGATTATGCTCAGACACTCTTTCAAAGGTTCCAAAACCTAAGACAAAATGATCTTAGCATTGAGGAGTATACTAATGAATTTTATAAGTTATCAATCAGGGTGGAATAGGGAAATTTTGAAGAAAAAGAGGATACACGGTACATAAATGGGTTGAGTTACACCATACAAGATGAGTTGAGTATGCTCCAGATCCATGGCCTAGATGATGATTATCAACTCATATTAAAGGTAGAAGAAAAGAACAAGGGGAATAATTTCAGAAGAGGTGTGAAAAGAGGTCCATCATCATCTCCAATGAGGGGCAGGGGTAGATTTGAATCTACAAAAGGTGAATCCTCTAATACAGAAGGGCATGAAGATTCTGGTCAAAGCCATGGTAACTACCAAAGAGGTAGGGGTTTTAGAGGGGAAGAGGTTATAATGGAGGACAGGGATGGAATATCCCCCAAAGGAAATATACATGTTACAGATGTGGTGAAGAGGGGCACAGAGCTTTTGAGTGTTTGCACTATCCTACACAAGATAGATGGTAAGGAGAACAACCACGAGTAAATCTGGTTAAAGTTGAAGAGGAAGAAGAAATGGAGGTTCTTTGCAGACTTGGGTGAAACCCTCATGATAAGAAGGATGATGATTTTCCCAAGGAAGGAGCAATAACATGATGTTGTTGGAGCTGATTCATGGCTTGAACAAATATATTTCAAAAAAGATGTACCTCTGGAGGAAAGGTATGTAAAATTATTATCGATGGTGGTAGTTGTGAAAATATGGTTTCAACTCTAATGGTTGATAAACTCAATCTAAAATGTGATAAGAACCCATACCCCTATCATATATTATGGTTCAAGAAAGGAAATGAAGTAACCATAGATAAAAGATGCCTTATAAAATTTTCAATTGGGAATACCTACAAGGATGAGGTGTGGTGTGATGTTATCCCAATGGATGCATGCCATATATTACTGGGTAGGCCTTGGCAATACGATAGAAAGGTTACACATGATGGAGGGAAAAATACATATACCTTTTGGAAGGATGGTGTAAAGGTGGTCTTGTTACCCTTCAAGGAAGAAGAGAAGAGTGAGGGATTATTGGCTACAAAAGAGTTTGTTATAGAAATGGAAGAAGTTGGATGGTGTTATGCACTAATGTCAAAGTATCTTTAAATAGAAGACTTTAATATACCTATTTCTACGGAAAAGGTATCGAAAGAATAAAAATATGCCATACCGGATGAGATACCAAATGGGTTACTGTACGATATAAAATCAACACGTGACCTTCTTCGCACCCGACCTCCCTAGGTCGTACGGACAACCCGGTATGAAATGGAAATTAAAGTGGAAGTGATGGTCTTTGGTCAAACTAGTTGGGAAATCTAATGTCTTCTACATGTAATAATGAAATATATGAATCTAAGGAAACGAATACTCTCATAAATTGAAGGGTTGTAATGGTATGGTCAGATATGATAGCTACTCAGAGGCTCCAATCTATGTCTTGCTCTGTTGAGATTCTATTGACTGGTCAGTTTAGGACATGCGCAAAGTAACATGCAAGTGCCTTGTATGGATTTCTATATAAGGTCATGGAAGTGTGATAACAAGAGGCACTATGGATTTGCAAGAACTATGGTCGATTCTCTGGTCTTGTCCAGAAAGTCTTAGCCTGATTGGCTGCTATGTCCAATAATGAAAGTTGGGTAATAATGTCTAGTGGAAGTGGTGAAGATACGAATACCACTGTGCGTAAGCTAGTATCAATGTCTAACTAGTTAGCAGGCCCATTGGGTTGCGGGACCTATGGATCACAAAGCTAAAGACTCTTTGAGGCTGAGGCCCTCATATGGTCATGCATGCAATCAAATCCTATTTTCTGGAGCAGTCCAAAAGTCATAGGCTAAGTTTGCAGCGATGTTCAATGTTTCTAATTGATCTATCTTTTCAATGAATGTTGTAGGTGTTCGTAAGATTGTTAAGTGTAAGCTTGTATCAATGTCAGTTATTAGCTCTGGTCCATTAGGTTGTGGGACCAGAGGATCACAACTGTATGTCTTCTCTTGTTGAGGACCGTTGATGGTCATGCAAAAGGGAATTGATTTCCTTCTAACAAATAAACTATCTAACAAGGAAAATCTAACCTATGTTTTTGTTATTTTCTCAGTATATCAGGTCAAAGAAATAAACAAGCTAATCTATGGAAAGTAAATGTTTTTGTTCTTTTATAACTTTTCAAACAATGCATGTAATCTAATAAACAATTTAAAACCAAACAATTAGCCAGATGTAGCTAATTATTTGTGCAGATGTATGATCTAAATCTAGAATCTACTCTAATTCAATCAAAGTATTTCCAACCCTACCTTAGAAGTGAGAAACAAATCATAACTCTAATAGAGCTATTGTTTCCCACAACTTCCCTAGCAATGTTGAAGAGAAAACTTCCTATTTTTTTATCTACTTGCAATTGAATAGCTAATTGAAATGAATTAATTCTTTACTCTATTTGATATGTGACTAACAATTTGACAAAACAAAGCAAACAAATATACAATTCCAACCTGGAAGAACAAGAGCTTTGGTAATTCTAGCAAGATCGATATCTGTCCCTCGGTTCTTTCCTTTCTCGAGTTTTCGTGTGAGTCCAAGGGATTAGTAATTCAAAAAAAAAAAAAGAGGATGGTGCTTGAGCAATGGCAGTTTGGAAGCAATCTAGATTTAATGCAAGTAGAAGAGAGATAGCACAAGAGATTGAGCTTGACTATGCAATTTCTAGCAATACTATGGCAACAAAACAAACAAGAAACACCAAATTCTCTCACAGGCCTTTTGCTTGAATACAAGCATGGAATATATAGGAATGGAAGATAGAAGATTACTTCATGCACAAGGAAATGAAGAGGGAGTTCCACTTATTAAATCTATTTTAAAATAGAAGAAGCAAGGAGAACCAAGCAAATGCATCTATTTTTAGCAAATTCGGCTCACGGATGCATTCTAAAATCAAACTTAAGTGAAGCGTCGGATACAATTTGTCACATGAACATTTTGGAAAATCTAACCAAAACCACCGCCCGTGCGGGGCAGTAGTTTCAAGACCTCCTCCCCGACAAGGAGGTAGTTTTGCAAACCACCGCCCCAGCAGGTTGCGATTTTGACACTTAAGGCGAAAACAAGCACAGTAAAGAAAGGGGAAAGCTAGAAAATGCAAGGAAAAGCTATGTAAGACTATCTAGGCTACAAATATATATTGTAAGTGGGTTTTAGAGCTCAAACACCTTCTCGAAAGGACTTTGAATCATCATTGGGGGTTCTCGTAACCTTTTTGATAGTACAACACATGCAATTTTGGGTGCATACATATTGCCCCCTCAGAGAAGCGTCTTAGCCATGAAGGTGTAAAACATAGAGTCTAAGTATGGCATTCTTGAAATGGGGAATTAGAAGCTATACCTAACATGCCCATGTGCCGAAAAGTCTCTGTCCAAATTCCCATTACCTACAAAAGGGAAAGAAAGACTCAAGTGCAAAATAGATAAAATATCAGAAAATAAACGCTAAACCAAAACGACATGAGGACTTACCATTTGCGTGGGGATTTTAGAAATATACCTGCGCCAATGCTCCAGCCCTATAAACAAATACACTCAAAAGGAAAATTAAAATAACACACACACATATATATATATATATCAAAACAAACTCATTTCTTAATTCATTTGTGCATTGTCAACTTGGTAGATTTGATTGATTTTGGAGCTCTAGATTCGACGGAGACCATTCTTAGCGAGAGTATAGTTGATACGTCTACACCGAGATCGTGATCATTCCTCCATGTGTGGGAGACTGACTAGTGCATTCTCGGGTTAGTTATTCCCTCTTTTGTCTTTTTGTACCCTAAAAGTTAAAATGTTGAAAAGTTCACCTAGGGGAGATTTTCAAAAAAATTAGTTTCAAATGATTCTTTAGGGTGGGGCCTTAGGGCATGTTTTTATTTACTTTGAAATGGTCAATTTTATCATTTTTGGCCATTTTTAGGGTTAGGGCACATTTTCATTTTCAGCCCAAGACTTCCACCCAAAGGTGGTGGCAATCACGAGAACCACCTTTGCATAGATTGAGGGGCATGGTTAGAGATATGCCTAGGCGTTGACATTATGGGGACCACCTACCATGACTTATATAGGGTGGTCTAATTATAGGGGCAATATTTGAGCCACCCGACTCTTGTCATGAGTTGGGTGTATGAGCACATCACTCGTTATGGCGGGGGTATCCTAAGTATCAAACCCAGGGTAGTTCAGAAGCCGAGATGGGTAGGGATGTCGGTTCTACGGACATCACACTAGCCAATGGAATCCCTTAGCACCACCTTCATGATTGCTACCCGCTACTTGGATATGGCGGGGTTATGGGGAGAGGAGGTTGTGACAAGAGCAGCCTATTCCTCCATGAGCCGATTGGACCGACAGGGCATGGAGGTTAGAGACCTACCCATTTGATTGGGTGCCTTAGTAGTTCGGCCTTGAGTACATAGACATGCTTCCTCATATTATACTAGTGTACAAGATAGTCTAGGAGGCTTGGAGGGGTCCGAGAGGGTATCCGGGATGGACAGTGAATTCTTGTTGGTGTACCTATCACGGCTAGACGGGTGATCTCGGGCTAGAGAGTAGCTAGCGCTCCCGAGCAGCCCTACTTAGGATTACTGACTGCCCCCACCCATAGTGGGGAGAAGAGTGACCCAATTAGTGTGGACTCTAATTCTAAGGAGTACACAAAAGGTGACACAGAGGAGGATTCTACCAGAGAGGAGGCTGGGGATGATGACGATGAGGAGGCCATCCCTCGCAGGGGAGAGGAGAGCGACCTTGAGTGCGAGCGGGTGACTCTAGTTTTAAAGTCAAACTTCCCTCTCTTTGGAGAGAGAGATGATGGTTCTATGGTGGGAAATCATCATGCCCAGGATTTTAGAGAGGCACCCCAGTAGCTAGCATCACCTATAAGAATCGCCGCAAATCCTACATGGATGCCCAGAGATCCAAGTAAGTTTGATATTTCTGTCTATACTTTGTCTTTTAGTTTGCACACTCTAGCTTAGTACTTTACCTCTGATTTGTGTAGTATGTATTTCTAACTTATGATGCTCTCTTTTTACAACATTGGCACATGAGTGGTGAGATCTTATCCACCATGTATGCATTGATACTTTACTCATCCCTTTGGGGAAGTGTTATCCAAAATGTTCCCCTTACACATTTTGTGGCTAACTCCCTTCATTTTTCCCTCTCTTGTGCCTCAGTCATAATTTTTGCTTTTTAGGAACTCAAGACCTTCTGGAAATGGCACCATTGGATAGATCTTTTTCTCAGCTTTCTAGAAAGGTAAAGTTTTCCTCCTAACTCCATGTATTTTTTAAGTTATGGCTCGGTGGAGATTTTGTGGGAAATTTTCCCCTGAAAAGCCCGAGCCAATAAGATGAGGCCACGTGTCCTTGGGAGGGCGGAAGGTGGAGGAAAATTGGAATTTTTACCAAGTGTTTGGCAAAATTTTAGAAGGAATATTTCACCCCGAAGGCCCACCGGTGAATTGGATCATGTCATGTGTCCAAGGGGAAGAAATTAGAAAATTTTCCTAAAGGTTGACACAAACAAATTTTTTGACGCAAGGCCCGCGCCCAATCACGTTATGCCACATGTCCTTAGGCCAAAATAGTGGTGGAGGGTGGAGGAAGGATTGGAAGTTTGGAAAAAGTGATCGGCGAGGGTGAAAATTTAATTTTTTGCCCCATGGCCGCGTCAAATAGGAGCTTGCCACGTGTCTTGTCAGTCGTCGGAGCTTTGGCCGCCGGGGAGAAATTGGGAATTTTCCCAAAGGTTAGAGCAAAAGAGAAATGTTTGCCCCTATGGCCCATGTCCAATGGGAGCTTGCCACATGGCACTGGACCTAGAGTAGAAGGTGGGGAAATTTGGGAATTTTTCCCAAAGCAAAGTCGAAGGAAATATTGAAAGGAAAAGTCTACCCCCAAACGTGAGCCAATGGGATCGTGCCACGTGTCCATGTGGTGGAAAAAAATGCAAGACAGGCCCACAGGGAAAAATGGTAGAGAAATCCCATAGCCAATGGGGTTTTTCCACGTGTCTAAGTCAGAAAAATGGTCAACAATGACAAAAAATTTAAAAGGAGATGCCCACATGAATCACATCTTACTACGTGTCCTTGGGTCATCTAGCCGGCGAAGATTTTTGCAAAATTTTCCAAAGGCCAAAATGGTGGAGAATGAAGCACAGAAGTCCTGTGGCCAATGGAATCTCCCACGTGGCACTAGAAGCGAGTGGAGACTAGAGATTTTTGGGAAAATTTCAAATTTTTGGCCCGCCAACCCGTTTTGGCCCTGTTTTGCCCTAAATTTTCAAATGACCATAACTTTTGATCCAGAGCTCAGTTTTTCACGTTCTTTATATCAATGGAAATCTGGTGAAATTATATACAATATTATGGGATCAATTTTGTATTTTGATGGATTTTGGAGAGAGAAAATTGAAAAATACCTCTGGCATGTGGTAATGAACAAAAATGACATTTCAACCACCATTTTTAATGCAACATGGCTCGCATTCTCTCCCAGCATGGTGAAAAATGTCAGGGAATGGACCTGTAAGGATACCCATGTTGTTTATTATGAATTTGGTCGGTGGTTGAAAGTTTTCTCATGTTTTCCCGCATTTCTCTCTCCTAGGCTCATTTTTTAGGGGTTGGACATTTTTTCATGTTTTACAGGCTCCCTCTTTCACCTTGAAAAGTGATTTTGTGGAATATCAGACCTCTTCCAAGACTGTAACATGTTTTCTACCTCTCTGATGTTGTAATGCATGTATTTTTGATATTGAAAATGACAATGCAAGCTCTGTGAATGAGTTTCAATCCTCTGTTTGTGTTGTTCACTTCATTTCGACCTTTCATTACATTTTATCGGTTTGTGGATGATTTTTGTTACATTTATATGATCTCGTGTCAATTTTCGGAAGTAGAAAATGCTCACCACTCCTTTTGTGCATCACCTTATTAGCATTAGTTTTAGTTTTTTTGCATTTTCTATCTCTCTGTCCCTTGGAATTTAAAGTAGGATTTTGAGTTTAAAACCCCGCAACTTGCAAGTAATACACTTGATTAGAGGAGTTGAGGAACTAGCCTCTAACCACGGAGATTATTTTCCCATTTTTACAAGTCCCACACTTGGGGAAGATATTCAATGTTGTGTAATCACATTGGATGTCCAAAATATCAAACTAGAAATCGATCAACATCTAGGGTGTCTTCTGCTGATTTGCACCAACAGATTTTAGCACGCCTAAGGTGGTACCTTAAATGTTTCATCTTCATTGCAACAAAATTTATGTGCATTTATTGCAAGTTTATTGCTTAAAAGAGCCCTAAATTGCACATCTGGCGACTCCAAGGAAGAAGAATCAGTTGGTTTTAGCAGTGCAGACCTGAAAACTCATGAGAAGAATCACCACAAGGTCAAGAGTTGGAGAAGAAGAAGTGTTGTTTGAGTATCTGCAATTATCTCCAAGAAGAAGGTAAAGAGGGAGGAGAATTCAAAGGTCTCCATCTCCACTAAATAGAACTCTATCAACTCCACCTAGTAGGCCTTTCATTCAATCAACAAGGATTCTAAGGCCAATCAGAATGGCACAACACAACCCCTATGTCAATTTCACTGGTAGCAACCCACTTTCTCTCAATGCACAAAATCTAATCCCAGTTGCAGCATTGAAAAACATTCCATACTTTACTGGAGAGAATCAGACCACTCCTGGTGATCATGTTAATGATATTGCTAAAATTTGTGCAATCCATGAGATTAATGAGATGCAATTCTTGTCAAACTACTGGCATCTTCATTCAAAGGGAAGGATTTGCAATGGTTCAGAGTCTTGCCTCGTGTTCTATCCAAAATTAAAACCGATTATGTATAGCCCGCATGAGCAGTTTGGAGAAAAGGGAGATAACTTGTCCCTTTTGGAGCAGGTTGTTGACAACCATCAAGAGAGCTCCCAATGAGCGGCCTGATTGACTTCAACTTTAGATTTCAAATGACTTGTGAGATAATTCCCGGTGGCGAAGGTCAATAGCGAAGGTTCTTTTCTATATTACCTTAAAGCTCTAAACTCGATATTTCTATGTTAATTCAATCCATGGGGGCAAAACTATCCCTATTGCTTATAGCATTTCCATTAGAGCTGAAAATTATTTGATTCAGGTGGCAAGCTAGCTCCGTGCCTCCAATGCCATTGTATCCAAGTTTAGAGAGCCCAAGTACTAGTCAAGTGCCTATTTTAGCTCCTATTCCCACTCCTAGAAATCAGGATTCAAGTGAAGCTTCTACTTCATCTTCTAGTGCCTCAAATGAACTTCAAGAAGATATGAAGCAATTGCAAAATTTAGGTAATGAGCTGGTTACACTCAAGAGGAAACAATCCCAAGGTTTTAGACCTTCTTTCTAGCCTCAAGCTCAGCCTAACAGGAAGCCATACTAGCCTCAAAGACCACCCAATCCAGTTGTAAATCAAAATCAAGTGAGACCCCTACCAATAGACCATTTCAACCCTATAATCCCAATGCTACATCTGCCTCTAAAGCAATAGTGCCAATGCAAAACAACATAGCTCAATAGTATGATTGATGTTTCCCATGAAATGAACCTCACAACCAGTCTATTTGTTTCAACAGCGAGTGCTTTAAATCAAGCATTAATGGTGACAAATCTTTGGTGTGGAGGGTGAAGGAGTCAAGGAAATAACCAACAACAAGAAACATTCTAGCAACATTCAGCTCCAAATGGTACCACACTTGTGAACCGGCAAGCGAGTAGAAGATTTTTGTGGCATAAAGAAAACAATATCCCAAAGTTTTGTAGCCAACACGAGGTCAAAAGGAGAAATTTGGGTGAAGAAGAGCCGTTGGCTCTAAGTAATCCACAACCTTCTACCACTCCACAAATTATTGGCAAACAAAATGCAGTTCTAAACACACAAGGGCTGCCTAAAACAGCTCCTAGGCCAAATCAGATGCCAGTTGTTGCTGCCCATGTACAAGGAATGAATGTGTAGGCCAAGGGATAGCAGAGATATACTTCATCTCCATTCAACATCATTGATCAGATGAAGAAGACAAATGTAAACATATCAATGTGGGAATCACTATCCATCCCAGGCCAAAGAGATTTGCTACAAGCTACCATGAAGGACTAGTCAACTTCAAATTAGCAGGTCCAAATGAAAGAGAAGGTACTCAAAAATGCTGCCCAATCTGAGGGGAATCATGGAGGACAAAGCAAGGTAAAATGTTGAAGCCCCCTCCATTCTATGTTTCATTGATCATTGGAAACCAATTAGTACACAATTGCATGATTGATTCTAGGGCAAGTAGTTCAGTAATGCCCAAGCAAATAGTGATCAGGTTGGGAATTCAATATGAAGTAATATCCAAAGGGGTAGTGCAATGGATGGGACAGCAAAGAACAACAATTGGAGTGATAAAAACTTGAGTCTTACTTTACACACATGCCCCAACGTTGTTGTTTTACAAGATGTCTCGATAATAGACCTTCCGCCAATCTTTGCCCTATGCCTGTCAAGGATTTCATAGCCAAGATTGGAGGGTACTTATCTACCGATTGGACACACATGTTGTTTAGAGAAATATATGGAACTAAAGCCACAATCAGATTTGAGCCTATTGCAAACTTTCACATTAAGCCTTACACTTGAGGCCAAATCAATACCAATTGTTCAAAGTGTTTGATCAAGAGGATTATCCAAGCACTGATGATGCTGACACCAAGGTTAGAAGCATCCCAAATCTGACTCTTGATGAATGGGCAAGAAAGGTGCATGCTTTTGATCCTTATCAAGAAATAGAAGAATCTGAGCTAGGAGTCTATTGCATGTACAAAGAAAATCAACCTATTCCTAGCATCACCAAGCCAAACCACAAGGATGACAATGAGGTATGGTAGTTGTTTTTTTATGGATCAAGGAGTAGACAAGGTGTAGGAGGGGGAGCTATGCTTGTTTCACCCTAAGGAGTTAAGTATTATTCAGCTTTTATATTTCAGGTTTGCATGCTCTAATAACACTATCGAATATAAAGCCTTGATACAAGGATTGCATTGGTCAATCAAGAGAGGAATAAAGAACTTGTAAGTTTTGGTGACAGTGTGAGTTGATTGTCAACCAAGTTAAGGGGCAGCATGCTACCAAGAATGATCTCGCTCAACTGCTACAAAAACAGGGTGAGGGACCTCATTGAAGATTTTGAGGGTTTTAGCATCAAATCCATTCCTAGAAAAGAGAACCAAGCTACTGACAGGCTTGCAGCAGTTGGAGCAGCCTTTGATGTTGTTGAAAGCATCAAAAAGACAAGGTATAGCCAAACATCCATGTGATTGTAAGGCCTTCAGTGCTAGAAAATAATGTGAGTTGGCAAGTGTTTGAAAATGATCAACAAATCATCCATTTCTTGCAAGAAGAGGTTGAGTTCTCAGCTAAAAATTAGGAAAAGTTGGAACAACAGTATGGTGACCAAGTGGTATAGCTAAGAACCAACAAACTACCAAAGGGACTTATTACTTTGGAGTCCATTTTCAATCCTAATGATCAGTTTAGGAAGGAGAAAGCAAACATCCAAGTCAAGGGAGAAGATTCAGTGTCCATCTTGGTGGAAGAAGGAAAATCACTCCAAGTTGGGAAAGTGATAATCGAGCAAGAAAGATAAGAGTTTATACTGCTTTGTCAAGAATTCCCTGATGTGTTTTCTTGGAGCTATGAATATTTGAAAGGTTTCAATCCCAAGTTAGCTCAACACACCATTAAATTGGATCTAAGTACTAAACCCATCAGGCATAAACAAAGGCCAATCAATCCACACATGGAGCCTATCATGAGAAAATAATTGAATAAGTTGATAAAGTCAAGTATCATATTCCCTATCAAGCATTCTAGTTGGGAGGCCAACTTGGTTCCAGTTAGAAAGAAGAGTGGAGAAATCAAATTGTGTGTTGACTTCGAGAGATTTGAATAGAGCATCTCTTAAGGATCATTATCCACTTCCTTCTATGGAGCAGATTTTACAAGTTGTTGCCAGATCTGAGAGGTTTTCATTGCTTGATGGCTATTTAGGGTACAATCAGATTATGGTGAAGGAAGAGGATCAGTTCAAGATAGCCTTCACAACCAAATGGGGAACTTATGCATACAGGAAAATGTCATTTGGGCTATCCAACGCTGGAGCTACTTTCTAAAGAGCAATGGACATGGCGTTCAAGGATTTGATTAACAACATGGTGCTGATATATCTTGATGATATCACTATTTTTTCAAAAAATGCAGCAAACCATCTCTTTCATTTGAGACAAGTGTTCCAAAGGTGCAGAAGATTTGGAGTATCCTTGAATCCTAAAAAGTGTATTTTTCTAGCCCATGAAGGAAAGCTTCTTGGCCACATTGTCTCCAAGGAAGCATTAGCAATTGATCCAGAAAGAGTTGAAGCCATAAGAGCACTGCCATTGCCAAGCCACAAGAAGGCCCTTCAAAGTTTCTTGGGGAGAATAAATTTTGTTTGGAGGTTTGTCCCAAATTTTGCAGCCCTAGTCAAGCCTATCACCAAGATGTTAAAGAAAAGCATAGCTTTCAAATGGATAGCAGAAGGCAAAGAAAGTTTTAGAGCAATCAAAGAAGCCATCTCACAAGCCCCAACTCTCATTAACCCATATTTCTCCAAGGATTTCATCGTCTATGCATTTGGGGGCGATGATACTATTTATACAATTTTGGTACATCGGAACAAAGACAATGATGAGCAGCCAATTGCTTTCTTCAGCCAAATCCTGGAAGACTATGTGGTGAGGTATTCTTTCATTGAGAAGCATGTTCTTGCAATAATCAGGAGCTTGAAGAAATTCAAGCATCCAGTTTCAAACAACAAGGTTCAATTGTTGGTTTCTCATGTGGGAGTTAAGGACTTCCTCCTCAACAAAGACCTGAATGAAAAAAGAGCAGGTTGGATTACTCATGTCATGGAGTATGACATTGAGATCAAAGTCACCAAGTTGGTAAGAGGAAAAGGGTTTTGTGAGCAGCTGGTCTTGAATAAACACAAGGAGGCATGTAATGAAAAAGAGGTTATTTTGGCGTTGCAAGATAGCCATGAGAAAGGAAACACTTAAAAGGAAAATGATGGTATCCTCACTCCTTGCTAGACACAAGACATAATGCACTTCCTAAGCACAGTCTATGCCCTCCAAAGATGAACAAGACCAAAAGAAGACACTTCAGATTGTAGGCTATCCCATATGCCCTTGTTGATGGTGTTTTGTTCAAAAGGATGTGAATGGAGTCTTTGTTGAGATGCATTGGTACAAATCAGATTCATAGGTTGTTGAAAGAGTTCCATGGTGGATCCGCTGGTGGTCATTTTGCACCGAGAGTGATAGCTCTGAAGATCATGAGGGCTGGCTATTATTGGCCCAAGATTTTTAGTGATTGTTATGCGTGGATCAAGAGGTGCAAGAATTGTGCATTCTTCACAGGTAAGGAGAGGCTAGCTGCCCTTCCATTACATCCAATTTCAGTTGACTAGCCATTCATGCAATGGGGTTTGGACTTCATTGGAGTCATTAATCCAAATTCGAGCCAAGGACACAAATGGATTCTAAAGAAGACAGATTACTTCACCAAATGGATCAAGAAGTAGCACTCAAGGAAGCAAATAAATCTAGCATCCTGGACTTCTATGAGGGAATAGCAACCAGATTTGGCATACCTACTACAATAATATCAAATAATGTATTGGAATTCATTGGGTCTAAGGAACTGAATGGGATGTCAAGAATGGGATCTACCTAAGCACTTCATCAAATTATTACCCTCGGGGTAATGGCCAAAGCTAAATCTACTAACAAGAACTTGTTAAGGATCATTAGGAGGAATCTTGATGAAAATCAGAGGCCTTGGCATACTAAGTTGAAATCAGCCTTATGGGCTGATAGGATAACTCCCAAGATAGCTACACATAATTCTCCATTCAAGCTTGTTTATGGAAGAGAGGAAATTTTTCCCATGTCACTTGAGTTGCCAACATTGGAACTCATGAAACAATTGGAGTTGTTGGAGTTTGGACCCATGGAGGTTAGATATACAAAATTGATGGAGCTCCAAGAAATCAGAAATCGGGCGCCCCAAGCAATGGAGAAGGATCAAGCTTTGATCAAGAAGACCTTTGATAGGAAGACCAAGGATAGATCTTTCTAAGTTGGAGATCTAGTGTTAAAATGGGATGCGTAAAGAGAAAAACCGGGAGGCATTCAAGATTAGATGCCATTTGGAGTGGCCCATACATGGTCACAAAGTGTAAGGACAACAATGCCTTCCAATTGTCTACATTGGATGGTGAAGAATTGTAGATTCCAGTTCAATGGAATCCATCTAAAGCATTGCTACTAAAGGAAATTCTCCACCTTGTACATATTAGCCGAGGTTTTCATTCCTCCAAGTGCTTGTGCACATTGTTTTGTTGTAGATTAGCTTTGCTTTCCCTAAGTGCTTTGGCACAAGCTTGTTGTTCCAAGAAATGTGTTTTGTAGGCCTTACTCCATCGATGGTGTTATACCTTCCATCTTCCTCCTTGCAAAGGTGCTCTAATCGGTTGGGGTACCAAGCAAAAATTTAATGACTCTATGCATAATGGATTGCTTTAGCAACTGGTAACTTCATCCAAGAGGAAGATGACCCCTCTGAGTTGCCAAAATTGTTAGCCAAAATGTTCCCCTTGCACATTTTGTGGCTAACTCCTTCATTTTTCCCTCTCTTGTGCCTTAGTCATAATTATTTTATTTTCAAGCACTCAAGAATTTCTAGAAATGGCACCATTGGATAGAGATTTTTTTTGATTTACTGTAAAGGTAAAGTTTTCCTCCTAACTCCATGTATTTTTGAAGTTATGGCTTGGCGGAGATTTTGTGGGAAATTTTCCCTAAAAGCCCGAGCCAATAAGATGAGGTCACGTGTCTCGGGAGGCGGAAGGCGAGAGAAAACTTGGAATTTTTACCAAGTGTTTGGCAAAATTTCAAAAGGAATATTTCACCCCGAAGGCCCGCCGATGAATTGGATCCTGCCACGTGTCCAAGGGGAAGAAATTAGAAAAATTTCCTAAGGGTTGACACAAAACAAAATTTTCGACGCAAGGCCCACACCCAATCACATTATGCCATGTGTCCTTAGGCCAAAAGAGTGGTGGAGGGTGGAGGAAAGATTGGAAATTTGGCAAAAGTGATCGGGCGGGGTGCAAAGTTAATTTTTGCCCCATGGCCTATGTCAAATAGGAGCTCACCACGTGTCTCGTCAGGTCATCGGAGCTTTGGCCACCGGGGAGAAATTGGGAATTTTTCCCAAAGGTTAGAGCAAAAGAGAAATGTTTTCCCCATGGCCTGTGTCCAATGGGAGCTCACCACATGGCACAGGACCGATGAAAGGAAGGGGAAAGTTGGGAATTTTTTCCAAAGAAAAGTCAAAGGAAATATTGAAGGGAAAAGTCTCCCCCAAACGCAAGCCAATGGGATCGTGCCACATGTCCATGTGGCGGCAAAAATGCAAGATAGGCCCACAGGGAAAAATGGTAGAGAAAGCCCACAACCAATGGGGTTTTGCCATGTGTCCAAGTCAGAAAAATGGTCAATAGCGATGGAAAATTTAAGAGGAGATGCCCGCGGTGAATCACATCTTGCCATGTGTCCTCGTGTCGTCCGGTCGGTGGAGATTTTTTGCAAAATTTTCCAAAGGCCAAAACGGTGGAGAATGAAGTGCGAAGGCCCGTAGCCAATGGCATCTCACCACGTGGCACTAGAAGTAGTGGAGCACGAGATTTTTTGGAAAATTTTCCCAAATGCAAAAAGTGGGAAAATTTCAAATTTTTTGCCCGCCAACCCATTTTGCCCTAAATTTTCAAACAACCATAACTATTGATCCAGAGCTCATTTTTTCACATTCTTCATATCAACAAAAAGTTGGTGAAATTCTCTACAATATTCTGGGCTTAATTTTGTATTTTGATGGATTTTGGAGAGAGAAAATTGAAAAACACCTCTAGCATGTGGTAATGAACAAAAATGACATTTCAACCACCATTTTTAATGCAGCATGGCTCGCATTCTCTCCCAGCATGGAGAAAATGTCAAGGAATGGACCTGTAAGGATACCCATGTTGTTTATTATGAATTTGGTCGGTGGTTGAAAGTTTTCTCATGTTTTCCCGCGTTTCTCTCTCCTGGGCTTGTTTTTGCATTGTAAAAGCCAGATTTGGCTCATTTTTAGGGGTTGGACATTTTTCATGTATTGTAGGCTCCCTCTTTCACCTTGAAAAGTGATTTTGTGGAATATCAAACCTCTTCCAAGACTGTAACATGTTTTCTACCTCTCTGATGTTGTAATGCATGTATTTTTGATATTGGAAATGACAATGCAAGCTCTGTGAATGAGTTTCAATCCTCTATTTGTGTTGTTTGCTTCATTTCTGACCTTTCATTACATTTTATCAGTTTGTGCATGATTTTTGTTACATTTATATGATCTATGTCAATTTTCAGAAGTAAAAAATGCTCACCACTCCTTTGGTGCATCACCTTATTAGCATTAGTTTTAATTTTTTTGCATTTTCTATCTCTTTCCCCTTTGAATTTAGAGTAAGATTTTGAGTTTAAAACCCCGCAACTTGCACAAGTAATAAACCTGATTAGAGGAGTTGAGGAACCATCCTCTAACCTGGAGATTCTTTTCCCATTTTTACAAGTACCACACTTGGGGAAGAGATTCAATGTTGTGTAATCACACTGGATGTCCAAAATGTCAAACTAGAAATTTGATCAACATCTAGGGGTGCTGCTAATTTGCACCAACAAGAAGATCCGAGCTAAGCTAACTACGGACTCGGGACAGATGCTAGCTACGGTCAAAGCACACTAATGTATTCGCCCCTATCTAGAAGGTGGCAAAGATAGTGACTTCTCTGTGTACTCAAGTTATTCTGGGTACGAAACTATGGAGTGATTGATGAGGTGAAGCCATTCACATAGCAAGGGCATGGGAAGTGAATGCCACCACGAGTACTCACACCATTCCATTCATTTATGTCATCATCATAGCCATAGCAGGATCCCTAGGTGAGATTGTGCACCTTCTGAGGGGTCCCACAGGTACTGATAGGCTATTGAGCCTCTATTCTTTTGACCTAATTTTGACCCTTGTATTTCTCCTTGTGTATTTCGGGCTCCCTATGAGAATTTTGACCATGCCGAGGGCATGATGGCATCGTATACAAACTTTGATCCATGATATTATTTTTGGTTGGCTATTCCATTGTATCAGAGTTGAATTCTCTTTGGTTTATCTCACATGTGTACTCTAGATGTTTAGAATTTCCATTTTCAATGCTTTTTAAAATGTATGCAATGGATATGAATGACAACAGAATGACTTATTTTTGTATTTTGTGATGCTGATATATGATGATGCAAACACTAATGTGATCTTAAACTTAGCTTCTTTAACAACTTCTGGTACTTCATATTGTTTTGAAAAAACATGATGATAAGATGATATGATGAATAGATGTACTTGCCCCACTCCTAACCCCACACACCTAGTAAGATGCGAGGGCTCAACACTGAGAGCTAGAAGGGGCACAAGTTATGAAATTTGTTGAATGGTAATGATGAGAGACAGACAAAGGTTTGGCAGAACCAAATTAGGACACTACAACCTTACCCTACTCAAGTTACTTCATAGTTTAGAATGTGAATTGCTTTACAATTTATCTAGACTTGGATCCGTAGATGGCTACTTGGTTGAAAAAATCTGGTTTTCAGGGTTTTGACCTCTCTTGGAATTTTGGACATCTTGATTCACTTTGTTTTTGACTCAAGATTTCAAAGGTTTTGAATTAATTGTTTATGACTTTCAATTTTGTCAAAGAGACCCCTACACCTTGCCCCATGCTACCAGTAAGAAGCATGGGCTTATCACCATGGACAAGGCATAGGCAAGTAAGGGCATTTCCTTCCTTTCCTAACCCTACGTCACTAGTAAGAGACGCAAGCTCAACACCGAAGGTTGGTAGGGCAAAGAAATGTGTAAAATAAAATTTTCTGTTGATTTGTATTTGATTCACCTATTTGAGAAAAATGTTAGAATGTTCTTATTTCCAAAGAGATGTATATGGGATAGATGTGACACCATGAAGCTTCTAGAACAAACCATAGGCAAAAACACCTATCCTAGAAAGAGACCAAAAGTAGAACCAAGTATGCAGGCCTTGGTATGGCTACCATCAAAACTTTGTCTTATCTTGCCTAGATTGATAAAATGATTCAGAAATAATTAATGATATCATGAGAGCTTGAAGAGATATGATTTGAATGTTTTTTCAACGTCTTCAAAAGTTCTTAAGAGTCATTTATAAGAATAAGTTCCTTGATCACAATTTTTACAAAATGACTAAAGATGAAGATGCAATGTGGATGCAGTAATGTACATATGAAAATGTTGATGGATTATGCGTAGTATCTTTTTAAGCGAAGAGAGTTCATAGATTCTCTAAACTCTTCACCCTCTAGTGTGCACAGGGAAAAATTCCCGTTTCCATAGTTATCTACTACCTAAATCTGAGACCTAACCATCTAGGTCTAAATTTCCTTCCTTCACCAATTTTCTTATCTATCTGGCTATCAAGTCTTAATACCAAGTCTCCCTCATATATCTCTCATTCATAAAAAAAAATTGTTATATTTTCAAAGCTATCTGTTGGCGTAAACATTGTGCCTTTGTGCGACATTGAGCCTAGTCTCGTCGAGACTTTCTAGTTGAGAGAGTCGTGCTTCTCGATAACCCTCTTCTCCTAGAATCCCTTGTAATGAAATGCAAAGGCTAGGTAGTTTTATTTCGAGTGGTAGGACCGCTTCGGCACCAAACACCAAAGAAAAGGGGGTTGCCCCCATTGGCGTTCTTACCGACATCCAATAGGCCCACAAGGTTGGAAACAACACTAAATGCCAATCTCGTTTGTTCTCCTTAACTTGATTTTCGGAGAATAAAAATGGATTTCAACATTTTGCTAGTTGCCTTAGCCTATCCATTAGCTTGAGGATAATAAAGAGAAGCTATATGATGACTTATTGTGAATTTTTGCATAACTCACGCACTTTTTCATTCTTAAAGGAGGTGCCATTATCCGAGATAATGACCTACAGAACCCGGTACCTGTAAATTATTTGGTTCAAGATGAACTTGGAAATTACAGAGCTAGGTACGGTTGTAAGAGGCATGGGCTCTACCCACTTGGAAAATTTTTGTGGCTGTGATGATGAAGTTATGGCCATCGGTTGATGAGGGAGAGAACTTCCCTATCAAATCTAGGCCCCATGTGGAAAAGGGCCATGGAGTCGCAATTGGTTACAGAGCTTGTGCCGTTATGTGCATCTCATGAGATAACTCTTGGAATTTATGGCACTGCGCACAAATTCGACCGCATCATGTTCTAGCATGGGCCATAAGTAACCCATCCGGTGTATTTTCTAAGTGGTGGCATGGCCACCGAAGTGGCCTCCACATACCCCACTATGTGACTCGTGAAGGATATTTTTAGATTCTTGTACATCTACACATCTCAACTAGCATTCCATCAAAGGCTTTGTGATAGAGCACCTATTCTAGAATGACATACTTAGTGATAATTATACACAACCACC
The DNA here is from genome assembly GCA_018340775.1 of Taxus wallichiana var. yunnanensis. Classification (NCBI taxonomy): domain Eukaryota; kingdom Viridiplantae; phylum Streptophyta; class Pinopsida; order Cupressales; family Taxaceae; genus Taxus; species Taxus wallichiana. Next base: position 186,319,104 of record CM031235.1, read on the forward strand.
TTCTTTGCTATGACATTGCCCCTTTTGGGTACGTATGGTCCATGATAAAGTTCATAATATCGGTGTACCAAGGACATGTAGATATTGAGGCTTGGTTTTGACAAAATATACACATTCATTAGGAAAATCTAAGTCTACCAGATCACCTCCATCCAACTAGTTATCAACTAACCAAATCAATGATTTGTCCCTTAACAAACTTCTGATTTACAAACGTTAGTTCGAACTCACCCATTAGGGTTATGAAACATCCTGCCTTCTTAGACAAAGACCCTTGCGTGAGGAACATCCGCAGTGATCATCCTAACAATAAATCTTTTTTTCTTGGTTCAACATGTAATGCCTTAAGTGTTTTGTTACAAAGACTATAGCAAGGCATTCCTTTTCTGCTTGTGTGTAGCATGTTTCATAATCAAGTAGAGTTCGACTAATGAAATACACTACATGCTCATGCTTATCATCATCCTCCTGAGCCAACATACAAGCTAATGAAACATCAGTAGCTCATGAGTATAGGATCAATGGGTGATCGACTTGGGTGGCATGAGTGTGGGGGGAGATAGTAAGAATCGCTTAACCAAATCAAATGCTTCATTGCATTCCCTAGTCCAAATACTGCAGCAACCTTTCTTTAACAAATTATTGATCGGATGAATAGCAAAGGTCAAGTCAGGGACAAACCTTCAGATTGCACCAAGTTTCCCAAGGAAATATCTAATACCAAACTCATCTGATGGTGGGACCATTTCAAGCACAACTCATATTTTAGTTGGGTCGACATCAATCCCTTGTGAAGATATAATGTAACCCTAGAGCTTACCTCCTATTACACCAAATACACATTTCTATGGATTCAACATAACACCATTCTTGATTAATTAAGAAAGGATGATATGAAGAACTTCTGGATGATCACAAGCACTTCTTGGCCTTAGCCAGAAGGTCATTAATGTAGGATTCCATGATCTTGTGAAAAAGGTCATGGAATATATAAGTCATTTCCTGTTGATACGTAGCGCTAGCTTTCTTGAGACTGAATGACATGACTGCATAATAGTATGTCCCCCAAGGAGTTATAAAGGTGGTTTTAGCTTGGTCCTCCTGATAAATTTTGATTTGGTTATACCCCAAAAAACCATCCATAAGAGATAACAACTCAAACCGGTTGTTGCATCAACAATGACGTCAATGGATGGTAATGGGAAATCATCTTTGGGACAAGCCTTGTTTATATCTCAGAAGTCGATGCAAATACAAATCTTTCCATTCTTTTTCAGAATGGGAATGATGTTAGAAACCCATTGTGAATAATCAACCAGCTTAATGAACCCTACTTGAAGAAGTTTCATTACTTCTTCCTTTACCATGAGGGCTACCTTTGGTTTCATTGGTCTTGACTTTTGCTTGATTGGTTTAGCATCCGGCTTAGTGACAAGGTTATGGACTGTGATGTGTGGTGTAATCCCCATCATTTCCTGGTAACTAAACGCAAAGGCCTTTTGATGTTCTCTAAGGATTCGAGTATGTATTTCTATCTCCTCAGGAGTTAAGGAAGACCCTAACTTTAGAATTTTCGGCTCTTCCTCTGTTCGATGTTTATGTCTATGGTTCCTTCAATTAAAGAGGCATTTCCCTCCTCAAATTCTGGTGGGGCCGGAGGCAACTCCAAATCCCCCATTTCCTCTACCTCATAAACCTCCAGATCTCTTCCCAGAGAGGATTCAATCATGGGATTCCCAAAGTAGGAGGAGGAGAGTGGAATTAAGGAGAGGTATATCTTGTGGTAAGCAAGATGCAAATTTGCAAGAGTGTTTAGGTAATCTAAAGTTACGTCATTACTACCAACAGGGTTTAAAATATCAGATTGACTCTCAGATTCCACATATGTCAACATCGATGTTATTGGAACTTTGTGAACTAAGGGTTTGACACGAATTGAAACCACGAAGTTAGTGTCCTATAGGTCGATGCTAGGAGTGAAACATGAAGATGAAGTTTCTATCGAGTCTGCAAGAATATTTTGTTCACATGGAACTACCTCTATTGATATAAAGTCAAATTCCTTCATCATACTTAACATCGTCATTTTTTAAAGCTATAAATGTTTAGCTTTGGTTTCATATACTTTGGATATCTAATTTGCAACCAATTTTGAATCACCTAACTCCCTAATATTAGCGATGCACATTCTCTTAGCGAAAATTAGACCCAAAAGGAGAGCTTTATGTTCAACACCATTTTTGTGCATTCTAAGTCCAACTTGAAGGTGATAGGTAGAATCCTTCCTCCAGGTGAAGTAAGGATTACACCTGCCCCCGCACCAAAGTGAAAATTAGCCCCATCAAAATGAAGGGTCCAACAGCTACTTGGAAAAATGGATGCTAGATCGTCAGTCGTATCTTCCCCTTTCACCTCGCCACTTCAACCCCGAGACCCTTTTATGTTGGGAGAGAACCAAGCCCCAGGGTATATCCAATACCCATGGAATTGAAAGGAAGAATTATAGGCAAATCATTTTCCAATAGTTCAATGATTTTGGCCATGGTTCCCAGCGATACTGTCTCTATGACCACAGTTTCATCCTTGGTTGTTGGAACCCCCTCAATCAACCCCATGACCTCTAACTCTGTCATGGGGACTAACTTTTCTTCTAGTTTTGTACTCGTAGGTTTATTCAATTGGTTTGCAGGAAGCTAGAATTCAGAATGAACACTGGCCTTTTCCTTAAATTAGCCAAATGTATGTCAAAAGGCTTTGGGTCACCTTGTGCCATAAAGACCTTCCCTAAATGTAGGAATCTTACTTCTGAAACAAGGTAGAAGGGATTGCCTTCATGTGATGGATCCAAGGATGACCAAGAATCATATTATAATTGGTTTCCCGATCTATAATATAAAATTCAGTTAAGACTGTCTTGGGCCCGAGGGTGACTGGCAATACTATGGTTCTAATTGACGTTGCTTTGAGGCTGTCGTAACCCCTTAATGTGTTTCTTGTTGAGGAGAAATTAGTTTCCCCATACCCTAACTTTTGCAGAAAAGAGAAGGGGACTATGTTAATTGTCACTCCTTCATCGATCATCGCACATTTCACGTAATTGTTATAGATCCAAACTTGTAGAAACAAGGCTAGATCTCCCCTACGAGTTATCTCAGCATCTGTTGGCATCTTACTTATGTTGAATACAAACCCAATATCTCTTTCGGGCTGCCCTAGAGGGAAAACATTGAAATCTATATGATTGACTTGTGTTTCTGGCGGTGGGGTAACATTAACCAAATGACCCAAACCTAACGCTTCTAATAATGTGGCTCTATGAGCAGGAGAGTTTTTCAGCAGATCCAAAAAGGAAATGTGTGAAAAGGTCTTAGTTAAATCACTAATTAGATCATACGCTCCTACTGGTTTTCTTAGTGTATCATGGACACTCCCGACACGTCTTGGATAAATCAGAAAAGGTTGGGAAGAATAGTCCTTGGCTCTTGTTATGGCATTAACTTGGGGTTCAAAGCATCTAATTCAACCAAACCCATGATTTTAGTCTGTTGATGACCATCCAAAGGAGGTGCCACTTGCGGGCCTGACGAGGTTGAAGCCTCATGATCATTAGCCCCTATCATGACGCCCTTATTGGAACCATTTGGATCAAGTCTTCTGTCCTTAGGATGCATGGGAAGGGGATCATTAAAGATCCCGAGCGGGGTGTTTTGTGGGGACACTGGCCCCATGTAAGCATTTTGTGTTGGCACAGTAGGGTTTGCCAGGAACATGTCAACAAACAACTATTGATGCTCCTCTGGAAAATGTTGTAATAATTTGTTATAATCATGACATGTTCTTGTGTCATGTACATGAACCCTATGGAAACCACAATACAAGTTAGGATTGTAATCTCTAGGTCTTTGGTTTAGTCCTTATTATGGTCCGAAACCACGATTATCATTTGATTGTTGATTACTATGGTTAAAATTTCAAAATATATGATCCCGATTCTAGGATTGGTTACTATACCCACCTAGGTATCGATTAGGACTTGGGGGTGGTGCTTGCCTCTGTTGTTGAGGTTGTGATTGTTGTTGCTACTGTGGAAAATTAAAATCCATAGTGTTCACAGAGGGTGAGAAATTATTGTTTCTCTGACCGTTGCCATTGTTGTTGTTATTTGTAGTATTCGTGTTAACAGGATTAACGACATTAGGCTTTTTAGGTTGGTTAGTTACACCATCAGTCGTAGCTCCACGATTCTTGTTAAGGATTTTTGGTCCTTGATTAACATTTATGTTGTTTGAATAGCTAGGATTTTTTGACTAGGGGTAACTAACTTCCCGTTTACACCATAGGTCTTACGACCACTATCAATGGCCGCTTGGTTGATTCGGAGAGCACCTTCCAACACCTCCTCATAGCTCTTGAGGGGGAACTTTTGAACCTCCTCCTTCATTTCTCTGTTAAGAGAGTGAAGGAATAAATCACAAAGTTCCATTTGATCCATATTGGGAGTGCTTGTGAAGGAATAGAGGACCTACCGCCACCTTTAAATGAAGTGGGCTGCAGATTCATTATGTTCTTGCTTGATGTGCAGGAATTATCTGATTCTGTCCTTAACAATTTGTTCATGTCAAAGGATTTGATGAACTCTGAAACGAGTTTTTAAAGAGATGTATAGAAACCTTTGGTATTTTGTAATACCAGTTGAGAGTGATACCTTCTAACATCTTAGGGAATATTTTCACAACAACTGTGTCCCATGGGAGAATATTTCGAATGGCTATAGTGTAGGATTTAATGTGAGCATTTGGATCACCCTCCCCTTTAAAATTTGGAAGATCAGGGAATGGCCTTGGGAGCATGACTGTCCGAATGGAAAAGTCTAGAGGCTCCTTTAGGTATTCAGAGTAAGTTCCCATTGCATAAGTTTCAACCATTGAAGGTCCTTGTTGGGGAGGTAAGGGTTGCATCGTCTATTGAAAGAGGATGGCGTAAGTATTTTTGGGGCATATGACATTCCTTATGGATAGCCATAAGGGCTCGGATAGGTATACGCATCTCCCTATGGTGTTTTAGCGTACATGTTCATGTAGGAGGGTTGGCCTCCGGTATGGAGCCAAAGGAAAAAAACCAGGAATACTACATTCCCGGTAGGTATAGTGTTTGAGAACACATTTTCAGTTGGTTCTGTTGTGAGTATCCATATGCAGCGTAAGGGGGCATACATAGAGTACTTGTTCCAGTTAATAAATCCACAAGGTTTGGAGCACCCATGTAGTTTGGAGGATTTTGTGCAATGGATGTTTGCCCATAATTTGGAAGATATTACACAAGCTTTGATTTCCCTATATATGAATTCTTGGGTCTTCTGAGCAAACTCCAACTCTTTGACTTTATCCACCAATGCGGAGATAACATCCTTTGTTGGTGAGGCGTTATTTTGCCTAGGCGCCTATGGTCTTAGAGGCTGTGGGGAGTGTGATATCCCACTATAAATTGATCATTATGTTGCCACCCCTCGTTGGTGATGTTTTCATTTATGGGAGGGGTTAGATTACTATTTTGAAGTGAGAATTTCACCATGTCCTTGCAACCTATCATAGGCGCGGTCCATTTCTCGGGAGGTGTCATTTGTTCCTAGCATGTTGTGCTAGGTAGTCCTCATCTAGAGGTGGAAATTGATCGATTGCATACCAATGGGATTTCGGTATAACACCCATGGAGATGAACTTACTTCCCCAGTGAAAGTCATGTTATTATAACTGGACTATTCGGGGGGTAGGTCTGTAGGATTTGATCAATTTCTTCTATACGAATGGAAGAACAAACATTAACCGAGTGGAGGAGAATATTATGAGTGTTAGATATTTGATCCGACCATGTGGAAAGTGAGGGGGAATTTTGTTGCCCAACTGTTAGATAACTATATATGCCGTAACCCGGAATGGGCCGGCCATATTCATCAAATCCCGACATATTCGGGGGGTATGAAAATACCCACCTTTGAATAAAGGGGGAATGTAAATTGAAAATGTTTAGAGACTAGCTCTTCACGTCGGGTTCACCAATTTTGTATGATAGAAAATCAACACGTGACCTTCTTCACACCCGACCTCCCGAGGTCATGCCAGACAGCCGGTGTGGAATGGAAATGAAAGTGGAAGTGATGGTGGTGGTCAAACTAGTTGGGAAATCTAATGTCTTCTACACACAATAATGGAATCTGTGAATCTAAGGCAATGAATGCTCTCCTAACTTGAAGGGGTTTAACGGTATGGTCAGATATGATAGCTACTCGAAGGCTCTAATCTATGTCTTGCTCTGTACGAGAATCTATTGGCTGGTTATGGGAAATGTGAAAAGTAACTGCGGGTGCCTTGTATGGATTTCCAGACAAGGTCATGGAAGTGTGATAACAAAAGGCACTATGGATCTACAAGAACTATGGTCATTTCTATGGTCTTTTCTAGAAATTCTTAGCTGATTAGCTACTATGTCCAATAATGAAAATTTGGGTAATGATGTAAGTGGAAGTGGTGAAGATATGAATACCCTTTGTGTGTAAACTAGTATCAATGTCTAAGCTGGTTAGTAGGCCCGTTAGGTGCTTTGGGACCTATGGATCATAGCTGAAGACTCTTTGAGGTGAGGTCTGTGTATGGTTACGCATGCAATCAAATCCTATTTTCTAGAGAATTCCAGTAAGTCGTAGGCTAATTTTACAGCGATGTTCAATGTTTCTAATTGATTTATCTTTTCAATGAATGTTGTGGGTGTTCATAAGACTGTTAAGCATAAGCTTGTTTCAATTTCAGTTATTATCTCGGTCCATTAGGTTGCGGGACCATAAGATCACAACTCTATGTCTTCCTCTGTTGAGGACTGTTGATGGTCATCCAAAAGACAATTGGTTTCCTTCTAACAAATAAACTATCTAACAAGAGAAATCTAACCTATGTTTTTGTTATTTTCTCAGTATATCAGGTCAAAGAAAATAAACAAGATAATCTATAGAAAGTAAATGTTTTAGTTCTTTTATAACTTTTCAAAAAATGCATGTAATCTAATAAACAATTCAAAACCAAACAATTGGATGTGGCTAATTATTTGTGTAGATGTATGATCTAAATCTAGAATCTACTCTAATTCAATCAAAGTCTTTCCAACCCTACCTCATAAGTGAGAAACAAATCACAACTCTAACAAAGCTATTATTTCCACAGACTTTCCTAACAATGTTGAAGAGAAAACTTCCTATTTGTTTTGATCTACTTGCAATTGAACAACTAATTGAAATGAATTAATTCTTTACTATATTTGATATGTAACTAACAATTTGATAAAACAAAGCAAACAAATACACAATTCCAACCTGGAAGAACAAGAGCTTGATAATTCCAACAAGATCGATATATGTCCCCTCAGTTCTTTCCTTTCTCTGAGTGTTCATGTGAGTCCAAGGGATTGGGAATGCAAAGAACAACAACAAGAGGATGGTGCTTGAGTAATGGTGGCTTGGAAGCAATCTAGACACAATGCAAGTAGAAGAGAGATAGCACAAGAGATCGAGCTTGACTATGCAATTTCTAGCAATACTATGGCGAGAAAAATAAATAAGAAACACCAAATTCTCTCATAGGCCTTTTACTTGAATACAAGCATGGAATATATTAGAATGGAAAATAGAAGATTACTTCATGCACAAGGTTAAGAATAGGGAGTTCCACTTATTAAATCTATTTAAAAATAGAAGAAGCAAGGAGAACCATGCAAAAACATTTTTTTTTAGCAAATTCGGCTCACGGATGCGTTCTAAAATCAAACTTAAGTGAAGTGTCACATGTAATTTTTCGCATGAACATTCGGAAAATCGGACCAGATCGTCGCCTGCTGCTGTGCGGGCGGTGGTTTTAGGACCGCCACCCGACCGGGTGGAGGTTTGTAAACCTGCCGCCTAGGCGGGGTGGTGGTTTTGACACTTATGGCCATAAGCAAACACAGAAAGAAAGAGGAAAGCTGGAAAATGCAAATAAAATCTATGTAAGGCTTTCTAGGCTAAAAATATATACTACAAGTGGGTTTTCAAGCTCAAACACCTTCTCAAAAGGAATTTAAATCATCATTGGGGATTCTCGTAACCATTTTTCCGACAAGACAACACATGTACTTTTGGGTGCGTATGATTACCAAAGCGATATATTCAACACCATATTGATTTGATCCCAGGATCGGCCCTTCTAAACTAGGCAGCCTATCGGATGAGTCTAACACAGAGTGAAGAGTTGAATAGATAAGTGACAAATCTAATACATAAAGGGTTAGTGAGAGAAAGCATGAGTCCATGTGCAACTCCAACATTATTGACTCCAAAAAATGGAGATTGGAGAATGTGTGTAGACAATAGAGCCATAAACAAGATCACAATTAAGTATCGGTTCCCAATTCCAAGATTGGATGATATGATGGATGTGCTAGTGGGAGCCGATATTTTAGCAAGATTGACCTATGGAGTGGGTACTACCAGATCCGAATCCATGAAGGGGATGAATGGAAAACGACTTTCAAAACAAAAGATGGATTATATGAGTGGATGGTGATGCCATTTGGGATATCTAATGCACCCAGTACATTCATGAGGTTGATGAACAGAGTACTCCAAGAATACAATGGTAAGTTTTTTGTTGTCTATTTTGATGATATTCTGATATTTAGTAAGACAGTGGAAGAACACTTGTTACATATGAAATTGGTGTTAGACTTGTTATGTAAAGAGAGTCTATATGCAAACTTAAAGAAGTGTAGATTTCTTCAAAAGAGTCTTATTTTTTTGGGATTTTTCATATCAGAGGATGGAGTGAGGATGGATGAGGAAAAGTAAAGGCAATTTTGGAATGGCCTATTCCAAGGAATGTGACAGAGGTTCATAGTTTTCATGGATTGGAAAATTTTTATAGGAAGTTCATCAGGAATTTCAATAGCATTGTTGCACCCATAACAGAGTGTACAAAAGGGAGGGAGTTTGTATGGACCAAGGTAGCAACAAATAATTTTGAATTGTTGAAGAAGAAAGTGTCAGAAGCACTGTTTTGGTATTGCCATATTTTAGCAAGGTCTTCGAGGTTGACTATGATGCCTCACATGTCGGGATTGGAGCTGTGTTGAGTCAAGGACAACCTGTGGCATTCTTTAGTGAAAATATAAATGAAGTCAGGATGAAATATTCTACTTATGATGTGGAATTTTATGCTATTGTTCAGGCATTAAGGAACTGGAGACATTACTTGGTAGCAAAGTAATTTGTACTCTTCACTAACCATGAAGCCTTGAGGTATGTAAACACACAAAGAAACTAAATAGTAGGCATGCAAAATGGGTTTCATTTTTGCAAGAATATAATTTTGTTTTAAAGCATAAGTCTAGTAAGTAGAATCAAGTTGTTGATGCCTTGAGTAGGCGTGTAGCCCTTTTGACAACAATGGAAAATAAAGTAGTAGGGTTTGAGGCAGTTAAGGAATTGTATGAAGGTGATCCAGATTTTGGTGATGTTGTGAGATAACTTAAGGAGCCTACAGTAGGTAGTGATTCTTTTGATTATTTGATACAAGATGGTTATTTGTTTAGGGAAACAATTGTGCATCCCTATTTGGTTCAATGAGAGAAAATATTATAAGAGAATTGCATAGTGGGGGTTGGTTGGACACTTTGGTATAAGTAAGACAATTTCTCTTGTTATAGAAAAGTATTATTGGCCAAAGGTAAAGAGGGACATAAGTAGGGTTGTAGCAAGATGTAGAGTGTGTCAAATGGCTAAGGGCCATGCATGAATATTGGGTTGTATATGCCATTACCTATCCCTACAGGGCCATGGGTTGATTTGAGTATGGATTTTGTGTTAGGGCTTCCTAACACACAGTGAGGGAATGATTCTATCTTTTTGTGGTTGATAGATTCTCTAATATGGCACATTTCATTTCCTATAAAAAAACTAATGATACTTCCAGAATTGCAGATTTATTTTTTTAAAAGTGGTTAGATTGCATGGAATTCCAAGAACGATCACTTCAGATCGGGACACGAAGTTTTTGAGTCACTTTTGGAGGACTATGTGGAAGAAATTGGGGACACAACTATAGTTCAGTAGTGCATATCACCCCCAAACTGATGGCGACGCAGTAGTGAGCGAAGCTTGGGAAATCTCCTACGTTGTATAGTTGGAGAAAAGCCAAAACAATGGGACTTAGCTTTACCTCAAGCTGAGTTTACATATAATAGCTTGGTAAACAGGTCAATAGGGAGGTCTCCTTTCTAGATTTTATATGGTAGGAATCCCAAGGGGGTCCTAGATCTAATTGTTCTACTAGGTGAAGATGAAACTAGTGATGATGTAGAAGCATTTGCAGAACACATTCTACAGCTGCAAGATGAAGTGAGGGAAAAGCTGAAAGTGAGTAATGCACAATATAAAATAGCTGCAGATGCTAGTAGGAGAGTAAGTGTATTTGAAGAAGGAGATATGGTGATGGTTCATCTTAGAAAAGAGAGGTTTCCAAAGGGGACATATAATAAACTCAAGTATAAGAAGATTGGGCCATGTAGGATTATGAAGAAAATGAGTGATAATGCCTACAAGGTGGAGCTACCTAAAAAATTTGCTATCTCACTAGTTTTTAATGTTTTTGACTTATATAAGTTTCCAGGTCATGATGAAAATTTTTCAGAGGAGGAAGAAATAAACTGGAAGCAACAGATGCCAAAGAAGAAAAAGGAGAGGGTAATGCGTGTCTTGGACCAAAAGACAATCACTACTAGACATGGGAGCTACAAATAGATATTTGGTATAGTGGGAAGGTTTGCAGAAGAAGAAAATACTTGGATTCCTGAGTGGGAGTTGAAGAAAATTAACAATGAAAAATTAGATGAGTTCCGTCAATAGAATTCATAGGAGCTGAATTCTTTTCAACCAGGGGAGAATGATGCGGGAGCATAACTTGCAGAGACCATAACTTTTGATCCGACCGTTGGATCGTCCTAAAATTTTACAGGTGGTAGATATACATTAGTAATATGTTGGGGTCGACTTCACTTGCAATTTTGTGCCCATTTTGGCATGTTTTTAGGCCCGGATTCTTTCATCTAGTGGCCTATAATTGGTTTCGAATGTTTTTTTCACTTTTGACTAGGTATTAGAACTTTAATAACTTTTTTTGTGCTTGTTAGAATAAGTACAAATTTCACGTGAGCCCAAATTTATGAAGGCATATTTGGCATGCAAAATTTGGGGTTGATCTCGAGTTGTTTTACTAGTAGGTAATTTTTGGCATTTTAGGGTTTTTGGCATTTTACGGTTGTTTGGCATTTTAGGGTAGACTTGAAATAAAAGGAGTGTAATGATGTAATAGATCAGTGTGAATTCCAGAATGAGAAGTAAACTATTTTGAAACTCCTGGTTTTTATTTGCAAAGTTATTTATGTGTGTTTTTGGAGGTATTTTAACCTCTTATAGCTGGATTCACATCGAATTATTTTTCATGATCGGACTTTGGAAACCATACTTCCTTAACTTTAGGAGCAACAACTTTCTTGTTTTTTCTAGTTGAATTAAGATGAAAAAACCTAGCAATGTGTCCTTTTTATGACAAATATGGAAAATAACATGATGTATACCTCTTGAATGAAAACTATGATTTCTTCCATTGCTCCATGGATACTTAAACTTAAAATACCTCCTACAATCCCTTACTCTATGACCATACTCATTGCAAGAAAAACAATAACCATGAAAAATTACATGCCTCATAGAATTTTTTTGTCTTCTTGAGTGTGACTTCTTTATATTGACCTTTCTTACACTTGCATCCTTCTTTTTGATCTTTATTTAAACTAGGAATAGCTTCATGACTTGGTATATTGGGCTTCTCATCACCTCCGATATTATTTTTGTGGTTTTCAATGTAAACCAAGACCAATCTTATCACCGGAAGACTTCTAACTACTTAAAATCTCATCTAGGGCCATAGTGCTCATCTCCAACATCTCATAATACTTCACCTTTCTATATTCCTTCCCAATTCTTCCTTAAAATACCTCAATTATAATTCATATTTGATGCAATCACCCTATTTAGCCTTTAGGTTTTCCATCTACTGCCTTGATCTTGACACATTATTCTTTCTTGGTCTTGAGATAAACTGACAATCCTTCAACTTGAGATTCCATTTCCTTGATTCTTTACTTCAATTTGAGATTCTCCAATCTTTGATGCACTAATTCAACATACAAATCTACTTCATCCTCTTCATTTCCAAGATTATCATAAGCACTACTGAAACTAACCTCTAAGGGGCATAGTTTGGACTTCAACTAGTTACACTCATCTTCCTTTGAACTCAAACTTGTTCTTGCAACATTTATCTGAATTTTTATCTCTTTGATGATTTCTCTATCCTTCTTGACAGCTAATCTTAACTCTTGACACTCTCTCCTCAACTTCTTAGCCATCTTGTGCTTCAAAGGATCACCTCAATTTTTTTAAGCTTACTTCAAAGGGCCCAGGATCTAATACCAATTATTGGAAGCAAAACCATTTGGTGGGGTGAATCAGTGGGGATAAAATAACGTTTCATTCACTTTAATCATTAACATTCATCAACCATTAAACTTAGCATATCTATTAATATTAATCAATGCAACACAACCATTATAACATATGTAAGAGTAATATAAGAACACATGGAAACCAAATGTAAGTGGGAACCCCTAAAAGGGAAGAAAAATCAATGAAAAAATACTTGATTATAGACATGTTTTGAATTTAGTTGAACACCAACTCAACAAGGAGCACAAATCCCTAGGTTTAGTGAGGCACCAATCTCACAAGGAAAATTAACCCTTAGTTTAGTATAGCACCAAACCTACAAGGAAGAACCAACTCCTAGACGACTCAACACCATAAAAATAAATCTGGAATGAATTCCATCTCTCAATTTTTTTCTCACACAACTGATGATGACTCTATGAATCTCACCCTCCTCTCTATCTTCCTCAAAACATCTCTCTAGCCTCCAAGCAAAATAACTTCTTTCAATCCGATTTCACCATCTTCCCTAGCTCAACATATTCATCACAATCTCTAGAACATATTCAAATTTTCATTTTCCCCCTTATATATCAAAAATACCTCTCACACTTCCACGAGTAGGTTGCACTTTTCCTCCTCTTACTCAACTAGCCCAAATTAGCCTTCTAACTTTCCTTTATACATGTTTCTTATTTACAATTCACTTGGGTTGGACATTATAGATTAAAAATACTCCTTACATCATAATAAAATAATAAAAATACCACCCATTGGACTATATAGTCTCCTACATCACCTAGAGCCTTCTAGAGAACCATCGGGACTCAGAAGCCCTAAAACTACAAAAATAAGCAAATGGCCATAAGAGGAATGTTCTAGACCAAAAAAACTTTACAAAATCATGGAACACACTTAGACATGTTTTTTAAGCCTTCAAAAACCACCAAAAACCATGAAACAAATAGTAAGAATCATCCCACGTCATGAAGCCACTCAAGAGCATGCACAAACAAACACCCCAAAAACTAGTCCTTAGAAATCAAACATAATAACTTGCTCAAATATTATCAAAAACTAAAGTTTTATATATCAATGGAAATTTTTTGACCTCAGGGTCATCACCAAACTCAAAATATGCCACAATTATTCATGCATCACCTCCAAAATAGCTCGGCACCCATAATGCTCCAAAGCGCCAAAAACTACCTAAAACCCAAATCGTCGAAAAATAGGGCACACTTGACCTCCTAAAGGCTCTACCATGATATTAAAATATCATTTACACAAATAATAACTCCAATTATTCCATAAATTCTAAATTATTCAATAGGTTCAATGGAGAAATTTTCCACAAACTAAACTTTTCTAGAAACTAGCATTTTTGAGTGGGGCCAAAACAAACCCATAACCTCTAAATCACATCAAATGAAATACAGAGGAGTCATATACAATATCCAATCATCAAATTTTAAAAATAAATCAATTCTTGGTCACTATACTCAAGATCTTACAAGTCACTACAAAGCTAGGGTTTTAAGGCGGTTTTAAAGTTGTTTACCTTCCTAAAGATATTTCATAAAAATATGGCGATAAAAATACCTCATTTAAATTTTAAAATATTCATAATATACCTATTCAACTATCCCCAATATATCATGTCCCCGTGGAAAGCATACACTCTCCACCGAGCATCGAAAGTCAACTTTTAATTTGAAAAACTCACATTTGGAAGCTCGGTTTTAGTAAAAATGGCATAACTTGCAAAATATTCAACATTAGGTCCTAAATGTTTGACCACACCATTGTATCATATTTCAAAAAAATCCAATTCTCACATATTCTCAAATATACCTTTAATTATTGACTCCACCGCACTAAGACATGCTTTCTTAACGGTTAGGTCTACAGAGCAGCCTAAAAAAACTATCTAACACTGAAACGGCACTATAAGACACGTGTAAGTGTCCTAATATATCATACTCATGATTCCCATACTCTCACAATGTATATAAATATTCTACATGTTTCATTTCACCATGCCATGCCTCCTTCTCGCTCTTTAGGCCTCTAGAACAAGCACCTATAACATGTTTGTTTCACCAAATCTAACCTCAACTCCACTTTTCCAACCTTGAACACCTATTAGGAGATTCAACACACAACATTACATCACTACAAATTCCTCCATGACTTTGTAAGACTCTATAATCCAACAAACTATTTCAAGACATCTTGGACCATCACTAGGACCAAACAATCTCAATAAGAAACTTAACACTACAAATCAGCCCTCATGTTTCTCTTTCCTTTTGACATCAATGATCTTAGAAAATACTGAAAACATCTTCACTTTGACATCAATTACAACACATGTAAAACAATTATCTCCACTAAAACGGATAAAATAATTTATTTCATTCATCATCATATCATATGTCATCTCAAAGCATCCCTCATAAAATCATTACAGACATAATGGTCAATCATTTAAGAATAAGAAGGCTAAAATTTTTTGTGACACTTATATACTAAAACTCAATTTCTCTACACCCTACTATCAATAGGTTAATTTTCAAGCCAAATCATCAAACAAAACCCTTACCAAAATGTTTACTAGACTAGTAAAGATTGTCACCTTCAAATCCCTTTGCATTATGGCCTTGTTGAACTAGTATTCAAACCCCTGTGGGTGTTATGCCCTTCTCTCTATTCTTCCCATTGAATTATGTAATTATGACACCTTAATTACAATAGGTGCATGGGTACTCTAACACACCCCTTCATAACCCAACATGGTCATTTTCACTAATCTACCAACTTACATTCATCATTTCATCACTTGCAACCACAAAACAAACTTAAATAAATGAAAAAAAAACTAAAACAATCTAAACAACCTAAAAACCCTCCCAAAAATTTAAAACAAATTAAAACCCATTTTATAGCTGAAAAATCCATAAAATATAAGTAGTTGAACATATCCCACAATGGTGTTGATTTATGCAGATTGGTGGTGATCCGTTGAAATAGAATCGATACTATATAAACCAACTCGGGACTTTACCAAAAGGATTATAGTTTTCATTTTTAATTATGAATTCATTTTTATTCACTAAGTCTTCAAACCTATTTGTAACAATCCCAAGCTATCCAATATCATATGTGGATCAACCATGAAGATTCATAGGAATCTCATGATATTAAATTCCCTTTCGCAACAATCAATTTGCACACCCATTCAACCTTGACTTATTTTTTGACTCATAAAGGTAATTCTCTTTTACTTGAAACATTTTCATTCCATTATTAAATTTAATATCATCAGCCATTTGTCTTAACTCTCACAAAAATATTTTGTATCAATATAAAATCATAAACTTTCCAAATCATGTTTGATCAACTTGGGTTTAATAGTGATCGAAATTGATCTACTAGATCGACACCAATTCATTGGATCTCCATCCTTTGTGGTAAAAAATTATCTATTTTGTGTATTTCATATATCTTGTCATATTTTTTAACCAATAATCACTTATAATCAATTATTTCTTGTAAGCCTTTATTTTTGTTAGATGACACTTCTAGGAGCAATTTATTGACTAGACGCCATCTTCAAATTAGCGACTATGTAAATACCTTTTTGTGGGAAGATTCAAATATCAACTATGAACTAAGTCTTTGTGCCATCACTTTCACACCCAATCTAGATGAGATCACTAAGTAGTTAGAAGTTATCCTCAAACAAAGTGACAAGGCCAACCATTATTGGGAAGACATTTTCAACCCTCCCCATCCTATCATCGAGGACGTTGATTGAGTCCTTCCATCCAGACATTACGCATCCTAAATTTTTTATTCTATATCATTTGTAATCTTGTCATGATTTCCAGCTTAATTGTCTAAAAGTGAGTTAACACTGTCAAAGGAATCCCTTTGGTTCCTGGGATTGGCCTTTTCTAAGAAACTCGCCATATTATTATCTAACATCTCTCTCGTCAAGTTGTTTATTTATGTGTAGGTTTTCTCATTCTCTGGAAGAAGAGTATCTTGTGCCCATTTGGATACGTACAACTTCACATTATCAATGCAAGTATCGTTAAAACCTATTATTTTCTAAGTTTTAGTGGTTTTTCACATAACAAGAACGAATCCTAAAATCTACTAAAACATTTCCACAAAATGAAGAAAATATGCATATCAAAAGAACTAGTAGAATGAAAGAATGGTCATTCATGGAACAAGGAAAATATAAAGCTACAAAACATAAAATACTAGGAAAAATGCAACATAATCCATGGGAGGAGGAAAGATTAGGGCAGGTGGTAAGAAGGATTATGGAGTTAGAATGTTCTTCTTGGATCAAGACAAAATTTAGTACAAATCCATGGATTTTCCAAGGTTCTCAAGTTAAACAAAAAAATTGAAGACAAGATCAAGGTGGCAAGATATTAGAATTCCATGATGCATAAAAATCCATGCCTAATCCAAACTAGGCATCTAATCACTCAATAACCAGAATTCGATTTTAAATAGTGTCATCATCATGCATTAGAGATTTAATGGTGTGTGATTGAAGTAAAATGAGGTTCCCATACCTATCCTATAAAATCAATGGTAATTATTCATTGGTACATGTAGGGTGGTTGAATTCATTTGTCACTAGATGTGATCATTTCTCTCTTCTTCCTCTCTCAAATTCTATAAATATAAGTGCAAAAGTGAGATAAAAATGGTTCACTTTTCTCGCCAAGTTTAAGAGCTATGTCCTTTTGAACTCAAATATTTTACTCATGAGCCTCTGTAACATTCCTGTGAATATTTCAGTTCCTCCACCATGTTATCTTGTAAATGGATAAGTTCTTAATATTATATACAAGTTTGATCTCTTTGCTTTTAATTCATTAATGTTTAACATGGATATTGTGATCGTCTTCCTTTCCTTTAGTATTATTCTATTTATTTCTTACAAATTTTTATGTTCACTTTGTCTTGGATCTTCTCATGTATTATTATATATGTGTCCATGTAGCTAGAATTGACCCCTATTCTATTTTGGTGCATCACCTCTCTTTATTTCAACATTTCTCTTTCAACCTTGGTCCCTTGGAATTCTTAAGATAGGATTAGATAGTAGTAGTTTAGTGTTGGTTAGTTAGTCACTAGTGAGCTAGGATAGAAGGATCCAACATTCTCTAGGGATTGACCTCAAAAGTGCCATTTTCCCACACTTTGGAGGTCTTTCAATGTCTCGTTGACGTGTTAAAACTTCCAAATTTAATAAGAGTGCAATCTCGGGTGTTAATATTTTTAGCATACTGGTGGGATAATTTTAGGCATTTATAGCTCACTTTTGATTTTCTTTCCCAAATATTAATGTGCATTTTAAATGATTTAAACCTTTAGATGCATCTTTTTACACATATGGTGACTCTAAAATTTATATCTTTGTGTTGAAGCAGATCAAATACCCATTTTTATGAGAAGGATACAAACAAGACATAGCATAAAAAGAGGATAATATTTTTATTATCTACAACTTTCACCGAGAATAAGAAGAAAAATATCAGTTTAGAGGTCTCCTTCACTGGCCAACAAAAATATTTCCACTCCTCCTAGTATATCCTTATCTTTATCCATAAAAATATAAGACTTTTCCTTCATGGTGCATCAAATAAATTTACCATTCGTGATATTTAATGGAGGTATCCCATTAACCCTAACAGTCCTAATGATATCCCGAAGTTTCTCTAACAAGCATTCCATTCTTTACTAGTGACAATATTATGACCCCCATAGAGCATATTCAAGATATTTCCAATGTATGTTCAATTCACTCTATAACTGATGATGATGTACTAGTTGGACTTTTATCATCTTCCCTCAATGGAAAACATTGCAATGGCATATAATTCTATGACTGCTTGATCCATTCATGGGATGAGCTTAGAGAAGAAATTTTCTAACATTTTAAACAATAGGAATAAAATATATCTTTATTAGATCAGAAACTATTAAAATCCCCCAATGAGCTTATGGAAAATTTCAAATTCAACTTTCGAATATTGGGACAAAATTCCAGCTCTTCCGAGACTGACCCCTCAAGGTTATTTCTTATACTTTCTAAGAACTCTAAATTATGATATTTCTATAATGATACAATATATATGAGCTATAACATTACGTGATGTATATAAAATAGATATTATAGCTTAAAATTTTAATACAAGCTAGGAAAATAGCTCCTAAATTACCTACACCCCTATTTCTTGAACTACCTCAAAATATTCAAACTTTCGTCTCTCCGATTCCCGATCCAAATTCTTTATCATCTACCTCCACATATTATTCCTCACATAAGAATGATGATAATTATGACCTTATCTCCTTGGTTAAATATCTATCTAATGAAATTGTCTCTCTCGAAGCAACAAGCTTAAACATATAGAAACTAGTCAAGTTTCAATTATGGATAACACCAAACAACTTAAATAAACCGCAACTTCAGCTCATGGATAACAAAATTTCAAAGAAGAAACAATTGGTAATTTTTGATCCATCCCCTCTTGTGAAAATTTTTCCTCTTAAAGAAAATCATTTTGTAGACTTGAGCGAGAAGAAAATCAGTAGCTTCATCCAAGTAACTCTACCCTTTAGATAGAAAATATGCGGTATAAAGAAAATCTACCTTTTAAAATACCAATTCGACGGTGGAGAAAATAAGAAGAGAATTGTTTATGCCTTTGATGTATAAATCCATGGGTATCCATTGAAACATTGTCAAGTAAATGAAGAAGACAAACCTAAGCATGATAATGTGGGATGTATTTTCCATCCCATCTCAAAGGAACCTCCTATAAGAATATTTATAGTAGTAGTTGTAATTAGAATTGGTTATGTTAAAGTTAAACTTCATGGTCAACTTGTGCCACCGAAGGATGAACATCTAAGTTAGGTTTAAAAACCTCCACCCTTCTACATGTATTTTATTTTGGGAAAGCACCTAGTACATAATTGCATGATAGATTCTGGTGTTAGTACTTCTGTAATGCCTAAGAAAAAAAATTAGGCATTGAGTATAGCCCATGTTCTCGGGGAAAATTTTAATGGTGAATATTCGTTAATTTTAGTGGCAAAATTTTTCTAGGTAGAAATTAATTTTAGGGATTATTTTCCATCCCCGCAAAATATAAATTCCCATATTCTCCTGAATATTTTTGATTGGTAGCATACAGCATATTTTATGCTTCCGATCGACAACATAAATATATGTTGTCAGCCGGTGCAGTGCATAAAATTGTGCTTGCTTAGGCCAACAATATATATCTATGATGACGGCCGGTAGCATAAAATATGTTACTATCCTGTAGTATAAAATATGCTACCGGTGATAGCAAATATTATGTTGTCATCCAAGTAGCATAATTGTATGCTACCGGTTGGTTAAGCATATAAAAAGCTATTATCTGGTAGCAATAAATAGAAAAAAATGGGAATTTTGTTTCACTTACGCCATATTTTGGGAGGACATATTTCTCATTGAGATGATTATTTTAACTACTAACATAAAAAAATTCAAAAATAAATTCCCATACAAAATTAGTGAAATTGTATTTTTTTTTTTAAAATCACTTTTTTTATTTTTGTGTTTGCACCATATTTTGAGAGGACAGTTTCTCATTGATCCGGTCATTTTAACTGCTATTGTCAAAAAATGATTTTTTAAAAAAATTACATATTTTTTTGCTGATATCATATACTATTAGCCGACAGAATAATATATGCTTTCGTTCGTTAGCATAAAATTTTCTACCGACCGATAACATATTAGTGCTAAAGTCAATTTTCCCAAGTTTTCCATTACAATGAAAGTCAATTTTCCCAAATTCACCTATGAATTTCTATGAATTTTTTGGGGGGGTCTTAAAATTTACCCTGCATGTTCTAATGGATTCTATCACCTCGATTGTTCAAATTTCAAAATATTATGAGCGATAAAATATCTTGAGCTAATTCTTCATGTTTTTCTTAGCTTAACCATTTCTAAGATGTCTCGAGTTATTAACTTACCTCCTTTATTTTCCATCTTCTTATCAAGAGATTTCACATCCAAAGTGGGTGGTTATTTGTCTTTGATTGGTCTCGTATGATCTTAAGAACTAGATATGTCATAATATTGATCATCAAATATGATCCAATTTCCTCTTACCATGTTGAATCCTATAACCACGATCCCCTTAATTCTAACTTCATGATCCAAGAAGAAGAAGAAAATGAATCAATGTCAATACAACAATCTACTCCTCTTTTTCAATCCACGATATTTTATTAGACAAATAAGACAATGAGGATTATGAATTTGATCCTAATGATAGATATGTAGAGATAGGTTTGGGAACTTATTACATTCATCAAGATGAATTCACATCCCCCATGTCACATAAAGAAGAAGATGATGCTTCTAGTTTATGAAAAATGTTCTTTGATATTCTATAAGCATAAATGGGGATAGGGCAAGTGTTGTTCTAGTTTCTCCAAAGTGGACAATAAGTTTTTATTTTCTCATAGGTTACAATTTGTATGCTTTAACGAAATGGAAGAATATGAGGCTTTGATTCATGGATTTTTATTAGCAAATACGAGGCATATTAAGGCCTTACAAGTTTTTGGAGACACTAAGATGAATATTCATCAATTCATAGGAAGGTGTGCTACCAAGAATAATATTTTAAAATCTTATAGACATAGACTATGGGATCTCATGGAGAATTATGATTCCATCAAATTGCAAGTCGTGTCAAGGAAGTTAGATGCAAAAGTAAATCAAATGGTGGCAATTGGATCACAATTCTATCCATATGAGGACCTTATCTAAGGTAATGAGTAACATTTTATAATGGTGCTAAGGCCATAAACTCCAAACAATGAGGTCATCTAGAAGGTTTTGAAAGTAATCAAGTAAAGTGTTCATCAAACTTGTAATCGAATTAAGAAAGATATAGTGATCATATTATTGGTGAGTACAAACAAATTTCCTAGAGGATTGGTTACGCTTAAAGATATCTTTGGCCTAGATGATGATATCAAAGAGGAAAGGAAGAATATGAAAAACCAAATAATAATACTATCAATTGGTCAATATCACACAAGACAAGGAGTTATTGCTTAGAAATGTATGTGATGATGGCGAAAAGAAAGATTTCATTTCCTTGTGTTAAAAAAATAGTGATGTTTTTCATGGATTTATGAATATATTAGAGGTTTTGATCCAAATATTTCTCAACATGCTATAAATATTGACCCTAATTAAAAACCAATTAGACAAAATCAAAGACCTATCAATTATAAAATAGATCCCTTTATGATAAAATAATTATCCAAACTCATAGAAACCAAAATCATGTTCCCTATAAATTATTTCTCTTGGTTTTTTAACTTATTCCCTATTAGGAATAATAATGGAGAGATCAAGATATGTTTGGATTTCAGATATTTAAAAAAATCTTCCCTTAATGATCATTATCCTTTTCCTTCAATAGAACAAATTTTACAAAAAGGGCGAGGAGCTGAAATTTTTCCCTTTTTGAATACTTATTCTGCTTCAACCAAATTAGAGTCAAGGAGGAATATCAACATAAGAAAATATTCACAAACAAATGGGGAAAATGTTCCTATGAAAAATTTCATTCATTTTAACTAATGCAAAGTGCTACCTTTTAAAAGGCCATGGATATTGCATATGCAAAGACTATATAAACAAGTTTATTCTCATCTACTTGGATGATATCACAGTTTTCTAAAGTGAAATTGAATATAATATGAAACATCTTGAGAAATATTTTGAAATATGTAGAGAGGTTGCAGTATCCCTTAATCCAAAGAAGTTCATCTCGCAGCGATTACGTAGGTAAAACTTATTGTTCATGTTGTCTCAAAGGAAGGTATTGTTATCGACCCGAAAGGATTTCGGTCATTCTATCTCTCTCATTTTCAACTCATAATAAATCACTACAATATTTCCTTGGAAAGATTTTTTTAGTAAATTCATTCTTAAATTTGTGGAATTTTTCAATCCTATCACCTTAATATTAACTAAATATGTAGCTTTCAAATGGACTAAGGAAAGGAAATATTTTCCAATATCAAAGAGGTAATTGCTCAAGCACCCACACTCATCAAACCATATTATTTAAATTACTTCATCCTATATTCCTATGGATATGAAACTATTCTTATTACGGTGGTGATGCAACAAAGTGGTAAAGTTTTAGAACAACCAGAGAGATTTATTCAATTAGACATTAAAATACCATGATTTAAGATAAAATCATGTGGATAAATAAGTTTTTTTCATCATGAGAGCTCTTAAGAAATTCAAATGTATGCTCGCAACTATCCACATCAAGGTATTTGTGTCCCATACCAGGTGAGATATTTCATCATGGAAACAAAGATCAATGAAAATAGATCTCAAGTGGGTCATAAAAATCATGGAGTATGATGTGACTATCAAGGCTACAAATTAGTTAGAGGAAGAGGACTGTGTGAGAACTTAGTTTTGGATGGTGAAAAGTATTAAGAAACCTTCTATCTCTTAAAATAATAATAGGACTATTCAATCTAGGGTCTTCCTAATGATGGTAGCTAGATTTAATTAAAATGGCCAAATTCTTGTCTCTTGGTGAATACCCTCCTAGTTTCAAAAATACTAAGAGACAAAATTTGAGGTTCTAGTCCATTCCTTATGCATTGTTAGGTAAATTTATTTTTAGAAAGAACCTAGATGGAGTGTTCTTGAGATGAATTGAAGGAGAGAAAGTGAAAAAGTTTTTAGCGGGATTACATAATATTTTATTTGGACAAAATTTCTCTACAAAGGCTACAATAATAAATATCTTGAAAGAAATATAATTTGGTCCTAATTTGTTTCTGGATTCTCATCAATAAGTTAGAAAATGCAAGGAGTGTTCTCTTTTAAGTGGTAAGAAGAAGATGTTGGCCCTCCCACTTCATCCAATCAAGAAGGTGAACCCTTTTCTCAATGGGGACTTGATTTTATTGGAATTATCAATCTCTTTGTCAAGTGTGGGTCAAAAATGGGTCCAAACAAGGACTGGTTACTTTACCAAGTGGAAATAAGCTATGGCACTCAAGGAAGCAATTGAATCAACTATCATTGATTTATTGGAGGATGATGTAACGAGGTTTGGGGTTATCTAAACTATCATTAATGATAATGATAAATCCTTCTTAGGCTATAAAATTTCTAATTGGGCCCTCAAACATGATATCTCCCTAATTGCTTCTTTTAGTTATTATCCTTAGGGAAATGGCCTATGAGTCTACCAATAAGAACTTGATTAGAATCATGAAGACGACAAAATGAAGACGAACCAAAAGCATTGGAATACTAATATCAAAAATTATTTTTAGACTAACATAATCACATCTAAAAGAGCACTAGACACTCTTCCCTTCATTCTACTATATGGTAGAGATGTCGGGATTTTGTTATCCCTTTAATTTCCTTCTTTGGAGTTGGCACATCAATTGGGATTGGAGGAGAAGATGAAATAATAGTATGAATGGTGGAATGGGTTAGACTTTATGAATTGAGTAAATCCTCCATGATCAAGTTAGAGGAACATAAAATATCAACCAAATAGTGGTTTGATAGGAAAGCCAAAGCATAGAATTTCAAAATAGGAGATATGGTTCGAAATGGGACACCGATAGAGATAAAGTAGGGTGAAATTGTAATTTTGATGAAATTTGGAGTGAGTTATATATCATTATTGCATGTAAGAAAGCCAACTCTTTTGAGTTGTCTAAGCTTAATGGTTCAAATCCCAATCAATGGGATTTATCTTACAATTTCTCACTAATTTATCTTTTTTGCATCATGTATATAGATGTTGTTTATTTTGTTTCCTTCCCTTGATGTTGTTGTACAGTCCCTCCTTTATTTATGTGGTGATCAATGATTTCATTCCTTTTCCTCAATCCTTGTGGTGATCGGTTGAATAATTATTTTTTGTTGCAAGTGTTAGTTCCATTTTTATTCCGAGAAGATGAAGGCCACAAGTAAAATTTTGAAGTTGCACCAATAAATAGTGTTATGTGGAATTAAATGGAAAATAAAATTAAAATTATATGGATAAAGGATAAAGTTGATCTCGAGAAAAAAATGTATGTTTTATTTTGACTCCATACCCAATGGATATGTTAGGATCTTGATCGACCCATCTAGGAGGAAAATGTTCCCCAAAATTTTCCAAATGTTGTCAAAAATAGCACCCATGCTATTTGGATAACTTCATAAGTTAAGGACTTAAGTGGATATTGTTTGAAAATCCATAGAAAAAGGAACTTAGTGTTCGCATGTTTACCTAACCCACATAAAAATGGATCTCAATGCGGGGATATAAGTCAAGGAAAAATATTAGGACTTCAAGGCATTGTGAGATAAGAAAGGATAATAATGAGAATAAGAGAATATTTCATGAGAAATAAGGCATGCAAGGTTAAAATTTGTGGAAAAAAGAAAGTTTGTGCACCAACGAAAACCAATGGGATGAAGGAGTAGAAGCCACAAAATAAGTAAATTAAAAATATCTTTGTACAAAGTAAAAAAATATGTGGAACAAAAATTCCATGCAACAAAGAAAACCTACAGGATGAAGGAGTGGTTATCCACAAAACAAGGTAAATTGGAAGGAAAAATAATCTACAAGTTGATGAGGTTTTGCAAGATGAAGAAAATTGATTTATCAAAGGAACCTACAAAAAAGGAAGCTGTCATCCACTTGAATAAGGAAAATAAAAAACAATATAACACAAAATAATATGTGGAATGCATTATAATCCATGAGAAGAGGAAAGATCAAGTTGAGGGTGGTAAGAGGAATTATAGAGTTAGAATGTTGTTCAAAGATCAAGGCGTAAGTCGTAACAAAGTTGTGGATCGTCTAAGGTTTTCCAAGTAAAAATAAATCTATGAAATACAAGATCAAGGTAGTGAAAATTTATAATTATGTGATGTATAAAAATTCATTCCTAAACCAAACTAGGTGTGCAGCCACTCTAACAACTAGAATTTAATTTTGAACAACATCGTCCTCCTACATTGGTGATCTAATGCCATATTATTTAATAAAAATGAGGTTCCCATACTTGGCCTATGAAATCAATAGTGATTGGTCCTTATTATATGTAGGTTTTTGAATTCATTCATCATTGGATGTGATTATTTCCCTCTTCTTCCTCTCTAGAATTATATAAATGTAAGTGTGAAGGAACATAAAAATAGTTCACTTTTCTATTAAGTCTAAGATCTCTTCCTATTGAGCTTCAAGATTTTACTTACAGATATCTCTAACACACATGTGAATATTTCACATACCTCCACTGTTATCTTTTAAATGGATAAGTTATTATTATTATATGCAAGTGTGATCTCTTTCTTTTGAATACATCGGTGTTTACCATGAATATTTTGATCCTCTTACTAACCTTCGGTTGTATTGTGTATACTTCTTAAAACATTTTATGTGCATTATATTAGATATTTTCATGTATTTTTAAGACACAAAATCATGCACTTGGGTACATTTATAGGTTCTAAAAGCATGCTAGCATTTACATGATTCATAAGAAAGAAAACTAGTGGTTGAAAACTATCTTTGGCCTCTTTTCTTTGTCTTCTATTTTCTATTTGGTATTACACACCCTACAACCCAGTTAGAACTTTATTTGTTTATCTTTCATGGCTTTAGACACCAGCACCCAACCAGGACAACAACACCTAGGTGCTCCTATCCCCTCTTGGCGCCCCTGACCCATTTTCACCATATTCACTCCTTTTGGGTCTCTTTTATCTTTTGGGAATATTTTTCACTTATGGGTCGGCCTTCTAGTTCTCAATTACAAAATTCAAACAAGGGAATCACATAAATACATAGCTATGTGTTCAAAATCAAGGACCAAGAACTAAATATTACTATTACCACCTAAGATTGCATTCAAAAGGCACCTAAAGAACTCCAAGGCATCCATATAGCATCTATTCAAGGGAAAAGGTATTGTATATTCTACATACATGGCATACAAAGGGGAATTAAATTATGTTCCATCCACACATTAGATTCTTAGAGAAAATCTATCCCTCTATCAAGTGCAACTTACACGATGCCATCCTAGGGCACAATTTCTACACACACACAAGAACTACATGAAGTTTGAGATGTAGTGCAATGCAAAGTCATAAGTTCACTCTCGATGTGGCCTCCGGGGTCATTTTGACTCCCCATTTTACATTTTACTTTGTAGGTTTGATTCATTTTGTGGGATTGTGCATGTGAACTTATCTTTTGCATGTTATAGATAGCCTCAACGATTATAGTACAAACATCAATCGATCAACAGATAACAATATCAAAACCATTGTGACACAAAAATAGAAAATTATGATCCTCTAAGTAGTCACCAGCACCCAAGATCGGTCACCAAAGGTGCCAGGCACCTTTTTCCTATCTTGGGTTCCCCCATCCAGCTTTGTTCCCATTTTATAGATTTCACAGTGAGCATTTATGACCTTGTTTTCTCTCTATTCATCATTCACACCTTCCTAGATCATTTCATGTCTACTCATAAATCATCTAATTATATTTATCTTCCTCCTTTTCTTATGGTTTCATACTTTACTGACTTATGTTTCTTGTTTCATCGTATATTAGCATTTATACATCATTTATTCTGTAATTAATCTATAATTAGATTTGATTCAAATTAAATTAAATCAATATTGTTTCTTTTTGTTCTGGAGCTAGAATCAATCCATATTCTAATTTTGTGCATCACCTCTCTTTATTTCAACATTTCTCTCTCTTAACCCTAGTCCCTTAGAATTCTTAGGATAAGATTAGATAGTAGTTGTTTATTTTTGGTTAATTATTCATGGTGAGCTAGGATAGAAGGATTCATCCTTCTCTAGTATCGATCTCTAAAGGTGTCATTGACATGCACTTTAGAGGTCTTTCAATGTTTCTCTAAGGTGTTAAATCGACAGATTCAACAAGGGTGAAATCTCGGGCAATAACAAAAATAAGGGATCATTTTAGTAGGTTTTATTTACTTGAAGCAATGGATTTAGTGAATCTCAACTAATATAATAGCATCCAAAATGAAATATATTTGTATGAATACTACCGCAAGAGATTGACTACATTGATTCAAAAAATTTGTAATCCTATTGAAATTAATGGAATGAATATTCCAAGTATTTTAACCATGGACAGTTTGATCAATCAATCCCATGAACTTTCCTCTACATTGTTTTATCAATTCAAATGTTTGGATAATCCATTAGAGTGTGGAGTAATAATGCATCTATAGAAAAAAATAGGCTAAGTACTATTTTGCAAGAAACCATAAGTGATTTTTTCTCATTGGTTTATCTATGTCAAACAATGATTTTAGGTTCAATTGAAAAACTATTTGAGAATTTACACTTCATGGTATGAAGAGAATAAATTATGACAGGGATTTAACAATATGGAAGTCAATTAATGAAAGGCAAGGAGCTGATAATGTTAGAAGCACAAGGATGAGGGGAGGGTGAATCAATCATACATAATTTTTACTTCATTTACTATTTCATTCATTCATTATAAAAACCATCCATTCATCATCCATAAACACTTTGTGAGCTTATTAAGTGTGTATCAACATTCACAAGTACATAAAATAAAGAAGAGAACACATGAACACCGGATGAGTAATCGGGAAAACCTCAAGGGGAAGAAAAAACATTGAAACCTCTATGAATATTACTCATAACAAATTAATTTTAAGAATATTACACATCAAGCAATATTTTTTTAGTGAGACATCAACCCCACAAAGAGCATCAACCCCTAATTATTAGGACACCAATCCTATAAAGAGGCTATAATCTGCCAAGATGACCAAGCACAAAATCAGCCACCTAAAATGTATGATCATTGAAGATATTTTCCTCCCACAAATTATTGTGATCACAAATTCAGCTCACTACTCTTCAATACCCCCTCTCAAACACACATTCTTATTCTTTTCTCAAAATATTCCTCTTCTTCAAGATGATTTCATAACTTCCTATCTCTCCCTCACCTGCTCTCTCTAAATAACATCATCATACACTAATTTTCCTCTCAACAAGGTCACAAGGACCTTCATCAAAATCCTCAATAAGCCTCCTAGGTCATATTTTTAATCCACTTTCACAACTAGCACAAATGAACCTTCTAATTTACATTTATACCTATTTTTTTCACAAATCACATGGGTATTCCTTAATATATAAAAATACCTTAAAAATAATAATAACATGATAACAATATCATTCAAAGGAACTAGTATTTCACCACTATCACGAAGACCCACCAAAAGCTCCATTCGAACACAAAAATCCGAAACCCCAAAATAAGCAACACGCCAACCAAGGAGTGAGCAAGACAAAAACCAACTTCACCAATTCATTCCACACACTTATACATGTTTTCTAATCCCTCAAAATCTCCAAAAATCATGAAACACACTCATACCAATTATCACACCATGAAACCCTCATTAGACCATGCTCAACCAAACACCTTAAAAATTAACCTTCAAATATTAGGTCATAAATTTTTAATATCTTAGAAAAAAATCAAGTGCAATATATAATTTCAAATATCTTAGATTCATTCTCATAAAAATTCAAACCAAATCATAACTCTACATGTAGCACCTCCGAAATCACTCTTTTCCCAGATCGCTCAAAAGCGCCCCAAAACTACTTCAAAACTAGTCCTTGTAAATAGGGAAAACTTTGCATTATAAAGTCATAACCATGACTTGAAACCATAATTTACATGTATTAAAACTCACATGCTTTAATAAATGGTAATTTAGTCAATAGTTTCAATGGGAAACTATTTCACAAATTGAAACTTTTAAGAAATTTGTCTTTCTAGTGGAGCCCACATACTTTCAAAATATCTAAATCACACTTGGAGAGATATAGAGGAGTCCTCGACAACATCCAATAATCACTTTTTCCAAAACAATAAATTCTAGGTCACAGGCTTAATATCTCCCAAGTGGCTCCAAAGTTAGGGTTTGATGAGGGTAAAAAAGTAGTTTAGCTTCTTAAGGATTGTTCATAAAAACCTAACAATTAAACAACCTCTTTCAACTTAGAAAATATTCATAATTCACCTAATTAACTATTTTAGATAGCATAATATTCCGTTACAATATCCAATCATCTCTTTTTCCAAAACAATCAGTTCTAGGTCACTATGCTCAATATCTCCCAAGTCGCTCCAAAGCTAGGGTTTCATGAGGGTTAAAATGTAGTTTAGCTTCTTAATAATTGTTCATAAAAACATGGTGATCAAACAACCTTGTTCCACTTGAAATATATTTATAACTGAGATAGTTAATTATGCCAAATATCTCAGGTCCCCATGAAAATCATACTGATGCCTAAAACGAGGATCCAAAAGTCAACTTTTTCCTCAAATTCTCACCTTTGGAATCCAAGTTTTAGTAAAATTCCAATATCTTCAAAAACATCCATCACTTGAACCTGAAACTTGACCCATAACATAATAAAAACCTCCTATAACTATCTTAAGTCTCATTCATGCTCAAATGCCTCTACAATTCTCTCACCACCATGACTTACATGTGTCTACATGCCTTATTCCCAAGAAACTTGCTTCAATGGACCTTGAAACAATATCAAACCTCGATTACTAACCTAAAACTACTTCAACACATCATATACAATGAAAAAAACATTTCCCATGATTTTACGTGACTTTCCTACTCCATATCGCATGATACCATGCCAAACCACATGCACTAGGTCTAGGAATAGGTTTAGAATGACCTGACTCAACCATGACTCCACATGAACTAACTGTGAAGACCACTTACATAAACATAGACACCTATAACACATCTCATGGAACATTTTTGACCTCATGAAGACCTCATACCACCTTAGGAGTATGTATACTATGACCATGCCTACTAGACCATGCTCGAAGACACCATAGAGGGACACCATGATTGGACACTACCAATCAACCTTTAGACTTGACCTTGATTGAAACCTCATGGAGATAATTATGAAACCTAGAATCCTTTTTCCATTAATGAAATTTTACATCAATGACAACACCAAAGACACAATGGCCAAAAACTTCCCCTTTGTCATTGATGACAACCACAAGACCAAACACCTACAAGACTCCATTTTTCATGTTTCGAGCCTACTCTCCTGCTTTGATATCTATGACTTTTGATTACACTCACTTCTTGGCTCTGTCATATCTTCAAGGGTTGTTGATTTTGGACCTGGTCTTAACTTTTATCTACACAACTCCCAAAGAATGAATCCCCCGAGATGGTTATAACCTTCATGACTCCAAATTTTTGACTTCCTTAGAAAATGCAAACCTATACCATTAATTTTTTTAGACACACCACAACTCTTCTATATCTATCACAACTCCCCCGAGACTGAAATATCCTCTTTTTGCACTTGAAAACATTACACCTTTTTCAAACTTATTATTTCATATATCATAATCATACTTAACCTCTGATTCTTACACCAAGAAAATTAGCTCCCTTGAAACCAAGTTCATCTTTGTCTCAGCTCAAATCATACCCATGATCTTGATGACCTAAAGTATCTCTACTTGACCTTCTTTTCTTATTCATAACCCTTTTTCAAATTTTAGAGAATTTTTCCTAGATCCTTAATTACCATGTTAAGACATGATTTAGTTTCACATTGTTAGATCCCAAACAGAGTCTTCAATGAATCAAACCTCAACTTATCTAGAACCAATTATACCAATAATACATCTTAATGCCATACCTTAACCTAGCATAACAGATCAAGATATCAAACTCGATTATCATGTTCACCTTTAATCATCACTTAAGATCTTCTAGACCTAGAAAAATACTTATTATGGCCTAGTTAGTGGATAACCAAGCTATCAACCCTCAAGTCAATCAATAACATACATGTATTGTCTTTACTTGATGTAACTTCTAGATCAATTCATGC
Source organism: Taxus wallichiana var. yunnanensis (assembly GCA_018340775.1). Classification (NCBI taxonomy): domain Eukaryota; kingdom Viridiplantae; phylum Streptophyta; class Pinopsida; order Cupressales; family Taxaceae; genus Taxus; species Taxus wallichiana. The sequence continues at coordinate 186,350,777 of CM031235.1, forward strand.
TACTTTTGTTCATAATAGTCCTATTTTCAACACCTTCATGGGCTAGCACAACTTCTTAGGCCTCGAGTTAGTTTTTCAACATACAAACCCTATCCATGTAAAAACTCTACTACAATACTCTATTACAGATCTGAAATGAAGTATGAACCTTTTCAAACCTTCTTGACAATTAATTTCTTGAGCTACTCAAAGTATAATTTAATTTCACACATACAATTATCCTTATGGCATTAACATCACTTTCATTACTTGAAGATATAAATCGAGCCACACAATAACCAATCTCACAAGAGTAATGGATTCAACATACACAGAATTCATATCTCATTCAAATTTAAGCTCCAAACTTACCTATTTTTATTTCACAACATACCTAAAACTAATTCTCTAAACTCCCCTTAGGAGCATACACTCCTTCTTTATCAGACCTATAATATTTTGTATTCCTTTGACCTTGTAAGCATAAACTTTGCACCTATGAATATCAACCACTTACCTAGATTCTTTGTCTGGTATCATATTACCCTATTTCTTGTTTAATGACCTTGAGATAGACTTCCAAAACCATTAGTCCTTATAAACCTAATGTTTAACTTATAATTTCTCTTCACTAGAAATAGGACATATCACTATAATCTGAAACTTTTGCACAATACCTTATGCAATCTTATTTGACACCTCTTCATCTTATATTTTATATAAGACACCATCAAAATCTTAAACATGTTTCTTATGAATTTAAAGAGAGGACAAAAATACTTTCATACTTTGTCAAGGTTTACATATCTTACCCCCAAATTGTTTACCTTCCTTGATCATTCTAGATCCACAGATATTACCCTCTTCTTGAACGTCTTCAACCAATCCAAAGTAAATTTTCCTCAATCCTTCTTACTATATTTTTATAGACCTTCAAATTCTTTCTCTACTCTCCGATATAATACCATTGGAACATGACTGAGTCATATTATTGAACTTTTTATATCCTTTATGTCATTCAAACATCTCTTGAAATAATCATATAGTTTTCAATTTTATAGGAATTTATCTTCTTGGAGGAAACCATTAACTTTCATAATCAAGCCTTCAAGAACCTTAAATAGACTTTATGTTGCTTGGTTTATTCCTCAATTGTCATTTTACATATGAAGCTTTTGAAACACACATTGAAGCAACATAACACCTTTTTTATTATTGGGAGTGAATTATATGTTTAAATATGAGAATGGGTATTCAAATCATACCTTTATACATTTTCAAGCACATATGTGTTCTTATATCTTGTTCATCTTTTCTCATCATTCACCTCACTATATGGCACTTGAATATAGATCAATCAACTCTTCAACCAACTTGTTTCTTGATTAGATTCCTCTTGAAGCTTGAACCAATACTAACATACTCATTCTTGACTGTCAAACATACAATTGTCTCCAAATGACCTTATAAATCCTTGATTTAATCTTTAACTATCTTTACCAAGACTTCATAACATATGACAACAACATGTTGGGACTTCATACAGCTAATAGCAGTATATTTAGGTTCAATTTCTTCTTGATGCACCTACAACTTGCAAAATCCTTGGAGAAAGATTTCATACCTTCATATTCCTTCATGCATCTTTCTTAAGTCTACACTTATTTGAATTGATGTCACAAGATCATGTCAACAATAGTAACATACCATCATAAAGCCTTTCTCCTAACAACATACTCTTTGCCATATCTTGTAATCCTTGATATCTTGAACCTTAAAATTTAGAGCAATACCACTCTTGTAATAACATATGACTCCATGATAGTCATCCTTACAATATTCTCATAGATGATGTTACATCAGTTCATCATGGTAATTGACTCCCCACGGGAATATACACCAAGATATGTCATAGTCTTTAAGATTCATGGATTTTAATTCCCTTAAATTTCTTATATCTTCATTATGTACTAAGAGACCTGGAATGATAGAACTTGTTCCTACTCTAGATGGGATAAATATCTTCCATAACCCAAAAATTTACTAACAATTTTTTAGTAATACCTATAAATTTATCACTGTGAATATCATAAATTATTCATACTTAATGAAACATCTTTCAAGACATTTATATCACTCACGAACTTGACCTTAAAAACATTCATAGCTTCACATCTCATTTACATTCATAACCTATAACACTCAATCACCTACAATCTTGGAAACCATAATAGTCAATAGTCCTTCTATCATCAACATAGAATACTTTGACCTCAATGTATCTTGTAGTTTAGATTATGGTTTTTCACACCCAGATTCCTAATGTTTAGTAAAATTCTTAGGTCCATACTCTTCTTAGGAAAACAAACCCAAATCAAACCAAACTTCCTCATAGAAGATACATAGACCTTCATACTTGTACTATCATGACATGACTTCGTACACAAACCAGGACTCAACCTATATAATTCTCGTATGATCATTTGTGGAGACTATACCCCAGCAATTTTGTATGAAAACCACAGGATCATGATGGCATTTTCATTCAAACATGACACCTTTGAAATATTATAAGGACATATACCAAATTTTCACTTATCAAGTTATAAATTTGTTACAGTTGAATCTTTTACTAATAAGCCATTCCTTTTGAGGACTCTCATATGCAAATCTACTCAACCTTGACAGATGGACCAAATTGACCAAAGAAACTTCAAACAACTCCTAAAATCATAACATACAAACCTTATTCCTACACACTCATGCTTCCTATTAAACCAACCACTAGACATCTCACAAATTATTAGGACTCTTGATACATAAAATCTGACCTCATAAATAGTCATAAATTATACCTTATAACCTTGTAAGTATTTCAAAGTCTGCCTAGAATCCTTAACTTCTCAAGCACAAGTGACTAGATTGCATTCAAGAACATGTGAATTTATTCATATTTAGGTTATTTAATCATAGAAAACATACCTCCTTGAACTACCTTGAGATTGATTAACTTTCCTTCCTTATTATCATCTTTGTTTACAATAATTGTCTTCTTGATTGGGTTTATTATTTCTTTGACAAGATTTATTGGATTATACTTCATGTTGCATTTGATTCATCCTCTTTAGTTTGATTTTAATTATTATAATTTTTGATTTCATTGGCTGAGCTAGGACCCTCTTTAACAAACCTCTTGATGAAAATCTTCTTTCTTTGACACAATCTTGATATATGGTTTGTTTTGTGACAGTTTTAGCACAAAACACCATTCCTTCTTCTAGACTTATATGCACTTAGGTTACAACCACAACCCTCAGCCTTATGACCATACTCAAAACATGATTAGAATTCACTTTTTAAGAATCTTTCTCCCTTCCTAAAGGACCTTATTTTACAATCTCTAGCTCTATGACCAAAATCATGACAAATATAGAAATAACCATACCTTGTTACATTTGGTTGTCTAATGGGTTATACTTCTTGGGATCTATCTTCTTGGTCTCCTTCATGTCTTCAAATCCACTAGGACATATCATCATTTGATATGTTTGAAACCTACTAAATATCATCTCTAACTTTGATATCAAATACTTTATTTCATCTTCATATCTGATATAGTCTTCTTCTCTCACTCTTAGGGTTTAACTTCAGAATGAATCTTACAACATTCTTCTTCTTTTCTCTTAAGAGCTTATGTCACAATTTTGATTTGTGATTTCAAATATTTGGTGGCTTTATCATGCTCTACCTCCATATCACTGATTTTTTATTGCATTCCAAAAACCAAGGACTTTGTAATTTCATACTTCCTTATTAAAATATCAGCTAATTTTCCCTATATACTTCAAGGATCTCCTCCAGTCATTAAATTTACTTCACAAGGACCCAGATTTGATACCAATTATTATAAGTACATTGAGTGGGGGTGAATCAATCATACAATATTTTTACTTCATTTATTATTTCATTCATTCATTATACAAACCATATGTTCATCATCCGAAACAATGTGAGCTTATTAAGTGTGTACCAACATTCACAAGTACATGAAACAAAGAAAAGAACACATAAACATCATATTTAATTGGGAAAACCTCAAGGGGAAGAAAACCCACTAAAACCTCTACTAATATTACTCATAAAAAAACATGCAATAATATTATACATCGTGCAAGATTTTTTTAGTGAGGCACCAACCCCATAAGGAACACCAACCACTAGTTTAGTAGGACACCAATCATACAAGGAGGTTGAAAAAACCTAGGATGACAAAGAACCAAATCAACCACATAAAAATGGATGATTACTAAAGATATGTTGCTCTAACACTTATTGTGATAAAAAATTCATCTCACTACTCTTCAAAACCCCTCTCAAACACACCTTCTTCTTTTCTCAAAATCTTCCTCTTCTTCAAGTTGATTCCATACCTTACCTAGCTCACCATCACCTTATCTCTCCCATAACATCATAATACACTCATTTACATCTCAAAAAGGTCACAATGACCTTCATCACAATCCTCAATAATCCTCCTAGGTCACACTTTTCATCCACTCTCACAACTATCACAAATGAACCTTCTAATTTTCTTTTATACCTGTTTCTTTTTCACAACTCACCGATTCGGACTTCATATACAAAAAAACTTTACAAATATAATATCAAGATAAAAATATCATCCAAAGGACCAAGTAGGTTTCACTATCACTAAGACCCTCCAAAAGGTCTATTGGGACATAACAAAGCTTAAAACCCCAAAACAATAAACTCGCCAAGAAGTGAAAAATACAAAAACCAAATTCACCAAGGCATGACACTCACTTATATATGTTCTCTAATACCTCAAAATCTCTAGAGAACATGAAACACACTCATACCAAGCATCACACCATGAAACCCTCATTAGATCATTCTTAACCAAGCACCCTCGTAATTGACCTTCAAAGATCATGTCATAACTTTATCTTATCTTAGAAAAATTCAAGTGAAATACATAATTGGAAATATATTTGAATCAAGATCATGAAAAAATTAAAAACAGGTCATAACTCCACCTTTATCATCTCCAAAACCACTATTTTCCCATACTACTCAAAAGCGCCTTAAACCGATTAAAAATTAGTCCTCATAAATAGGGCACACTTTAAATTATAAATGAATAACCATGACCTTAAACCATAATTTACATGTATTAAAACTCCCATGCTTTAATTAATGGTAATTTAGTCAACAATTTCAATGGGAAAATTCTACACAAATTGAAACTTTCCACAAATTTATCTTTTAGTGGAGCCCACGCACTTTCAAAATCTCTAAATCACACGGAGATATCTAGAGGAGTCCTCTACAACATAAAATAATCACTTTTTCAAAAACAATAAATTCTAGGTCACTATGTTCAATGCCTCCCAAGTGGCTCCAAATCTAGGGTTTCATGAGGGTAAAAATGTAGTTTAGCTTCTTAAGGATTGTTCATAAAAACCCAACAATTAAACAATCTCTTTCAAATTAGAAAATATTCATAATTTACCTATTTAACTATTTCAAATAGAATAAGTCCACAACGAGAATCAGAAATTCAACTTTTTCTTCAAATTATCACCTTTGGAAACTTGATTTTCATAAAAGTGCAATATATTCAAAAATATTCATCACTTGGACTTGAAACTTGACCTACAACATCATATCAACATCCTATAACTTTCCAAAGTCTCATTCATGCTTAAATACCTCTGCAACTCTCTCATCACCATGACTTATATGTGTCTACATGTCTTGTTCCCAAGAAACTTATTTCAATGGACCTTAAAAAAATCAAACCTCTTAGTATTGACCTAAAACTCCTTAAAAACATCATATACGGTGACACAACACATTTCCCATGCTTCTACATGACTTCCCTACTCCATATCTCATGCTACCATGCCAAACCACATGCAATAGGTTTAGGGGCCTAGAATGACCTAATTCAACCATGACTTCACATGAACTAGATGTAGTCAAAAATCACGCACTTTGGGTATTATTTAGTCTCGGTATAATACTACTATTCATATGGGTTTTGAGTGAAGAAAGTACTAATTAACCCATGTCCATTGGCCATTTTACTTTTCTTTCTTTCGTCACTATCGACCCTCCACATGTACTCACCCAGTCACTTCAAACCGTTTTTGTCATCTTATCACAGTGGAGTACTCACCCAATCTTTGGGGCTCCCATGAACCCTGATCCTTTTCATAATTTACCTCCATCTTTTGGGCACTTTCTATATTTTTATTGGTCAACCTTTTCAGGGTTAATTATAAAATTTGATCAAGAGAACCCTATAAATATGAAGTTATGAGACCATAATGATGGACCAAGTAATAGTCACTACTATCACCACCTAAGGTTACATCCATCAAAGGCTTCATTTGCATCCATCTAGCTCCATCACAGGGGACAAGGCTGGTTCATCTTTATTACACTACATAAGAGGGAAGTTTATTTTTTTCCATCCACCTATTAGAAGTGAGTGTCACTTGTGTTTTCATTTATGTCAAGTCCATTTATGTCACGGTGGGCTAGGTAATGTATGCATGTTGTCTAAGTGATCTAGGTATGTTGGCTAGGTGACCTAGGAATCTCTCAAAGGTGGTATGAAGGTCAAACATGTTCCATGAGGTGAGTGAGAGATGTCTATGAGTTTGTAACATGTCCACATGTTCTAGTCATGAAATATTTGGCTTCCTAGTTGTAGATTATCTACAGTCGGGAATATTCTACAATAAGGGGCAAAATGTCTCACAGGTGCATCAGGTCATACGGTGGAAGTGGCAATTTAACTGACCCATTTAGACTTGGTTCTAGTTCACGATGAGGTATGAAAAGTTGATAAAAGTCATGGAAAGTTCAAATAATCATGGTATAACCCTAGTAATGTTTTCTAAGGGATGTGTGAGCATCGTAATGTACATTTGAGTTCCTGAAGGAAAAATTCAAAAGTCCACCAAAATTACCTTTGAGGATTGGTAGTGAATGCTGAGGTAAGTGAGATGATTTTGAATATTTCATGAATAATTATGACTAAATATCCCATGTAATATGTATATAGGTGTATTTTTGTGCTCCATGACAAATTTCATCAAGTTTTTCAAAGGTATGTGGAAGTTATGCAAGTTTTTTCAAAACTGGTTCCTTAAGAAGTGCAAAATGAGATACCTATCTTCTTAGGCCCCAAGAAAACATTTTTATCCTTCTTCAGATAAATCATAGGATTAATTTTTGTATATAATTCCAAGCTTGAGATTTAGCAAAAATTCTCACATAAAATGGGCAAGTATCAAAGACGTTATGAGCATTTTTCTAAGCATGTTTTTCTGGTTTTCAAGCATGTGCTAGAATCGATAGGAAAAAAAAATGTGTGTTTGACCTCAAAACCTATGTGAGATCACTTATAATTCCTCTAAGTTCTCATTAATTATTTTCAAGGTTCAAAATGGGTTGATTCAGATTGAAGGTCATGTAGGTGCATGCCAAGCTTAGTCATAGGCCTCAAGTCAAGCCACTCTTCATGTGTAAACAATATTGGAAATCAACTTGAGCTAGTTTGTTCTAAAAGAATGGTTTATGGATTGTATGGGTCCACTTGAACATCTTGGCATGTTTTTTTCAAGTTTTAGGGGCTTGTTTAGTAGGTTAGTACAAGAATGATAAAGGTAATGCTTAATCATATATGCATTCTCTTGTCTAGTACAAGTTTTTCCAAATTGAGCTAAGTATGTTGAAGTAATAGGTCTAAAAACATTGTGAGAGGCTCCATATGATCTTTTCATCCTTCAACATGTATTTAAGAGGTTCTTCAGGCACACAAGATAGGTTATAAGCTGACTATCACTACATTGGTAGGGTTCATTGCACTAAAGACTGTATTTTTGATCGATGGGTGCAAGTTAGATTTGTTTATGGTTTTTAGGTAGCTTGGAAAGGTGAAGGATATTTAAAAGGTCCTTAGAATTTTAAATTTATCATTTCAAATTTAAATTTCTCAAGAAAATTTCTTTTGAATTCTCTTAGGTATGATATAGTGCACATACCCTGAAACTAGAGTTTGCCAAAGATTTTTCTCGAATCTCAATTTCCCTCCAATGGAAATTCGTGAATTTTGATGAAATCTTTGCGGTCTTGCCATGAACCTTTTTAAAAGGAACCAAATGTTTTCATAAATTTTCTAAGGATAATACTCTAACATTTTTCTTCAAATATCGTTTCTTAACTGTGCATGCAGAGATAGTTGTTCAAGTTCTTCATGGAATCCTTTAGCGTAAGGGCATAAGATCTTCATGAACTTTATCAAATGATACAAAATAATAATATTAAATTTTATTGTTTCCTTGAAACAATTTTAAAGGCTTGAAACCCACGTGATCTTTGGAAGAAGCAGATAAAGTAACCTTATAATATACTACACGGTTATCTAAATGAGTAAAAACTTATGTAAAAGAGTCTTGAATCAGTGAAGTATTCTCTTTAGGTCATCAAGGAGTGATGGTTTCATGGGTTGAAAGCTTAATAGATCAAAACTTGTAATAGTGTACTAGTCAAAATAGGTGTTAAGATGGTGAGTGATATTTTAGTGAAGGTGCAGAGTATTAAAAGTAGGTAGTTTGAATGGAATGAAAATTAGGAGAAGCTAAAAAGGCCAAGAGAATTTACAAACCCATTCCATTCTTCTAAGCTCGTGAAAGAATATCAAGAAACACTGAAGTTGAGAAGGTGTAAGGCTTTGAAGTGAGTTGAATGAACTCTTGGGGGAGATAGAGAGTCATGGTGGGTTTTAAATCTGTTTAGAATGCAAATAATATTTCTTAGGTCAGAAAGGTGGTGAGTCTAAGAGTCAATAAGGTACAAGGGAAATTGAAGAGACATTGTTCATACAAGAAGAGGTTGAGATAAAGTGTGAGTGAGTTAAGAATGGTGGAGATTGATGAAAACCCCCATTTATCTTCTTTTGAAGAAAACCTTGCTGCAAAGCAAAACCCTTGGAAGTCTCTTTCAGGTTAGTAGCTAGTTGTGGTAACACAAAGATGATGGAGTGTCTCGTAATAACAGGTGGATGAAGAAGAGAAGTCTTGATGTTGTGAAAGTATATTGATGTCAGTATAGTATTGTGATCTCTTGATTGTATAATTGTAGATTATTGTTGTGGATCAAATCAGTGTACTTTATTTTGAATATCAATAAAGAAAGGTCTTGAGTATACCTTGTGTTCTTGTCATGTATGCACTTAATGATGAACTATACTAAATTGTAATCAAGCCTCAATGTATGTATTTTATGAGGGTGTATATTTGGTGTTTGAAATAGAAAAGTGAAAGGTTTTATTACATGACTAATTTTCCCCCTCTCAATCCTTTTTCATTTCTAATACCACCATTTATTTACATTTTTACATATATTTATTGCTCACTACTTCACAAAGTGCGACGGCACAAGAGCACCTAGAGCACAATTTGTACACACATCTAGAACTACATTTGGATATAAAATGTAGTGCAAGATTTAGTTAGTAAGTCCACCATTGTGGCCACTAAGGAAAGTATGACCCCTTCATATGCATCTTTATTTTTTTAGGGTGTTGATGCTTGGTTTGATGTTTTCTGGTCTTTTCTTCCTCACTAATTACTAATGACTTTCAATGCAGTTCGAGTGACATATATGCGATAGGAAGAGAAGACTTCACATCACCTAGCGACCCTAAAAAGTTTGTTTTTGGACCTCTGTATAGACCATGGCACCCCAGAGCCCTCATCCTTCCTCAAGTGCCCCACTCTTTGTAGAAATCTTGGATTTATTATTTCCCAAGCCCCTATGTGGTCATTTCTACATTTTTTTCATCTATTTTATTCTCTGCAACACATTCTCAAGGCATCGTCAAATCAGCTAATCTATTTCTAACCCTTCTTTACACATTAGGTTTTCATATTTCATTTACTTATTTGATTGGGTCATCTACATTATTTATTTAGCCATCATTTACTGATTTTCATAGTATTAGATTAAACTAATTTAGGCCCCCATATTTACATTTTAGTTTCATCATTTTGGTGAAACCTACGTCTCCAACCCTTTCTTTTGATCATGTCATCACCTTATCAAGTCGTGACTCAAACGTCCTATCTTACTTTTTGTGCCTACTAAGGTCTTTGGTGTAGTTACTATTGCTTTTAATTTCATGTGTGTGTGTACTCAACATCCTCCTCGCTTTGTTAGGGATAGGGTGGATCCATATATTAATGTTGTTACTACTCTTCATACTCATCCTAATCCTCACATGGCTCCACCTGCTTCTATTCCTCCACCAATTACTTTGGCGAGTTCCTCCTACCGATTCTAAGAGATATGACATCATTAGATAACTTAAAAATATGCCCACTAAGATTTCTCTTTATAAATTATTACCTAATGCATCTTACTGTCGCCAAACACTAGAATCATCCCTTCATGTCATTCACATAGAAAGTGATAACTCGGTGGTATCCTTTACACATCTCATACAGTCTCTTCATAGTTTTCCACATGCTATATCTTTCACTGACGAGGATCTATCACCTTTTGCTAAAAGTAATATGTGTGCATCTTTGCTCATTATTTTAATTATTAGCACCACTTACATTAAATGAGTACTTATTTATAATGGATCAGCTATCAACTTATATGCTTATTCTCTTTTAAAGCAATTGGGTATTAGTGATACTCTAATTTCTAGGAATTATACTATCATCCGAGGCTATGACTCTACCACTCATACATGTTTAGGAACTATTTCATTACATATTAGGGTTGGGCCTAAGATTGTTCTCACTAAATTCTATGTTATATGCCTCATTTCAATTCAATATCTTGTTAGGTAGACCTTGGATTCACGCAATGCAAGAAATTCCATCTACTATCCACCAATGTGTCAAATTTTTGCATGATGGCTATGAACATACTATCATTGCAGATCCAGAGCCATTCAAATACTATCACATAGACCCTATTACTGCTATGCCCATCCCACCTTCACAACGTATTCCATATAGTAGCCTTGACACATATGACATTGGTCAGTCTAGTGCTTCACAATATTCTTCTTCTCGCTACAAATACCCCATCTATTTCTACTCACACTATGCAAATATTATTTCACCTACAATACCAGCTCATATAAGCATTCCTTCTCTACCTATCAAGGCACCTTCTATTTATCCACCTACTATGTTACTAACATACTCAATAATGCTACACAATATGATGATGTTAACACCGATGATTTGGCGGAATCGATGACAAATTCAACTTTATCGAACTCACTGATGAAGCATTAGGAAAACTAAATTTCACACCTATTGACATAGATGACTCCTACTTTGAAGACACATTTGTGGTCGATGGCCAGGTGAATATAAATTCAATACACCTCCTTCTACCAATGCTATGATACTTTATCAAGGATCTATTAACATTGTCGAGACTATTTGAGCTTCTATCATGCAATCTGCATCTTTACCACCTCCTTTCACATGCACACTTCTCATCAACAACTCCTTTTGGCATAACATTCCAATTGATCGTACTTCCTCAGATACTATTTTCACACTTGAGGGCTTAACTAGACTTGGTTTAACACTTAATGATATCTTACCCCCAATTCACTCACCTCATCTTTATCATGGCTATTATCACATTACAATTGTTTATGGCTTCGTGTGTGTTTTATTTGACGATATTTGTTACCCACTCTCCTCACACTTCTCCACTGAATCTTAGGTAATATTAGAGTGACTATATTGGTTTTACTTTAGACATAAACCACATTTATATCACATTTCCTATGCCATTCGGTAGGGTCTCCATAGGTAATGAATCGTCTCCAAGTTGTGCTCCAAATATTTCTCATTGGTATGCGCATGACTATCCACCAGTACCCTTCACTAATAAAGAGTATGCCATGATTTTCTACAAATTATATCACAATGGTTCTTTATATGACCCACCTCATTATATTGTTTATCATGCCTCTAATGTTTCTCCGAAAAACTTCAATCCCGAAGCGGTGATGATCTTCTCGATAATGTAACATGAATGTATTCACCACCATGCACTTGGAGGGCATAACGGCTAACACACATCCCCCTCTTAGAATCAACACATCTCGTATTTGTGCATTATCATACATCCATCTCATAGCATAGGAATACTCATCCACATTGTAGTGTCATCATTACCCGATGACACACTCTTGTGCTTTGGTTCACACTTGACTATTGAGATCATATTACACATGAACCCCACACATTGCACAATAACATTATGTCTCTTCATATATTTCATGTCATACGACTTGAATCCTATAATCTAAATTTAGTTTGCATAATTTTTACCATTATGCATCTACACATCATAGTATTATTCATCATATTTTTGTCACACTCCTATTTTCTTTGAGTCTCTCATCACATACTACTCATCATCCATATCACACACGTATCACCCACTATCAAGATATTTACACATATGGAATTTCATTCTCCACATCACATATTTACACATTCTATACATCACATGGTCGTCTTCCTCATCGCATATACATCTACTTCTACGTGATGTACTAACTAACCTATGACGCACTCTAGTTCCTCGGTCCATACTCAACTTTTGAGGGTTTAAAAATCAAATGAACCTTATCATACTTACACATTCATCATTCGACCTTCCATCATGCAACATTCCTAGGTTAGTGACATACGCTTTAGGCTAAATGGTCACCTCTTCCTTCATCTTGTAGTGGTATATGCTTTAGGATACATCACCATTCCTCTCTTCATCTTGTAGTGATATACGCTTTAGGATAAATCATCACTCCTATGCTCATCTTTTCATGATATACACTTTGGCTATAGGTTCACACACACACTTCATATCTATCTCACATATCATCACACATACAAAATCATCACATTGCACTACACCTAATACACAGTTCGACCACTTTCGATGACGCACTCTCATTTACAATTAATTCTTTACTACTGAGGGGAAAACTAAATGAACTCATTTCATACAAATCCATCCACTTGGGGGCATGTAGATCCTATCATCCATCTTACATTCCATTCCATCTATCCACAACATGTTGTATATATCGATTACTTGTACTCTTGCTTTCATTTTCTCGTAATGTTCACTCTATCACACATGACAGATAAATCTCTTATATTTCATTATCTTTACCATCCATACATGTGTGTTCACATCTTTCTCTAGTTATGATCGCGAGATATAGGTCTCTATACGTAACATGGATCCTCACCTCCCACCACTCCCAAAATGGTTTTGGGGGCATCCACATTCATACGCTACGGGTGTTATTGTTTTATTTTGTACTTAGCACTTTCTATTACTTGGTTATACACATTTGACATACTAGTTATCTTTCTAACATGATAATGGGTGCTTCATGTACAACATTGTTTTTGCGGGATTACTTGCTTCCATGGATATTTTTTTATTTTCCTACTCTTGTTTGTATCTTGTTTTCTATTGTCGAGGATTCCCCCTTTTTTGGTGTGCACACTTGTTTTTTTATGCATCCATTATGGCCTTGAGTATTTTGCAACATTGTGAGTGGTTTCCCATGTTTTCAACCCACTTGTGGTAGTTTATATTTCCTTCTTATGTGTTTGTGTTCTTTCTATCTTCTACATTGTTTGGTAGCTTACACTTGTCTTCTACATACATGTTTGTTCGTACTAACACTTGTTACTAGCTACTTTTTTTTTACACCTGGTTTCTACCAAGTGCACTCCCTTCCTCCTGAGGCACAGTTTACATGGTCAGTCCTCTTTTGGGGCCGCATCCTCCTATCTGTGATGTTTCATGCACCCCCAAAGAGGGGGCATCATTTGGGGTTTTACACACTACAAAACACTCTTTACCAATACATTTCAGTTTAGTTTTTGTCTTTCACATTGTGTTTTATACAATGAGTGGGTTCGAATCAGTCTATAAACCTCGTACACTAGATTTTAAAGGATAGGTTATCTATAGCATTCTGGGGAGTAGTTATAGGTTGGAGGATACAACGGATTTTCTCCCTACACTACTTCATCCAATGGAGTTGGATCACCCAAAAAACCATGCATTATAGATATCTCTTCATAAATTCTCAGGGAAGTAGTTACTAGGTTGGAGAATAATGTATCTTTCTCCCTATACTTCTTTGGCCAAGGTAGCGTGAGATCACCTAAAAAACTTTCACTTACATAATATTCTCTCTACACCCTTTTCTCTCATCACAGATCAAGTGCACATGTTCCTTTTACATTTTTTTCATAATTTCATTTACATTATTTTTACTATATACATGTGGTTTTTGTTTTACACATATACATGCATATTTGACTACTTGATCATCTTCTCCTTTACAATTCTGTTTTCATGAGAAGTAACCAGTCAACAACAACAACCAACAACAACAACATTTTGTGGCAGCACACACCTCATAATAACATGTAGGTACATCGTACACATTGGTAGTTACACACGCATTTTCTCCTAGGTTCATTCTCATCACGTTTTTGCTCTTTTGCATCTTTAGTCTCCACACTCCATATTTTTTCACTCCATACTTTTTCTATTCCTTTGGCATGCTTTCTACATCACTCTACATGGACATCAGGTATGCATCTCTATCTACTTTATGTTACCGAGCGTTCCACTCACCAACATAAAGTGGGGGAAAATGTAGATACAAAATCATGCACTTTGGGTATTATTTATTCCAGTCTCATACTACTATTCATATGGTTTTGAGTGAAGAAATTACTAATTAACCCATTTCTTTTGGCCATTTTACTTTGCTTTCTGTCATCATTTTTGACCCCAAATGTACTCACCAAATCACTTGACAATTTACGTCATCGTATCCTGACATTTAGGGCACCCATCATACTTTACCTCCATCTTTTGGGCACTTTCTAGTTGTTTAAGCTTTCCATATTTTTAGTGGTTGGCCTTTTCGGGGTTAATTATAAAATTAGATCAAGAGAACCATATAAATATAAAGTTATGAGACCATAATGAGGGACCAAGCACTAGGAACTACTATCACCACCTAAGGTTGCATCCATCAAAGGCTCCATTTGCATCCATCTAGCTCCATCATAAGGGACAAGGTTGGTTCATCTGCATCACACTGCATAGGAGGGAATTTTATTTTATTCCATCCACCATTTATTTACATTTCTACAACTATCTATTATTCACTACTTCACACAGTGCCATCGACACAATAGTACCTAGGCACAATTTACATACACACACACACACCTAGAACTACATTTGGGTCTGAAATGTAGTTATGGTCATTGAGGAAAGTCTAACCCCTTCATATTAATCTTTCTTTTTATGGTTTTGATGCTTGGTTTAGGGTTTTTTAGGTCTCTTCTTCCTCACCGATTAGTAGTGACATTTAGAAAAGTTTAGCTACATATATGCAATAGGAAGTGAAGAATTTACATCACCTAAAGAACCCTAAAAATTTGGTTTCTACGCCTCCTACACTGCAGACCGGGGTGCCTAGATCTCATAACGGGGTGCCCCCGGGCTCCCTCATCCTTCCCCGGGCATCCCGGTCTGCTTAGACATCTTGGATCTATCCTTTCCCAAGCCCCCGTGTGATCGTTCTGCATTCTATTCATATGGTTTATTATGTGACATAGTCCCAAGGCATTGTCGAATCGGATAAGCTCTTTCTAACCCTTATTTGTACATTAGGGTTTCATATTTCATTTACTTAGTTGTTTGGGTCATTTACTTTATTTATTTAGCCATCATTTACTGCTTTGCATAGCATTAGATTAAACTAAATTAGCCCCCATATTTCCATTTTAGTTTAATCATTGGCCATGAAGACCACTTGCAGACACATAAAAACCTCTAACACATCTCATGGAAAACTTTTGATCTCATGAAGACCTCATACCACCTTATGAGTGCTCATACTATGACCATGCTCTAAGACACCATAACAAGAAACCATGATTGGACACTACCAATCAACCTTCAAAATTTACCTTGATTGACACTTTATGAAGAAAATTATGACACCTATAATAATCTTTCCATCAATTACCTTTGACATCAATGACAACACCAAAGACGTAATGGCCAAAAGATAACAATTACATGAATATAGCATATGACCCCTGTTGGAGATGGGGATGGATGTATTGTACCAATTGAATGTCGAGTAAAGTTATATAGCTAGTCAAGAAAAAGATAGATATGATCTAACATCAATATAATTGAAACTTCCATTCATGGATATGTGATATAGATGTTCGGATAATATATTTTTATAATTAATACTTTATTCAGATAGAATATTTTTCCTTATTTTTACTTGATGTTAAATTTGAAATACTTGAGAAACTATAGATTTATAAAGTTATTAAACTCTAAAAATGGAAATACTATGTTTTTCTTGTAATAGCTCAAATATCGGTGCTTGAGTATGAAATTTTTCACCTTATTTGAATCTTGTATTCACATGGATTTTTCCAATATTTTGAAAATCTAATATCAGAATTGCATAAATTAAATCTTAAAACTTACTCTTCATTATTGTTATTACATAGGAAGTATTACACCCATATATATAGGAGAGGTAGTTTCTATATTTAAGGAGAGATAATTTCCATAAATATCTCCACACACAACTCCTAAAACAACTTCATGTTATTTTACATGAGATTTTGTTTTCTCACAAAACTACTATTGTTAATGAGTTGTTTACTCAACAACTCATAACAATATTTACTCACCCACTCATAATTACATTTACAATAATGTAATTAATTATTACAACACATATTATATTATCCTAGATAATATAATCACTCACATAATATTCTATGTTCACACTACAACATAGATATTCCTAACATTTTCCCCCTTAGTGTGAACATGGGGCAAGAGCACCTGAAAACATGAGTATGAGAGAGTTCATGATTCTTTACTAGATCTTGCTACACATGATCACCTCTCTAGCTCACCAGCTGATCATGATCACCTCTCCGCGTGAATCTATTCACCACGGTTGATCATCTTCCAATGAAGTACTGACAGTCAAAGGACCATATGATAGTCAAAGGATCATACGTAGAAGCTTCCCTCCTGTAAACAAATGTTCTCAGCATCCAAAATGCACATCCTCCTCTTTTCAATATTTGACAAGGAACATGTTTTATATCTGCACACATCACTCAAAGCAAACAACTGAAAAATATTATTAAAATGTTTCACGGTGCTATATGCTACCCGTCGTTGGTGATTGATGAGAGGGCCTAAAATTCCTCCTTCCTCTTGTTCCTCCTTCCTTCAAAAAGTGAACTATTTACCATAAGAATTCTTCATCACTAGGACAAGAAAGTTCCTCATCTTTAGAGTATTCATCCCAATCAGTCTCTTCTTCAACCAAAAGAGATTTTTGATCTATTTTTTCGTCAAGTAGATATTTTCCCCTCTTTTTATAGTTCAAGGCTACATTTCTGATTCTTCAAAGTAATAGCATTTCATTCTACCTTTAAAAGGAAAGTTTTTGTTTTGAACTTTCCTTTCTTAGATGAAGTACTTGCTTTATTTTGTACATACATTACTTCTTCATATTCTTCATAATTACTCGATCAATTAATGTGGATATTTCTCCTTCTAAGCTAATAGTTATCTTTCTTAAAGTAAACACAATATTTGAATAGCTTTTAGGCATACTATTCAGGAGTATTGCTTTAGCATCATTGTCTTTTACTGACTCTTTAATTCCATCTAGTTTTTTTAACAAAGATTGAAACTTACTTATATGATCGACATTTTTATTTATCTTCCATTTTCAACCCATACAAGTGTTGCTTCAAATGTAGTCTTTGTCTTTTCAAACTTGAACTAAACAATTTGTTAAGAGACTCCCAAATTTCTTTTGCAGATTTTGTGAAATCCACATGATGCAGATAGGATTTTGATAAGCCCATACCAATGATACCCAAATCTCTCTGATATTTTCATTCCATTTAGCTAGATCATTTGTAGTCGTTGGTGGAATTGCATTGGCTTTAAATACATCCCATAAGTCCTTTTCTATTAAATGTAATTGCATCTGTAGTTGCCATGTATGGAAATCTTGTCCTTCAAACTTTTCAATCAGATTTAATTTCTCCATTATTTTGTACAATAATAATAAAAAAATATAGAATTGAATCAGGTAATTTAAAAATTTATATAGAATACCTTTGAACCTCCAAGCAAGCCAAGACTCTGTATTAATAATTCAACATTATTGGAAATTGGAGAAAACTTTCAGTAGAAGAATTGATATGTTGAATTTGATAGGTTTATAGTGAAATCCGTATTTCTTCACAAATGTGAATGGGTTATGCTGAAATTTATTCTTTCATTTCCTTACCAACACGTGGTTCAGTGTGTAAAATTATAGAAAAACATAAATATGGAAACAAAAATAGAAGCTATTCCTTGAGACGGATTTGATCAAGAAAAACTAAAATTTCCCACATCAGACCTACTCTGATACCAAATGAAAATATAATATCATAATTACATAAATTAAATTTGAAAACTTACTCTTCATTCTTATTATTTCATAGGAAGTATTACACCCATTTATATAGGAGAGGTTGTTCCTATATTTAAGGAGAGATAATCTCCATAAATATCTCCCCACACAACTCCTAAAATAACTTCATGTTATTTTCCGTGAGATTTTGTTTTCTCACAAAACTAATATTGTTAATGAGTTGTTTACTCAACAAATCATAACAATATTTACTCACCCACTCATAATTACATTTACAATAATGTAATTAATTATTACAACACATATTATATTATCCTAGATAATATAATCACTCACATAATATTCTATGTTCACACTACAATATATATATTCCTAATAATTTTCACCTTTAAGTCCTATTAATTCCATGTGGCAAGATTTGATAGCTTCTTATATTGGTTTCCTTTGTAAGAGCCATTTTAGAGTGTGAAAGGTAATCCAATAAGAAGGCTTCACGTATATACAGTTCTTACAAACCCTTTCTATTATATTATTTTTTTGTCAAATATGTTTCATTACGAAGTGTGAACCTAAAGAAGAAAACACCATGTATGTATTGTTTTCATAGTGTCGATTCTAGATAATATTTATTTGTCATGCGAAGTGTGGGCCAATAAAAATCTCCAAGTGTATATTATTTTTGTAATGCTAGTTGTTTTCTAGGTCTAGTCAATCATTGTTAAGTGTGATCTAATATTAATGCTGCAAGTTACTTCATAATTCACAATGTTAGTACTTTCATAACCTTATCATTTTTCAACCAATAAGAATACTCCACATTACTTTTTATTTTACATAACCAATTTCTCCTTGGTAGGTCCTCTCATTCATTGTTAAGTGAAATCTAATATGAAATATCTAAGTTACTTTGCGATTCACAATGTTAGTCCTTTGAGAACATTATCGGTTGTCAACTAATAAGAATACTCCACACTAATTTGTATTTTGCATGACCAATATCTACTTGGTAGGTCATGTTAGTCATTACAAAGTGTGATCCAATAAGAAAGATCCAAGTTACTTTACAATTGGAAATTTCATTCCTTTTATAACCTTGTCGAGTTATCAACCAATAAGAATACTCCATGCTACTTTATAGTTCACATAACCAATATCTATTCGGACTTTGTCGAAATAGTCGAAGTGATCTAATAAGACAACTCCACATTATTTTACAAAATGTAATGTAATTCCTTAGTAATCCTTTTGAATATTCCATGATGTAAAGAGGGAAAGAATGAATAACTTGATCATAGTTTCCTTTCTTTGGAAAATTTATGGTTTGTAAGATTTGTGAGATACTCATCCTCGTAAATTTTTGAATGGTGAATGAATTAGCAAGCTCCACGTAGTCCTAGAACCGTAAAAAATTATCGTGCCTAAAGAGTATAATGAACTAATAAGGAATCTCCACTTAGTTTTGAAACTATAAAATCTTGTATTTCTTGAAAAGTAATTGTCAAAGAATACAAATAATAAACAAAATGTCACCACGTATTTCGTAAACTGAAAAAATTGTTAGAACTTATAGGATAAACTACAAATAAACATCAAAAGGTTATTTAACACCGTGATGACATTCTGCAAACTTTCATAGATAGAAAATTATTTTTTTCTTTGTAAAAAAATATTTCGAGGCATGATAAACATTAGACATGAGATTTGGAGGTATATTAATTTTTTTATTAAGAGGCATTGCATCATCATGGACTTATTTAGTGAATCTTCCACCACATTAAATGGATCCATGGATATATCTCCATAACTTACTTATATAATGAGAGGAATAAACTTCTCTTGTCAGATTCATGATCTTGTCACATTAGGGGAAGGAGGAAAAAATTGTACAATAATCCTCTGGAGATCCTTACTTGTATCATCTAGTGAATAGGTGGAAATTTGAGTGGTAGATTACTTGGAAGTAATCCTACTACTTTAAGATTAGATATGGTCTCGTCTAAAGATTTAGGTTTCATATGATACTTATATGTCTCCATCCATACATGATCATAGTGTTAAGGATAAGTTTTTGTCATCTTTGTGATACGATCTTTTACATAACCATGAAGGTCCCACCTTTGATAGATATCGGGTTGAAGATTTACATAAGGTGATATCGTCTTCTAAAAAATTAAAGAGATGGATAAGTAATAAATTTGTACTTGCTAATTTAAAAGGGAGATTTTCATAGTTGTTCATTACATCCCTTTCACCAACCACATATTATATACTCAAATTAATGTACCACATATATGGCTTATAATATTTTAGTCACATGTTTGGGTATTTGACAGGAGGTGTCAAAGCACCTTTAATTTTGATCACATTATAACCTTGATAGTATTAGTAAGTCTCTATAAGTATTTAAACTAATCAAATTTATGATTATCCAAATAGCTTATACTGATTTAAAAATTTCATGACAAATAAAATTATACAATGACTAATCAATCAAAACAAATCTAAGAAACTTTGTAAAACAATTGAGAAAGAAATATATAGAAAACACTCATTGAACAATCCTTGGACTATTACGCAATTTCTTTATAAAAATCTTCCTCCTTAGAGGGTAAAAAAATGGTATACTCATTCAAAATTTCCACCGCTACGGGCTTAAAAATAACTAGTTAAAAATATCTCAAATAATAAAATTGTTTGCGAGTGGCTAATTAAAGCATAAAAACTATAGCTTCCATAGAAGAAAGTTGATACTTCCTATTTTTAATATTACATATTTAACAATATTAAATCCTAAAAATAGGAAAATTGTTACTTGTTCAAACTCTACTTGTAGTTTTTTCTTGAATTTTCCTATGTAGACTACATTTGAATGTGTTGAAGTTTAGACACACATGTTTTGAACTCATTCTCAACATAAATCAAGTATGAAATAGGCGACCTCATCAAATCGGGTGCTTTTTATATCACTACTAGAACTCAATTATAGATAGATTTTGAATTTTCACTCATAAGTGAATCTTTCTCCACTTTTCCATTTGTAGAATTCAACAATGCCATAATAATCGATGTCTTCCCACCATATCTTTTTGTGAAAAGATAGCAAAGTGAGATTAGAAATGGAGGCGTGAAATTATTTTTCAAAGAAGGATCTCGAATTAATCTACCTTATGGCTAATGCATAGCTCGGTAATATGAGATTCAAATAATAGTTTAGTAGTCTTATTTACTATCCCCGTAGCTCTCTCAACGGTATTTCCATTATGGCCATCCAATCACCGATTCTTTCAAAATATTACACATGTAGATCTTTCATGTATTCAAGTCCTGGATTTTGATACACATAAGTACATTAAGACAAAGACTGGTGTTTATGAAAACTAGTAGCTTGTCTATTATGGAACTTATCTTGGTCATACGTTTTTGTTTTCCTTGTACCTATTGTAACCCTTTCTTTGCTACATATTGATGAATTTTTATAGAAACTAATAGCTCATACAAAGTTCTCAAGGTCATTTACACATTGGGAAAAGTGTTCTTTCGCATAATGACATGCTTATGAGTATGAAGATAATAAATCCAATCCTACATTCTCTTAAATAAATTATATTTCATCCACACAATGGCATCAATAATTGATTTAGGTTATGCATATATGATTTCTTCCCTGTTTGCTTTCTTGGAAATCCTCAAAATGTCCTCCTTAATTTCTATGTAGATAGGATTAGCTCCTTGGTTAAAATTATTGTTTGTGACCCTATTTAGGCTGTTTATGGGAGTATCATACTTTATTATTACCTTTGGGTCTTCAATTTGTGTCATTACAGAATCCATTACTCTTTTCCCAAAGATGAGGATTACATTTTCCTTCTAGAGTAGTAGATAGAATTATCGTTATATAAGGAAAGGTAGAAGAATTCCTTACCACTCATGGTAAGGTTGGTTGTGTCCAAGGAAAATTTGGTTGAGATTGAAAAGGTCCTAGAGGGTCTAAGAGATGGCTCATGAAACTTTGAGTGACCATAGGATCCTAGAAATAAGAAATTGGAATGAAAGATGAAATTTGGAGTTATACACGCATGCCTAGTAAGAAATTTTGGGAAACATACGGTGTGATAGGAGGAAGAAATGGTCGATGAAGGGAAAACTAGATTAGGGAGAATTTGAAGGAATGGAAAGGAAAGAATAATAATTTTTCATTGGTTCCTTCAACTTATCCTTAGTAGATCTTCCGACAAGAGTTCTAGATGATGTTAGAGCTAAAGAAGATACAATAGACAGAGGAGTGGAAGAAGAAGCTAAAGAAACATAAACAAAGTTTTAGGATCTACATTCATTAATTTTTATATTTTTAGTAACTAAAATAGGATAATAATAAGTAATTGCAATGAGTTGGGGAGATAATAATACAATCATTGATGATGAAAAAATGGAGGAAAAAAACTTAAGAAATGGGTGAAGAAGAATAAGGCATATGAATAAAAACATGTGCCAAAATAAAAGAAAGGAGAGAAGGAGAAATAATGGGAGTAGTAGAAATAGGGGAATAGAAAGGAGGATATTTAAAACTAGAAGGATCTAAATCCCATGATCTTCTCCTACCTCATCTTCATAAGAAGAATTAGTAGAAATGAGAATACTACTAGTGAAAGGTCCTAGGGAGATTGAATAGAAAAAGAAGAAACAATTACTATAGAATTAGGAACTGAAGAAGTGGAAGTAATAGGAATAGTCATAGGAGGTACAATTATAACAATACTCACCAGAGGAACACTAAAAATAGGACAAGTTTCTTGTGGACTTGTGGTTGTCCCAATGGACCTTGCAGAGCTTGTCATTTATATGTTTAGATAAGGAACAGAATGAGAAGGACCAACTTTTCCTTTTGATGGAGGAGGAACACTAATAATAAGCTTCTTGATATTACTTATATCAGTACCATAGTCATCTTAATCTTCTTCCTCTTCTTCTCTTTCTATTTTTTTCCTAGCCTAACTTCTAGTCCACCAACTCTAGCATGTTGCCCAATATGTGCATAAGTAACTCTAAAATTTCTCATATAAATGGCCACCATTTTATCATTCACCTTATCCTTATAAACCAGGTCATCCTTGTGGGGATGATGTTTGTAGCTGTAAGTGGCTATGCCATGAGTGTGCTTGCAAAATTGTGTCACTCTTTTTAAGTATGATAGTCTATGTAGATGATGTCCTCTGTGCTACTACTCTCTCAACTTCTACCAATCATTTAAAATTATGGATCCAACTAGAATATGTAAAGGAGGATATTTAGAATTTTTTTCCTTTACCGCATAATTGATTTTGTGGACAAACTGGTAGGCTATCTCTTGTTTACCTAGTTTTTTCGTAAAAAAAAAAACTAGGTAGTCTAAATGGAATAGAGATAATTCCTTACAATATTATTACTATATAATATAGGTAACACAAAAATGATCCCTTATGTATCAATATATTGAAAATCCTTTAACTCACCCTTGGCATATGGGTGTCATGTATAGCTTGAAAAATAACACGGTAGTAGTTATTGTAGATTACCTAAATACTCCTTTAGTAGTTTTGCATGTGCACACTATTAAAAACTATGGGGATTGTGTGTTGGTGTTGTGGTGACCAGATAGGAGCTCCCTGAACTTGCTTACTCTTAGCATTCACTAAATTGTTCTAAATATTTTAAGATAGGACTCTAGACAAAGCATGAACCATTTCATCATCAATGATCATGGCTAGCATGGGCTCCTATGTATGATTAACATGTATAATATCAATTGTTTCATACAATATATTCATCAAGGCCATGCCTACTCTCACCCCTCTTCTGAAGGATCTGATAGACATATTCTTTATGGAGACTTTGGATTTAAATCTATTTTGGTACTCTACCCAATCCTTAAGGATAATTTGGATATTATTGCTCCTTCCCCACTCTTCAAATGTATCTTTATCAAATTTGATATTATGTAGGGGAATAAGATAGTACATAACTATCGCATCCGCAGATAATATTACATATTAAGTTTCCTCCTTTGGATGTCAAAAATCCTTGTATGTAAATTACATTATCTAAGCCTAATATTCCATGAAGCAAGTCAATGCAAGGAATTACGTCTAGTTTGTCAGCTAGGACATGTAGCCTATTCTTTTGAATGGTCAACAATTCATCCATACACTATGCTTTGTTTTGATCTCGCATCATCATCATCATCAATTAACCTAGCTTCTTCAACCTCAATTTTAAATCCATATAATACTATGCACCGATGATAAGTTTGTTAAAACATTATGTCACCAAAGAGATGGTTTATTAAGAAAGTTTGCAAGTGAGCCTCCATTGATGATAAGCTTCTAAATATTTGAGCGAGTTGTAGATATGCAAAGCTTTTATTCTCTAAAAATATAAATATTTTACTTTTACTTCATCTCCAAATTCTTTATAATGGATAAAATATCAAGTTCTTGAGTATGAAATTCTTTCAAGTTATTTGAATGTTATTAATTTGTGTTAAAATGGAATTATATCACTACAGCAGTAGCATTGATGTTTATCCATCCATTTATACATTTTACATTGATTTTGAGCTACTAGTACTCATGGATTTTACAATTGATGTCAATTTAATATATTATTTTTCATGATTATTTAGTATTCTCGTAGATATTTCTTGTATTTTCACCTCTAAGTCCCATTAATTCCATGTGGAGATCTTTGATAGCTTTGCAAATTATTTCCCTTTGTAAGAACCATGTCAGAGTGCAAAGGTGAGCCAATAAGAAGACTCCACGTATGTATAATTCTTTGGAACCTTATTATTATATGATCTTTATGTTAGGTATGTTTCATTTTGAAGCACAAACCAATAATAAAACACCATGTATGTATGGTTTTTGCAGTTTCATACTCTAGATAACCTTTATCAACCACCTCAAAGCGTGAACCAATAAGAAATATCCATGATTATCTTTGGTTAACCAATTATCCTTTGAATTTTGTTTACCCAATGAAACATGGTTTTGGACATGTCAAATCTTTTAGGATTAAAGATTAATTTCCAAATAACAAACGAAATGCCACCACGTTGTTTCATAAATGTAAAACCTATCGAACTTGTCGGATAAATTGTAAATAAATATTGATGGGTTTTCTAATATTGTGGTGATAGTTTTCTAACTTTCATAGACCAAAATGTTTGTTTACCTTGCAAATGAATGACCTACAACTTCAAACATAAAACCACAACTTTATTATAGCATTTTCAGTCCCAAATATTATAATCTATGCAGAACAATGTGACAAAATTGTCAGAATGAAACATGATTATTTATCACAAGAAAAATAGTGTCACTCTTTTTCTAAATACATCGTAAGGTCCCTATTCTTCCAATTTAAATTATTTTGGAGGTGTTGTCCAGAAAAAAAAATCACAACTTAGTTAAAGAAGTTTTAGTCCAAAAATCATAAACTAAACAAGACAATGCATTATAATGAAATTTGTATTGATATTTATAATTGCATCATAGATTAATTTATGTCACATAAGGAAAGTATTTCAATTTTGGATTCTTGAATGCATAATTTGTTAGTCTAAAGGGAATTTATGTGAGTCTATAATTATTTATATCGACCTTTTTCATATCAAATTTTTGGTGTGAAAGTGACATGTAATACTTGGCATATAATATATTAATATATAACCATGATTATGAATTGTGATTTATGAGTGGGTTAATAAATAGAAGGTGGTGTCGCACATTAATGTAACTTCCCACAAATCTAAAATCACATCATTTTTGAAAAGGTATTTGAGGGGGATGACATGGATGTAAATATTGGCTCAAATATAAATGTTTTATCATGAGAACCAAACGTCTAATTATAAAAATATTTATTTCTCAAAAAGCAATACTAACTTCAATTACACTTTTCTATTTTTGTCACAGTTCACACAAATTTAAATTAAATGCACAAGTTTTTTGATCTTCCATTCATGGATAATTGTATATAAGGAGAAGTTAAAACCTATTTAATTCACAAGTTTTAGAAGCATGCGAATTTCAACTTTCGCTCTCTTATCTCATCTTGTGTTGCTTAAGATTTAGAGTTTCCTATTAAAATTTGTTATTTTTGTTTATCCACTATTACTGACATTCCAAGGATCTTATTACACAAAATATGTTATGTTAATGAAAATGAATTTTACTTTTTCCATCATATATTAACCTTGTATAATCCCATCGAGTCAGTGGAGAATTTTTCTTCTGTTGACAGTGTCCATTTTGGTTTTCTTGCTAGGCTAGCTAGCATTACCCTTGTCTTTGAAATGTAGAAATTCTTGGTTTGAAATATTTTTATTAAAGGGTATTTTACTTCTCAAGCTATATTGAAGCATATCTAGAATAACTTCCACATGAAGGTTATGGGGGTAGGAGGTACAAGTCCTAACGTAGATTCTTTGATAAAAGAAATTTCCCAATTGTCAAAGAAAGTAGGAAGATTGGAGTAAAATATTTTCAAGGCCTTCTAAAATATAATTTTGAGTGTGGTGTCATGTTCTAAGGAGAACTATGATTCACAAGTAGTGGGGAAGGGGAAAATGACCCTTCCTCTATGGTAGAAAAATTATGCAAGACTGGCTAGCCATACCTAAAGGGAAGGCTCATATTTTAAAGGTTTTAAGAGGCCCTCATCTATCCCATAGGAGTTTGATTCAAATGAGGATGTTTTCATCATGCATCAGTTAAAATTTTTATGTATTTGGGGCCATGGATGATTACAAGGAATTTCATGAGAGGAAAAAAAGTACTCTCTGAACAAATTTTTGGTCATATTTCTCGTATGGAACAAGAATAGTCTTTTATAGCATATAAATTTTGTAGATTTTAAGTTTTTATGTCAAGATTTCTATTTCCTTCTATTGGATCACCTAAACCTTGCACAATTATTTATTACTTACCTTATAATTAATAAATCCACATTTTCAAACCTGCCACCTCATTTCGCCACCTCATCATGACCTAGCCCTAACCCTAAACTAACCTAATTAAGACCTATAACTTGGTCTACATCCACACCCATGACTAATTACCCCTCACCCGCACCAAAACCAACCTAATAATGACTTGACCAAGCCCACAACTAATCTCTCGGGAGAAAAGGAGGGAAAGTTGGCTATTTTACTAAAAATAGCCCACTTTGACTTAACCGACATCGGTTCCTACTCGACCGCCGTCGGTTACGTAACCGCCATCGGTTCCCTGTAAATGACTTCCCCAACCAAAAACAAAGGATCTGGAATTCATTGGAAAGATCGGGAATTCACTTGGCAGAGCAGAGACAAGTGAAGAAAAGAGAAGAGTTTGCAGAGAAGGACATCAAGCCCAAGACCGCAACTGAGTAACTAGAGCACAGCGACACTCATCCAAGCATTGGGAGAGAAGATAGCTCATCTTTGATTGCCAGATCATCCCACCTGAGCCCTGCCTTCACCATCACAGTCCTTGGACCTGTATCTTCATCAGAAACTAGTAAGTAGTGTCTTGTACGTTCTTTTAATAACATTTCTTGAACTTCTGAATCACAGTAATTATAAGTCTACTCCTAGATCTACTACCCGGTAACACCCTACATCTAACTATCATTCCTCTACCCTTACATTGCCCCAAGAACAGCCTCCATACTCTCTGAGTCTTCTCCATCACCCCATGGCTTATCCCTAATCATTTACCAGCCTTATAAACACCATAGCCACCTCATAGCCAACCTTCATTAAAAGCCCCTAAATCACTGCCCCTACCGATATCGGTTATCAGCAACCGGTACGGTGTCTAACCGTAGTCGGTTGTATAGTGACCGACATCGGTCACTGTGACTCAAACCAAAACCAGCCTTTCCTCTATTGCTTTTAACGAGGTAATTAAATTGTAATTTTGCAATAACTTCTTTGTTAGAATTTGTGTTAATTCGTATTAAGAGGGGAACTGACCACCTTTGAAAGGAAGTCTAATATTTCCTGGGCCCAAGGCAGTTCCCTCATTTATTGTCTAACTAAAATCTGGTGGTCTTGTATTCTTACTTACAGGTAGTCCTTCCTAGACAAAAAGGAGTTCTTCGCAATCGATCTGATCTCTTTCTACGTGTGGCACACCCTCCCAACATTCAGGTATTCCTCCTAGCCCTAACCCTTATCTGTTTCTCAAGAGAATGAAAGGATAGAAGCAACTCTATTCTAAGAACTGAAACATTCTGTGTGAAACATTTTGGCACGCCTGGTGGGACCCATTTCGGGTTTCTTTCTTTCTTGCTTGCTTTCATATAGGGAGCATACTTGTTGTTTGTTTCTACTAAATATTCACAAAATATTTTGTCATTTTGGTAAAAGAGTTTGTCTTGCTTTCACATCTTTGCATTAGTGAAAGTCATCTCCTTTGCTTCATTGAATATCATTTTCGATTTGGGTTTAAAACACGTGCATCATATTCTTGCTTGTTGTTTTCAATTCTAGTGAACGTAGATTAAGTAACAGGTCATACACGTGGGGGTGATATCCACGGTATTGACAAGAAATTAATCTTACTTTCACTGCACAACACATACCAAATCACATCATAATCAACACAACAGCTCAAACATCCCCCTTTTTCCGCGGTATTCCTCCGCCCGATTGAGGTAACCTTATAAGCCAAAACAAACTTGACATCTCCCTTAGGTCTTTTGTTTAGGATTGACATCATCTTGCGTCTAAGGCATAAGCCCACAATAATTAAAACTAATCCTAGGGTTAGTCTCTTGATTTGCTTGTGCATCTTGCTTGTTTTTAGTTCTGTTTCTCTGTCATACATTGTTTCAGTGATCACTTCAGAACAGTTTGGTAGGCATACTAAGCATTGTTAACCCCAAATCAGCAACTTCTTACAGCTTCTTACACCGGTCCTATTCTACCGACATCGGTTAACTTACCGACGCCGGCTATATTCTGACCGACATCGGTTACCTGACCGATATCGGTTACTGTCTTTCACAGATTCGACAAAACCAGCAACCTACCAATTCCAACCTTTTGTGGTTGTTTCTGATCCTGATAGATTGAAACCCTACTGTGTACTCTTGTCCATGGTTGTTATCACTCAGAAACAAGCCGCAGCCATGGTTTCACATGCCTGTTCCATGCCTTTTCTGAATCACCCCCTTCACATCCTATGGGGAATCCTACGGACACCAGTGAGGTTCCCAAAATCCCTGTAGGAGATAAGGAATTTGTGAAATTTTTGGACGCTAATCCTAGCATTGTACAAGTACTATTTGTCTCATGCCCCTGACCGTACACCCGACGGTCAACTCCTTGTTGGTATGCCTATTAGTATAGCTGCTCACTTAGCTCCTTCCCCACCTGATAACTCCGCCTTGCCTTCTTCATCCTTAGCCCCGTCTCCCAACTCAGTGGCTTCGGGGGTTCATACGGCATAGATTGGCTTTCCTTTGGTTAACTCTGGGGCCCCACATATCATTACCACCGACTGCTCCTACCTCGTCTCTCTCGCAGACTGCTCCTTTCATAACTTGCTCTCTACCACCTATCCACACAAGCTTTCCTTCTCAAGCTCCGCCCACCTTTTCATTTCCACACACGTATCCGGTGACTTCAACATCTTATATAGGACATCCCTATTCGGTCACCTCAACATATTCATCCTCAATACCTTATCAACATTTAACCCCACCGTTGTCTAGTGGTGGCTCTTGGCCCAATCCTCCTCCTTTTACAACAACCGCACCATCATCTCATCCAACCACTGATTTCATCAAACAAATGATGGACAAGATGCAAAATCTGGAGGCTTCTATTTCAGGAAGCCGTAGCACCCTGACATATGAGCAAGTTTTTGGGAGCCTATTCATCCTTCTGTCCCCCTTCATTCATATCCTCCTCAATGGGAATTACCAAAATTTACTCGTTTTAATAGTAAGGAAGATCCTCAACAACACTTGCGATCATTTAGACATGCCTGCTACCTGATTGCTCATGACGATGCCTTACTACTCCGCACCTTTCCCATGTCCTTATCAGGACCCACCTTGGAGTGGTACAGTGCTTTAACCCAGCACTCAATCTTCTCTTTTAACCAATTAGCCCAATCTTTCTTGGATCATTTCTCCATTAATATTGCTAAGAAAGTATCTATCACCGACCTCTATGCCATCGACAATTTGAAGACGAATCTATCGCAGATTTTGTTGGACGATGGCGGGGCCTCATCAACCAACTTACTTATGCCTTGCCTCAGGCCGAACTCATCGAACTTTTTACGTGGGCCTGCGCTAAGCACATTTCTCCTACCCTCCAAATTCAAACTTTCCACACCTTTGATGAGGCCTTTACTATGGCTCGGAAACTAGAAATTCGAGCCTTAGAGGAAGAGAAATTGCGGTTGCGTAACAAAAACCCTAATTTCGAACCCAAGACTCCACCAACAAACCCAACACCACCAATTCTCACGCATCGACTGCTTTGAAATCAAAAGGAGTTGTACACGCGGTGATGGTCAAATCCCAAGCACCGTCTAATACCCCGCCAAAAACCACCTATAAGTATAAAGCCGAACCCATCAATTACACTCCCTTGGGAGAAACTTATGGTGTCATCTTGGAAAAATTGCTCAAAGCGGGAGCTATCACCTTACCTCCTGTTAAACCTCACTCTGGGTTTGATTCCACCCACGCTATACCTTCTGGTACAAAGAAAATGACTTCTGTAACTTCCACCGCGTGAAGGGACACAGTCATGAAAACTGCAAGATGTTGAAAAATATAGTGCAGGAAATGGTTGATGTAGGGGATATAACCCTCGATAATCCTAATGCCCCTGCTAACCGGAATTTGAAAATCTTTAACAAACCATTCCCAAACCACTCATCTAACAGTAACATAAACCAAGATATCTTAGCCGAGGAGAGTGTTCATGAAATCCATGCAGTTTTTGACTCCCAACCAAAAGCTTCTATCGAGGAAATTCTGAATCAAGCCTCTTCACTAACGCAGGGACCCGAACCCCCTTCACCACCATCAAGACAAGATGAAATCCTTGCCATTCCTTTACCCATAAAGGAATTAACCACCAGAGTTCTCTTCTCATAGATGAGCCTTCTTACACCACATCCCTGCAAGACTGTGAGCGGATGTTATCTAACTTATCTATTTCCCAAACATCTCCTTCTACCACTCTTGTTATACAAGAGGAAGGCTCGCCACTGTTTCTATCATCTTTAGAAGAGAAACCTCTCGAATCGACATCACCAAATTCTTTAATCATGACGGATCCCCTCAAACATGCCCTCCTACCTATTAGTTCTTCATCGCCTAAATCTTTTCAGTGACCGGTTGACCTCTTAACACCCATTGATACAATGACTCATTTACCCCCTGTATCACACCCACAGTGGACCGGAATCACAACCCACCTCTCTTCCATATCAAAGTTCCTATTCACACGTGAAGATTGTCATCCCTCAGAAGATAGATGAGTCCTATGGGAGCGTTTGAGTACACCATGCTCTACTCAAATGCAGATGACCGATCCAGACACCTCTACCATATACCCGAGGTGTTTACAAAAGCTCAAAATGCCTATGTCCTCATCTTCACCTCCCTCATCCCTACTAAATACCTCATCCACCTCTATTAACCTAACCAAATCTTCCCCTACGCTTGGGACTTCACCAATACCCAGCCTAACACACCCACCTAAATGGTTAGATTTATCCAAAAATAAAGCCGTCCATCCACCTAAGAGACAAACCCAATCCCCTAAAACCCAAGTCCAATCTATGCCTCTGTCACAACTAAAACCCTCGCCGTCACACCTACCTTCTATATTAGGACCTCACCCCTCCACCTTGCCTCAATACATCATACCTCCTGCGTTTTCTTTAAAATGACCTGCATCTTCTACACCCATATAGAGATCCATGGGTGTATCAACACCATCACCCCAAGTATCCTGTCCACCTATCAACCCTAAACAAACTCCATCATCAAAGGATTTGTTTGTTGTCACTCCTCTTTCTCCGTGGTTGTTTCCCGCCATCACGTCATCTGTGGCCTCATCATCTAACCAGCTAAACATAACTTTGTGCAAGAAGAAGCCACGTTTAGTTAAATCCAATTATCAAAACCCCTTGTCTAAACCACCACCCATACGAACCAACCATACCCAAACATTACCAAAACCCACCCAATCAATAGCCTCATCTTCCTCTGACTTTGACCCACTCAAAGGATCTTACGCCAAGATCCTTGATATGTTGGTGGAGAATGCGACCATTTCCCTACCCCCACTTAGACCCTATGATCCATCTACACCTCGACCTATAGGTTATGATGAGTCTAAAATCTGCGCTTACCACCGCACACCAGGACATGATGTAGAGGGATGCAAAGCGTTGAGAGCCATACTTCATCAGTCACCTCTCTCGGATAGAAAGGTTAAGAAAGACAACTTACGAAGGGAGAGACCTTTAGCTTCAATCCCCTCTCCAATACCACCTGTCCCCTCCTCACCAAGATCTATCATTATTACAACCCCACCTCTCGAAGACAATGACTTATCCCTACCGTCTTCCTCCTCTCATGTTCACGAGATCAACATGATTAGTGTTGCTACTCGAGGGCAGAAAAACAATGGGAAAGCTAAAGAAAGCACACCTGCGGCCTCTCTTTCTCCGTCCACCATCCCGATCGCACCACCACCTAAAGTGGTTATTCGTGGACCTGCCTACCCCATCTCTGATGGAGTTGCCCACCGAACCATGATCAAACAACTTCACCAATCACCTGTAAAAATGACACTGTATGATCTCATTCAAACCTCTGAATCTCATCGCCAAGCTCTCGTTGAAATCCTTCAAGGGATAGAGGTCTTACCTAATGAAACCTTGCCCGTTACCTCCATCTTAACACCCAACCACGTTGCTTCTCTCACCAAACAATCTACCACTTCCGTCCCTGTACAACAAACCATTGCTGTCAGTTTCTCGAAGACGAAATTGTTGACTTTGGTGCAGAAGATCCTGACCCACTCTTTTCATCTCAGCTTACGTCCGGGACATCGGGTACGTCGTGTTATGATTGATGGAGGTGCTAGCCTAAACATCATCTCTTCCAAAGCCTTCCAACAAATGAATATCCCTTCTAGCTGCATGTGTGCCAACCCCACCATGTTGCGTTCATTCAATGATGCTATTACTTCTACCTTAGGCACCGTGATCCTTAACATTCGTGTAGGGCCACGTACTTTACCTGAACTCTTCTATGTCCTTGAGGGAGAATTCCAATACAACATGTTGTTAGGTCGCCCTTGGATCCGGGCTATGGGATGCGTTCCCTCCACCTTACATAGATGCATAAAATTGAGTATGAGGGGAAATCCTACACCGTTAAAGCTGACGCTCCCCCCTTCAAAACCTGCAATATGTTATATCACCCTAATGATGTGCTTGTACCAGTCAAGACACCCATTCATCCAACCCAACCATCTACTTCGACCACACCTCAACCATCCATCTCAATCGCACCTACACCTTCAACCAATGAAACCACCGCCACAAATACCACTTCCTTTCCCGCGGACAACATCCCCACCTCAGATCCCTTAGTAGATGTTTTTCAATGCCTTATGCTGGGGGAGTATCACCTATATAATGTTAGCACTTTCCATACCCCACAGGAGTACGGACAGTTACATGCGCATCCTACCTACGACCGTCGTGTGGGGGAAGTAATCTCCTACGGACCACCTAATTGCCGCACCAACCTAACATATGGGGGTGTCGATACATCCTCTGTCACCCCTGAACCTCCCCTTGGTGTGGTTCCCTTCCAATCTGATTTTCAATATCTAACTAATCGTCGCTTCGCCCTCACCTTCTTGACGCGTTGTGCTTGGAAGGGCTTTGGTTTTGGTCTTTATGAACAAGGCCGACATACGATCATTCCTGTAACTACACGCAAACACAAAGATCATCGTGGTCTTGGATTCTCTGAACCACCTACACCGAAGAC
Source organism: Taxus wallichiana var. yunnanensis (assembly GCA_018340775.1). Taxonomy (NCBI): domain Eukaryota; kingdom Viridiplantae; phylum Streptophyta; class Pinopsida; order Cupressales; family Taxaceae; genus Taxus; species Taxus wallichiana. Next base: position 186,385,434 of record CM031235.1, read on the forward strand.
ACCACATATCCGTTGTATCCAGGAAGATGATGAAGTCACCCCTTCCGAACCATCATCACCCATTTTGCCATCGTCACCCACAGAGTCGATAGACCCTGAATCCATCCCTCCTAACTTTTTTTTTTCATAAACGCTATCTTCCTGGGTCCTCTCACTTATCAACGTGATAATGAAGACCCATCTTCTCTTCCCCTTCTATATCTAGACATGATCGAAGAGGACTCACCTTCAATTAATGTTGTTGAGTGCCAAGATGACGACTCCATCCTCACTTACCTTGGTGCGGACGACTCTTATATTCAACGCGCCTTACCATCTGAAACTCAAACCATGTTGAATGAGTCGACTATAGAAATCAACATCCACATAGAGGATGATCCTCACATTGTGAAGATCGGACAATCTCTTAACGCATCAGAACAAACGGCCTTCACTACCTTCCTACGTGCCCGCAACCAAGCTTTCGCTTGGTCCTACGCTGACATGCCAGGAATTGATCCTGACATTGTGGTCCATAACATTACCCTGAAACCCGATTCCAAACCAGTTAAACAGAAACTAAGAAAAATGCATCCACGCATTGCCCTCTTGGTCAAAGAAGAGCTTCAACGACTCCTTTCTGTTTCCTTCATCTTACCTATTGACTATCCTCAATGGATTTCTAACATCGTACCTATTACTAAAGCAACGGGGGACTTCGGATATGTATGGATTTCGGGACCTTAACCTCACTTGCCCAAAGGATGACTTCCCCCTACCAAGTATTGATCAACTTGTTGATCTCACTGCGGGCCATGAGATGCTTTCTCTCATGGATGGCTTCTCGGGATACAATCAAATTTTGGTAGCCCCGGCCGATCAACATAAAACCACCTTCATAACTCCTTGGGGAACCTTCTACTATCGTGTCATGCCATTTGGCCTTAAGAATGCTGGTGCGACCTATCAGTGGGCTATGACTTACATTTTTCATGACATTATGCACACTATCCTTGAGGATTATGTCGATGATCTTCTTGGCAAATCTAAACATCGCAGTGAACATCTCGATGTTTTAACCATTATTTTCGATCACCTGTTACAATATTGTGTTCGTCTTCAACCAAAGAAATGTGTCTTTGGTGTCCTTTCAGGAAAACTCCTTGGTTTTATTGTCTCTTTGCGTGGCATCGAGGTCGATCCAGCTAAAGTCAAAGCTATCCTAGAAATGCCCCCACCTACTAACCTCAAACAATTACGTAGTTTGCAGGGAAAACTCCAATCTATCGGCGTTTCATCTCACAACTCTCGGATCGATGTCAACCTTTCCATCATCTCCTTAAAAAGGACATTGTCTTTCAATGGAGTGAAGAGTGCCACCAGGCCTTTGAGGCTCTTAAAGCCTATCTCTTGCAGCCACCCGTGCTTATCCCACCTCAAGACGATCACCCTTTCTACCTTTACCTTTCTGCCACCGACCATGTTGTAGGAGCCATGCTCACACATCGTGACTCGAGCATCGAGAACAAGCCATTTATTACATAAGCCGTACTCTTGTGGATTACGAGACTAGGTATACACATGTAGAAAAGTTGTGCCTAGCCCTATCATTCGTGGCCACCAAACTCCGACATTACCTCCTGAATCACAAAACTTTTGTCATCACCAACGCGGACCCCATCCATTATATGTACGCCAAACCTCATCTAAACCAACGCATCGCCCGATGGCTTATGCTCCTTGCCGACCTCGACCTTGAATTTGTACACCAGAAATCAATCAAAGGACAAACTATCGCAGACCAACTCATGGAAGCCCCTTTACCTAGGGAGCAGTTTACTAATTTTACTTTCCCTGACGAACTCATTGCCACTCTTTCACTCAGTGAGGAGTCATATTCAATGACCCTCTTCTTCGATGGATCCAAATGCCAGTGCGGCGGAGGGGCCGGCGTTGTTCTCATTCCTCTGGATCGTTGAACCTATGCCTCTTTCATTCCGGCTCGATTTCCCCTGCACTAATAATACAGTGGAATACGAGGCCCTTGTTTTGGGTCTCCAGGTTGCGTTACACTTAGGTGTAAAATCTATTAACATTTTTGGTGACTCTCAATTGGTAGTCAATCAAGTTATGGGCATCTACCAATGTAAAAATGAGGAACTTCAAAAGTACAAACATTACGTGGATTCACTTTTGACCTTATTTACTCATTATTCTATCCAAACCATTCCCCGCTCAACTAACAAATTTGTGGATACTATGGCTTGCTTGGCCTCACAAATTCCTACCTCACCAACTGACTCTGACATATTTGTCTTGGTCCAACAACTCTTTGCCCCATCTTACTCAGCCCCGGATGTTTGTATGATAAATCATGTGTCTGCTAATTCGCAGGATACCTGGTATCACCAACTTCACGACTACCTTACAACCTCTGTTCTCCCACCTGACCTTACTAGTAACGGAAAACGTGCTTTTCTTAAAAGTGTTTCTCGTTATGTCATCATGGGGGGACTCCTCTTTAAACGTGGCTTTGATGGCATCCTCCTTCGATGTCTAACCGGCGTGGAGGTTACCTATACCATCCAACAAGTCCATGACGGTATTTGTGGTGGACATTTTAGTGGCCTTGCCATGGCCAAACGGATCCTTCGCCTAGGCTATTATTGGCCTACTCTTAATAATGACTGCTATGAATATGTTAAGCGTTGTGTTATGTGTCAACAACATGCCAACCTTCAACATACTCCTAGCCATCCGCTACAGGTCGCACGAGATCTTTGGCCTTTCTCACAATGGGGTTTAGACCTTATTGGTGAGATTCACCACCCTCTTCGCAACGTCACCATTGGATAATCACAAGCAACCGAATATTACACTAAATGGGTGGAGGCCATTCCACTCATTTCAACCAAAAAAGAAAAAATTGTAGAGTTCATCAACCATCACATTATCTGTCGTTTTGGTGTTCCTCATCGCCTGATAACAGATAATGGAAAATCTTTCAAAAATAAGTTGCTACAAGACCTTTGTGACAACTTTGGTATCAAACTTAGCTTCTCATCACCTTACTATCCACAAGAAAATGGTCAGGCCGAATCTTCTAACAAAACCCTGACCAAAATTCTCATGAAAGTCGTTAACGATTTTGGAAAAAATTGGCCTGATCACATCCCCTTTGCCCTTTGGGCTTATCGTACCAGCATTCGTACCTCCACTAATGCCACCCCATTTTCTTTGGTATATGGTACCGAGGCTGTCTTGCCTCTCGAAATACAAATACCCTCCCTAAGAATATCTCTTCAGGATATTCTCACCAATGATGATTTCCGCCAAGAGCGGTTAGCCCAATTGGAGCTTCTTGACGAGCGTCGTCTTATAACTCTTGACCACCTTCAAATCTATCAAAAGCGCATCAAGCGTGCTTATGATAAGTGACTTCATGAGCGTACCTTTAAGGTTGGTGATCTTGTCCTCAAAGAGAATCAACATGTAACCAAACTAGAAAAGAGAAAACGCGGAAAATTTGCTCCAAATTGGATTGGGCCTTACATTATCACTCACACTTATGGATCAGGCACTTATCATTTAGCTTCGCTTAATGGTAAACCTGAGCCTGAACCCCTTAATGCCTTGCATCTTTGACCATTCTACTGTTGAATTTAGTGTTATATCACTTCTTATCTACCTTGCGCTCGTCCCTTGAGCTCATTTACCACCTCATACACTTTGTTTCATGCAGCTCAAAATAGAATCAAGCACACATGGTTTGGTCATCACCTCCTCTTAAAGATGCCTTCCCCTTTTTAGTCTGGTCCATGACTTAAAAGTATCAAAATAACACGTTCTCAATTATACGCTTATGGGATATTCTTGAGTCAAACTTTCTACAAAACTAGATGCTTCATGCCAAACGGACATCTAGACCTCTAAGTTATACATAGACTGCTCCCTCGAAGGACAGCTATGTGCAAAACCACTTCTACTATTATAAATAGACTGCTCCCCGAAGGACAGCTATACACAAAAACCACATCTGCTACTATAAATAGACTGCTCCCTTGAAGGATAGCTATACAAAGTCAGCCTTTATCAGAAGCTTCTCGCATTGATCAGCTTCGTGAAGACCTCAAGAACAACAAAATACATATCCCATGTAGACTTCCCGCATCGATCAGTCTATATCCAGAAAAGTAAAAAGTAGTATTCCAAAGCACTTTTGAGTCATGGACTTGTCTATTTAGGTTTGGTTCTCTTTCGTCAGAATAATCACCTTATAACAAGTTCTCTGCACCCCAACTATATCAACCACCTCACCTCACCATTCGTCAAAGCAACAAAACTCAAGGGACGTGACGTATATCCGATATATTGTGATTATACAACTCTTTTCACCTATCGACTTCTCACCTATGCAAGGCACCTAGGGATTCAAGCTCATCCTACGTTAATATGTGGTTTGTTTAGCTCTTCTCAACTACGGGACACTTTTGCCTCTTTTACTCAAATTTAGGATTATGTGTTGACCTTAATCAGGACACGGTTCCCTACTACTTGGGTAAGCTAACTTTCGCTTCACCTATACCTACACCAACATCGCCAATTCCTTACCAACACCAACAACATTACCCTACCAATATCAATATTTTTACCAACCAACAAATTGTCTAACCACAACCAAATTGCCTGAATTCACCTCTCCCTGGTCCTAAGGGAGAACTACATCGGTCTGAGGCCCCTCCTTGCTTTGTGCAATGGGCTATGTAGGCAGCACTTAGGAGACATGAGGGTCTCCCAAGGTTAGCTCGACCATCCCCTACCATAACCTATCATGTGTGGTAAATATAAATCTTTTGTGTATTTCTATTTGATCACATTCATCTTTATCCTTTTTTTAAAAAACAAAACATTCAAAACACAACCATTCTTATTATTATCATAACTCAAATCAACATACATATTCAGTTTTATTTAGATGTTAAACAAATACATCTTCTCTATCATCGACGTGCAGGTCGGCATCCTTATTTATTCTTATACCCCTATGAAATTCACTTAGACCCTTGCGCCTCCTCCCGAATCAGGTGGTGATCACGATCGTCGACGCCACTCACCTGGCCTCTCCATCCTCAAAGGTGCCACTGCTATTGGTTCCTCCCACTGATCCACCAACATCTCCTGTAACATATGAATACGCCCTCTCGTGGAGGAATCTTGCCTCTAGTCTCTCCACTCGTAACTGCGAAACCTCTAACAATCCCGTTGTCTCATTCACCTGTGTTTGAAGCTGGTGAACCAAATCCTGCAGGTGGTCTCTCTCTGCATTGTAATCACAGCTATGTCAGGATGATCGGCCCTCTCACGTACACCTCGCAGCTCTGCTACCCACCATAATCTATAAGCCTCTGTCGCTCCCGCATCCATTACCCTGCGATCGGCTGCTATCTCTTCTGGCCCTTCTGGAGGTGTCGGCCGGGAGGTGAGAATGATGCCTCGGTGTCGATCCTCATGTATGGTCTATAAGCCATGGGTATATCCTGAACAAATCCAAATTGTCACCACACGCGATCTAGAGGAATCCTCTCGTACTACTCACGGCTTTGTGCCCCGCGATCCACCTTAATCGCTCTACACCCCTCAAATCCTCTAGCTATGTTCTCTGTCACCATATAGTTCCCGTAAGGCCTCCAACGGATATCCGCAATCGTCACCATCTCCCATACCTGCCTATAATACTCGATGTCATCTATCACGGCCTGGGATCTCACCTCTTGTTCTGTTTGGACCCATCGTCTGAATCCCAACCTCTGCACTCCTGTCTCTCTTTCCTGGATTGGTCGGCCTATTGGTCACACACACACAATGTGCTCATAGGCCCAACAATGTAATAAGTATGCACAATCCAGTGTCATCCTGTGATTTCACCTGCAGGCCCATAAACCCCTGTATAGCTCCGCCAGATATGCGGGTGCCCATGCGAAAGTCACGCTCCTTTCTATCATTTCCCAAATAATACACATCAATGCTTTTGGAAATCTTCCCCCATCCACCCTCGGTAATGCATAATACCCCACCGCTATCATTAATACCACTGCCAACCTTGTTTCCTCAGGGTGTGTTGCATACATTGTACCATAAGTGAATGTCAAACCTCGCTGTGTCAAATCTCATGCAGCTGAACCAAATACTGTTGTTATCGCTCCCCGCGCCACGCTAGGCCCCGCCTGATACACTGGTCTTCCTGTAATTGGGAGCCTCAAAATTCTAAACACATCTTCCAACGTCACTGTCATCTCCCCTGTTGGTAGATAGAAGGTATTCTTTTCGGATTCCACCTCTCAATCAACGCCTGCAACATAGCATGATTGCGTGTGATTCGTGAATAATAGCAGATTCCACTTAACCCCACATGGTTTATCAATGCCCATTCAGCTGGTGTTACATCCGCTCGGACTCGTGACAACAAAGCTGGCACACTATCATTCATCCTCAACCCTGCCTCTGCCTGCATACATCAAATCAACAAACAAACCATTCAATAAATCAAATCCCCAAGTGTTTTTTCTCACATTCTAGAATTTCATACAGTAACCGATATCGGTTATAGATAACCGATACCGGTTGCCTAACCGATACCGGTTATCTCTAAACGATACCGGTCACTGTCAAACATATACAGCCTGCTTAAAAACATCCCCTACGATAATTATTTTGCTCGTTTACTCCTCTCTGCACCTACAAACATACGTGAAACCCCTGCTTACCTACCCCATAACACTCACCCCATCCCAAACCCTTACCTATCACCTTTTCTTTCTCATCTCTATCCACTTACCTTCTCTCATCCTATTCATAAAACATGCAAGAATTAAATTACAACCAAACAGTTTACCTCTTGGGACGCAACAGCTTGAGGTGGAACCTGTCTTCCCTCTCGTCTCTGCCCACTGGATGCTTCTCCTTGTTCAGCCATGTTCACCACCCTCTTCAATATAACTTGCCTTTCTGCCTTCTTAATCTCAGCCCACAATCACTTTACCTATCTCTTTCTTCCTTATCACTCAATTCTCCCATGCAATTACCTGTATCAGTCGTCAAACAACGTCGCATTCTCGTATTTAACTTATTGCATGCCTCTAAAAATAAGAACTCAAGTTGTCTCCCAAGCTTTTCTATTTTTAGAAAAGCTTGTTTTAGCATAACCGATATCGGTTACCTAACCGGTATCGGTCATATATCTACCGGCATCGGTTAGCTAACCGATATCGGTCATATGTCTCCCTTTGCTTAAACCTAGGCCTTTTCTTCATTTTTTGCAAATTTTTGGTGGCGCCCGCCTCTTTTTCCTACATAACGACATCATTATCAATATTTGTCATCAAAATCCCATCAACACATATACATATCATCACAATTTCATCAACATCATCTATCTACATTAAATTTCAAAAACCATCGACAAAATACATGCGACATTTTAATATATACATCAAACCCATCATTATACACACCATGTGGATCAAACTCATCATCTATATACATTAAATTTCAAAAACCATCGACAAAACACATAAGACATTTTTTTACACACCATGTGGATCAAAATCATCATCTATATATATCAATGTCAAAATATACAACTTGCCCTGCATGGGGGCCTCTGTGATCTAAAAATAATACAAAGCTGGCACGCAGGCCGCTATCCCTGTCAAAATCTCGACTCGGCTCGCAGGCCGGTCTCTCATGTCAAAAATATACTCGGCTCGCAGGCCGGTATCAACTATACAACATGTACTCGGCTCGCAGGCCGGTATATACAACAAAAATGAATAAATAAATAAATCATATGTGGGCACGCAGGCCTCTATATACATATCCGGTTCGCAGACCGGTGTCTATATCCAATATCAAAAACCCATCGCCACTCCCAGGATGTCTCAGCTCTCTCCACCACCCTCGGCCTGTCTCCCTGCTGGTCCCTGTGCTGGCTCTCACCTCCTCCCTGTAACTGACCCACCGGCTGTGGCTGCGCCTCCTGGGATCTCTGGCTCGGGATGTCTCGGCTCTGTGCGCGCATATGGCTGATAGTCAGCCCGGTACCATCGAGGACGTCCTGATAATACCGGGCCTCCGCTCTCGCCTCCATATAGCGGGCCCGTGCCACCATGGCTGCTTGGGGCTGGTCCCCGACTCCTAATAGTAGTGGCCCTGTCTCGCCGTGGTACACCCCGTGCTGTGGGGTGGTGCTGTACTGTCGTGCTCTGTGCTGTGCGTGGTGCTGGCTGTGCTCGGCATTTGGCTGCTGGCTATGCTCTGAGCTCGTGCTGGGCTAAGCGCCCCTGTAGCACCCCCAATGCTGTGCTGCATGCAGAAAGCTGCCCCTGTAATAACTGCACCTGTCCTAAGAGCCGGTCCCTCTCTCGCTATAACAGCCACCAAATCTAGCTGTGTGGGTTGTGCTCTCCTGGCTGCTCTCTCCCCTGCCCACCAAACCAAAAAGGCCCCTGTCACTCGGCATCATCCACTGTATCGTCAGCCGGTCTCTCTGCTACCCAGTCGGGGTCAACTGGCTGCGGTGCAGCAGTGGGGCCTCTACATCATCCCTCCGGTACTGTGGGAAGGGAGGTGGCTCATCCTGTCGCAAGCCCAACTACCATCGTACCCTCTCTAGGGGTATCCGCTCATACTCCCGGGCCTCCGTCCAGCTATCCAGAAACTATACTGGATCCAGCGCATCTGTGCTCGGGCTCCTCCTCGGGGCTGATGGCCTCTGTAGGGCCTCCATATAATGTCCAGTGCGGTCAAGCCCTCCAACATATGATGGTAGTAGGCCACATCCCATCCTGCGAGCACCGCTCGTGGCTGGCCCACGACCCCCAACCACCTCTGAAATCCATATCTATATACAATCTGTGGCCCTGGCTGCTGGGGCAGCCCTACTGGTCGTATACAGATGATGTGCTCGTATGCCCAGCAGTGTAACAAAAATGTCGAGCAAATACCAAATCACCTCATACGGTGATAACCCCACAACTCTCTGTATAGCTGCACCAGATACACTGGTGCCCAGGCATAGCATGTATGCTCCTCTACCATCTCATGCAAAACTCCCATCAAAGCCCGTGGGAAGTGGCCTCCCTCTGAGTCGGGAGGGCGAAGCAGGTGATACCTATCATCATCAACACGGCAAGCCGTGTCTCCTATCGGTGTGCGCGATACATGTCACCATAGGTAATGCTCGCGCTGTGATAGGTCAACAATGGGGCTGCATCCCCGAATACATGTAGGATGTTGTCCATCGCTATCTCCGCATCCACCTGGAACACTACCTCACCTACGATCGGTAGTCTCAGGATGCGATATACATCCTCTAAAGTAATCGTCATCTCTCCAGTAGGGAGATGGAAGACATTGGTTGCCGGATCCCATCTCTCGATGAGGGAAACCATCAGGCTGTGGTCCCTATCCATAGCCCTATACCACTGGACTCCACCGAGTCCAACCTCTCGCATGATGCCCCACTGCGCTGCGGACACATGTGGCCGCATCCGCCTCAATAGCGGGGGCATCCGATCCGCATCGTGAGCTGCTGGCGTGCCTGTAAAAACAACCCACTTCATCAGGCCTACCCTTTACAATAAACACCTACCTTAACTCTCTATACCCACTTACCCACCCAACCACAACCCGACTCTACAACACACATCTACACCCACCTATCTTACCCTATAACATCTACGATATCCCCTTTCCTTATCTCACACCCTACCAACCACCCCGATCTACTCTAGCCATCTAACTATACCCCCGCCAATTTAACACCTCCTACTTCATACCCAACACCTAATCTATCCTACCCGAACCAACCCCCATCAACCCCATTTCCCCCACCCCAATCACCCTTCCTATCACCTCTACCCCTCCCCCTTCACCCCCAAACAAAAACACAAAACAACAAGACGAAACTCTAACAACAAACAAATCCTGCCCATGCAGACCGGTACCGGTCACCCTTGACCGCCATCGGCCCCCCCAAGCGCATTTTACGTACCGACGCCGGTCGACATATGACCGACGCGGTCTACCCACAAAGTAATTTCTACACACATTCAGTGACCGATGCCGGTCGCCTAGTGACCGACATCGGTCACTGTCCCATTCCGGGGCCGAACCCAAAACGGCCCGCAAAAACTATTTTTTTCTATTTCTCCCCTTTTACCCACAAGAAAACCCTAAAAACCTACCCACCCTACCATTTTGGCCTAACTAGCCTACCTACCCACTCCATTTTACACATTACCTCCATTCATTCCTTATTTTATTAAAATTAGGATTCCTACCCAAAACCCACATCTAAGTTAAACTCATTAAATTCACATAGGTAAGAGCTCAGAGCCTACCGGTACGACTACACGTCGTCGTGGTGGGATAGGTGGCGGTGGTCCAGCTGGTCCAGCACCTCCTGCTCCTCCTGGCTGTGCCATGGCCCCAAATCTCCTCAGCTGGGTTCTCCACCAATCAAACTCTACCTCCTGATCGCTGGGGTCTACCAACCACTCACTCCTCCACTCAAATAATGCCACCTCAGCCCACAAACTCAACAAAATCACTTCCCACCTCAGACAGACTAAATTTGGGTGCTCAAATTCACAAAGTGACAATGACATGCCATATTTTTCTTTTTATAGGTTTTGACCTATAACCGATACCGGTTATTTTGCGCCCTAGAATACCGGTATCGGTCTTCTAACCGATATCGGTCACACATAACCGATATCGGTTATTTACTTCCTTCACCTAACTCCCGCCCTTATCCACCAATCTCCACTTTTTCCCCATCACCTACCCCTGGCTTTGCTGACTAGCCTTATTTTGACCTCAATCAGGCCCGACCCAAGGCCGCACCCAACCAATCAGGCCCGACCTAAGGCCGCACCCAACCAATCAGGCCCGACCTAAGGCCGCACCCAACCAATCAGGCCCGACCTAAGGCCGCACCCAACCAATCAGGCCCAACCTAAGGCCACCTAACCAATCAGGCCCGACCTAAGGCCGCTCCCAACCAATCAAGCCCGACCCAAGGCCACACCCAACCAATCAGGCCCGACCCAAGGCTGCACCCAACCAATCAAGCCCGACTAAGGCGCACCAACCAAGGCCCAACCCGGGCCCCCAAGGCCCAAGGCCCAACCAATCAAGCCCGACCAAGGCCGGCCACCCAATCAAGGCCCCAGGCCCAACCCAAAGGCCCCCAAGCCGCACCAACCAATCCAGCCCGACCCAAGGCCGCAACCACCCAATCAGGCCCGACCCAAGGCCGCCCTCAACCAATCAGGCCTGACCCAAGGCCCTCACTAATCAATCGGCCCGACCCAAGATCACACCAATTCAGTACCTCGACCAAGACCTGCAAATTACAATTTTATCCACCCATCATGTAGCTTTTTGTTCAATCAAGCTCACCTGTTCGTGTTTTAGCATGATTAGGATACTTGACTTGATCAGTCGACCAACTTTGCCTAGACCGAGACCGTGACGTTTATCTCAACCAAACCAACCATTTGGTACTGCCGAACATGCCTAAATGTTCCTATACCTTACCCGTTATATCCCCTGGAGCTACTTCCTATGCCTTGGATACCAGGATTATATCAACCTTGTTTGGATAAATTATCGACCTTTGCCTATGTATTGCTTGTTTGCTCTTCAAATCGTGTACCCTGATAACACTACTGCATTTCAACATGCGTCTGCTTCCTTGAACTTACACCACTCATCTTACCATCATCTCATCATCATTTACCCTTTATCAACCCTATCCCTGATTTCACGTCACCTCAATCTGTGATAGATTTGAGGGGGATTACCTATACCCTTAACTGGGGTAATCACTTCTTATTAATTGTCAGTGCAGCTTTACAAGACAAGCTACACGACAACAAGGGGCTAATGTAGACACCAAATTTGTGTCTTATGACACCCTGTGCCCCGCATCTCATTTCGCAACCTAACCTCACCACCTAAACCTTGCACAATTATTTATTACTTACCTTATAATTAATAAATCCACATTTTCAAACCTGCCACCTCATTTCGCCACCTCATCATGACCTAGCCCTAACCCTAAACTAACCTAATTAAGACCTATAACTTGGTCTACATCCACACCCATGACTAATTACCCCTCACCCACACCAAAACCAACCTAATAATGACTTGACCAAGCCCACAACTAATCTCTCGAGAGAAAAGGAGGGAAAGTTGGCTATTTTACTAAAAATAGCCCACTTTGACTTAACCGACATCGGTTCCTACTCGACCATCCGTCGGTTATGTAACCACCATCGGTTCCCTGTAAATGACTTCCCCAACCAAAAACAAAGGATGGAATTCATTGGAAAGATCGGGAATTCACTTGGCAGAGCAGAGACAAGTGAAGAAAAGAGAAGAGTTTGCAGAGAAGGACATCAAGCCCAAGACCGCAACTGAGTAACTAGAGCACAACGACACTCATCCAAGCATTGGGAGAGAAGATAGCTCATCTTTGATTGTCAGATCATCCCACCTGAGCCCTGCCTTCGTCATCACAGTCCTTGGACCTGTATCTTCATCAGGAACTAGTAAGTAGTGTCTTGTACATTCTTTTAATAACATTTCTTGAACTTCTGAATCACAGTAATTATAAGTCTACTCCTAGATCTACTACCCGGTAACACCCTACATCTAACTATCATTCCTCTACCCTTACATTGCCCCAAGAACAGCCTCCATACTCTCTGAGTCTTCTCCATCACCCCATGGCTTATCCCTAATCATTTACCAGCCTTATAAACACCATAGCCACCTCATAGCCAACCTTCATTAAAATCCCCTAAATCACTGCCCCTACCGATATCGGTTATCAAAGAACCGTACCGGTGTATAACCGTAGTCGGTTGTACAGTGACCGGCATCGGTCACTGTGACTCAAACCAAAACCAGCCTTTCCTCTATTGCTTTTAACGAGGTAATTAAATTGTAATTTTGTAATAACTTCTTTGTTAGAATTTGTGTTAATTCGTATTAAGAGGGGAACTGACCACCTTCGAAAGGAAGTCTAATATTTCCTGGGCCCAAGGCAGTTCCCTCATTTATTGTCTAACTACAATCTGGTGGTCTTGTATTCTTACTTGCAGGTAGTCCTTCCTAGACAAAAAGGAGTTCTTCGCAATCGATCTGATCTCTTTCTACGCACACCCTCCCAACATTCGCTAGCCCTAACCCACCCTCCCAACATAAGAACTGAAACATTGCTCGTCATTCATCGCATCTATCACCATCTCATCATCCACCCATAAAATCCTTCCCATCCTCAACATATCTATGCTAACACACTATTCTAATACTCCACCACATTATCCCTATTAGCAAAATCATCACTTATCCTTCATCTAATATACACTCATTCATCTTGAATTGTAACATAACCTATCAAACATCCAAACCACAATATTTCAAACACATCCATCACCCTCTAAATTTTGTTAACTATCAAAATTCTACTTGCATCATATAATTTAATGATCAATTAAATACATCCTTAAATCATTATTATTCCAATGGATTATAAATCAATCAATCTATTCACATCTCGTAGTTCCCCTACATACATCCTTTCTGGGGCACATCCAAATTTGTAGCTTTACGCATCCATTCATCAATCAAATGTTTACAACTTCCCCCTCTCATATATCGTTGACTAGGGCACATCCAAGTTCGTAATATTATCAAAATTTATCCCTTCCATATATCGTTTCTTGGGAATTATCAATCTATCCACTTATCAAAATATAAATCTATTGATCAATGTTCAATACAAGAAAACCTTTAAACCATATATTTTCTCGCATCCTATCCCACTCTCATCACATTTTTCTAGTTTAATAACATTTTATCCTCTTTTCAATCTATCATCCATCTTATTCCTCCCCACATGACACCTCGAGGGGGCATCATCCTTAATAACACAACTTTGTGTACATACTTAAAATCTACTTACGCAGCTTTTTTAATAATAAAATTGCACGATTATCCTCTTTCCCGTCATTTGCGTAATAATTAGCACTTTTCCACTAATTATCTAACATTCCCCTTCTTATTCATTAATTAACAAACTTTCATTAATTAATTAACCCTTCCCCCATTCTAGATGCCAATTAACGACCTTTCGTTAGTTATAATCCACTTCTAAGTGATTAATTAAACATTATTAGTTAATTACACCTTCTATTTTAATCAATAAACCTCTTTTATCAGTCAAATTCCCCTCTTAAATCTTCCAAATCATGCTAATTTTCCTCTAAATCCCCTCTAAATATCTTCTACAAGCTTATCGCTTCTTATTAATTAATCACATTTGATTAATTAAACCCCTCTCAACTCCCATAAGGTGCACATCCTTTATTAATTATTCTAAACATGCATATCCTATGAATTTATTCTTTGGGATTTGTCCCACATTCACCAAATTTCAAGCCTTGCCCAAACAGGTAAGCTATATAAAGGAAAAATCTCCTTCTTCTCAAACACACACCTCACTTGAACTAGTGAAAACTATATACATTTTGATCTTGCGTAATTCTCCATTGTTAGAAATAGCTTCTCCATATTGCATCCATTCTTTCAAATTGAAGAGCATGTGAAGATACAAAAATTTCCTTGTAGCCATTTCTTGGTGAGATCTCATCTTCAATTCTTAAGTAAACAACACCAATTTGATTGTTAGATGATCTAATTAGGTTAATTCATTAATAGCAATCTCTCAAAGAGTAGGAATGGCCTAGAATTTAATGGATTTATCATGTTTATGCATTATAGAAGTTGTTTTCCCTTAAAAATTTATCTTATGGTTCTATAGTAGATTTGGATTTGCTTTGAAACTACTAGGTGTTAGTTTCTTTTAATTGGCATTGCAAGTTTATTATTCTCACATATGGCACGCCCGGTGGGACTTACTCCATTGTCCTTAGAATTTGATTTCAACCTTTGTTAGTTTAGTTTCAAATTTGGTTAACACTTATTTGGAACATGTTAAATAACTTTAATTCCTTGATATATTTTGTTAACTTTACATGTGTTGAGTCTCTCTTATAGGTACAAAGGAGATGGGTTGTTGCTAAATTTGGGTTAAAGTAGCAATTTTTTACCTTTTAACATTTTCCTTGTCAAAATCATATGTTTGTGACATCATCACGGGTACCTCGTGCTAGTGTGAACTAGACTGATGATATCATCTCTCATTTCGTGCTATTGTGACATTATTTTCTTTCATTCTATGTCAAACCCACGCTAGTGTCAATTTGAGCATGTTAGTGTCAATCTAGGCGCACTCTGTCAATCTAGGTGTGTTAGTGTAAATTTGGGCATGCTAGTGTCAATCTGGTCATATTAGTGTTAATCATGTGTATAACCTATCTTAGAAGGCCATAATGTTTTCTCTCGAACTCAAAATGACTCCATTTTTTTGCGTTGGAAAGGTATTGAAGAAAACTATGCAATGGAAACATAAGATTAGGATTTTGACATATATAAAATTTATGGTTTCCTTTATTATAAAACTAGTCATTTTCTAACATGTCTAAATGCTTTGTAAAATTTGGTCTTTGATATTTCTAACATTTTATAGGTTTTTAATGCTAACTTCTGTTTGCAGGGTGTTTTGAATCATCTTTTGCTAACTTTTTTGATGATCTTTAATGAATTTCATGCTTTCATATCTTAGGATAGAGTTGTGTATGCTCTTCCCTCGCACCTTTTAGGTGATCTTGGGAATCAGAAACAACTCTAAGCCTTCTTGCATTTACAAAAACTTCATTAAATTCATGGTTAAGGGAATGAACAACAATTGGTTAAAACAAGTTGCCTAGTCCTTTGATTTACAATATTTTCCATTTTCAATATAGTTGGGTTACTTCTCTTACATCTTAGGATGATCTTGAGAATCAAAAACAACATTTAATCCTCTTTCATGATGTTTTGATATTATGGAAAACTATTAACCTTCGCGTGCAGGACCAATACTTGTTTTTCAAAGAATCAGGATCTAAACCAATACTAATATAGTTTATTGTAGGTTGCCAAAGGTGTAAAAAATCACATTAAGAAAAAACATTAAAAAAACACACCATTATTCAAAACGTTATATTTATAGGTTCGGATAAGAGCTACGGCTCATCCGCTTTAAAATAGGGAAAGTGCATTGGCATAAGCCATAAAATTCATTATGAGGATTACCTCAAGAACCCCAAAGTAGTCCACACCTTGAGAGAATTGGTGGATGAAACGGGAAGCGCTCCACTTACCCACTTGACTAGTTAAAACCCTTGTGAGATAAGCTTCATGTTACCCGTATGGGGCCTCGTTCATTAATTTGATTGTGGGGTTATGGTCCACCTCTCTAGAAGAAATTCTAGATGTGTGTACCTCCTTTAGGTAAGAATTGGCAAGTGTTGTGGACAAAATCCTAGGAAGCCATTTTGCATAGGAGCCAAATTTACCAAAACCAATCATGTTTCAAAGAGATCTCACGAAGAAAGAATATTTTCAAATTCAAAACCTTGTTAGTCGAACAAGGGGAGAGTCCATTGAAGTTTGATCCTAGTTTTATTCATCACGAAATTTGTGAAGTGTTACTTTGTCTTAGTTTTTCACTTATCCTAAGACAAGGAAAAATATTGTCGAATTTATGCCAAGTATTTTTCATCACCACTTGGTCTACTCCTTTGTTTTCTTGTTTCCATTTTAGGACAAAAGAAATCATACATACGAAGTGTTACTCAAGATTGTGTCCACCACTTTTTCACCCACTTACATCCTTCCTTATTGCAATTGCGATAGTAAGCGTTGAAAGTGTGTTGGTTCATCCTCAAAACTTGAGCAACATTGTCTTAATACCCATGTCAAGATGTTTCATTTATATTTAGTCTTTATCATCATTGATCTTCCCTTTAGTTGTTTCACTGCCATGCATCATCTCGATACTTACATTTTTTTCTTCATAAACTTGATATAAGTTTCTAGATTGTATCATTATGATTCTCACACATTAGCAACTCCTTGGAATACTTTGACCTTTTTTTCTTACAAACATTGCCTTGAGTTTTAAAATTGTCGCATCATAAAAATATTATTTTTATACTAATATCTTTCTTTTTCGTAAATCTTGATTAACGTATCCAAGTGGTATTGTTGTGTTATTCACATTTGTAACTTCCACTTTTTAGGATTTAGGCCTTGTTTGTATCTAAACTTGTTTTAGTATACCTTGAGTCAGAAGTCACCTCAACCCTTTTCTAATACTTAAATCTTGTTTTCCTAAAAACTTGATTTAAGTGTTGGAATTGTGTTGTCATTTTAAACGCAAACTTTGAGACACCTTTTTCATAGGGAGTAATTTCTTGTAGATTGGATTCATGTACCAAACTCGCGTGATTGTTCCTTGTGACCTTTCATCTTGTAGATTTGTTTCCTTGGAAAATCCTTTGAGTCTTTGATTCTTTGGTGCCTTATTCTTTGGACTCTTTTCCTTGATTGTTTGACATTCATAGAAACCTTTGTAGATTGTCACGCTACTTTATTTCTCCTAGGGTCTTTGTAGTATTTGAATGTGCATTTTTCAAACATTAGCAAAAACATTTCCTATCAAGCAAATTTTGAGACAATATGAACATTGGAAAATTTTCCTTTACAACCATTGTGTTGCTAAATTTTGATCAACCATTTTGACATTTACACTTGCAACTTGTTTTCCAAACCTTGTTGGATTTTGAAATTGTGTCATCAATATGTTTGTTTTCCTTAGATATCCTTTGGAAAATCACATAATCATCCCCTATTTGTTTGCAAAATTTCTATTTGGTCATCATTACGCTACTCAAATTGACACAAAAATTAATTTTCCATGAAGGATTTCAATCACACTATCTAGGTCTAGGCATTTGGACCCAACGATGCCAACAATGACTAACTATCGCATGGTTCCTCACACTTACAATAATAGGGAACCTAAATTTAGGCATTCACATCAAAATACACCTATAATGACTAAACCTCATTTTTTTCTTCACGCTAGACAACCCGTTTGGTTACCCCCTTCCCCATTTTCATCTCATAGTTGGTGGCATGATTATGACAGCGGTTATAATCTAAAATATTCTGATGATTCTAATCCAAACTATTCTTCTGATTCTTCTCAATCTTCTGATGATTCTAATCCAAACTATTCTTTTGATTCCTCTCAATCTCTTGATTATTCTAATCCAAACTATTCTTTTGATTCCTCTCAATCTCCTAATTATTCTAATCCAAACTATCTTTTAGATTCCTCTCAGTCTCCTGAGCCTCATCTAATTGAATTTCTTATAAGGAATAACTAGTCACCTAAATGACATTTTCCTCCTCTAAGGATTTTTGTCACCACAAATTCTCCCCATCATTCATCTAATTTGACTCTTGAGTCATGGTCCTCCCTTTCTTCACAGGACCCCCTTTATCAGTCACCTCAATGACGTCTTCCTCCTTTAAATATTTGTGTAACTCCAAGTTCCTCTAATCAAACATCTAATTCAACTCTTGAGTCATGGTCCTCCCTTTCGCAGGACCCCTTTATTAGTCACCTCAATGACATCTTCCTCCATTGAATATCCATGCGACTCAAAATTCCTCTAATCAATCATCCAAGTCGACCCCTACGTCGCAATCCATTGACTGGCTACATGATCCTCTTTTTCTACCTACACTATGCCATCTTCTAGGAAAACCAATACCAACCCATTCCAAATCCCCATCTTCTTCCACTCATGAGACATCTAAATCCAAATCTACTTCATCTCCTAAGTCATATTATTCTATCAATCATCATCAAACATCTTCTAAATATTCCACACTTGTTGGACCTCTTTCTTCCAATCAACCTACTATGGTCGACCAACAACGACCCATACCAATCAATTTCTTTCAGAATGAAGAAGCAATCAAATAATTCATGGGGCTACATGATGAAATTCCTCTAGAGGATCATGAGCAAGGATTCTCTTTTGACCTCGATGCATTCATGTATTGTGGGGAAGAATTTGATTCCTTTTGTCAGAAAATAGAGGAAGATCCTAAGATCATCAAATTTGATCCTCCTCTTATTCTTCCATCTTCACATTCCCGTTACATGGAAAAATGTCTAGGTTTGTCATTAATCCCTGGCCTATCTTCTCATCACCCCATCATTATTTACATATCACAATTCCTTAATCACAATCTTGCCTTGGGTCACCTTCTGGTAGCCCATCATCTTCTTCTATATGTGGGCCACCTCCTAGTATCCCTTCATCTTCTATTTGTGGGACACCTCCGGGTAGCCCATTATCCTTAATTATTGGGCCATGTCCTATTAGCCCCTCATATTATATGTTTGGGCCACATCCTAAGTATCCCTCCATATTCTATTGATGGGACACCTCCGGGTAGTCCTCTGTCTTCCATCTATGGGACACCTCCAGTAGCCCATTATCTTCTATACTTGGGCCACATCCTAATAGCCCTTCATCTATTGTCATGGTTCACCTCCTAGTTTCCCGTCCTATTCAATCCTTGGACCATATCCTATTCATCCATCATATCATCCTTCTATCAACAATTGTGACAAGCCCACCATCATCCCTACCATTCCTCTCATCAATCCTAAACATCCACTTTCTTCTCCCACTTCTCGGGATCAAAAAAATCATGCATTACTTGGTATGGAACATAAACAATTTCTTCATCAAGCTAAGATCAAAAATTTAAAGAGCTCCAAATATCCAAGAAAATACAACACCCATAAATCTAAAAATAAAACGTGATTTAAGAATGAACATCAATGAACCATCAAGTATGGTGAAAAGTGCATAAATCTATGGATAAATAACTCAAGCTCCCACATACAAAATCCATGTTGCAAGATAAGTCACTAGTCACTTATCGAGTATGAGCTCACAATGATCATTGAGATTGGAGATAATATCACTCTTGATGAGAAACAACTCCTAGTCTCCCTCATCAAAGAAATTACAAACATTGTTGTTAGATCCTATCACACGAAGTGACATTGTTGGTCCCAAATTCCCAATAATTCATCTTCATCATCTTCTCCCTTCACGGTTTCTCTTTGCAAAACCGCCGAAATCTAAAAAAATCAAAACAAATTCAAAAATACAAAAAATGAGAAAAACATTAAAACATTACAAAAAAATCAAAGGTACAAAGATCAAACATTGCAATTAGGTATTGTATACACATGGATGTTATTTCTTCCCTTTCTTTCCATTCCTCTGCAAGTCATCCACCATGTTCATCCCTTCGATGATATTTTGGTTAGTCTATTCACACTCATTTTGTGACATTTATCTCTATAGTATCTGTTTGACCTTGGTCTTTCATCACCTTGGTAAATTAAAGAACGTGACCTCTTAGAGATCATATCACTATATACATCTAATAAACTTGTTGCGAAGAAATTTTGGATGTATTTTTTGACACTAGCCAATGTCGTCATTGTAATCACTTTCACATCCTTCCATCAAGCCATCAGTGGTTCTTAACCCCTTATCAAAAAATTGAGAGAGATGAAATAAGTTTTCAGAAAGAAAAAAATCAAAAGCTAAGAAAATGTAACTCTCTCTTGTATTATTTCTAGTATCTCTATTGAGGCTATAGACGTGTGGTGACAGAGAGAAAAGTTGCAACTGGAATCAAATACATCTCTTTCAGGGCTATGGACACCTAGCTAGGAGCAGAGTAATATACTGACTCACCTTACACCCTCCATTCACAAATCACCTATAAAAAAATCCTTCCTACACATTGGCTAGTGTGTCTTCACTTGTTTATCAACTCTTCCCTTGAAGATGTAATTCATTTCCACGTACACATACTAGATCTCTATGAGCAAATAGGACTAGTATGTTACCAAGTGTTGTTTGGACCTTGTTCAAACTCTTACTTTAGTCCTTATTTTGACTCACGATTTGTGCCTTTGGCTAATCACCTTTTCATTGCAAGGATTCTAGCTACATTTTCCATATCCTTCCATAGCATTCACACTATTCTTCTACTTTTTTCAGAACATCCATGTGTATAAGATTGTCTTTTTACCATGTTTATGGGAACCTTTGTCCCCTTTTAATAAAACAATCTTCTACTTATTTTCTATCATATGTTTCTTGGCTAGCTTACACTGGGGCATGCTCACTCCTTCTTAGCACTTCATTGGTTTGATTTCATCATCATGTTGAACCTATCCTTCGTGGCCTTGATCCAACATATCTTCTTCTTGTATATATGCGCAAATATTTTCCCTTGTATATTCCCATCTCTCGTTGGGGGCATCTTTGCATCTTCATTTTTCTTATACATAGCTTCGGAAAACTTTCAAAAAAACCTATAAAACATTGTCAAAAATAATTAAAAATCCAAAAAAATGGTAAATTTCAAAAAAATCCAAAAATTGGTAAATTTCAAAAAATCCAAAAAATTTGTAAAATTCAAAAAATCCTAAAAATTGGTAAAAATTTCAAAAAATCCTAAAAATCGGTAAAAACTTCAAAAAATCCTAAAAATTCAAAAAATCACAAAATCAGTAAACATCGCATTCACCCAATAGAATTTGTACTAGAGAGAATGTCTTCAAACATCAAAAATCATCCTACAAAAAAATCTTTCTTTGGTTCTCACCTATTCTTACGCATGACTTGTGGGTCGTTTTGGTCTACCTCCATTAACAAAATTTGGTTTTCCTTTGATATGTCTATACTTCCTTGCACAAACAAGTTACATGGTACTGTTTCATAGGGAACATCTAATTTTTCATGGGACTTCCATGTCCTCTGTTTATTCACCTTGCAATGTATTGTTGCTTGGGGTGTCATCTTTAACCCTTTTCGTATAACTCAAATAGGTGGAATATGAAGCTAGATAACAAAAACATTAGTACAATTATCTTGAACATTGTTTGTTTGAGTATATTTGTCTATACTTGTTTGGTTGCTTGTTTTCTTGTTTACTTTCTCATAAAGTATTGCATTCTGTATGTTCCTTTGAGTTAGTCGGGTAAGTGCACCAAGTTGGGGGGCCAAAAGAGGGTATTAAGTGGAAGTATTTTTCTAAAAAATAAAAAACTTCAACTTGTACAAGTTTTTTGAAATAGTTACACTCAAAATTGTAAGATGTTGTAGAAATATGAATCGTAGAATTTTGAGTGTAGTTTCTAAAATAGTAAAATTTAATGAAAATGGATAAGTTTAAGTGGGTCAAATAACTAAAATACCAATAGGTGCTCTTGTTTTTGTAAAAAAACATAATAGAGTGACTTTCGTGCCCCGACCCTTTTTGAGCACCATTTAGTATTTTTGTTAACCCTTTGGTAGAAAGATAGCTAGAGCATCTAGTTTGTTAGAATTTTTTTAATATTTTTTAGAGAGTATTTTTTATTTATGGTTTTTCTAGTACAAAAATTTTATGTTTTGAAAAATAACGGAGCTCGTAGTGCCCCCTAACTACCTCAAAAATGTCGAAAATTAGATTTTGTTTTTGAATATGTATATAATTAGGCCTATTTTGTGGTAGTATAAGGTTTTTTCAATTTCGATAACCAAAAAAAAAAAGATACATGATGAAAGATAGACACATTTAAACTTCAAAAAATAGCTATAAAAAGGCATAGTTAGAAAATAAATAATATGGAAACCTTATATTAGTTAGAAAATTTGAAAAATTATATTTTTAGAAAGAAGAAACTCTGCTCTACATCTTGGTATATTTTTTTAAAAATGGATCGATTATTTTATTTTGATTTATTATGGAGGAAGTTGCATTTTTACATTTTCCTGCAAAAACATGATGTTTGTTGTGTTTGTGCAAGTCCATGCCTCAAGCTTGGGGATCCAAATTGGATCCCAAGCCTTGAGGAATGGCTTGGAAAAAGAGAAAATGCAAAACACATAAACGTTATAACGCGTATGTGTTCGGTAGTATAAACATTATATATGCTTTTGACATGCTTTTATAAGTTTTTCATTTATTATTATTTTTATTTTATTTTTCATTTATTATTATTTATATTTTATTATTTCTTATACTTTAAATTTATTTATGTAAATATAAGAAATTAGGGTCACTTTGCAACTTATGGAATTAGTCTCACAGCTCCATGAGTCATGGTTTAGGAGATCATTTTTATAGTATAATCAGTCAAGACATAGGTAATTTTTCAGGATTTCATCATTCAGCCTAAATCTTTTAGTGTTTAACTTCTACAATCGAAACCCTAAACTATAAACCTTAAACTCTAAACCATAAACTGTTGGTGCAAATCAGTGACACCCTCGATGTTGATCGATTCCTAGTTTGACACTTTGGACATCCAAAGTGTGATTGCACAACATTGAATCTTTTTCCCCAAGTGTGGGACTTGAAAAAATGGGAAAAGAATCTCCAGATTAAAGTTTGGTTCCTCAACTCCTCTAATCAGGTGTATTACATGCAAGTTACAAAGGTTTTAAACTCAAAATCCTACTCTAAATTCTAAAGGGGATAGAGATAGAGAATTCAAAAAGCTGAAACTAGTGCTTAATAAGGTGATGCACCAAAGGAGTGGTGAACATTTTTACTTCTACAGATTGACACAGATCATAGAAATGTAACAAAACTTCATGCACAAATTGATAAACTGTAATGAAAGGTCAGAATGAATCAAACAACACAAACAGAGGATTAAAACTCATTCACAGAGCCTGCATTGTCATTTCCACTATCAAAACACATGCATTACAACATCTGAGAGGAAGAAAATAGGTTATAGTCTTGGAAAAGGTATAATTTTCCACAAAATCACTTTCAGGTGAAAAAGGGAGCTGTAATACATGAAAAAATGTTCCACCTCAAAAAAATGAGCCAAATCTAGCTTTTACAATGCCAAACGAGCCCGGAGAGAGAAACACCGAAAAACATGAGAGAGGTTGAACCACCAACCAAAAATACAATAAAACAACATTGGAATCCTTACAGTCCATTCCCTAACATTTTTCACCATGCTAGGAGAGAATGCGAGCCATTCTTCATTAAAAATGGTGGTTGAAACGTCATTTCGCACATTCTTTGCGTGCTCGAGGAGTTTTTCAATTTTCTCTCTCCAAACTCCATCAAAATACAAAATTGACCCTAGAATCTTGTAGAGAATTTCACCAAACTTTCCATTTATATAAAGAACGTGAAAAACCGAGCTTTGGATCGAAAGTTATGGCCATTTGAAAATTTAGGGAAAAACAGGGCCAAAACGGGTTGGCGGGCCAAAAATTTGAAATTTTCCCACTTTTTGCATTTGGGAAAATTTCCCAAAAAATCCCCACACTCGAAGCTCGAGTGCCATGTGGCATGTTCTAATTGGACGCGGGCCTTCTGCGCTTCATTTTCCACCATTTTGGCCATTGGAAAATTTTCCAAAAATTCTCCATTGGGCCGATGACCTGAGGACACGTGGCAAGATGTGATTCACCGTGGGAATTTCCTCTTAAATTTTTCATCACTGTTGACCATTCCTCTAACTTAGACATTTGGCAAAACCCCATTGGCTGCGGGCTTTCTCCTTCCTTTTTTCCCTGCGGTCTTGTCTTGTATTTTTGTTGCCACTTTGGACACGTGGCAAGGTCTCATTGGCTTGGGTTTAGGGGGATTTTCCTTTTGAAATTTCCTTCGTTTTGCTTTGGGAAAATTTCCAACTTTTCCCCCACATTCTGAAGCTCCAGTGCCACGTGGTGGGCTCCCATTAGGCACGGGACTGTGGGAAAACATCTCCTTTTGCACTTACCTTTGGGGAAAATTCCCAATCTCCCCGCGCTCCGCCATTCGACCCCCACAGGGACATGTGGCGTGATCTAACTGGTTGGTGGGTTGACGGGCCAATATTTCTCCTTTCCTCCCACCCAAACACTTCACCAAAATTTTAAGTTTCTCTCCGCGGCCCGTTGGTCTTGAGACACGTGGCATGAGGCCATTAGATGTGGACTTTATGGGAAAACTTTGACTTTGCGCCCTCGCAAAATATTTTGCCAAAATTTTAACTTCATCTCCACCCTCTGCCACTTCCGGGGACTAAGGACACGTGGTGTAGTGTGGTTGGGTGTGGGCCTTGGGGCTGAAAATTTTTAGTTGTGCCAACACTTAGTCAAATTTTCTATTTTTACTCCGCCCTCTACCACCCCCTTTCCTCTAGAGACACATGGCACAATATGATTCGATGCGGGCCTAGCATCAAAAATTTTGCTTGGATCAACCCTTAGAAAATTTTTCCAATTTCTTCCCTTGGACACATGGTAGCATCTCATTCGTCGGCGGGCCTTCGGGGTGAAATATTCCTTTTGAAAACTTTCTAAATCACTTAGTAAAAATCCAATTTTACCTCGGCCCTCCGCCACTCCCAAATGGATTCTAACAACAACAGATTACTTCACCAAGTGGACTGAAGTAGTAACACTCAAGGAAGCAAATGAATCTAGCATCCTGGAATTCTATGAGGGAATAGCAACTAGATTTGGCATACCGCTACAATAATATCAGATAATGCATTGACATTCATTGGGTCCAAGGTAAGCCGAATGGGCTGTTAAGAATGGGATCTACCTAAGAACTTCATCAAATTATTACCCTCAAGGTAATGGCCAAGCTGAATCTACAAACAAGAACTTGTTAAGGATTATTAGGAGGACCCTTGATGAAAATCAGAGGTCTTGGCATACCAAATTGAAATCAGCCTTATGGGTGATAGAATAACTCTCAAGAGATCTATAGGTAATTCTCCATTCAAGCTTGTTTATGGAAGAGAGGCAATTTTTCCCATGTCACTTGAGTTGCCAACATTAGAACTCATGAAACAATTGGAGTTGTTGGAGTTTGGGCCCATGGAGGTTAGATATGCAGAATTGATGAAGCTCCAAGAAATTAGAAATCAGGCATCCCAAGCAATGGAGAAGGATCAAGCTTTGATCAAGAAGACCTTTGATAGGAAGGCCAAGGATAGATCTTTCCAAGTTGGAGATCTAGTGTTAAAATGGGACGTAGAAAGAGAAAAACCAGGAAGGCATTCAAAATTTGATGCCATTTGGAGTGGCCCATATATGGTCACAAAGTGTAAGGACATCAATGCCTTCCTATTGTCTTCATTAGATGGTGAAGAATTGCAGATTCTAGTTAATTGAATATATCTAAAGCATTGCTTCTTGAAGGAAATTCTCCACCTTGTACATATTAGCTTAGGTTTTCATTCCTCCAAGTGCTTATTCACATTGTTTTGTTGTAGATTAGCTTTTCTTTCCCTAAGTACTTTGGCACAAGATTGTTGTTCCAGGAAATGTGTTTTGCAGGCCTTGCTCCAATCAGATGGTGTTCTACCTTCCATCTTCCTCCTTGTAGTGTTCTAATCAGTTGGGGTACCAAGCAGAGAATTTGATGACCCCATGCCCAATGGATTGTTTCAAGAAATTGGTAACTTCATCTAGCAGGTAGATGACCCCTCTGAGTCACCAAAATTGTTATCCAAAATGTTCCCCTTGCACATTTTGTGGCTAACTCCCTTCATTCTTCCCTCTCTTGTGCCTCAGTCATAATTTTTTTACTTTTCAGGCACTCAAGACCTTCTGGAAATGGCACCATTGGATAGATATTTTCTCAAGCTTTCCAGAAAGGTAAAGTTTTCCTCCTAACTCCATGTATTTTTGAAGTTATGGCTTGGCAGATATTTTGTGGGAAATTTTCCCTTGAAATGCCCGCAGCCAATAAGATCACGCCACGTGTCCTCGGGAGTGGCGGAGGGCAGAGGTAAAATTGGAATTTTTACTAAGTGATTCGGAAAGTTTTCAAAAGGAATATTTCGCTCCAAAGGCCCGCCGATGAATGAGATGCTATCACGTGTCCAAGGGAAGAAATTGGAAAATTTTCCTAAGGGTAGATCCAAGCAAAAAATTTGATGCTAGGCCCGCATCGAATCATATTGTGCCACGTGTCTCTAGAGGAAAGGGGGTGGTGAAGGGTGGAGTAAAAATAGAAAATTTGACTAAGTGTTGGCACAACTAAAAATTTTCGGCCCCAAGGCCCACACCCAACCACACTACGCCATGTGTCCTTAGTCCCCAGAAGTGGTGGAGGCGGAGATGAAGTTAAAATTTTGGTGAAATATTTTGCGAGGGCGCAAAGTCAAAGTTTTCCCACAAAGTCCACATCCAATGGCCTCATGCCACGTGTCTCAAGACCAGGCGGGCCACGGAGATAAACTTAAAATTTTGCCGAAGTGTTTGGGTGGGAGGAAAGGATAAATATTGGCCGTCAACTCGCCAACCAGTCAAATCGTGCCACATGTCCCTGGGGGTCGGAATGGCAGAGTGTAGGGGAGATTGGAAATTTTCCCCAAAGGTAAGCACAAAAGGAGATGTTTTCCCACAAGGCCCGCACCCAATGGGAGCCCACCACGTGGCACCAAAGCTTCGGAACATGGGGAAAAGTTGGAAATTTTCCCAAAGTAAAATGAAGGAAATTTCAAAAGGAAAAGTCCGCCCCCCTTAACGCGAGCCAATGAGACCTTGCCACATGTCCAAAGTGGCAACAAAAATACAAGCAGGCCCACAGGGGAAAAAGTAAGGAGAAAGCCCGCAGCTAATGGGGTTTCACCACGTGTCGAGTCGGAGGAATGGTCAAAAATGATGAAAAATTAAGAGGAAATGCCTACGAGTGAATCACATCTTGCCACATGTCCTCAAGTCATCGGCTCGGCGTGAGAGAATTTTTGGAAAATTTTCGAATGGCCAAAACGGTGGAAAATGAAGAAGAAGGCCCACGTCAATTAGAACATGCCATGTGGCACCCAAAACTTTGGAGTGTGGGGATTTTTTAGGAAATTTTCCCAAATGCAAAAAGTGGGAAAATTTCAAATTTTTGGCCCTTGACCCGTTTTGGCCTGTTTTGCCCTAAATTTTCAAATGGCCATAAATTTCGATCCAGAGCTTGGTTTTTCACGTTCTTTATATCAATGGAAAGATGGTGAAATTATCTATAAGATTCTGAGGTCAATTTTGTATTTTTATGGAGTTTAGAGAGATAAAATTGAAAAATTCCTCGAGCACGTGGTAATGAATAGAAATGACGTTTCAACCACCAGTTTTAATGAAGAATGGCTTGCATTCTCTCCTAGCATGGTGAAAAATGTTAGGGAATGGACCTATAAGGATTCTAATGCTGTTTTATTACATTTTTGGTTGGTGGTTGAAGCTCTCTCATGTTTTCCTATGTTTCTCTCTCCTGGGCTCCTTTCAAGGCGTTGTAAAAGCCAAGTTTGGCTCATTTTTTGAGGTGGAACATTTTTTCATGTATTACGGGCTCCCTTTTTCACTGGAAAGTGATTTTGTGGAAAATTATACCTCTTCCAAGACTGTAACCTATTTTCTTCCTCTTAGATGTTGTAATGCATGTGTTTTGATAGTGGAAATGACAATGCAGGCTCTGTGAATGAGTTTTAATCCTTTGTTTGTGTTGTTTGATTCATTTCGACCTTTCATTACAGTTTATCAGTTTTTGCATGAAGTTTTGTTGCATTTCTATGATCTTTTTCAATCTACAGAAGTAAAAAATGCTCACCACTCCTTTGGTGCATCACCTCATTAGCATTAGTTTCATTTTTTTGCATTCTCTATCTCTATCCCCTTTGGAATTTAGAGTAGGATTTTGAGTTTAAAACCTCTATAACTTGCAAGTAATACAACTGATCAGAGGATTTGAGTAACCAACCTCTAATCTGGAGATTCTTTTCCCATTTTTCAAGTCCCACACTTGGGGAAAAAGATTCAATGTTGTGCAATTCCACTTTGGATATCCAAAGTGTCAAACTAGGAATCGACCAACATCCAGGCGTGTTGCTGATTTGCACCAACAAAACCCTAAACCTTGAACCATGATCCCTAGACCTAAAACCTAAACCCTAAACCCTAAACCTTAAACATTCAACCCTTACCCATGAGCCCTAAACCCTAAGCCTTAAGCCCTAAACCCTGAGCCCTAAGCCCTAAACCCTAAACCCTAAACCATGAACCATGAGCCCTAAATGCTAAACCCTAAACCCTGAACCATAAAAACTAAATCCTAAACCCTAACCCCTAAACCCTAAACCTTAAGCACTTTGAATCCTAAACCATAAACCCTAAGCCTTGAACTCTACACCATTATCCCTGAGCCCTAAAATTTAAACCCTAAACCCTAGACCATATACCCTAAGCCCTAAACCCTAAACCCTAAACCCTAAGCCCTAAACCATAAACCCTAAACATTGAGCCCTAAATCATAAACCCTAAACCGTAAGCCCTAAATGATAAATCCTAAACCCTAAATCCTAAACCATAAGCCCTAAAACTTAAACCATAAACCATAAACCCTTATCCCTAAACACTAATTCCTTAACCCTAAATCATTAACCTTGATTCGTAAACCCTAACCATAAACACTAAAACCTAAACCCTAAACCCTAAAACCTAAACCTAAACCTTAAATCCTAAACCATAACCCTAAACCTTGAACTCTAAACCCGAACCTTAAACCACGAACCATGATCCCTAAACCCTAAACCATAAACCCTAAACCTTGAACCATATTTCATAAATATTTCCTAGTCTCATTCCTAAAACCATCATTGAGTCTACTTATAGAACTACCTTGTTTATGAGAGGTGGGACAAGTAACTAAATGGATATGACATCTACCTTGTGCCTTGTAATGCATATATTACACATCTCTTCCAAACTTGTTTCTTCCCACATATACTTGCGCTCTTGAATGTAAATTTATTCACACTCTAAAAAAATTCACATTTCTCATATTTCCATGTATGGTATTATGCAAGCTAGGATGACCCATTAGAAGCTAGAAAAAATAACCATCACAACACAAAAATTAATCTTAAAGGAATGGAATTTGGAAAAAATAACCATCTTGGAATGGATAATAAATATGAAATAACTTACGAAGTGTTCAAAATAATCATAGAAATAGGGAATGGATAAGAACATAAAGGGGTTATCAATCATCTAGTAAATCTTTCTTGTTTAGTTCTAAATGGGAGTTACCTAGCCTACGACTTAGTGACCTTCCATTCATTGATAATTCCTTATATGATAAACCCATAGATGTTTTCAAAAGTGCACGAACAAAAATATATGGGTAGTCATCAATTCTATTGAAAAGTGTGATGTGATTTCCAAGAAACTTGAAATTCATATAGATTTAGAGGTCATAACATGAATTTACAAATATCTCTATCATTATAAATGGAAGCCAAGTAACAATGTCTCCATGTACATCCAAGGATCGAGGACTACTAGGGTCTTTGGAAGGATTGGACATTCAAGAATATGACATTTCCCTCCTTCAAAATATCAACAGATGAAAGACATCAAATTATGATGACTCTCTTTGAATGTTATTCCTACTGGCCAACGAACCCTTTTCATTTGAATACCCTCTGTCAATTACTAATAAGAATGGGTAAGACACATAACATTATAATGAGTGAAATATTTTTCATGCGATGGAAAAAAAAAAGATACATGTATTGGGTAATATTTCCTTACCCCGAACTCGAGCCCTAAACCCTAAACCTAAATACGAGCCCTAAAACCTAAACCTTAAACCCTAAATCCTAAACACTAAACCTTAAACCCTAAACCTTAAATTCTAAACCCTAAACCCTAAACTATGAAACCTAAACCCTGAACCCTAACCCTAAAACCCTAAACCCTAAATCCTAAATCCTAAACACTAAACCCTAAACCTTGAGCCCTAAACCCTTAACCTTGAACCCTAACACCTAAACCCTTAACCCTGAGCCCTAAACCATAAACCCTAATCCCTAAACCTGAACCATGAGCTCTAAACCCTAAACCCTAAGCCCTAAACCCCAAACCCTAAGCTGAAAAACCTAAACCCTAAACCATACACACTAAATCCTAAACCCTAAACCCTTAGCCCTAAACACTAAACCCTCAACCCTGAGCCCTGAGCCCTAAACCCTAAAACCTAAACCCTAAATAATAATCCCTAAAACCTAAACCTTAAACCCTAAACCCTAAACACAAAATCCCTAAACCTTAAATTTTAAACACTAAACCCTAAACCCTAAACTATGAAACATAAACCTTGAACCTTGATCCCGAAACCCTAAAACCTAAACCCTAAATCATAAACCCTAAACCCTAAACACTAAACCTTGAGCCCTAAACCCTAAACCCTAAACCCTAAACCTTGAGCCCTAAACCATAAACCCTAAACCTTGAACCATGAGCTATGAACCCTAAACCCTAAACCATAAACCCCAAACCGTGAGCCAAAAAACATAAACCCTAAACAATAAACCCTAAACCCTAAACCCTTAGCCCTAAACTATAAACCCTAAACCCTTAACCTTGAGCCCTAAACCCTATTCCCTAAACCCTGAGTCCTAAACCATAAGTTCCCTAAACCCTAAAACCAAAACCCTAAATATTTAGCCCTAAAACCTAAACCTTAAACCCTAAACCTTGAATTCTAAACACTAAACCCTAAACCCTAAACATAATTTTAGTAAGGATATCATTTTAGTAAGAAGTAGACAAGCATCATAGAGTTGATTTGTGGTCACTAAAGTGAATTATGGACCAAATTTTAAAATTAGTACCAATTCAAGCAGTGGTAGGGCCAAAATCCAATCCAGAAGGTCAAAAAACCTACAAAACAACTATATGTTTTCACAAAACAAAGACCGACTACAATATATATGGCTTGAAATTTTTAGGTCATTGCTAAAATTCTGAAAATGAGTAAGTACTGACCATATTAGATTTTGAAAAACTATCTTCTAGATTATCATTGTCAAAACTACGAGACCACTTCCATCAAGTGCAGAGTGACCTTAATTTCTTATATTTAGTAAAATAAATTTAAATTATAAGAAATAATAAAAGTATAAAGAAATAATAAAA
Organism: Taxus wallichiana var. yunnanensis; assembly: GCA_018340775.1. Classification (NCBI taxonomy): domain Eukaryota; kingdom Viridiplantae; phylum Streptophyta; class Pinopsida; order Cupressales; family Taxaceae; genus Taxus; species Taxus wallichiana. Next base: position 186,417,467 of record CM031235.1, read on the forward strand.
TAAATCTTATACTCCTTCCAATGCTACAAACTTCATACAAAAAAAAGTGTACGTATTTTGTGTTATAATGCATGCGCCTTTTATGTTTTTGAATTCTTGAGCCTAGGAAAACATAACGTGATCGCATTATTGCTAAACACGATCACGTTTCGTTCATCTTTGGGATTTTGTCCACTTTTTGGCCCCCAACTTCTTGCACTTACCCAGTCCTTACATGTATATATATAATAAAGATTTGATGGCGTAGATCATTAAGAAAAATGATGAAATAAATTTGTTTTTACATCAATTTGGATGCTGAAGCTATTTCCATTCTTTTTAACTTCATTTTTCTTCCTTATCATTTTCTTTTATAGTATTTTTTCTTCAATAACACACAGGGAAATAGGGATCACCTTCTACCCCCTCCCCTTCATTTATTCTATCTATTTCCTTCCTCTTTTTCGATCATCGATCAACCTCTTCCATCACCCAATTGACACTCAAGGGGGCATCCTTCATTCTACTAAATTTTCCTCCACTACTTCAAAATTTATTTTTCTATACTTGTATACTATCTTTGAAGTGGCGTCACTTATGCCACCCCAAAGAGGGGCAAATGTAGACACCTAAAATCCTCTTACGCAATTTTAATAATAAAATTGCACTGATTATCCTCTTTCCGTCATTTTCATAATAATTAGCACTTTTCCGCTAATTAGCTAACATTCCCCTTCTTATTCATTAATTAACAACATTTCATTAATTAATTAACCCTTCCCCATTATGGATGCCACTTAACGACCTTTCATTAATTATAATTGAATTCTAATTGATTAATTAATCACTATTAGTTCATTATGCCTTCTATTTTAATCGATAAACCTATTTTATTGGTCAAATACCCCTCTTAAATCTTTCAAATCATGTTAATTCTCCTCCAATTCCCCTCTAAATATCTTCTACAAGATTATCCCTACCTATTAATTAATCACATTTGATTAATTAAACCCCTCTCAACTCCCATAAAGTGCACATCCTTTATTAATTCTTCTAAACATGCATATCCTTTGAATTTATTCTTTGGGCTTTGTCCCACATTCACCAAATTACAAGCTTTCCCAACAGACAAGATATATAAAGGACCAAGCTCCTTCATTTCAAACAAACACATCATTTTCACTAGCGAAAACTATATCCATTTTGATCTTGATCCATTCTCCATTGTTGGAAATAGCTTCTCCATCTTGCATCCATTCTCTCAAATTGAAGAGCATGGGAAGATCCAAAAATGGCCTTGTAGTCATTTCTTGGTGAGATCTCATCTTCAATTCTTGAGGAAACAACACCAATTTTATTGCTAGATGATCTAATTAGGTTCATCCATTAGGTATCAATCTTAAAGAGTAGGGATGGCTTTAAATTTAGTGGATTTATCATGTTTATACATTGTCAGAGAAGTTGTTTTCCCTTAAGCTCTTATTTTATGGTTTATATTAGATTTGGATTTTCTTTGAAACTACTAGATGTTAGTTTATTTTAATTACCATTGCAATTTTATTATGCTCACACTTTGTCTTCTATCTTCTTTGAAAATTCATTACTTCCTCTAATCGCAATGGCCTTTCAAAGAGGGGAAAACATATGCACCTAAAATAATCCCCCTTAAATCAATTATCCCTTCATCACATCTAACCTTATAACCTACCACATATCACACTCTTCATTATTAATTTCCCTAATTAATCATCTAATCACATTATATTTTCATCCTCTACCATATTTTCTAGAATCTTCCAATTCTAGAACCTTCCATCTTCTACCACCTTTTCTAGAATCTTCCAATTCTAGAACCTTTGATATTCTCCCATTATTTCTCTTATCTTCTAACTCTAGACCCTTCCATATTTTACCACCTTTTTCTATAATTATCAAACTTTAAAACCTTCTTCTTCCACCACCTTCCATGAATTTAAAATTCATAAAATCCCTCCCACATCTAGACCCTTCCATCCTCTGAACCAATCCCCACCATTTATTAACATCCTTCATGGCTTCATCCTAGCCATCAATTATTCTATAAATTGAGCTACCACCTTTTATGCAAGATAATGAATGAATATTGGGAGAATCACACCAAGCTCTTTCCACCTTAATCATCAATCAATCCATCATCCTTCATCAATCAATCATCAAACTTCCAAGGAGACATGTTACCCAAATACATGCACAAGATCCACATTTGAAGAAAACAACATCAATTAATCATCTTGAGAAAATACAACACATCAAAGTCGGAGGATCCTATTCTTTGTAAGTTATAGGTATATATTTGTATTCTCTTCCTTTTAACTAAACCAAGTATTTACATTTGAGTTAGAGTAGAGATATTTGGTATTGCATCCATGGTATTATATGTTATCCTCTAGTTTTCTTTCACACTAATGGAAAACGTCATAAGGATATAAAAATTATGTTACCTAAAAATGTGCATATGAATATGTCAATATAGACCACAAGTCATTTTTTCATATTGTCACAAAATCATCTATTTAATGCAATTGTAGACACTCAAATTTGGTATTTGTACTTTGGAAATCCTTGATTTGATTATGCACTTCGCTATGATAAAAAAACTTTTTATTCCTACTTAGCACTTTATGAGGTCCATTGTTCAATTTTTTTGTCTTTGCACACTAACATGTCGATCCATACCAATAATTCAATGTAAATAATCCATATATAAATATGATTTTATCAGTTCCAAAACTCATTCAACATGTTCCATACTCTTGTTCAAATCATACAGTCTTGTTAGGGTGTACCATATGATCGACCTATTTGTATGATATTGGACCAACATGTCTTCCACCTCCACTTCCTATTTTCAAATATTTCGTGAGGTCTTATTCTTCCTTTGGGTTTTCCTCTCTTAGATAAATCATCTACAAAACCCTATATAAGCAAGTAAACACTACATCATTTGCTAACCTAGAACTCCTAAGGAAATGCACTAGAGTGCTCACTTCATACACTTGCAAAAGGCATCCAAAGCTCCCTAAATCTTGGAATTACACATTTATAGTCATTAGGTAAAAACCCACATTAGCTCTAAAGCTACAAACTAGGTCAAAGTATCCATATTTTTCATCTACAAGCATCCAAACATCCTCTCTCTAATTGTTTTTAGTAAGATCTAATTCAAAAAAATCATGGTCAAAGTAATTTCCAAATCTATTTGATCTATTTATATATCACATGTTAAGTGGAGAACGATGTATGGTTTGATTCCTCTTCGAATAGTGTCAACATCAATGGTGTATGGGGGTACCACAACCCTTTGAATGTTTTTAGGACTCTTAATCCATGGCTAGGGTTTTAGATAATGATTAGTCCATTTGGAGAGATTCGTTACATCTATGACAAGTGAGGTTTGATAGCGACTTGAACAAATCCAAGAAGGAAAATAATCCAAAAAGTTGTGGATGCTAAATCAAATTAGGTCAAAGGCCATGTAGAAGGTCCTAGACCATATGGTACGGTCCTTCCCATTTTGTATGGCCCCGACCCCAACAAAGTTATACTTATAGCCCAATTTGTGAGGGTTTCCCAAGTTCATTTCTCCCAATTTATATGTTTTGTAGTCCCAAACCTTTAATTCCATGTGCACGAAACCTTCATAGAGAACTCAGAGAATCTCATATTGAGCTTAACAATAAAATGAAGGTCACAAGCTAAGAGGTTTGAAAATATGATGAATTGGTGTTGACAATCATAACTTGGAGAGGAGCATTATATTCTCATTCCCACTTAGCACATTCCAAGGTCTCTTAGTTAGCACATTTCAAGGTATTTTGTTTAACACATTCTAAGGTATCTTGTGGGAGAATTTCATAATAGGTGTAGAAGATGTACAAGGCCATGATTAAGGTATATGGTGCATGTTTAAGGTCCTTAGAAGCAAGATCATGAAGACAAGGCAAGAATGCATGGGAAAACCATGGTGCATGGTGAGTTTCAGAAGTAAATAAGAATGAATGAGCATTGGATAACATGGAGGAGGTCATCCCAAAGGTGTGTGCAAATTTTCAGGTCATGAGGTTGAAGGAAAATCTTGAAAAGGTGTTTTGAGATCTACCGAGCTCTCAAAACAATCATTCCCACTCGATGGTCAAGTTTGAATGCTCACCCACATGTGTGTACTTTTCATGGGGATTGGGATTTTTTTGGATGTTAGGGCATGGAGCTAAGAAATTTTGTAAGAAGAATGAGGTAAAATGGACATCATAGTTTTATGAACCATTGTTAAGAAGGCAAGTGGGTTTAAACCTTCCTTAAACCCTAGTTTCAAAACAATGGGAAAAATATGAAGAGTATGTCCATGAAATGACTTGGGAAAGCTAATGTGAAGCTTCATGCATGTAGAGAATTCATCAGATCTCAGTTTGGTGGCATTTTCATGATCCATGTCTAATGAGAAGATACAAAAACCTCTATTTTGTGAAGATTTGCAGTACAGACATAAGTTACGGGTTTCATGAAGTGAAACAATTTTTCCCTCTAGCTTGGGATGTATTTTAAGTTGCTCATGAAAAATTTGGGATAGGTTTAGTGCAAGAAATGGATAAAACATCTCTTCCAAAGTTGCCTACCGTTAATGGCCTAATGAGGTCAAAACTAGTCATGGATGTCCAAGAGGTGTTGTGATGTTTTGCATGGTGTAGTAGTGACATTTAAACATGGATGGCTTGTTGTGGTATGATTTGAAGTGTTTGAGCTCTTAGTTTGATTAGAAGTAGTGTTGACATGCTTGAGCCCTAATGGCCTAATCAACCCTATTAGGCTTATCAAGAAGGTATAAGGAACAAATGTGCAAGTGTGAAATTATAAGTATGAAATATGAATGTAAGTGCATGAACATGTTGGTGGAGTCCCTGGTGAAGTGTTCCAGTGGATTGTAGTGCTCGGAAGTGAAGTTTAATTTGTTGAAGATTCATAAACTCAAGACCATTTTTGAGTCCTATATGCGGGTTTGAGAAGTGTATGAGAAGGAAGCTTTTTAAAGTGTTATGCCCTTATTTGAAAATTGGTATGAGTTGGATGAGTTAGCAGAGGTCAAGATATTTCTCTTGATGTGTCACATGTGTCTTGGTGAAGTGTTTTGTTATGTGTAGCCTAGATTTACCACCAACAGCCCAAGGCGTGTTGACACATCCCTCGGCTAGAACCGAGCGCTCACCCAAAGCTCGTAAGGGTACCATGTTCCTCTTTTATGTCAGCTTGTTTAAGGAGTTAGCATGATTTTACAAATATTCTAGATCCATAACAGATAATTAAGTATATTGTAGTGCATAAACTAGATCTAGATCTTAATCATAAGCATGAATATTCAAACAAGAATCAAGATTAAATTTACCATATGAGAACCATTCATAGATGTTTCCACAATCAATATCAACCACAAAATCCATTATATTAAATATTGCAAAATGTAAAAGCTTCATACATTCATAACATAGTCACCATAGTCACACGTGCTCACAAATTCACAACATAACACTAACAATAATCCCGATTAGATCCCTAAACCGTGAAAATCAATACATATTTAAAGGTAGTGGGATTTATCAATCACCTCCCATGTACATTTCAAAAATAGGCTACATGTTAATAATATCCATGCGCTCTTACAAGATAAATACAAGAGCATGCAAGCTTATTAATAAGAGACTATCTAAAATAAAACTACAGTATAATCCTATTGATAGCCTCAAACTATGCATATCACTTGATCTTATACTCATCCAAAATAGCTTTGCATGTTCTTCAAGTCTTCTACAAAACGTGCTCCGCACTCCATGTCTATAATTAGCCTCGTACTGCAAAATGGCTAAGTCTTGATTTCTTATTTTCTGTGCGTGCCTGTTTTCACTATAGTTTCACGTGCATCTACGCACCGTATGCCCATGCACCTAATACTTATGTACCTTTCATACTTAGGTTGTATTTCATCATCCCAACATTATGTAAAGTTTCTTGTTCTTGAAGACTAATATTTAGGTGCTTGAGACCTAATTGGAGGTGTTGGCTAAATGGAGTGAGTCATGATGAAGATGGAGGTTGCAAAGGTTATTGTGCATGTTGATAGTTATGAGATGATGTTGATGGAATTTACAGAGCTTGTGGAGTCATGGTGAAGTTGTTGAGTGCCCTTGAAGATCATAATGTTACTATTAGAGTGTTTTAGGCCTAATTGAGAAGCTTTGAGCAATTTTGTGTTTGTTAGGCCTATGCTGACCTAAATGGTCATGTAATATCATGTGTTTTAATGTTTTTAATGGTTCTTTATGTTGTTTATGATTGACCTTGCATGGTCATATGGTCCTTTTCCAACCTATGTGGTTTGTGAGATGAATCATGTATATAAAGCATAGTGTATTTGCTCATTTGATCTAGTGAAAACAAAAGAGTTGTGAGTGAGTAAGAAGAGGTGTGTGAAGGTGTTAGAGGGCTCTTGAATAGAGAAAGGAAGAAACATGATAAGGTGAGAAGGGAAGAGGAGAATAATCTTCAAGGTCATATGACCTAATCAACACTTATAGGTGCACCCATGAGCGAAGAAGAAGAGATAAGATTTGAGATGGTTTTGAGTGAAGAGGGCTGAAAGAGTAATCACAATTAGTTGGTTGAGAAACAAGGACATCAAGTGATCTTCATATTCAGGTGGCTGATTTGGTGCTTGGTCATCTTGGGGGTTATAGCCTCCTTGTAGAGTGGGTGCTCTACTAAATAAGGGTTAGTGCTCCTTGTGGGGTTGATGCCTCACTAAAGAAATCTCTTATGATGTGTAATATTCATAAGATTCCTTTTGTTGAGTAATATATGAAAAGGTTCTATGGATCTTTCTTCCTCTTGAGGGTTTCCCACTTTATATCTTGTGTTCATGTGTTCTCTCTTGCTTCATGTTCTTGTGGATGGTTGTTTCATGATTAATAATCTCACATTGGTTAATGAATGTTAAATGGATGCTTTGAATGATGTATGCAATTTAAGATAACTGAAGTAAAAGTTTTAAAATATTGATTCACCCCCCCTAGTCATTGTGCTTCCAATAATTAATATCAAATCAAGGTCCTTTTTGAAGAAATTTTAACTATTTTAAGGAGATCCTTTAAAGCAAAAAAATGGTGAGTTAGTGGAGTAGTTATTCTAATAGCAAAGCACTTATGTTTGATGGGACTAATTATGAATTTTGGAGTATCAGGATGAGGACCTACATAAGTTCTTTGGGATGTGATATTGGTAGTCAGTGATAGATGGGTATACTGTTCCTCTAGACTCCTCCAATAGATGCAGCATGTAAGAAAGCTAACAATGATAATTCTAAAGCCATAAATGTCATTGTGTGTGGTTTGGGAGAATTAGAACTTATCAAAGTGATGCATTGTACTTATGCTAAGGCCATGTGGGAAAAGCTTAAGGTAATATATGAAGGTGATTCTAAGGTAAAGATGGAAAAGCTCCAGACATACATGAATCAATTTGAAATTCTAAAGATGAAGGAAGAAGAAATAATTGTTACATACCTACTCATAGTTGATCAAGTTGTCAACATCATCAGAGGTCTAGGAGAAGAAGTGAAAGAAGATGTGGTGGTGCAAAAAGTGTTGAGATCACTCACTCCTAATTTTGATACTAAAGTTTCAGCCATTAAAGAAGCCAAGGATTTGAGTACCATGTTGATGGATGAGCTCCATGAAATTTTGATGGCCTATGAGATGAGAACCATTGATACACAACCTATTAAGAAGGAAGTTGCATTCAAATTTGAGAAGAAGTCAAAGGATAAGAATACCACTCATGATGATGCTCTTGATATTGATGATGATGAATTGATTTCAATGTTTGCTAGGAAGTTGAAGACTGGTTCAGGTAAGTATAAGGGTAAATTGCCTTTCAAATGTTTTAATTGTGGTAAGATTGGTCATTTTTCCAATAGGTTCCCTCACAAGCATAAGGTTGAGAGTGATGAAGAAGATAAGGAATCTCATGATGAAGACAAGAATTCCAATAGGTCTAGCAAGAGCAAGAAGAACTTCAGACCATCCAAGGGCAAGAAGAATTTTCTAAGAACATGAAAAGACTCTATACTAAAGAAGATTGTAGTTCTTCTTAATTAGTGATAGTAGCTCTTCTGAGAGTGAGGATGAAGTTGTCAAGAATGATAATTTTAATACCCTATTCTTGGAAAAAGAATCTAGTTGCTCTAAAGAATAATATTCCATGATTTATGGTGATGGTTGGGATTCAAATGAAGAAGAGGAAGAAGTTGACTTCAAGGTTGAATATGAAAATTTCCTAGAGGAGCTAAAGCTTCAAAAGAAGAAGAATCAGAAAATGAGGTCATAAAATAAGGAGTATGAAGAAAAATAGTCTTCTAGAAAGAATATTGATCAAGGATGTTGAGGAGTTTGAATAAATCCATAAACAACTAAAATATCAACTTGAAATGGGCACAAAAAATCTAGAAGCCAAGGAAAAGGAATGTACCAAGTTATGCACAAAGTTGGAAACTCAAATTGGGATGCTCATAGCCAGTCTCAAGGCTAAAGAGGATGAGTGTATCAAGTTCAATGTGGCTATGGAGTCCTTATCACCAGAGCTAGAACTAGCCTCAATCAAACTGAAGATGAACCAAAGACTTGAGAAGAGATCAAGTGGTTTCGATGATTGTTGAATAGTCAAATAACTTATAGTGACAAATATGGTTTGGGATTCAAGGAAGAAACAAAGAAGGAAGAGAAGCATCTTGAGCCAAGTCAAGGACCTACTGAAGCCAATAAGGATATCAAGGTTCACAAGAATGTCATAAGACAATCAAATGCAATGAAGTTCTCAAGTAATTTCAATGGTTATTGTTACTCATGCAACATTTTTGGTCATAGAGCTAGGGAATATAGAAGGGCAGTCAAGAATGATTATCCATGGAGCAATGGTATAAATGACCATTCATATCATTCAAGAGATAATACTTGTTATAATGTCATCGAAGAAGGGTCACATTTCTAGATATTTTCATCATGGGCCACCTAGACACAGTTAGAGAAATGGAGGTAAGAATCCTATTGTTTGTTTTAATTGTAATTGTGTTGGACATATTGCTAGATATTGTCATCAAAAGTCATCTAGAAATATTTGGAGAGATAAAGCCCCTAGAAGTAAGAATCATGTTGTTTTCTTCAATTGTAACAATGTTGGTCATATTGTAAGATATTACAAATGGAGGAAGAATAGCTATGAGAGGAAGGCAGATGTAAATTCTAACCATGTTGAGAAAGAAAAGGAATAACCTAAATTTTCTGCTCTAACCACCATGATGAGCCTACTAATATTCAAAGGATCATTTCTTGTTGAATATCCTTAAGAACTCCTTCTATCAACACAAGAAGACTACCATGTGGATGATGGAGAGATGAAGACACAACAACTAAGGAAGTGGACTCTTAAGTATGGTGACTTGTCCCATGAGGACAAGGGTGTTTGGTATTGTTGAACATATCTAGTTGTATGGAGTGCCTCCACTAGGATTCATGGAGACATTTCCTTTTCAATATAATCATGATGAATCCTTGACATATCCATGTATCAAAAAGCCGAGTTTGAAGAGTTTTGAAGACTCAAAATTAACAAGACAAAATGAAGAGGTGAGGTCTACATTTATAGAGCTTAAGATTGTGTTTTAAATCTGTTGAGCTGTTTGACAGTATAACATATACATTAATGGACATGGAGGTATAAATTAATATCAGATACATAGGTTTCTCAACTCAAGGGGATCTGTGAACAAAGTTAGGTGAACTATTGATATGCCAAAGACATGTAAACATGATTTGGGAAGAAGAGTCTCTTTCATTTTGTATGATGATTGATCAAACCATCAAATACATGGAGTGATGTTGTATAATGTTGAAGGAGTGAGTTTCAAATATGATTCAAGGTATGATTTATGAATGTTTGTGCAGTTATTATGCTTCATCAAGGACCAAATTATGAGTAAGCAAGTTTTTGTATGTCTGATCTGCGCATGAAGAACAAGTGTTTAGGAATAGCTATTCTGTGTTAATCAAAAGGTGAGATTCAATTGATGGATAAGGTTTCAAGGTAGTATGTGTTGTCACTATGTGATTCAATTGTTCTTGTGTGTTGGGCATGACCTTTTATGCTTAGGATGAGCTAATATGTATAGTGAAGGAGACAAACCTATTCCACTAGGTCTCCAAGGTTATAAAGAGCATGATCAAGGGGAGTCAATTCCATGGATGGAAATAATGACAAAAGAGGTATGTAGAAGTTTTAATGTGGTGTCTATGACCTATAGATGGATGCATCATCTCAAGGGGAGATGGTTTTAGATATATGTGTTAAACATGTCCAATGTGAAGAAAATAAAGATCATGATTCTTAGAGGTTCATGTCTAGAAGTGATTTAATTTAAATTGAATTAATCTATATTTCGAGTAATTTACTATAACTAATGATATAAAAATGATAATATATAGTAAGACACAAGCAATAAGCATGCAATAATGTAAAACCCTAAAAAAGAGAGGAGTTAAGAAGACTTAGTTGATATCTGTGTAATTTGGAAGTGATCTAGGTAGGGTAAAGTGCAAAATAGAATGCAAATAACATCATAAATGCCCATGTAAATTTTGTAACTCAATAAAAGAGCCGGACATGGGAACCTAGTGTAGGTCGAAGCTCTTGGGCACTTGGTGACTAGGTCTGGGCACTAGTGGTCATGTAAGAGCTCAGGATCTGCTTTCTTTTATTTCATAAGGATTTCATTTTTATTCCTATTTTTAGCCTGATATTCACTTCTTGATCACCAAAGGTACTGTAACTTACAAGAAATAATTTGTCCTACACATACCCACAAAAATATAAAACCTAAAAAGGAAAATGCGAGAATGGGAGTCGAATTGACCACTGCAGTCACTCGAAGAGTGAACTTATGACCGAGCACTGCACTATATTTTAGACCCCATGTAGTTCTAGTGTGCTTGTGTGTGTAGAAATGGTTTCCTAGGATTCCCTTGTGCAATTTACACAAATGATAATTACTTGTAGCTAGAATGTATGTAGTGATGTAATAGCATGTTTGGATGGAATAGAATTGATGCACCAAAATTAGCAGGAACTTGAAAAGGTCATAACTTGTGCTTTGGGTGTCTGTTTGAGTCCATTTTTTTAAACCACCTATTTTGATGAGATGGACGCACCAATCAATTAGCCTTGCTAGTTGGAGCATGTTCAACACATTTTCGGGCCCGAATTCCACCACTTGAGGGCTAAAAATTAGGATTTAATTTATAACTCGGGTTTTTCTTATTTTAGGGAATTATTTAATTTTAGTCTCTTGAATGCATAATGAATTAGTAAACTATAAATTCCACAAATTTAGTCATATACAAGATGTGTGGAAATTTTTTTGCCGTCATTTAATAAGCATGTGGACTTACTAAGAATAACAAGTTCTGGTAAACTGTTAAAAATAGTAAACTCCGCCACCTAGAGTAGATTTAGTCAAAGATAGTTGGATTTTAGTGGGAAACTCAAGTTGGGATTTTTTTCTTATTTATCAAGCATTTTGATTCATGGTTGGATAACGAAGAAGGAGATCTATTTTCTTTTGGAGTTCATAGTATTTGTAGTATATTGAGTTTGTTGAGAACTTGACTACATTAAGAATAGAATTCCCCTCCTATGCATTATATGCAGAAGTGACGTAGCCCTTGTCCCTTGTATGTATGCTAGATGTATGCCTTTGAAGTTCTTTATTTCCTTTGGAATGCAAGCTTAGGGAATGATAATAATGCTTAGTGTTTGGTCTATATTTTTGAGAAGTAATTAAGCATATATATGATTCCCTTGTTTGAATCTCATAATTGACAACTGGAAGGCTAACCCATAAGTGAAAAAGATTCCCAAAAGATAAAAGAGACCCAAAAAGAGTGAGTAAAGGTAAGGAAGGTTTAGGAGCGTCCGATAGGGATAGGAGTGCTGGTCATTGTTTTCTTGTCGGGTGCTAGTGTCTGAAGCCATAAAAGATAAATAAGTTAAGTTCCAATTGGGTTGTAGGGTGTGGAATCCCAAAGAGAAATCAAGAGACAAAGAAAATAGGCCAAATATAGTTGTCAACCACTAGTTTTCTTGCTTAGGAATCATATATACATTAGTATGCTTTTGGACCTATAAATGTACCCAAGTGCGTTATTTTGTGTCTACATTTTCCCCACATTATGTTGTTGAGTGAATACTCGATAATGAGTAAAGTAAATAAGAGATGTGTAATTTATGATCTTGTATAGAGTTTTGGTGATAGTGTGCCGAGTAGACAAGTGCAAAGCATGGAAAATAGGAAAGGGAAGTGGACCCTAGGGGTGAAGCATATGCTTTGTAGTGTGTTGATGTAGCTTGTGTGTGCTACTTCTTATAATGATAGACCTACAAAAGAAGAGCATGAAATTAGTCAAAGCTCGTATATGATAAATCAGAGAAAAATATGTATAAGTATGTAAAAGTATGCAAAAGTGTGTAAAAAGGAAAGTGTGCACGTGATATGTGAAAGAGTAAGAGATATAAAAGTGTCTGTTGTTTGAAGTTGTTGATATAAATGTTGAAGGCCAGGTTTTGTGGTGATCTCATGTCAAGAGTGAGTTTTGGGGTAACATCATGCCAAGTGTGAGTTTTTTGGGTGATCTCAAGCCAAGTGTGAGTTTTTTGGCTATTTCATACCAAGTGCGAGTTTTTCAGCGATCTCACACCGAGTGTGATTTTTTTAGGAAATCTCATGATAAAGAGAAACTATTAGGGAGAGAGGTCTGGTTTTACTCTCCTTCCATGAATCTGCATGATAAGCACCGCTACTGAGATGGTATGTCCCAATTTGTTTTGATTAGTTCCAAATTGTTCTGATTATACCGATTATAGGAGATAGAATGCATTTTGTGACTAAAGGCTAGTGTCCGATCTTTGTCAACTACTCTGTAAATTGTTGTAGACCATTTTGTACATATAAATTATTGTGTTTTCACCCAAGACATTAGTGCCTGGGACGACACGGGTCCTCAAGCACTACATCTCGATCACCGACAACAATATTTTCTTTGTGTTTTGGACCCAAGTCATATTTTGGACCACTAAATTACAATAATACTATTGTTTTGAAGTTGATACCTATAGGGGTAGGGAATATGTATGGTAGAAAATAAGGCACATGCAAACAAATTGGGAGAGTATAAGTGCTAGTAGTAAAAATAGCTATCATGCAATATAAGACGATGTGACTAGTAAGTAAGAAGACAAGATAGACCGCGAGAAGCGGAGTTTCACACATGGGACATCGCTCATAAGGAATTAGATCCAAAGCAGCCATAAGTAAGAAAAAAGTGATCAAGTAAGACATAAGGCATAGCCCATAAATAATAACATACAATATAAAACAATATTAAACAATGGAAATCAAGTAGTAGAGATAACCATGGTTGTATATAGTCCTAAAAGGAAAATGCTACAATGAAGCACCCATTAGTATGTTATAAATATAGATAATATTTCAAATCATGTATAAATCAATGAAAAATAGAGTAAATGTAATGAGATGTAATAATACAACCTATGTGGTATGAGATAGCAGTGGAAATAGATGTCCCCAGGAGCTTCAGTTGGACAAGTAAAAGGTATAGTTCCAAACATCATTGCAGCATGTAAAAACCTCTAAGAGATCTGTATTCACCTCAAAATACCAAGTGAAGTCACATGTGTATATAGAGAAATATGATGACATAATAATAATTTGTCTATCATGGAAAATAAAGTGTAACATGTAAATAGAATAAGTTTCAAGAATAGATGCAACCAAGATATGCAAATGTAATATATGAGTGTGATGGTATGATATGCAAAATGTGGTGATGGTAGGAGTAGCGTATCCCCTAAATAATGTGTATGAGATGAGGTTCATTTATAGGAACCCTCAACAGTCAAGAATGAACCATAGAACAAGAGTGTGTCATCGGGTAATGAGTGTGTTGTGTGAATATATGGTAGAAATATGTACCATGAAGCACAAAGCATGAAATGTGTAATGGATGTGAGGTTCATTTTATAATTAGACCCTTAATAGTCAAGTATGAACTGTGGAACTAGATTACGTCATAGGGTAATATGTTGTGTGAGATGAGATGCTAGAAATGTGTATCGTAAAGCACCGAGCATGAAATGTGTAGTGGATGTGAGGTTAATTTCAGAATTATACCCTCATTAGTCAAGTATGAATTATGGAGCTAGAGTGCATCATAGGGTAATGAGGAGAAAGTATGTGAACTAATGATGTGGTGATTCTTGGAAAGATAGTCATGAAGCGTAGAGTGAGAGATAGTAGTAGATGTTATGAAAGAGGTATATGAAGTATTGAGCTCAAAGTGTAACAAGATTAGATGATGTGAGGTTCATTAATGAAGTGTGGCCTCAATAGTCAAGTGTGAATAGTAGCACTAGAGTGTGTCATCGAGTCAGTATCAGATTCTGTGTGAGATTGTAATCTAGGAAAGATTTTTTATGAAACATAGAGTGTGAAGTGTAAAGAAAGGAGCTAAGAATAGAAAATATAGATATGGAGAGGGGGAAAGTGTGATGCCCCAAGTGCATATATCAGAACCTTTTGGAAAATATATGTAATCATTGTGAGTAATAATATTCAAGGGGTGTATAGTGCACAAAAGGATGTATACCATATATAGAGTGTCCTATGTGTAGCATGAATAAAAGGATCGATAAGTAAGCATGAGGAGCAAAGCATGTATGGCATGATATAGGAGTGGAAAGGGAAGTTGTAAGCATAGATAGATGTAATGAGGTGTGCTCATAGTATAGATAAGAGAGGGTTCTTTCCGGAAAGATTGACGTGAATAGAAAAACAAGAGTAAGGTATAAGTGTGTATGCAAGTATTATGGATATGCAACTTATGATTAAAATGGGTGATTATGGGGGAATTTTGATGCCCCCAAGTGTGTGAGTGATAAATATCTATGCGATGATGTGACATAGATCATGCCATGGTGGTGGAATTAAGATGCCCCCAAATGTTGATCAAGATGATATATGCAATGAGAGTAGTAGGTAAGGTCCCATGATATGCTAAAGAATATGAACATATGTCGTGTGAAAGTGCATGTATTATAGCATGTGGAGTAGGATTGTGCCATGCATGTGACAAAATTAGAATAGTTAAAACATTGATAAATACAAGACCTACCAAAGAATAATGTCAACATGGTGAGGGGAAAACCCGATAGAGTTCAAGATCCCAACTAGATGAATAGGAAGTGTATGAGCAATAAAAATGTACCCATTAAGATAAAATAGAATAGGTGTAGCATTGTTATTTTTAGAAATAGTGGAAAAAGGAAGTGCAAACATAAGGATCAAGTATGTGAGTCAAAATATGTGTAACATATGTAATCCTAGGATTCTCATCAGTATGAATGTAAAGTAATGGAGGTAGAGAAACAAGACCCACTACAAACAATAGGTGAAATTTTGGAAGATCATAAGAAAAAAAGTAGTATGAATTAGCCTATATGACCATAGGTAGAAAGGAAGGAATAGGAAATCAATTTCCCTATGGATGTAACAAGATAATGTGAAACCATAGTAAATGAATTATGCGTATGATCTTGGAAAGTGTGACGATTAGGAATCATTGTAAAACCAACGTAAAATTCTCTAAATTATGATGGGGAAGGTGTGGAGAGAGATGTAACATTGGAAACACTAAGCATATGATCAATAGAAGTGTATCGAGAGTGAGACACAATGGGAGGATTATCATGGGTACTAATAGAGAATTGATTGTGTAAATTAGTAGCATCATGTATGAGGGGAATATCATTAGGAGTAGTAATATGAGGTGTTGAATCTACTATAGTAGTATCCATGGAAGAAGGTGTATAAAGGGCATTGTGTGCTATGAAAGTGGTAGAAAGAAGTGTATACATAGTATGTAACCAAAGATGGCCTAGAAGGATAGTATAAGGAACATCATGAGGCATAACATGACATAAAACATTAAGAGTGCAAGATCCCATAGTAAGGGGAAGAGATATTGTGCCCAATACTTGTTTAGGTGTAGCATCAAAGCCATGGATACAAAGAGTAGATGGATTGAGATGAGTAGTAGAAATTCCTATTTGATGGAGAAAGGATAGAGTGCATATGTTAATACCAGATCCAGG
Organism: Taxus wallichiana var. yunnanensis; assembly: GCA_018340775.1. Taxonomy (NCBI): domain Eukaryota; kingdom Viridiplantae; phylum Streptophyta; class Pinopsida; order Cupressales; family Taxaceae; genus Taxus; species Taxus wallichiana. The sequence goes on from CM031235.1 coordinate 186,433,745, forward strand.
ATCAACTAGGACATGCTTAACAAGGATATTATGAAGTTGAACCGGATACAAAGATTAAATGGATTGAGATGAGTAGTAGAAAGTCCTATTTGATGGAGAAAGGATATAGTGCATATGTTAAGACCAGATCCAAGATCAACTAGGACATGCTTAACAAGGAGATTATGAAGTTGAACTGGATATACAATGGGGAAGCATTGGAATCAAAGGGATGGGAAGCCATGAAATATCTGATAATGGGCATGTAAGGAATGGGTTCACCAAATGATTTAATTTAAATTGAATTAAATATATATTTCAGAGTAACTTTACTGTAACTAATGATATACAAATGATAATATACAATAATGATACAAGATAATGTAAAAACCTATTCAAGAGAGGGAGTTAAGAAGACTTAGTTGATATCCATGTAATCTAGAAGTGATTTGGGCAGGTTAAAATTTTAAATAGATTATAAAGAATTTCATAAATGCCCCTTATAAATTCTATAACTTAGGAACAAATATGGATATGGGCACCCAATGTAGGAAAGAGGAACCTAGACGCTGGTGACTAGGTTTGGGCACTTCAGTGGCCATGCAAGAGCTTAGGATTTTATTTCTTCTACATCGTAAGGGTTTTGTTGTTGATTCCTATTGATCGCTTGATATTCAATCCTTAATCACTAAAATTATTTTGTAACCGGTAAGAACAAATTCAACATGCACATACCTACAAACCACATCAAACCTAAAAAGGAAAATACATAATGGGGATTTGGGTGACCCCAACAGTCACCCAAAGAGTGAAATTATGACCGAGTGTTGCACTACATCTCAGACCCCATGTAAATCTAGTGTATGTGTGTGTGTGTGTGTGTGTGTAGAAATAGTTCCCTAGGATGCCCTTATACAAGTTGCACAAATGATAGTGGGTTGTAGCTAGAATGTAGTGATGTAAGAACATGTGTGGATGGAATAGAATATAATTCCCCTCCTATGCAATGTATGCAGAAGTGATGCATCCCTTGTCCCTTGTATGGATGCTATATGGATGCCTTTGAAGTGCTTTAGTGCCTTTGGAATGCAAGATTAGGTGATGATAGTAATTCTTAGTGTTTGGTCCTTATTTTTGAGAAGTAACTAAGTATATATATGATTCCCTTGTTTGAATTTTGTAATTGAAAACTGGAAGGATGACCCATAAGTGAAAAAGATGCCCAAAAGATAAAAGAGACCCAAAAGAGAGAGTAAAGGTAAGAAAGGGGTCAGGAGTGCCTACGTGTTTTTTTCCTATTTGGGCGTTAGTGTCTGAAGCCATAAAAGATAAATAAGTTAAGTTCTAATTGGGCTGTAGGGTGTGGAAGACCAAAGAGAAATTAAGAGACAAAGAAAAGAGGACAAAGATAGTTTTCAACCACTAGTTTTATTGCTTATGAATCATATGTACATTTATATGCTTTTGGACCTAGAAATGTACCCAAGTGTGTGATTTTGTGTCTACAAGAAGATTATTTTCAGCTAGTATGAAGATAAAAATTAGTATGTATTTGTTCAGGGGGAGAAATGAGGTTTTTGAAGATTAGGTTCAAGAATCATCTACATCAAATGTTGTCAAGAGAGTGACAACAAACCAAGGGGTGCTTGCAAGTAAGTTTGTGTGCATTGTTATTATTTTCATGTCAACATGATATAGTATCTTTTTCATAGATTTCAAAGAGGGAGAGTGTACTCAAAAACAAGAAAAGAGTTCCCTGAAGGTGTTTGCATTTTTGGTTTCCATCAATGTTTCTGAAGATGGTTTTCATTAATGACAAAAGGGGAGATTGTTGACAATGTGTCATTGTTATTATCATTGACATCAAGTTGTATTAATGGTAAATGATATATTGGTGGCATAGGATTCTACATGATGTTTCATTCATCAAGAAGCTTTAATTTTTATTGGTAGTGTGCTAGTTTGGTGTCATAATGAGTTGTATTTATGAAGTAGCATGGTGTCCTGGTGCATATAACATGGTTTGATGTATGGATCAAGAATTAAAAGTTATGTATGATATTTAGAGGTTATATGAATTTTTTTATGGTGTCTATAATGTTCAAGGATTTGTTTCGAGAGGTGTATGTGCATCTGTAAGATGGAGAACATGTTAGTTTACTTGAGACATGTGGTGATACAAGCCATTCTAGGCCTAATCCTAGACCTAGTGCATAACAAATGATATGGTAGCATGAGATATGGAGTAGAGAATACTTGTATGAGCATTTTAAGTGTGTTGGGACATTTCCTAATAGGTGTATAATATCTACAAGGCTATGATTCAGGTATATGGTGCATGTTCAAAGTCCTTTAGAAGCAAGATCATGAAGACAAGCCAAGAATGCATGGAAAAAATATAGTACACTATGAGTTTTATAAGTAACCGAGCATGAATTAGCACTTTGTAGAACATGGAGGAGGTCATCCCAAATGTGAGTGAAAATTTTCAGGCCAAGAGGTTGAAGGAAAAGCATGAAAAGTTGGTTTGAGCTCTACTAAGCTCTCAAAACAATCATTCCCAGCTCAATAGTCAAGTTTTAATGCTCATCCACACGTGTGTAATTTTCATGGGGACATGGGATTTTTGTGGATGTTAGGTAATGGAGATAATAATTTATTTCATGGAGAATGAGGTAAAATGGACGTCGAGGCATTTATGAACCTTTGTTAAGAAGACAAGTGGATTTAAATCCTTGTTAAACCCTAGTTTCATAGCAATAGGAAAAATATGAAAAGTATGGCCATGAAATTACTTGGGAAATATATTGTGAAGGTTAAAGAATGTATATAATTCATCATATCTCATCTTGGTGGAATTTTCATGATCCAGGTGTGACCGAGAAGATACATAAAAACCTATATTTTGTGAAGATTTGTAGGTACAAGCATAAGTTGCAGGTTTCATGAAGTGAACAAAAATTGTTCCCTCTATCTTGGGATGTATTTTAAGTGTTCATGAAAATTTTAGGATAGTTTTAGTGCACAAATTGATTGAAACATCTCTTCCAAAGTTACCTACCAATAATGGCCTGATGAGGTCAAAACTAGTCATGGAGGTCCAAGAGGTGTTGTGGTGTTTTACACGAGTGTAGTAGTGCTATTTGAGAATGGATAGATTTTTATGATCTAATTTAAGGTGTTTTGCGATCTTAGTTTGATAAAAATTAGTGTTGACATGCTTAATCCCTAATGGCCTAATCAACCCTATTAGGATTTTCAAGAAGGTCTAAGGAACAAATGTGCAAGTGTGAAATTATGAGTCTCGAAATCAGAATGTAATTGCATTAACATGTTAGTGGAGTCCCTGGTTAAGTTTTCCAAGTGGTTGTAGGGCTTTGAAGTGAAGTTTTAAGTTTTGGAGATTCATAAGCTTTATATTGGTTCTTGAGTCATATATGCAAGTTTGAGCAAAGTGTTAGAGAAGGAAGATTTTGGAGTGTTATGCCCTTATTTGGAAGTTGGTATGAGTTGTATGAGTTAGTAGATGTAAATATATTTATTTTTATGTACCACATATGTCTTGGTGAAGTATTTTAGTATGCAAAGTTTCTCGTTCTTGAAGACTATTATTTAGGTGCGTGAGACCTAATTAGAGGTGTTAGCTAAATGGAGCAAGTTGTGATGAAGATGGAGGATGTAGAGGTTATTTTACATGTTGATAGTTGTGATATGATGTTGATAGAGTTTATAGAGATTTTGGATTCATGGTGAATCTTTTGAGTTCTCTCTAAGATCATAATCTTATCGTTAGATTGTTTTAGGCCTAATTAAGAAGCTTTGAGAAAGTTTGTGTTTGTTAGGCCTATGCTGACCTAAAGGGTCATGTAATATCATTTGTTTAATTTTTTAATGACTATTTATTTTTTTATGATTGACATTTCATGGTCATATGGTCTTTTTCTGATCTATGTGGTTTGTGAGATGAATCATGTATATAAAGCATAATGTATTTTCTCATTTGATCTAGTGAAAGGAGAGAGTTGTGAGAAAGTAAGAAGAGGTGTGTGAGGGTGTTAGAGAGATATAGAATAGATCAAGGAAGAATCATGAGAAGGTGATAAGGTTAGAGGAGAAGAAGCTACAAGGTCATATGACCTAATCAACTCTTATAGGTGCATTCATGAGCGAAGAAGAAGATAGATAAGTTTGATAGGATTTCGCGTGAAGAGGGATGAAAGAGTGATCAAAATATGGCTATTGAGAAATAAGTAAATATGGTGATATTCATATTCATGTGGCTGAGTTAGTTCTTAGTCATCTTGGGGGGTTGTATCCTCCTTGTATAGTGGGTGCTCTACTAAATAGGGGTTGGTTCCTTGCTGCAAAAATCTCTTGTGATGTGTAATATTCATAAGAGTCCTTTGTGTTGAGTAATATATGCAAATGTTTAGTGTATTTTCTTCCCCTTGAGGTTTTCCCACTTTATATCTTGTGTTCATGTGTTCTATATTGCTTCATGTTCGTGTGGATAGTTGTTTCATGATTAATAATCTCATATTGTTTAATGAATGTTTAATGGATGCTTTGAATGATGTATGCAATTTAAGATAACTAAAGTAAAAAAATTTAAAGATTGATTCACCTCGATTCATTATGATTCTAACACTTGTGTTTCTTATATCAAACTAACATACCACTTCAAAAATACGTATTTAAAAATAAAGTATGTTATCTATAAAAGAAAATGATAGAGAACATATGTACAGTTGAAACTAGTAAATTGAGTCATGTTTAAGTATTTGTTTTTGAATTATTTTTACAGACTATGATTTTTTTGTTTTTTCATATTTTGATTTTTTGTATTTTTTTAATGTTCTATTTTTCTTGTATCCATGGGATTCAAACATATAATAGGTCTTCCATGTTGTGATCATACCCTACTAAGTTGGGATCAACTATGTGATGAAGATTACTAAGGAAAGGAGTATTTAAGTTGGGATTCATGCTTATTGAATTTTGCATAATCCCATAATATATGCATCCTTTTGTATGGTGGACCTTGTTCTACCAAATGTTTTTTTCTAATGCATCCCGTTCCATTGATGTTTTGTATGAATATAATGCTAAAGTTTAATTGTTGTTTTGACTAGAGGAAATGTAATATATTGATTGCATTTGTCAATTATAGATCCCATTTTTAAAACCATGATTTTTCCAAAAAAAAAAGGGGTATTGCTGCATAGATTTTGGTATCTAAAAATCTATGAAACAATGTGAAAACCATAGTTGATAAGGAGGATAATGGACCCTTGATATTTTGATAGTTTGGGTTCATGTATAATATCTAAACAAAAGATAATTGAGCTGTTGTAAATTTTGAATACTACATGAATTTTTACTACTTTTGTATTGATTGAGATGTGTTCTCAATACATGTTATTGATATAGATTATAGTTGTGAAATATTTGTGTAGTGAGTGCTTGTGTGTTTCACATGTATCTATAGGATATGATCTCTTCATTGTAATTATAGTTTCTTTGAATTATCTTGGGTGATTTCAATTGTAAATTTATCCTTGAACTTATTAATATTTGATATAAATGTTTGTAATTGATTAGTTTTATTACTTATGAAGTGGTGGTAATCAAAATAAGGTTTTAATTATTCTTGTAATATTTTTCTAACTATGAGATAGAACATATACAGTAATAATATTAAGGCATGATCAAGTAGTAGTGGAATTATGTGTCATGGCATATCATACATTTTAATACTTGAATAGAGATATGTATGCCAATAGATTCAATATTATTAACTAAATAATGACATGTAGGTTTACTTGAATCAATAATGTGTGTTTATTCTTGTTATTCATACTTGATTTAATGAGAGTTTTCTCAATGGTGTAGAAAGGGAAGAAGAAAAGGAGTTAGATGAATTCATTTTGGCCTAGAGATTACATTCACACTAGGCATGCCAAATGATTATACCCTAAAAATAAAAAGGTAATTTTGTTTAAACCATGACTAGGATTACAATCTAGAAACTATGAATATTCATATCATTAAAGTAACATTTAATATATTGATTTGAATGTCTCATTAAATGATTAAGAGTTTTTAATTAATTAGGGCACATGCTAAATATTGAAATTTACAATAGGATATTATACTTTGAATTTCTATGTTCTAGCAACTAGTGTGGATGTGAAACTAGAGGGAATAATATGGACATACTCTATATTTACTTCATCTCGAAACTAGGTATTTATTCAACTCTAAATAGAATCAACCAACTATAACATGTCTAGTTTTGCACAAATTTTTCCTACACATTTTTACTTCTATTTCAATTTTCATGGCTTCATCTTAGTCTTATCTTCACATTCTCACTTACAATCACTCTATATGTGTGTTAATGTTTCTATAATAGAAAACCCGCTTATCTTTTACAATAACTAAACTTTAGATGAGATGGGGGAATAATAATTAAGGGATATTAGAGTTGGATAACTTATGTACCACCAACATATCTCCATGTGGAACAAAACTAAAATTCATTTCTATCATCTATTGTAAGTGTAGAAGTGTAATTGTGCTCCTTTTAACTACATGTATACAAGTAGAATTTGGCCCTTTAAAAATCAATATTTTTTTATTTTACTTGGCTTGGAATATTCTTGGATTGAATTAGATTACCTATAAATTAGATAAGGGCTACTCCTAGTTTAAGATCGTGCAATAGGGAAGAATAGGTGCCTTTTCTTGATATTTGATGATGAAGACCAAGTGTTTCTAGGTGGTTTCAAATTTGTGACCAAATGAGTAAATGAATGGTTTGATTTATATTTATACAACTCCAGGGTAATAGTTCATACTAAGGAAAATCGAGGAGGAAAATAATGAATCCTATAAAGATTCCCATTTGAAAATGTTATTGTTGGGAATTTTTGGATACGACTAATTACTAGGGATAGAGTCAACTAATAAATCATGTCCCTACTAGATGGATCTATCCAACCAGATAAAGTACTTGGATGATGGTATAAAAAGGTATGCACAATATTTAAGATTTCTTTTTATTGATAGAAATATTCATGTAGGTGTCTAAGAAGTGAAATATGGGATTACAAACATTAGGATAGAGTAGGGAGATGATGTAGAAAATATCTCAAAGAATGTTAATGATTTTTCTATTTACATTCAAGATAAATTTTGTATGATTATATTGAGATCTATGGAAGAATCCTATTATTTTGTACTAATAGTGTAAGAGAATTTATCCCAAAGGCAACAAATTAGTGTGTAAGATAAATAAAAATTCCCGCATATAGGAGAAAGTTTACAAAATGATGCATATAATCATGTAAATGAATGGGAAGAAAGTTCCTCGCATGATAATAGTCATGTACAAAGAGGTGAAGGTAGATATTTTAAAGGAAGAGGATAAAAAGAGAAAGATGATTCAGTGGAACATGTTTCCATTATAGATATACTAGGAATCATGTATTTGAATGTCCATGAGACACACAAAGTAGTGGTGGAAGGAGAAATGAAGCTAGCAATCATATTTCTTAGAACATGGACATGGAAATCAATGCATTTAAAAATATAATAGAAGAACTAGAACACAAATAATATCTCATAATTATTAGTGTGTGAATGAATCCCACAAAGGAAGAGAATGTTCCCATGTAGAGAAAGAACATATTGAGAACCTTTTGAAAACTTGTAGGTAAGTGTTGTAAATTCATCATTGATAGTGGTAGCATTGATAATATTATTTCTAATGAGATGGTTTAGAAGCTTGGTCTAAAGTTATTTGTAAATCCATACCCTTATAAGTGTTCATGGTTGTTGATTTGAGCATTAGTTTCTTGTGAATGATAAATAAAAGTATATATATATATATATATATATATCAAGATTTTAATTTATGAATATGAATTACTATGGGATATAATTACCATGGATGTATACCATGTATTGTTAGGGATACCTTAATAGTATTAAATATAGGTGGTTAATGATGGATGTGAAAATACCTAATATTTGGTAAAGAATAGACAAAATTACATTGAATCCTCTAAACGAGACAAGTGTAGAGGTGAAGAGGAGTCCGTTGGTATTAGTGATTTTTGGAAATGAGTTTCTTATTACTTTGAAAGGGGATAATAAATTTTTATGTTCATTCCAAGGTTCACATATAAAAAGGGGGAAGGAAAATCCACAAAAATAGAGGATATCCCACAAAAAGTAGAGTATATGTTGGGTGAGTATCTGATATCATGTCAAAATATGTTTGGGATGGTTTTTACCTACACAACATAGACTTGATACTAAGGCCTACTATACAAATTAAGGTTGCATATAGGTTTACACTTATGGATGATGTAGAGATGATAAAGAAAATTCAAGAATTACTAGAGAAGTGGTTGATCAAAGAATATATGAGCCTATACATATTACATGTAGTATTGGTATGAAGGAAAGGTGGATAATGGATAATGTGTATTAATTGATAAGTCATCAAAAAAATACTAGCAAGGATATATTTTCATTTTCTTCCATGGATGAATTGATAGGTTGTTTATTGGAGAAAGGTACTTCAAAAAATTAATCTAAAGAATAGATACCATTAAACTAGAATTAGATGAGATGAATATAATAATAATATAAAAATGTAGGATGGCTTGATGAATGGTTGGTCAATCCATATGGATTAACCAACACATTGAGTATGTTTATGTGTTTAATGAATAAAGTGTTGAATCATTTCTTATATAAGTTTTCCATTGTTTATTTGGATTTCATTGTGATTTTCATCAAGATGCAGGAAGAGTACATTTTCATTTGTGGAAAGTGTTAGAGTTCTTGTGAGAAGAGAAAATGTTAATGAATTTGAAGAAATGTATTTTCATGTGGAAAGAGATGGTGTACTTGAGATGTATGATACCTTTAGAAGGGATAAATATGGATCCTAAGAAGGTATAAACTATAGTGGATTAGATCACCCAAATTTTTCATAGAGTTCTAAAGCTTCTATGATTTGTAGGAATTTATAGGGAGTTCATTAGGGGATTCAATGAGATTTATGTTCCGATCACAAATGTGATGTAGGAGACAAGGAGTTTTCATGGACCATAGAATATGGATTTCAAAAGATAAATATGGTCAAATTTTAGCCAGTATTATCCTTTCTTTATTTTAATAAGGTATTTCAGGCTGATTTTCATGTAAGTTGAATATCCATTGGAGCTATGTTGAGTCGGGAAGGAAGACCCATTGCATATATTTGGTGAGAAACTGAATGATACAATGAATTATTCATTATATGATCAAGATTTCTATTCTAATGTGTAGGTTTTGGATAAGTGAATGAACTATTTTTCTGAAGGATTTTGTATTATATGAAACGCCGAGAACTATAATTCATCAATAGCTAAGGAAACTTGAAACAAATCTACACATGAACTTGCTTAAATTATTAAAACGTTACTCATTTTTCTTAAAGCACATAAGTGCAAAAGCAAATAAAGTTGAAAATAATTTAAGTAGAGGATGCATCTTATTGAGTGAAATGTAAGTAGGAGTAGTAAGGTTCTAGGAAATGAAGGAGCTATATTAAGAAGATGAATGTTTTGGAAAAGCATAAAGAGCATAAGAACAACTAGTGAGCATTAATTGCATGCCATAGTTAGACTAATTCTTGTAGGATTATTGTAATTTAAATGAACATATTTTTTCATTGTATGGGGTCAATGAGGGATAATTGATTAAATAAATGTATTACAAAGGATTTACATGTCATATTCGGATAGATAAGACCTTTGAAAAATTATGAGACAAATATTTCATGTTACGGATAGATATATATGTGAGAATATATGTGCAAAGATACATGGTATATTAGTAGGAAAAGGGTAAGAGTTAGAACATATGATTATTTCAACCATTTCAAGTACTTGAGATAAATTAGAAGAATCTAAGTATTGATTTTGTTCTGGGATTTACAAGAACAAAAAGAGTCATGATTATATATTTGTAATTATGGATAGATTCTTAAAAATGGATCATTTTATTGTTTATAAGAAAGCTAATGATGTTACACATATTACAAAAATACTTTTTCAAGGAAGTTTTGAGGATACAAGTATTGCCATGAAATATGTATCTAACCAAGGTACCAAGTTTGTGGGATAATTTAAAAACATGTTATGGAATAATATGAGCATAAAGTTGTCATATATTTCTTCATATCATCCGTAGATGGATGGACAATCATAAGTCATCAAGAGAATCCTTGGATATTTTTGAAATGTTTGATAGGAGAGAAAGAAGGAACATGGGATTTAGTTATTTCATAGGAAGAGTTTGCATTTAATTTTTTTACAATATGTGTACTAGGATGTAATATTTCTAGATTATGTATGGTATAAGTCCACTAAAACTACATAGATGTGAGATTTTCCATGAGAAGAAGGAAGGAGTGTAGAGGTTGAAGAATTTCCACATTATATGAAGAAAATGAATGAGAAAGTTCAAAATAGTTGGAGAATAGTGATGTGCAATAAAAATAGTGCATATCTTTTTATGGAGAGACACTTGGAGTTTGAGGCTAGAGATTTAGTTATTTTATGCTTGTACAAAGAGAGGATCTCACAAGGAACATATGATCAAATTAAGTGGAATAAGATAGGATCTTGTAGAGTCCTAAACAAATTTTATAAGAATAAATATGAGATAGAACTCCCAAAAGGGATACACATATATTTTATCTTAAATATAGTGGATCTATATACATATTGCTAGCGGAAAATATGTGGGGAAGTGGACTGTAGGAGTATATTGGAGACACCAACTATTAGAATAGAGTGAAGAAAGTCAATTCATTCTAGATGACCACATAGTGAAGGAAATGTGACAAAAGTATAAAGAATATTATTTAAAATGAAGAAAAAAGAAGTTAGGGATATGTCTTGGCTTAATAAATCACATATTTCTCAACTTGGTCATTCCATTCAACATATTTAAGTAGGGGATCACATTTCTTATTACTCAGGGTGTATGATATGGGGCATATGGGTTTATATGAAATATTGTATCACCCAAAATATCAAGATTTATGAATGGGGACTTACATAATGTTGCCCCACTTCAAAGCATGTCATGTAGAAACCAATTCCTTAGAAATTTCTTATGAAAACTAAAAAATATTGTCCAAAACAAGAATACTTAGCCATACTACACAAAACTATGAATTTTCGCAACACAACCCATGTCACACAACCTTGCATATGTCAGCAACATTGACCTTACATGTTCTTCATTTTCTTTTTTAAGGTTTAGTTTCTACTATTTTACCTTCATTCACCCAAATTAAACTCTAATTTGTAGGAAATATTAACTTGGTTGAGTATTTTAAAAAGAAGGTGTCTCTCCCTTTATTATATGATAAAATGGAATGTATTAGTCACAAAAATTGAAACTTTACAAGGAAAACATTATTAGTGTTTATAACTACGTGCCTTTTTGAACTAGGGCAAGAAATGTCGTGTCGACATACCCAAATTGTGCCACCTTAAAAATCCCTTTATGCACACTCATTGTTGTGTCAACATCAATGAAGTTTTGCCCTTGGTGCTTTGAAATTATCATGTCAACATCCAGAAATATGCGCTTAAAGCACTGGAAGAGTTGTGTCGACATCCATAAGGTTGCGCTAAGGTGCACTTTTTGTCATGTCGACACTCCCAAAGTAAGTGTGCCAAAGAAGTTGGTGAAATAATAAATGCTAGTTTTTCTATAAATAGGTGCCGACTTTGTCATTTTCATATTGAAAATTGAAAAAGTGTTTTTTCTCTGCACTCTGTCCTATCCTTGTCCCCCGCGTGTTGTTTTTTGAGCTTGTGGACCCCAACGTCATCCTTCATCTTTTATAAATCCGGGTAAGTGGCTTACCATCCTTGTTGTTGTTGTGGTTTTTGTTTTTGGTTGTGTTAGGCTTAGGGTTGTATAAAAAGATTAAATCTAAAAAAGAGGAACCTAACAATCTATAACCAGCTGGAAACCCCTTTTCCTCTCCTTCCAGATCTACAAATCTGGAAGGCCCCTACCTCTGAAGAAACCAAAAAGGCCATTTTCCTACTTTTTCCTTAAAACAAACCCTCTCTTTACCATTTGAAGAAACCAAAAGAGAGAAGAAATCAAAGAAATTGAAAAAATCATCAAACCATTGGCGCACTTTGTCTTTCCATTTGCACATCTCCCATGAAATCACACCTTGGTGCACTATACCTCTTCTAGATAACACAACCTTAAACCCATACTTGAGCCAGTTAAATAACACTTAGCAACTTTTTGAGAGGCGGAAGCGCATCTTTGAACAACATCAACATTGATGTTGTGTGTTGCTAACCTGCCCCATGCCTTTAACCCTTTGGGCACACTAATTTTCCTTGCAACATCTTCAAAATTGTGCCTTGGGTGCACACTTAAAACCCATGTAACACAAACTTTTTCTGTGCCCACTAAAGAAAAATTTTCCTAAGGTGCGCAGTGCATATTTCCTTAACATCAACATGACATGTTGTGTGTTGTTGTAAACCCGCCCCATGCCTTTACCCTTTGGCTCTACTGCAACTTTTCATCATGCAACACCTCTCAAAAGTGTGCCCTTTCTAAACTTGGTGCAAATTTTCTCCTATCAACATTGGCGCACTTTTTTCATGTCGACATCTTCAAAAGTGCACCCAACATTTTAAGCCTCTGCAGACATGCTATGAACCTGCGCCTTGCGCCCTAAGCCTTATAATTGCTCATTCTTCATTCTGCAAGCTTTCATTATGAATAACATGATGGTTGACATGGCTCTTCTGTGTTGGACCTCCTTGATTCTTCTTGCAGAACAACAACATCCATCCTTGAGCTCACACATGTCTTCATCAAGCAAAAACCAACAAAGTCTAAAGCTAAAGCTAAAGCAGTCGGAACAAGAGATGAAGTACAAATATCAGAAAGTCAGGATGCCTGACTCATATGCAGAGAGTGACCTCGACATTAGAGACTCTGAGCTAGGGCATATTGATATGGATGACTTTTGGGTGAGGACCAACCAGGCAAGCAGTGGCCCGTGGATGAACAAAGTTGGTGGGCAGTGGATTGCACTTTGCAGTTGGGCTGCTAGTAAGTGTTGTAAATAATGAATTCATCATGTTGGTTGCTCGGTGTTATAACAAGGACACTAGATGTGTCGAAGACAAAGAGAAAAAGATGATCATCGACCTCACAGCTCGTCACTTTGAACTGACCCTAGGCATTCCTCATCACAGGAAATATGTAGAAATAAGTCTAGAAGACTGTAAGAAGGCCTGGGATGACAATGAGGATAAATGCATGCAAATGATGAATGAGCTTTATCTAAAGAACAAGAAGTCGGTGAGTAGATGGCCACAGACCATCCACCGTAGTGACTTCAATGAGGAGTTGAGTGATACAATCACCTTCTTGAACAAAGTATTTGGGCTCCTGATGCCCATTATTTCCACAAATGGATGTTGAGGTATCTAGAGACCATGAGCAAAGAATATGCCTGATCAGCATTTTGGTTGGGGTGAAATCATCAGTGACACCATCTCCCAGTAGCTTCAACAAGTCCTAACAACTGGGAAGTTCTACATGAATTCCTACGTTGTATATACGTTTTGCATCAGCAAGAGATTTTCATGAGGCTTAGCTCGAAATGGGGTATGGCCCCAAGTCAAAATATATGAATTCTACCAGAGCTAAAGCTCGAGGCCAAGCATCTCCCAGTTCTCCAAGATTAATGATGCCTTCTTCTATGAGGTAATCTACTTGCTGAGGCCAAACATGAGACATGGTCGGACCAGCCTGAGTGTGATTGTTGCCACGAAGAAATGGGGAGCATTGTTCACACAATTCCCCACATTCACATACCTCAGAGCTGTGAATTTTGAGGGTGAACCAACAAAGCTACCAAGGTATGTAGGGCCAAAGCTGATCCTCTTGGAGTTATCAAGGCAGCTGATCACTTACCATGAGAAGTGCATGAAGAGAAAGAAAGGAGGAACTCCATTCCCCCTTACAGTTGGCGATACACCTACACCACACTTGCCAAAGCACGGGAGATGTATGTTGAGCTTGAATTGCTAAATTTAAAGCACAACTTCCCTAGCAAGGCCCACCTTGATTTCTGGAGTTACCTCCCAAAGGAAAAAATTGATCCCATCCATGTTCCTGAGATCGAGGACATTTGGATCGACTTGACACATGAAATAGACATCAGGTGAAAGGATCACTCCGGTGGCTCTCTAGAGAGAGATCATCCATTATGGCATAGCCATTGTCCCAAAGGGATTCAAGAGACTGATCAAGAAATTGATCAGGTTTACCTTGACATAGATGGGGATGATTGGCCATTCGCGAGAGATCGATAGAGCCAAGCACCGAAAACCATTCAGGAAAGGGTTAAGCCCACGTTGCAGTGCACCGAACATTGGTGCAAACAGAATGGTCTCACCTACCTTGGAGTAGATTTCACTACTTCTCCTTCAGGTAGAGCACCTCCAAGACCGGCCCAAGTGCTGAAAGGAAAAGGAAAGGACAAGGAGGGAGAATCAAGAAAACAAGAAGAAGCTCTTGAAGGCCTTCCTTCTACTTCTGAGAAGCAAGTGGTCGACCTGGTGTCTCAGGTAAAGAAGAAGAGACAACAAAAGTTTCAATGGATACATCCACTTAGGATGTTATCACAACTACAACTACTGAGGTACCCAACATCCCTTCTTCCATTCTTCTCCTCCTCCTGTCATTGAAGCATCTATTCCTATGGATGTGTCTTCTTCTCTCCCTTCCTCCCTTCCATCTCCCACCTCTTCCATCTCTCTCTCTCGTGGATCTGTCACCCTAGTGTTCCCTCCATCCAATTGCAGATCCCTTCCATTTCCATGTCCTTTTCTTCTCCTGTAGTAACTCCAGGCCCCACAAGCAGTAGCGGTGCGTTGGACTCCTTGTCGATGCCACCACCAAGTGTTTCAACATTCTTCCCTGAGGCCTCTTCAGTTGCTTCCCCTTTCACTCCCATTTCTTCTTCTATTCCCTCTACTCCCTCTCCCATAAGTCCTAGTTGGATTTTTGACCATCTAGGTCAGCATAAGAGAAAGGTTCCCATCACACCCATGGACTTCTCCGTCATTCCGAAGAAGGGACCCAAGAAGTAGAAAGTGATAACTCACTTTTCAAAAAGCACTTCGGGGGAGAGAGTCATGGAGATTGCATACCCGGATCCCACCAAGAAAAGAAGGATCTATCTCCCACAGACTTCACAGTGACTCAAGTCACAATGGGAACCTCATCTGAAAGCCTACAAGGAGAGCCTTGTCTCTGTAGTAGATGCTCTTTAAAAAGCTCAAGAAGAAAAAGAGGAGAAGAGAATACTCAAGGAACAAAACAAACATCTCCTCCAAGCATTGCAGAGAATGGGCAATGCTCCTCCTGTGACTACCGCCAAACCCATTGAAGTTCTCAGTCAGGATAAAATAAATGAATATGCTAAGATTGGTGAACAAGGCATGCAGCAGTATCCTCCTGGATTGAGTGAATCCTCAGAGATAGTGAGGAAATGATTAAGAAATTCACAGTGCTCTACCAGGATATAGATCAAGCAAATAAGGAGCTAAAGTAGTAGGTTCCCTCTCGAGGAGTTGGATAATGCCAGGTTACAACATGAAACATTCCAAGCAATGGCTAACTACTCAGCTGATGACCTATTGAAGGTCGGCGTCATCGATCACCCACGGGCACATAATAAAGCTCTCATTGCATTAGATTACCGGGTTGATCAAATGGAATATATCCTGGAGAGGATAGATAAAATCAAGGATGAAGCCCTAGATGCATGATACAACATGGAGCAGACAATTACAAAGATGTCTCCAGGGATGCTCAGTGAATCATTACACCTTGAGGAAGCAGATGATACATTCCAGTGCTTCAAGGCTATAGTCACTCAAGGTTTGGCACCAGAGGTCACTTTTGACCGAGAGTCAATCAATAACCTCTTGGCTGCCTGTGATTTCATTGGCTTCTTGATCGATGCATGTGAGAGTTTTTGGGTTACGACAAGCTCAAGAATGAAAAAGAAACTTGTGAAGTCATTGGTGACCATTTCAAAGGTCAGATCATGATCAACTTTAGGCAATGATCAGCAAGTTTATGGAATATCAAGCACAGTGTCACATCGACTCTCCTGATCAGAAGCAAGACACTCAAGTTTAAGCAAAGAGATGATGAGGAGTAGTTTCTCCTCTTGTGTATGCTTTGATCATTTTTGTAAAAATATTTAAAAAGCATGTTGGCATTTATGATGACATCATCCATGTTGCATCATGGGATGTTGCCATCAAAAACTTGCCCAAAGTCAACTTTTGACTTTTTAGATATTTTGTAAATATCTTGTAAGATATTTTGTAAATAGTGGTTGGTTTGTTTTTGTCTTCTTTCCTCTTCTCCTTCTATAAATATTGGAATACTTGTTGTATTCTAGGTGGACATTTTTGTATGAAAAAGAAGTGAGGAGAGAAAGACTTTGTGCTTTCTTGTATCAGAAGAAATATTAATACATATGTTTAGACTTTGTGCTCAATATATGTGTTATTTGCATCAGATCTTTCTTAAGTTAGATCTATGTTTTTATTCTATTGGATTCATTCCTATTATTGTCATATGTTCATCAGTATTGCTTTATTTGTTTATGCAAGTAAGTTTGGCTCTGTTTACTACCAGCCCAAAGCATAAACCTTGACCTTTCATCTTGGAATTCATTTCTTTTCTTCCTTCAGATCTACCCTCCTCCATTCCTTCCCTCCTACCTTTTATTCATGTTGGAACTACCTCTACTGGGATGAGATCCCAAACCCCCTGAAGTTAGAATAGTGTAGATTTGCACAGATTCCTGCTTGATAGATTAGCAATAAACCAGTTTTCACTTTGTTGTCTCAAAAGAGGGCTATGCCCCACACTGCTTTGTTGGCTATTTCCCCATGACCTACCTAATCGACAGATTTTTGGACCAATAGTTTTTGGTGACTCTTGGGGATCGAACTAAGGAAATAACTAAAAAAACTGTAAAAATCACTACCAGATTGCAAATTTTAACTCTTTGTTAAAAATTAAAATTTTTGTAGAAGTGATCAAAACTAAAAATTTCCTTATACAAATCCATAGATCTGGACCAGATAGGAGCTTTTAGTTCATTGAGTTTTTACAAAAACTTGTATATTTTAGTAGATCTGAGATTCTGACATTTATGTTATTTTCAAAACCTTGCAAAATTCAGGTCAAAGATCGAAAATCAGCTTTCTAAATTAACCCACTTTTTATCCTTATTAATCTTTGTCAGAAAACCACAATCGGTTGTTATTAAAAAGGGTAAAATTAAAAATTAAAAAAGTACATGCTGCTGATTTTTGCTAGAAAAATCAGAAAATCAACAAGTCTAAAAAAAAGATTGTTGTAAATCTGCTCTTAATTGTTGTAGATCTGAATGGGTACGCTGGCGGGTGAACAATTTACTCGTGGCAGAAGAGCTCATGGAGAAGTTGATCCAATTTTGATCTACTTCAAAGGCACAATTTCAATATCACTCAGCATGATTCACATCACTAAGCTCAATGGATCGATCAAGCAAGAAGTGCCTCACCTCCATGAAAGAGCTAGATTTCACAAGGTGCCTCGACATCGACTTTGCAGTGCTCTTTTGCTAAGTGGAACCACACTCCCTGCTCATGTTCTTTTTCCCACTTTTCAAATGGTAATTAATCTACTATACCATGGGGAAATGCCATGGGTCCTCTAGCACTTTGCCACATCAGTACACCCCCCTCCCTGGAAATCACAAGAATTTCCCAAAATTTGATGGGAGTGGAAATCAAAGCACAGACATGCATATAGCTACATTTATTATGTCATGCAGTATTCTAGACGTGACTCATGAAGACGTATCGTATCGTCTCTTTCTTGAGACCTTGCAAGGGCTGCATCAGAATGGTTCCAAGCATTTACCAGCCGGATCCATCACCAGTTGGGCCACATTACGGACTGCATTTGAAGATAGATATACAAGCCTTCAGAAGATGCATTCGTGTTATTGTCATGAATCACTCACATGAAGAAGGAGGCCAATGAAACCATGCGTGATTTTATCACCCGTTTCAATTCATTGATCAACCGTGTGCCACTTGCCATGATGCCAACATTAGAGAATCAAAAGTGTTTCTTCTTGAATGCCATGAGTTGAAAGTAAGTTTCTTACTTTTACAGGAACAAATACCCACCTTGGTCCTTGCCCAGGCTATGGCCATTCGGATAGAAGATAACCTTCTTATATCTAGTGAGTTAAGATGAGAGCCATCAAAATCAAAGGCTTAACTTCTTCTCAAGGCTACCTCATCAGATCCAACATTCCAGAAGATGGCGAATGACTTGCTCTCATTAAAGAAGCAATTGGCTCAAACATCATCTACTACTCCATACCGGGATATCCCACGGAGGAACTTCACTCCCAACAATGCCCCCAAAGGCATGTTTCCTACTTGCTTCTCAAGGTTAGCAATTGAAGCCCCTCGGTTAATGCTTTGGTTGAAATCGAAGAAGATGATACAAATTATGAAGAACCTTTGTCACAAGATGAAGATGATCAAGATGTCGGTGAACCGACTGGTGACTCTACTATGGGTATATGGAATTTGAAGATGAGGAATCTGATGAAGAAGAGGGTACCCAAGGGTATGTGAGTGGACAATCATACGTAGTTTTCACTCACTCACAAGGAAAAGAAGCAAAAGGTTGTTCTGCTGAAAAACAAAAGGAAAAGGTTGTGGTAACTCCTCCTCCAATGATCGCTAAAAGAGGTAATCCCCTTCCTACTCAACCTCTGTTAAACCTTTTGTAAAGAAATATTTTCCTCCTATTTCTCCTCCAATTCAGCCTTCCTCAATTCCATAAAGACCAGTAATCCTCCTCCACAAACGTGAAATGAAGGACTCATTCCTTCGTTAGCAACCCTTGGTCGCATTTGATATAATTGATCATGCTAAAAAGACCAAGATCCAGATGTCTGAAGTTGAGTACCTTCAGTCCAACCCAGAGCAGCTTGTAAGATTAACTAAGTATATCAAAGCAAGCTACCATCCTTCCTCCCATTTCCCCAAAGGAATTCTTCCCACTCCTCCTACGTCTCACGTAAATGTTGCCTCGACTTCCGCATCGGGGAAAATTGAACCTTTTTACCTATCTCTCTGATCAATGGTCATAAACTAAGTAACTGTATAATTGATTCTGGAGCTTCTGATAATGTTATGCAGCAAAGGTCACCCATGCTTTGGGCCTCACACTTACTAAACCTTTTGGTAGATGCTACTCCATGGAAACCAAGCAGGTACCATTGATTGGTCAGATCAAGGATGCATGCAGTTGCATTGTGGCATTTCTGAGAAAAGGGTAAAAATGACTATTCTCGTAGCTGATATTCCAGCAAGCATATGGGATATTGCTAGGGAGGAGATTTTGTAAAGAAGTTGGTGGGGAAATTCATATGGACTGGTCCAAAGCTAGGATTCTGTCAAAGGGGTGATGCAGACATTGGAACCAGAATCACAAAAGAAATATCTAGTCACCAACTCTGATGACCCCAAGGCTCAGATTCTTTTGAATCATCAGGGATGGGAAACTATTTCTTGTCCACCGACTCAGATAGAATGGATGTTCTCATCCAAAAAGAGGATCTCAACAAAGTATGGACATTGCAGTTTGATGGCAGTTGTGCAACAAGTGGATGCGGTGTTGGGGTTGTTCTAATATCTCCTGAAGAGGAGATTTTCCCTTTTTCTTTCAAGTTGTAGTTCTTCAATATGAATAATACTACGAGTATGAATCCTTGTTACTTGGCATGCAAGCTACAAAAGAGAAAGGAATCAAGAATCTAAAAGTACA
The DNA here is from genome assembly GCA_018340775.1 of Taxus wallichiana var. yunnanensis. Lineage (NCBI taxonomy): Eukaryota > Viridiplantae > Streptophyta > Pinopsida > Cupressales > Taxaceae > Taxus > Taxus wallichiana. The sequence continues at coordinate 186,453,713 of CM031235.1, forward strand.
AGGTGATGTTGAGCTAATTGTCAATTAGGTAAAAGGGATATATCAAGTAAAGAATGACCGGCTCAGACACTACCGCAATGTGCGGTATGGGATAACATCGAAGAGTTTGATGCTTTCTCAATCAAAGTAGTTCCATGAACTCAAAATGACATGGCTGATTCATTGGCCATCTCAGCCTCTCTCATGCTCCCTCACCCAGGGTTAAAAATAGATACATATACCATTGAGGTGGTTTTTCACCCAAGTGTGCCAGATAATTCACAACACTGGCAAGTGTTCAATGATGACAACCAACTTATCACTTTTTGGAGAAAGCTGACAATTTCAAAGAACTTCATTTGATGGATCAACTTCTACATGTGTCGTGAGTCTCTCACCGGTCAAGCACATGAATCTGAAAAAAAACAAGTGATACAACTCAAAGGAAATAAGATTCGAAAGGTTTGGTTTCCTTAGAATGATTATTTGATAATCATGACCATTTTGTAAGAAAAAGTGATAGGATGATCCTTCCTCTTCTCGGAAACTGAATCCATCAATCTGGGTACTATGGAACATCCTCGTTCGTGAATATCGGGAAGTGTTGTATGCCTGAGGAAAAGTGAAAATTGTTAAGTTGTTGAAAAAGTACATGGATGTATTAGCATGGTCTTATGTTGATCTCAAGTCTTTCAAGCCAAAGGACATTTGGCATGACATCCGCTCAAGGATGATGTCAAGCCTTTTCATCAAAAGCAAAGGCATTACAACCCCAAAATCTCAGGTACCATCAGGCTGAAATTCAGAAGATGTTGGATGCAAGAATTATTTTTCCAATTCATCACAGTACTGGGTTGCAAATATTGTGCCTGTGTGGAAGAAGAATGGTGAGATACGCATATGCGTGGACTTTCACAACTTGAACCAGTCATCCTTAAAGGATAACTATCCACTGCCGATAATGGATCAAGTGCTACAGGTAGTAACGGTTCAAAAATGTTGTCTATGCTTGATGGTTTTCAGGTTACAATCAAATTCAAGTCACGCCTGAAGATCAATTCAAAACAACATTCACCACTCCTTGGGGTACTTTCACCTACAACAGAATGCCATTCGGTTTGATCAATGCCGGTGCCACCTTCCAATGAGCAATGGACTTTGCATTCAAAGGTATGATGGGAAAGGTCATCATAGTTTACCTAGATGACTTGACCGTGTTCTCCAAAAAATGAAGTGATCACTGCGATCATTTGGAACAAGTCTTGATCAGATGCCGAGAGCACGAGATTTCACTAAATCCCAAGAAGTCAGTTTTTGGGGTCACAGAAGGAAAGTTGCTAGGACATGTGTCATCATCTTAGAGAAGGAACTAAGATAGATGTCGAAAGAGTCAAGGCTATTCAGAGCCTTACTTTGCCTATAAACAAGACTGGTGTTCACTCTTTCTTCGGAAAGGTAAATTTTCTTAGACGCTTTGTTCCTGATTTTTTTGAGAAGACTCATCATATATCTAATATGATGAAAGGGTCCCAAACATTCGATGGAGTGAGGAAGGTAGGACATCATTGAAGACATAAAAACCTCCATCACTCATGCTCTATTTGGTGTGTCTGACTTCAGCAAAGACTTCATCATGTATAGTTATGCATCTGTGCATATTGTATCAACTATCTTGATGCAAAAGAACTCGAGGATATTGAATCCTGATTGCTTTCATGAGCTCTCCTCTTAAGCCTCATGAACTAAAGATGTCACAATTGGAAAAGCATGCCTTTTCCATGGTAAAAGTAGTCAAAAATTTCCGCTACTATATTCTGAATTCTCATACAGTAGTGTTGGTTCAGACATGGTTGTTAAGTCTATCCTGACTCAACAGGAGTTAGGGAGCTTATGAGGGAATTGGATCGCAAAGGTCCAAGAATATGATCTAGACATCAAACCAACCAAGTTGGTAAGAGGTAAAGGCTGTGTCAGCTAATGGCTGAAAATAAAGACTCAGAGGTACCTGAAGAGAAAGTTGATCACATTGATGGAGAACAAAATGAACTGGAGAAAGTGGATTCTTTGCCCATGGTTCTATTTGTCGTAACCAATGATGAATGGTATTCTGACATCACATTCTTTCTCACCTATGGAGAGTGCCCAACTCACCTAACCACAAAGGAAAAGTGAATGGTGAAGCTCAGAGCCGCAAGATATGTCATATGGGATGATGGATTGTACAAACGTGGAATTGATGGTGTTTTTCTACGATGTGTTGACAAGCCGCAGTAGATAAAATTGTTGGAGAGTTTTCATGACTCAGCCTATGGTGGTCACTTCTCCTCATCAGTGACAACACATAAAATCATTGGGCAGGTACTACTGGCCAATGCTATTTCAAGATACAGCCACCTGGGTAGCGAAATGTGAACTTTGCCAATAGTTTGTTGGCAAACCAAAGCTGGTTACATTTCCCCTCGGGCCGTCATTATTGATGAACCATTCAGGAAATGGGGAATTGATTTCATTGGAGCACTCAATCCTCAATCGAGTGTTGGACATAGTTACGTCCTAACAATAATGGATTACTTCATGAAATGGGTGGAGGCCATACCTATCAAGCATGCCACTTCTGAAGTTGTTTGTAACTTCATCAAAGAGAATATTATTGTGAGATTTGGCATTCCACACAAAATCATTGTTGATAATGCTTCCAACTTCTCTTCATGGGAAGTTATTGGTTTTTGTTATGGATATGGAATAACCTTGGCTCATGCTTTGATTATTATCCTCAAGGAAATGGTCAGGCAGAATCCAACAACAAGAACCTGGTGACTATCATACGGAAGCTAGTTGATGAAAACCAGTGGTCCTGGCACAAATCATTGTATGATGCTTTGTGGGTGGATCGTATCACTCCAAAGAGGTCTCTCGGCATGTCACCTTTCTAGGTGTTGTATGGGATCGATGTTGAAATCCCTATCTCGCAGAACTTCCTGCTCTGTGCTTAGCTCGAGCAATTGAAGATGAAACTTTTTAGAATTCTCTTGAAAAGAGGATTATGTACCTAATGGAACTTGAAGAAAAGTGAGTGAAAGTGGTGACAAGATCACTGAACATCAAGAATCAAGTTAAGAGGTTGTTTGACAAGAAAGCTAAGCAAGAGAGATTTCCAAGTGGGAGATCTTGTTTCTTATGGGACAAACGAAGAGAACCGAAAGGTATGCATGGGAAGTTTGACTCTCTTTGGAGAGGGCCATACAAGATCAAGAAACTCAATGGAGAGAATAGTTTCTATCTCTCATATCTGGATGGAACCGAGCTCTGCTTCCCTATAGCGGGCAGCACCTGAAGATTTTAGGAAGTAGAGCTTGCTCTCTTCTTTGTATAATTTGCTTTCATTGTGTGTTTGCTTTTGTTGTGTGTTTTTTTTTTGTTTTTGTGTGTTCCCTTCCTTCCCTTTTTGGTCACCCTTGTTTTTGACTCTCTGTAACCCAATGGATAGGCACATGAAAATATGGGATTCTCTACCCTTAAGTTTCACTCAAAGATAGTCCCCAGAAAAGAGCCAGTTGTTATCTACAAAATTGACAAGGGCAATTTTAGGTAACCATACCAAAAATTCCATTTTGGTCCCCTGAAAGAAGTTTGATAACGTTAAAAATGGCCTAAAACTCCCTTTTGAAAATCAAGTTTTTTAGAACTTAGCCATTTTTAGCTTCTTTTCTAAGCAAAGAAAATGTGTGTCAACACTCTCAAAAATGTGCCTTTTTGAAACTAGGCGCAGGAAATTTGTGTTGACATAAAATGCGCCCTTAAAAATTTGAAATGCTTGTCAACATACCAAAAACCTTTTGGTGCAGGAAATTTCATGTCAACATCATTAAAAATGTGCTTATGTCCCTTAAGGCACTGGAAATTATCATGTTAACATCATGAAAAATATGTTTTAAAAGCACTTTGGAAGTAATTATGTCATCGACATCCATAAGGTTACGCTAAGGCACACTTTTTGTCGTGTCGACACTCCCAAAGGTGTGCCAAAGAAAGTTGGTGAAATAATAAATGCTAGTTTTTCTATAAATAGGCACTGACACCTGTCATTTTCATGATTTGAAAATTGAAAAAAGTGTTTTCTCTGCACCTGTCAGCTATCCTTGTCACCCCCGCATGTGCCATTTTTTGAGCTTGTGGACCCCAACGTCATCCTTCATCTTTTATAAAATAGGTAAGTGGCTTCTGCCATCCTTGTTGTTGTTTGTTTTTGTTTTTGGTTGTGTTAGGTATTAGGGTTGTGTAAAAAAGATTAAATCTAAAAAAAGAACCTAACAATCTATAACCAACCTGAAACCCCTTTTCCTCTCCTTCCAGATCTACAAATCTGGAAGGCCCTACCTCTGAAGAAACCAAAGGCCATTTTTCCCCTTATTATCTTGTTGAAACCCTCTCTTTACCATTTGAAGAAACCAAAAAAAGAGAGAAGAAAAGAAAGAAAATAAGCTAACTAAAAATCATAAAACCCATGGCGCTTTGTCCTTCCATACAACATCTCCCAAAATTGTGCACCTTGCGCACACTTTTACCTTAACTTAACATAACCTTTTAACCATGCCCAGTTAAAGAACACTTAGCAATTTTTTTGAGAGGCAGGCAGGCGCATCTTGAACAACATCAACATTGGATGTTGTGTGTTTAATCCATGCCCATGCACTTTTTCCTTTGGCGCATTTGATTTTCCTTTTGCAACATCTTTCAAAAGTTGTGCCTTGGTGCACTTAAACCCATGCAACACAAACTTTTTTTGCCCCCAGTAAGTAATTTTTCCTAAGGCGCGAGTGCATATTTCCTTAACATCAACATGACATGTTTGTGTGTTGTAAACCACACCTGTGCTTTACCCTTTGGCCTAAAATTGCATGTCATGCAACACTTTTAAAAATTGCCCTTTATAACTTAGGCAATTTTTTCTCCTCAAATGAACATTGGCGCACCTTTTTTCATGTTGACATCTTCAAAAGTGCGCCCAACATTTTAAGCCTCTACAACATGCTGTGAACTTGCGCCTTGCGCCCTAAGCCTTATAATTGCTCATTCTTCATTTTGCAAGCTTTCATTATGAATAACATGATGGTTGACATGGCTCTTCTGTGTTGGACCTCCTTGATTCTTCTTGTAGAACAACAACATCCATCCTTGAGCTCACACATGTCTTCATCAAGCAAAAAACCAACAAAGTCTAAAGCTAAAGCAAAGTAGTCGGAACAAGAGATGAAGTACAAATATCAGAAAGTTAGGATGCCTGACTCATATAGAGAGTGACCTCGACATCAGAGACTCTGAGCTAGGGCATATTGATATGGATGACTTTTGGGCGAGGACCAACCAGGAAAGTAGTGGCCCGTGGATGAACAAACTAGTGGGCAGTGGATTGCACTTTGCAGTTGGGCTGCCAGTAAGTGTTGTAAATAATGAATTCATCATGTTGGTTGCTCCAGTGTTATAACAAGGACACTAGATGTGTCGAAGAAAAGAGAAAAGATGATCATCGACCTCACAGCCCGTCACTTTGAACTGACCCTGGGCATTCCTCATCACAGGAAATATGTAGAAATAAGTCTAGAAGACTGCAAGAAGGCCTGGGATGATAATGAGGATAAATGCATGCAAATGATGAATGAGCTTTATCTAAAGAACAAGAAGCCGGTGAGTAGATGGCCATAGACCATCCACTGTAGTGACTTCAATGAGGAGTTGAGTGATACTGATCACCTTCTGAACAAGAGTATTTGGGCTCCTGATGCCCATTATTTCCACAAATGGATGTTGAGGTATATGGAGACCATGAGCAAGAATGCACCTGATCAGCATTTTTGGTTGGGGTGAAATCATCAGTGACACCATCTCCCAGTAGCTTCAACAAGTCCTAACAACTGGGAAGTTCTACATGAATTCCTACATTATATGTATACTGCAAGCAGCAGAAAGAGATTTCAGGCTTAGCTCGAAATGGGGTATGGCCCCAAGTCAAAATATATGAGTTCTACCCAGAGCTAAAGCTCGAGGCAGCATCTCCCAGTTCTCTAAAATTAATGATGCCTTTTTCTATGAGGTGAATCTACTTGCTGAGACCAAACATGAGACATGGTCGGACCAGCCTGAGTGTGATTTTGCCACAAAGAAATGGGGAGCATTGTTCACACAATTCCCCACATTCACATATACCTCGAGCGATGAATTTCGAGGGTGAACCAACAAAGCTACCAAGGTATGCTGGGCCAAAGTTGATCCTCTTGGAGTTATCAAGGCAACTGATCACTTACCATGAGAAGTGCATGAAGAGAAAGAAAGGAGGAACTCCATTCCCCCTTACAGTTGGCGATACACCTACACCACACTGGCCAAAGCACGGAGATGTATGCTGAGCTGGAATTGCTAAATTTAAAGCACAACTTCCCAGCAAGGCCCACCTTGACTTTAGAGTTTCCTCCCAAAAAAAAAAAATTGATCCCATCCATGTTCTGAGATCGAGGACATTTGGATCGACCTGACACATGAGATAGACATCAGGAAAAAGGATCACTCGGTGGCTCTGGAGGAGATCATCCATTATGGCGTAGCCATGTCCCAAAGGGATTCAAGAGTGATCAAGAAATTGATCAAGTTTACCTTGACACAGATGGGGATGATTGGCCATTCACGAGAGATCGTGAGCCAAAGCACCGAAAACCATTCAGGAAAGGGTTAAGCCCCACGTTGCGCATGCACACCGAACATTGGTGCAAATAGAATGGTCTCACCTACCTCGGAGTAGATTTCACTACTTCTCCTTCAGGTAGAGCACCTCCAAGACTGGCCCAAGTGCCGAAAGGAAAAGGAAAAGACAAGGAGGGAGAATCAAGCAAACAAGAAGAAGCTCCTGAAGCCCTTCCTACTACTTCTGAGAAGCAAGTGGTCGACCTGGTGTCTCCAGGTAAAGAAGAAGAACAACAAGAAGTTTCAATGGATACATCCACTCAGGATGTTATCACAACTACAACTACCGAGGTACCCACCATTCCTTCTTCCATTTCTTCTCCTCCTCCCTGTCATTCAAGCATCTATTCCTATGGATGTGTCTTCTTCTCTCCCTTCCTCCCTTCCATCTCCCACCTCTTCCATCTTCTCCTCTCTCATGGATCTATCACCTAGTGTTCCCTCCATCCAATTACAGATCCCTTCCATTTCCATGTCCTTTTCTTCTCCTGTAGTAACTCCAGGCCCCACAAGAAGTAGCAGTGTGTTGGACTCCTTATCGATGCCACCACCAAGTGTTTCAACATTCTTCCCTGAGGCCTCTCAGTTGCTTCCCCTTTCACTCTTGTTTCTTCTTCTATTCCCTCTACCCCTCCCATAAGTCCTAGTTGGATTTCTGACCATCCTGGGTCAAGCATAAGAGAAAGGTTCCCATCGCACCCATGGACTTCTCCATCATTCCGAAGAAGGGACCCAAGAAGTAGAAAGTGATAACTCACTTTTCTAAGAGCACTTTGGGGAGAGAGTCATGGAGATTGCATACCCGGATCCCACCAAGGAAAAGAAGGATCTATCTCCCACAGACTTCACAGTGACTCAAGTCACAATGGGAACCTCATCTGAAAGCCTACAAGGAGAAGCCTTGTCTGTAGTAGATGCTCTTTGCAAAAAGCTTCAAGAAGAAAAAGAGGAGAAGAGAATACTCAAGGAACAAAACAAACATCTCCTCCAAGCATTGCAGAGAATGGGAAACGCTCCTCCTGTGACGCCGCTTGAACCCATTGAAGTTCTCAGTCAGGATAAAATAAATGAATATGCTAAGATTGGTGAACAAGGCAGCGGCAGTATCCTCCTGGATTGAGTGAATCCTCAGAGATAGTGAGGAAATGATTAAGAAATTCATAGTGCTCTACCAGGATATAGATCAAGCAAATAAGGAGCTACAAGTAGTAGTAGGTTCCCTCTCGAGGAGTTGGATAATGCCAGGTTGCAACATGAAACATTCCAAGAAATGGCTAACTACTCAGCTGATGACCTATTGAAGGTTGGTGTCATCGATCACCCATGGGCACATAATAAAGCTCTCATTGCATTAGATTACCGAGGTTGATCAAATGGAATATATCCTAGAGAGGATAGATAAAATCAAGGATGAAGCCCTGGATGCACGATACAACATGGAGCAGACAATTACAAAGATGTCTCCAGGGATGCTCAGTGAATCATACACCTTGAGGGAAGTAGATGATACATTCAATGCTTCAAGGCTATAGTCACTCAAGGTTTGGCACCAGAGGTCACTTTCGACCGAGAGTCAATCAATAACCTCTTGGCCTACCATGATTTCATTGGCTTCTTGATCGATGCATGCGAGGAGTTCGTCGGGTTACCTGACAAGCTCAAGAATGAAAAAGAAACTTGTGAAGTCATTGGTGACCATTTCAAAGGTCCAGATCATAATCAACTTAGAAATGATCAGCAAGTTTATGGAATATCGAGCAAGTGTCACATCGACTCTCCTGATCAGAAGCAAGACACCAAGTTTAAGCAAAGAGATGATGAGGAGTAGTTTCTCCTCTTGTGTATGCTTTGATCATTTTTGTAAAAATATTTAAAAAGCATGTTGGCATTTATGATGACATCATCCATGTTGCATCATGGGATGTTGCCATCCAAAAACTTGCCCAAAGTCAACTTTTGACTTTTTAGATATTTTGTAAATATCTTGTAAGATATTTTGTAAATAGTGGTTGGTTTGTTTTTGTCTTCTTTCCTCTTCTCCTTCTATAAATACTGGAATACTTGTTGTATTCTAGGTGGACATTTTTGTATGAAAAGAGAAGTGAGAGAGAAAGACTTTGTGTTTTCTTGTAACAGAAGAAATATTAATACATATATTCAGACTTTGTGCTTAATATATGTGTTATTTGCATCATATCTTTCTTAAGTTAGATCTATGTTTTTATTCTATTGGATTCATTCCTACTATTATTGTCATATGTTCATCAGTATTGCTTTAATTGTTTATGCAAGTAAGTTTGGCTCTGTTTACTACCAGCCCAAAGCATAAACCTTCTGACCTTTCCATCTTGGAATTCATTTCTTTTCTTCCTTCAGATCTACCCTCCTCCATTCCTTCCCTCCTACCTTTCTATTCGTAGTTGGAACTACCTCTACTGGGATGAGATCCCAAACCCCCTGAAGTTAGAATAGTGTAGATTTTTGCTTCTCAAGAATCCTTCCTCAACCAACTTCTATTATTCAATGTATTAATTTTATTATTGATGAATTGTATTCTAAATCTAATCAGATGTAAAGCTCTTATTGACTCTCAAAGTTATTGTAATGTTGGTTTCGAACTTAGGATAAGGATAAAAATTGATCAAACTTGATATGCCATAACCATGTATTTTTAAACAGATTCACAATGATCTCATCTCAGTCCACTCATTTAATGGAGGTCATCCAATTTGGTAATATTTTGAGTAAAACTCAAAATTGGTCAATGTAAGTGTAAATATCTCCTTATCTATTTGTGGGATGTATTTAATAAAAATTATTTTAAATGATAAATCAAATATTTAAATATCACCACGTAATGAAAGTATAAGCTAAACTAATCCATGCTAACCAATCCCAATCCTAATCCCACCCTACTTTGATGTACAAATCATAGTCATTCGAAGAAAATGAGGATGGTGTAACAAATAAGTAGTGCTTTAAGTACTACCCATTCACTGAAGTCAAAATTCATTTCCTTATAAAAATTTTAATGTGAAATAATTATTTCCTTCTAATTTTATTTATAAATTATTTAATGTGAAAGAATTATTTCCTAGAATTTTAAAAATGTGATAGGTTTAAATTGAGAGGATCCATTTCCCACAATTTGGTGTGTTATCCTCCATATCTTTTTCCGAAGTAATACCAAGTATGAAAGAATAAATGATTTCACCCTTTTTATGAAAATGATCTTATATAATAGTAATTCATTTCAATACAATACAAGATGAATTTCAACAAAAAAGTGGGCGATATGAGAGCACACCTAAAAACCACAAACAAAGCTAGGCCAAGCTTATAGCAATGAGAGTCAAACTAGGCCGAGCCTAGAGTACAAAATATATAGGCAACACCTAAAATCATACCAAAAACACTATCAAATAGCAACAACAAACATGCCCGAAGCGGGTGGATCATGATCATCTTACCACCCCGAATCATGAAAGTCCTTACAAGCATTTGGAAGCTCCCAACTAGTAGTAACTTCTTCCTCTAGGTACACTTCCCCATGAGTAGGAATGGTGAGGGTGAGGTGAGGGAATTTTTTTTATGGTGGTGGCGGGTTCCTAGCACCATGATGCGGAGCAGCAAAGTGGGAGGGGGCCCACCCAGTTAACGAGGTGGTGAGTGATGAAGGTAGTGGAAATCCTCGGCCCTATTGGAAAGATGGAAAGTAGCTGTGTTGATGCAATGGGCCCGATGAGAAACAAGTGAGACTAAAAGAACAAAGTGAGGCTGGTTGTGCCGGCCACTACGGGGGAAGGCAAGGAGCACCTAGTAGGAGGTGGAGGAACTTGAGAAACATTACATGGGGCTTCCCCGGTGGCACAAGTAGGGTGCGGAGGTGGTCCACCTCTAGCACAACCTTCTTGGCCCAAACTAGTATCTCTGAGAATCACATTGGAGATCACCATAGATTTATTATAAACAGAGAAAGATTGATCAATTGCAGAATTAGCAAAGAAAAAATCATTTCTTTCTTTCCATATCCAAAAAGAATCTCCCCTCTAAAAACATGCCAAATTTGGGTGAACATAGGTAGAAGCTTGGGATTGTCTCCCAAGAGGATATGTTTCAAGCAAGGCAATAAGGTCGTAATGGAAATAAAAATGAATGGATCCAGTTCTAGGCATTTTGAGCTTTGGGACAAAACCATAAAACATGTAAAATTGTTTCTAGATGGCCATAAAAAGGACATGTGGGAGCTAGGATCCCAATTTGAACAAGACGAGCCCCAATAGGAAGGCCTTGGTGAAGAATACACCAAAGGAAATGAGAAATCTTGGGCTCCACACATAGATTCCAAATAGTTTCAAATCACCTACTCCAGGTAGATAAAGTATAATGAATTCCCCAACATGTATTTAGTTTATCCACCATGGGAAAATGAGGTGAAAGCCAATGATAGCCTTTGTTGGCTTTGTAGTTACAAAATGGAGTATCTGCATACCACTTCCAATCCATCCACCATGGGTGAGAGGAATGCACAACAATATTATGCAACATGTGGTCAGGAACTGAATTGATGACAATGGTAAAAGTATCGTGGTCCTGGCTAGAAAGATGAAATAGACCTTTAAAATCCAACCAAGAGAACCAAGATTGAACATTTTTACAGAAGAAGTCCTTGATGGTGCAAATTTTTGTTTGAAGAATTTGAGCACGGAGATTCCCAAGATCTCTGCTAAACACTTATCTTGAGATTGAAAAATCGGTAACCACCAGAGAGATTGTTGGTTGAAAGAAATCCCATTTCGAAAGCTATCCCCCTTCCACAAAATCCAAGGTTTAATACATTCCCAATATTTATAGATTCTCTTAAGCACAAAGTTGTTAATTTTTTTGATAGGAACTGGGGTGATGAGTAGATTGACAAACCCCAATCCTTTCCACGTAGGGCATCCATAAGGAGAACCTTCAGCAATACCGTGTCATATAAGAACTTTCCAAGCTTCTTGGCCAATAATGCTTCTGATAATCCATTTAGCGCAAAGAGCTTGTCTTGGCATTGAATGTGAATAAGGTCAAGACCCCTAGAATTTTGAGGCAAGCAACAAATGTCCCAAGATACCTAGTGAAAACCCTTGCCTTTAGAAACATTAGACCAAAAAAATATTTGAGTGGTTTTTCCAACTTCACGAATGGAAGATTTAGAAGGTACCCAACATGAATATTAATAAACATGAGTGGATGCAAGAACTTTGGAATATATTTGAAACTTGTCAACCAAATATAAAGTCCTGGTGATCCAATATTTCGTGCCACCCATTGAATGACATATTTCCATAGCTTGCACGGGAGGCTTGAAAAGAAAAAGGAATACCTAAGAATTTAAAAATCTCAGCATGTGTTAGTATTTTCCATTCAAAAGTGGCAAGCCAATCTGGCACGGTAAGGAAATATTTTCGATAAGATTGGGTTTTTCACCAGAAGCTAAACAAAAAGTATCCAAGAATTACATAGCATTGCGAATGTTGGCTTCATCTTCAATGAGCGTAAGAAAGGAATCATCCACAAAATTCCCATTAAGAAGTTGAGAAGTGGGCTCAACAGGAAGCGAGATTCCTCAAACAATACCCTGTGCTTTGGCATGAGCTAACAGATAGCCAAAACCTTCAACCACGAGCACATACAGTGTAGGGGCAAGAGGGAAGCCTTTCCGAATAGAATGAAAAAACTAAAAAGGCACCGAACTAATCCCATTGATAGAGATCAGAGCAGAAGCATCCACAAAAATCATATTGACAGATTGAATAAAAATGGGACCAAAGCCAAGGGCTTAGAGCATGATGAGTATGAATGTCCATTCAATCTGATCATAAGCCTTCTCAAAATCAATTTTGATAAACATAGCAACCTAACTAGATCTACAAGCCCATTCCATGCCTTCCCACACTACAATGATGTTATCCAGGATGTATCTACCCTATATAAATCCTATTTGTTCTGGCTGAACAACAACTGGCAGAAGATTGTGTAATCGTAGAGCTAACACTTTGGAAATGATTTTATAGGAAACATTCAACAGCATGATTGAATGCCAATAGGTAATTTTCTCAGGGTCTCCTTGTTTAGGGATGAATTTTATGTTTCCCTTATTAATGTGTGGCCCTAAGGATTTTTGCCAAAATCCTTCAAACTATACCTCAAACAGGTCTTGACTGACCGAATCCCAAAGGGCTTTGTAGAATTTGCAAGGGAACCCATCGCATCCCAACGCTTTATCATTATCCATTTACATGATGGCTTCATGGAGGTCTTGATGGTGAGTATTCTTTGGCAGATCACCTTCGAGCCTTTGATAATTTGTGTGGAATAACACCCAAAATTGCTCAAGATTAGCTTGGCAAGCTGCAAAGGGTTATTGAGCTTGGAACATGAGCTTGTAGTTGTGCACAAAGGCTTGCAACATTAGTTGAGGGTCTGTAATTCGAGCTCCACCATCCATGATATCCCGATTTACTAGGAAGGTTTTTGGATTTGAGAGAAAGAAAAATTCTTTCGAAACAGGATCTCCAATTTTGAGCAAGTGCATTCGAGCACGGATCTATACGCCCTTGACATTGTAATCATCCACAATTCAGATTTTTGTTGAAGCATTTCAACTTGAAGTTATGAGGGTTTCAAAGAAAGGATCTCCTTGGAGTGCTACCACCACCTAGAAGAGAGTCAAGATGTTAGCAGAGTATGAGCGGTGCCAAATTTTTGCCAGTTGTCGGCCATAGATTCTAAGAAATCTTATTATGCAGTCGGTGCCACTTCCCACCACTGAATCTAGTTGGCTTGCATAGGTGGATGATACCATTGGTAATGACTGGGTCATGGAATTAAATTCTAAACATGCTTGATATGATTGATAGTGGGGCCATGTTGCATCAAGGAAGTATTAAGAAATAATTGGCCTTTATGACAAAAAAGGGGTGCGCATCATGCCAATTGATACGAAATTGTATTGGAGAATGATCTGAAAGGAAAAATTCAGGCATGACCTCCACTGACATAGAATAAATGTTGTCAACCTTAAAATAATCTTGGTGACAACATGAAAGCGTCAAGTTGTTTAAGTAAGTGATTTATCCCTCCACGTAGATTGGTCCACGTATACCAAGCTTTAGAGGTGGGAAAGCGAGATGTGTTAGGATCAAAAAACCCAAATTTATTACGCATGAAATACCATGCATCTTTTTTTCCAGTGTCCACCCCATTGGTAAGTGGTCACATTTATCATTAGGATATTAAAATCTCCACTTATTACCCAGTAAGCATCGGGAATAGAGTTGGCGATCCACTACCACAGATCGGCCCTTTCAGCCGCATCGTTTGAGGCGTAAATATTAATGAGGCCAAAAGGGTGGTCGTCCACATTAAAGAGGACCCATATGGCATAGTTGGTGGGGTCGATGTCATGGTCAATAAGTAAAGGCCACCATTTGGGAGAAAAAGTGAAATTAAACCCCCACGCCCTACTTCATGATTGCTACAGAAAGCCAAGCTATCATGCCAGATGGACTTGCAAACCATCATGAATTGAAAACCTATATTTTTACTTCCTACAAAAACAAAACATCCAAATTTGCACATTGTTTCCAAGTTTCACACACAACATATTTACAACAGGAGTTTGTAAGACCCCAAACATTCCAAGATAGACAATTCATGGGAAACGATGGTCAAGAGCCATATCCCCGTCCTCCAAGCCATCAAGGGCATCATATTGATTTTATAGGAAACGAGTAGTGTTGTGCTATAAAAATCCTGCAAATCAATTTTTTTATTGGCGTACTCAATGTTGTACTCCGCTTCAGTGGAATCAATGCTACGAGCTGAGCTATGGTCCCAGAGAGATGCGAGAAGGGCTTTGGGGCCTTTTGGAAGGCCCTTGTGAATTTCTTGGCAGGAGTAATGGCACCAAGTGTTGGATGGGAAAATTGTAAACAAATTTTTTTGGTCCATGAGAACCAATTCTGCAAGGGATGTGATAAATTACTTTGGCAATGGGGTAGCTGAGTTGGCAGCAGCAGTTGGTTCTTTAGCAGCAACCATTGGCTCTTTAGCATGCACGTTATGCGGTTGTTCCTTAACAGTTGGTTCTCGGTGGCCATTAGAGCCAGAGGCCTTGGATTGTTGGGATTTTATCTTATTTTTCTGACCTCTGGAAACTTTCCAACCTTCCTCTACGGGGTTTAACTCGGTTCGGGATCTACTTTAGCCATAGGGAAGTTTCGGGGCACATAAAGGGGACTATATTTGATCATGTGATCGAAACACGGAAATAAAATCATGTGTTAGGAAAATTGATATACATGACCCACTAAGAGTAGTGTTTGTCTCCCATCTAGATATCCACAAATTCCTTAAGGTCTTGAGAGAGATCAATCTCAACACAGACTCACTTCTGTGGGCGAGCATGGTAAAACCTTTCGGCTTTGAGGCAAACAACTCGGCCAAGAGAAGTGACAATTTGTGACAAAAAAGGCACACATGGTAAAGGAAGGCCAAGAAATTCAACCCAGACAGGCACTTTAAGGGCATTATATTCAGATACCACAAAGTCCTTGTGTCATGGGGTTAGTACAAGTAGTGAGTTGTAAACATACCAAGTGGCTTGCTTAGCCAAAATATTGGGTGCATTAGTAGGGTCGAGAAAAGTGAAAGAGAAAGAAACCCTTGGTCATGTTTTGAACACTTTCCAGTCTGACTCCATGAGGGGTCCAAACAGTGTTCACCCAAGATTTGAGCATGCTTTCAGAGGGGATGCGGCCCATGAAATACCCAATGAGACAAAATTTCTCTAACCATTGACATGCAACATTAAATTTAGGAATGGGAAAAACCACATCAAGAGGAGAAATATTACCTTGTGGAATACTTTAACGAAATTCCTGGGTCACTTCGCTAATGGTTCCATTGCTCAAATATCCACTATCTCCAGCCACGGTTGAAACAATTGGGATGGAAGATGGAAAGGACATTATATAGGGGATGCCAAGCAGGTGAGAAACCCTAGCGAAACTATAACAATAAATTCTTGCAGAGCTCGAAAAGGCCATGGTATGGCGGTGTAATTTATAGAACCATAGAAAATATGACTCCATTTTCTAGCCAAAGTTGCTGAGAGATTTTTTAATTTCTTATCTTTTTCATGATTTCACCTTTTCACTTTTAACAAACTACATTTTCACTAATTCCTACTACTTTTCTAGATTATCTAGTGCATGCTCCCAAACGTCTTCCATCCGTAATCACTTTTAACAAACTACATTTTCACTAATTCCTACTGTTTTCTAAATTTATCTAGTGACTTCTCCCAATGTCTTCTATCCGTAATATATTCAATAACACAGGTTGAACTATATGATACCCTCCATATAATCTTACATGAATTGATAAGGGGATTCTTAGCATCATTAGGAACATTAATTTATGATAATCAAAAAAATATAAAATGGGAGGCTTTTAGAGCCTACTTATGCTTAGTTATATTTTCCCATAACACATATTTGAACAACAAATAACAATCGTTATGTTTGTTGATAACATATTTCTTGATGACATTGATGAGATTCTTATTAGTGTGTCTTTGACAAACCCATTACCTTTAGGATGATAATTATATGATAATTTGAGGATAATTTTATCATCCTAAGCACATTCTACAAACTATGTTGATTGAAAAATAGGCCCATTATCATAGACTAGGGATAAATTTGTGTTGAATACGGTAAAAATATTTTCTTGAGTAAGTAACTGATTATTTCCTTCACTATGCTATTTTTATGCAAACAACTTCATCCCATCACCTCTAGTAATTAATTTTAATTAATTAAAAAATATGATCCTTGTCAAAATACGATAAATTCTTTGTGAATAAATCCAACCCCCATTACAAATGGTCTTCCTTCAATAATTAGCTAGAGAGGCCTTGCTGCATTCTTTTCTCTTTTGGTGAATGTTTGACATTTATGACACATTTTCACATGATTTTGAGGATCTTTAAAAATGGTAGGAAAAAATTAACATTTCCTTAGGATATTTTGAGTTGTATTATTCTTGGAAGGATGTTGACTTCCTAATTTATCATGAAAATTAGAGATATTTTCCCTGTATCCCCCTAGAAACACACCGAGCTAGATTACCCCATAATTCTTCCTATAACGTACGCCATTTTTCAACATATAATGTGCATCATTGAGTTAGATGGATCTCCTTTGTTTTTTTGGTATGGGCACCGAGTTGATATACCTATATAATTGTAATGTGAGGGTCTATTTGTTTCGTAAGTTGCGGTAGACCTTGTCCTCTCAAAATTTTCACTAATTTAATCTCTAAATAAAAATTATTAATTTTAACCATCTATTTACCCCTTGTGCTCATTCAATGCATTCTATCTAAGCATAAGATTTATATAAATTACATGCACTTTGGTCTTCCTTAATTTCTTCTTTGCCTTACCTGGGCATAAGCTTGTTTGTATAGAAGAGAATATTTGAGATCTTTATTTTCCAAATGGGTTCTCATAAATACATTACAATTGTTTTCATGGAGTGATTAGATGTAAAGGAATATAGGTAGTAATATCTAGTGAAATAGGAATTGACTTATATTGGTGCCTACTTAATTGTATATTTAATATTTTGGATTGCGTATTTTATTTCGGTATCCATTCCACCTTGTCATCATATTTAAGCATTTCCTTTAAGGGCATTACAATATTAGCAAAACTAGAAATAAATTTACGTACAAAGTTAATCTTCCTAAAGAATGACCTCAACTCTTTCTTGTTTTTGGAAGTGAAATTTTAGAAGTGACACTATCTTTTCAGTGGTCAATTAATATACCTTCCTTCATAAAACTCTCTTCTTCAGATCGGGGGAAATTCCATACCTTCTACATCTCTCAAACACTCTCTCTAACTGATGTTCATGTCATGATACATTCTTAGACAAATAGTAATATCATCCATATAAATTATAATGCATTTTTCTACCAATCCTTGAAAAGAAAAATCTATAGTAGTGGTTTTAACATTTATAAAATCAAAAGAACTTCATTTGTAGGAAAAAATGACCCACTTAGTGGTAAAATTTATCTTAATCCTATCTGTTTGTCGACTAAGAATTGGTTGTAGCTTGTGAATCCATCCAAAAAGGACATCATTTCAGAACCACCAACCATTTGAATGAATTTTTCCAAAGAGGGTAAAGGATAACTCTCCATTTTAGAGGCTTTTTCAAGTTTATAAAATCAACTCATATCCTTATTTATCCATCTTTTTACACACTTGGATAAACTTTGAACCAAATTGGAATGTCTATTTGAGAAAATTATCCTTTCTACAAACAATTTTTGAACTTCCTTATAAATAAGGGGCTCAAGGATGGGATTGAATGGGTGTTATATCTAACTAAAATGTTTATTTTAAGTGGGATAATGTGGGTTATAATACAAGGGTCAAAAAAATTATTCCTTTATATGACCATGTGATCACGTATTCATACTTCGAGAGAACATCCCTTAATTTTTACACTTATTCATTTTTGTAATCAAGTATGACATTTGTATACCTTATGTTTTGGTGGGAATCTAAGTTCATTTTTACAAATGCATTTTTGGTAGGTTGAGGATACAAAATCCTTATTGGCGTCATATCCAAATCATAAATTATTTCGGTGACACCATAACCTTGGGGATTTTTTTATCTTTGATCCTCATGATACCATCATCATAAATGTATCCCTCCATGGAGTGATCAACATAGTTCTCATCAATAACATGTGATTCAAATACACCAAACGAACTCATGAAGTCAATGACTTGGTGTTCACAATAAAAAAGTTTGAAAATTACCAACATTATCAAGGACTGGAAAGGGATGCGTTCAAAATTTTTTAACAACTTAGATTCAATCAAGGGAGAAATACCAACTCCTAATGCTACCAAATCATCTTTAGTTTGGATAATATCCTAGGAATAGATGTGATATTCAAAGTATCGGATGAGTGAATCAAATCCCAACTTCTATAATTCTATTCTCTCAAATATGAAAATTTACACTAAAATCCACTTCTATTTGGTTCACCACCAACTCGAGTCTCCATATACCTATAAAAATTTTCCCCTTAAGTTCTAAATTCAATTACAATCCCAAGATTAAATATTCATACTCATCAAAAAAATTTAGTGCAAGGAAACTATAGTTTATAGGAACTGATATATTTAGTGAGGATCGATCAATAATACACCCACACCAAAACCTTATTTAGAGGATCTATCAAAATAAAGTTTCCAAAAAAATCTTTTATGTAATACATGTATAGTATCCTTTTATTAGTGAGAGTGTATACACCTATATATGTAAAAAAATCATTACATTTTCATTCTTAGCATTACATTTAGTGATCATATACTTCATTATAGTATCTCTCTCAACATGAATTTGATTTAGGACCCCCTTCCAAGGAAATTGCATGTGAAAAATTAGTAGCCATATAACCATTGAGTGTTCTTGACTATTATTAATTCAATAACATTTCATTTGCATATGAGATATTTACCACTTTTATATTAAATGACATTGGAAGGGACTACAAAACACCAAGTGGCCATCCTCTTGGGTCCAGCCTATATGGATAATACTAAGCCCCGAAGTGGGTTTTTGTTAGCCATCAAATCCCTAAATTGTGTCTAAGGTTCTCATGTAGTATAGCCTAGAGATGTAAGAATTTCCATAGTACAAATATTTTGGCTAGATTTATTATTTACCATATCCCTTTTAATTGGTTGAGGATTGATGTGTGTATGATTTAAAATAGTTATAAATTATTCCTAGTCATCTAGAGGAATATTTAAATTAGAATATTTTATTGATGATGTCTCATGTGCTATATTTTTTTAGATAGATAAACACTTTTGACCGGAGCTATGAACCATAATACATTTAACAAAGATATAGAATTTAATCTCCATAATTAGCAAACCAAATCCACCACACTTGAACACACATCTAATGCGGGTAATCTCGAACAGAATCCATCTTTGTTAAATCAGTCTATCAGTCGCGCCACCTCATATATTACCACCCGAACAAGGATTGTGCTCGAGTAGGATTTGAACCTAGATAGAGTTGGATGTAACCATCCATCTTAACTACTCCACCCGGACCCCATCGGCTAAACTTTGGATGGTAAAAACTTTAATTATACTAGATATATGAACTAGAGTGATGGAGGAGTACTTTTTCTAAGTGGGATGTGAGGGTGGGCTTGGGTCCTTAATGTTCATTGAGAGATCCACATTGAAGCACCCCACTATGTTTCACTTGGTCGATATGGAGAATTTCAACCCCTACCTCAAGGTGTCCTAATGGCCACTTATTAAAAGCATATAATGAACTCAATGGAAATGGAACTTGGGTTAATGATTGCAAACTACTTGTAACTCACCAATAGCCCAATACCTTGAGTCCAATCTTATGTACTATATTAAAGGTCACAACAATGATTTTATCAATGGGATGGGCATTTCGGTATAGGTTAGTGGATGGGGTAGTGTGTGATAATCATTATGTACTTCATCAATCTTGGTGGTCTTCATGTGCTTAGGTAATGGGTCCATGAATAGTTTTAATGGAGTGTTTGGTTGAGATACTATTGTGTTAACATGTGGTTAAGTCTTGTATAGAAATGGTGTTGTTTTCAATGAGATCATGGATTATTTGTTACATAGAAAAAACCTATTAATGTAATGTCCAAGATATTAGTGGAAACTACAAGATACTTTATCATCACACCTCAGACCTTGCAATTTTTTCATGTCAATGATAGTGGGTGGAGGTAACTAAATCACATTTCCCTCAAGAATTGTTTATAGAATTATGCAAGGTGGCTATAGTAAGTAGGCATATTATTTCTTTAGAGGCATTGTAAGGATGACTACAAGTTCCTTTTGTGTAACATTAACCCTTTTAATTATCTTATTGTCATTTTTCTTTCTTTGTATGATATATTTTCTTCAAATTTTTAGCTATTAGAGGAAGGAATTATTTCTATGTTAAAATGTTAGTTGTTAGGAGATTTGTCTCATACTTCTTGATTATTTAACATAGGTCCTCAAAAGATTTAGAGTTTGTTAACATGGATGCTTATTTTAACTTTGGGATAAGCTTGCCAATGAATAATTCGATAAAATCACCCTCATTAATGTGTTTATGCCCTCAAGAAAGTATATTATTATAACAAAAACATAACACCCGACCCTTTCATTAGATTATTACTTGATCTAAGTAAATTAGTAAAATGAGAGGAATTGGCCTATGTTGATCTAGAAGTGAGTAAGGAATCTATTTGCTAAAGCATGAAATGACCTTATGGATCTTGAAGGAAGGGTGTAGAACTAGTCTAGTGCACATTTTTTGAGGTCATGCGGGAAAATCACGAGTTAGAAGGATAGCATTAATAACATAACCCATATAATATTTGATAAGGGTGTGAAGGTTTTGTAATGGATCAGTCATATGATCAATTCCAATGGAGAAAACCTAGGTGGTGATGGATAATTAGGAACTTCATGGGCTAATGGGTTGTTAAGTAACTTGATATAACTCAAAGTGAATTGCAATCTATTTTGTGTGAGGAGATATATTTTTACTTCTATGTCTTGGATTTGTTGGATAAATACATCAAGAATAAGATTTTTGACAATATGTGTGGTACTAGGTCCAACTTTGAAATCCACATATAAATAGGCATAAAAATAGTAGCTTGGGGGCCATGTGTGATTCCCCCATAGTTGGATTACTAGGAGTTGGTAGAGCTTAGTTAAACACATGAGTAGTAGTGGCCCCTAAAGAGGGAGGTGAGCATCTAGAAGATGGATATGTATTGAAATGTGATTTTTTCCCGATTAAAATCCGGCTCTGATTAACTCAAATGTAATTTTTAACTCGACAAAATTGAAAATCCTTAACAAAGCGATCTTAGTGCGGAAGACCTGATATGATTTATATATTCTTAATACAATGCTTATTTCACTAAATCTGGACTTATTTTAGTCCAAGCAATAAAAAAATATATTTGTAGACACCAAAATTGGGTCATACTTCCCTTAAACCCCGTTAATTAAATTAACCATATCCCACCTAATCATATCCCCTAGTGCACATGTTAATTAAATTAATTAATACCCTCACTTAACCACCACCTCACCTAGCCACCTCACTCAATGACTCACTCAAACTTCATTAATGACCTAATACTGAGTCTAAAACCTATCCTAACCAACTAGGACTTAGTCTAAACCTAGACTTAACTCCTATTAAACAAACCTAAAAGCACTCCTACTTATCTTGGTATGATCTATCTCTCCGGACTCGGCAGAAATTTGGAGATCACACAAAAAATAGCAACAATTTGGCTATTTTTGGCCAACCTAGATATTCCCGCCTTGACCGATGTCGGTTATATCTCAACCAACTTTGCTCACCTAATCGTTGTCGGTTAGGTTAAATACGTTTCCAAAATCCTTTGCCCAAGTTGGTCATTTGATTTAGGATCTCATTCTTCCTAGAGACTTGGAGCACTCAAATTTCTTTAGCACTTAGGAAAAAGAAGACACATGGGAGCACTACCAACATCGATCACCATTCATCATCCTCTTCATGATCACAAATTCACAATAGAGTGGCATGGAGGTTCAAATCGCCACGACACGAATACAATGGATCTTCACTCTAGATCTCTATTGTCACCATCGCATCACCTACACTCTTTGATCTACTTTCCAATAAGTTTTTAATATCTCTACACTGAATATCTAGTCTCCTTATGTAGATTTATTTATTCATCTTAGTAGTCTATTTCTCTCCACATTCGATACTTCTTTCCTCCCATCAACCCATCACCTGATCATACCTAGAATTTTCACCCATTTTCACCCTCTCCTAATCATCTTTGAGTCTTCAGAACCATTTTACAACCTCACCCTCACCATTTTCAACCTCTGTGCAATCACAGGAGTCTAGAAAACCAATTCTAAGAACCTTACGCTAATTGCCCCTATCGACACCGATTAGCCAACCAACATCGATCATTCTCGCCTAACCAAACATCGGTCATTAAGTCGACGCGGTTACTATTTATGGCAATATAGCTTAGACCAACGAGCTAATACCCACTTCCCAATAGCCTAGAATCATTCCTAATCCTTACCAAACCTTACCCAGAGCCTGTACTAGACCTGTAACTTGATACTAGCTAGATCAACCCTCCCATTTTGACCTTAAACCACCTTTTAAATGACCTTTCTTATTGTTTTGTATGAGATACCTAAATCATTTCAATTCCAATAGGATATTTACTTAATGTATGATTTAAATAACATTAATATTGTTATATAAAAGTGGATTGACATCTTGTTCAAGAAGCATCCGGGATCAGCTTTTAGAAGTCCATCTAACTCTATTTGGTGGTATTTTTTTTTCCTAGCCTAGGAAGTCCACTCATTATCAGAAACGCAAGTGCACAACCTTCAACCAACATTACAAAAGTATTCCTCCTTGGCCTACTACCCTTATATGTTTCATTAATCGCTAAGAATTCGGTGAAATAATAACCAATATTGGAATCCAAAACTACTTGTTTTGGATTCCAAAATCTCAAATATCTTAATTATCTAGCCTTCAAAATCACACATATTAGAGTACAATCTGATATCGCATATATTGAAATTGAGAATCACATATATTTTTGGAATCCAAAATCACATATATTGGAATTCACTTCACTTCAAAGTCCCAAAATTGGAATCCAAAAAGTCAAATATTGGAATCCATTATACGGGCTAGCGGCCACTAAGCATTATTTATGCTTTTTTATATACAAAACATGTTTATGTTTTATACGGTCTAGTGGACGCTAGGCATTATTTATGGCATGCTATGTACATAACATGTTTCTATTTTATACGGGATAGAGAACATATTCTCTTGTCCTTTAATGGTTCGTAATAAAGGCACAACAACGTGGTGTTAAATTTGACGCTAGTTTAGATGTTTTTTAATCATTTTTATATGTAAAATAGTTGCAAATATTTGAACTATCACATATGACTTGCATATTTTAGATATGACCATCATTTTTTCTAGAGATTTATTTATATAAATTAATCATATTAAAAATATTAAAACTAATTAAGTATATAGAATATAATTTTATATTTATTTATGAACAGTGTAAAAAAATACTATTTTAAAATTTTCAAGGGAAAGTTTTTTGATAATTCACCACAGAAGTTATTCAATCATATTGTCATCTTATAATCAGTGAAAATATAAATCCTCCCAACTTATATTTTGACAATCTCATCATAATATAATAGAGTTACGTAGATACTTTCATAATAACATATGTATGTATATATTATTGACAATGTTAAGTAGTACCATCATAACAACATTTTGAAAAGATAAATAGTTATTTAACATTTTCTTGCTCCAAATATTTGATGCCCTCTACCACATTCAATCCTGAGACACTATTTGTGATTTTTTTTATAAATCGGCCATCAACCATTTATATTTTGTACAATATTTTACGTCTGCTTTTCATCCCCACCATAAAATTTTCAAGAGGGTTTCCCTTTGCACCTAATGTAATACACAAAGTGTTTTTAGAACTATATGAAAAATCATTTCTACTCCAAACCTTTTCTAGGTCTCTTATTGTTATTCCCTCGACTATATTGTAATGTTCCTTTCCCAAGTGAGTCTTGGATTCAATATGGTTGATATTTTTTTATTGAATCTTGTTGATATCTTTTTAACATCAGCAGAAATGAGATTGTCGGACTAGAATCCTAGTTCACAATATGGTGATAATAATTTTATAAATTCTAATAGGCCACCTCGCAAGTTGAAAGCTTTCATACCAAACCTGAATGACATATTCCTATTATATGTTTTGTTTATCCCATATATAGGTCCTCCATATCAAAATAAGTAAATAACTCTATCACCTACTACGTAGGAAGTAAATAAAATTTTATTTTCACTACCATATCAATTATAACCAATTGAAATAAACAACATTTTAGCTTACAACTAACAATTACCGATTGAGATTGTGGCTTGGATTACACTTCCTTTACATGTTGTTGGATCCATTGATGCAAGATCTATTTCAAATAAAAAATCATCAATTCATAATCTATTTCTTTTATTGAAAATGTGAGCATAATGTATTTGAAATAAACATTAATCAATTCATAATCAATTTCATGTTGTGGAAAATGAAAGCTTAAATGGATAAACATAGTGGTTTTTGTGGTGATATGGTAAGTACAATATCAATTTTCTTGTCTTATAATTCAAATTTAGCGGTCGTTAGGCTACACTTATATTCATCAAACCACCCTTTTGGAAAAAAATAGTCCTTAGCTATTGATGAGGATTTGTGACCGCTAGGCTATGCCATCATTGGCCGAACTACACTTAGTTGGAAAACCTTTAATGAGGCTAGCCAAGTGTTTTTTACATATGTACGAGATGGATCAAGCCATATGTAGTTTTGTTTATGATGATGTTGAAGCCAAAACAATGTTAATTCAATGTAAGTAGTTAGTATGCAGTAGTGAATCAGTGAAACATGTAGATAATATGTAGTTGTAAATCAACGAGATATTGATGAATGTAAGGTTTTTAGTCAAACCATTACTATATTGAACGTGGATGCATAGAGTCTGCTAAGCTCTATATACTTCATTTTAAATTGTTATCGTAGCTTACAAATGGATTTCCTTAAACTTTTTCTTGACCCTATGCCAAGCATATAAACTAATGTCTATTAGTTATCATTTCCTATAAATTTGTGGGCCTTATAAATAATTTTGTTTTAAAATACACATGGATATCATACCAGGTTGTGAGTGTTTATTCATGTTGGATACCTCACACCCTCCATGGTTATGTTCTCTAGTTGTTGGTTGTCTGCATAATCATTTATTGTCTTATAAATTTGTGGGGCTTATTAGTAGTTTTGTTTGTAAATTCACATGATTAACATACCTAGATCTGATGGCATATTCATGGTTGATGTGCCCGCGTCCTCCACATCTATCATCTAAATTGTAAAAAACATAAGTTTGTTAAAAAATTGAAAACCATGGCAATTGAAGATAGAGCTCATTAAACATATTTATAAAATGATTGAAAGTAAATCACCATGTTGAACTGGTTGTGTAGCATCAAGGTGAAATGGTTGTACATCAAATTTTATAGCTTTGTGGTTGTTTGCATAAACAATAAATGTATAAGTAGCATATTTAGGTTAAAATCCATTAAAAAAATCACTTGTTGAAGTTTTCTTTGGTGATGAACCTTTCTTCATATGAGAATAGTAATGTTTCAGAAACATTTCTTGACTATGTGTCTCAACAATAAAAACAACAGATAGTTTGGAATCCACTAATGCACAAAGTGTGACACTACCACCATAAAGCACTAGTACTAGAGAATTTTTGGAACAACATCGAGTGAACATCTCATCCCAGAACTCATATGATCTTTCACAAGGAAAAGGATGGATGTTTCCTTGTAGGCCAATTTCACTTGTAGTTACCAATTTTTGTGGCAGTTTCTCCATCCAATCCATAGTGACCTCTTCTCTATAATCATCATTATTTTTTTGTGTTGTGCACACAAGATATTGTGTACATAAGACACAAAATTTTGAATATCCTTTGCTATCGTAGAGTCTGTAGCATCCATCCAAAATTGATACTCCAATGTCTTTAACCTTTTCCATGTATCTTTTTATTGTGTCTCTTAACATTTTTGAATAACCAATTGGTATTAGAACAATAATAATATAATCCAACACATTGGTTCGATAACTATT
Organism: Taxus wallichiana var. yunnanensis; assembly: GCA_018340775.1. Taxonomy (NCBI): domain Eukaryota; kingdom Viridiplantae; phylum Streptophyta; class Pinopsida; order Cupressales; family Taxaceae; genus Taxus; species Taxus wallichiana. Next base: position 186,480,358 of record CM031235.1, read on the forward strand.
AGAAGCTCCATTATTACATCAAGAAGAAATATCATTAGCCAAATTACAAAAATCAGTGATCACACATTCAACATTGAAAGGATTAGTCAAAGGAATAGCTGATAAAGTTGATGGAAGATGGAATGGATATGCACATTTACAAGAAAAATTATTTGTGACTTCCATCCTTGTTGGTATATTTCCTTCCAAGTGACATCACATAGTTGTCTAATATTGTTTGAGCCTCGATGGGAAGAACTTCTTCCACCTCATGATATTTTTTCCATTTTTCCATTTTCCCCCTATATGGGAATCATATTTTCTTTTTCCATTTCTCTCTTCACCCAATACAATATAGACAACTAGTGGTAGTGTGATTCATGCAATTTAAATTTTTCAATTACATTGGATTCACTATAAGATGTCAATACAATATTATCTAGATGCTTATTTCTCAAATAATGTAGAATTTTTCTCTCATTTTTTTGTCTCCTTTTATTCTGGTAGTAAGAATCAAATGTCTCTGCTATTACACTAGCCTCAAAAGACCTAGTTGATTTAGTATTCCTTTTCAACCCATGCAATTTTGATTTAGATGGGTCTATCTCCAATTTAGTCAAATATGTTCACCTCAACATAGTAAACAACTTGGCATGTTTTGGAGGTGAAAGAAAACCTTTTCTATGCAAGAAATGAAAAAAAAAGATTTTTTTTTATTTCTATACAATTTTCTGAATACTATAAATATACCATTTTGAATGTCTTCTGCATTTGAACAACCAATTTTGTCAAAATCTATTAGAATCCCCAAATTCCAACCATATTTTGAACAGGAATATGGTCCATTGTTTATGGAGGCATGCATTTCCCATTTCTTGAACAAAGAAACATCCAAATCCATATCCATAATAAGACACTTATTGTTTTCAAAGTCAAAGCATTCCACCTGGACACACAGTGTCCCCAAATCAATAACTTCTTGATGATAGAACAATACCAACTTCCTCGTGATTGTCATCTATAAAAAAAAACAACCACAGGTCGATGTGGTAGTTTTTAGGGAATGGATTTCCACAAACCATTCCTCATCTCTTTTCTTCAAAAAATACCACCTGTGATGAATGGAATTGTTTTGAATGGAGTGTGAACAATGGAAGACATTTTACCTATAATTAGAGTAAAATACATTAATAATTAGGTCATTTCAAACTTTAAAGTGTTTTTCTCGCATTTTCTGATAAGGAATTTAAATACTACCTATGGACACCAACCTCTAGAGTTATTTTACTATATCATAAAGAGTAATTAACTTAATGGTTAGTGACCGCTAGGCTTTGATAGGACATCTTATGTATCATTCAACTGGTTACATAATTCATATTTTGTGGATCAAATCAATAATAACATAATTTTTTTCTAAAAGTCTGAAATCAAATTATGATGCATTGAAAGATATGAAACCATTTGCACCTTTTGAAAGTATTACATATGAGTTGGAAAAGCTATAACATTATATAGATGGCATGATAGGAACGTTAAAAAATATACACTTTAGTGGCAGATAGACTTCTAGTCAACATATAAAAGAACAACCTAAAACATTTTTTAAGCCATTTACACCTATTGAATGATAAAGCATAGAGGACATTAAGATCTAATATTTGGTATTTCAAAGAGAGTGTTTGAAAAAAATCACAATAATAGAGTTTTGGTAGCTGGGATTTTATGTTTTAGAAGATGATGTGATTTATGTGTATATCGGTCATATTGTAGTAGTGAGGATTAAATTCCTATAACAAGACTAAGGAAGATGTTTAAAGGATAGTGGTTGGAAGATCTAATGTTTGGTATTTTGAGGAGAGTATTTGAGAAACAAATCACATTAACGGAGTTAGTGATAGCTCATCATTTTTTGTTATATAAGACAATGTGAAATATATGTATATTGGACATACTTTATTCATTATGTTTAAATGTCTATAACTAGTCTAAGTATGATATTTTAAGCGTAGCACTTGGTGGGAAATTCCACAACAAGCTATAAAAAAAAAATGGGAATGATTACACTTTTCCTAAACGTAAGTATGGCCCTCTTCACAATATTCATTTTTCATGGAAACAATGCTCTCTATAAGGTCATGGTGGGTTATACCTATTTGAGAAAAGATTTGATTATTAACAATGTTTAATGAGTACCACTAAAACAAGGGTCTATTCTCTCTTACTCTGACTATAAGTTAGATTTACAATACTAATTGAAGAAATTTATTCCAAATTGTTTGAACTTATGTTAACGCATTTAGAGTGCCAGTCTTCTTAGGCTACAAACATTTATTGTCCGATACGTTGAATCATTGAGGGTAAAAAGCACTAAGAATTTAAAAATAGTGATAAAATAAAAAATCACAACCTAGCTTAGTGGAAGCTAGGGTCCTACCATTTCATCTTGTCATTGTAATCATTTTGTACACTTTTTTCTCACTAGTGATTTTCATTTATTATAATTGTATCATATTTGATAGACTATCCATGGTGGAAACAAGTGATACTCTACAAATCCTCGATAGGGATCAAGCCATATGTATTGTCCATAAAATATATTGTTTGTAACATATAATTCACAATGTTTTCATATCGGAAAAATTGTTTACCTAATGCTTAGTTTCATTACTTATCGAAAGTAATGACACAATGGATGCTAGTTTCAATAGTTTCTTTTATTGAAAATTGTGATAAAATAATAAATCATGACCTAGCTGAGTGACGACATGAGGCTCCTACCATTATGGTCATTGTAAACACTATTTGTATAACTTTGGATCGCTAGTGTTTTTCATTGATTATAATTATATCATGTTGGCTGGAATGTACCTAGTGGAGACAATAGCTACACTACATACCATATAGAGGGATCAAGCCTTACGTAGTTCCCATAAGGTATATTGTTTGAAACACATAATTCACATCGGATCTTATGGGAGAAAATGCTTAGTGAACGCTAAAAATTTTTCCTTATCAAAAAGTAATGACATAGTGGATCTAGGATCAATATTTCATAATTTGAAAATAGTGATAAAATAAAAGATCATGCTCTAGTTTAGTGGTCACTAGGCTCCCACCATTACTACTAGTCATTATAAATACTATATATATATAGCTTTGGGTCACTACTATGTTTTCATGGATTATGTAGTACTCACAAGACGTATTGTTTGTAACATATAATTCACATTTGTTTGTATGAGAGAAAATGCTTAGTGACCACTAAGCTTATACGTATTGAATGGAACACCATAATGACCACTAGGATCAATTGTTTCTTATTTCAACACTATGTGCATGGATTTTGAATGATAGTGTTATCCATTTATTTTAATTGTACCATATTTTCTAGGCTATGTGTGGTGGAGAGAAAGTCCTGCATTACATACCCTCTAAATGGATCGAGACGTATTATGTGTTTCCCATAGACTCAAAAGTTTCTTATTTTTGAAAATAGCCATAAAATAACAACTCATGGTATAGCTTAGCGGCCGCTAGGCTCCTACCTTTACCTCTTCTCATTATAAACACTATCTTTATAGTTTTGGATCGCTAGCCTTAATATGTAGTTCCCATAAGATACATGGTTTTCAACTCATATTTTACATCATTTACTATCAAAGAAAATGCTTAGTGACCACTAAGCTCCTTTACTTATTGATAAAATGGCATATCAGACCCTAGTCTCAAAAGTTTCTTATTTTGAAAATAGCCATAAAATAACAAATCATGGTATAGCTTAGTGGACGCTAGGCTCGTACCTTTACCTCTTCTCATTATAAACTCTATCTTTATAGTTTTGGATCACTAGCCTTGGTATGTAGTTCCAATGAGATACATGGTTTTCAACTCATACTTCACATCATTTCCTATCAAAGAAAATTTTTAGCGCCCGCTAAGCTCCTTTACTTATTGATAGAAATGACATATCAGACCCTAGGCTCAAAAGTTTCTTATTTTGAAAATAGCCATAAAATAATAAATCATGGTTTAGCTTAGTAGCCGCTAGGCTCCTACCTTTACCTCTTCTCATTATAAACACTATTTGTAAAGTTGTGGATCGCTAGGCTTAGTATGTAGTTTCCATAAGATACATGGTTTTCAAGACATATTTCACATCATTTCCTAACAAAGAAAATGCTTAGCACCCGCTATGCTCCTTAACTTATGAAAAAAACACATATCAGACCCTAGGCTCAAACATTTCTTATTTTGAAAATAGCCATACAAGTAACACTATCTATACAGTCTTGGATCGCTAGCCTTATTATGTATCCCAAATAGCTTGTTCAAACTTGCCACATGTGGCACATTTTAATTGGATAATTAATTTAAATTAGTGCACACTATATCTAACAATGTAGAAATCGATTTTGATAAATAATGGAATGTAAATGTCTATATATTATTCTAATAAACTTCAAAACTATGTTTAGGATTTATTTCTTTTATTTTCTTATAATATATTTTTACTATGTTGTTTTTTAATATATGTTATATAATATATTTGTTATTATGTTTATATTATTATAGGCTATAGAAAATGAAAAATTGCATTGTTTTTAATTCATGTTTAGTTTTAATTTTTAAACCATGGAAAAATAAAAATAGGAAATTTGAATTCCCCGCATTTTGGATATTTGAAATTTCAATAGCCCGCCCTTTTGCTTTTAGAGGGGAAAGTGAAAATTTCAAATTTTCGTATCCCTCTTTTTCTATTTTTGAAATTTCTTTCGTGGAATGTGCTAAAAAAATTATTAAATACCTCGAGAAAAATGAGTAGGGTTTTGATTTTTTTGGTCAATTAGAAAAGCATGTCTTCAAAAAAAAAAATGCACGCAGGCCGTAGATTACAGGGCTGAGTGTTTGAATCCCGGTTTTTTTTCATGTGATTATAATCTTTTTTGCAGAGAAGGCACACAAAAGGCAAAAAAGGATGCACAAAAATGCACACAAAGGATGCACATGAAGGAGGATAACAACAGAGGTTGTGAAAAGAATCATGTAGATTGTTTGATTGAGGTAGCAGATGGAGGTTTCATGACATCATAAAGCATGAAATAATCCTAGATATTACTAAATTAGGTATTTATAGTAAAGGTGTACCTTTTTTATTGTGGGATCTATTATTTTCTCTGTAGTTGACTGGTTCTTGTGTTTTACACAACATTCCAATCGTGATCCACACAAGCCCTGCTTTTGTCCTATTGAATCGTGCTCCGTAGTCAAGCCTTGCTTTCTAGTTTGCTTTTGATCTCATGCCAAACTACCTTGTTCTTCATGAAAACTCACTTTTTTTGTGTTAATGAAAGAAATTTTAATCCCTTTTTTCTCTAGTATTTATCTTTGTTTAACACTTTCCCATTTCCGCCATTCTATGTCTCTCTTTGGCTATTTTCATTTTGAATTTTTTGTTCTTGTTCTTATGATTTTTTTAAGGATAATGATAGCTTTTGGCACAATCACCTTTTTTTTTTAAATTTTATTTTGGTTGGGAGAACCAAAATAGTTTAATGTTGTTCATTAAGATGATGCAAAGAAACGTCACGCTAATTAATGCATATTACATTTTTACATGGTTTCCACTTAGACATTTTAGGAAAATATATGAGGTTAAAAAATTAATTCAAAACTATAAAACCATATTAAGAATTCAATTGTATGATAATTATTTCCAATTATATGTGTTTCCATGTAGAATTAACCAAATGTAATGTCTTCAACAATTTTATGTTATACATTGGAAGTTAAACACATTATATATGCATTAATATTATTAAATCTAATTTTAATCACTATGCATTTTATAATTAATATATTCTTCCTTTTGAGCCCACTAATCTATGCCAAAAATTCACATAGCTTTGAGGCTTCCATGATATAATTCTTTTTTTGACAACCTATTTATGAAACCCCAATTTTATTTCAAATTACATACATGATTCTACATGTATATTTATATATCCATTATATAAATTCTGGATTTATTTGTTATCATTTGTATCTTTTCAATATGATTTCTTTTCTATGAATAAAATCTACCATAGGAAAATTTGTCTACCCTAGCATCGCTAGGCTATAATTCTAATTTGGAAAAAACATTCATTTTCCTTGGCCCTCGTGGATCAATTGTTTTTTTATATAGGAAACATAGTGTTTTTGGTCCTAGTGATCACTTTTGTTCTTTGTTTGTTGTTATATTCACAAAGATTAACAATTTAGATTTATAAAACAACTTCATTATGAACATGATATATTTACCTTTAAGAATAGATTAGTGTCACTAGGATGCAACAATGAGTAGATGGTGTCGTATGTAAAAACTTGTTTTATAGATTCTCAGTCACAATTCCAAGTTTCTATATTTTTCATAAATGTAAAATAATTATGCCAAAATATTGTAAGAAGTAGATAAATCTATATGTATACCTATATAACATATTAAATATATGATTTTACATGTATATTTATGTATCCATTATATAAACGCCAGATTTATTTGTTATCTTTTATAGCTTTTCAATATGATTTCTCCTGTATGAATACACTCTACATGAAAAAATTTGCGTGTAGTAGCACCCGCTAGGCTATAATTCTTATTTAGAGAAACCATTTATTTGGTGTTAGCAATGCTTTTTTGTTTTTGTCTCTGTTATATATGCAAAGATTAAGAATTTAGATTTATAACATAGCTTCATTATGAACATGATATATTTACCTTTAGGAATAGCTTAGTGGCCACTAGGGTGCAATGAGTAGATCACGTGTTGTATTTAAAACTTGTGTAGTATAACTTCTAGGTCACTAGTCCAAGTTTCTTTTCTTGTCCTAAATGTAAAAATATTCTACCAAAATCTCATAAGAAATAGAGAATTCTAGACGTATAGTTGTGTAACACATGAAAAACATGATTCTAAACGTATATTTATGTATCCATTATATAAACTCTAGATTTATTTGTTATCACTTATAGATTTTCGATATGATTTCTCCTATATGAATACACTCTACACATGAAAAACTTACGTATACTACATTATATAAGAAATAATTCTTATTCGGAAAAACATTCATTTACCTTTCATGGCCTCATGGATAAGTTTTTTTTATATAGGAAACACACTATTATTTGGTGCTAGTAATCACTTTTTTTGTTTGTCTCCTATTATATATGTAAAGATTAACAATTTAGATTTATAACACAACTTCATTATGAACATGATATATTTTCCTTTAAGAATAGCTTAGCGTTCGCTAGGGTATGAAGTCTAAGTCTATATATACCATTATATAAATTCTAGATTTATTTTTACTATTTATATAAACTCTGTTTGAAATACAATCTACATGAAAAATGTTGCCTACTCTAATGACCACTAGGCTATAATTCTTATTTGGATGCAGTCTTTGTTTACCTTTGTGGACTCATGGATAAGTGGATTTTTTTAGGAAACACACTTTTTGGGTCAAGCGATCACTTTGTTATTTGTCTCGTGTTAAATACGCAAAGATTAAAAATTAAATTCATAACACAAATTTCATTATAAAAATAATATATTTACTTTTAATAATAGTTTTGGGTTCTTAGGCTTAATAATTATATGCGTTGTATCTAAAAAAACTTTCTTTTTAAATATTCGTGGTCTCTCGTCCACTAGGTTATCCCAAGACATAATATTAAGACCTTACGATTGGTTGGATTAAACAAATTAAATTAAAATATTTGAGCTAAGCAAGCGCTAAGTACTTCCACACTATAATATTTTGAGCTTAGTGATCTTAGTGGGTTATAATCTATCAAGTTACCCAATGATATTTTGAGCTTAGCATCCACTAGCTTATGACACAACATAATATTTGGATCTTAGAAGTCTCTAGGTTTTAGTAAAAGAAAGTAAGATATTATAAGCTTAATGGTCGGTAGGTTATGCCAAAACATAATAATATGATCTTAGTGAATACTTTAAGATTTAACAAATTAAATCAACATAGTTTGAGCTTAGCAGATTCGTTAGGTATTTAAACAATATATTATTTTGACAGAAAGAGTCACTAGCATTTAAAAACTAAAGAAAGACATATTGAGTTAAGTTTCCACTAGGTTTTGTTTCAACAAAACTTCAACAAATGATAGTGTAATATTCAAAGATGCAAACAAGATGTGTATAAATTAGTTGAATTTATCATATGATTTTAAGATTTTAAATTAAGATATTTCAAGCTTAGCGCCCACTAGGTTATGCTACCACATAATCGTTGGAACCTAGTGGTGGTTAGGATTTAATAAACTAAATTAAGGTATTAAGAGCTTAGTGGCCGCTAGGTTATGCCACAACATATTATTTGGGTATTCAATTCACTAGGTTTTATGTATTAAACATGATATGTATGTAAAAAGAAGATAAAGAAGATATATATAAATTAGTTGAATTCATTCTATGATTTTAAGATTTTAAACTAGGATATTTCGATGATAAGTCTTCAAAAAATAGTACATGAGGAACCATTCCATGATAAGTCTTCTAGTAGTGGACTCCCATGATGATTACAAGAAAATTATCATACTAAATATATAAAAAATATGGGGAAGTGTAATCAACTTTACTTCACCCAAAAATACTTCTATATCTATACACTTCGCTATACAGACAACCATTTTGAACCTTAATCAAAAACTAAAGAAAAATGCATCCAAGAAAGATTAGGACCATTGGCCTCTTGGTCACCTCATTGATGATATCAAAATCTGCATCCCCTTTACTCTGATCAAAGGAGGAGGGTGAATCGACACAACATTCCAGCAGAAACTTTATGATAGGGAGTTCTATATACCCAATGATTTTGTAACCGCCTTAGGACACGCATAATCACTTGCATTAAGATCTTCGAGGAAGGGACATGATACTTAAAGGATAACTAGATGCTCTTCCATAATTCTTATCCTCCTTAAGTAGGATAAACTATTTAGTGAAGAGTTGGACAATAAAATTTTCACACTCAACCTTTGTGCATGTCAAAAATGTTCCTCTACCCTTTGGAATGGTTTGGGTCAAGCAAGCTTGTGCATTTCTCACAAATAGCACCATCATATTCTTCTTTAATCACTCCATGACCTGAGAGACCTTCTGATCCGATTCCTGATAGTTATCACTTTTCCAAATTTTCCCATCCATTAAAGTAAGTGATTCCCCAAAACCTTTCTGTCATTGCTCTTTGCCTCTTCTTGTTAGGACCACACTCCATGCTACCCAAAAAACCACTAGCACCTCTTTAACCCGTTACAAAGAGATAGAAGCTCAATGACCAAAAAAGAAAAGGAAAGAGGTAGTGAAATGTCTAGCTAGCACCTGAGATATAAGGCCACCGTGCATGAAAAAGATTTGGACACGAATTAGATATCCTAGTCATAAATATCATGATTCCCATTAAAAATCTTAAATTCGACACCATCGATGTAATTGTACGTATAACCCTTAATTGATTTTGTATATCATAACAATGCAACCTATCGATATGTCATAAATTCCCATTAAAGTCACACATGCCATATCCTCTTGTCACTTCCAAAAAAAGATACCCCTTAGAATAATCTAACAATTTTTATTAAAATCTTATAAGTCGATATGTTTTGACAAATTAAAGTAATTTGTTTTGATCTTATCAACCTCTAAGTTAATCAACCATGTTACCTTTGAGAATTCCGTATAACAATTAAGATCTATATAAATTAGTTGACTTTATTGTATGATTTTAAGATTTCAAATTAAGATATTTCAAGCCTAGCACCCACTAGTTTATGCCACCACACAATATTTATAGCCTATTGGTGGTTAGGATTTAATAAATTAAATTAATATATTTTCAACTTAGCTTATGTAGGTTACGATAAAACATAATATTTGGATCTTAATGGTCACTGGGATTTAGCAAATTTGAATCAACATAGTTTGAGCTTAGTGGCCACTAGGTACTTAAACAATATATTATTTCGAGCTCAAAAGATAGTAGCAGTTAACAAACAAAAGAAATATATTTTAAGCTTCACAGCTGTTAGGTTTTTCCACAACATGTTATTTGGATATTTCATCACTAGGGTTTAATAATTCATAATTAAGATATTTTACAACATCTAACAAATTAGAGGAAGATATTTATAAATTTTCTGGTGCTAATCCCACAATATAATATTTTGAGCTTAGTTTTCACTAGCACCTAACTAGTAAGAGAATTATATTTTGATATTAAAAACAATGTACATATATGCACACATCATAAATTTTGGATCTTAGTGGTCGCCAAGTTTTATCAAAATAAAGTAGGATATTGTGATCTGAGAAGCCATTAGGTTATACCAAGACATAATATTTGGAGCATAACAATCTTAAGGATGTAAGAAAACTCATTAAGATATTAGGATTAGCTTACTACGATATGCCAAAACATAAAACTATTTAGAATTAGAGTAAAAGTGGGTTTTCCAAATGACATGCATACTTGCACAAAAAATCCCTCATGACCAGATATTACAGTGAAACAAAAAGAGAACAATCCGTATGTAGGTAAAAAAATAAAAACCAAAAATTCCCAAACCTAGAACAAAGCCAAATTACATTTTATGGATATTCATGAGAGTAGTTGCTTCATCCTTAGCATCAACTTAGTAGGGATTCCTTCAACCAACATGTCCACTAACTTAATGTGTTCCAAGAAGTCTTCATTGATTTTCATCCAGGTCATGTCCATGTGACTTTTCCATTCCTTGATAGTAGATATTGAGTGTAACATAATCTTCAATGGCCTTGTGTGGATCAAGAGATATCTTCTCTAAATGTTCATGGTGTTCCAAAGCTATAGTGGGGAGCCCATTTTCTCGACTAGATGGAGAATCAGGGTAAACCGAGGAGAGATCCACAACACATTTGGAATTTTTGAGTCCATGATAACTTCCATGTAAAAATGAGGGAGGGAAGCCACACATGCTTCCATGATCAGGTGAGTTGATTCGTTTGTAGCCATTACAATGTTCGTGGAGATGAGAGAGGAGGAGAAGCTGGAGAAACATCGGAAAGAGGTGGAGAGGAAGTAGATGTTGGGTCGAAAGTGGTTCAGAGACCTTAGAGAGTGCTTTGAGGGGTTGAATGGTTAAGATTCATCAGATAAGATGAGGGAGAGACAAGAGTGAAAGAACGAGGGAAGACCACTAGACTACTCTAGCTAATGATCATGATGTCTGAATCAGAGTTGGAAGGGAGATGAAGGTTACGGCGATGGATGACAAAAATAGGGAGTTGTTTTATGAAAGAGGAGGGGGACATGACATTGCTTTCTGGCTTAGATGAGAAGCACAAGATTTTTTTTTGGGAAGTGTCATTTTAAAAGAAAAAAAAAGGCCTTGGTGTAGGAAAGGACCTTCATCTTCTCTAGCTAGTTTAAGGGACTTCTCAAGCAATTGAAATAAAAAAGCTACAAATTTTACCTTCCGATCATGTCGAAGATGCGTAAGAATAAAAATATGAGGTCCATAGATATATTTGTAGTGTCACTCTGTTGTGAATTACCTCTCAATTTATCAACAACCCTATCCTAAGGTTGTGAAGTGAGTCATTCATATCCCAAGCGATACATTCTCATATTTTAACAAGACACAGAATCATCCATATCCTCGATGGAGCAAGTGTTTAAAATAAATGTCTCCCTCTCTGGAGAGCCTATCATATCACTGTAAAACGACTATGTCAAAATAAAAAATTTCATCTTGCCCACTTTGACTCTTCCTTTCTTCTAGGTTTCCAACACACTACTGGTCACTTAGACAAGAGTGACCAAACAATATTTCCATAAATGATGTAACACCACCATCATGAAAAATATTCCATACTACTGGTCAGCCTTGACCTCTTCACAGGAAGAAGGATCAATGTGTTTGATGGTGTCACCCATAGTGAACAGGGCTATTGTGATAGTGATTGCCAAAGGCCCAATATAGATGATGCTTAAATAGAGATGTCGAGCACCTTCATTCCAATATTCAACACGTGTCTCCAAGATTTCTAATTGAAATCTATCCTAATTAGTAATATTCATTAATTTATCTCTTCCATCACATGAACGCAATCCATGAATGTCATAAATTCCCAAAAATACACAATTTTCATATCCTTTTGTTACCACATTAAAAGAGGTTATGCCTCAACATAACCTAATAAATTTTATTGTAATCTTAGTTAATGTTCAGGAAACCGTAACATTAATTAGTTAATGTTCTTGCAATTACTACATTTAGTGGAGGTTGAAGGTTTGAATGTTAGTGATATTAGATGTATTTAGTTAAATATATATTATAAAGGAAGAATCTGTAAACAAAATGGAGCAAGGTGAAATAACTAACATTTCTAGACATGATTTCATATTGTATAGATTATCAGACAACAAATCATAAAGCAATATCTTATTATAATTTATTTATCGACACATCTATTTGTTACATTTAGGTTCTCCAAGGTTTTTCATTCTACACATGGAAATGAAGAGGGTAAGCACAAAGATGTTACAGGGAGCACAAAAAACACTTGTGATGGGAATTTGTTTGTGAGATTTGGTGAGGTGATTTCAAAAAAAATTGTTTGATTGGAATGAGATGGGGACGATGTTGTTTTGAAAAAAATGCATCCCCACAAGTCCTCTCATCCTGGGGTCTGATTTTTTCAATGGAGAGCAGCGTGTTTAGTTCAGACCAAGATAAACTTAAATGTAGATACAATTATAGGTATGTGGCAAGAATAATATGCTTATTGGGTTTGTTTTCTCTTATAGGTACATACAGGTACAAGAATAATATGCTTTTTCATCTTTTAACTAGCCTCGTGGATGTTAAAATTTCTTCTTATATTGAACCCTTACGTGACTTCAGATTGGTGTGGGTATATATATTAACTTGAATCAAGATTGTTTTGTTACAGGTATAGTCAAGGAAGTTGGTTGTTTATATTATTTCGAGCTTAGTGGTTGCTTTCATTTAACAAGTTACTGAATGATATTTTGAACTTAGTGTTTGCTATATTTGGATCTTCATGGTCTCTAGGTTTCGATAAAATAAAGTGAGATATTATTTGGATTTTAGTGGTCACTAGGATTTAACAAATTAAATCAACCTAGTTTGAGCTTAGCATTGAATGTATTTGAAGAATATAATATTTCAAGCTAAAGAGTCACTATCATTTAACAAGCTAAAGAAAGACATATTGAGTTTAGTTTCCTTAGTATCTCAATGTTAATCTTGTGATGAACTTCCACCTAGTTGGAGGATTGAATTGATATAACAAAAAAAGGTATAGTAGTTTGGGATTGAAGTGAAATTTGTAACATGTTTTTAAAATTGTTACTACTTGAACAGAAGTGTGACTAGCATTGTGGATGTTAAAAGTTCTTCTTATTAGAAGGATTGAAATATTTTTAATTACTACAAAATTCCTTTTATGTTATACTTATAATATGTTGTTGTTTGAATGAAAAAATATTGAACATGTTTCTAAAATAGTTTGATGTCTTTTAAACGTCCTAGATCAATTGTTTTCACAAAAATGCTTTGCTTACATGCATTGATGGAGATCAATGACTACAATGCTTAAGTATAACACATGACATATCAGTTATTGGACCAAACATATTCATTGTCAAAACATATGTTGTCTTGCAAAGGATTTCTGGAGGAAAATTTGGACTAAGGATTTACTCCCCAAGGTCAACAAGTTGAAGTCTTCCTGCCTTAACTAGAATTGAATTGTAAAGATTGGAGGATGAAAATTGTATTTATTTGAAAGATTTGTTACTTACTACAAAATACCTTTTATGTTGTACTTATAATATGTTGTTGTTTGAATGAAAAATATTGAACATGTTTCTAAAATAATTTGATGTCTTTTAAACATCCTAGATCAATTGTTTTCACAAAAATGCTTTTCCTACATGCGTTGATGGAGATCAATGAATATAATGCTTAAGTATAACACTTGACTAGTTGTTCAAAACAAGATTTTAACCCTTGACAATGTGAGAAAGGGTTAAATTTATAATTGGACCATAAGCAATATCATTAAAGAAACTAAATAAAATTTGTGAAATATTTTGATAAATGCAATTATTCATACCCTAGAAAGGGTAATAAATGTGTGGATTGTCTTTCCAGTTTGGAGGCTAAAGGTAGTAATTTTAAAGTGTGTGAGAAAGGAGATAATATCACCAATGTTATTAATCTCATTAATAACATTAATTATTGATGTGTTGATGGCTATTTTCCCTCATTGGGATGTCATCCTTTTTCTTATGGTTAGCAGGACCCTTCACACGTGCAGGATATATGGTGGGATTTGTATTAATTTTTCTCTTACGATTCATTTTGGCCATTGTTTCTTCCATTTTCAATCTCAGTCAACTAAAACCATGGGAGGTGGTCATTTGAGAACCGAGCCCACAAGCTATGGTTCCCTAAAGGACAACCCCTCCTTGTGGCACATTCTAAAAATTGGGGGGTTTAGGAATTTCATCTCAAAAATCATGGGGTTTGATCCTTATCTTGTGTTAGAGTTTGGTCGGGCATGGAACAATGGCAATATGGTGATCCACGACATGAAAATTTAGGTTTTGGAGGATTCGATAGTACAAATGACTAGAATGGATACGGATGGCTTAAATATATTCAAAGGCCATGTAGGCACCTAAAATATGCTTACACTTAGCATTTTCTCCAATTCAACCAATTTACGACACTTCATTAATTCCCCCTCTTCGCTCCATTCTCGGGTGCCCATTTACGACACCTTCTTGGTCGTATTCCTCCTATAAATCGACTTATTGGGATAATATCTCTCTTATTAGCTAAACATTCCTCCTTTCGACCATTGAGAACCTTCCGAGTTCTCTCTAGACCACTTCTATTGGATTCCTAGGCTATCATCGGTCAAAAATGGTTAACAAAACTCCTCTCAACTCTCAATGAGTCTTTAATCACTTGTTAATCAAGTTTAACTAGCCTAATCCTAAATTAACTAAGCCTAAAGAATGTTTATCCTAATCTAATCTAAAAGTGTTTTTGAGCTTTAGTCCCACATGCACCCAAATTCCAAACTCTTCCAAACTAGAAACTATAAATACAAGGCTAAGCCTACCCATTCAACACACCACTTTACAAAAGAGAACAACTTTACACCTTGTTTTACATTTGGAGATATTGGCATTAGACCTCATTTGTGGTAGCTTTAAGCTATAAGGCATTTGATCTTGCCTATCCTCCATTGTTAAAACTCCTCCATCTTGCATCCATCCACCTCCATTGAAGAAAACAACTAATCACACAATTTGATTGCTTAGGATCTAAACTAGATTCACTTTCATTAAGCTTTCATGGAGTAGAGAGTAGTATACATGTTATTTTTTGATGTTTTTGTCAAAGTTATAATGCTTTCATGTTAGTTTCTCTTGTTTAGCTCTTATCTTATGGTGCATGGTTGAGTTTAGGAAAGCTTTGAGGTTCTTTAACCTCTTTCCATAGCTTTTTCAACTCTTCCTTGTACACATTTGGCACACCTGGTGGGACACTTAGTCCATCCTCCATTAATGGAGTCACTTTGAAGCTTTTTGTTTTAGTTTCTAATTATTTCTTAGTTTTAATCTTTCTAGGATAGTTTCAAAGCTTTCTAGATTAGTTTCAAAGCTTTCTAGATTAGTTTCAAAGTTTTTAGATTAGTTCAAGTTTTTAGTTTCACTAATCTTTTTATTCTAAATGGCTAAAAATCAGGTTTCTTAACTAGTTTAGCTAGGTTTTATTGTTTTTGTGCTCTTTGCAGGATCAAGGGAGGTAAAGTGCTACCGAAATTTAAGCAAATTGACAAAATTTGGACATTTTTGGAGATTTTTTTTTAAAAATCCCGTGTTTTTTTGGCCACCTACAGGGAAGGGCACGCATGCACCTTTCTACTAGCGCGAGCATCTTGATTGTTATTTTTATAGAGGCATGCATGCACCCAAAAACGGCGCATGAGCACCCTCGAGCTAGCGCACATGCCCAAACATTAGTGCACACACCCCAATGTTGGTGCATACACCTCTTAGTTGGCACACACACTCTATGTGATTTTTCGATTCTGTTTTACTTGATAGTGCATATTCTTCATTCTGGTGCATACGCCTTATCCACAGGCGCACATACCTCTCGGGTAGCAGCACATGTGCCTTGTTTGTTTTGAAATTTTTAGAGGGAAACATATGCCTCATCCTTGGCACACATGCATATTCCTTGGTGCATGCACACAAGAGGCACATGCATGCACGTGCATGCACATAGATGATAGCGTAGGCACACTCTTTGGTTTCAGCGCTACTTTCCTCTATTGGCGCACACGTCTCTATCTGGTGCATATGTCCTAATCCTAGCTCAGGTACATCTCTAGTAGTGTAGGCACACTACTGGTTCTAAAAAAACATAGAGGTGCACGCACGCATAAAAGGGCGCAAGTGCACCCGAACCCATGCACAAGTATATTTGTTTGATCCAAATTTTAAGTACTCCTTGGTTTGATCATATCTTTTGACTTGTTAACCCGTTTTCAAAGTTTGAATAGGCATCGAAAGAGAAGGCGAAGTGTACTTTGCAAGGAACTTCCAAAAATTAGATACCTTTAGTATTCTTACTTCTATCAGAAAACTCCCAAAGTGCCTCAGAGACCTCCAAAAATGCAAATTACTAAAAACTGTTAAAAACTGCCAAAAATATATTTCTAGAATTTTTGATTTTCTTGGTTTTCTAAATTTTGCAGGGTTCTAACAGTGGTTTAAAGGTTTCCTTTGCATTAAGTTTTCTTTGTACTAACTTAGTTAAAAACATTTGCATCTTTATTTGTGAATGTTTGAAATGCATATGCTCTTCCCTCGCGCCTTTTCTAGGTGATCTTGGGAATCAGAAATGTTTCACCACTTTCTTCATACTTATAAAATGATTTAATTAGCTTTCAAATTTGGTTAAAAGGAACTTTTTTTGCATTCTACATAGGAATTTTCCATTTCTTGAAAAAAATTAAGTGAGATACCTTGTTTTGTATGCTCTTTCCTTACGTCTTAGGACGATCTGGGAAATCAAAAACAACATCTTATCTCCTTTATATGACGTTTTGGAAAATTACTAACCTTGGTATGTAGGACCAAAATCACATGTCAAGGAAAGAAGTCTAAACAAAATCAAAATTATAATACGAGCTTGTCTTAAAGCTGCCAAAATGTGTTCAAGCAAACCACATCTAGTTAAGAAAGATAAAAAAACACACCATATTCAAAACATTGTATTGTAGGTTTCGAGAAAAGGTGCGTCCTCTCTCGCTCAATTGGAACATAACCCCTTTGGCATAATGCCTTAAGCTATAATAATGGGGTGGTACCGGGAACCCCAAATTAGTCCACACAAGAGGGAACCTTGTGGATGAAGCGGGATGTGCTCTACACTACCTACTTGACTAGTGATTCCTTGTGAGTTTAGTGTTACAAATTTGTGTGTATCATGACCCCTGGCAAGAGTATGTGATGGATGCATTTATTTTCCATTGTACTTGAAAGGGGAAATCCAAGATACTCCCAAATTAGCAAGTGTGACTTTTGGGTAAATCGTGCCACACTCTTAGATGACTTGTAACACCTAGGGTGAGAGAACCACCTAGGAGAATATACTTTGGCCAGGAGTCTACTATGACCATTTCAAAACTGTGTTGAGTTGTGAGCCATTATTTCATCATGAAACGTGTGACGCGTTACTCTGGCTTAGTTCTTCACTTACCTTAAGGTAAGGCAAAACTCTGCCGAAGTGAGGCCAGCATTTTTCACCCCCATTTGATCTACTTCCTTCACTTTCTTTTGACACTTTGTTGATCAAAAGAAGAGTGACTACCTTTGCATTATCAATTGATTGTTTCACCACTTTTTTGTTCTGTTTACGCCCATCCACGTTTGCGGCTGGGTTAGTTAAACATCTAAAGTGTGTGGAGATGTATTTATATCATTGGTAGACTTTGTGATCTTGATACCCAAGTCGGGATCGTCGTCATAGTTAGGATTTTTATATAATTTTATCTCCCTTTAACATGTTACCTAGTTTGCATTGTCTTGATACAATTAAGATAATTATGTCATGTTTCTTATAAACGTGATCTAAGTGTCTAGATTATGGCATTACGTTGCCCACATTTTAGCATATCCTTTGTATACTTTGACTTAGTTTGATTACAAACATTGTCCCAAATATTGAAAGGTTTTGTTTACTTTTTTTGTGTCATTTCAATACCACTTTGGCACTAATATCTTGCTTCTCCGTGAAGCTTGATCGATGGGTCCAATTGGTGTGGTTACGTGGCTTACATTTGTAAACCTCACCCTTCAACATTTTAGCCTTGTTGGTTGTTGAATGCATCGTGGTATCCTTTGATTGGGAGTCACGTTTACCCTTTGTTAATATTTATGCCTTGTTCATTTTGAGCTTGACGTAAGTATTGACATTGTGTTGATTATCTTTACATTGAACTATCATTTTACACACACATTTTACATAGGGAGTAATTCCTTATTGATTGGCTTTGTGTTTCACACTTGTATGATTGTTCCTTGTGATCATTCATCTGTAAAAATTGTTTTCTAGGACAATCCTTTTCGATCTCATTGATATTGCATCATCACGATGTATATTTTCCTTAGGTTCTCTTGAGAAAATCACACATGCATTTCCATACTTACACAATTTCTAGTTGGTTATCATTATGCTTCCTGAATCGACATGGAGCTTTCTTCCCTTTGAAGGAGTTCCATTACACTATCTAGGCCTAGACATTTTTTCTTAAAACAATGCCAACCATGACTGATTATCACGCGAGTTCCTCATGCTTATGACAATACGGAACCTAGGTTTAGGCATTTACATCAAAAGACACCCACCCATTATGACCAAACCTCGATTGGTTCTTTGTGCTAGAGAACCCATTTGGGTACCCTATTCCCCACCTTCAGCTCATAGTCAGTGGTATTGTAATGCCCCTCCTGGGACACCAAAAGAACGCACCAAACGTGGCTAAAATTTTAGGGTAAATTTTTTTTTTGAAGTGTTTAGTTAATACTAATACATCTCTTATACCCTTTCTTCATAATTACTAATTTTAAACTATTTTAATTTACCCAATTAAAAGAATTACTAGCCTAAATCTGATTTTAATTATTTACTTTTCTTTTAAATTTGTACACCTTAAACACCTCTTTCCTTTTAATTAGCATTTGTCATGGGAACAATAATCTACTCATTTTTAAATAGAATTAATTTCCCCTTGGATAAATTTACCCACAACCCCTTCTTAAATTATTTAATCCATCACACCCTTCCTCTTTGCTAAATTTCCCATTAAAACCCCATCAATCTTGTCCCTTGGTTTAGAAGAAAGCCCTAAAGTTGCCCTAACTATCTCTTTGCTATTCTCCTCTCCTTCTTTCCATTTCTCTTCTCATTTGTTTTGTTTGTTCTTTGCAGGTGGAGAGCTATAGGGTTTTATTGGATTTGCATGGTAATGTAAGAGATTCAAACAACGTAAATACACTTTTCTTATTTAGTTTTATTTTCTCTCTTTTTTTTGTTCAACACATACAAATTTATTTATTGTTTTTATACATATTTTTTTGTGTGTGTTATTAGAAGGGAAGGGGCGGCGGATTTTGGAGTGTTTGTGTTTGGGGGATGGCGTATGCACGTGAAGGGGGACAACAGACGGGGTTTGGCTGCGTAGAAACACAAGGAGGCCGCGGGTGTGGAGGTAGGGGTGGCGGGAATGGAGGTGGGGAAAAGACAGAGCAGGGAAACGCATGAGGGGGAGGCGAAGGCAAGGAGGCCGTGGGTAGAGGAGTGGTGGCCGGGAGGATGGTAGTGCATGGGGGAATGCGGGAACAAAGTGCGGCAGGGGGTTGGGGGCGAACCCCCCTAGTTTTTTTTTTTGTTTATTAAAATTTTATATTAATAAAACTTTTTTTTGTTTTAATATTTATTCAAATTTATTCATATATATATTCTCTGATTTAATTATTAATATATATATATATATATATATATATATATATAGTTGTATATGTGTATATTTACATATATATAAGTTTTTATATATATATATATATATAACATGAAAAGTCTTATTTTTACATATATATACTGTTATTTATATTTGTATATATATATATATACGTATAATAATTTATACAATATTATTATTTATATACAATATATGTATAATATAGAGATAGATACAAAAACACAATATCTTCAGAAGGAGATATTCTTTTATATGAAGACATCTGTAATTTAAAACTTATTTTGATACAAAATTGAGCTAAGCTTATATCTTATTTTGAACTGAAAGAGATCATTTTAAACACAATGATAAAACGTAAGGATTTCACTTGAAATAGATACAGATTTAAATTTTATCCTTTGATGCAAAACAAAGTACTTAGGAAGTTACTTCTAATTTACTCCCCATTCCACGTGGGCACAAAATGGTAGCAACATGAAGAGATTTTTTTTTTTATGTTGTTTTAGAAGATATTTCTAAATGAATATTTCAGATTTTCCAACAAAGATACCAACATTAATAACATCATTTCTTAGGGAGAATCTTACTTCCATCAAGCAATCTACCTTGTTAAAATGACATTTAAATAATGCACATTAAAGGAAATATAACCATTTTTACAAGACTCATTTTACAAGGATCTCAAGTTCATAATTACATCATAATTCAAAATGTTAAAATACATAAGAGAAATGACATAACAAGTCTCCCTTCTAAGATTGAAAGAAATCTTTCACATGCCAATGGAAAACTAATCTTTCAAGTGACTCCAATTCTCAAGATGAAAACTTTTACATGCCAAAGAACTTTCCGAAAATAGCCATACCCAAGGTGTTACAATGAAAGTAATGCTTCACAATAACTTGAGGAAATAAGGAGAGACCAAGATGCCACAAAATCCAACCATCTCCATGCTTGAGCTTCAACTAGAGTGACTTTTAAGGAAACCAACAAGGAGAAAGAGCTTGTTTTCCACCCAACCATAGGCATCATCACATGCCTCTCCCAAGGTTGGGATGCATGCTAGCCTCCCCCAAGCCCATGGGAAAGAGGTCAACTAACCAAAACTTGCACAAGATGGAGGGTGAACTAACAATGATACAAGCACACAAAAATGGGATAAATACAAAACAAGACTCTAAAATTTACGAGGAGAACCCATGTTCTTCCTCAAAAGTGGGGAAGAGAGGAGAAATTTCTCCAAAAATTATATTCCAAAATGCTTGCACAAAGCAAAAGTCTCCCTACCATCCTTATTGCTCCTAAATTCCATCAAAATCCTCCTTATTCCTCCACCCTTTCTCCAAGTCCTTCTTGGAAGGATTTTCAAACCCCAAAGGGGTTTCCTTACCAAGAATGGGGAAGGAGATTCAAGCCAAATGAATCAACTTCCCCACCTCAACCATTGAGGGGAAATACTAAGACCCTACAAGGCTTGTCCATCAAGCCTTGAGGATTGAGAGGGAAAATTCCCTCTCTCTTCCCCACACTCCAAAACTCCATCATGCCATATGATGGAGGGAGTAAAACAAACAACAACCAAATAACAAAACCATGCAACCCATCTAACAACTAAGATAAATGCAATACAAGAAAAAGACATAAGAGCCTACCTCAAGGAAAGCTCTCCAAAAAGCTCTCCAACTTCAAATTTCTCCACACCTTGACTCAAGCCAATCTCCAAGCTCCAAAATCCACAAGCATCCCAAGCAAGAAGTTTCAAAAAAATTCCCTCTCTTTTCCCATGAATGGGAATTTTAAGAGGAGCAAACAAGAATCCTCACCAATGAGGGGGTGACATGTGTCACCCCTCTCCTTCATCAAGGTCAAAGATGCCAAAACAAAAGAGAGAAAGGGTAAAATTATCTTTTTGCCCTCTTCTCCCAAATTCCCTTAAATGTTAGTAAGACAAAATTAGTGAAACTTTTAATAAGCACTCAAATCCACATCCATTACATGGATGTGACCAAACAAGTGGTAAAAATGGAGGGAAAAATCCCTCTATCCTTGAAAATAAGCCCCCTACCCATTAGGTAGGGTCCAAGGGCTCATTTTTATGTTAGGGGAACTCCCAAGCTACAAAGGGGTCCCCAAAAATGCCCAAAATAACCTAATTTCGGGTTTTGCATTTTTGGCACAAGGGTAGAGGGTGTGGGAACCACCAAGGGTCTCACATGTGACCCTAAATCCTTGTGATTAAGTGACTCATTAAACAAAATCAACAATTTAAAAGAAAGTGAAATTATTAACTCCCAAAACAAGTTTACAACTCCACTAGCAACCCTAACCCAAATTAATAATTCAAAGCACAATACATTACAAAAATTGGGTCACTCATAGTGCCCAAAATAATAATCTCCTATACTAAGGCTTCACACAATGAACATGGCTAGGACTCAGCCTGTGGGTTGCTTGTGTAAGATTTGAGTAGCTGGCCTGAATCCCACGTTCTCATGTAAACATGTCACCTGCACACTCATTGCACACATTAACCGCACCCGTCGATACAATCTAAATCAATGACATAGTAAGATATCAATGCGTTCTAAACTAACCTAACATCCTACTGAAATCAAAATGCGACAATGTGCACAATTATACTCAATATTCCAAAAGTTAGACAAGATAATAAAGTGACATATAACCATGGAATTCCACATGAAACAACCATCCATCAATATAATTATGTTCCAAACACAAAGCATCATATCCATTAGTATCCATGACATCATAACAAAATGTGACAACATAGAAATTAAGCTAAATTGGCGCTATACGCCTAAATGTCCACACATGTCTAATAAGATCAAGTTTCTAAATATAATGTCCAAGATATAACCAATCACTTTCAAATCATGTCTATGAGCAAAGAAACAACAAGCTCTTGAGCTATAAAAGTGTGGGCACTACTGGGTATGGTTTGGATGCTTTGGATATAAATTATTATTCAGGTTCCCCCACTCTTCTTCTTATTCTAATCCAATTATTTCCTCTTCTTCGAGGATTCCAATCTGAATATTTCTTCGATGATTCAGGTCCAAAATACCATTCGAGATCCAAACTACATGCTCGGATTCATATAATACGACTCCTAGGTCGTGGTCCTCCCTTTCTTTGCAAGACCCTCTTCATCATACATTTAATATGAATCTTACATCACATTCCTCCCTTTCTTCTCAGGACCCCTTTTATCAGTCACCTCAATGATGTCTTCTTCCTTTGAAGATACATGCGACTCCAAATCCCTCGAATCAAAAATCTAATACAATTCTTGAATCACAGTCCTCTCTTTCTTCACAGGACCCTTGTTATTATTCATCCAATGCAATTCTTGAATCACATTCCTCCCCTTCTTTGCAAGACCTTCTTCATCAATCACCCCCACGGAGTCTTCCTTCTTTGAAGATTTGTGTGACTCAAAGTCCTTCTAGTCAAATTTTTGAATCGACCCATGCGTCATGATTTGAGGACTTTTACTTAACCCTACTAGTTTATAGAAGATATACCATCATATAGGTAGGTCCACACCACCTTCTTCTACTCCTGAGACATCTAGTTCCACATCTTCTTCATCCCCCACATCATCTTCTTATATCAATCATCATCAAACATCTTCTAAGTCTTCCACACCAATTAAACCTATTTCTTCCAATCAACCCCTAGTGGTCGATCAACAACTCATACCGATTGACCTCTTTCAAAATGAAGACAAAATCAGGGCATTTATAGGGGCACATGAAGATATTCCTCTAGTAGATTAGAAGAAATTTTTCTCTTTAGACTTCGATGCGTTTGCATATTGTAAGGAAAAGGTTGATTCCTTTTATCAAGAAATAGAGGAAGATCCTCATATCATGTAACTTGATCCTCCTCTTATTCACCCATCTTCACATTCTTCATTATGTTATGAAACTCCTAGGTATTGCATTGATCCATGGCCTATATTCTCATCACCCAATCCTTCTCTATTTATCAAAATTCCTCAATCACAATCTCTTATGGGGTCAACGCCAAGTAGCCCTTCATCTTCATCTATGTGTGGGACCCCTTCTAGTAGCCCTCCATCTGCTATTTGTGGGACATTTTCAAGTATTCTCGTATCTTCTATTCTTAGGGCATGTCCAGTGAGCCCATTGTCTTCTATGTATGGGTCACCTCCGAGTAGTCCCTCATCTTCTATTCTTGGGCCACATCCTAGTAGCCCATCGTATTACATCTATGGGTTATGTCCTAGTAGCCTTTCTTCTTCTATTCTTGGGTCACCTCCTATTAACCCTTCTTCCTCTATACTAGGGCCATATCAAAGCAGCCTTCCATCTTCTATCTATGACTCGCCTCTTGGTAGCCCATCATCTTCAATTCTTAGTTCCACATCTTCTTCATCCATCACATCTTTCTTCTACTAATGACCGGGAAATCCCACAATCATTTATCTCATTCCTATCATCAATCATAAACATTTTCTTTCTTCTCCCACTTCTAGGGATCAGAGAAGTCACACGTCATCTTATAAGAAACCCAAACAGTTTCTTAATCAAGCTCGAATCAAAGCGTCAAAGATCTCTAAAGCTCCCAACAAATCAAATGATCTTAAGTTTAAAAATCAAACGCAATTCAAGAACACACATCAACGTCACCATCAAGTATGGCACAAAGTGCATAAACCTCTAGCTAGGGAACTCAATCTCCGCATATGAAGTCCACGTTTTAGGATAAATCACAATCATTTGTTGAGTATGAGCTCACCACAATCATTGAGATCGGGATAATATCACTCTTGATAAACAAACACATATAATCTCCTTATCAAGGAACTTGCAAACATTGTTATTGGATCTTACCATGCAGAGTGACTTTTTAGTCCCACCTTTCCAAAAACTATCAAAAATATAATAAAAAATCAAAACAAATTCAAAAATACAAAAAAAAAGAGAAAACATTTCAAACAATCAAAGGTACAAAGATCAAACATTACAATCAGGTATTGCATACACATGGATGTTTCTTTCTTCCCTTCCTTGTTATTATTCTACAAGTCTTCCTACCATTTTCATCCCTTTGGTGATATTATGGTTAGCCTATTTGCACGCATTTTGTGATAGTTATCTCTATGGTATCTATTTTACCTTGGTCTTTTATCACCTTGGTAAATTAAAGAACAGTGACCTCATGGAGATCCTATCACATTCAACATCTAATAAACTTGTTGCGAAGAAATTTTGGATATATTTTTTGACACTAGCCAATTCCATCATCACAATCACTTCTACCTCCTTCTATCAAGCCATATGTGGTTCTTAACCCCTTGTCAAATAAGAGAGCTGAAATAATGTTTTGAAAGCAAAAGAAGATCAAACATCAATCAAAATTAAAAGCTAAAAGCTAAAATCAAAAGAAAAATCATGTATTAATCTCTCTTGGGGCATTTCCAATAATCTCTATCGGGGCTATGGATGCCTTACTAGTAGTAGAGAAATGTTGTGATTAGAATCAAATGCATCTCTGTCGGGGCTATGGACATCGGCTAGTAGCGAAGCAATGTATGGCTATCCTTCCACCGTTCAGTCACAAAATTGCCTTTCAAAATAAATCATTCTTGCACGTTGGCTAGTATCTTCACTTGTTGTCTATTAAATCTTCCTTTCAAGAGGTAATAAATTCCACATGCACACACTCGATCTCTATGAGTAAAACAGGATTAGTATGTTACCAAGTGTCTTTTTTTGGACCTTGTTCAAACTCTTTCTTTAGTTCGTATCTCATCTAATGATTTGTGTTTTTGGCTAATCATTGTTTCATCAAGAGGATTCTCAGATATATTCATGTCATTCATCATTCTTCTACTTCATTCAAAACATACATGTGTATAAGATTTCATTTTTTCCATGTTTTGAGACACCTTTGTCCCCTTTTGCAAAAATAATATGCTCCTTCCTTTCTATCATGTGCTTTTAAGCCAACTTACATTAGGGGAATCCTTGCTTCTTCCCAACACTTCATTGGTGTACATTCATCATCATGTTGAACCTATCCATAATGGCCTTAGGTCTCGCTTCTATCCATGAAGAGTTTGCCTTTGAATACTCCCACCTAATCATTAGGGAATTTTCACATCTTCACCTTTATCGCATGCACGTGGCCTTTTGCCCTTGTACATCACATCTATCGCTAGGGGCATCCACGCTTCTTTGTCAACTGTTCATAGTTTTTTTTAAAATTCAAAAAATCAAAAAAAAAAATCAAATATGTTAGAAAAATAAATAAACATTCAAATATGTTGGAAAAATCATCAAAAACATTCAAATATGTTAGAAAAATAAATAAACATTCAAATATGTTAGAAAAATCATCAAAAACATTGAAATATGTTAGAAAAATAAAAAACATTCAAATATGTTTCAAGAAACATCAAAAACAATATAAATCAGCTTATAAAATGTCGCTCTTTGGTTCTCACCTATTCATATGTGTGACTCACGGATCATCTTGATCTACCTCCATCTATAAAAGCTAGACTGCTTACTTCATTTGTACTCTAGGGCACTGATGAGTTGCACAGTACTATTTTGTAGTGCACATTACTTTTCCGTTGGACCGAAGTGTCCTCTGTTATTCCCCTTGCATTTATCCTTGCTTGGGGCACCATCATAACCCTTGTCATTAATTCGAATAGGTTGGAACTGAAGCTTGATAACAAAAATATTATACTTGTTTCTCTGTTAAGTTAGCTTGTTTACTTTCTCGTATTGCATTGCATTTTATATGTTGCATGGAGTTAGTGTTTTTAGCAATGGATATTTGTTCGTATATGGATTTTCATATCATACTAAACTTTTGTTCACTCTTTTTAATAAGGACTAATGATGAAGATCACTAGCAATATGATGAAAAATAAAGTTTTTAAAAGGCAACTTTGGATGGATGTTAGCTCATTCCCCTTCCTCATACTCATGTTCTTATATATCCCCTTTCTTTTGAATTATTCACACTATTCTTTCTTCTATTATCTTTCTGTCATCTTTTCGATCATCGATCAAGTTCTTCTATCACCCCATCGAAAATCGAGGGGGCACCCTTCATTCTACTCATTTTTCTTCTATCCCTTCAAAATTTTCTACTTTTTATGCTTTTCTACTTTCTTTAAAGTGGTTTTACTTACGCCACCCCAAAGAGGGACAAATGTAGACACCTAAAATATGCTTACACTTAGCATTTCCTCCAATCTAACCAATTTACGACAATTCGTTAATTCCCCCTCTTCGCTCCATTCTCAGGTGCCCATTTACGACACCTTCTTGGTTGTATTCCTCCTATAAATCAAATTATTGGGCTAATATCTCTCTTATTAGCTAAACATTCCTCCTTTCTACCATTCAAAACCTTCATAGTTCTCTCTAGACCACTTCTATTGGCTTCCTAGGCTATCTATCAGTCAGAAATGGTTAACCAGACTCCTCTCAACTCTCAATGAGTCTTTAATCACTTGCTAATCAATTTTAACTAGCCTAATCCTAGCTTAACTAAGCCTAAAGCATATTTATCCTAATCTAATCTAAAAGTGTTTTTGAGCTTTAGTCCCACATGCACCTAAATTCCAAACTCTTCCAAACCGGAAACTATAAATACAAGGCTAATCCTACCCATTCAACACACCACTTTACAAAAGAGAACAACTTTACACCTTGTTTTACATTTGGAGATATTGGCATTAGACCTCATTTGTGGTAGATTTAAGCTATAAGACATCTGATCTTTCCGATCCTCCATTGTTGAAGCTCCTCCATCTTGTATCCATCCACTCCAAATATAGTTAGTAAGGGAAGATCCAAATCTTGGCCATGTATCCAACTTAGAGATATCTCTTCACTATTTTTGGGAGAAAACAACTAATCACATAATTTGATTGCTTAGGATCTAAACTAGGTTCACTTTCATTAAGCTTTCATGGAGTAGAGAGTAGTATATATGCTAGGGTTTAAATGTTTGTTTCAAATTTATATATGCATACATAGTTTCTTGTTTAGCTCTTATATCATGGTGCATGGTTGAGTTTAGGAAAGCTTTGAGGTTCCTTAATCTCTTTCCATAGCTTTTCAACTCTTTCTTGTACACAGGCCAAACAAGACACAAGTATGAAATTGATACTTTATTCTATTGTAAAGAAATGGTTTTCTGTTGGTTGACAAAGTATAGCTAGATTTTGTATCCTTCGTATTTGGAATATGGTCTGCCTCTGCCTTATAAGGTACATTACTCTTGAAGTGAATTATAGAAATATATTTACTCACTATCTTACTATGTTTAATATGTTTAGGCATAAGATTGCTATGAGGATTCCCTTTTTTATTTATGTCACTCTCTTGCATCGATGAATGATTTTCAACAGAAAAATACTAATACCCTGATACATCATGGTCTAATTATTTTACTTTTTAATAATGGTAAATCGGTGGTGGCAAAGGAATTAGATCCTAAATCAGGGATTTCGATAAAAATCATACTCTTCTAGACCATATGAACAAATTGATGAGAAAGAAGAGTATGACACCTTAGGGGAAGGGAAATCTTGATCTGGGGCTACTGAGTTCTCTAATTGTTACAAAAGGGGAGTTGTCTATAGGGAGAAGCAGAGTGGATCTGGGTTGGAATGTGGCTATTGATAAAATTATTCTCAAGGTGAGTCAGGTAGAAATGGATATGGAGGCCTTAGGCGAAGTTGGAATGGATATGGTAAATATTTTCATGCATTGCATCAACGCCTATAAGAAAATTTTCATCACCCAAAACTCTATCAGGGTCGATATGGTAGAGATTAAAATTTTTGTTTTAGAGTTACAGGGGTGTGTGGTCAAGATGGAGCAGGGATACAAAATCCATAGGTATAATTTCCACCTCAGTAGTTATGATGAGGAAGAGTAGGTTAAAGACAACATCTCTATCACAAGCGAAAGCGGGATGATCAAATGAACTTCAAACTTCAAACCTAAACCACATACCATGGGTCTTATAAACAAAACCACTTATTAAAAAAACATAAATTTTAAAAAATGAAACTATATAAAAAAATTTAATAAATGATTAAACAAAACTACTTTAACTACGTAATGCTAAAAAAGTCAAAAACCTAAAATCAAAAGTAATTACTATGACCACTATCAAACATTTTGAAAATTAATAAAGTGATATTACTTTTTAAATAACACTAAATAGTATTAACCCTACTAAAAACAAACCATATTCACTTTAACAAATTAAAACCTACGTGGACTCTCACATAACACAAACAAAATATTACACATTAAACTAAGAGCAATGTTTTAATAAAACCGTGAACCATATAAGATAAAACAAAATTGACTCACTAAATGAAAATAATTAAACAATATGGAAATCACGTGGACGGATTAAACTTGGGTGTAGCAGACTAAATGAAGAGCTTGGGAACACAACCAAATATCATGAAGCAATAAATGAACTTTGTCCATGGAGAAAACATAAAGAATAGCAAGGTCCATGGCCAATAAGATGAAGAGAAACTTGGTCACATTTGTAAAAGAGAGGTAGATACTATTTTCATAATTTATCCCTAACCATAATCTAGGTTCTTCTTAAATTCAAACAGCTTATTCCTTGCAGCACAATTAAAAAACCCAAAAATATCTCAAGAACCCGGATTAGGAATTTTGAGATAGGACCTCTTTATTATAACCTATCAAATGAATTTCTACTCCATCACAGGTGCAAGACCAAACTGCTATGATACCAAATGAAATATTTGGTCAAAGTTTCTTTATGAAATTTAGAACAATAATGCAGAATTAACACTGAATATAATAATATTCAAATTGTATTCATCCGAGATTATTTATTCATTGATAAATATTACATTATATAGTAGTTTGTACTCCTTATTTCATGGAGTCAAACATCATCTCAAATCCCTAAACTAACTCACTAGAATCTCTCAACAACTCCTATTCTAGTGGTGAGATAAACTCACGTACACAAATACAATCCTATATTATTATCAATGAGTTGTATTATCATGAAAACTCTATTAATAATAATATTACAAAGCTATGAGTTGTAAATACAACTCATCACACACATTATAAACAATATAATCCATAATAAACTAATGTGAGCACTAACAACAACTATATATCTATAACAACAATATAATCCATATAAAAAAATTATTGTTAAAAAATTTAATACAAACATAGAAAAAATTGTATTTTATAAAATTTAACTTACAAATCTAATTTTTATTGCAAACGGGGATAAAGCAAAGATTAAACTTTTGACTAGAAAAAACAAAATAGTAAAAAATATATAAGGAGTGGGATGAGATTTAATTTAGAATTATTTATAATGTGATTTGTTAAATAAACTTTATGATTTTTTATGAATAGTGTACTATTTGGACGTGCCACTTGTCCAAGCATGCAAATACATCTTCCCTTTTGGATAAATATTAAATGCAGTGGATATTCTGTTAACATGTTTTTTTCTAAATCTCATATCATATTTAAAGATTGGACAAATGTCTTTCTTAGAATTATGATTTTTATTAAATAGAATGCATTAGTGTTGCAACAAGGCCTCATATTTGTCAAATCAGTACTAACTAACAAATAAAGAAAAATATGGGGCTTTTGAAAGTACCTGCATCCTTTTACAAAAGGATCCTTAAAGGAAAAATATGAAATTGAAGCATAGAGAGAGAAATCTTGTAGGTACCAAAGGACAAAAGCCCACTTAGGCACAACCCAAACAAAGAAAATTTACATTTTTGAATAGTTTTGAGGATAGTTGTTGTGTAGTGCCCACATTTTTATAGCTCCAGTTATCTGTT
The DNA here is from genome assembly GCA_018340775.1 of Taxus wallichiana var. yunnanensis. Lineage (NCBI taxonomy): Eukaryota > Viridiplantae > Streptophyta > Pinopsida > Cupressales > Taxaceae > Taxus > Taxus wallichiana. The sequence goes on from CM031235.1 coordinate 186,511,375, forward strand.
GGTTCCTTTATTTCTAGACATATTTTGATCGAGACTCTGATAGACTTTGGACATTTTACTATGATATTTTATCCTCATGGACATTATGGCATTTTGGGCGCATAACGCCAATTGGACTAGATTCGTATACTGATACATTTCTTATGATGTTGATGACACTAACAGGGTTATATGATAGACTTATTGATTAGATGTTAGTCTCTTGTGGTTGATTTGATTAATGATATAGTGTTTTGGATTCAATGATGGTAATTTTCATGCTAACCTAAGTGTATGTCGTTGCAATTTTAATTGTGGATGATTCATGGCAAACTATGTGGATAATTGTATGCATTGCTCTAGCAATTGTAAATTATGTTCAAACATTATAAGTTTGATTGATATTGTGATGTTTAGATGATGTTTATTATATTGGACAGATGCGGTTAATGTGTGCAATGAGTGTGCAGGTGACAGGTATACGAGAGCATGGGTTTCAAGGCAGCTACGCAATTGTGCACAAGCGGCCCATGGGCTGAGTCCTAACCATGCTAAATGTTTGAGGCCTTAGATTAGATGTATTTAATTGGGCACCATGGGTGAACCCCTCAATTTGTAATGTAATTATGTCTTGTAAAATTAATTATGTTTAGGGTGTGTTTTATTAAGTAAACTAGCTTAGGGTTTTATGATCTTATCTTAAGTTAAGTATTGGTTTTGGGAAAGTGTGTGTGTATTGGTAGAAGGGATTGGGGACCACATGTGAACCTTGGGTGGACCCCACACCCTCTACCCTTGTGCCCAAGCATGCCAAACCCGAAATTGGGTTATTTTTGGTAATTTTAGGGACCCCTTTTGAGTTTGGGGTTCCTTAGCATGAAAATGGGCCCTTGGACCCTACCTAATAGGTAGGGGGCCTATTTCCAAGGTTTGGAGGAGTTTCCTCCCATTTATCCCTCTTTAGTCACCATCCATGTAAGATGGTTGGGTTATGTGAAATTGTAAAAGTTGCTCCACTTTGTTTTATTTTAGTATTTAGTATTTTGGGTGAAAAGGGATAAAAGGTGAGTTTACTCTTACTTATTTGGTTTTTGAAATCTTTGACTCTTGAGAGGAGAGGGGGTGACACTTGTCATTTTCCCATTGGTGAGGAAACTTTTGAGTTCCTCTTTTTATTCTTCCTCATGTGGGAAGAAGGGGTCTTCTTGGTTCATTTTTTTGGGAGCACTTGGAGAATTTTGGGAGCTTGGAGGGGAGCTTGGACAAAGGGGAAAAGCTTAGAGTTTTGGAAAGCATTATAGAGGTAGGGTTCTTAACCTTTTTCTTCTTAGTTTTGTTTATCTTGTAAACTATGTTTGATCAATAAAATAGTGTGTGAAATGATGTGTTGTGAAGTTGTATGGTGAATGTGGTTGTTTGTTTGTTCTTGTTATTTTCTTTGTTTTCTCTCCACCATCATTTGGAATGATGGTTTTTGGAGAATGTAGGGGAAGAGAGAGGGATTTCCCTCTCAAACCTCATGGTTGTTGGTCAAGCCATGAAGGTCCCTTCTCATCCCCTCATATGGTTTGAGGTGGGAGAAATGTTCACATGGCTTGAACCTTTCCCCATTCTTGGTGAGGAAACCCTCTTGGGTTTGAAAATCCTCCCAAGAAGGATTTTTATAGCTTAAAGGAGGAATAAGGAGGATGAATGATTAGGAGGTATAAGGAGTATTGTATATATGTATTTGTTGGTGCTCCTATGGTTGGACACCTTGATTTGGGCATCCTACTTCCTCTCTTCCCCCTTGTGAGGTTGACCTTGTTCTCCTCTTGTGTTGTTTTCTTTGTATAGTAGGTCTAAATGGTTGAATGGTCTTATGTCTTCTCTTGTTGTGTGTTTAAATCCCCATTATACTTGTGCACATTGTGGAAGCTAGTTCCTCTCTCCCATGGGCTTGGGGGAGGCTAGCATGACTTCCAACCATGGAAAGGCATGTGATGATGCCTATTGGTTGGGTGGTAAACAAGCCATGTTCTCTTGGAGTTGGATTCTTGTAGGAGTATTGGAGTTGGAGCTCAAGTTGGAGATAGTAGAGCCTCTTGCCATCTTGGCCTTTCTCATCCTTGGAGGACATTGCCTTCACTTTGTAAATAAATGTGGCTTGTAAAGTTTCTCATTTTTGTATATAACCATTTGTACTTATTGTTCTTGAAAACATTGGTCATCACTAAGAAAGTTTCTATTATATAGTTGCAATAATCTTGTAAGTTTGTCATTTGAATTTATAATGAAACCATGAACTTGTTATTTTCAATGCCTTCATTTGGAAGAAATGTTGTTTGGAAAAAAATTTAAAAAGTATATAGTTATGAAATTTACACTTGAAATATTTAGTTGTGCATTACATATAAAATCAAAAAAATTAGTGTGCTTGCATCATTTAAATCATTAGGGAAAATATGGTATTACATGTTGCTTCCACAATAGTAGTGATGGTTCTTTCAAGTTAAAGATAATAAGCAACATCTTAAAGTTTACTGTTCCTCAAATTCTCCTTTCACAAATCTGTATTCGTTCTTTTGTTCTCTAAAATTTGTTTGGTTCTCCTACTCTTGCATTACCATAAATTTTTTTGTAAATAGGTCACTGTAATACAACACCAACACATTGAATGAAAACTCATTCTTAACATGAATATCTTCTAAAATATTGTCATTGACAATGTTAACGATGTCGTAGTCATTGAATTTTCTTTGAGTATGTGCAATAGAGGACTATTTGTGGACAACAATAAGGCCAACAAAATAATATCAATTTTATCAAATACATCTTCTCATCGATTCTGCACCACCATGACCATAAATTGATTCCAATATTCACTTTTTTATCGTGCAAATTGAGCCACCATCCATACCGGTAGACTTCTTTTTTTGAAACACAACAGAACAAGTTCTTGGCAGGTGTTATGGGTTTTAAAAATTCTACAAATTTTCCTCTCATGTTATTACAGATTAATCTGCGTCGTTTATCTATCAAGATGTGCTCCATTTTGTCCTCTTTCACTGCTTTAACAAATATTTACCATATTACAAAATTATTTATTTGATAAACAAAACTACCTTCTATAAAATATTGAATAAAAAAACTTGCTTTGTTTAATTATCTACAAAATCCCTACATGGATATAATCCCTAATCAGCTATGGAAAATTTTACATTAACAAAATTTCATAATTTTGGAGGGGTTGAAGGTGAGAACACATACCAATTTTTGGCACGGAGAGGAAATCAAAACATTTCCAGAAATCGAGCACAAAATTTTTATGCTTTCCTAGTGAGATTTTTCTATTGATGAATAAAGTGTCTCGCTTACGCATTGACAAAGAGAATAGAAAAGAAAATGTTAAAAATATAAACTCAAAAACTGTCTATTTATAGTGATATATAACTAACAAATCCAACCACCAATTTCATTGGTGCACAATTTAAGAGGGCACACGTATGATTTTACATTGCTTTTCATTAAATGGCTAATTAATGGCTGACAAAATTTACATGCTCCAAAAGGCACACATATTTCAAATGGCACATGTACTTTTAAATGGAAAATTTTACATAGCTCATTTTAATGGCTAATTAATGTTGAGGCAACGCAACATTAATTAGCATTTTTCCTTACAAAATGGTTATCATTAATACTACATTTGGTATTGTAAAGAATTAATGTAAGAATTTAATATTATAATTTTTGTACTATAAATAAAATCCCTTAATTCTTGTGCTTGCACTTTGATGTGTGACTCTTGATGCCCGTTTAGATGTTTTTGTTAATTGTAGCCATAAAATACTTGCAAATATTTGTAATAAACATCACACATGAATTGCATATTTAATATTTAATAGTTAATTATTAATATAGATTTATATAAAAATTTACATCAATATATATTAAAAATAATGAAATTTATATAGAATAATTGGTATAAATAAACATTGTTTTGTATTTTTGAAGGGAAGTGTTGAAAAATTACCGTTACCCAAAAATTGTTTGATAGGTGAGTTATCACACTTAGTTGTGTGAATCAAGACTCGCACTTAGTGTGTGAATCAAGACTCACACTTAGAAGTGTGAGTCGAGACTCGCACTTAGAAGTACGACTCGAGGCTTTCACTTAGACATACTGACCAATCACACTTGTAAGTGCGATCACTCACACTTATACACTACTTATAAATTTTATAAATGACAATTCCAATTTTTTTAACTATATATACGAATAATTTTTTATATGAATGTATATAAAAATTGACAGTCACCTTTTAAACATGCGAGTCACACATGTCAGTTCTATAAAATATTTGAAAGTATGTTACGTCTAAAATCACAAAAACGTCTAAATAGCCATCAAATTTAACACCATTCAAGGATGTTCAAGGATAGGATTTTCAACATCAACGTTTATTTATTTGAATAAGGTATGCATAAATAGTCGTATATGTATGATGATATTAAGATTGATATGTGGCATAAATGACAACAATCACTTACGCACTATCTTGAAGTTAGCATCCGCTTGGCTTAACATAACCCAAGTGGTCGCTTGGCTTATGTAAGTTAGCAACCACTTGGCTTATGTAAGTTTGCAGCCACGAGGCTTATGTGGGGGAATCAAATAATAACAAAATATAAATCCTAAAATAGCGAAACTGAAATTTAAAAATGGGATTTAGAAATTGGATTCCATTAGTGGTGAAATTGGAATCCAATAATTACATTATTGGAATCTAGTAATAGTAAAATTGGAGTCCAATAAAAGGGAAATTGGAATCCAATAATAGCAAAATCGGAATCCAATAATAGCAAAATTAGAACTTGAATAAGTCAATAATGACAATATTGGAATCCAATATTGCTACTAATGGAATCCAATAATAGTAATAATGGAATCCAGTATAGCCAAAATGGAATCCAATATATGCAAAAATGGAGATGGATTTCTTCAATACTTGTAATTCTAGAGTCCATATTCACTGGAATATATCCATATTTCTTGAAATAAGTGTTATGTTATTTAATTGAGCAAGCTAAATTGATCTACTAAATAGATTAATAAAAATATGAGAAGAACTTTCAAAATTACGGCTATGGCTAAACAATATTAATTAAATATTTTAAATCGTTGACACATGTCAAGATTCGTGGGTTTTTCAATAATTCTACCTCATGGACACCAACTCGTGGAATTAAACCAAACACAAATAGTTTTGGAGTGCAGGGCGGAGAGTAAGGTCAAAGGATAGGACACGTGGCAGCAACAAGAAAAGACATGTGTCAAGATCTCAATGACAACGGAAGGCTACATGTCAGCATTCCGGAGTTGAAAAACTTCAGGGTCCGGTGGACGTAAAACCCTAGAATCAACTAGATTCCAAGAAACTCTCATGTCTATAGCAAGACATAAGACACGCCAATAGAAATGTGGAGACATGAGGACAAATTCTATTGGATCGCATCTTGAAAAACTCTAACAAAGGTTTGACATTGCGAAAACTATGTGGAACATTCGATTGGATAAAGTTTCACAACAGTCATAAATTTTTAGCAAAAATCTAACACAATAAGTAACATGGAAAATTTTTATCAATTTGGAACTTTGCATTAAATAAATTCACAATTAAAAAGTGTTTTAGGTTTGGGAAGACTTCAAAAAAGATAATTAACAATATCTAAGGGAATCTTTCGGTTCTACGAAATAAAAGACATAAAACACATTAGACACGGCCATGAAATACATAAAACAACTAATATAATCTGTAAACATTATTAAACTACAATATTATACCTTAAAATACAATTAATTACATATATACGGTCTTATTCTATATTAATTTACACATATCTTCTTTAAAAATATATATATATATATATATATATATATATATACAATTTAGTATTTTCATTACTTTATTACTGCAATTTATTGTTTCTATTAACATAATCACTTATTTTCAAGATATATGTAGAAAATTAAATAGAATGCACTCATTTTCTCTTTTATCATAATACACGGAAGAATTAACATGTTTCCATTAGCTTTCTCAATATAATTTACATAGCTTTTGTAGAGATTTACATAGTTCATAGAGAGAGAACTTATCTGAGTCAAATTATCCGGAATTCTAATACAAAATTCCAATGTAGAGAGATAATTTATTTAAGACGGTGATCAAGTGTTCTAGTACAAAATTTCAATGCACCCCCAAGTTAGCATACACTAGATTATGGCTTCACTATGAGAGAGGAATTGTTATACACCTAGTGTATTTTCACCTTTCCCCGGCCAGAACCATATGAGGTTGACGTCATACCCCGGTTAAGACACCAATAGTGCCCCTTTCTCTTGCCCATCACCTTCCTCAGAACTTGGTCAGCCTTGGAATTACTTCCACAGACTAAATTCATAAAGTCCTTAAGACTCTTTTACAATTATTTCTCTCTCTCAGCATCAAAAGCACAATTCCTTGTCTTTCTTTCTCTAGAATAAGTCACATGCCTTTTATAGCATTTCATGGCAGTTATGAACCATCACGATGGATTTCATACCTTTTCATAACTCAATTAAGCATATTTAATCAAATTCTCGGGATATTCATTCCCATATTACATCATTATCTTAATTATAGAGATTTTGTTACAAATAATCTCAACTCAAACTTGTCTTTAACAATCTAACAAGTCTTTAATCAAACTTATCTTTAACAATCCAATAAGTATTTAATGCTTTAAAAGCTTTGGGGATTTAGTCACATAACATTTCTCCCCCTTAAATCAGCTACTTGTCCTTAATAGTTCCAAGTCTATTCTGAAATCACATAACACAACACAAGTCATTAGCTAAACAATTAGGATATTGTTCTTTTAGGAAATCTTCTCTTTCCCAAGTAGCACTTTCAACATCACAGAAAGTCCATTTTACTTTAACCTCTTTAATTTCTTTATTTCTAATATTCTTAGTCCTTTTATCCAGAATCAATTCAGGTTCAATTTTGAATTCACATGTAGGCTCAATAACTATATTTTTCCAATCAATAACATGATTAGCATCATACACATATTTCTTTAACAAGCTTACATGAAACACATTATGAATTCTAGACAATTCAGGAGGTAAAGCAAGTCTATAAGCAAGATTTCCTATTCTTTCTAGAATTTCAAAAGGTCCACAATAGCGAGGAGCTAACTTAGCATATTTACCCAATTTTAAATAACTCTTCTTAGGTTTAACTCTAAGAAATAATTGATCACCTATTTCAAATTCTCTAACAGACCTTTTTGAATCAGCCTAATGTTATACCTATCTTGGGAAGCTTTCATGTTTTGTTTAGCTTTATTTATAATTTCTTCCATTTCTTTTAAATTATCCAAGATCTATGTTCAGGATTTGACCATGAAATAGGAGTAGTATAATTCCTACCATACACAACTTCAAAAGGGGTCATTTTGGTTGTAGTGTGATAACCTTGATTGTAAGAAAACTCAATCAAATGTAAATATTGTTCCCAATTTCCAGGTTTTTCACTGTATACATTCTAAGCATATCCTCTAAGATTATATTTATTCTTTCAATTTGACCATCAAACTCAAGATGATAAGCAGTACTAAAGCTCAAACTAGTACCCAATTCATCAAACAAATATCTCCAGAAAGAAGAAGTAAATCTAGGATCTCTATCAGTTACTAAATATTTAGGAATACCATGCAAATGAAAAAACTCTTTATAAAATATATGAGCTATATCAGAGAGGTTTTGACTTTGGTTAGTAGAAAATGAGCCATTTTTGTCAATCTATCAACCACCACAAGAATAACATCATGTCCATTCTTGGTCTTAGGTAAACTGTAATAAAATCCATACTAACTGACTCCCATTTCCAATCAAGAATAGAAAAAGGTTGCAATTGACCAGTTTACTACATTTTTCAGTTTTAACCTTTTGACAAGTCAGACATTGTTGCACATACTTCCTAATATCTTGCTTCATCCTAGGCCAGAAATAATTCTTTTTCTTGACAAGTAAGTCTTTTGAAATCTAGGATGTCCAACTATGGGAATATCATGAGAATCTCTCAAATTTGTTGTCTTAAGCTAGGAAGATTAGGAATACACAATCTACCTTTATAATACAACAATCCATTCACACCAAGAAAATAAGAAGTAATCCTATCTTTTAAATGCACATTTGATGTTCCATTTTTCAAACCAAAATACAATTCAGCAAAATAACTATCATTAGGCAATGCATCTTTTATTTCTTGATCAAATTGAATTATTTCTAAGGACAAAGCATTTACAAACATTATTTTCCTACTTAAAGCATCAATAACCAAATTTTATTTACCAAGGACATATTGTATTTCAAAATCATACGACTTAGCAATTCTACCCATCTTCTTTGTCTCATATTCAATAAGGGCTAAGTAAAAATGTACTGCAAACCTCTATGGTTAGTTTTTAAGACAAATTTGCATCCTAACAAATAATGTCTCCAAATTTTTAAAGCATGAATTATCCCTAACAATTCCAAATCATGAGTAGGATAATTATTTTTAGTAGGAAACAATTTTCTAGACCCAAAGCATACAACTCTACTATCTTGCATTAGTACACAACCAATACCAGAACCATAAGCATCAATAACAACAAAAAAGGATTAGAAAAATCATGGATACATAGCACAGATGCACTGGTTAAGGTTTCTTTCAACTTATTAAAAGAAAATTCACATTCCTCAGACCAATGATATGAGTTACTTTTCTTTGTTAAGTATATGAGAGGAGTGGCTATTTTAGAATAGTTCTTAATAAATCTTCTATAAAAACTAGACAAACCAAGAAAACTTCTAATTTCTTGTACATATTTGGGTGTATCCCAATCTTGTATTTCTTTTACTTTAGAAGGATCTTGTGCAATTCCTTTTTAGAGATAATGTGACCTAGATAGGAGACTTCAATTTTAAAAAATTCACATTTACTTAACTTACCATACAACTGATGTTTTCTTAAAGTTTTAAGCACTAGCCTAACATGTTTCTCATGTTCTTATTCATTTTTGGAATAGATCAAGATATCATCTAAGAATATAATCACAAACACATCTAAAAAATGTCTAAAAACATCATGCATCAAGGTCATAAAGGTGGTTGGAGCATTTTTAACCCAAAAGGCATAACAACAAATTCATAATGACCATATCTAGTCCTAAAAGTAGTCTTTGCAATATCAACATCCTTTATTCTAATATGATGATATCCAGAACGTAAATCAATCTTATAAAAATATTTAGCACCATTCAATTGATCTAACAAATCATCAATTCTAGGCAAAGGGTATTTATTCTTAATAGTTAGCTTATTTAATTTTCTATAATCAATACACAACCTCATAGTACCATCTTTCTTTTTGACAAACAACACTGGTGCACTCTAGGGAAAAACACTAGGTCTAATCTTTCCTTGCTTTAATAATTCATTCAATTGTATCCTGATCTCAACTAATTCAAGTATAAACTATCTATAAAGTGCTTTTGACATTGGTTCATCCCTAGGAATAAGATCAATAACATATTTTATAGATATTCTAGAAGGAAATTCTTCAACATCGGAAGAAAATACATCCATAAACTCTTGGACTACTAGGTGAACATCAATATCTAATTTAAGCTTATCATTTTGAGAAACCAAAGCACAAAAAAATTACATTTTTCGCTAAGACTCCTTTTAAGTTGAACAATATAAATAGTTTTCAAATGATTAGTTGTCTTTTAGTTCCTTGTAAAATATGAGTATTTGCATATTGGTCTTGGATACAAACTTGTTTATTTTCATAATTAATGAGACATGAGTTATTTTCTAGCTAGTTCATTCTTAAAATGGCATCATATTGACCTAAGTTCAGAAAATGAAAAGATTCACTAGATACAATGTTGTCAATCTAAAAAATCTAGATCTTCTACTAAAGTTCATGTTTGCCTTATTATCCTGTTGGTGAGAAAAATTGTTGGTCTCAAAAATTATGTATCTCCACCAACGTTCATGGGCCTACGCTCCTCTGCATTGAATGGTACAGCTCCCATTATTGAATGTGACTAATCTAAATCTAAACTAAATGTTGTGGGTTGTCCAAAAGGTCGGGGATCACACAGGGACACTCCAATGAACTTGTGGAAAGATTCTTTGTGTGGGGTACAATGGAGGAAATTACATCGATGTAGGGAGGAGGGAGATTAGGAAAGTAAAATTACTTTTATGAGTAGGCCAATTGCGAGTTCACACCCAAAGAACAAGAGTAGTTCAAACATTCAATATAGAATAATAACAACCTTGTTATAGACATCAAGACGAGGTGAGACTATGAGAAAAAAATTATAAATCTCTTCATCAAGAAAATCCATAAACTCTTTTCTTATTTATTGACATTCACAAAGTTGTATGATAAGAGATAAATAGAGGAAATACAAGGAAAGGGAAAAAGAAGAAATGTAGCCTTTATTCCATGTGTAGTGATGAATACAAAGCTTCAATCAAGCTACAACAATTCACAATGCTACAAAGTAGAAATTCTCAAAATATGGATCCTTTGGAATGGAGAAGCCATCCCAATTTATAGAAAATGTGAATTGACCTTTCACCTCCCTCATATGACTCTTCATTTTCCATATTCCACTTGTGACTTTTCATTTTCCATTTAAGTATTTCTCTTATAATTTTGAGAAAATACTTTTACATTTTTGAAAATATGTCACTTAAGTGAATAGGACAAAATACAATGATGAATCCCAACAAAGAATTAGAAAGGAGAGAGAAAGAAGAGGGAGAAAGAGAGGAGGGAGAGGATGCTCTGAAGCATGGATGAATAACACTCCTTCTCGATGAGGATCATCTCCACTCCACTAATGAATTAGTGAAAATCTCTTATGCAATGATGAATTGTGAACCTTTAATGCTTCACATCACAAGAAAAATTCCTTGGATGACGCACGGACACCCAAACTAAGTGTTTAGAAACATTGTTGAATGATTCCTTTGGTGAACACGAGATTCGTTCATGATGATCCCTTCGAAAAGATTAAAACTTGACACTAATTCTACCATGACCTTTGCAACATGGCCACATTTCTGCACCTTGATTGAAAGGCTACTGACAAAGTGCATTTGTGTCTTGAAGAATGCACATTCTCGTAATATGAAACAATCACCCTGAACCATGAATTTCCACCATTCCTTTGATCTTCACATTGCACAAATGAATGGGAAACTAGAAAAATCTGTAAACTTGAACTTCATGTTTTCAGGAACACTTTCGGCTTTGAAAAGGGGGATTTACTATTTTTAATAAATGCCAAATTTCCACCCTTCTCACTCGATCACCGAGATTATATTTCTAGATCAAACCTATGTACACTTTGCTCTCACCTAGACTTCTCTTTTAGATGACTTACTAATTATAGCTAGTGTCCATATAGGGAACTTACTATTTTTAGTAAGTGGTCATTTTCACCTTTTTTGGCTCTACCCACTAAGATTGCTCTTCTAGACTACCTCTATGCACATCACTTCTGTCAAAACCAATTTCTGCATAGACTTTCCAAAAATAACAGGTACCCATGTAGGAAGCTTACTATTTTTGGAAAGTGGGGTTCCAAACCTCAATTTTGATGAAACAAAATTTTCTAATCTGGGTTTTTTTCTCTTGATGTACCTTTGAAATTTCACATCAACCTAAGCTCTGGAAATTGAGATTTTAAAATTTAAATTTTGTCGTGGGAAAGCGGGGTTTCTTTGCTATAAAAATCCAAGGTGTGCATGTGAAATATATTTCTTATATTCTAATGGCCTTTAAAAACTATATGATTGCACAAAATGACATTTTTATCCATGCACTAGTTTTTTAGATATGAGGAAATCTTCCTCGCGGGTTTGAAGTCATTTCGAGCAAAAAAATTCCATTTTTGTTCATTTAAAAATGGATTTCTTTGTTTTTTCTCTTTAAAACTATGGAATCCTTCATGATATTATTCAAGGAAAAAAATTGGGGATTCAAGTTTTAAAAAAATTCTCCATTTTTTTGACAACATGAGAGAGGGTATGGTGGGGGAATGCAAAAATGGCTAAGTTTTTTTGTTTTTAAATCTTTGGAATGTGAAGGGAGAGGGTGGGGAAATTTTTTGAGCACCTCATGTCCCTTTTTTTTGGTGAAATATGGAAATAAAAATTCTCCTTTCCCTCATTATGACAAATGGTGGGTGTTGGTTGGTTGAGCAAAGTGAAGGAGGGGGCATGAAGCACCTAGGGGATTATCTTGAGTCATCGAGGTCATATGAGTGACTAAGAGGTTAAATGGGGGAGGGCATGATTTTTTTACCTCATGTCCCTTTGGTAAGGTGAAATGGGGACATTAAAATTCTCCTCATCCTCATCTTGACACGTGTCCCTTTAGAAATTTGACTAAGTACCAAAGAGTGCACCTTGAGAGCCAACTTTAAAAGATCATAACTTGAGCTCTAGAATGAGTTTTTGGGAACTTATTTATATGATTATTTATGAAAAATGCATTTTGAGAAGAATGGTGAGGATACCAAGGCTTGAATCTTACTATAACACTCTCAAAATCTCTTTTTTCTTGGGGTCTTCTGTTGTGCATGGAAAGAATGAGTTGGCCTGAAAAATTCATGGTGCTTGAATATGATTTGGTTTTCCACCATTTAGGGGAATGAAATTTATTTTCAATGACATAATTTTTCTCTAAAATTATTTTTAAGCTATCTAAATCACTCCTTGAAGATCAAGTGCTTTTTATAGTACGAGCTCCTTTAGGCCCAAAAACCCACTTTGTGAATTGGCTCTTAAACCTACAAAACTTTCCAGATTTTCCTAAATCAATTGCTTGATGCTCTTGGATCCTATATACACCTACATGATGAAAATTATCCACTTTTAGTGCTCCGGTGATGATGCACTTGGCTTAGAAATGCTGATGAAATCCCTTTATAAGTTTGTTGAAAACCTACCTTGAAAATTGTTGCTCCAACATATTTGAATGATTTTTATTTTCCTAAATCACCTAGGGGGACTAATGAATTCCAGAGATGGACCACTAAAGGATAATATTGTACTCAACTTTGAGGTTTCGATTGATCTGGTGGTGTCTAAAAAGGTATGACATGGAAAATTTTGACACTAGGGTTATAGTTATCTTGTTTTCAAGTGAATTTTTCCCATGCAAAAATACAAGACAAGAGATGGCTATAGCTTTGGGACATGTTGTGGATTGAGCACAATAATTACATAACGTGATAATCCCATAATCTCAATTTTATTCGTAGACTAGTGCTTTATCCATTGGGATTTATGGAGTCATTATAGAGATATGCTACACAAATTCCCTTATTGAACACACACACACACACACACATGAAAAAAACATGACGGAAACACACAAAAAGGGAAAACAACACACAATAGGAAAGGGAAATTATATATAGGGGATGGATATCTCTGAGAGGAAGGAAAATAATATAAACATACCCAAAGAATGGGTTAGGAAAATTACATGCCATCAAGGAATAAATGGCTGAAATGTGATCTTTGAAATACAAAAATATTATATGATCAAACCATGTCCTTGTGATGGATTTTCATGGCTTGAGAATAAGATTACATACAAATATTCCATCTTTATACTCATATTGCACCGAGAAAATTCTTGCATTCATTGAAAACTTGGTCACCCTCTTGAAAACTATTGCATTTTGAGGCTTCCAATTGATGTCCCGTGATCATGAGAAATCGTCCCTCCGTGTCCTCAAGAGTAGGAAAATGTATCTTATCGTAGAAACATCTTCCTCTTCTTTAAAATGCAACATGGAGACATATATTGAATTTGTGAGGCCCTTTGAAAGAGTGAGCATAAAATGACTTTCTTCCCATTCCATGGTTTCCATGAACACCTCACTTTGTTTCTTCGAACAATTTATTTCAAAAGTAGAGTCCATGTCATTGGTTCATAGGTCTTCATTTTCCTCGAGAAATGATGCAATAAGAAAACATGTTCAAGACACATTGGCGCTTGAGGAATGGTGGGTGCAATATAATTTTGAATTCCTTAACAAGAGTCATGCACATTCTCACATTGTTATCTAGAAAAATTGTCATCAATACCCATCTGCTCAGAATTCCATCCGTTATCATTTTCAAAATTGTAACCCTTAATTTCCTCATAGAGGAATTCTTTACCCTTGAGTGTATTTTTCCATATGAATTCATGTTCGTATTGGTGGGGCATTATGGAGTGGTGGGGAAAATTTTATCTCGAACACACTCCCAAAAATATTATAGCTTTTAACTTTGTTCTGAACAATTCTCTTCAATGCAAATCAGCTCAACACTTTTCCTATTATCATCCTCTATAGCAGAGATGTTGTCTTTAAGTATGGGGATATTCAAAGAGGAAGATTCAAGAACCTTCCTTATTTTTCACTCACGAATCTCTTCACACCATATGAAAGATAAATATGTGCTTTCAATTCACTCTTGTCAACCAAGGCATCGGGGAAGACATCAAATTCATCCATCTTCCATCTCAACATCAAACATTAGTGAATCAAAATGAGAAGCACAAATTTATTCATACATGTCTTGTATTTCCATAGCCTAAGTTAAGAGTTTGAGACTGAGTTGGGATCTTTAGTTTATTTGTATCCTTCAAGATGTCTTGCACAGATGAATATTCCAAGTTCATCTTAGGCTCATCTTCCTTCTTATGGGGAGAAATTTTTCCATGTGTTTCCAGGAGATGCTTGAAAATATGATCCATATGCATCCATGATTCATTTGAAACATTCTTGTTCACTTCCTCCATTCTTTTTGTTGCCCAAGATTCACTTTCTTGCAAGCACGGGCATACTTGATTCATGACACCTTCTGAAAAGGAGAAGAGGTCCATGCTTTATGGGAAGGAACTCCTTCGAGCTCAAAATCCATATCATCCTCTTGGTGGGAAGAATAAAACCATGTTGGGGTAGTGGTATGGAAATAATTTTCAGCTCTATCTCGATCATCCATTATTGAATCCTCTTGCTCATATGGACAATGAAAGAATTCATACTCACCTATGATGATCATTCTTCTCCTTGGGTGAGAAGAGGTTGTGTTCAATATGTTAATTCTCCTTAGCTTCAAAAAAGAAGTGGGCCTCTTCCATTTGGTCATCCATGATTGAATCGGGAAGGGAATTGATTCTTCAATTGTCTCCATTTCTTCATTCAACATTTCTTCATCACTTGAAGGATCAAAATAGAAAGGAAAATCATCTATGACCATCTTGAATTCACCATCTTTAGTCCATGATGCAAGATTGATCTCAGGTGCTTCTTCACATATCTCCATTCCATCATTAATTAAAAGATTAAAATTTGAAAGGATATTATTCATGCTTACTTGAACTGGTCATCTTGTACTTATTCATCATTGGTGGAGTCTTTAGAAAGCATTGAATCATCCATTATGCAACAAGAATATTCCTCTCTTGAATATATTACTCCTCAATGGGTTATGCCTCGAGCCAAAATGAATTGATGAATGGTGGTTCCATCTCCATGTCCTTTTCATCATCTTCAAAGGTGTTCCTTTGATTTTCAATGGAGGGTTTGAGGAGAGATTTCTTCAGGAACATCTAAGAATCTTTGGGGGATGAACACCTCGTAGTGTGGACAATCATCATGATCTTCTTGAGTTTCTTCATCTTTGATAATGTAAAGTGATTTAAGGTGTTCATACCTTCTTTGCAAAGCTAAAGCATACCTCCAATTTTAAAATAGGCTTGGGGTCATAATTTCCTTCTATTATGCTCTGAAGCCTTTCCACATATTCTCTTTTCAAAATTTTCATTTCTTCATCACCATATGCAAGGAAGTCATCTATAGAGTGGTAGAAGAAAGATAATATTCTTAATTTTATAGTGAGTTGTGTGAGGTTGCAAAATTCTTCTTCAGTGGATCTTGCATCATCCTATCCTTCATCATCTTCCATAGTGTTGATTTGATTTTCATCAAAAGGCTCAAGGATTAGATTTTATTCAGCAGCATTCAAGAACCTTTCGGGGATGAACACCTTGTATTATGAATGATCCTTGGGATCTTCCTCCATAGGAAAAATATCCTCTTCTTCTTCCTTGTTATGGGCTGCTTCAAGTTGCTCGTACATATCTTGCAAGGCTTCAACATATTTTAGAATTTTGAGGTAGATTTGGGGACTAGAATTTCCTTGCATAGTGTTTATGATTATTTCCATATACTCAATTTTTAAGGTTGTCATTTTTCATTTCTATATGCAAGGAAATCATCCCAAGGGAGGGTGATGAAAGACATGGCTCGAGATTTTCATTCAATTGTGCACGATTGAGAGTATTACCTTTGGCATATTCTTGAGCTTTGCACATTATCTTGTATTTTCTTTGAATCTTTTTCAATAGCTCCCTACTTTCTTCTTCATTGGAAAGTTCTATTTTCTTTCCTTTTCCGATTGTAGGTTATTACTTGAAGTAGGAGACCCATTTATTGCTCTTGAATTCCCTTCTTTAAAAGAATTGGTTGGAACCTTGGTTGATCAATAATCTTCTTTTCTCGGTCATGATCTTCTTCTTCTTATTCATTGTCACTCATTGGTACTTCACTCCAATCTGGAAATTTCTTCATTGTGATGAAATGAAAACTCACAATATTGTGATGAGGTTGCCTTTAAAAATTATTTTATTTTGAAATCTGATTTTTTTCTTTTGAATATATATATATATATATATGTATGTATGTATGTATATATGTATGTATGTATGTATGTATGTATGTATTTTTGATTTTTTGGGTAGAAATTATTTTTGGGTGCACTTGGGAAAACATCTCTCCCTAGCAGAGTTGCAAAAATTGTTGGTGAGAAAATTTGTCAATATATAAAATTAGGTGTCTTCATCAATGTTCATGAGGCTACATCCTCTGCATTGAATGGTGCATCTCCCATTATTGAATATGACTAATATAAACCTAAACCTAAATGTTGTGGGATGGCCAAAATGTGGGGATCACATAGGACACTCCACTGAACTTGTGGCAAAGATGCTTGTATGGGGGTACATGGAAGGAAATCACAATGATGTAGGGACAGGAGGGAAATTAGGAAAGGAAATTTATTATCATGAGTAGGCCAATTCCAGATTTCACACCCAGAAACCAAAGTAGTTCAAACATTCAATATAGTAGAATAATAACCTTATTACATACTTCAAGATGAGGTGAGACTATGAGCACAAAGTCTTATCAATCTCCTCATCAAGAAAAGCCACAAATTCTTTTCTTATTTATTGACATTCACAAAGTTGTATGATAAGAGATAAATAAAGGAAAAAATAAGGAAAGGGAAAAATAAGAAATGTAATATTTATTCCATGTGTAGTGATGAATACAAAGCTTCAATCAAGCTACAACAATTCAAATGCTACATAGTAGAAATTCTCAAAATATGGATCCTTTGGAATGGAAAATCCATCCCAATTTATAGCAAATGTGAATTGACCTTTCACCTCCCTCATATGACTCTTCATTTTCCATATTCCACTTGTGACTTTTCATTTTCCATTTAAGTATTTCTCTTATAATTTTGAGAAAATACTTTTACATTTTTAAAAATAGGTCACTTAGTGAATATGACAAAATACAATGATAAAGCCCAACATGAATAATTAGAAAGGAGAGATAAAGAAGAGGGAGAAAGAGAGAAAGAGGGAAAGGATGCTCTGAAGCATGGATGAAGAACACTTCGTCTCTAATGAAGATCAGCTCCACTCCAATGTTGAATCGGTTAAATGATATGATGTAATGATGAATTGTGAACCTTGAACGCTTCACACCACAAGAAAAATTCCTTGGATGATGCACATACACCCAAACTAAGTGTTTAAAAACACTATTGAATGATTCCTTTGGTGACCATGAGCATCACTCATGATGATCCCCTCTGAAGAGATTGAAACTTGAAACAAAATCTACCATGACCTTTGCAACATGGCCACACGCCACACTTGATTGAAAGCTATGATGAATTGCATTTGGGTCTTGAATAATGTCCATTTTTGCAATATGAAGCAATCACCTCGAACCATGAAGTGCCACCATTCCTTTGATCTTCGGATTGCACAAATGAATGGGAAATTGAATAATCTATGAACTTGAACTTTATGCTTCCTAGAACACTTTTGTCACTGAAAAGGGGGATTTACTATTTTTAGTAAATGACATATTTCCACCCTTCTCGGCTCCGACCATTGAGATTATCTTTCTAGATCAACCCTATGTACATTGTTCCCCCTAGACTGCTCTTTGAGATGACTTACTAATTATAGCTAGTGCTCATATAGGGAACTTACTATTTTTATTAAGTGGTAATTTCTCCTTTTTCAGCTCTGTCCACTTAGATTGCTCTTCTAGACTACCTTTGTGCACATTGCTTCTATCAAAACTACTTTCTGCATAGACTTGTCAAAAATAGTAGTACCCATGTAGGAAGCTTACTATTTTTGGAAAGTGGGGTTCTGGAGCTTGATTTTTGATGACACACACTTTTCCGATATGGGTTTTTTCTCTTCGGAACACCTCTGAAATTTCACATCAACCCGAGCTCGAAAATTGAGATTTTAAAATTTAAAATTTTGTCGTGGGAAACTGGGGTTTCTTCACTGTAAAAAATCTGAAGGTGTGCATGTGAAATATATTTCTTGGATTCTAATGGCCTCTAAAAAACTAGATGATTTCAAAAATGGCATGTTGATCCATGCACTGGGTTTTTAACTATGAATAAATCCCCCTCGCGGGTTTCGAAGTCATTTCAGACAAAAATCTCCATTTTCATTCGTTTAAAAAATGGATTTCTTCATTTTTTTCTCTTTTAGATTATGGAATCCTTCATGAGATTATTCAAGGATAAAAATGGTGGATTCAATCTCTATAAAAAATTCACCATCATTCGCGGCAATACATACAAAGGGTGTGGGGGAGAGAATGCAAAAATGGCTAAGTTTTTGGTATTTAAAGTTTTGGAATGTGAAGGGAGAGGGTGGGGTGCATTTTTTAGCACCTCATGTCCCTTTTTCATGTAATAGGGACATAAAAATGTGCCTTTCCCTCATTATGATAAGTGGTGAGTGTTGGTTTGTTGAGCAAAGTGAAGGAGGGGGCTAGAATGAAGCACCTGGGGGCTTATCTTGAGTCGTTGGGGTCATATGAGTGACCAAGAGGTTAAATGGGGGAGGGTGTAATTTTTTTCTCCTCATGTCCCTTTGGTAAGTTATAATGGGAACATTAAAATGTGCCTCAGCCTCAGCTTGACATGTGTCCCTTTAGAAATTTGACTAAGTACCGAAGAGCACACCTTGAGAGCCGAGTTGAAAAGGTCATAACTTGAGCTTCTGGATGAGTTTTTAGGCGCTTCTTTATATTATTTTACAAGAAAAAATAGAATAATTAGGGTATCAAGGCTTGAATATGACTATTAAACTCTCAAAAATATCATTTTTCTTGGGGGCCTTTGTTGTGCATGAAAAGAATGAGTTGGGCTGAAAAATTCATGGTGCTTGAAGATGATATGTTTTCTCCACCATGTAGGGGAATGAAATTTATTTCCAATGATATATTTTTTGTCTCTTAAATCATTCAAGATCCAAAAATCACTCCTTGAATATCAGCTTCTTTTATGGTGTGATCTCCTTTAGGCCTAAAAACCCGCTTTCAGTGAACCGAATCCTAAACCTCTAAAACTTTCCATATTTTCCCTAAATCAGTTCCTTGATGTTCTTGGCTCCTAGATACACCTCCATGATGAAAATTATCCACATGTACTACTCGGTGATGAAGCACTTGACTTAGAAATGTTGATGAAAGCCCTTTCTAAGTTTGTTGAAAACTTGCCTTGAAAATTGTTGTTGCAACATACTTGAATGATTTTGTTTTTCCTAAATCACCTAGGGGCTGATGACTTCCTGAATGGACCAATGAAGGATAAAATTAGACTCAATGCTTAGTGGTAGGTTAATTTGGTGATGTCTGGAAAGGTATGTTATGGAAAATTTATACACTAGGGGTATAATTGTCATGTTTTCAAGTGAATTTTTCCCATGCAAAAACACATGACAACATATCCTCCCATCAACCATTTCTACAGCTACTGGTTCAATTTTTCTAGAAAACAAATTCAATTTTTCAACTAAGTTAGGAGAAATAAAACTATGACTACTACCAAAATCAATCAAGAAAATAAGGGCTGCATTTTTAATAGACCTTTTACTTCAATCAAAGACACTTGTTTATGTATTGTACTGTATCAACAACAACATAAATTTTCATTTGTTGGTTTCCTTCATTAGACTTATCATCAATGTTATGATTTCTATTCCTATCCCAATTTTTCTTTTTATGAGGACAACCCCTAGCATAATGGTTATCTCCACAATTCCAACATTTAACTTCTTTCGGTTTAGATTTAAGCAAACTCTTGTTTCTTTTTTTGATTCCTAATCTTAGTATTTTTCACCGAACACTCTCATTGAATGGATTTTTCTATCTTTAAAATTAGAATTTTTTTCTTGTAATCTTGTTTCTTGATGAACCACAGTCTTGTATTTTTCAAATTGTTTAGCTATTTGTGTAGCCTCATCTACTGAAGTAGGTTTTCCACACCAAACACTAGCCTTATATTCTTCTCTTAGACCATTTATAAATCTAACAACTTTTATCTTTCAGAGATAAAATGCACAAATATATTCAAGTTCTCAAAGGCTTGTTTATACTCATTCATAGTTTTTAGACATTGTTTTAAGTCAAAGAATTCATTTTTTTTTTGTTGTAAGAAATGATCAAACAAATACTTTTTCTTAAACAACTTCTTAAATTTACTCCATGAAACCTTATGAGATTTAAGTTTCTTAGATCTCAATGTGTCTTCCCACCAATTAAGGGAAAAAAATTGATTGATAGGAAGTTATTTGTGTTCTACCTAGCTTACTAGTTTTCTGCAATTCAAAATATCTCTCTAGACTAGAAAGCCAAGTTTCAGCTTGATCTCTTGTTCCTACTTCCCTTGCATATTCAGGCAATTTTATTTTTCTAGCAAAGTTTTGAGTTTCTCTATGTTTCTTACTTGAACTTTCTTGTTCATTACTAGAAGAATCAGAAGAACTAGAAGAATCATAATCATTTACTTTAATAGAATCATCATCTGAAGAGGATTATTTTCTCTTTCTTATTTTCTTTTATTATTTAGTTCTTTTATCTTATTTATCGGGCTTATTAGTTTTTTCAATTATAGCTTCATAAATTAGATTTTCAAAGTTTCTAATTTCTCAAAAAGATAGTTTACTTCCTTGCCCAATTGTTGGTTCTGACGCTCCAATTCATTGTAGTCCATGTCGTTCTATGAATCCATTCCATTCAAATTTGATTTGTCTGCCATTCTGTGTATATACACAATTTTATCTTTGTGAGAAAAATCACCACAATCAAGTACTAATATCACTCCACATAATAATTACTTTATTTTTATCAATTCAATAGTAGAATGTCTCTTAATGAGGATAATTAGCTCTGATACCAAATGAAACGTTACTTTTTCCTAGATTAAAATATGGCTATGATTAATCTGAAATGTAATTTTTAACTCGACAATCAATCCTCGACAATAGATGTTATTGTGGAAGACTAATAAGTTTTCTATATTCTTAATGTTATTTAATTGAGTAAGCTAAATTGATTTACAACTAAATAGATTAATAAAAATATAAGAAGAACTTTCAAAATTGTGGTTATGGCTAAACAATATTAATTAAATATTTTAAACCGGTGACACATGTCGAGATTCCATGGGTTTCTGCAATAATTCTACCTCACATACACCAACTTGCGGAATTAACCCAAACACAAATAGTTTCAGTGTCCGGGTGGTCAGTGGGGTCAAAGGATAGGACATGTGTAGCGGTGACAGGACAAGACATATGTCGAGATCTCAACGACTACATAAGGCTACATGTCAGCATTCTCGGGAGATTAAAAACTTTGGGATTCGATGGACGTAAAACCCCAAAATCAACTAGATTCTAAGAAACTCTCGGGTCCGTAGAAATACATAAGACACGTCGATGGAATAAAGAGACAAGAGGACAAATTCGATTGAATTTCCTGATATTGGAAAACTCTTACAAATGGTCGACATTGTGAAAACTATGTGGAACATTCTTATTGGCTAAATTTTTAGAACAATCATAAATTTTTAGCAAAACTCGACACAACGAAGTAACATGGAGCACTTTTATTGGCTCAAACTTTGCATTAAAGAAATTTGCAATAATAAATTACTTTAGGTGTCGGAGGGACTTAGAAAAGAGGATTAACCATATCTAAGGGAATCTTTCAAGTCCATGACATAAAAGACATAAAACACAACATATACGACCATGAAATACAAAAAATAGCTAATAGAATTGTAAAATGCCATTAAACCAAGACTATACCTTAGAATAAAATCAATTACATATATACAGTCTTATTCTATATTAATTTACACATATCTTCTTTAAAAACAGACATACATATCTACAATTTCGTGTTTTCATTACTTTATTCCTGCAATTTATTGTTTATGTTAACACAAGCATATATTTTCAAGATATACATAGCAAATTAAATAGAATACATTCATTTTCTCTTTTATCAGAATACACAGAAGAATTAACTTTTTTCCATTAGCTTTCTCAATATAATTTACATAGCTTTTGTAGATATTTACATATTTAATAGAGAGAGAACTTATCTTAGTCAAATTATCTAAAATTCTAATACAAAATTCCAATGCAGAGAGATAATTTGTCTAAGACAATGATCAAGAATTCTAGTACAAAATTCCAATGCACCCCCAGGTTAACAAACACTAGACTATGGCCACACTATGAGAGGAAATGTTATACACCTAGTGTATTTTCACCTTACCCTAGCCAAGAACCATTCGAGGTTTACGTCATATTCCCTGGTTAGGACACCGTTGGTGCCCCTCTCCCGCCCACCACCTTTCGTAACCCGGTCACCTTGGAATTACTTCGACACAATAAATTACAAAGTCCTTAAGACTCTTTTACAATTATTTCTCTCTCAAAGCATCACAAGCACAATTCCTTGTTTGTCTTTCTCGAGATTAAGTCACATGCCTTTTATAGCATTTCATGGTAGTTATGAACTATCGCAATGGCTTTCATACCTTTTCATAACTTAATTAAGAATATTTAATCAAATGCTCGAGATATTCATTCCCATATTACATCATTATCTTAATTATAGATATTTTGTTATAAATAATCTCAAGTTTAACTTGTCTTTAACAATCTAATAAGTCTTTAATCAAACTTGTCTTTAACAATCTAACAAGTCTTTAATGCTTTAAAATCTTCAGGGATTTAGTCACATAACATGTATCAATTATGGGTCTAAATGGATTTTACCCTATATTGGCTCTATCAAGGAATGTATTTCATTTTTCAACAATATATAATAAGTGAGATATCTAAGAATGGTGTTGGAGTCTAGGGTTGATATGCTTTATGGTTTTTGGGTTAGAAATCATAACCATTTCTACATTGGCCTATTGGGTGAATCTTTTCTTGATCACCTCATCCAAAGTGAAGTATGAGAGACGTGGTAACTTTAATTTTTAGAGTGACATAAAGGCAAATAAAATCTCACTTTGAAGTGCGATTTTTCTTCAAAGTACAATCATATCTTTGAAGAAAAATTTTGAGTACAAAAGTTTCTTTAGCGCCACTTGTTTGCATTAAAAACCTATATAAAATATTCACAAACCCCACTTAGGTAGCTATCCAAGTATGCAAGGCTCACATAAGAATAGTAGGTAATGATATTAGGAAAAATATCAAAGCCCAATATCAAAACAAACATAATTGATTTTACCATGTATTTATTTATGGTTAAACGAACTATATCTCTATTTATGGTTAAATGAACAATATTTACTACATGGTTAAATGAATTGTCTTTACCGCATGGGTAAGTGAACAATGTCTCTCTATATGACTAAATGAACTCTATCTCTTTAAATAATTTTATAACAAATCCACAACTTAACCATCTAACCCTTTATTATTATTTTGTATTGAAATTCAAAATAATCTATATGTCTAACTACATATCATGTAGCCAAAAAGGCCAAATTTATTCATAAATATAAAAAGAACTAGTTCATTCAACCATGCAGAGAGAGATTATTACATAAATTGTATAAGGGGAATTTTCAAACCTAATACCCACCACAAACATCAACACTACCCAATTCACAATGCAATGAGATAGAGTGTATTTAACTATACAAATAAACACAAGTCATGCAACCATGCACATGGAAAAAAATCTACAATTGTTTAGACATACACAATTCCTACAACCATGTATATATAGAGAGGGTTTGAACATTTAACCATGAAGAGAGAGACTACAACCATGTAGAGAGAGAAATTTAATTTAACCATGTAATTTTTTTCATCCATAAATATACATAGAGTTATTTCATCCTTACACAAATATGGAGTTTCAACCATAAATAGAAACAACTCATTCAACCATAAAGACGCAGAAAGGAGGTTTATTTAACCATAAATAGAAATAGAAACAAGATTCATTCAACCATAAACATACACACATGCAATGTTTTTCATCCATAAACATACACAGAGTTCTTCCATCCGTAAATAGACACAAATTTCTTTTAACCATTAAAATAAATATAAGTAGGGTTTGTTTAAACACAAACAAAACCATGGTTCATTTTACCATTAATATAAATAAGGTTCATTTTACCATTAAAGAAGCGAGGTGGTTCGTTTAAACAGGGTTTTTAACCATTAATAGAAACAAATTTCATCTAACCATTAACCAAAATAGGTTTTTCTAACCATCAATAAAAATAAATTTTATCTAACCATTAAAAGAAATAGATTTTTTTTAACCATTAATAGAGACAAATTTTGTTAAAACCTAAGAGAAACATGGCTCATTTAACCCTAAATAGAAACATGACTTGTTTAAACCTAACAAAAACAATGTTTGTTTAACCATTAAAAGAAATAGGGTTCATCTATCCATGAATATAAATAGGGTTTGTGTAACCATTAACAAAATAATATTTCATTTAACCACAAACAGATTGAGAGTTTATTTAACCATGAATAGAAATAGAGATAGTTTAGCGATGAACAAAAATAGAGTTTTTTTAACCATGAACAAAAACATAGTTCAATTAATTTCCGAACACTAACACGTTAAACATCATCCTACCAAACACCAACTATTAAATCCCATTAAACAAGACAACAACAAAATCCCCTAAAATGACACAAGGTTCATTTAACCATTAACACAAACATGGTTTGTTTAACCATGAACAGAAACATTGTTCCATTAACCATGAATATAAACAATTTGCATTTATACATGAATAAAAACAAAGTCCATTTAACCATGAACAAGAAAAAAATAATAATCTTCCTAAAGGTGAGGCATACTCACCAAAATCCAATTCACGAATGGTTGAACCACCAAATGCCAACGAACCAAGCCCACTAAAAGACCCTCACACACGAGAGAGAAGTGTGGTTGACATTTTTTTGGTATATAAACAATAGTTACAACTGTAAGAACTTACTGCCACAAATTATGTATATAACACTTATGACCAAAAAAACTTATAGCCATAAATATTCCATATATAACCCACCTTCTATCCATATATGTTAAAGTCATAACATTACGTCCACATAGGTTATGATTGTAAGATATATGGCCGTAACCTAAATGGAATGTGTAAATTCTCTCCAAATCTCAAAAATTGGGCCACATATTTGTGTTTGGGCCCTTTTTCTTTAAGCATTCATTGATTATAAATATATATATATATAGTTATTTGTCTTGTGGTTTTTACGGTGATTCCTAGAGAATACAAAAACTTTAATAATAATATACCCAATTGATATGATTTTATTTATGTTTAATTCAATATTCCTTCACATATAGCATTGTGGGAAAGCAAGTGCATATGTTTCATGCATTTTCACTTTTTAGTTTATTATTCCCTCACATTTGATACCAACAACAAACACAGTTACACATTTCATGATTTTACTTTTAGTTTATGTTCTTTATTTATTATCTATTAGCATCTTTATTGGACTTTAATATACATTTTTCTCATGTGTCACAAGATTCACATGTACAACTATACACACACAAATAGAAGTGAATGATGAGCCCAAAAATGGCCCATTTTATACAAGATTTGACATTCCTTTTCCTTGCATAAATTATATAAAGTGGATCTAAGTGTAATTTCTGAACTTATGGTTTATTTAGAATAAAATAGAGAGTATATATCATGGTTATTTCTTTAGAATTCATTATTATCTTTTTGTTAGCTACTTCTAATGATTATTGGGAAAAAGATGTCAATGTGTGCATATGTAGTCCATACTTTGGTATAATTATCGAATAAGGGATTTTAAGCTCTAAGCACTAGCTATAACCAACCTTGGAGGATCTTTAACATCTCTCATATTAGCTTTGGAGGTTCCCTCACTAGCTCGGAGGTTCCCTCACTAGCTCTATAGGTTCTTTCGCTACTTTTGGAGGTTCCTTCGTAGCTCCGAGAGAGAACATTAGAGCTCTGAACATTAGAGCTCCATAGATGGAAATTAAAGATCTGGAGATGAATACTAAAGCTATAAAGATGAGCATAATTCTAAGGGTGGTTTGAGAAACATTATTATCTATTTTTGGAAATCATTCTAAAAATAGATATTTCCATAAGTGTTTTATTATTTGTAAAATAAGGAAGAATCAATATTCATTTTGATTCTCAACAATAAAATAAGAAAGTCGGATTGTTAGTTAGAGTTAGATAATCTCTCTCCATATTTTTTGGAGATTGATGTTTTATGGATAGATTGAAATCTTAGTTGATAAGATTTGATTGAGATGTATGCCTTAAAATAAGGAGTTGGTTAGAAGCATGAAATTATAAATGCAACCTCCCACACCAAAGAATGTAACCTCCATTATTTTGATTAATTCATTCTAAGGTTTTGTTGCATCCTAATTTGTAAATAAGTCTTGATTAAAATCCTCTCTAGGGAATGAGTTGGTCACTCATTCCAAGGAAGATGAATCTATGTGTTTATTTTTGTTTTTCGTTTTGTAATTATATTTTTGTTGTCTTTTTCTTTGTACCATGTAATTATTCTTTTGGTGTATAGTTTGTTGTGAACCTACAGGTGTTTTCTGTGTTTATCCTTTCTTTTCAATTCAGCAATTTCCTTTCCTGCAAGTGTGTTTTAATTCATGCAAATGTGTTTCAATTCATAAATTTATTTCATATGAGTGTGTTTTAATTCATATAAGTGTGTATTTCAATTCCTGAAACTATGTGTTTGATTCCTGCAAGTGTGAATTTGGTAGAAGAGATTGTTTACCAAAGATCTCTCTCTCTATTGTATACTTTTGTGGACATCAACACTGGATTGACATTATTTAATGATGAGGATTGACAAATCCCATCCATGAACACACAAATTCTAGTGTCTTCCATCCCTTATCATCTAAGAGATTCACATTTTATTTTATTTTAATCATACAATTTTTTAATTACTAGATTAAAATGGTGGGAAATTGTAAATACCTAAATATGGGTTTATCAACATTTAGAAATTAGTCTTTAGCAATTATCTCAAACTATAACTCATTGTGCAATTAATTGACTAGTTCCTATACATACCTTGCTCAATAAACACTATTGACCACTAGGTCATGTTTTTATCCATCATTGACCAGTCTAAATATCATTATCATATTATACAACTCATCTTTGGACATCTTACCATAATTTCCAATGGAAAAATTACATTGTGCACTTTACCTAGATGAATTCAACCATGCCGAGAAAAGTTGCCAAATGAACTTGTCTTGAGCCTAATGAATTCATCGTAAAAATCTATTAATCACATTTTCAAATCCAAATTTTACCCTAGTTATTCATGTGTAATTTGAGTTGGAAATATTGTTGCAATAGTCACTTATATAAGCACATTAATCTAACCCATTTTAAGGGCGTGACATCTCACATATTTGGGTTACTTAGAGATCACATCAAAACACATAATTACTAAACTAGTCTCTCAATTAATTAGCCTATTTAAATGTTGATGCCATTATAGACTAGGGTTGTGTTTAGGTCAGTATGCAGAGAATTTGTTATACATTTGGTCGTTATGTTGCTTCTCTTTATGGTCAGAATCTGGTGATGTTGAAATGCCCCAATTCATCCAACTCCTACAAGTATTACCGCCTAGGGTGCAAACTAGGACTATATTAGTATGGCTTCCAAGGATTTCTGAAAAATCTATAGTAGGGTTCCTAAAATCAGAGACCTCTTGTTGGGCAGAGCTGCCGACGCATTTGGCAACATTCTAGGTCAAAAAGTCATGGATGTCACCACCGCTTAAGGCGGGAACCAAATCCAGTCCAGATGTTACAAAACCAATGGTCAAAAATGGAACATGGAGAAGCCAAAAAGGGGATGAAGAAGAAATAAAAATTATCCCAGAAGGAGACTTGTCTTTGTCGACCCCAACAATGTAAGATTCGAAGGCACACAGAGATCCAGAGCTAGGGCTCACGAGGGAGGATGCAGAGCAGGAGCCATCGATATATCAACACACTACAAGATAAAGTTTTTAACTTGATCACTAAAAAAATTTGGATGGTAAACGCTTTTATTATACCAAAGCTATGAAATGGAGTGGTGGAGGAGTACTTTCTCTAAGTGGGACATGGGGTGGGCTTGGGTTCTTAATGTGCCAACACTTGATCTCCAACCTAAAATTATTTGGTTATGTGCCTTTCATCTACTTTCTCCTCAGAACGAGAGTTACTTTACTTCAACTTCTTGTGCACATCATCATGCAACTCACGCATGTACTCTACATAATCTTTACGCTTCCATGCCCGGGTATCCACCGCCTCCCAATTCCATGACTCATCTCAAACTTCCTACATATGCAATTTTGAATGGAGTCTTCCATGTGAATTTTTGACTAAATTGTTGTAGGAAAAATCTATTTACACTAACACCTTATTCCATTGTTTTGGCTTTTCAGACAACCAAGTTATGCAATAAATTACCTAAACTTTTTCTCACCAAATTTTTTTGTCATTTCGTGTGTGGATGATATGCTTAAATGGAATTCAAACTTGTTCCCACCATCTTCCATAAGGTTTGAAAAAATGGCCAAAGAAATTTGTATCCCTGTTAGATACTATGCTCAATGACAACCCATGTAACCACACAACTTATCTAATGATTTTTTTTGTAACATTTGACACATCACTCATCTTCTTACATGTAACAAAGTGTGTCATCTTCAAAAATATATCAACTACCACAAATATGGAGTCATTTTCCCTTTGTTTTCTTTATAATCCAAGCACAAAATCCATGTTGATGTTCTCTTATGGTCTCTTTGGTACTAGTAGTGGTTGATACAACCATGTATTATGTCAATGCCCTTAGCTAATTGGAAAACTCTCCACTCCACATATTTGAGCACATTTTTCCCATCCTTGATCGACAATATTGTTCCTCCAATCACACTAATGTCTTTTCACCTCTAAAGTGACCTCCTAAACCTTTGTTATGTTTCTCTCTAATCAAGTTCTTATGCATTGACCTTGGTATACATAATTGTGCTCCTCTAAACAACATTCCATCTTGGATGAAATAATGTAACCACAACATCCTATATGTGCACATTGGTTTCGTGCATGTCTCCCATGCATCCTTGAAATCCTCATCATGCACATGTAACTCCTTGATGATGTCAAATCCCATGAATTCAATGCACATTTCATTTAGAAACTTATCTCTTTTCCTCAAGGCATTGGCAACATTGTTTAACTTCCTCTTCATTGTAAGAATAAATTCACAAACTTCTACATGTTTCATATATCTTTGATTCAAATTTACTTGGCTATTGATGAAGTGCAATGCCTACTGATCCATGTACAAGAAAAAATCATTTGGCAACATGTGTAATTCCTCCATTTATTTAATGTGTGTATAATAGCATAGAACTCTTGGTCGTAAACCGAATGTCTCCTCTTGGAATCATTTAGCTTCTTGCTAAAGTAGACTATGAATACTCCTTCTTGGCTTAACATTTCACCTATAGTTGTGTCACTTGCATCAAAATCCACTAGGAATACTTTATCAAAACATGACAATGCTAGTATTGGTTGCATTGTAATCCTCCTCTTCAACTCTTAGAAGTTGAACTCTACTTCTTTTGTCCACAAAATTTCTTATGATCTAGTCTCATAGTATTTATGATTGCAACACACACTCCATGAAATTCATGATAAACTTCCTTTAGAAGCTTTCCAATCCATGAAAACCTTGTGCCTCAGTCACATTCCTCGATAATGGCCACCCTACTATTGTGTGTACCTTCTCTAGGTCCATCTCGCAAGCCTTCCTGGAATAACATAAACTCGTATACTAGTTTCTCACCCATAAAGGTACACTTTATATTTATAAGAAACTTCTCTTACAAGTGCCCCCATCACCTTACATAGGTGCTCTAATTTTTCTTTCTTCATCTTGTTAAACACCAGAATATCATCCAAGTATACAATCACAAATTTCCCAAGAAATGGATTCAACACTTCATTCATCAACCTCATAAAGGTACTTGGCACATTTGTCAACCCAAATGGCATAACCAACCATTCGTATAGTCCTTCCTTGTTCTTGAATGTTGTTTTCCACTTGTCTCCTTCCCTAATATGGATTTGATGATAACAAATCTTCATATCAATCTTGGAAAAGTATCACATGCCATTGAGACAATCCATTAAGTTGTCCATTCTTGGCAACATAAATCTATATTTGATTTTTATCGGGTTGATGGCTCTTAAATCTACACACATACTCCATTTTCCCCTTTATTTGGTGTTATTATTGTGGGTACCGCACACGAAATTAAGCTTTCTTTAAACAAGCCTTTTGTAACACTCTTAAACTTAGCGTCTTACCTCTGCATTCTCCTCAAGATTCATCTTGTATGGTTCCTTGTACGGAAAACTTGATCAAAGTATCACGTCAATATAGTGAGTGATATTGTGCACTGGTAGTAATCCTTGTGGCAAATCCTCAATCACTATGCCCACAAATTCATCCAACAATGTGTGCACTTCCTTTGGAACTCCTTCGTTTGCGCACTTTCTTGGCACAAACACAAAACATGCCTTCACATTTTCCACTTCTCAAGCTTACTCTTTTTTCGACACAACCTCTTGCATGTACTCCATCACAAGCGCACTTTGCTTCTCCTTTATATTCCAAAGGAAAAAAATTGAATGAACTTCCATCCTTTTCTATAGGAATAATGTTTAAGTGCCCATCATGAATTTCCTTTTGGTCAAATTTCTGAGGCCTCCCCAACAATAGATGACAAACATCCATTAGCATTACGCCGCATAACACTTCATCGCAACAGGTTCCCAACGGAACTTTACAAGACTTTGCTCATTTACTAGGACTTTGTGTCACTTTTGCAACCATGAAACCTTGTAAGGGTTGGGATTTGTAACCTTATTCATTCCCAAATTTTCCATCATTTCACATGAAACCAGATTATTTTTATTGCCACTTTTGACAATCACCTTGCAACACTTACCCTTGATTTACATATTATTCTAAATAGGCTTTTCCTTTTCACTAACTCATTCTTCTTTTGCATAGTCCTTAACAACATCTATCACATCATCAAGGTCTCTCCATGCTCTATTTCTATAGATTGTTCGGTTGATCCTATAGACTCGCATCTCCTTGTGCCATTTGTGTGATTCCCTATGTGTGTCTACTTACCGCCTCACTTTGCGTGGCATTCATATACATAGTTCCCTAATTGTCTGCATTTAAAACATGTTCTAGAGTTTCCTCTCCCCTTCCTCGCCTAGCTCTCCGGCATCCTCGCAATGGGTATGTTGTTCCTTCTTGTGCACCTCCTTGTGTGTGCATTTGCATAATGTTGCACTCTTCTTCTTGCAATTTTCTATATCCACAATCAAGTACCTCCTCTTCCGTGCACATTTTGGTTTCCTTTTTAGGTGCACTCAATTTTTCACAATAACATCTCCTCAACCTTCTTCATTGCCAACCTGGTAAGCCTCTTCAAAATTTGGTATGCATACAAGACTTAACTCTTCCTAAATTCCAAATCTCATACCATTAACATGTCTTATGACCTTCTCTTGGTCAACCTCTGCATGTCTAGATAGAATCATGATTCGATTAAACTCCTCCATGTAGTCCTTGGTGACATCTCCTTCAACCTTAGATTTTGCATCTTCCTAAATAAGTTCATCTTGTAGTCTGCAGGAAAAGGTTTTCCTTCATCTTGGCCACCATCTTTTCCGAGCATACAATTTAATCCTTTTCCTTTTCTTCGACTTTCATTTTGAATTTCCTTCCACCACAAGATTGTGTCTCTTTCAACTTAGTAAGTTCCACCTTTACTCTTTGTGGGTCATTGATCTCTTCAAACTCAAAATATTATTCCATGTTAGTAATCCATTCTACCATCTCCTCTCGGTTTCAATCTCCACGATAAAAATGGAACATCCATTCTTGGTCCTCAATCCATTTTTGAAATAGCCCTCAAAATTTGTGCTTCACTAACTTCTACATCATTTTCTTCATTTTCCTCACCTTCATCGTCACTTTGAGCATCTTGACCCACAAAACCTCTTCATCGGTCATGTTCTATGACCTCTAGCCTAGTCTCGCACACCCCTAATCTCATTAATAACTTGTTTGCAACACATCCATGATTGTTGTATTCGTTTGTACCTTCATTGTCATCTCCTCTTGGTTGCACCTTCACTCCTTAACTAGTTACCTCACATTCAATGCTCTATCGGTCTTCACACTCTTTAACTCTCCTCCTAGAGTTATAACCTTGCTCTCGATACCAAACTTGATGGTAAAGCAGGCATGGTTTAGACTCAGACATTTCTCGAGTACACAGTGGAACTCACACACAAATCAGAGATTTATATTTATCTCAAAGGCCTTAATGACATCTACAATGCTTTCTCCCTCTTTTGGGGCTATCACATAATATAAATTAAACTACTTGAGTTGTCATAAGGGTGGTGTGTGCTTCTTAGGACTACTTACAAGATTTTCTATCTAATCTAGATCTTTTTAGAGTCTCCAATTCTCTAACCGATAAACTATTCTCCTTCCCAAAATTCCCTTCAATGATGATATTGTTCACTTTTATACTTGCTTGTTCTCACTCTTCCTCCATTCAAAAATATTTTGGACACTTCATCATTTCCTACTCTGATTCAAATTCAAATTTGATCATTAAATGCTCCAAGCTACCATGCCTTGCATATATTTTATTGCATGCACCATGTCAACCTAGTAGTTGAGGATGATTGTCCTTGACATTCTTGTAAGATAATTTTTAGTTGATTGTCACTTACTTATGTGACCAATAAGTGTCCCTGGTAATTGATCCTCATTCATGCTCTTTGATGCTTCTAACATTTCCTACTTGTCGTGATTTTTTCACACACTTCTATTACGCTCTAGCTCAAAGCATACTAACCCTTAAAGGACCTACTCACATGTTTGCTCCATTGTGTGATCATCAAGATCAATGCTTCTTACACCCTTCTTAAGATTCCCGTGCACCTTAGCTTTCTTTGAAAATCATGTGCTCTGTTGTGCACACTCCACTATGCAATCTTACATGCATTGCTTACTTGTTAACTACTACGCAAAACTATTTTGCACTTTTGCACAATTGTTAATCTATTACGTTGTGCCTCTTATGCCTTGCCTTTGAACTCATTAACCTTGTGTGCACCTATACTTAATCATAATTTCCAAAATTATGCAAGATAAATTTTGTGCCCGTGATGCTCTGCGTCAAACACACTAGATTAAAAGAATGTGAGCTTCATCTCATAGGTTAGGGTCCTCGGGAGTATGGCTTAATCAACCAAGCTCTGACAAACTTATCCATGTCGCATCTTCTACTATGCAGTTCTTCCACTTCACCAAGTGTTATTTATACTCCTTTTCGTGTGTCTTTTTTTATGTCCATGAGTCCAATATGGCCTAAATTTCTTTTCTTCTTTTTTTTATGATATTTCCTTTCTCCAATCAATTGTGTCCAACTTCTACAACCCTTGTGCATTACTTGTTAAGGTCTTTTTGTGCATCCGTGTGCCTCTTGCATACTACCTTCTCCTTTGAGGTACTCATATAAATCAATAACATTGAATATCGATGAGATATCCAATCCTTTGTGTAACTCTATTTCATATGCATTAGAACCCAATTTTCACAAAACCTTGTGTGGCCCAATCTTCTTCAACTTGAGCTTGTTATATGCTCCTCGTGGAAATCTCTCCTTGTGCAAATGTGCCAATGCTTGATCTTGAACCACAAATTCTTTGGTTCTACACTTTCCATCTACTTGCTCCTTGTAATGAGAGTTGACTTTGATCCAGCCTCTTGTGCACATCATCATACTGACTCGCGCATGTACTTCGCATAGTCTTTTTCTTTTGTGCTTCGATTATCCACCATCTCTCACATTTCAATGAATCCTTTCACAGTTCTTCCATAAACAATTTTGAACGAACTCTTCCTATTCATCTATTGACTAAATCATTGTAGGCAAACTTTGCTTGCGCTAAAACCATATCCTATAGTTTTGGCTTGTCTCTAACCAAGTTGCACAATAAACTACCTAAACTTTTAATCAAAACTTGTGTTTATGTGTTCATTTTTGGATGATATGTTGAACTAAAATTCAGCCTTGTTCCCATATTCTTTTATAAGGTTCATCAAAAATGGTCGAGGAACTTCGTATCCCTATCAGATACTATGCTCAATGGCAAACCATGTAACCACAAAACTTCGTGAAGAAAAAATTTGTAATATTTGACGCATCACTCACCTTCTTACATGTAATAAAGTGTGCCATCTTCAAAAATATATCGAATACCACAAATATGGAGTCGTTTCCCTTTGTGTTCTTGGCAATCTAAACACAAAATCCATGTTGATGTTCTCCCATGGTCTCTTTGGTATAGGCAAGTGGTTGATCTGACCCCGTAATATGTCGATGCCTTTTAGCTAAGCTGGAGAACTCTTGCACTCCACATATTTGCACACATCTACAACCATCCTTAGCCAATAATAGTGTTCCCCCAATTGTGTTAATGTCTTGTCACCCCCAAAGTGACCTCCTAAGCCTTTGTTATGTCTCTCTCGATCAAGTTCTCTGCATTGACCCTTTGTTTATACATAAGTGTGCTCCTTTAAACAACATTCCATATTAGACGTATTAATCTAACCACAACGCCCTATCTATGTGTATCGATTCTATGCATACCTCCCATGTGTCTCTAAAATCTTCATCTCAAGCATATAAATCCTTCATGGTGTTAAATCCCATGACTTTGATACACATTTCATTTAACAATTGGGCTCTTTTGTTCAAGTGCATGCAACCTTGTTTGACTCCCCACTTCGATGTTTCAAAAAAACTAATAACTTTGGAAAAATTCTACCCATTTCATGTCTTTGGTTCATCTTTACATGGCTATTGATGAACTACGAATGCCCGGTGATCCATGTACAAGAAAACTTCATTTGGCAACAAATAATGCCTCCATTCCTTTAATGCATGTATAATATCATAGAGCTCTTGGTCATAGACCGAATATCTCCTCTTGGCATCATTCAACTTCTCACCGAAATAGGCTATGGATCTTCCTTCTTGGCTTAACATTGTGCCTATGGTTGTGCCACTTGTATCGAGAATCCACTTAGAATACCTTATCAAAACTTGATATCGCTAACACAGGTTGCACTACAATTCTCTACTTCAACTCTTGGAAGTTGCACTCTACTTCTTTTGTCCACGCAAATTCCTTGTGATCTCCTCTCATAGTCCTTATAATCGCGATTGCACGCTCCACTAAAATTCATGATAGACTTATCATAGAAGCTTGCTAATCCATGAAAACTTTGCACCTCATTCACATTCCTCGTGCAATGGCCACTCTACCATTGCGCATACCTTCTTTAGGTCCATCCATAAGCCTTCCTAGAACAACACAAATCCTAAGTATATCAATTCCTCACATATAAAGCTACATTGCCTTATAATTATCAACAACTTCTCCTATAAGTGCCCCCATCACCTTGCCAAGTGTTCCAAGTGTTCTTTCTTCATCTTGCTAAACACTAGAATATCATCCAAGTATACAATCATGGATTTCCTAATAAATGGATTCAACACTTCATTCATCAACCTCATAAAGGTACTTTGGTGCATTTGTCAACCCAAATGGCATAACCAACCATTTGTGCAAGTATTTCCTTGGTCTTGAATGTTGTTTTCTACTTGTCTCCTTTCCGATGTGGATTTGATGATAAAAACTCTTTAGATCAAGCTTGGAAATGTATCACGCACCACTTTGAGACAATCCATTAAGTTGTCCATTCTTGGAAACAACAATTTGTTTTTTATTGTTATCTTGTTGATGGCTCTTGAATATACACACGTGTCATTCTCTCCCTTTCTTTAGTGCTAGTACTATGTGTATCGCACATGGACTTAAGCTTTCTCTAAACAAGCCCCTATCTAACAACTCTTGCACTTAGCGTCTTACCTCCACATTCTCCTCAAGAGTCATCATGTATGGTGCCTTGTTTGGAAAACTCGATCCAAATATCACGGCAATCTAATGATTGATATTGTGCGCTAGTGGTAATCCTTGTGGCCTCGGTCACTATATTTGTAAATTCATCCAACAATCTAAGCACTTCCTCTAGAACTCCTTCCTTCGGGCACTCCTTGTGTACTTCCTTCGACACAAGCACAAAACATGCCTTCCTATTTTCCACTTTCTAGCACAAACTCTTTGCCTAACATTACCAATATTCTTATGCATACTCCACTACACACTTCGCCGTCTTCACCTTTATCTTCCAAAGGCAAAAATTGAACTTCTTTCCATTATTTTATGTAGGAATAACACTTATGCGCCCATCATAAATTGCCTTCAATCGGTCAAATTGCCAAGGCATCCCTATAAATATATGGCAAACATCCATTGGCATTACGTCGCACAACACTTCATCACAATAGTTCCCAATTTGGAACTTGACAAGACTTTGCTCATTTATTAGAACTTGGTGCCCCTTTTGCAACCGTGACACCTTGTAAGGGTTGGGATGTGTAATCTTCTTCATTCCAAATTTTCCACCATTTCACATGAAACCAAATGGTGCATGTTGTCATGTGCAATTTACATAATGTTCTAGATAGTTTTTCCTTTGCAGACCGACTCATTCTTCTTTTATGTAGTCTTTAACATCACCTTTCGCATCATCAAGGTCTCTCCATGTTACGGTCATGTAGAGTGTTGATTGATCCTATGGAGTATGCATCTCCTTACACCATTTGTTTGCTTCCTTCTTTACATCTACTTGTTGCCTCACATTGCACGCTAGGGCATTCATAATGCATGATGCCTTACTTGTTCACATTTAAAACATGTTTTGGAGAATCCTCTTCCCCTTCCTCGACTAGCTCCCTCATGTCCTTGTGATGGGTATGTCATTCCTTCTTGTGCACCTCCTTATGTGGACGTTTGTGCATTGTATTCTTCTTCTTACGGTTTGTTATATCCACAACCGCTACCTCATCTTCTACACATTTTGGTTTCCTCTTCGAGTTGTGCTTTGACTTATGCACGCTAACTTCTCCTCACCTTCAATGCCGATTTGGTAAGCCTCTTCAACAATCTAGATTCATAGGAGACTTAGCTCCTCCCGAATGCTAAATCTTAGACCATTAACACACCTTGTGACTTTTCTTGGTCAACCTTTGCATGTCTAGATCAAATCGTGATTCGATAGAATGATTCGATAAAACTCCTCCATGTAGTCCTTAACTCGACATTTCTTTGAACCTCAAATTTTGTAACTTCTTAAACAAGTTCATGTGGTAGTTTGTGGACAAAATTTGTCCTTCATCTTGACCACCATCCTATTCCAACATACAATTTTATCCTTTCCTCTTCTTCAACGTTCATTTTGAATTTCCTTCCACCACAAAGTTACATCTCTTTCAACTTAATTTGCACCACCTTTACTCTCTCGGTCATTGATATCTTCAAACTCAAAATATTCTTCCATGCTAGTAATCCAATCTACTAGCTCCTCTAGTTTCAATCTTCTTGAGAAAGATGGAAAATCCATTCTTGGTCCTCAACCCATTTTTGAAATGGACCTCAATTGTGCTTCACCAACTTCTACAACCTCATCATCTTCATTGTCTTCACCTCCAACTCCATCATCACTTTGAGCATTTCGACTAACAAAACCTCTTCGTTGATCTTTAGCCTAGTTCTCACACCCATAAGCTCATTCATAACTTGTTCCAAAACACACATGATTATTGCATTTATTGCACCTCCATTGTCATCTCTTCTTAGTTGCATCTTCACTCCTTGACTAGTTGCTCGACATTCGGTGCTGCTCGCTTTCGTCTTCACGGGGTTTCAACTCTCCTCCCAGAGCTATAACCTTGCTCTAATACCAAACTTGACAAAGCATGCATGTGTGGTTTAGACAATTGGGCCATTTCTCATAGTACTGTGAAACTCACACACAAACCAAAGATTTATATTTATCTCGAGGTCATAACGACATCTACAATGCTTTCTCCCTCTTTTGGGGCTATCACTGAACAAAAAATTAAACTACTTGAGTTGTCACAAGGGTGATGTGTGCTTCTTAGGACTACTTGCAAGCTTCTCTATCTAATAAGATCTTTTTAGAGTCTCCAATCCTCTAAGTGATGAAGTATTCTCCTTGCCAAAAGTCCCTTCAATGATGATCTTGGTGTGCTCTTCTACTTGCTTGTTCTGCACTTTCTCCATTCAAATTTCTTCTAGAGACTTCATCAATTCCCACTTTGTAATTCAAATTCAAATTTGATCATTAAATACTCTTGAGTTATCGTGCCTTCCAAATATTTTCTTGATTGAGCCATGTCAACATAGTGGTTGAGGATGATTGTCCTTGGGATCTTTGTCAGATAATTTGTCGGTTAATTGTCAGATTGCTTTTGTGACCGACATGTGTCCCTAGTAATTGATGTTCATTCATTCCCTTTGTTGCTTCTAACATGTCCTCTCTGTGTTAGTTATTTTTTTCGTGCACTTTTATTGCACTCTAGTTTTGTGCATTGATCCCTAAAGGATCCACTTGCATGTTTACTACAATGCACAATCACTTGAGCTCAATGTTTCATGTGCTCTTCTCAAAATTCCCACGCAAATTAGCTTTTGTCAAAAATCTTGCACGTTATTACAAGTGTTCCACTATGCACTTACTAACTACTACACAAAACTATTGTGCACTTACTAACTACTACACAAAACTATTGTGCACTTTCGCACAATCATTAATATGTTGTGTCACACCACTTGTGCCTTGTTTTTGTTCTCATTAACCTTTTTGTTCTCATTAACCTTGCATGCACCTATGCTCAGTCAAAATTCCAAATTCCAAAATTATACAAGATTACTTTTGCACCCGTGATGCTCTTGCATCAATGAACTATTGAACTATGCTAGGGTCAACTCAACATAGAATATGAATGTTTGTTTAAATATTACAAATGATAGCAACATAAAAAAAAACATAAACAATTGGGCAATTAAATAACACAAAGACGACATCACACAAGGACACAATATATATCCTAGAAAAACCTAAATTTGGAAAAACTCCAACAATAAGCCTCCTTATGTCAACTAATTAAACAAGATTACAAGCCAATACTCTTTTTGAAGCCATCAAAACATTTTGAGACTATCAATAACTCTGCAATGTTTCTTGTTTGATCTCCTCTGCAACTTAAGAAAACAACTTCATAACACCTACTACAACAATTCTAGATCCAACTCTAGATAAAGACAAATGTCATTGTTAACAATTGAGATGTGAACACCATGGCTTTCAATCTGGGTTGTTGGCCTTCCCATTCATTGCATTTTGGTGCATCCAAGGAGCCATGTATTTGATTGACACATTAGCTAGCGGTTGATTTTGCTCGATACATTCCCCAAATATCTAGTTCCAACTCCTACAACATTTCTCGATCCAACTTTGGATGAAGACAAATGTCATGGGCTTCCTATTCATTGCATTTTGGTACATCCAAGGGCCAACGTATTTGATTGACACATTAGCTAGCACTTGAATTTGCTCGACGCATTCCCCAAATATCTAACTTGCATATTTGTTAATCGTTGAATGTACTTGGCATATTCAACCACTTACAAATGTACTTAAACATTGTTTTCTAAAGTTAGGCTTTAAGGAGCTTTAGAATAGTTCAAACCATCCTTAGAGCCTCCATTAATTTCCTCCAACTTTATTTCATCACTGTAACAGGGATTTTCCTCATGCGAGTATTATGCCTTAATTTTTCGAAGGGTGAGTGTGAATGTTGAGTATCTTATTGGGCATGCAAACTATCTAATTGAGTTACCATTCACTTTAATTATTTCTACTTGATCCTCAAAACACTTTCAACTTTGTTTATGAAATACTATAATCTCTTTGTTCACTAGTAACTTGTTATACTCCCATTACTTGCTCACTTTCTTGCAAACAACAATAGTTATGCTCTTATTTTTCCTAGATAAAAATCTCCATTAAGCCTTTCTCTAATTTATGTTTCAATTAAGAATGACTCCTTTTATGTCCCAAATAATTGTCTCCTTATTGTCCTTAATCCCCTATTTCATGCCTTCACATAAACGACTTGTCTTATACTAACAATGGCTTTTCCACCTATCCATACATCCCAAGCTCTTGCTTCCTATGGTTGCTTAGCTTTGCCCCAAATCAAGGTATGGCCAAAGGAAATCAAAACCTAATGAGGAACACCTCAACTTAATTTCTAACTATAGCTAGGGGTTTTCTAGCACTATTTTAATAATAAAGATTTCAATCTTGCAATCATGTACCCAAGGAGGAATGACATTGCTTAAGTTTCCATGTTCATTTCCTATTATTTTCCTATTTCTTATCATTTCCTACACACATCTAACCAAGTATTGAGACGATGTTGCACTCTTAACTATAGTAGCATTCCATTTACAATACAATGACATGACATGAGATGGCAAAAGTGTAAATGGAATTCAATTACCCAAGTTTAACATGAGAAAACTTTGGCAAAAACTGATAAACTAAATAGCAATGTAATATTCATAAAACATAAGAGAAAAAAACTGGTTTTGTTATTTCATTTCAAATATAGCATGTAGAGATATAAATAAACATAATACATTAAAAATGTCAATCACAAATATAGTGCATAGAGATATAAATAAGCATGATAGTGTATGTTGATAACAGAGACAATGCATTTTCTCGTTAAAGTATCGTACCTTCCATGCACTAGGTTAATATTTTTTCGTTTTAAAGACATTCACAGATAGATTAAAATATAATATTATTATGCATAATGTTTCCAGCTTCCATGCAAAATTTAGTCATTTATCACTATCAAATGCTGGTTCTAAGACTCGATTCATAGGTTTTTCCTACTATGTTTTGAACCAACCAAAGTTCCTTGTTAACATTATAACTTTCACATATGTATAACTAATTAAACCGTCAAATTCGACACTATAAACCTTACTCCGGGTTTACCATAAGATGTTAGAGCTATACTCAATACCTCACTGGCATGGGTAAGATTCTTGCATAAGAGAAATACAGCAAATCACAATTTCTGCTTAGATGCACCTTCTCTATACCAGTCACCTGCAAAAAAAAAAAAAAATCTCTTACTCTAGAATTAATCCTCTGCTAAAATATGGATTGATCTTAGAATGTGCCTCTCCTCATACATCCATCCACATTCTCACTGTAGCAAGTGTTATGTCGTCCATTGGGGTTCCCACATTTTGGGATTTCTCGGTTCTGCAAGGACCTCTGTACCCTACTTTACACAAGCCTGCAATTTTCTCTTGCTCACAGTTTTCTTCCCATCTTATTATATGTTTAAACTCACTCTGCTTCATACTCTTTATGTCCAATGTGCTACTCCCCAATGCTTCTCCACTTCCTCTCTGGCCTCGGCTGTTTTCCTTCTCTCTGCGCTATATCTATCTTTTCTTTCAAAGCTCAAAACCTGTTGTTGTTCAGCCCAGTGTTCTAGTTGAAGAATCCATCTCAGATGCTGGAGTCTGTTTATTAATATTTAGGTAAACTTAGCTCTTTGAGAAGTTCATATTGCCATAATTTCTGAAACTGTGCTTCCCGTGTCAGTTGGCCACCCCAAATAACATATCACACGCCAATACAGATTAACCCTAGTGCATATGATTCTAATCACCTGGGGAAAAGATGCTGTACATCATGAACAAAATGGCATTGTTTCCATCCTCATATGTTGATGTATCACATGCTACTGCACGTTAAGTCTAGTGCATATGATTCTAATATATCCTGGTGCATATTGAGTGGGGAAACAGATGCAGTGCATCATGAACAAAATGGCATTGTTTCCATCCTCATATGTATTGTAGCTACCTAATAGAACCTCCATCATAAGTTTCTAGTCATTTCAAACCTCTTAATGTATTATCAGCATAAATCATATATAGATGAGAGAATTTATATTATATAATACATATATCAATGATATATAAAAATGCCATATTTGAACACTATGTTGCACAATATATTAGTTTTATACAGATGGTTAAAAACTACTGAAAATCAGTTTGGGGAGGCACAGAGAGGCATTCATAATTGGAAGTTGTACCCAGCAATGCCAAGACCAACATGATAATCGATAAACAATTTCTGGGAAAAATCTCAGCAATGTGGAAATACATAATCAGGAATTGGCAATATCCATGAAACCTGAGTGGGAGCAAAAAAAAATCAAATAAATGAGTGTTCAAGATGTTTGAGTAGAAATAGTAGAAGAAACTTGTGTCCCATGTGCTTGCAAAAATGCATCTACTCAACGAACTTTAACGAGAAAAGTTACATGACAGCTTTTGCATTGTGCTGCAGCATTAATTATAGCGGAGGAAAAACATCAAATCCGTCTTCAAAACTTGGAGTACATAATCACACACTATTTAACAATTGATCTACAATCACAACTTACCCCATTAAAAGAAATGTTCCAATAAAAGATCAAGCAAAAGAAACCAGAGACCAACAAACATACCAGATTATATGCAACTTCTCCACATGATGGAACTTTGATGCAAGATCACAAAAGAACTAGGACAAATTAACTCCTTATCCTCTAACTTGGGAAAACAGGCCTAGTCTGCTAGCAGCCCTGAAAATTACCAAAGCTTAATGCTTAGGGAGATTGGCAAATGGTCTCATGAAACCAAAATACTTTTTAGATACTGTTTTTCATGCTTTTATTCTATGGTAAAACTTAGAATCCAAAAGTTACCCTAACCTCCACAGTTCACACCTCTGTTTTGACCAATTAGGTCTCTAATTGTCGCTACAGGTCTAGATCCAAGACTGGTATAAACTGGGCAGATATTGCTAATCTTTAAGCCTCTAAACTTTGAAAAACTGTTTGTAAGTACTCCTCAGATGACTAATACCAAATCTCAGGTCTTGGTTAATTGATTTACCACCCCAAACTTCTAACTCTCTTAAAACCCTAGTAAGGGTTTCTCACCCAGCTGAGAGTAGTGAAAACTATTCCAAATGAATGTTTCTCTATTTGAAGACTTGAAATTTACCCTACAGGTCTGTTTTGATCTCCTTCTCATACCTACTGTCAGTAACTCAAAAAGACCGATATAAATTCAAAAGTACATCATTTTCTTACCTGTTCTGCTTGGG
This sequence comes from Taxus wallichiana var. yunnanensis, assembly GCA_018340775.1. Classification (NCBI taxonomy): domain Eukaryota; kingdom Viridiplantae; phylum Streptophyta; class Pinopsida; order Cupressales; family Taxaceae; genus Taxus; species Taxus wallichiana. The sequence continues at coordinate 186,555,491 of CM031235.1, forward strand.
AAACAGGGCTCTTGGCAACTTGTACCCAAAATTTCTAAATTGGGAGACTGTTCCTTCAAAACTCGGGGATTAATCCTCTAACCTGTCTCATCACACTCTACAGGTGCCTTCAAACAACCAACATATAATAAGCAAGCAAAATAATGATTTAAACCAATCAAGAACAGTCAAGAATGCAATATATTTCAAGCCAAGAACAGAGCAGAGTTCTCTTTTTTTTAACGGATATTCCTTCTCATACATTTCATTCACAGAGTCTCCTCATACTCCCTTGATGTAACTAACTCCAATTTTACATACCTATCTCCTTTTCATCGAATTCCATCCATCACTAACTGTTTTTGCCATATGGAGGGGTTTTACAACATGTTGAACAAGGAGTCAAAACATTATTAGAACTAAAAGACTAACTTGAACATCCTAAGGAGCACCAAGAGACATATGAAGAAGTCTAACACTCCTAAGACACACACCTAGACCCCTACAACACTTCAACAAGCCAAAATTTGCCCACAGAAGGTTTGAAAATTCAAAAACACACTATAGGCGGGAAAGTAAGAAACTACAAAATTTGAATAGGAGACAACATGGAGACTAGACCAACATGCCTAGGACCCTATGAAGACTCACAAACATGATGAACACCAAAATTTGCTATATACATGACTGTCCTTGTAGATGCTCCTGCATCAAACTTCATGACAACTACCATACCTATTTTTTCAGGATCAGCACGGCATACACCAAACTAAAAGGGCTCCAGTTGAACTAGACTTCCTTATACAGATATTCTTAGCTAAATATTCTGAGATTCCCCAATGCTCATGGGTATGTTAATATGTCTGTATCTGAGTTGGTGTACACTCCAAGATTTATTTTCATGTTCACTAAATTAGATAGAATCAAAATAATTGAAAAGGCTAATCTCTTTTAATCTGCAGATATATGAGACGCCATAGCATCTGTACAATTAATCTAGACAAGTTTAAACATTGTAGTGATAACTGTGTTAAAATGTAACCAAAATGAGTCGATGACCATAAGAACTAGGTGGATGTGCTCTAAGAATGAATAACTAACTAGCCTAGTTAATATATACCTCATTAACTCAAAATATGTAATGTTTGGTGAGGAAAAAAAAGAATAAAAGTCCATACATTATTCACTGTATGCTATGAAAATTCATTACAAATTGTAACAAAAATTAAGGCAATTTTCAAGAGAAATGGGTATGGCAAGATGGCAGGCTTCATTTCAGCAGGAGAAGCAAGGTATTCAACCTTGGCCATCCTCACAACAATGATATTATTATTTTTACTTTCTTAACAAAAACTGTCCTCCATCAGTCAATTTAAAATGCAACAATCAGGAAATGATTTGGATGATACAGGGGTTCGCTCTCAAAACATTGAGCCAAACCAACATCAAGCTGGTGGTGAACAATAAAGCAAATTTGGTCCAAGGTTAACCAGTAGAGTTGCTGAATATGGAACTGATATCCTACTGACATTGATTGATCAAACTCCTTGTGAGAGAGAACAAAATCCTTCCTCAATCGCTAGCCCTAAAAGTAAAGTAACAAATGGAAAAGAAGCAGTGAACTGCAGGAAGAAGACTTAGCAGTCACATCAGTGATTTCTTTGGCAGTAAATGTTATATTGTTCTTAACAGCCTCTGAGAATGAGTTTGCTCAGAGGTGGCAATAAATATGAAAGGAAAGTTATCAGGGAATATGTAATTAAACCAACTTAAAGGAGAATCACTCAATGACAAGAAAAAGATGCTCAGCCAAAATTTAAACAAAGTAGAGGAATTAGCCTATTCAGACTACAATGGAATGGAACTTTTTGAATCCAAAGAAGGCACAGATGACCCAATCAAATGATAAAGGAGTATACCTGCTGCTACACTCACATTTAAACTTTCAACTGCCATAAAACTATTAAATTCTTCAAGCTCAAACTGATCCTCGCTAGAACTGACATCAACAGGTTTGGTTGCGATACGTGGAAGGGTCCCAGGTATACCAATCAATTGGGAACAACATCTACTAACAAGTGGTCTCAGACCTCTGCCCTCACTTCCCAGCACCAATATTGTTGGAACACCAGGTGAAACTTCGTTCAGTGACACTGCTTCACGAGACACAGAAGCACCCAAAACCCGCCAACCATTATTTGCAGACAGTTCCAAGAATTTCATCATGTTCCGACATGCCCGTAGCTCAGTCAATTCCAATGATCCTGCACTAGCTTTGCTGACTACCCCACTCAATGGAGCTGAATTCTTAGCACATACAACTATTCCGGTAGCCCCGAAGAAATAAGCGGACCTTGCAACTGCCCCAAAGTTTTGAGGATCAGTTACTTCATCCAAAGCAACCCACAGAGGAGAAGAACCCTTAGCTTCACAATCAGAAACAGGTTCCAATTCCGTTATTCTCACCATCTCCAACGGAGAGGCATCCAGCACAAGGCCCTGATGAGGCCTGGAGTCCACCAGCATATTAAGGTCATGTTTTGAAGCCTCCTTTACAGTCAGTCCAAGCTTCCCTGCCATTTGTAAAATCTTTTCAACACCTCCCTTGTCCTTCTTCTTCTTATGCTTACTACTCAAATCAAGACCTTCTTGAACATAGAGGGAATAGAAGTCCCTCCTAGCTATTGTAAGGGCAGCCAGAACTGGTCCCACTCCATACACTGCTTCACCCACCATCTTAGGAGGGCTTGAACTAGTAGTTTCTTCCCTCCATGTTTTCTTCCCCATCCTTCGTAATGGTCCCATGGAACCGTTTTTTCTTCATATGACCTCTTGGGTTTTCTCCTTTCATCAGTTTCCACCATTGTTCTATAGTTTTTCTTTATGTTTTCCCACCTCTCATTATTCACAGGCTCAGAATCATCTTCCTCTTCAGTGTCTTCTACATGGGTATCATGAGTTTCTGAATTGAATCTCTCGACATGCTTTTCCACATTCTTATCAAATGTTTTTTTATGACTGTTTTCGAAGTTATGATCATACCTGGTTTTGGGTTGCTTTCCAAAGTAGTTTTGAGCAGCTTCATTCCAGGAGCTGGTGCCTTGCTTCTTGCCGCTGGTCTGTCTAGCTCCATGTTTCTCTATAGCCTTTGTTTTGTTATCTTCATAGCCTTTAAGCCAAGGAAGAGTTTTGTAAGTGCTGAGAGCTCTAAAATCCTTCTTTCTGCTATTCTCATATAACCCTACCGAGCCCGTGTGAAAAAATAACCAATGGATTTTGGGTATGAAGTATCTTTGTTTCTTCACCATAGAGAATGCATTGTCAGACTTGATATGACATTCCCCATAGATGGGGATCCTGGTTAACGATGATATACGCAGAGGCATAGAAAATCTGGATTTCAGAAATGATAGGTTGTGAGCTGTATTTTTGCTGGACTGGGTAAGGGGTATAAATAAAATGAAAGGCTACACAAGCCCTCGGAGGACATTTTTCCATATAAATGTATGGGGCGAACCTCTATTATTAGTTTGCTAGGTTTTAAACCTCGACCACCATTCTAGCACCCAACAAACTAGAGAGATAAATTGTCGCCGGTACATAATCTTGATACGGGTAGTTAATTGTGTTGATGTGTGTTTTGTGATTATTGGTTTCAAGTTAGGTGGTTTATCTTTAAATTGTTTCCCTCGTAATTTGTGTTTTCTTTACATTGTTTATGTGTTCTTTCCTTTCTTGTCTAGGTATATTGTCTTTCTTTCCTTTTCTTCTTGTTTTTCTTTACCTCTATTTTTATTTTAGTTTTGGATGATGTACATTTGTTTATGGTATTAAAGTGATGACTAATTTTATCGGTTATTTTCATAACTATTATAAAATTGGTTATCACTTTTGTGGGCCTTTGTTGCTCCTAATTTTGAATTTTTCGAAGTTTGTAACTTTTCTTGTCAAGTTCTCACCCATTTTATGTTGGCTTATACGTCAATAGGGTTCTAATTTGAATTCAAGAAGTCTATAAATACAAAGTTTCTACCTCCCCCACCCCCACTAGAGAAAGGGAATAAAGGGGGTTGAGGGGGCACTCAACCAACTACCGCCTCTAATCCCAATCCTTCCTACTCTACTAAGGGCGACAGGTGGGGCCCTCTATATCTATATATGGGGCAAGGGGCACTCGATAGAAAGCCCCGGGACCCACGACCTACCATAACTTCTCTCTCCCACCTCTCCCTCTCAATATATAGCTATCGCCGCCCCCATGGGTCCTATCTCTATTTGTGGACGATCGGTGAGGGCCTATCTAGATATGGGACCCGTGAAATGATCTAAATCTAGTAAGTTCATCTAGTTGCTCTAATGAATCAAAAAGGCCCCTATCTAGTTGGCGATGTTGGCGCGGGGGGCATCCTATCTCTCTATCCCCCCCCTCTCTATTCTATCTTATCTCGACTCCCCCATATAGAGAGGGGGTGTAGAGAATTCTCCCGAGAGCGAATACCCGAGAGAATAGATTGAAGGGGAGATTGAAGGGGGATTGGCGCGAGTCCCTCGATCTGCATGACATGAATCAGAGAAATCTATAGGCCGCCTCATATATATATATATATATATATATATCTCTCAACCTAACAGGGCCATACCCGGATCGGATGCGGAAGTGGAGTGCCTGCCCGCATATAGATAGATGGGCCGTGACCCAACCGGAACCCTGAACTATGGATATGGCGACGGGACGATGATATAATAGTAGACCGTAGACCATCGGCCATGATGATATAACGGCACTGTCCGATAGGACGGAGTTAACCTTTAGCTACTCGATCGCGGGGGCCCTCTCCCATCTCTCTCCGCCAGATAGAGAGATTCTATACGCCCTATGAACTGATAGGCCGAATTCTAAGAATGAGGACGAAATCTATGGATCGACTATCAGAATCTATATGGAGAACCGACCCATAGATATCGTATTGACCGAGTAGACCCCCCCAGAGATATTTCTATATGGCATTGATCACGACCACCTAGAGATCTGATCCCCCATCTATATATGGGGGGTCTCGCCACGAGTTATATCTATCTATATAGGGCTGCCCCCCCCATCTATATATAGGTTGGACTCTAGATCCTATAGCTTAGCTTCTCTCCCGACGGCATTCTATTCTATAGCGAGAAGAGAGGGCGGCGCTCACACTCACACCCCTTTCTCTCGATCTACTCCACTCCCACTCCTACTCCCCTCCCCTTTCCCTCCCCTTCCCCCTTTAATGGTGGTTGTGGTTGTGATTGTGGCTATGATCTGGGTGGCTTTGGAATATTTGTATTACATATATAATAGAATATCCCATTTGTATCATATAGATTATCCTATCATGTTTTCCCTCACTCACTAGCCTATATCTATAGAGGGGTTTTGTCCCGCCGATTTAGCAATAAGCGAACTAACCAACTCTTGACCGATTGCACCATATTCCCCATTCGTCTCTCGAAGACTAAATATATATGGTATGGCTTAGGCTTAGATTGGTAGGATCGATCTATAGTGAAGTGAGCAAAGGGGGGGACAGACGCTTCGCAAAGCCCAACCATATAGAGAGATCTGGGAGAGGAATCAACAGAGGAAAATCAACAGAGGAAAGGAAGAGGAATCTTTCGTTATTCATGAAATCCTTCCTTTCGTCTTTATGCTTTCTTAAATTAATAAGACTATCATTTGAGATTATGCAGGATTATATATGAAAGACCCTTTTTCGGCTTTCTCATTAACTTTATGTCTGCTATCTCTAGCAGGTATTCCTCCATTAGCAGGCTTTTTTGGAAAACTTTATCTATTCTGGTGTGGATGGCAGGCAGGTTCCTATTTATTAGTTTCGATAGGACTCTTTATGAGTGTTATTTCCATATATGATTAAATAGAAGGAGATGGAGATGGAGATGGATGAAACCCATAGAGATAAAATAGTTCGGGAGGCCGAACATACAAGAATGTTAATCGATTTACTCGGTGAGATAAAAATTTCCTTTCTCGCTAATAAATCAACTAATTAGGCTAATATTCGATAGCGATTTGTTCTCTAGCGCAATTGGTGACAAATGTTTCCTAAAAGATAATTGATTCCTAGAAGATGACTTATATTTAGATGTATTATGAGAAGATGACTTATATTTAGAGGTATGATGGGATTGGAACGGGACACTACTCTAACCCATATCTCTCTCTAATGAGAACTCTTGATGGGATTGGAACGGGACACCCTATATCTAGAGAGGTCGGGACACTACTCTAATGAGGAGATGAGATAGAAGCGCCCTATCTATTTGAACTAAAGATTAGACACCTAACATGGTCGTTAACCGTATTCTTAAACATGGAAAAAAAGCATTGGCTTATCGAATACTTTATCAATCTCTAAAAAAAATAAGACAAAAAACAGATAAAAATCCACTAATTATTATGTGCACGATAAGTTCCAATATTATTATATTCTTCTATCCCATTCACTAAAAAAAGGGGATCTCATTTACCTATTTGCCATACTGGCAAATACTGTGTACTTCAAATATTTCATTCAATATGGGGTTGAGAATGGAACAACTCGTGAAGGGCTTAAGGTTGGACTCGAATCTTTGCGGGAACATCTCATGGTGGGGATGAATCGAGCTAAAACATCGACATGCGAGAGAAGGAAGAGAGATCATTGAATTCATTTTGAAATGTCTTAGTCAAGCTTGAGAGACTAACTCGGCGGTGAGTGGATCGGCCGAGCCACTCTATGGTTATGGGGTTGTATATCTCGAGTAAGCTCGACAAAGAGGAGACTTAGTGGGGGTCCTCAATCTTGAAAGCTTATATGGTCGCAAGCAAATTAGTAAAGAACTCGAGATCAAGCTCAACACCGAATTGAAAGATAACAAATAGAGGGAGCTTGTAGTACACCTCGGTATCTTGGCGGAGTTGATGTAGGATGGAGCTCGATGAGCCGGTGCCGAATGGAGACAATAGAGTAAGCCCAAAGACCAAGGCAAGTGAGTTTAGGTGAGGTGGTAATTGAGTTAAGCTCAACGGTTTTAACTCATGAAGGGATTGAATTTGACCGAGATGGTAAGTGTGTGGGGGATGCATTGAGCCCATGGAACAAGAGTATAGCTAAGCGGCTTAGTCGTCGAAGCCGGGGCGATAACATGAAAGGAGAAATGGCGGAGATGTTTAGCACCAACCGAGACATGAATGAAGGAAAGATCGTTGTAGAAAGCAAGCAACTCGCCCATATAGATGCGGAATTGAGGCATATGCCAACTCATGAGAACATTTTCGCCATGGTCAAGTAATGTAAGTGAGCCATGCAAGGGCTATCTGATGTATCGAGTTGGTATGCTCCTCGATGTTGAAAGGTGAAGTGAGCACATTGAGAAAGAGTGCCTCGGGTCCTCGAGTCGACCACGACATGGGAAAATTCAAAGTGTCATCCACAGGAGCTCGGGTGAGCTCAATTCACTATCACAAGGTTGGTATGGCATCAAAAAAATGAAAAGCTATTCTAAAGAGTTTGTAATCGAAATGACTCGCAGGTCACATGTACGGTGAGCCAACACAAGCTTGAGTAAAAATGACAGATTGAGCTCCCGCTCATACGACAAATATCAAGGTCGATTTGGCCAGGAGACACTATAATTAGCTTGTGATCATTGCATAGAGGCATAGTTCAAAGCATGAATAAAAGTCAAATCATCAAGTCAACTCGTGTGGCAAAGCACGTGAAAGATACATAGCACCGAGGGTGAGTCAATGATAAATGGCAAGTTGTTTTCTAGAGGTAGGGCTCAAGCTTGGAGCTCTGTGGATTTGTCAGGGCATGTCATGGAGAGATGAGCTTGGGTAAGCTCAAAACCAACTCGATGGCTTGTGCATGAACTCGGAAAGCTGAGTTAGGGATTGTGAGAGACTCGGTCGATGCATGAATCATGGAGATGAGTTCATCGCACGAGAGAGCTCGGGAATTTTACGCAAAGGCCGCGACAACTTCGCAAGAAAAATACGAGTTGAGGCCAAGTTTAAGATGGTAAGTAAAGGTGCAATCTACACTTGGAGAATTTTGAGGGTCCGCGGCCAATGGGAGAATTGAGGCGGTCGGCCAAGGCAAGACGATGTGAGATCGGGAGTCTCCGGGACCACGAGATCCAAGTTGCCAAGATGTGGGATTTAAGGCACATGAGCCGGGGAAACTCATGACTCCTTGCTTGCAAAGAGGTTGGACCCACCGAGGAAGTATGATAAGGGAGACTGGTCAACATACAACGTAGAGCCATTTGTTTCAAAGATGCTTCCTCCAATGTAATACATGGCAGCGAACTCTATGTGAAAGGCAATGAACATGTGGAGCTTGACCGACTAGCTCGTCGATTCAAAGGGAAACGTGGAAGTGAGAGACTCACTCAACCTAAAATGCAAGGAAGTGGTTAGTATAATGTGGGTCACATATTTCGGGGCACGTGTCGATGGCTCAACCCATAATGAAGTAGTTCTTAAGGAGCCATTATAACGGTTTGTGTAAAAATAAAGATCAACCAATGAAATTTCAAAGCAGTTGGGAGAGTTGTCGCATGATAGAGTCACGTGCCGAGTAGTTAGGCAACGAGCTTGTATGAAGGTGGCAATAAACAAGGAGACCACCATGCCATGTAAGAGCAAGGGGTTCACCAACCAGCTCGCCAAGTTAGCTAGTGAGCTAGTTGGTCAATCAACCTTAAACATCCCAATTTTGCATAAATGCCTCGTGGGTCCCGTCAAAAGGCCAAAATGCCTTAAAAATATATTTTTATTAAAATATTTCATTAAAAATATTATTTTTATTTAAATGGTGGATAAATTCAAATTGTTGAATTTATGGGCCATGATGGATTAATGCAATTAATAATGTAATTAAATATGTAGGTCATCATGTGCTACATTTTGGCCCAGAATTTTTGATTCCTCCGCTCTTCTCTCTCAGGTGGATTTTCTATAAATGTAAAGGAGGAACTCATTTCAAAGGGTTAGACATATTTTCCAAAATTCCTCTCTTTCTGCAAGCTAGTCTATTGTGGATTGTGGGAACTTTCAAGCCTCTTTTCCAATATTGTAATGGCAAATATTGCCTATGTAATGATGCATTGTGCACATGATTGAAGTAATAAGAAATTGTGTTCTATGACTAATTATTAGTCCTTTCATCATGTTTTGTTGCTTCATTGTGCCTTTCTCATGCTTGTAGGTATACTATGCAATTTCAAGTTTCCATTACAGATTTTGGGAGTTTTGTGCTTATTTGGGAGTGAAGTTCTATATGTGGTTGGGTTGTGATGATTGTTCATCCTTCTTCACTGGAAAATCAAAAACTTGTCTAGTAAAACCCTTTCTTGGTGCATCACCACTTCTAGTATAATTTTTACTTTTTGCAAATCTTTCTCTCTAAATCCCATGAAAATATTAGTGTAGGTCTAGTTAGCTATTTTATTGCATTAGAAGTAGTGTTGTGTTTAGTTTAGGAAGAGGAAGATGAACTTCTTCGGAGGTTCATCTTGAGAAAAAGTCCCACAGCTTGAGAGGTGATCCCATGTTACCCAATCACACTAAATGCCCTATCCATCACTTGGCCATTTAGAGGGTGCAATGATTTAGCGATAATAGTTTTTAAGCACCACGGTGGGACAAAGAGAGAGGGTACTTCTCTTCACACTTACATTAATCAAAGTACTTGACCACTCCATATCTTTGCATTTTGGATCTCAAAGTGTGTTAACTTATGCTAACAATCTAGATGATATGTTCTTCAAAGCAAGGAAACTATCGACATATTGAGTTATCCTTGTCTCCTCCAAGGAGAAGGCGAAAGGGTATTTCAACATCACCGATTCATAACATCACCTTGTAGGGGTCATTCAACTCCCCCGTCACGGAATGCTTTCTCCACCGGGAATAATCAACCTCTCGTTGGTATGGCAGCCCCGCAAAGAACCAAGTTTTTCCTCATTTCAATGCAACCAATCCTCTCTAGTTAGCTCAACATGATCCTATACCGGTGCGGAACTCAAAAATTTACCCTTCTACATAGGGGAAACTCATATTACTCATGTGGAACATATTCTTGATGTGGCTAACATTTGCGTAGTACATAATATTATAGAAGACAACATTGCGGTCAGACTCCTTGTTACTTCCTTCAAGGGAAAATCACTTCAGTGGTTTCGTGGGTTAGAAGTTGGCACTATAACCACTTGGGATGAATTGGGAGAAAAACTCTGCAAATAATTCGAAGACAAGAGTGACCACTGTCGCTCATGGAACAACTTACTACCATAAAGAGATCTCCTCAAGAGTACATGAGTGATTTCAACTTCCGATTCCAAAATACTTGGAATAGAATTCCGACACTCATAAAGCCTTCTCATAATAATGCATTCTTGTACTATTTATGAGCCTTGAACATCGATGTAGCATTCTTGATCCGGTCCATGGGAGGGACTACATTGCCTAATGCCTATGAAATTTCTATAAGAGTGGAGAATGCTTTGATTCAAGTTGGAAAGATAGCTCCAAGACCATCGATGTTGTTGCATCCGAAGCTCCCAAATAACCAACCTACTATTACTCCTCTTCCAATAGCTTCCAAATAACCATTCAATCTGTACCCACCCCTTCAAATTATCTAGTTGAGGTCAAGTCACTGCTACAAATTTTTGGGAATGAACTCGTAGCACTCAAGAGGAAACAGTCTCAATATGCTCATCCTTACCAATCCCATAATCAAAAGTACCAGGCTAACCTCCCACCTTATCAAGGAAATAATTAGTCACAAAATAAAGCTGCAAATGTCAAGCCTCTAAAATTTAAGAATCTCTCTTGCTCGCTAGCTCTTCTAGAGCCTCTTGTCTTGGTCTAGAATAGTCTAGTTCAAGACTATGAATGGTGTTATCCTTGTTTTCAACCCCACAATTAAAATATTTTCCCCAATGGAGTTCTTAGCCAAGCCCTTATGGTTCAAAGTGTATCTACTCTACTAGAGCCAATAGAAAGTTCATCTACGCAGAAGCAACAAATCAACCATAGGCCCCTAAAGAAATTGTTTTGTTAAATTGGTGTTATCCAAAATAAGCCCCTTGCTTATTTTTGGCTAACTCTCTTTCATTTCTTCCTTCCTTGTGCCTCAGTCAAATTTTTTTACTTTTTAGGCACTCAAAATTTTCTAGAAATGGTTTCATTGGATAGAGAATCTTCTTAGCTTTCCAGAAAGGTAAAGTTTTCCCTCTAACTCCTTGTATTTTGCAAGTTATGGCTTGGCGGAGTTTTGGAGGGAAATTTTCCCTAGGAAGGTCCTGCACCTAATCGAGAGAGTGCTACATGGGTGGAATGGCGGGGAGCGGAGGTAAGTTAGAAAATTTTCCCAAGGGTTAGCATGGGTGAAAAGGAAAATTTTGGTCCGAAGGCTCTCACCAATGAAAAGCTACCACATGTCCAAAGGTCGGTAGGAGTCGGAGCGGCGGAGCGAATTTTGGCTTTTCGCCAAAATCGTTAAGGGATGAAAAGTTAAAACCCGACCCAAAAGCCCGTAACCAATAGGGGCATGCCACGTGTCCTAATCTCGGAGGAGGTTGGGGGTGTGGGGAAAACTCAACAATTTTGCTAAGTGTTGCAAATGGTGAGAAGGAAGATTTGTTCCCACGGGCTTGTAGAGGGAATAGAGTTGATTCAAGCCCACGCGAATCAGAAGATGACACATGTCCATGAGGCCGGAGGGAGCGGGGCATGGGAGAACTTTTGAATTTTTGACAAAATGTTTCCAAAGGGTGCAAAGGAGAATTTTTTCCCTGTGGGCCTGCAGGGGGAAGAAAGCTAGCTAAGGCCTGCGCCCAATCAGAGAGCACAGCGTGGCATCGGAGCGGCGGGGTGCGAAGCGATAAAGGAAAATTTTCCAAAATCTCAAAAGGCGTAAAATGATCGTGTGAAGCCTACATCTAATCAGGACATGCCACGTGGCATCAGAGTAGTGGGGGTGAAACTTTTTGGGAAAATTTTCCAAAAATTCAAAAAGGGGAAAATTTTAAACTTTTGTCCTGCCAACCCATTTTTGCCCTATTTTTGCCCTAAATCTTCAGAAGGGCATAACTTTTGATCCAGAGCTCAGATTTTCACGTTCTTGGTGTCATTGGAAATATGGTGAAATTATCTACATGATGAAGGGTCCAATTTTGTATTTTGATGGAGAATTGTGGGAGAAAATGGAGAAACATCCCTGGCACAGGAAAAAACACAGAATTGACTTTCAACCACCAAATTTAATGAAGTATGGTCATTTTCTTGGATCTGCAGAACAATGTACTTCTAAGTATGGGTTCATCCATGAATCCCATAACTCTCGCAGTGAAATTTGAGGGATTGGTTGGTGGTTGAGTTCATAAATCTATTTTTCCCACTTTTTTGCTTTCTCTCCTTCTGCTTGACCATTAAAAGCCAGATTTGGCTCATTTGTAAAGGGTTGGACATATTTTACTCTTGCAAGCTCTCTTTTCTTCCTTAAGGTGGATTTTTAGAGTTTCATACCTTTCATATAGACTACAACATGTATTTTGCCTCCTGGCCATTGTAATGCATTGTATTGGACTTGGGAATGATAATGTATGTTCTGTGATTGATTTTCTCAATCCTCTCATGTGTTTATCATTGTCTTTTGATCTCTCATTACATTCTAGCAATATGTGCATATTTTGTGTTGTATTTCTTATGATCTGTGTCAATTTTGCAAAGTAGATGTTCACCACTCCCTTGGTGTATCACCACTTTCACTTAGTTTTATTTCTTTTGCATCCTTTATCTCTATCTCCTTGGAATTTAGAGTAGGATCTAGTATTAAACCTCTGCAAAGTTCATGCATATACCTGATCAGAGGAGTGAAGGAACTAGCCTTTAATCTGGAGATTTTTTCCCAATTTTGCAAGTCCCACACTTGGGGAAAAGATTCAATGTTGTGCAATCACACTAGATGTCCATTATCAAACTAGAAATCTGAGAAAACATCTAGGGGTGTTGCTGATTTACACTAACATTTTTGGCACACCGGTGGGACCTTAGAGGTCTTCATCTTCATTACAACAAAGTTGATGTGCTTTTGTTGTAATTTCTTGCTTGAAAGATCCCTGATTTGCACATCTAGGTGACTCCAAAGAGAAAAAATCAACTGGTTTTAGCAGTCCAAGTTTGAAGATTCATGAGAAGGATCCAAACAAGGTCAAGGGTTAGAGAAGAGGATTGTGTCTGCGAGTATTTGCAGGTATCAGGGAAGAAGAAGACAAAGAGGAAGAAGGATTCAAAGGTATCCATCTCCACCGAACAAAACTCTATCAACTCCTCCACTTGGTAGACCTTTCACCCAATAAACAAGGGTTCTCATGCCAATCATAATGGCACATCACAACCCTTATGTCAACTTCATTGGCAGCAGCCCACTTTCTCTCAATGCACAAAATCTAGTTCTAGTTGCAACATTGAATAACATTCCATACTTTACTGGAGAAAATCAGACCACTCCTGGTGATCATGTTAAAGACATTGCTAATGTTTGTGCAATCCATGAGATTGTTGAGATGTAAATTGTTGTCAAATTGTTGGCATCTTCATTCAAAGGGAAAGCCTTGCAATGGTTCAGGAGCCTTGGGCAAGCTCTATCCAAAATTGGAACCAGTTGTGCATAGCTCTCCATGAGTAGTTTGGAGAAAAGGGAGATAATTTGTCTCTACTAGAACAATTGACAACTATCAAGAGAGCTCCCAATGAGCAGCTAATAGACTTCAACTTCAAATTTCAAAGGACCTGGGATAGAATCCCAGTGGCAGTAAGGCCAACAGCTGAAGGTGATTTCTTATACTATCTCAAAGCTTTAAATTCTGATATTTCTATGTTAATTCAATCCATGGGAGGTACAACTATACCTGCAACTTATAACATTGCCATTAGGGCTGAAAATTGTTTGATTCAAGCTGGTAAGCTAGCTCCTAGGCCTCCCATGCCCTTGTATCCAAACTTGGAAAGCCCAAGCACTAGTCAAGCACCTACTTTAGCTCTTATTCCCACTCCTAGAAATCAGAGTTCAAATGAAACTTCTACTTCATCCTCTAGTGCCTCAAATGAACTTCAAGAAGTCATGAAACAATTACAAAATTTAGGCAATGAGTTGGTTAGACTAAAGAGGCAAAACAAAAGTTTTAGACCTTCTTATCAGTCTCAAGCTCAGCCTAATAGGCAACCATATCAGCCTAATAGGCCACCCAATCCAACTGCAAATCAAAATCAAGTAAGGCCTCCTGCTAATAGACCATTTCAGCCCTATAACCCCAATGTTGCATCTACCTCTAAAGCCTTAGTGCCAGTGCAAAACAATATAGCACAAGAGTATGATTGGTGTTTCCCATGTAATGAACCTCACAACCAGTCTATGTGCTTCAATGGTGCTTTGAACCAAGCCTTGATGGTGACAACAACTGGCGTAGAGGGTGAGGTGAGCCAAGAAACAAACCAACAACAAGGAACATCTCAGCAAAATACAACTCCAAATGAGACTACACTTGTGAATTGGCAAGTTGAGGATTTTTGTGGTATGAATCAAACAATTTCTCAGAATGTAGCAGCTAACACAAGGTCAAAGAAGAGGAATATTGGTGAAGGGTAGTCATTAACTCTAGGTGATCCACAACCTTCCACCACTCCACAAAGTGTTGGCAAGAAAATGTAGTTCCAAATGTGCAAGGGCAGCCCAAGCCACCTTCTAGACCAGCTCAAATGTCAGTTGTTGTAGCCCATGTACAAGAAAAGAGTATGCAGGCTAGGGGTAGCAAAGAGATGTTTCATCCCCATTTAGCATCATTGAACAAATGAAGAAGAAAATGTGAATATATCTATGTGGGAATCACTATCCATCCCAGGCCAAAGGGATCTTCTACAAGCTACCATGAAGAAGGGTCAACCTCAAATTAGCAAGCTCATATGCAAGAGAAGGTACTCACAAATACGTCTCAACCTTAAGGGAAACATGGAGGACAACAAGGTAAAGTCTTGAAACCCCCTCCATTCTATGTTTCATTGGTCATTGGGGATAAACTAGTACACAATTGTATGATTGATTCTAGGGCAAGTAGTTCTGTAATGCCCAAGCAAATAGCTGATCAACTGGGTCTCCAATATGAAGTCATATCCAAAGGGGTGGTGTAACTGGATGGGACAACAGTAACAATAGTGGGAGTAATTAAATATTTGAGCCTTACTTTGCATGCATGCCCCAATGTCACTGTGTTGCAAGATGTGTCAGTGATAGATTTACCACCACTTTTTTCCCTATGTTTGTCAAGGGATTTCACTAGCTAGAATTAGAGGCTACTTATCTACTGATTGGTCACACATGTTGTTTAGAACAAGATATGGAACTAAGGCCACAATTAGGTCTAAACCTATTGCAAACTTTCACATTGAGCCTCATACTCCAAGCCAAATCAATGCCAATTGTTCAACATTTGATCAAGAGGATTATCCAAGCACATAGATGAAGTTGACACCAAAGTTGGAAGCATCCCAAATTTGAATCTTGATGAATGGGCAAGCAAGGTACATGCTTTTGATCCCTACAAGGAAATAGAGGAATCTGAACTAGGAGTTTATTGCATGCATGAAGAAAATCAGCCTATTCCTAGCATCACCAAGCTAGACCATAAGGATGACAATGAGGTATGACAACTATTCTTTGATGGATCAAGAAGTAGACAAGGTGCAGGTGGGGGAGCTATGCTTGTTTCACCTCAAGGCATTAAATATTATTCAGCTTTTAGATTTCAGTTTGCATGTTCTAACAACACTGCTGAATATGAAGCTTTGATACAAGGATTGCATTGGTCAAGGAAAAGAGGTATCAAAAACTTACAAGTCTTTGGTGATAGTGAGCTGATTGTTAATCAAGTTAAAGGGTAACATGCTGCCAAAAATGACCTGCTCAAGTGTTATAAGAATAGGGTGTGGGACCTCATTGAGGATTTTGAAGGCTTTGGCATCAATTCCATCCCTAGGAAAGAAAACCAAGCTGTTGATAGACTTGCAGTAGTTGGGGCAGCCTTTGATGTTGTGGAAAGTATCAAGGAAGATAAAGTGCAGCCAAGCATTCATGTGATTGTAAGGCCATTAGTGCTAGACAATAATGTAAGTTGGCAAGTGTTTGAGAGTGACCAACAAATCATCAATTTCTTGCAAGAAGAAGTTGAGTTCTCAGCCAAAAATCAGGAAAAGTTAGAACAACAGTATGGTGATCAAGTAGTACAGCTAAGAACCAACAAACTGCCAAAAGGACTTGTCACCTTGGAGTCCATCTTTAATCCTAATGATCAATTTAGGAAAGAGAAAGCAAACATCCAAGTCAAGGGAGAAGATTCAAAGTGCCCATCTCGGTGGGAGAAGGAAAATCACTTCAAATTGGTAAAGTGGCAACCAAGCAAGAAAGGTATGAGTTCATGCAACTTTTGCCAAGAGTTCTTGGATATATTTTCTTGGAGCTATGAAGACTTGAGAGGTTTCAATCCCAAGCTAGCTCAACATACAATTGAATTGGATCCAAGTGCTAAGCCCATCAGGAAAAAGCAAAGGCCAGTCAATCCACACATGGAGCCTCTCATGAAGAGGGAATTGAATAAGTTAATAGAGGCAAGTATCATATTTCCCATCAAGCATTCTAGCTGGGTAGCAAACTTGGTTCCAGTTAGAAAGAAGAGTGGAGAAATCAGATTGTGTGTAGACTTTAGAGATTTGAATAGAGCATCCCTCAAGGATCATTACCCACTTCCTTCTATGGAGCAAATTTTGCAAGTTGTTGCTAGCTCTGAGAGGTTTTCATTGCTAGATGGTTATTCAGGGTATAATCAGATCATGGTAAAGGAGGATGATTAGTTCAAAACAACCTTCACCACCAAATGGGGGACTTATGCATATAGAAAAATGCCATTTGGGCTATCCAACATTGGAGCTACCTTCTAAAGGGCAATGGATATGGCGTTTAAGGGATTGATCAACAAAATGGTGCTGATATATCTAGATGATATTACTGTATTTTCTAAAAGTGTAGCAGATCATCTCTTTCATTTGAGACAAGTGTTCCAAAGATGTAGAAGATTTGGGGTATCCTTGAATCCCAAGAAATGTATTTTCCTAGCTCATGAGGGAAAGCTCCTAGGCCACATTGTTTCCAAAGAAGGATTAGAAATTGATCCAGAGAGGGTTGAAGCAATAAAAGCACTACCATTACCAAGTCATAAGAAGGCCCTTCAAAGTTTCTTGGGAAGAATCAATTTTGTTCGGAGGTTTGTTCCAGATTTTACAGCCCTTGTCAAGCCAATAACTATGATGTTAAAGAAAAGTATGGCTTTCAAATGGACAGCTAAAGGTAAG
Organism: Taxus wallichiana var. yunnanensis; assembly: GCA_018340775.1. NCBI lineage: Eukaryota > Viridiplantae > Streptophyta > Pinopsida > Cupressales > Taxaceae > Taxus > Taxus wallichiana. The sequence goes on from CM031235.1 coordinate 186,572,919, forward strand.
GAAAGTTTTGAGGCAATCAAAGAGGCAATCTCACAAGCTCCAACTCTCATTAACCCAAATTTCTCTAAGGACTTTATCCTTTATGCATTTGGAGGTGATGATACAATTTCTACAATTTTAGTACAATGAGAACAAAGAAAATGTAGAGCAACCAATTGCCTTCTTTAGCCAAATCTTGGAGGACTATGAGGTGAGGTATTCTTTCATTGAGAAGCATGTTCTTGTAGTGATTAGGAGCTTGAAGAAATTTAAGCATCTAGTTTCAAACAACAAGGTTCAACTGTTGGTTTCTCATGTGGGAGTTAAGGACTTCCTCCTCAACAAAGACCTAAATGAAAAACATGCAAGGTGGATTACTCGTGTCATGGAGTATGACATTGAGATCAAAGTCACCAAGCTGGTCGAGGAAAGGGATTATGTGAACAGTTGGTCTTGAGAAAATCAATGGAAGCAAGCAATGGGAAGGATGTTGTTTTGGTGTTGCAAGACAACCAAGAACCAAGAAGCATTCAAGAAGAGAATGATGGTGTGCTCACTCCTTGCTGGACCCAAGACATAATGCACTTCCTACAAACAGGCCTATGCCCTCTAGAGATGAACAAAACCAAGAGAAGACACTTCAGATTGTAGGTTGTCCCATATGCACTTGTTGATGGTGTCTTGTTCAAGAAGGATGTAAATGGAGTGTTGCTGAGATGCATTGGGACAAACCAAATTAATAGAATGCTAGAAGAGTTCCATGGTGGATCAGTTGGGGGTCATTTTTCTCCAAGAGTGACAGCCCTCAAGATCATGAAGGCTGGCTATTATTGGCCCAAGGTTTTTGGTGATTGTTATGCATGGATCAAGAGGTGTAAAAATTGTGCATTCTTCACAGGCAAGGAAAGATTAGCTGCCCTTCCATTGCACCCAATTTCAGTTGACCAGCCATTCATGCAATGGGGTTTGGACTTCATTGGAGTCATTAACCCAAACTCAAGCCAAGGACACAAGTGGATTCTAACAGCAATAGACTACTTCACTAAATGGACTAAGGAGGTGGTGGCACTCAAAGAGGCAAATGAATCTAGCATTCTAGACTTCTATGAGGGGATAGTAACCAGATTTGGTATACCTGCCACTATAATATCAGATAATGCTTTGGAATTCATAGGATCAAAGGTAACTGAATGGGCTGTTAAAAATGGGATTTATCTGAGCACTTCATCAAATTATTACCCTCAAGGTAATGGCCAAGCTGAGTCTACCAACAAGAACTTATTAAAGATCATCAAGAGGACTCTTGATGAAAATCAGAGGACTTGGCACACCAAATTGAAATCAGCCTTGTGGGCTGATAGGATAACTCCCAAGAGATCCACAGGTAACTCTCCATTCTAGACTTGTTTATGGAAGAGAGGCAATCTTGCCCATGTCACTTGAGTTGCCAATGTTGGAACTCATGAAGCAATTAGAGTTGTTGGAGTTTGAACCCATGGAGGTTAGATATGTAGAATTGATGGAGCTCTAAGAAATCAGAGAACATGCAACCCAAGCAATGGAGAAGGACCAAGCCTTGATCAAGAGAACCTTTGATAGGAAAGCTAAGGCTAGAACCTTCCAAGTTGGAGATCTAGTGTTGAAATGGGATGCAAACCGAGAAAAGCCAGAAGGCATTCAAAGTTTGATGCCATTTGGAGTGGCCCCTACATGGTCACAAAATGTAAGAACAACAATGCCTTCCAATTGTCTACATTGGATGGTGGAGAACTGCAGATTCCAGTTAATGGAATCCATCTAAAGCATTGCTACTAGAAGGAAACTCTCCACCTTGTACATATTAGCTTAGATTTTCATTCCTCCAAGTGCTTGTGCACATTGTTTTGTTGTAGCTTAGTTTTACATTTCCCTAAGTGCTTTGGCACAAGCTTGTTGTCCCAAGGATGCATTTTGGCAGACCATGTTCCAGATCAAGTGATGTTCTACTCTCACAATCTTTCTTCTTGGAATTTTCTAATGAGTTGGGGGTACCAAGTAGTTAATTTTATGACTCCATGCCCAATGGATTGTTTTAGGCAACTAGTAACTTCATCTAGTAGGCTAGATGACCCCTCTGAGTCACCAAAATTGTTATCCAAAATAAGCCCCTTGCTTATTTTTGGCTAACTCTCTTTCATTTCTTCCTTCCTTGTGCCTCAGTCAATTTTTTTTTTTTTTTACTTTTTAGGCACTCAAAATTTTTGGAAATAGTTTCATTGGATAGAGAATCTTCTCAGCTTTCCAGAAAGGTAAATTTTTCCTTCTAACTCCTTATATTTTGCAAGTTATGGCTCATGGAGTTTTGGAGGGAAATTTTCCCTAGGAAGGTTGTGTGCAATCGAGAGAGCGCCACGTGGCGGTGGAATGGCGAGGAGCAGAGGTAAGTTAGAAAAATTTCCCAAGGGGTTAGCGGGGGTGAAAAAGGAAAATTTTGGTTTGAAGGCTCGCTAATGAATGAAAAGTTGCCATGTGTCCAAGGGGTCGGCGGGAGTCGGGGTAGCGGAGAGGAATTTTGGCTTTTGCCAAAATCGTTAAGGGATGAAAAGTTAAAACCGACCCAAAATCCCACAACCAATAGGGGCACGCCACATGTGTCGAGTCTCGGCGGAGGTCGAGGGCGGGGAAAAATTAACAATTTTTCCAAGTGTTGCAAATGGCGAGAAGGAAGATTTGTTCGCGGGCCTATAGAGGGAAAAGAGTTTATTCGGGCCCACGTGAAAAGAAGATGACACATGTCCATGAGGTCGGCGGGATTCGGGGCACGAGAGAAATTTTGAATTTTCAACAAAGTGTTTCTAAAGGGTACAAAGGAAAATTTTGGCTGTAGGCCCTTGGGTGAAAAAGCTAGCTAAGGCCCATGCCCATTCAGAGAGCACCACATGGCATCGAGAGCGGCGGGGCGCGGAGCGATAGAGGAAATTTTCCAAAATCTCAAAAGGTGTAAAATGATCATGTGAAGCCCACATCCAATCAGGACATGCCACATGGCATTGAAGTGGTGGGGGCAGAAATTTTTGGGAAAATTTTCCAAAAAATCAAAAAGGGGAAAATTTTAAACTTTCGTCCCGCTAACCCATTTTTGCCCTTTTTTCCCTAAATCTTCAGAAGGGTATAAATTTTGATCGAGCTTATATTTTGTATTTTGTATTTTGTGAAATTCGGAAAGATGGTGAAATTCTCTACATGATGGAGGGTCTAATTTTGTATTTTGATGGAGAATTGTGGGAGAAAATGGAGAAATTTCCTGGCACGGAAAAAACATAGAATTAACTTTTAACCACCAAATTTAATGAAGTATGGTCATTTTTTTGGATTTGCAGAACAATGTACTTCTAAGTATGGGTTCATCCATGAAGCCCATCACTCTACAGGTGAAATTTGAGAGATCTGGTTGGTGGTTGAGTTCATAAATCTCTTTTACTGTGTTTTTGCTTTCTCTCCTTCTGCTTGACCATTAAAAGCTAGATTTGGCTCATTTGTAAAGGGTTGGACATATTTTTCTCTTGCAAGCTCTCTTTTCTTCCTCAGTAGGTGGATTTGTAGAGTTTCATACCTCTCATATCAGACTACAACACGTATTTTCCTCCTAGCCATTGTAATGCATTGTATTGGACTTGGGAATGATAATGTATGTTATGTGATTGATTTTCTCAATCCTCTCATGTGTTTATCATTGTATTTTGATCTCTCATTACATTCTAGCAATCTGTGCATATTTTTTGTTGTATTTAATTATATCGTGTCGATTTTACAAAGTAGATGTTCACCACTCCTTTGGTGTATCACCACTTTCACTTAGTTTTATTTCTTCTGCATCCTTTATCTCTGTCTCCTTGGAATTTAGAGTAGGATCTAGTATTAAACCTCTGCAAAGTTCATGCATATACCTAATCAGAGGAGTGAAGGAACCAACCTTTAATCTGGAGATTCTTTTCCCAATTCTACAAGTCCCACACTTGGGGAAAATATTCAATGTTGTGCAATCACACTGGATGTCCATTATCAAACTAGAAATATGAGAAAACATCCAGGGTGTCTGCTGATTTGCACCAACAATTGGCAAGTGGAAGATTTTGTGGGTTGAATGAAATTCTTCACCAAAGTAGCAACAAATACTTACTCTAAAAAGAGTGCAATGGAATCCCCACCTTCTTCACTAATCAAGTATCTACTTACATGACCTCGGCCATAAGTGGTGTGATGCGGCCTAGAATTTACTATGAATAACCCAGCGTGCTAGAACATCACTCACCCTAAGTTGAGCACTCACCCAAAGCACATAAAGGTACGAGGTCCCTCTTTAGAGTTCTTTATACATGATGTTAGCATGATGAAGTTTTATCATATTGATTCATAACCAAACATAAACATTCCATAGTACATAAACCAGATCTAGATCTCAGAGAATCATGAACTAAACAATAACTATAATAAGATTAACCATACAAGAACTAGTTATGTCTAATACCATTATCTGACCAATATACTCCATTGCATTAAACACTATAAAATACAAAAGCTTCTTACACTATAAAGTATCTCCATGAGTTATGTGCGCATCAAAACCAACAACATGACTCTACAATAATTCACCACCTACTAAACTACACAAGTTCAATACATATTTATAGAGGTGGGGACTTGCCCTTCACCACCCACGCACTTCTCAAAATAGGTCGCATGCTAATAATAGCCATGTGCATTTACAATAGCATGCACAACATGCAAGTGTTCTTACAATAGGTGTCTTATAGTTATCTCTAAGAAGAAATCATATTATTATCTTAAACTATGCATGATGCTTATCAGCCACTTGTTCCTAAAATACCATTGTGTGTAGCACAATTCTTCATCTCTATGTGTACTCCACACGCTATCTCCAAAAATAGCCCTTATCCACAAAAATGGCTAAGTCCTAAGCCAAAGTGTTCTAGCATGCATTTCCTTTCCTATCTTCCCACACCTTCAAATGTGCCTTGTTCCCACGCGTGCATCCTTTGTGTGTCTTCTCCTTAGAGAAACATTTTGTCTTCTCAACATTACCCCACACTAAAGTACATTGTCATCCCAACAATGGGAATTCTTTATGATGTTCCCAATAAAAAGAATAAGTAATGAAAGAATGAATGAAACACGTAAAAAGAATGAATTTTTACTTTGTAGCACCCTCTTCTTCAACTAGAAGGATTAACTCTGGATATTTAGTTTTGATTTTAGCCTCCAATGTTTGTTAATCACTTAGCGCGGTTCTTTTTTTCTCCAGAATATCTGTGGCTATGACATCTAATTCATCCTGAGTGATCTTCTCTTTCTCATTCTGTAGCACCCAGATAACATTGGCCATACTTGACATCATTCCCTCCATGAGGTTCATCGTTGTGTTATGAGTTTCCCAATCTCATCAATTTTATCCTTGTGCAGATCCTGGGCTATTATGAGGGCTTCACACTTTTGTTTTACCAGTGCTAATCTTTATGTGTGCCCAAGTGTCTCATCTTTCATCACCTTCAAAACTTCATTGTCCTCTACTAAAGTTCTAATCCTTATTATTACTTCTAGCACAACACATAAATTGAGAGCTTGGTCGGCTTTCTTCACTCATCTTTCAAGGTTTTGAGCAAGGCCTCATATGTTCAAATTTTTCTAACAATAGTGGCCCTTACTATTTCTACATCTTGTTCAGAGTCTTTTGGTGTGGGAATCTAAATTGGTCCAGTCATCTAATACCAAATTGACCAAAGTGCACACATAATGCATAGCAGAAGGAAATTTTTAGGAACCTGAGATTCTAGATGAGGCCTTATTTTAAGAATGTGATCACCAAGTTCCTTAGCCATGCTAATGAAGGCATCATTCTTTGCATGTTCTCATTTGTTATCTTCTTTTATGTTTGCTATCTCTATAGTTTTATCCTTGTTATCTTCAAGAAGTGCTCGAATGGTGGCAGCCTTATCAATGTTCCCCATGGCACCTCAGCGGATACCTTAACCAGGCATTGTTTACCTACTCATCTAACATTACAGTGGGTTTTATTGTCATGTGCCTTCTCGGGGTGCCTTCTTCACTCTTCGCGAGACACAAGACTCTTCACACATGTCAAAATCTGGTTCGTCCATATGAGTCTGCATGGACCAGGATAATTATTTCCTTGTGCACATAGTAGCCATATTTGGCTCTATCACCTCCCACCCATATAACTCTTTAAGGCCTACAATGCTCTGAAACTAGGTGCGAACTATTTTTCTTGTGTCCTCATCATAGCCCATATTAGGGACAACATATTCTTCACTTGTTCTCTCTTTTTTTCCTTAGCCCCTTAAGAACACAGGCGCAAGGTCTAAAGTTGGCCCTTCTCCTTCTTGAGTAGTAATGGGTGCACTAGGTGGCTCGCCCACAAATTCCTCTGCTTCTTTCACCCCTTCCTCATCATCTCTCATCTCTTCATCTCGGGGTTCCTCCACATCTTCAGGTTGAACCGGGGTTCCTGGTGCACTCTCTCCGATTCCTCATCCTCATTAAGCTTCAGCTTTCTTCTTCTCTTTCTCTCGGGTGCTTATTTTTGAGGGGAGAGTTGAGGTGACCTTCATAAAGGTTGAGATGTTCCTATGCCTTGGGTTCTGGTTCTTCTGAACACCTTCTTGAACTGGCATTCCTCGTGGACTGTGTCCACATCCAAGTCTTCCTCTTTTCTTTGCGGTGTGGCGAGAATATTTATGCGCTCAATTTCTTCTTTGTCGGTGGGTTGCCTTTGGCCTCATTGGTCCAAGCCTCCACTATCCTCGTTAATTTCTTCTTCCTCATATTCTTCTAAGGTCAAGGCAGGATTTGGAGCTGCCACATTTTCAATTGTATGCTTTCCTTTAGGTGGCCTTTAAAGATAAACTCATTCTCCATGTACTTGCTGATCTCACTAACTGCCAACTTTGGAAAATTCAAAAAATCCCAATTATTCGTTTCATTTACTTTCTTAGAAATAACAAAGAAAGCTAGTGAATGAACTTGAATTGTGCTTAGAAACAATAAAAGTGCAAGAAAGGAAAGAATCCACAGATCATGAACACCAACAATTTTATTATGGAAACCTTCAAAGGAGGAAAACCGATCGGGAAGGGTAATTTCTCTTGCTTCCCACTTCTATTGGCCAATTCAAATCAAGTACAAAATTTACAATAAGTAGGAAAGGGAAGTAGATAATATCTCAACACTTCCTTTCAATTACTTGTTTGCTCTGTCTCAAACTCCTTTCTTCTACAAAATTACAATTTCCAGCACTAAGACTTCTTGCTCACTTGCTCTCATGCTTCGATGATCTTCTACACTTCTATAATCATGTATTTATAGCCTTTCTCATGTCCTCCCATGCACTGGAGAATGGGAAAGGTCATGAAGGTGAAGGGAGGCGAACACCCTTTCAAATTCGAAAGCTATTTGTTTTGAATTTTACTTTCTATCCATAATGGATAAGACCGCCGCCCTATGCAGATAGGTGGTTTTGTAACCACCGCCCTAGCTGAGTGGTGGTTCTATGACCACCGCCTAATCCGCACAAGGCAGCGGTCATGTTACTTTAAATATAGAACCTCGGTTAATGTTTTTCTTCCTTGTGCTGACTATTTCGATGAAGTAGAGTTTTCTGGATCCCTATGGATCACACCTCCCCTTATTAGGAGGATTTTGGTCCCACAAAAGCTTAGTGGGGGAGTAGATGAGGAAACAATTCCCTCACTTGCTCCTTTGAATACCACCTGGGCCTGCCTTGGTGTCTTTCCTTTCAGTCCAATATGCCAAGACTCTTGTGGGCCTCTTCTAGTCTCTCTGACCTTCTGCTGTAGTACTACATCCTCCTCCAATTTTCCTCATGAGTCCAAGATGCAATCCTTGATGGAAGGTAGAAACTATAGTTCTTCATCTTCATCCAACATGGATGGCTCATATAGGTGCAAGTTCTCACAGTTTACTATAGAGTACATCCTCATGAATGATGGAAAATCAAGTCGAAAAGCATTTTCTCCAATCTGCTCCAATATGGTGAAAGGTCCATATCGTAGTGGCTTGAGCTTCCGTGCTTGACCTTGTAGTCTCTCCTTGCTCAAGTAAAGCCAAAATTTATCTCCAACATGAAGCTTGTGTTCCCTTCTATGCTGATCATGCCTAGCTTTATACTTAGCTTGAGATTTCTCTAGCTATTCTTTGACCTTGAGATGGATTTTCCGGATCCTCTCAATAAATTTGTTTTCTCTAGTCACCTCTGTGTCTTGTGTATCCTCCTCATCCTACTATCCAACTGCTATGTCTAGTGGATTTATAGGTAGATATCCCAAACATGCTTCAAATGGTGACTTCATGGTGGATGTGTGTACTGCCCGATTGTAGGAATGTTGAATGTAGGCTAAGGACTCATCCCAAGTCCTTGGGTACTTACTATTATACCCTCTAATCAATTGTACCAAAGTCCTGTTTACCACCTCTATTTTTCCATCCTGTCTACGAATGGAATGTTGTGCTCCTCTGCAATCTGGTATCCATCTTGTCCCACAATGTAGTCCAAAACTTCCCCAAGAATCTGGAATCCCTGTTAGAGACAATAGAATTTGGCAAACCAAAATGCACCCATACATTAGCAAAGAAAAGATCTACTACCTCATGTGCTTTCACTATCTTTTACATGCCATAAGAATACACATTTTAATAATTCTATCAACAACAACATAGAGATAGTCATGGCCATGTTTAGACATAAGTAATCCTCCTACAAAATCCATAGAGATGTCCTCCCACGGATGAGTAGGTACTGGTAAAGGCATATACAAACCTTCCTTCCTAGTCTTTGGCTTGCTAGTACAACAAATTTTACATCCACGAATAAATTTTGATACTTCCTCTTGCATATTGGGCCAATATACATACCTTTGCAAGTGGGTTATAGTCTTACCAACACCAAAATGTCCCGCTACTTTTGAGGTATGTGCTTCCCTCATCAATAGAAGTCTTTCTTCTTTAGGCACACAAAGTTTTCCCCATCGGTAGAGCAGCCCGATCCTTGAGATAAAAATCTTCAATCCCCATCCTTTCAGCCCCTTGGGACTGCAACTTTTGAAATGTCACCCCAAAGTCTTTGTCTTGGGCATATGCCTCTTCGTATGCTTCCTTCGTGAAGGGCTCGATCTGAGAAATAGTGGCCAAGTAGGAGAGTTTCTCCTATGTGGGTGGCCTAGACAACATGTCTGCCACCACATTTGTACTACCTTTCTTGTATTTGATCACCAAATGGAACTATTGAAGGAACCCCATCCATTTGTAGTGCCTTGCCTGCTGCAATTTAGATTGTGCTTGCAAATATTGGAGAGGTTTGTGGTCAGTGTGCACAATAGTTTCTTTACCCATCAAATAGTGTTTCCATTTTTTAATTACCTGAACTAGTGCATACATTTATTTATCATATACTAAATATCCTTTAACTTCTGAAGTGAAAGTTTCAGAATGATAACATATGGGTTTACCTCCCTGAAGCAACACTGCGCCCATCGCGTAATCACTGACATCTGTCTCTACTTCAAAAGGCTGCTGCAAACTAGGAAGAGCAAGTACTAGAGCATGACTAATCTTGTATTTTAGTAACTCAAAGGATTTGTCTTGTTCCTTACCCCATTCAAAACCCTTACTCTTTGCGGCCACTGTGTGTAGAGGTGCTGCAATCACGGAGAAGCCCGAAATGAACTTCCGCATGTATTGTACTGCTCCCACAAAAATTCTAGTGTCTCGTGGCTCTGTTGGTGTTGGCCAATTAGATATGACTTCCACATTCTTTGGATCCACTCGTAGCTCTCCTCCTCCAACCACGTGTCCAAGATAGACAAGTGATTGCTTGGAAAATTCACATTTCTTCATGTTACAAAGCAGTTGCTTCTCCCTGAGAACTTGCAAGACTTGCTGCAAATGTGTTAAGTGTTCTTCCCATGTGGCACTAAAAATCAAAATATCATCTAGATATACAATGACACATGAATCTATGAAATCATGTAATACATCATTCATCAATCTCATAAATGTAGCGGGTGCATTACATAACCCAAAAGGAAGTACTAACCATTCATACAAACCCTGTTTTGTTTTGAAAGCAATCTTCCATATATCCTCCTCCTTCATCCTGACTTGGTGATAACCAGACTTGAGGTCCAACTTTGTGAAAAATTTAGCATCGTTGAAGCTCATCCAAGAGATCATCTATGTGGGGAAGTGGATATCTGTTCTTTATGGTGATCTTGTTCAAATCACGGTAGTCAATGCACATTATCCAAGAACCATCCTTCTTTGGCACCATCATAATAGGTGAACCGCATGGTGAGGTGCTCGGACGTATTACTGTTATCCAAAATGTGCCCCTGCTCATTTTTGTGGCTAACTCCTTGTGTTCTTACCTCTCTTGTGCCTCAGTCTCCATTTTTGATTTTTAGGCACTCAAATATTTCTAAAAATGGCACCATTGGATAGAGCTCTCTCTCAGCTTTCTAGAAAGGTAAAGTTTTCCTCCTAACTCCTCATATTTTTCAAGTTATGGCTCGGCGGAGTTTTTGTGGGAAATTTTCCCTTAGAGGGCCCACAGCCAATCAGAACATGCCACATGGCACCTGGAGTGGCAGAGTGTGGGGAAAATTTGAAAAAAATTTCCAAAGACCAAATGGGTAAAAATTCAAACTTTTTGCCCGCCGATCCGATTTTGGCCTGTTTTTGCCCTAAATTTTCAAATCGCCATATCTTTCGATCCAGAGCTCGGATTTTCACGTTTTTTATATAAGTGGAAAGCTGGTGAAATTCTATACATGATTCCGGGGTCAATTTTACATTTTGTTTCATTTTGGAGAGAGAAAATCAAGAAACGTCTATGGCACGTGGTAATGGCCAGAAATGACGTTTCAACAACCAGTTTTAATGCAAAATGGGTCGCATTCTTCTTCAAAGATGGCCAAAAATGTCGTGGCATGGAGTGCGTAAGGATGACCATGCTTTTTTAATGCATCTTCATTCAATGGGGAATGGCTCCCATGTTTTTACATGTTTTCTCTCTCCGGGCTTGACCATGCGTAGTAAAAGCGATTTGGCTCATTTTTGAGGGTTGAACATTTTTTTGGACAAGCTTCTTCTTTCACCTACAACAAGTGATTTTTGCAAGTATCGGACCTTCTTCATGATTGTAACAGGTTTTTGCCTCTTTGATGTTGCAAATGCAAGGATTTTTGAGTGAAAATGATAGTGCATACTACTGTGATCAATTTTCGGTCCTTTGTTTGTATTGTCTTGTTTCATTTCGGACCTCTAACTACATCTTATCACTTTGTGTATGGTGTTTCATGTTGCATTTCATGAAATTGTGTCAATTTTCATGAACAAGAAGTGTTCACCACTCCTTTGGTGTATCACCTATTAGTTTAGTTTCAATTTTTGCACTTTCTATCTCTGTCTCCTTGGAATTTAGAGTAGGATTAGGATTCAAACCTCTGCAATTGTCAGGCAATAATGATTTGATCGAGAGGAGTTTGAGGAACCAACCTATAATCTGGAGATTTCTCTCTCATTTTACACGTCCTACACTTGGAGAAAGGATTGAATGTTGTGCAATCACACTTTGGATGCTAGTATGATCAAACTAGAAATTTGATCAACATCCAGGGTCTTCTTGATTTGCAGCAACAGCTTTGCACACCCGATGGGACCTTAGAGGTCTCATTTTCATTGCAAAGCAAAGTTGATGTGCATCGCTGCAATTTTCTTGCTTAAAAGAGCTATAAATTGCACATTTGGCAACTCAAGGAAGAAGAATCAAATGGTTTTAGCAAGTGCAGACACGAAAACTCATGAGAAGAATCAACACAAGGTCAAGAGCCGGAGAGGAAGAGGTGCTTTGTTTGAATATCTACGAGTTATCTCCAAGAATAAGGCAAAGTGGCATGAGAATCTAAAGGTATCCATCTCCACCAAATAGAACTCTCTCAACTCCTCCCCCGGTAGGCCTTTCATTTAGTCAACAAGGGTTCTAAGACCAATTAGAATGGCACAAAACAACCCCTATGTCAATTTCACTTGGGCAAAGACCCACTTGCTCTCAATGCACAAAATCTGATTCCAATTGCAGCCTTGAAGAACATTCCATACTTCACCGGAGAGAATCGGACTACTCCTGGTGATCATGTTAAAGACATTGCCAACCTTTGTGCAATTCATGAAATCAATGAGATGTAAGTTCTTTGCCAAATTGCTTTGGCATCTTCATTCAAGGGGAAGGCTTTGCAATGGTTTAGGATTCTTGCCTCAAGTTCTATTCAAAATTGGAATAAGCTATGTATAGCCCTCCATGAGCGGTTTGGGGAAAAGGAGACAACTTGTCCCTTTTGGAGCAGTGACAACTATCAAAAGAGCTCCCAATGAGTAAGCGACGATTTTAATTTTAGATTTCAAAGGACTTGGGAGAGAATTCCAGTGGCAGTCAGGCCAACAACAAAAGGTTCTTTTCTTTATTACCTTAAAGCTTTAAATTCTAATATTTCTATGTTAATTCAGTCCATGGGAGGCACAACTATCCCCATTGCTTATAGCATTGCCATTAGAGCTGAAAATTGTTTGATTCAAGTGGCTCCTAGGCCTCCAATGCCATTATTTCCAAGTTTAGAGAGCCCAAGTACTAGCCAAGTGCCTAATTTAGCTTTTATTCCCACTCCTAGAAATTAGAATTCAAGTGAAGCTTCCACTTCATCTTCTAGTGCCTCAAATGAACTTCAAGAAGTCATGAAGCAATTGCAAAATCTAGGTAATGAGCTGGTTACACTCAAAAGGCAGCAAGCTCAAGGTTTTAGACCTTCCTTCCACCTCAAGCTCTCCCTAACAGCAGCCATATCAACCTCATAGACCACCCAATCCAATTGCAAATCTAAATCAAGCAAGGCCTCCTGCCAATAGACCATTTCAGCCCTATAATCCCAATGCTACATCTGCATCTAAAGCATTAGTGCTAGTACAAAACAATATAGCTCAAGAGTATGATTGGTGTTTCCCATGTAATGAACCTCATAACCAGTCCATGTGCTTCAACGGTGCCTTGAATCAAGCATTAATGGTGACAACTACTGGTGTGGAGGGTGAGGGCAGTCAAGGAAACAACCAACAACAAGAAACATTCCAGCAACAATCAGCTCCAAATGACACCACACTTGTGAACTGGCAGGCAGAGGATTTTTGTGGCATAAATCAAACAGTCTCTCAAGGTGTTGCAGCCAACACAAGGTCAAAAAGAAGGAATTTGGGTGAAGAACAACCATTAGCTCCAACCAATCCACAACCTTTTATGGCTCCATAAATGGTTGGCAAACAAAATCCAGTTGTAAATGCACAAGGGCAGCCAAGAACAGCTCCTAGACCAACTCAAATACCAGTTGTTGTTGCCCACATGCAAGGGATGAATATGTAAACCAAGGGACAACAAAGAGATCCTTCATCACCATTTAGTATCATTGATCAGATGAAGAAGACAAATGTAAATATATCAATGTGGGAATCCCTATCTATCCTAGGCCAGAGAGATTTGCTACAAGTTGCCATGAAGGACTGGCCAACTTCGAATCAGCAAGTCCAAATGCAAGAGAAAGTGCTCACAAATGCTGCCCAGCCTGAAGGGAATCATGGAGGACAACAAGGTAAAATGTTGAAGCCCCCTCCTTTTTATGTCTCATTAATCATTGGAAACCAATTGGTGCACAATTGCATGATTGATTCGGGGCAAGTAGCTCAGTGATGCCCAAGAAAATAGCTGATCAGCTAGGACTTCAATATGAAACCATATCCAAAGGAGTAGTGCAGTTGGATGGGACAATAGTAACAACAATTGAGGTGATTAGAAACTTGAGTCTTACCTTGCATGCATGTCCAAATGTTGTTGTTTTACAAGATGTATCGCGATTATAGACCTTCCACCACTCTTTGCCCTATGTTTGTCAAGAGATTTCACAGACAAGATTGGAGGATATTTGTTTGCTGATTGGTCACACATGCTGTTCAGAACGAGGTATGGAACCAAAGCTACAATCAGGTCTGAACATATTGCAAACTTCCACATTGAGCCCTACACTCCAAGTCAGATCAATGCCAACTGTTCGGCATTTGATCAAGAAGATCACCCAAGCACTGATGAAGCTGACACCAAGGTTGGAAGCATCCCGGATCTAACTCTTGATGAATGGGAAAACAAGGTACATGCTTTTGATCCTTATCAAGAAGTAGAAGAATATGAGCTAGGGGTCTATTGCATACATCAAGAAGATCAGCCCATTCCTAGCATCACCAAGCCAAACCACAAGGATGAAAATGAGGTATGGCAGCTGTTTTTGATGGATCAAGGAGTAGACAAGGTGCAGGAGGTGGAGCTATGCTTATTTCACCTCAAGGAGTAAAGTACTATTCAGATTTTAGATTTCAGTTTGCATGCTCCAATAACACTATTGAATATGAAGCCTTGGTGCAAGGGATGCATTGGGCAATCAAGAGAGGAATAAAGAACTTGCAAGTCTTTGGTGACAGTGAGTTGATTGTCAACTAGGTCAAGGGGCAACATGTTGTCAAGAATGATCCACTCAAGTGCTATAAGAATAGGGTGTGGGACCTCATTGAATATTTTGAGGGTTTTGGCATCAAATCAATTCCTAGGAAAGAGAACCAAGCTGCTGACAGGCTTGCAGCAGTTGGGGCAGCCTTTGACGTTGTGGAGAGCATTCAAAAAGATAAGGTACAACCAAACATCCATGTGATTATGAGGCCTTCAGTGTCGGATAACAATGTAAGTTGGCAAGTGTTTGAGAATGACCAGCAAATCATCCATTTCTTACAAGAAGAAGCTGAGTTCTCAGCTAAAAATCAGGAAAAATTGGAACAAGCAGTATGGTGACCAAGTGGTACAGCTGAGAACTAACAAGCTGCCTAAGGGACTTATCACTTTGGAGTCCATTTTCAATCCCAATGATCAGTTTAGGAAAGAGAAAGTAAACATTCAGGTCAAGAGAGAAGATTCATTATCCATCTTAGTGGAAGAGAACAAACCATTGCAAATTGGAAAGATGACAACTGAACAAGAAAGGTATGAGTTTGTACAATTGTGTCAAGAGTTCCCGATGTGTTTGCTTGGAGCTATGAAGATTTGAAAGGTTTCAATCCCAAGTTAGCTCAAGACACCATTGAGTTAGACCCAAATACTAAGCCCATCAGGCAGAAACAAAGGCCAGTCGATTCACACATGGAACATCTCATGAGGAAGGAATTGAACAAGTTGATTGAGTCAAGAATCATATTCCCAATCAAGCATTCTAGTTGGGTTGCCAACTTAGTTCCAGTCAGAAAGAAGAGTGGAGAGATCAGATTGTGTGTTGAATTCAGAGACTTGAATAGAGCATCTCTCAAGGACCATTACCCACTCCCTTCTATGGAGCAAATTTTGCAAGTTATGGCTGGCTCCGAGAGGTTTTCACTACTTGATGGCTACTCGGGCTACAATCGGATTATGGTGAAGGAAGAAGATCAGTTCAAGACAGCCTTCAAAACCAAACGGGAACTTATGCATACGGGAAAATGCCATTTGGGTTGTCCAACGCCTAGGGCTACCTTCCAAAGAGCAATGGACATGTCGTTCAAAGGTTTGATTAACAACGTGGTGCTGATATACCTTGATGATATCACTATTTTTTCAAAGAATGCAGCAGACCACCTCTCTCATTTGAGACAAGTCTTCCAAAGGTGCAGGAGATTTAGAGTGTCTTTGAATCCTAAGAAGTGTATCTTCCTAGCACATGAAGGAAAGCTCCTTGGCCATATTGTCTCCAAAGAAGGATTAGCAATTGATCCAGAGAGGGTTGAAGCCATAAGAGCACTACCATTGCCAAGCCACAAAAAGGCCCTTCAGAGTTTCTTGGGAGAATAAACTTTGTTCGGAAGTTTGTCCCATTTTGCAGCCCTTGTCAAACCTATCACCAAAATGTTAAAGAAAAGCATGGCTTTCAAGTGGACATCAGAAGGCAAGGATATTTTTGAAGCAATCAAAGAAGCCATCTCCCAAGCACCAACTCTCATCAACCAGATTTCTCCAAGGATTTCATCCTCTATGCATTTGGAGGTAATGATACTATTTCGCCATTTTGGTACAACAAAACAAGGACAATGATGAGCAACCAATTGCTTTCTTCACTAAAGCCTAGATGACTATGAGGTGAGATATTCTTTTATCGAGAAGCATGTACTTGCAAGAATCGAAGCTTGAAGAAATTCAAGCATCTAGTCTCAAACAATAAGGTTCAGTTGTTGGTCTCTCATGCGGGAGTAAAGGAATTCCTCATCAACAAGGATTTGAATGAGAAAAGGGTAGGTTGGATCACTCATGTCATGGAGTATGACATTGAGATCAAGGTCACCAAGCTGGTAAGAGGAAAAGGATTGTGTGAGCGGCTGATTAGCGGGCAAGCAAAAAGGAGTATGCAATAAAGAAGAGGCTGTTTTGATAGTTCAAGATAGCCATGTGTAAGGTAGCACTCAAGAAGAGGATAATGTTGTCCCCACTCCTTACTGGACCCAAGGTATAATGCACTTCCTAAGCACAGGCCTATGCCCTCCAGAGATGAACAAAACCCAAAGAAGACACTTCAGATTGCAGGTTGTCCCATATGCCATAGTAGACGGTGTTTTGTTCAAGAAAGATGTGAATGGAGTGCTGCTGAGATGCATTAGCACAAATCATATTCATAGGGTGTTGGAAGAGTTCCATGGTGGACCAGCTGGTGGTCATTTTGCACCAAGAGTGACAGCTCTAAAAATCATAAAGGCTGGTTATTATTGGCCCAATATTTTCAGTGATTGCTTTGCGTGGATCAAAAGGTGCAAGAATTGTGCATTCTTCACAGGTAAAGAGAGGCTTGCTGCCCTTCCATTGCATCCAATTTCAGTTGACCAACCATTCATGTAATGGGGTTTGGATTTCATTGGAGTCATTAATCCCAATTCAAGCCAAGGGCATAAGTGGATTTTGACAGCCACAGACTACTTCACCAAGTGGACTGAAGCAGTAGCACTCAAGGAAGCAAATGAGTCTAGCATCTTAGACTTCTGTGAGGGGATAGTAACCAGATTTGGCATACCTGCTACAATAATCTCAGATAATGCATTAGCATTCATTGGATCCAAGGTGACTGAGTGAGTTGTCAAAAATGGGATCTACCTAAGTACTTCATCAAACTACTACCCTTAGGGTAATGGCCAAGCTGAATCTACAAACAAGAACTTGTTGAGGATCATTAGGAGGACTCTTAATGAGAATCAGAGGTCTTGGCATACCAAACCGAAATCAGCCGGGCTGATAGGATAACGCCAAGAGATCCACAGGGAACTCTCCATTCAGGCTTGTTTATGGAAGAGAGGCAATCTTGCCCATGTCACTTGAGTTGCCAACATTGGAACTCATGAAGCAGTTAGAGTTGCTAGAGTTTGGGCCCATGGAGGTGAGATATGTAGAGTTGATGGAGCTCCAAGAGATCAGAGATCAGGCATCCCAAGCAATGGAGAAGGATCAAGCTTTGATCAAGAAGACCTTTGATAGGAAGGCCAAGAGTAGATATTTCCAAGTTGGAGATCTAGTGTTAAAATGGGATGCAGATAGAGAAAACCGAGAAGGCATTCAAATTTTGATGCCATTTGAAGTGGCCCATACATGGTCACAAAGTGTAAGGACAACAATGCCTTCCAATTGTCTTCATTGGATGGCGAAGAACTGTAGATTCCAGTCAATGGAATCTATCTAAAGCATTGCTACTAAAGGGAAATTCTCCACCTTGTAAATATTAGCTTAGGTTTTCATTCCTCCAAGTGCTTGTGCACATTGTTTTGCTGTAGGTTGTTTTGCTTTCCCTAAGTGCTTTGGCACAGGCTTGCTATCCCTGGAGATGTTTTGCAGTCCTTGCTTCCATCAGGTGATATTCCATCTTCCTCCTTGCAACATTCTAAGTCATTTGGGGTTTGAACAGAAAATTTTATGACTCCATGCCCAATGGGCTGCTTCAAGCAACTGGTATCTTCATCT
The DNA here is from genome assembly GCA_018340775.1 of Taxus wallichiana var. yunnanensis. NCBI lineage: Eukaryota > Viridiplantae > Streptophyta > Pinopsida > Cupressales > Taxaceae > Taxus > Taxus wallichiana. The sequence goes on from CM031235.1 coordinate 186,591,037, forward strand.
AGCAGGCAGATGACCCCTCTGAGTCGCCAAAATTGTTATCCAAAATGTGCCCTTGCTCATTTTTGTGGCTAACTCCTTGTGTTCTTACCTCTCTTGTGCCTCAGTCTCCATTTTTAATTTTTAGGCACTCAAATCTTTCTAAAAATGGCACCATTGGATAGAGCTCTCTCTCAGCTTTCCAGAAAGGTAAATTTTTCCTCCTAACTCCCCATATTTTTCAAGTTATGGCTCAGTGGAGTTTTTGTGGGAAATTTTCCCTTAGAGGGCCCGTAGCCAATCAGAACATGCCATGTGGCACCTGGAGTGGTAGAGCATGTGGAACATTTGAAAAAAAATTCCAAATACCAAACAGGTAAAAATTCAAACTTTTTGCCCGCCGATCCGATTTTGGCCTTTTTTTGCCCTTCAAATCGCCATATCTTTCGATCCAGAGCTTGGATTTTCACGTTCTTTATATCAATGGAAAGCTGGTGAAATTATCTACATGATTCTAGGGTCAATTTTGCATTTTGGTTCAGTTTGGAGAGAGAAAATCAAGAAACATCTCTAGCACGTGGTAATGGCCAGAAATGACGTTTCAACAACCAGTTTTAATGCAAAATGGGTCGCATTCTTCTTCAGCATGGCCAAAAATGTCAAGGCATGGGTCTGTAAGGATGCCCATGCTATTTTAATGCATCTTCATTCAATGAGGAATGGCTCCCACATTTTTACATGTTTTCTCTCTCTTGGGCTCGACCCATGCGTTGTAAAAGCCAGATTTGGCTCATTTTTTGAGGGTTGAACATTTTTAGACAACAAGCTTCTTCTTTCACCTTCAACAAGTGATTTTTGCAAGTATTAGACCTTCTTCATGATTGTAATAGGTTTTTGCCTCTTTGATGTTGCAAATGCAAGGATTTTGTGATGAAAATGATAGTGCAGACTCGTGATCAATTTTCGAGTCCTTTGTTTGTATTGTCTTGTTTCATTTCGAGACCTCTAATCGCATCTTATCAAAGCATGTGTATGATGTTTCATGTTGCATTTCATGAAATTGTGTCAATTTGCATGAACAAGAAGTGTTCACCACTCCTTTGGTGTATCACCTATTATTTTAGTTTCAATTTTTACACTTTCTATCTCTTTCTCCTTGGAATTTAGAGTAGGATTAGCATTCAAACCTATGCAATTGTGCAAATAACAGATCCGATCGGAGGAGTTTGAGGAACCAACCTCTAATTTGGAGATTTCTCTCTCATTTTACAAGTCCCACACTTGGAGAAAGGATTCAATGTTGTGCAATCACACCTGGATGCTAGTATGATCAAACTAGAAATCGATCAACATCCGGGTGTTGCTGATTTGCAACAACATTACCCCTTGGTCTATTAGTTCCTGGAGTTGCTTCTTTACTTTAGTACTCTCAAGCAAGGATTTCCTATACAACCCGATGTTTAGTAGAGGTGACTCTGCAACAAATTTGAATCTCATGCTCTACTTCCCGTTTTGGTGGTAATCCACTAGGAGCCTAAAATAATTCTGAAAAGTCCTGAATAATACTATCCAAATCTTGTTTTCCTTGGTTAGAAATTTCTAAAACTTCTACCCCATCTTGCTTATCTTTTAACAAAAGTAAACAAAACTGATTATGATTTTCCCGAATTAGTTGTTTTGCTTGGTTAACACTTACCATACCATAGTAATCTGTGTCTTATCTTTGGTGTGCCCGAATGTTGTAGCTAATCCCATCCTTGACCCATCTGTACAATTCTCCTTTCTCATAAATATAGCATCCCTAACATACAAGTAAGGACTCCCTGAATACCACATCAAAAGCATCAAGTGGAATAATGTCAAACCAGAAAACATTTATATATTGGGAATTTATCCCAAACTTGACCTTACATCTTCTTATTACCTTAATTTCAACACCTTTCTTCACCCAACCCAAAGTATAAGGGTGTCGATGCTCATAAGTCTTAAGACCAAGCTTCTTTAAAATTGCCTCAGAAATCAAATTAGATTGAGAACCGGTATCAACCAAAGCATTTACCTTAGTTCTCTTGATCTGGATTTTGATTTGGAATAGTCTACTCATCTCCTCTTCGCTATCCCTGTTGGTGGCCGTGCATCCAAGCCTTTCATCTACATCAGAGTCATCTTCGATTTCTACCTCCCCTTCTATCTTTACAACTTGTCATGGACTTCTTTGAGTCCTTGGTTCGGTTCTTCAGATGTAACTCTGGATGTAACTTCCAACATGTAGCGTCAGTATGACCATTGATATCACAATTCTTGCAAAAATCTTGGGATCTTTACAAGTATTTAAAGTAGTGGTAGCTTGTTTACCTTTCCCTTTTTAATTACTCTTGTTACTTGTTTGCCCATAATCCTTTTTCTCGTTGATTTGTTATTTGCTTTTCCCTTGGCTCTCGCTTCTCCTTGCTTCTTCTCATCATCTATGTAGTATGCTTGTACACATGCTTCATTGAGATCCTTGGGATTTGTGGAGATAAATTTTCTTCAAAGGTGAGTGTGAAGTCCACCTAAGTACTTGGTCAGAATATCCTCATCCTCTAAGTCCATATTTAGCAACATGGCTTGCCTCTGAAACTCTGTAGTATAGTCCTACACACTTTGACCACTGCCTTGTCTAAAATACTGCCATTTAATCATTTGATCAGTTTTATGGCCAATAGGATAAAAGTTAGCTCTAAGTAATTCCTTAAATTCTTGCCAAGACTTCATAGTAGGATGTTTCTTCCTTTCACAAGTAGTTAGATGGGTTTCCCACCAAACTAGGGCATGTCCCTCCATTTTGAGACATGCAAAGGTGATCCTTTGTGCCTCAGTGACATTATGGATGCTAAAGTAGAATTCTAACTGTTTCAACCATTTATCTAGCAACTGTGCATCTACTTGTCCTTCAAAGCTTTTGATTTCGACTTTAGTCTCAACATTAAAAGGAGTATGTTTAGATTTTACCTTCTTTCTTGTGTTAGATGTCTCTTCTCCCCACTCTTCTCCATAATCTTCCTCATGGTGACTCTTGCCTATACCAAAATTTTCAACTAAGCCTTGAACCACTGAGTCCATGGAGTCTTGTTTGATAGAATCCGTCTTCTACAAATCTGCAAGTTCTTCTTGCCTTCGAAACATCCTATCCATCATGGTCTCCAGCATCTTGATCCTCTAGACCAAGTTCTCTTCCTCCATTTCTCCCCGGATTCTCTGTTTCCACTTCTTTGTAGAAATCTCTAGATCACAAGGTAAAGGTTCCTCGCCTTTAGATCTTGTCACTGTCATACAAATTCAAGAATGAATACCACAATCCTGGATACTTGTTAGCTCTGATACCAAAATGATCCGTAAACTCTCAACTTTGGAAAATTCACAAAATCACAATTATTCACTGCTGTTTACTTTCTATTAGAAATAACAGAGAAAGCTAGTGAATGAACTTGAATTGTGCTTAGAAACAATAAAAGTGCAGTAAAGGAAAGAATCCACAGTCATGAACACCAACAATTTTTATCCTGGAAACCTCCAAAGGAGGAAAACCAGTCGGGAAGGGCAATTGCTCTTTCTTCCCACTTCTATTGGCCAATTCAAATCAAGTACAAAATTTACAATAAGTAGGAAAGGGAAGTAGATAATATCTCAACACTTCCTTTCAATTACTTGCTTGCTCTATCTCAAACTCCTTTCTTCTACAAAATTACAATTTCCAGCACTAAGACTTCTTGCTCACTTGCTCTCATGCTTCGATGATCTTCTACACTTCTAAAATCATGTATTTATAGCCTTTCTCATGTCCTCTCATGCACTGGAGAATGGGAAAGGTCATGAAGGTGAAGGGAGATGAACACCCTTTCAAATTTGGAAGTTGTTCATTTCAAATTTTGCTTTTTGTCCGTAATGGACAAGACCGATGCCACTGTGCGGGCATGCCTGATTCTAATCGCTGCCTTGGGTGAGTGGAGTGTTCTATGACCACTACCCTGCATAGGGTGGTGGTCCTGTTATTTTTAAATACAGAACCTATGGTTAATGTTTTCCTTCCTTGTGCTAACTGTTTATGATGAAGTAGAGTTTTCTGGATCCCTATGGATCACTTGCTCTTTTCCATCCTAGGCTTAAGATGGAGATAGATAAGCATGACCCCACTATCCCCAATAGCCAAAATTACTAGCTTCATACTTATGACATCAGAAATAAGCCTCTCAATGTAGGTAGATCGACCTGGATAAACATAAGTTTTCCTTAAAGTATGGTAGTCACAGTCTACCTTGTTTGCATTGTAGCTTAACCGGCGTGCATCGGTAAACTTGTGTACTACTACCTAGAAGAATCACATTGTGAAGGCGTATGGTAGTTTGCACCAAGGACTCCATGTCCCATCCTTCATTGTGAACCGCATGATGCAAAAATGTTGATATACCGTAAATGCACATCCTTGCCCATCACTGAGGGTAACTCCTTTGGAATGTGTCATTCCTCCTCAAAGGCCGTGCAAAGTCAATCATACCATAACTCTGCCCTCTGCTTGAACGAACCACTCATTGATCCTTCACATAGATATTTTTCAAACCTCTCTACGAGGGACTTATTTTCCATGGGGTATTCCCATATTTTATTGTTTGGCCCATCAGGCACTCCAATTTCTACAAACACAAGTGATAACAAGATAGCACCAAAACTTATCTTCTCACCTATGCGTGCTTCCTCAACAATTGTATTTGCTATGTACCCACTAAGTTGTAAACTTCTCCTTGTGAAATATTCTTAGCAACGTGTAGCCACATGGTGTTTACTTGTGACCACCTTTCCTGATCATTCAACTTGGTGAGTAAATGTGCGGTGCCTGTATCATAGGGTACTTCCTCACTTGTAGATATCCATCCCACGTGGACCCTTCATATATCCCAACTCCTTGTTGGTGGCCATGAAAACTACCTTATCAGTTAGATCACTACTAACCTCTATCCTTGTGCCCTTCAATCCTATCAACGTAGCAATTAAGGGTGTTGTGATCCTTACTTGCCACCCAACAAAGTAGAAGAAGTCCTCATGGACTTTTCTCATCACCACCAAGTATATATTTTCTAGTTTTCCAAAGTACGGGAGTTCATATAGCTGGTATACCCCTACCTTCTTCAAAGCAAATTCTCTCCAACATTGTCATATACTGGCATGTCATCAACCATTCACTTGTTGGTCTTTCTATTCAACAATGTGTCCAATTCCTCCTTATTCTTAGTGGTGTGATGTTTGTAGTCACACACCTTGCATCTACGGATATGGGAATCCCAATCCCACCCGACAAGTACTTCTTTTGGATACTGCATTTCCAAAAAAATTCTCTCGGGAGCATCCTCGACCTTGGTTTCCACCTTCTTCTTCCCCTTTGCTCCTACTTCAAGTGCTTTCCTTGGTGTCATGATAAAAGTTGTGCCTTTTTCCTCTATTGAGTAAGCTCTCATGCCCTAGCTCAAAACCGTGTGCCCTAGCTCCTTCTCAATGCTTCTACTTTTCTCAAACCCTTCTCTAATGGGGATGCAAGCCAATTATGTGCACAAATATTCTCTCCTCGCTTGGTCTCACAGCTCTCCACACCTCAACACATTTCACTCGATTTGGTCGTAACTAGCTTGCTCGAATACTTGTGATCACAAATGTAGAAATGAACCCGCATCACATATTTATATAGAGTTGCGAAAAGTTATCACATTTATTGATCCTTTACCTACCACCGATCCTCTCATTAATTAACCATTTTCCCAATTTCCATGCGATACACTGCGTGTCATAGTCATGTAATAAACCATTACACCAAAACCTTGAGGCATTAGTGAAATCTGCACATGAGGATCATAACATCCCACCACACTTCTGTAACCTCAGACACGGGATAGATTTGCACCCGTATAGTAGGACCACACCCTACCCTATATGAGCCCTGAGTGAACACTGCAATGCCGACATAGCTACCCATGCGGGACTCTAACCCGGGTGGTTGCTCGATACCAAATGAGACGAACCATTACACCAAAAACTCAAGGCGTTAGTGAAATTTGCACAGAGGATCATAAAAACAGCTATAACCTTCTAGCATGCCTTCTTACCTTTTGGCTATAGACCTCCTTCCACACGCTTCCATGCACCATATTAACTCACCACTATGCCTTCCTATAGTAGTTTTTACGGTCGCAACTTACCTTGTATTATACTGTTCATTCATTTATTTCAGTTATGGTCTTCCTTAGGAGCAATTTTCTTTCTAGCAACACCTTTTCATAGTATCTACACTTGTTAACAAGAGAAATCACCTGTAACAATATTTTCTTATGTGTACCTATGTTTGAATGAAAACCACCCCACACCAAGGGTATGTGCAGTCCTTTGTGCATAAAAACACTTCATATTAGAATCAACTTCTGGCACACAAAAGCACTTATTACACAAAACAATAAACTAAATTGACAAAGTATAGTGACAAAGAATGAAACAAATTAAAGGAAATAAAGTAAGGGAAATCTATACTAAATGAAAATATTGTCTTATTATAAACACCAAGAAGGCTTATTTATAGTAGGGATTTAGCCTACTCCTGTTGAAGTAACTGGGTAACCGTGTTCCATCAAGAACCTCTAACTAGAAAGTTCCTAATTCAAGTATGTGAGTGATAACATACGGTCCCAACCAATGCACCTTAAACTTGCTTGGATGGCGTAGAAAATTTGAATCATAAAGAAGTACCATTTTCCCGACCTCAATCTTTTTGTCCCTGATGTGTTTGTCATGTCATGCTTTCATCACGGCCTTTTCTCGCTATTGACTCCAATGTGCTATGGCGTGCCTCTCATCCAACTATATTAACTTGTCAATTCTTTCTTCTAATTCTTGCTCATCATCTAGACCTCCCACGTGCACAATATGTAAATAAGGTAACATGAATTCCATGGGAAGAACTAATTTTGTGCCAAACACCAACTGAAAGGGTGTGGCCTTATTCAACCTTTTGTAGGTTTTTCTATATGCCCAAAGTACAACAGAAACTTTATCATCCCAATATTTCCTTCCAACATCACAAATTTTTGTCAAGGTCTGACTCAACATCTTATTGAAGGCCTCAACAATTGCCATTTTCTTGAGGGTAATAGGGTTTGGTTTTGTGGTGTGCGACCATAAATCCATCTTATAATTTCCTAATTATCTCATTCAAGAAGTGTGTGCCCCTATCACTTGTCAGACTCAACAGACATCCATACCTAGTAAGAATATTTTCCCATAAGAACCTTGTTGTTGTAGCCGATGTACAATCCTTTGTAGGTGTTGCTTCTGCCCATATTTTAAGATAATATGTACAAGTGATGATGTAGCACGATCCGGTTCTACATGAGGCTAGGGAAATAGGTCCCAAAAAGTCTATTGACCATTTTTCAAATGGCTCTACACTATTAATAGGCCTAAAAGGAATTCCATCTCTTTTCCTAGGTTTGCTAAGGCACTGACAATGATCACACGCCTTATAATACTCTTTACAATCCTTGTACAGGGTCTCCCACCATAATCCAGTGAGTAGAATCTTACGTGTGGTGGCGTTACTGCATAGTGTCCAGCCTGTAATACCACCATGAGACTCTTTTATGATATCTCGTGTGCTCATGTTCCAATACACACCGGTGCAATACTTCGTCTTGACCTAATTTGTATAAGTCACCATTGATCAACATGAAAGGTATGATGCAAATTGCAAGTTGTTTCTTCTCCAAGGATTTCATTCCTTCTGATGTCATACTTGCGCATAAAAATAAAACAATATCCTCCAATTCCGAAGGTGTGGGTTTAACCTATACAACTAGGAATCCAATATTATATCTTCAATTGTCTGTACATCCTCTCTGATTGAATTCTTGATAAGTGGTTTGGGCCAGAATTACTTTTACCTAGTTTTACCATGACTGTAAAGTCAAATTCTTAGAATAAGAGAACCCATCAACATATGCACTCCTGTAAAATGAGATTATTTAATAAGTATTTCAATACCACATGATCTCGTATAAAACAAAAAAGGTATTTTTAAGTAAGTCTTGTCTAAACTTATGCAGTGCGTAGATCATTGACAAGGCCTCATGCTCTGTAGTTGTATAATTCTGTTTGGTAGGAGTCAACTTTCTACTAGAAAAATAGATGGGATGATCTATAATACCTTCACCCGGTTGAATTCTTGATAAGTGGTCTGGGCCAGAATTACTTTTACCTATAATACAACTAGGAATCCAATATTATATCTTCAATGTCTCTGCACATCCTCTCCTGATTGAATTCTTGATAAGTGGTCTGGGCTAGAATTACTTTTACCTAGTTTCACCATGATTGTAAAGTCAAATTCTTAGAATAAGAGAACCCATCAACATATGCACTCTGTAAAATGAGATTATTTAATAAGTATTTCAATTCCACATGATCTCGTATAAAACACAAAAGGTATTTTTAGCAAGTACTGTGTCTAAACTTATGCAGTGCGTAGATCATTGACAAGGCCTCACGCTCTGTAGTTATATATATTCTGTTTGGTAGAAGTCAACTTTCTACTAGAAAAATAGATAGGATGATCTATAATACCTTCTCCAGGTTGAGCTAATACTACGCCAATGGCCATGCTAGAGGCATCCACATGTATGTGAAAAGGTTGGTTCCATGAGGGAAAGTACAGAATAGGCACTATAGTAAGCCTCTCCTTCAACGCTTCAAATGCACACTGTTGTGGTTCTCCTAATATAATGTCCCTTTTCCTTTTAGTAACTCCTCCAAGGGCATGAAAATCTTAGCATATCCTTTGATAAAATTTCTGTAATACCCTGTGTGGCCCAATAATCCGCGCACCTCACTCTAACTAGTAGGCTCCTCCATGCCTACGATAACTATAACCTTAGCTGGATCTAATAACAATCCTTGTAGATGATATGCCCTAGTAGAGTTCTAAAAGGTGTAGCAAATACACACTTCTTGATGTTTAAGGAGATGCTTAACTATCTACATCTTTCAAACATTAAGCGCAAGTTGTCACAATGATCCTTGACAAGCCCATATACCGTCCAATCATCCAAGTAAACTTGCAAGAATTTGTGAATAAAATCCTGGAATGCTTGAACAACTATGTGTGAAAATACAACAGGCATGTTCTTCAATCCAAAGGGCATCACGTGTATGAAAAACTTCCCCATTCAATGGTGAAAGTTTTTTCTCTTGATCTTCCTTAGCAATTCATACCGATGATACCCAGAGAATCCATCTATAAAAGAGTAAATTTCACGCCCTACAACACCTTCTAATATTTCCTTGGTGAAAGGTGTAGGAAAAGGATCAATCACACATGCATCATTCAACTCCTTATAGTCCACAAAAATCCTAATCCTGTCATCTTTCTTTATACTGATTACCATGGGGCTAACCCACTCTGATTCTTCTAGGGGCTTAATGATGCCAAATTTCAACATCTTGTCAATTTATTCTTTAAATTTTATGCATAGGTTAGGGTTCATCCTGTAAGGTATCTTCTTGACTAGGCGCACACCTTCTTTTAGCTTAATCTTCATCTCACCCAAAGACTCATGTACTCCCTTTAACTCATGGTAGCCCTTAGGAAATAATTCTTGGAAATCACATAGTAACTCAATTATCTTAGCCACTTCAAATCAGACCAATAGTCTCCAATTATGGCCTCCTTAGGTTCAACATCCATACCAATGTTCACTTTCTTAGTCTTCATAGGTTCATGATAGGCATGCACCTTCTTATCTCGCACTATCTAAAACCTCGTGTGTACCTTCTGAATGATCAATGTCTAAATTTTCTACTTCTTCATCATCCACTATGTAGACCATCTTTCCTTTCTCCTTCTCAAGGAAAGCACACTCAAGTAGTGCGACATCTATCTCATCTACTTCATCAAAATACACTCCTAGGTCTACCTCACCAAATAAATCTTGAATGAGTTCTTCAACCTTTGCATTGTCTCCCATAGTCAAGTGCTCCATAACCCATAATGCCTCTTTCACTAGAGGTTTAGTGGAGAAGTAGTCAAAAGTATGGATCATTCCTGTAGTCAAGTCTTGCCAATTTCTGTCTCCCTATGCAGTTCCACATAAACATACCAAGCGCATACACTTCCATGTAAAGTGAAATAAATTTTGTGCACCCATAGTGAAGGTGGTAAAGCTTCCTTCCCCTCTATCTAGAGTCTCTCACATTGTTGAACATGGTGCTGAACAGGTTGATTACCATGATATATGCAGATTTGAGTAGGCATATTGCTCCTACGGAACCATGTTGTTAGAGCAATTCTCACTTCATTCCATTCTATGATATTATCCATGTGAACCATCCACTAATGTGTTTCCTTCCCACATAGGGTATATACTAACATATTTCTTCTGTCCACTTGATCCTTCCACTATTCCTCCATGGCGCATAGGAATACCACAGGGTCTCCTTCTCTAGTGTACCAAGGTACAAAGTTGTTACCTATCCTCCTAATACAATGAGGTTTGCCTCTTCATGCAGATGCACTTCTTACTTCGCGCCCAACCATCTCGTAGGTGTCATGCACCCAATTATCATAAGAAATACTTGTAGTATCACTAATAGACTGTGCATCTTCCCACTAGAGGATTCCTTCCTTAGATGGCTTAAGTACTTTTGGATCTTGAATGACACGCACATAAATTCTATTAAGGTCTTTCTCACTTTGAAGGGTTCAACATAAGGTGTAGACTTCCCATCTATCAAAGGGATAATAACTCATTCTTCCTTATTCTCAAAGCTTATATACCCCTTGTTGAACCATAGATCAAAATTATTTGCATAACACTAAGGGCACCCAAGTAGAGCTGGGAAGTTGTCTTCTTCTACAAGTGCTAAAACCTCAAAGTCCCTAGTGAACTTGGCCCCTTATATAGTAATGGATGCATCCTTCAAAACTCCTATCGGGGTGGCCTTAGTTTGATTTACTATAAACAATACATTAGAGGATGGTTGTAATGGAGGTATTCCCATACACACCCAAGAATCTAAAGTAAGCACATTAACTTATGTGCCTATGTAAATCTATATATTGCTCAAAATCCACCCATCCATGAAAAAATTTAGATCGATCTCCTTGTCATAATCCAAGCTATGAGGGGGAATATTAGCATGCAGGATCTACCATCCATTCTCAATACTTGCATGCGGAGTGTTTCCCTTTAACCAATTCCCTAGTAATGGAATAATATTCTCTTGGCACAACATCTTGCATACCTCTTTCAAATCATCAACATCTGATTGGACCATCTCTGCTGCCTTCTTTTGTTCCAACTTCCGTGATTGTTCCTTTAAACATTGTATTTCACCCTGAATATTTTTGAGCACCTCCATGGTTTCCTGATAAACCTCCTTTTGATGTGTAGGATCTGGGTATCTTGCATGTAAAACCTCCTTAGTAATGGTAGGCTTATGTTGTAATGTTTCTTTGGTGTGCACTGACTTTAGCGTGTGTAGTAATCTTCACAAGTACTACCTTAGGTTCCAATGCCAACTTTGGCATCCATTGATTTTCCATGGCACGTTGTATTCTAACCATCCATGTGCCCTTGTTATCCTATTTATGTTACTTGTTAAGATGCTCATATAAGTCCGGGAACTCCTCATAGTTATGATTCTTCCCACAAAAAGAACAAGTAATATTTTGAGGGAATTCGTGCCTGTAGTGGTTAGGAGATCCGCACGTATAACATGTTCCATGAGGAAAATCACCTCGTCCACCACCATGGCCTCGGCCCCTAAATCCACCACGGTATCCTCGACCTCTACCATGACCTCCTTCAAAACGCCCTTCATTCCGATCGTAGTGCCCTTGAGTGTGATCATGATCATGGTGCTCAATTTTACCTTTAGAGTTATCCGATGCTCTTTTCTATTACACAACTATATCAATGGCATCATGGATCTGATCAATCAACCTGCAGTCTTCAATATTGTGATTCATGGACTGGAAAATATTATAGTAACAAGATACATTTTTCCTTATCGCACGTTGTAACAATGGGTAGTGGCTTTCATCATGGTCTAAATGACATATCTTGCAGTCTAGCAATAATGAACATACTGACCTATGGGGACAACTATCCTTAGTGTGCCCCTCAACTTCACAATTTGTACACCAAATCCTAGTGCGTGTCTCGTGTGTTGAATTGGCCGATAGTTTCTCCAACTTCTCTGTCCATAGCTACAACGAGCTTCGGGAATGTGCTCACTCTAGTATCTATACTTCCACATCGCCTTAGTGTGTAATGTCAAGTGCTTCACACGGATCTGTGTGTCTTATGTGACAACACCCTCCTAAAAGGTGTGATCAAGCCTCCAATGAACCACTGTGTATATTGGATTACATGGATATCATATGAAATTTTAGACAAAAGTGTTTTAAAACGGGCATCATATTCCCGGACACTCTCAGTAATTCCCTTCTTAGTATCCTTGAGTGTTCTTATACTCTTCTATTCAAACTCAAGGATATAAAATTCCTTAAGGAAAGCATCCCGTAACAATGTATAATCTATGCAAGTCTGATCAGGGTCAAACTTTCTGTACCAATCGTGTGCACGCCCCGCAACGTGAAGTTGCGAATCGACTTGCCTTGCACTCAGAAGCCATGATCCCTTTTGCATGCCACAATATCTCACACATGTGCACATGCTCAGCAACATATTCTATTCCTTATACTTTGGAAGATGAAGCGACATCTCCATGTAAATATTCTAGGGTTGTTGAGGACCATGCCCACCAGATCTAGAACCTCTGTGTTACCTCTTCCTCCAGACCCACTAGATCCACTAGAACTAGAGCCACCTATGCCCCCTGATCCTCCACCTATAGCCAAAAGTGAACTAGAGGATGTACTACCATGTGTCCCAATAGTGGTACTAAACTAAACTCCTATAGTCTGTGAGGTGGTACTACTCCCATAAGTGAGTCCAAAATTTTGTGCACTGAGTTCTATGCCGACGACGCACCTAAAAAGGAACCTCTAATTAACAAAGAAGATGTCTTTCTGACCATAGATGTACTTGCTATTTGATTCAATCTTGTTATTATACTACCCAAACTAGATTGCTGACTACTAGTTATAATAGAAATTGGAAAACCAAGCACAAGGGCTAGGTTGTTAGGTAGATTCATATGTGCACCCACGACCCATGTCATCTCTACTAGTGTGCTCTCATATGAGGCCGATGAGGGTTCCTTGTCATGCTTTCCCAAATGGGGGAGTTACAGATGCTCTGGCTCTATGCCTTCTATGTGACCTCCAAATCCTTCATGATCCATCTCTCTCCTCAACATCATCTATTCTATAATATTGTGTTACTTCTCTAACTCCCTCTCGCGCACATCATTGTACTTAAACCACCTTTCTTCTCTTTTCCTCTCTGTCGCTAGGTCCTTCATCCTTCACCAAACCTACTCCTACCCCCACGTGTGGTGGGGTTTAGCTAGCCATTGGATTTTCTTCCAAATTCAGGGTTACCATCAAGATTTTGATCACCAGTGGAATGCCTTGTAGATAGGTTCCCCTGGGATAATGTAAAAACTGGAACTCAACTACCTCTGGGAAATAATAAGTGGAAATTGAGTACTCCAAGATATAGCTATTTAGAACACCATGGAACAAAGTGTCCACAACATGTGTCCAAATCAGATCAGCATCATAGAGGGCCTAAAATTATTCCTGCATCTAGAAAAGTGTGTGAAACCTCCAATTCCTTTTAGATGCATAAGCAACCAGCCACTCGTATAAATCTATTGAAAGATAACAAATAAACTTGCATATAAACAGATCCATACAATTTCTGCTCCACCTAAATGTGCATGTCAAGCTCATATTTAGTGCTAAATCTTTGAGCATATTCTTCTTCCAGATCTACTATCCACTCCTCAACACTTGATAGGGTCAGTGGTGCATCTTCATCACGAAACATCCCGAAAATAACCAAAAAATAGGTCCCAACAATGGAACCAATGATGTATCCTAGAATTTACTATGAATAACCCAAGAAAACTAGCACATCACTCAACCTAAGATGAGCACTCACCTAAAGTGTGAAAAGGTACCAGGTCCCTCTTTAGAGTTGCTTGTACATGATGTTAGTGTGATAATGTTTTAGCATATTTAGATTCATAACCAAACATAAACATTCCACAGTGCATAAAATGGATCTAGATCTTAGAGAATCATGAACTAAACAATAACTATAATAAGATTAACCATACAAGAACCGGATTTAGTTATGTCTAATACCATTATCCAACCAATATACTCCATTGTATTAAACATTGTAAACACATTAGCTTCTTACACTATAAAGTAACTCCATGAGTTTTGTTCACATCAAAACCAAGCAGTATGACTCTACAATAATTCATTGCCTACTAAAATACACGAGTTCAATACATATTTATAGAGGTGGGGACTTGCCCTTCTTCACCCACACACTTCTCAAAATAGGTCACATGTTGATAATAGTCACACACACCTTGCAATAGAATGCACTTTGTTAGGAATTAGTATTTACATCATGGTAAATAATTATATGGTTAGTTTTATATATATTGTTATAACAAATGTATAACAATATATTAATACTGGGTTTTATATTGTTTATACTTCCTACTTTATAGGAAGTTGGTTTTCCTATTTGGATGGCTATTTAATAGCACTCCATACATTGTAATACGGTGTGAAGAATATTATATTGAAGATTATTGTGTAAATCTGTTTCAGAGTTTTCATTTGGTATCGGAGCAAGCATTTTTTGAGCAAGGGTATTATGGAGAATTAAAAGGAAAATGGGGCACTGCCGTATTTGCATTCTTGCCCCTGTATATGGAAATTTCTTGATGACAAGCCATTTTGTTGGTATAATTTAAGCTAGCTTTGTTTCGTAGTTTCCTGGAGAAAAGGTTCTGCATTATTGAATCATTTGCATCTACTGTCTTGTTTTGTGTCGATGTCTAAGTTTTACAGATCTGTATGATAGTTTTGTGTTTGTATTGGCATTTACCATTTTTGAGGGCCGTCATCCACATTCTCTGAGGGATCTGTTAAAATATTCTTGCATCACCTTGGCCCTGTGTGATCATTGACTCTACATTGGATTAAAAATTCCAAAAACGCAATTGTATTTTATTTGGAATAGTCAGATTTCTTCTGCCAGATCAGAATCATCATTGCTTGGGAGAATATCAAACTGATCAACTGCATGAGAACATGATCTTGTTGAAGTATTGGATGATATCTACCAACAGCTTTGGGCATCCTCTTTGAGATTGATCTGCGCAACTTTTCATCCAACTGCTCATCGATCCTTTGGTTTTCGAACTAAGAAATTCTTGTAGAAACCTGGGATTTGTATCACATACAAACTGCAACTCACTAATGGTTCTGTCTCGGGCAGATCTTAGTTGGTGGTCACGAAGACTCATCTATCGCCTGTAAGTGAATCAGATCCACCCAACTAGTATTGGCGCGCAGAGTTTGAATACAAAGGTGCAGTTTGTTTCAATGTATTGCATGGTCAAAGCGCATCATTTGTGCATATCCACGTGTGGCTCAGGAGGAATGCATGGCAGTCGCAGTGATATCTACTGAGCCGTGAATGTTCATTTGTCCTTATCAATAGGTAGTGTTTATTTAGGTCAGGTTTCTATATGACATTGTGTTTGTGTTATTCAAAAAGCAAGTATCCATAGTTTTTTGGTATAATATTACTTTTTTAATTAACATTTTTTTGTGTCAAAGTAATTGTCTATGTTATTTGGATATGTTTTTGGTCTATTCAAATAAAGTTTAGTCAATCTCATTGTCCATGTCTAGTAGAGTTATTATAAAAGTTTGATTAGGTTTGTCCATTTAGTTGTTTAATGTCTTAGTTTATTATCGGTATTCATTGTCATCTTTGTCACAAGTTACAAGTTGTATAGTCATTTTCAAGTCAAATTAGATTGTTGAGTCTTTGTTGTGTTTTATGTGTTAATCGTCAAGTCAATTATCAAAGTCGATGTCAAGTCTTCTTGGGTCCATAGTCAAAAAGTTGTATTGTCAACATTGTTATATTGTGTTTAGGTGAATATAGGTAGTCAATGTTAAATAGGTGATTTTAGGATTATTGTCTTGTCATTGTATTAAGTCTGAAAAATAAAAAATAAATTTTCCTTACGAACGCATTTTCGGTGGAATCCGACGTTCGGGTAAGGTGTGTAATTTTTGAGCCTCAAATTCCAAATCTGCTAAGTTAAGTAGCATATTGATGGAGGAAGGAGGCATCGGAGGAAGGAGGTCAAACAATGACCTCTCGTCAGTCACCAACGGGGCCATGCAGAAGCTGTGGTGGCATATGTATGGTGTGAGTATATGATTTTCAGTGTGGTTTCCATTTTCTCAGTGTGCTTCAGTTTGCAGTGTTCTGTTTTGTGTGGTATTTGATGGATGTTGGAAAGAAAGTTGTGTTGGAGCGCAGATGACTATCAGTGATCCTCGACCGACTTGGTCCTCTAACTACCATACTTCATTGGAAGATGGTCAGCTAGAAGAATATGTTCACTAGAATTAGTGACCATGTGCAGTAAGACCTAACTAGCAAGATCAATTCAGGAGTATGTTCTTCGATGCATTTTGCTTCTCAGTATCTATATGAGTGGAATTTCACATTGTGGGGGGGAATACATACCAATGTTCCATTCCCATTCTGCACCCAAAATGACTTAGTCAAGGAAAGCTTCCAGTGGCAGTGGCAGTTTTCTATGTTGTTCGAGATCGAGTGGTAGAGATCAATGACAGAGACTACGATTAAGAACATTATGATTCTTATAGGAAGTAATGTGAAATTTTTTCAATATATCTTCTATTGTGCAGTTTTGTGATATGCATGTTGTGTTTCCTACATAATTCCCCGATGTATAAGCATAGTGGTGAGCAGTAGCCCGAGTAAGTCAGTTCATGGATCTTGAAAGGGTTTGTGGGAGGATCCAGAAAACCACACGAGGTGGACAGTTGATGAAGTTCCTGTCACATCAAGGTTTGTGGTAAGCTTCGTTTAAAACCATGGAAGGAGAGAGCCTTTCTTTTGGATCAAGGTCATGAGTCACAGAGTTGGACATGCCACAGGGGTGAGCATACTGCAGTTGAGAGTGTGGATGTTTTTCTACCATGTAAACACTAAGGGGGGGAATGTTAGGAATTAATATTTACATCATGGTAAATAATTATATGGTTAGTTTTATATATATTGTTATAACAAATGTATAACAATATATTAATATGGGTTTTATATTGTTTATACTTCCTACTTTATAGAAAGTTGGTTTTCCTATTTGGATGGCTATTTAACAAAGACTCCATACATTGTAATACGGTGTGAAGAATATTATATTGAAGATTATTGTGTAAATTTGTTTCAGATTTTTCATGCACAACATGCAAGTTTTCTAACAATAGGTGTCCTATAGTTAACTCTAAGAAGAAATCCTATTATTAGCTTAAACTATGCATGACACTTATCAACCACTTATTCCCAAAATACCATTACGTGTAGTGCAATTATTTGTTAGGAAATAAGATATAAAATATGTGGAATAATCCCTTACAGAATCGCAACAGTAGAAAATAATATGCAGAAAATATTACAGATCTCAAATAAAAGTGCAGAATAAATAACACAACACAGAGAGACAAGATTTAACGTGGTTCACCCAATTTGGGCTACGTCCACCAAGAATCACTTGCTCAAATTTTATTACAAGCCTCCACTCTCTCAATACAATACCCAGATCTGTTTGGAGCTATGCTCAACAAACTCTATAGAATTCACACCTGAATTCAAAACACATATGCAATACATTTGCTTGTTTTTGTATCATATGCATAAGACCATATAAATAGACAATTGCTTAAGCAGTTTGATACAAAACCGTGGGTATCAAAACCATGGGAAAAAACCATGGGTATCAAAACAATGGGTACCGAAAAACCATGGGCCCAAAAATAGCCCATAATGGTTACCCATTACCCATGGGTTGATAAACCAAACATGAAAAAATTTGCTTGGGGCTTCGCCCGAACCCCCTAACCCACTCACAAGGCGAGCAGACCACCGTAAAAATACCCGAGTGTAACACATAGAAGGTGTACCAAACTCTAACATTAAAATAGGCTCCACAAACATAACATTCTTCATCTCTATGTGTGCTCCACACGCTATCTCCAAAAATAGCCCTTATCCACACAAATGGCCAAGTCTTGAGCCAAATTGTTATGTAGCTCATTTCCTTTCCTACCTTCCCGCACCTTCAAATGTGCCTTGTTCTCGTGCATGCATCCTTTGTGTGTCTTCTCATTATAGCAACATTTTCTCTGCTCAACATGGTGGTTGCCAATAAATACGAGGGAAATAAGTGAACATAAACATAGGCTAGTCATGCCGCAAGGAAAGAAGGTTCTTCGAGCATCACAATCTTGAATAATTACTTTCCAAAAGAGGATTCTAATGCCCAAAGAAATGTCAACAAAGTAGGAGTAATCCCCTTCAGTATTGTAGAATAGATGAAGAAGACCAACCTGAGTATTACCATGTGGGATGCACTCTCAATTCCTTCTCAAAGAAACCTTTTGCAAGAGGCTCGAAAAATTTTGGTACAACTGATGAAGCATCGGGTCATGGGGCAACAACTACTACAAGTTTTTGTCAACCGAAAGGGAAAAGTATTCCTAAGGTGAATAAGCCACCACCATTTTATATTTCTCTGATCATTGGTGATCATTTGATACATAATTATATGATCGATTTTGGTGACAACAATTTAGTCATACCCAAGCAAATTACGGACGTGTTAGGAATCTAATATACACCAGTCTCTAGAGGATTTTTTCAGTTGGATGGTACAATAGTTCATACCATTGGAATCATCAAAGGACTCTAACTTACCATCCATGCATGTCCCAGCTTTTCATTCACACAAGACATATTGGTCATCGATCTTCCTCCTCTCTTCGCCATTTTCCTATCACGAGATTTCACTGCCAAGATGGGTGGTTACTTGTCACCTAATTGGTCAAATATGATCCTCAAGACTGGGTACGAAACTAAAGTGACTATAAGGGTAGAACCAATTTTTCATAATCGTGATCCGAGTAAGAAGAAGTTGTTGATCATGAACCAACAAATCTTGTGGAGGAAGTCCCTGAATCTTGTGTTAAATGATGTAAGTATAGATCATTAGTATGATCCCTATGCCTGAGGGCATTAGAAGAAGAAGAAGTTTGTTTGCTACTTTTAGAGGAGATAGGGCTGGGTACATAATGTACTCACAAAGAAGGTGCAATCATACCACAACTTGTTAAGACAAAAATAACTCGAAGGACTTTGGTAACTATTTTTCGATGGCTTAAGGAGAAAAAATGGAGCAGGCGTTAGTGTCATGTTAGTTTCTCTAGAAGTAGATAAGTACTTCTCATCTTTTCAACTACAATTCAGTTGCACCAATAATGTTGCTGAATATGAAGCTCTTGTGCAAGGGATTCATTTTGCTCCAAAGAAGGGAATCAAAGAATTGTCTATTTTTGGTGATAGTGAATTGGTTGTACATCAAATAAGAGCGCGAGTGCATCCAAAATGATTTGATAAGATCTTACAAGAACCGAGTCTAGGATTTGATTGAATATTTCAAGGCTTTCAGGATCCACACGATTCCTAGAAATCAAAATCAAGATGCTGATAGGCTTGTTATGGTTGGCTCATAATGTGATGTACCTTGATATCATGAAAGAAGAGTGGAAACTGTTAAAATGGTTGTTCAACTGTAGTTCCCGATAATGTGGGTAGTTGGAAAATTTTCAATAGCAATAAACAAATCATTATTTTCCTATAAGAAGAAGCGGAATTTGCTGCGAAAAATCAAGATAAGCTACGGGAAACATATAGTGACCAAATTATACAATTGAAAAGAAATAAGATACCAAAAGGCTTGGTTACTCTTGAGTCTATTTGTAATTCGAGACGATCAAGTTAGAATACAAAGAGATAACATGGTAGTCAAAGAGGACAATTTTGAAAAATTTGAGGTAAGAACGAAAAGTTCCTAAAAATTGGCAAAGTGTGTACCCAGAGGAGAAAAAGTCTTTCATCAAAATTTTTCAAGAATACAATGACATTTTTTTGTGGAGTTATAAAGATCTGCATGGATTTGATCCAGTTTGGCACAACATACAATCAAACTTGATCCTAATTCTAAGTTGGTTCATCAAAAACAAAGGCCAGTTAATCCCAAGATTGAGCCACTAATGAGAAAGGAGTTGACCAAGCTCATTGAGGCTTACATCATTTTTCTAATCAAGCATTCCTCTTGGGTTGCTAACCTAGTTCCAGTGAGAAAGAAGAATGGAGAAATCCGGTTATGTGTGGACTTCAGGGATTTGAACCATGTGTCATTGAAAGACCACTATCCTCTTCCATCAATGGAACAAATCCTTCAAATGGTGGTAGGAGATCAAAATTTTTCTTTGCTTGATGGATATTTGGGTTACAATCAGATTCTAGTCAAAGAATATGATCAGTTCAAAATGGATTTCACTACCAAGTGGGGCACATACGCCTACAACAAGATGTCATTTGGATTATCTAATGCCGGAGCTACTTTCCAATGAGTTATGGACATGGCATTTAAGGGATTGATCAATGACATCATCTTGGTGTATCTTGATGATATAAATGTGTACTCTAAGCATGTAGAAGATCACATTGCACATCTAAGAAAGGTTTTCAAGAGATGTAGGGAGTTTGAGGTTTCACTCAACCCGAAAAATGCATTTTTGTGGTGCATGAGGGAAATTTGTTGGGACATATTGTTTTAGTGGAAGGAATTTTAATTTCTCTAGTCGGGATTCATTTGATTTTGTCCATATTACTTCTAAGTCACAAGAAAGCTCTTAAGAGTTTCTTGGGAACCATAAATTTCATGCAAAGATTCATCCCTCAGTTCACACCTTGGTTAAACCATTAACAACCATGTTGAAGAAAAATATGCCATTCTCATGGAAAAAGGAAGGAAAGGAGAGCTTTGAATCCATTAAGACAGTCATTTCTCAAGCACCTACATTGGTGAATCCAAGGTTTGATAAGGATTTTATTATTTATGCTTTTGTAGGTTAGGAGAGAATTTCTGGGATCCTCACTCAACAAAATGATGATCTGATGGAACAACCAATTGCTTTCTTTAGCCAATCCCTAAAATACTATGAGCTCAAATATTCATTTGTTGAAAAATGGGTTTTTGCTACCATTCGAGCTTTGAAAAATTCAGGAACATGTTGTCTAACAACAAAATTCATTTGATGGTGTCTCATCCAAGCGTTAAGGATTTTCTGTTGAATAAAGACATGAATGAGAAACATTCTGGATGGATTACCAAGGTGATGAAGTATGACGTGCACATCAAGGTTACTAAGCTAGTCAAAGGTAAAGCTTTGTGTCAATAACTTGATGCAAATTTGGAATCGAAAGTTGAGGAGGACATGATGCTTTGAATAATGATGAAAGATATGATCAGGTTGACTGGTTATCAAAGATGAAGGCTTTCCTTATCTTAGGAACATACCCTATTGACATGGATAGGACTCAAAGACAAAATTTTTGTCTTCAATCTATTTTGTATGTTTTGGTAGATAATGTTCTCTTTCGAAGGGATTTGAATGGTGTTCTCCTTTGGTGCATAGGGCCGAGAATAAGTAAGTAAGATTATGGAAGAATTTCACAATGGTCTATCAGGAGGGAATTACTCTACATGAACAACTACCAAAAGATCATGAGGGTTAGTTACTATTGGATGGATTTTTCAAAGATGCCCATCTCTAGGTAAAGAAGTGTAAGGAATGTGCCTTTTTCACAAGAAAGTAGAAGTTTTCGGCCCTTCCCTTAATCTGATTCAAGTTGATCAACCATTTGTTCAATGGGGGTTGGATTTCATCGGAATGATCAATCCTCCATCCACTAATGGACATAAATGGGTCCTTACTGCAATGGAACTATTTTACTTGATGGAAGAGGAAGTAGCATTCAAGGAAGGCAATGAAAAGGTAGTTCTTGATTTCCTCGAAGGCATAATGACAAGATTTGGTTGTATTTATAGTCATTTTGCACAACACAATGGATTTTCTTGGTTTGAAGCTGAGTGAATGGGATGTTAAGAATGGGGTTTACCTCAAGAATTCATCCAATTACTATCCGTAAGGAAACAAATTGGTTGAGTCTAGCAACAAGAACCTCATAAGGATTATCAAACACATGATGGAAACTAACAAGATGACTTGGAACACACAACTTAAAAATTCTTTATGGGAAGATCATATCACACCTAAAAGGGCCATTAGAAATTATCCTTTCATGTAGGTATATGGAAGAGAAGCAAAAATTCCGCTATCCTTAAAATTATCTTCTTTGGAGTTAGCTCATCAACTTGAGGTTATGGAGAGTGATCCTAATGATCAAGTTTGATGAACTCATGGAGTTAGAAGAAGTATAAAACAAGGCCATGAAGAATTTGGAGCAACACCAGGATCATGTTAAGAAAATTTTTGACAATAAGTCATCCGATAGACATTTTCAAGAGGGAGATTTAGTTCTCAAATGGGAAGCGAGATAGGGCCAAACCAAGCATCCATGCCAAGTTTGATGCTTCTCAGAGTGGACCATACATTATCAAAAGTTACAAGGAGGTGAATTTATTTCATCTATCTAGGCTTAATGGAGAAGAATTTCCCATTCATGTGAATGGGATACATCTCAAAGCCTACTTTTGAGATCTTTCCACCCATATACATTTTAGTTAGGTGTTTTCTCCAAGTACTTTTACACATTGTGTTGTCTTTTGTTGTTGTTTTTTTGTTTGTGTGTTGTTGTTCTTGCATAGTGTGTAAAAATGGAATATTTAAGAAAGGAAAAGGTTCAAGTTTCAATGATAGTTTCATGATATCCTAGATTTAGCAGATGCTTCATTCAAAAATATGTGCTATATGCCATAAATGTCGAGCATTCATCGATTCAATATAATTCCTACTCAAAGCATTTCCGGTGGGTTTAGGATCAACAATGGACAAGGAGACTTTGGGATCCATCTCAAATAATCGATCAGTTCAGATTCCAACATTGACTCTATTCCCAATGGATTGATTAAGGCTACTAGAATGGTGTTTTAACAGAAAGCATCCCCGAGAGGTCACCAAAAATGTTATCCAATTTTTGTACACTTGGGAAAAATTAGAGACAATGAAGGCCTATTATGCTCAATAAATGGAAAAGGATCTTCATGGAGAATCACAAGACATTCTAGATAAAATTCATGTTTAGAAACCACTCATGATGTTCTTGGAAATTTCAGAGTCATTTTGACCTATTTTCCTTTTTTCTAGTTTTGGAAGTTCTAATTTTAAGGAGTCAAATGTGAAAATACCCCTAAAAGGCTTTGAGCTCAAAAGGCTCTTGAGCTACATTAAACGAGCTAAATGATAAGTTATGGTATAAATGATGATCGAGCCATATTAGGAGCTCGGTTTGAGCTTAGTGTTTTGAGATATTAGCACAATTTTCAATACCCATGAAGATAGTGGATGACTTGAAGCACACAAGCTCAATGTTAGTCTGAAGCATTAAATGAAGAGGTTCAAGGTAGGATGTTTGTTTGGGAGCACTTAGTCATGTGTGTCATTGGATAGATTAATTTAATGCACCAAGTCAAGCCCCAAAACTCGGTCGAGTGATGTGTCTAATTCATTGCAAGAGCTCGAGTTTCAACTATTGGAAGGGGGAAGTGTTATCCTTGGTTGAGTTGAGGTGAAAAATTTGATCAATGAAGGGCCGATATATGTTTGGAGAGACATCGGCCATATAATCTATAGGATGGGTTTGTAACCAGATGAAAGACCTCAATCAAAGGACCAATCTATTGGACAAGTCATTTCATCGAGTGAAAGTGAAGATCCTGATCAAGCTAAGAGCTGGAGTTTGATGCATGTCAGAATGGTTAGAAGTTGATCAATGTTGGGCATTCAGTAAGGGAGCTTAAATAGATAAAATGAAAGGTGGGGTTCATTTGTATTGGGAGAGCCATTAAAAAGGGCTTAGTCGGGAGTTTCGAGTCCTTAAACAACTCGGCAAGCTGGTTTGAAGCTTCATGGGGTCAAGAATGGAGAAAATCGTGAAGGGCTCCTCATTAGACTCGACTCATTGTAGGAAAAACTCATGGTGGGGATGAGTTGAGATAAATCATTGACATGTAAAGAAGGAAGAGAGCTCATTGAATTCATTTTGAAACGTCTCAATCGAGCTTGAGAGACTAAATCAGTAGTGAGCAGATCTAGGTGGTGAGCCACAACGGTGGTCAAATATGGGTCGTATATTACTGTAAGATCGAGAAAAGAAGAGACTTGGTGGGGTCCTTAATCTTGAAAGCTTAGATGGTCACGGGTGAATTAGTAAAGAGCTCAAGATCAAGGTCAACACCTGAATTGAAATATAGCAAATAGAGGGGAGCTAGTGGTACAACTTGGTATCTTGGCAGGGTTTTTATAGGATGGAACTCGGCGAGCCACGGTGCAGAATGGAGAGAGTAAGTAAGCCCAAAGACCAAGGTGAGTGAGTTCAAGCGAGGTGGTAATCAAGTTGAGCTCAAAATTTTTAACTCATGAAGGGATAAAATTTTATTGAGATGGTAAGTGTGTGGGGGGATGCATTGAGGCCACGGTATAAGAATATAGTTGAGTGGCTCAATCATTAAAGCGAGGTGATAACATGAAAGGAGAAATGGAATTTTTTTTTAGCATTAACCAAGACACATATGAAGGAAATCTCATTGTGGAAAGTGAGCAACTCGCCTATATAGATGTAGAATTAAGGCATATGCCAACTCGTGAGAACATTTTCATCATGGCAAGTAATGTAAGCGAAAGCTATGTAGTAGGGATATATAGTGTATCGAGTTAGTATGGGCCTTAATGTTGAAAGGTGAATTTAGATCATTGAGGAAGAGTGCCTCTGGAAGTCCTCGAGTCGAGACCACGACATGGGAAAATACAAAGTGCCATCCAGGAGGAGCTCGAGATGAGCTAAATTCAATAATCACCGTCATAAGGTTATTGAGAGTGTCATCGGAAAAAATGAAAATCTATTCCAAAGAGTTTGTAATCAGAAATGACTCGTAGGTCACATGTATAATGAGCTAACACAAGCTTGAGGCAAAATGATAGACTCAAAGCTCCCTACTCATGTGAAAAACATCAACGTCGAGTTCGAGGGGAGGAGACACTATAACTAGGTGAGCATTAGCTAAGGCATGATTCAACATGAGGAAAAGTTGAATCATGGGAGTTAGCTCGATCTCGTGGCAAAAAGCATGTGAAAGATACATAGAGCTTGAGGTTTATTCAATGACAAATGGTGAGTTGTTTTTAGAGGTTTGGGCTCAAACTTGGAACTCGTAGATTTGCTAGGGCACGCCATGGAGAGATGAGCTTGAGTAATCTCGAAACCAACTTGTGTCTCGGCGTGAACTCACAAGTTGAGTTGGGGATTATGATTATGAGACTCGATGATGCATGACTCATGGAGATGAGTTCATTACATAGGAAGAGCTTGAAATTTTGTGCTAGGACCATGACAAATTCTTGGGAAAAATCCAAGTTGAGGCCAAGTTAAAGATGACAAGTCAAGGTGCCTTCCATGCTCGAGGAATTTCGAGGGCTCACGGCCAATGGAGATTTGGGAGAATTGAGGCAATTTGGCCAAGGTAGTATGATGTGGGATCAAGGGAGTCTTTGAAACTAGAGATCCGAGTTGCCAAGATGCATGGGGATTTAAGGCACATGAGCTAGGCAACTCGTGACTCCTTTCCCGTAAAGAGGTTAAACCCACCAAGGAAGTATGATAAGGGAGACTCCATTCAACATACAATGTAGAGATGTTTGTTTCAGAGATGCTTCCTCCAAAGTAATACGTGGTAGCGAAATATATGTGAAAGGCAATGAATGTGTGGAGGTAAATGAGCACGAATAGCTCATGGATTCAAAGGGAGAAGTGGACATTAGAGACTTACTCAACCTAACGTGCGAGGAAGCGGTTAATATAATGTGGGTCACATATTTTGGGGCATGTGTCAATGGTTCAACCCGTAATGAAGCAATTCTTAAGGATCCATTGTAATGGTTTGTGTAAAAGTAGAGGTTGACCAAAAGAAATGTCAAAGTAGTTAGGAGAGCTGCCACATGATAGAGTAATGTGTCGAGTAGTTAGGTTCGAACTCGTGTGAAGGTGGTAATAAACAATGATACTTCCACGCCATATAAGATCAAGGGACTCGCTAACCAGCTCTTTGAGTTAGTCGGTGAGTTGGTTGGTCAATCAACCTTAAACACCCCAATTTTGCATAAATGCCTCATGGGTCTGTCAAAAGGCCAAAATGCCTTTAAAATATATTTTTATTAAAATATTTCATTAACAATATTATTTTTATTTAAATGGTGGATAAATTCAAATTTTTGAATTTATGGGCCATGATGGGTGAATTCAATTAATAATGTAATTAAATATGTAGGCTATCATGTACTACATTTTGGCCCAGAATTTATGATTCCTTCTCTCTTCTCTCACAGGTGGATTTTCTATAAGTTTAAAGGAGGAACTCATTTCAAAGGGTTAGACATATTTTCCAAAATTCCTCTCTCTTTCTGCAAGCTAGTCATTCTATTGTGGATTGTGGGAACTTTCAAGTCTCTTTTCCAATATTGTAATGGTAAATATTGCCTCTTCCTAATGTAATGATGCATTATGCATGTGATTGAAGAAATAATAAATTGTGTTCTGTGAGTAATTATTAGTCCTTTCATCATTTTTTGTTGCTTCGTTGTGCCTTTCTCATGCTTGCAAGTATACTTTGCAATTTCAAGTTTCCATTGTAGATTTTTGGAGTTTTTTGCTTATTTGGGAGTGAATTTCTATATGTAGTTGGGTTCTAATGCTTGTTCATCCTTCTTCACTGGAAAACTAAAAATTGTCTAGTAAAACCCTTTCTTGGTGCATCACCACTTCTAGTATAATGTTTACTTCTAGCAAATCTCTCTCCCTAAATCCCATGAAAATGTTAGTATATGTCTAATTAGCTATTTTATTACACTATAAGTAGTGTTGTGTTTAGTTTAGGAAGAAGAAGTTGGCCTTCTCGGAGGTTCACATTGAGCACAAGTCCCATAGCGTGAGAAGTGATCCCATGTTACCCAATCACATCAAATGCCCTATCCATCACTTGGCCATTCAAAGGGTGTAGTGATTTGGCGATAACAAATTTGTGGGACAATATTCGACACAATTCCTAAAAATATACAAATTTCAAAACCAAGGCTATAATTTTCCAATCATTTTTACCAATATCCATTCCAACTTTCCAATCCATAATGATTTTGGGATGAGGGCCTTTACTTTCCTCGATTGGAACTATGAGGGCCCCGGTGCCCCCTCCCCCTCTAGTTAGTTGGTTATGGATATGGATAGATAGGGTCCATAGTATCTGGTTTCAATTCCCTTTTATCGTGCTAATTTCTCAATATTTATTTTTACCTTTTCTCTAACAAAATGGGGATTTTTCAATGCATTTATGACAATCAATTATACATTGAAGTGAAATTTATAAGGGTGATATTGAATATATAAAAGTAAAATCTATTTTTTTATTTCGAAACATTAATGTGCAAAAGGTTGAATTTAAACATTTCAATTTTCATCTAGCCTTTACTAGTTGTTTTTGTGCGCATTGAAATATAAGGGTTCGAACACTTGCATAAATCGTATTAATTATTGACTTGCATTGAGTGTTGATTACAAAATTTCAAGACATGGGAGACCTAGTAAAAATGGAGGGATAATACAATGCCCCAAAACATTCCTTTTTAATGAATTTTGCAAGGAGTTAAAGACTTATTAGGGTTTAGACCAAGGAGATAAGAATCCTAGTGATATGTAACAAAAGTAGAGAAAGTAAGTAAAGTTTCGATGTCCATGACCAGTGATCATAATCCCCATATTTTCCATAGCCTCTTTGAAAAACAAATTGTGAGTACATTTTTTCATATAGATGTAGGGGACAAATGTTTTTTTTTTTTTTTATTTTGCTAGGTTTTAAACCTTGACCACCTTTCTAGCACCTCAACAAACTTCAAATATTAATAGTTGTAGGCTCCTAATCTTGATATGATTTTAGTTAATTGCTTTGGTGTTATTCTATATATATGTGTGTATTGATTATCACCCAAGTTAGGATCTTGTTAGCATGTATTATTTGTGTTGTTTGATATTTGATTTATTTCTCTTGTAACTTTTTTCTTCTTCGATTTTATTTGTTTGTATTCTTCATTTTCTTACTTGGTTGGTATTTTTCCTTCTCTCTTCTTATTTGATCTCCTCCCTTATTTTTACCTTGGTCTTAGATGACAAATATTTATTTATGGTGTGAAATTGATTGACCATTTTCATACCCATTATAGAATTGGTCACCACATTTGTAGGCCTTTATGCCCCTTTATTTTTAATTAGGAAAAGTATATGACTTTTCTTGTTAGGTTTCCTACTAGTTATGTGTTGGATTTCATGTCAATAGGGTCCTAATTTGAGTTCAAAAATTCTATAAATGCAAAGGTGTATTAGTGCATTTATAACAATCGATTCTACATTGATATGGAATTTTGAAGAGTGATATTGAAGATATAAAATAAAAATAGATAAAAGTGGAAATGAATACCAATTATTTTAACAATTATTTAATCTAAAACCTTTTTGTCTTTATGTAGTATAATAATTAACACCACGTAGTTAGAAATGCTTGCACATCACTCAGACCCGATGTATAAGAGCTCACCCAAAGCTTGCGCAACATACCAAGTCCCTCCTTGTTTAGATCATTCAAGATGTATAGTCAACATTTAACATTATGTGGCATAGAATAGAAGACAATATAATAGAGATCATAATAAAGACAATAATAGTATGGAGCTTTGATCATTCATTCCTCAACATATACAATCAACAAAAAGATCTGAATGCCAATAATACCACGTTCATCTCTCCTAATCTTGGCAATCCATATCAGATTATCCATTACATACACATTACATGATCAAAATATATAGATTCAACATAACACTTATACAACAAGCCCTCACATACTTGTCTCTTCTAGACGCAGCTCCAAATCACATAGACATGACAACTATATATAGCTGGTGGGAACTTGTCCTTCACTACTTTATAATGCTTTAATATATTAATAGACTATCCTATACTTAGCCCACATGCATCTATGCTTTAGTCCTCAACTAGTTGTTCTAATTATATCTATGCTATTAATAACTTATTTGATCCTTACGCCATTTTATATTTATATTTATTTCTCCACGCATATTCTATTTTTATCCAATTCTTTGTATGTGTTTTATCTTTCTCTAGCATTGTTTTACCCATGATTTTATCCAATTATAGCTCCTTCTTTCTCATCATTTCAACCCATATTTTTCCTATTTTTAGATGACTTCTACTTTTCGTTAAATTCAGGTCATGCCCTGTTCTGAGTGAGTGCAACCCTTTGTGTGTACATTCTCCATGGATCTGTTTTCACCTACGTGCATTATCTTGTACTTATGATATTTCTTCCTTTTGTTGTCATGTGCACCTTCGTGTGTGGCTCACACTTAGCCATTTTTCCTAGTCCAACATTACCCCACACTAGGGATATTATCCGTCCTTGAAAATACAAAGAATGAAATAATATATGAAATAATATGGGAAATACCCTAATGAAATCAAAGAATAAAGAATTTTATTCCTATGTGCACGTCAAAAAAATTAAATTCATGGTAATGGTAGAAGTTATAGGAACTCTATGTTTATCCCCTGCTATAGCTACCTTTATTCCTTAAGCCATATGTATACCTTTTTGGTGATGACTCAATAATATCTAGGATCTTTTCCGAGTTAGTTCATCAGCCTTCTCTCATGCAACTCTTTCAATACGACATCCCATTTTATGGTGATGCCCTCCAAAATTTCTACCCTTTGCATCACCCATTGTTTTTACCTCACTAATTAGTTCTTCTATCATGTCACACTTAGATTTTATTGCCTCTTTCTTTTCTCTTACTTCCTGCAAAACTCTCTCATGCACATCCATGTTTTTCAATAATGAGGCTTGTAGTTGTTTCAATTCTATCTCATCTTGTGAAGTGTGTGCATTTAGGATCATTGAAGTATCCTAAAATTTGACAAATATATTTTCATCCTTTTGTGCAACTTCTTTTAGTGTTGTACCAAGTGTTATGTAATCTTCTAATTTTTGGTCCATCTTGGCCTTATTTTGATTAGCCATCTCTTTTGTAGTAAGCCCCTACCCATTATTCACTTTTACTAGAAGTAGTTGTACCATTTCTTCTAAGTACTCCATTTCACTAATATGGTCCTGGTATGGCCTGCATTAAAACATCTATATATATGCACAATATTATTGACTAGGTTGGTCACCTTATCGTACACAACTATCAACCTTTTGTTTGTATCGTTCAACTCTTTAGCTAGATTCTTATTCTTCCCTCTCTCCATATCCTTTTGGGTGCCATGTAATGCAACACTTTTGTCAACATTTCTTTGTCTTACCTTGGTAGCCATTTTTATCGAGCATTACTTTCTTACTTATCCGAGAGCCGAGTAGAGTATACTATTGGAAAAACTTTCCCCTGGTTCTTTTTCCTCTTTAACTCCAAAATTGAATCTTTATTCACTTCGAACTTTGGTTCCTCCATGTGCATATGTGATTTAATCTAAATTGAATTAAGCCTAACTTCAAAGTAACTACTATAATGTATGATATTCGGAAATAAAGTACAATAAGACATAAGAAAATAAGCATGTAATAATGTAAAACCCTAAACAAGTGGTAGAGGAATATGAATTAGTTGATTATGTGCAATTCAAGAGTGATAAAAACTAAGTAATTACTGGAATAGACTAGAAATAGTGTTTTCAAGGATCGGTGAGGGTTCCGGAACTCGAACTATGTCAAAACGAAGCACCCACAGAGAGGACAGAGCACCTAGGCGCTAGTGACCAATCTGGGCACTACTAACAATGTAAATGTTTAGGATATAATATTTTCTAGGTTAGAGGAGCTTCATTGTTGATTTTGTTTTGTCACTATGGTTCTCTGTTAGATCACCGATTGTACCTATAACCTGCAAAAAAATGTCTACCGCACATGTCCACAAACCAAGTCAAATCTAATAAAAAAATATGTAGAATGTTGAGTCGACTACCCCAGTCATCACCCAAAGAGTGAAATTATGACCGAGTGTTGCACTACATCTCAGACTCCATGTAGTTCTATGTTTTTGTGTGTGTAATCATGCCTTAGGTTACTCATGTGAAAGTTACATGATGATAGCGAGCTAGATGTAGATTTTATCGAGTATACAAGATGTGTGTGATGGAATAGAATGAACTGCCCTCCTATATTGTGTATGCATAATAATGCATCCCTTGTCCCTTGAATGGATGTGCTAAATGTATGCCTAGTAATGCTATTTTTCCTTTGTGCAAGATTAGGTAATGATAGATAATGTTTATAGTGCTTAGCCACTTATTTGAGAGTAATAGCTAAGTATATATATATGATTCCCTTGTTTGAATTTTGTAATTGATACTAAAAGGCTAACCCAAAGTGTTACAAAGATGCCCAAGAGAAGAACCCAAGAGGGATAGGAATGCCTGGATACTTCCGTCCTAATCGAGAACTAGTGTGTGAGGTCATCAAAAGATAAATCGGTTAACTTTCGATAGATTTGTAAGGTGTGTAAGGTCATAATGTAGAAAATATAAAGTAATCAAATAACTAAAAGAAGTTTTCAACTATTTTTCTTGATTAAGAATCATGTATACATTAGTATGCTTTAGGACCTAGAAATGTACCAAAGTGCATAGATTTTATGTCCACATTTCCCCCCACTTTATGTTGTTGAGTGAATACTCAATAACATAAAGTAGATAGAAGATGTGCACCTTGTAAACCAAAAGTAGTGCAAACCGATAGTGTGCTGAGTGTAAAATTAGCCATATAAAGCGTGAAGTGATCACAATGTGAAGTGTGATAACTAGGAAAGGAATGTATACCCTAGGGGTGAAGTTTATGCATAGTAGTGTGTTGCTAGAGCTTGTGCTTGTGGATGTGAGTGGCGTCTTGTAAGGGAGGAATTGCAGAAAAGAAGAGTAAAAGAGTAGTCAAAGTCCTGTATATGAAAAATTAGAGTAATGTATGTATAAGTAAGTAAAAAGCTAAGGAAAGAGTGCACCTGATGTATAAGAGAGTAAATGATAGAAAGTTGTCCTGTTTGATTTGGAGATGTTACTAGATTTGAGTGTCTTGCTACCAAAGGGTGATGTTTTTGGTTGATCTCACACCAAGGGCATGTTTTTGGGTGATATCATGCCAAGAGAAGAGTGTTGGGGAGAGAGGTCTATTTTCTCTCCTTTCATGACACTTCCCAATAAGTGCCCCTATAAATTGGAATGTCATGATTTGTAATCGTATCACAACTGAAATGTAATTGTTTAAATGAATTTTGTAATGGAGTCAAGTGACCGATATCTTGTGGAAATGCACTGTAAACTATTGGAAATTGTGTTCATCTGAGAAATTAATTATTTTTTCCCTAGGAAACTAGCACCTAGGAGGGACACAAGCACCCACCGTTCTCCTCTCCGCATCGGGCACTAGTGTCCGATTTATGTTTTTGGTCCAAGTCAAATTCTAGACTAATATGTGACTATGTTTTCTTGCCAATTCTGAATTTTTCTAGAGATATGCATTATTAGAAGGGTAATTTTCTCACCCAATAGATGCCCCCATTGTTTAGGGTACATGCGATGAATGTAGGAGGAGGAGGCCCAAATAAGAGGAGTTGAAACTAATATGCATATATTATATTGGATACTTACATGGGGTATGGGATGTGCATGGTAGAAACCAAGGAACATGCAAAAACGTAGGCTAGAAACAAGTGTTAGTGTAAAAGAGATATCTTGCAATAAAATACAATGTAATAAGTAAATGTGTAGACAAGAAAGAGGGACCGTAAAAATAGGGTTGCATACATGGGACATCTCATACAATGTCACAAAACAATCTAGGCCGAAGCAACCATAAGCAAACAATAATCAAGTGATACATATGACATAGTGCGTAAACCATAACAAACAATATAGTAAACAAGCAAGAATAAATAACCATGATTTTATAGAGTCTTTGCAACACATGAAGCACTGTTAACATGTTAGAAAGATAAGTAGTATGTTAAAGCATTTATATATCGGTGAAAAGTAGATGGTAGTGACAAGTAGTAACGAATGTAATAATAGAATCGTGATGTGTAGAGTATAAAATTAGTAAAGGTAGATGCCCCTTAATCCTTAACGGGACTTATGAAGAGAAATCTTGAGCATCACACATCGTGTAAAATTCTCAGAAAAGTCTGCATTCACCTCGAGAATATTATGTGAATGTGCATGAGTGTATAGAAAAATATAATGACATACTAAGTATCCAACTATCATAAGAAACAAAGTGTACATGTAAGTAGTATAAGCTAATAAGAGTGAATACAACCAAGATGTGCAAATGTTGTGTACATGTGATGGTGTGTTGTGACATGCAAAATTTGTTGATAAGAGAAGCCACGTTGCCCCTAGTGCATGTGTGGAGTGAGGTTCATTTAGGAATGTTCCCTCAATCAGTCAAGTATGAACCTTGGAACAAGAGTGCGTCATTGGGAAATGAAGATATATTATGTTTACCAAAGATGTGGTGATGCTCGAAAAATAAACATGAAACATGGAGTGCGAGTAGCTAGGATGCGACAAGCAAGGTTCATGGAGGAATTGCACCCTCAACAATCAACTATTAACCATAGAACAAGAGTGTGTCATCAGGTAATGACGGTAAAGTATGTTTACCATAGATGTGGTGATGCTCGAAAAGATAGACATGAAGCACGGGCGTGAGGTGTAGCAAAGAAGCTATGAGTAGACAATAGAGACATAAAATGGTGATGGAGGGGGGGAAGAAAGTGTGATTCCCCCAAGTGTGCAAGTGATAGAAGGTTATCCGATGATGCAAGAGATATCATGCCATGGTGGTGGATGTGGAAATTTGAAATGAGAAAGTTTATGGTCATCACAATAGTAGGTAGAATCAAGGGTATGACCAACATCAGAATTGAAGTCAACCACATTGCTAGGATTGAAATATAACGTGTGAAAATTCTCATCTGACATATCAAATGGTTTTTCAACATCATAATCTTCGTAGGGTCCCACTCCTCGACATAGTCATTATTTGGATCAAAATGAATTATAAGTCTAAACTTAAGAGTTTGGTGAGTGGTATCATCTTATGACAGGGAATTTGTTGCTCTTCATTTAATGATCATTGTATAGTTATGATTTGTAATACCATAGATGACACAATAGGAAGAGGTAATGGGGTAGGTACTTCTAAAGGTGGTATGATATTGGGTTGGATAGGTGGCTCTTGAATTATAGAAGAAGGAACATTAGTAAGTATGGTGTGATGCTCACTAGACATAGAGGGATCAAATTTAGGAACCCATTGGGATTTGGTAACTAGAGATGAGCGTGGAGAAAAATGATGTGTAGTAAATGAAATGAAACCCTTACACTCCAGATGTTAGATTTTTGTTCTAAAACATAGCAATTATCATCATAATGTCCATTAATCCCATGGTAATTACAATATGTTTGAATTTTGTATTGAATAACCTAATGAGGATGGTGGTAATGCTGAGGTAAGAAAGTAATAAAGTGATGATCAAGTATCTCAAATAAAATATCATGTTGTCTCAGCATTTTTATCGAACTTGAGAGGTGTTTTCTATGGTAATACCTTTGTTTTATTGATATGTGCACATGTAGTAGACATAGGATCAAGATGATGTATAGAATAACTAGCATGGGCATGAGAAGCATCCTTGAGATGGTTTATTTTAGCTTCTAGGATGTTATCGTGGTTTCCATATGTAGACACCTGTAGTTTGCTCAATACACTATTATTTCTAATGGTGCACTAACACTCCTTCCTTTTGCAAATTGACGACATACCACCAGTTAGGCCTATCTAACTCCCTTCATACGACACCATTTTGGTCATTTTTCCTCTTATAAACCATTTAAATAGGTAGTTATCACCTCGTTCTAAATACATTAGCTTCTTATTCTCTTCTAGCTTGCTTATATTAGCTCCCCGGAAGATCAATCCACTTCGTTGGATTGAGTAAGCCCTTCGAAACCATTCTAGAACCCTAATTACTCTCTAAGAGAGATTAATTAGTCTAACCTAGGTTAATTACCCTCTAACATAGTCAAAATCACACTTTGACTTGCTAAAGTGCTTTTTGGACTTTAGCCTTTGTCCCACATGCACCCAAATCTCCCTTTTCTTCCAAACCAAAAACTATAAATAGGGCTATACCCCCTCCCTCATTTCCTAAGAATCCTCTCTTCTTCCTAGCACAAATTATAACAATTTGATTAGGCTTTAGTTTGTATTTCATCTTCTTTCATTTGAGCTAAAAGCATTTAATCTTGTATTTCATAGCATTAACATAGAGTAAAAGGGAAGATCTCTTTCTCTTAACACATAAATTGAATGCTTAGATCCTCTTAGGTTCATTATTTCAAGCTTTCAAAGAATAGAGATTAACTTCATTTGCTTAGTTTGCATGTTTATTTCAAATTAATGTATGCAAAGAAGGAAACCTTTCTCATTTCTTATCACATGGTCCATTGATCAGATTGTTAAAAGCCTTTGGGGTTTCTTTAGAGATTCTTACCCCAAATCCATGGCTTTTACAACTTTTCATTGAACACATTTGGCACGCCTAGTGGGACACTTATGTCCACCCTCCATTAATGGAGGTCTTTTAGGTTTTTCAAAGCTTATTTTCAAGTTTTTCTTTCGAATCACTTGTTATTTCCTCATTTTTATTTCTAACCCTAGGTAAATGAACATCATTTATATACATTTTGTGGGTTTGATCTAGAAATAGGACACTTTGACTAACAACTAACCTGTTTGCTCTTGAAAATTTGAAAATATGTGTTTTTGCAGGTTTTTCACAGGGTGCGCGTAGGTGTCTAGAAAGGGGTGCATACGGTACCCGTCATATCAAGCATGTACATGTCATAAGGTCCCATCATTTACAAACTAGTATCCATCATATGGGATGCGTATACGTCTCTCTGGACGCATGGGTGTAAAAGCCCTGACTATGTAAGGAAATCAGAAATAACCCGTACACAGATGCACACGCGTATCTATCATATGGGGCACATATACATCTCTCTGGACATGCAGGTGTAAGAGATCCGACTGTGTAAAATTTTTACAGTCCTCTATTTAGGCTTAGGCGCGTACACGTCATAACCTAAGTGTCCATGTCAATATGGGTGTGTCTCCATCATATTGTAAGCATCTATGTTTACTTCTTTGAGTTTTATTAACTTTTCGACCGTAGGTGTACACTGTCGGGTGGGGCGCATATCCGTTAGTTGGAGAGCGCTGGTGTTAGTATAGGCACGTAGGTGTCTGTGTTAAAAAAATTGAAAATTTTACAGACTGCAAGAACTTTTTCTAGTCCATCACTACAGGTTTTAGGACTAACAATTGAAAACAAGGTTCTTTCTTATATTTCTATCCTTTCATTCCTTTAAGAAACAGAGATAAGGGTTAGGGCTAGGAGGAATACATTGAATGTTGAGAGGGTGTGCGCGTACCGTAGAGAGAGATCAGATCGATTGCAAAGAACTCCTTTTTGTCTGGGAAGGACTACCTGCAAGTAAGAATACAAGACCACCAGATTCTAATTAGATAATAAGTGAGGGAACTGCCTTGGGCCCAGGAAATATGAGACTTCCTTTCGAAGGTGGTCAGTTCCCCTGCTAATATGAATTAACACAAATTCTAACAAATAAGCTATTGTCCAATTACAATTTATTTACCTTGTTAGAATAATAGAGAAAAGGTTGGTCTTGGTTTTGAATCACAGTGACCGATGCCGGTCACTATCACCGGTACCGGTTGATGATAACCGATATCGGTAGGGGTAGTGATTTAAGGGGTTTGGTGAAGGTTGGCTATAAGATGGTTATATGATAGCTATGGTGTTTATAAGGCTGGTAAAATGATTGGGGATAGGTAATGAGGTGATGGAGAGGACTCAAAGAGTATGGGGGTTGTTCTTGGGGCAATGTAGGGGTAGAGGAATGTAAGTTAGATGGAGAGTGTTACCGGTTAGTGGATCTGGGAGTAGACTTGTAATTACTATGATTTAGAAGTCCAAGAAATATTATTAAAAGAACGTATAAGACTTACTTACTAGTTCTAATGAAGATACTAGAGCTCAAGGACTGTGATGACGAAGGCAGAGTTCAGGTAGGATGGTCTGACAATCTAAGATGAGCTATCTCTTCTCCTGATGCTTGGATGAGTGTCACTGGGCTCTGGTTATTCAGTTGCAGTCTTGGGCTTGATGTCCTTCTCTGCAAACTCCTCTCTTTCCTTCACTTGTCTCTGCTCGGCCAAGTAAATTCGGATTCTTCCAATGACTTCTGATTCGGATCAATGAAAATCCACCCCTTGTTTTTGGTTGGGAGAGGTCATTTACAGGGAACCGATGGCGGTTACGTAACCGATGGCGGTCAAGTAGGAACCGGTATCGGTCAAGTCAAAGTGGGCTATTTTTAGTAAAATAGCCAACTTTCCCTCCTTTTCTCCCGAGGGATTAGTTGTGGGCTTGGTCAAGTCATTATGAGGTTGGTTTTAGGTGCGGGTGAGGAGTAATTAGTCATGGGTGTGGATGTAGACCAAGTTATAGGTCTTAATTAGGTTAGTTTAGAGTTAGGACTAGGTCATGATGAGGTGGTGAAATGAGGTGGCAGGTATGGAGATGTGGATTTATTAATTATAAGGTAATTAATAAATAATTGTGTAAGGTTTAGGTGATGAGGTTAGGTTGTGGAATGAGATGCGGGGCACAGAGTGTCGTAAGACACAAATTTGGTGTCTACATTAGCCCCTTGTTGTTGTGTAGCTTGTCTTGTAAAGCTACACGGACAATAATAAGAAGTGGTTACTCCTGTTAAGGGTATAGGTAATCCCCCTCAAATCTATCATAGATTGAGGTAGCGTGAAATCAGGGATAGGGTTGATAAAGGGTAAATGGTGTTGAGATGACGTTAAGATGGTGGGGTAAGTTCGAGGAAGCAGACGCATGTTGAAATGTAGTAGTGCGACTAGGGTACATGATTTGAAGAGAAAACAAGCAATTCATAGGCAAAGGTCGATAGTTTATCCAAACAAGGGTGATATAATCCTGGTATCCAAGGCATAGGAAGTAGCTCCAGGGGATATAACGGGTAAGGTACAGGAACGTTTAGGCATGTTCGGCAGTACCAAATGGTTGGTTTGGTTGAGATAAACGTCACGGTCTTGGTCTAGGCAAAGTTGGTCGACTGATCAAGTCAAGTACCCTAATCATGCTAAAACATGAACAGGTGAGCTTGATTGAACAAAAAGCTACATGATGGGTGGATAAAATTGTAATTTGTTGGTTTTGGGTGAGGTATTTAATTGGTGCGGCCTTGGGTCGGGCCGATTGATTAGTGAGGGCCATGGGTCGGGCCTGATTGGTTGGTTGCGGCCTTGGGTTAGGCCAAATGGTTGGTTACGGCCTTGGGTCGGGCCAAATGGTTGGGTGTGGCCTTAGGTCGGGCCAAATGGTTGGTGACGGCCTTGGGTCGGGCCAAATGGTTGGTTACGGCCTTGCGACGGGCCAAATGGTTGGGTGTGGCCTTGGGTCGGGCCAAATGGTTGGTTACGGCCTTGGGTCGGGCCAAATGGTTGGTTGCGGCCTTGGGTCGGGCCAAATGGTTGGTTGTGGCCTTGGGTTGGGCCAAATGGTTGGGTGTGGCCTTGGGTCGGGCCTGATTGGTTGGTTGCGGCCTTGGGTCGGGCCAAATGGTTGGTTGCGGCCTTGGGTCGGGCCAAATGGTTGGTTGCGGCCTTGAATTGGGCCAATGAAGTCAAAAAAGGCTATTTAGCAAAGGAGGGTATAGGCGATGTGGTGAGAAAGGGAGACTAGTGAATAAGGGCAGAAATTGGGGAAAAGGTGGGATTAAACCGATATCGATTCTCTATGACCGGTATCGGTTAGATGACCGATACCGGTTCTTTAGGGCATAATATAACCGATATCGGTTATAGGTCAAAAACCTATAAAAAGAAAAATACGGCCTGTCATTGTCACATTGTCAATTTGAAAACCAATTTTAGTTGTCTGAGGTGTTTTAGTGAGATTGTTGAATTTTTCGGCTGAGGTGGCATTATTTGAGTGGAGAAGTGAGTGGTTGGTAGGCCCTAGCGAGTAGGAGGCAGCATTTGATTGGTGGAGGACCCAGCAGAGGAGATTTAGAGCCATGGCACAGCCAGGAGGAGCAGGAGGTGCTGGACCAGCTGGACCGCCACCACCTATCCCACCACGACGACGTGTCATCGTACCGGTAGGTTCGAAACCTCTCATTATGTGAATTTAATGTTGTTAAGCTAGATTTGGGTTTTGGGTAGGAATCCAAGTTTTTAATAAAATAATTAATAAATTGAAGTTGTTTGGAAAATGGAGAGGGTAGGTGGGTTAGTTAGGCTAAAACGGTAGGGTGGGTAGGTTTTAGGGTTTTCAATGGGTAAAAGGGTAGTAATAGGCAAAAAATGGGTTTTTGGGGGCCGCGTCGGGTTCGGCTCCGGCCGTGGATAGTGACCGATGTCGGTCACTAGGCGACCGGCATCGGTCACGAATTTTTCGGGAAAGGTGGGTTGTTGGTGGACCGGCGTCGGTCGTATGTCGACCGGCGCCGGTGTATAATATGTGTTGTAGGGGACCGGTGTCGGTCAAGGGTGACCGGTACCGGTCAGTAGTTAGGTGTATTTATTTTTTTTGGTTTGGTTTTTTGTTGTTGTTTTGGGTTTTTTGGGGGTGAAGAGGGAGGGGGTAGAGGTTGATAGGAAAGGTGATTGGTGGGGGAAATGGGGCGGTTGTGTGGTTAGTGCGGTTAGGATAGATTAGGTGTTGGGTATGAATGGGGAGGTGTTAAATTGGTAGGGGCATAGGTAAATGGTGAGAGTAGATCTGGGTGATTGGTAAGGTGCGAGATAAGGAAAGGGGATATCGTAGATGTTTTTAGGGTAAAATAGGGGGTGTAGGTGTGTGTTATAGAGTCGGGGTGTGTGGTCGGGTGGGTAAAAGGGGGTATAGAGGGTTAAAGTAGTTGTTGTTTGAAAGGGTAGGTCTAATGAAGTGGGTTATTTGTGCAGGCATGTCAACAGCTGACTATGTGGGATCGGATGCCCCCGTTATTGAGACGGATGTGGCCACATGTGTCCGGAGCGCATTGGGCCATTATGCGTGAGGTGGGACTCGGTGGAGTCCAGTGGTATAGGGTGTGGAGAGGGACCATGACCTTATGGTTGCCCTCATCGAGAGATGGGATCGGCGACCAATGTGTTCCATCTCCCTACTGGAGAGATGACTATTACATTGGAGGATGTATATCGCATCCTGAGAATGCCGATCGTGGGAGAGATAGTATTCCAGTAGATGCGGAGATGGCTATGGACATATTCTATAGGTATTTGGGGATGCGGCCGCGTTATTGACTTATCACGGCATGAGCATCGCCTATGGGGACATGTATCGCGCCCACTGAGACATGAGACACACGGCTAGCCGTGTTGATGATGATAGGCATCACATGCTTCCCTCCCGAGACTCGAGAGGAGGCCACTTCCCACGGGCTTTGATGGGAGTCTTGCATGCGAGATGGTGGAGGAGCATACGTCGTTATGCACAGGCACAGTATATCCAGTGCGGCTTCTCTGAGGAGCTATGGGGTTATCGCGGATGAGGCGATTTGGGATTTGTTCCACATTTTTGTTACAACTGCTTTGGGCATATGAGCACATCATATGTATTTGACCAATAGGGCTGCCCAAAGAGCTAGGGCCACTGAGTTATATACGAGTATGGCTTTCGAGAGATGGTTGGGGGTCGTGGGCGGCCACGAGCGGTGCTCGGGATGGGATGTAGCTTACTACCGTCATATCTTTAGAGGGCTTGACCGCATTGGATATTGTATGGAGGCCTTACAGAGGCCATCAGCCCCGAGGAGGAGCCCAGAGCACAGATGCGCTGGATCTAGTATACTTTCTGGATAGCAGGACGGAGGTCGGGAGAGTATGAGAGGATACCCTTAGAGAGGGTACGACGGTAGTTGGGGCTACGCAGGATGAGCCACCTCCCTTCCCACAGTACGGAGGATGATGTAGAGGCCCCACTGCCGGCTCCGTAGCCGTTGACCCAGATTGGGTAGCAGAGAGGTGGCGACGATCTGATGGATGACGCCAAGTGTACAAGTTCATTTTGGTTTGGTGGGGCAGTCGAGAGAGCAGCGAGAATAGAAGCATAGCCCCACATGCCTAGATTTGCTTTATTCTGTTATAGAGAGAGGACCGCCTCCTGGGCGAGTGCGGTTATTGAGGCGGCTGCTGCTGCACATGCACAGATCGGGGGTATTACAGGCGATTTATCCTGAGGCACGAGTGCAAGCACGTAAGTGCAGTGCAGCAGCACAGCAGCAGTAGCCACAGTGCACAACCACGTGCACCACCACACGCAGCAAAGCACAGCCATAGGAAAAGGCACGCCACGAGTGCACAAACCAGCACGCCAAGCACCGCACCGCAGGGGTGTACCAGCGGGGCGGGGCCATTATTATTAGGAGTCGGGGGACCAGCCCCAGCAGCTTTGGTGGCATGGGCCCGCTATATGGAGGTGAGAGCGGAGGCTCGGTATTATCAGGATGTCCTTGATGGTACCGGGGCTGACTATCAGCCATATGCGGCGCACAGAGCCGAGACCTCTCGGAGTCAGAGATCCCAGGGGGGTGCAGCTATAGCCGGTGGGTCGGTGACAGGGAGGAGGTGGGAGCAGTGCAGGGACAGCAGGGAGAGGAGCTGAGGGTGGTGGGGAGAGCTGAGACATCCCTAGAGCGGAGATAGGTGTTTTGTTTGTACATTGGATATAGGCACCGGTCTGCGAACCGGTTATGTATATAGAGGCCTGCGTGCCCACATATGATTCATTCATTTATTCATCTTGTTGTATATACGGCTGCGAGTGAAATGCAGGTTGTATATTTTGATATGAGAGACCGAGTATATTTTGATATGAGAGCCAGCTGCGAGTCGAGTATTTTGACGATGATTGCGGCTGCGTGCCGGCTTTGTATTATTTTGAGATCACAGAGGCCCCTATGCAGGGCAAGTTGTATATTTGAAACATTGATATATATATATAGATGATGATTTTGATCCATATGCTGTGTTTAAAATGTTTTATGTATTTTGTCGATGGTTTTTGAAATGGAATGTATGTAGATGATGAGTTTGATCCAAATGGTGTATATATTGATGGGTTTGATGTATTTTGTTGATGGTTGTTTTATTATAGATAGATGATGTTGATGAAATTGTGATGAGATATTGATGTGATGTTGATGGCAAATATTGATAATAGTGTAGTTATGCAAGGAAAAGAAGTGGGCGCAACAACAAAAAAATTTTTGCAAAAATAAAGAAAAGGCCCAGATTTAATAAATAGGAGGCATGTGACCGATATCGGTTAGCTAACCGACGTCGGTAGATTGTTGACCGATATCGGTTATGTAACCGATACCGGTTATGTCAAAACGAGCTTTTCTAAAAATAGAAAAGCTTGGGCGGCAACTTAAGTTCTTATTTTTAGAGTTCTTATTTTTAGAGTCATGCAACAAGTTAAATACGTGAATGCGACGTTGTTTGATGACTGATACAGGTAATTGCATGAAAGAATTGAGTGATAAGGAGGAAAGAGACAGGTGAAGTGAGTGTGGGCTGAGATTAAGAAGTTAGAAAGGCAAATTATATTGGAAGAGGGTGGTGAACATGGCTGAACGAGGAGAAGCATCCAGCAGGTAGGGACGAGAGGGAAGACAAGTTCCACCCCAAGCTGTTGCATCCCGAGAGGTAAACTGTTTGGTTGTATTTTAATTCTTGCATGTTTTGATGAATAGGATGAGAGAAGGTAAGAGGGTAGAGATGAGAAAGAAAAGGTGATAGGCAAGGGTTTGGGATAGGGTGAGTGTTATGGGGTAGGTAAGCAGGGTGTTCACGTATGTTTTTAGGTATAGAGAGGAGTAAACGGGAAAAATAATTATCGTAGGTGTATGTTTTAAGCATGCTGTATATATTTTGACAGTGACCGATATCGTTTAGAGATAACCGGTATCGGTTAGTAAGCAAACGATTATCGGTTATCTATAACCGATATCCGATTCTTGTAGGAATTTCCAGAATGTGAGAAAAAACCCGTGGGA
The DNA here is from genome assembly GCA_018340775.1 of Taxus wallichiana var. yunnanensis. Taxonomy (NCBI): domain Eukaryota; kingdom Viridiplantae; phylum Streptophyta; class Pinopsida; order Cupressales; family Taxaceae; genus Taxus; species Taxus wallichiana. The sequence continues at coordinate 186,634,671 of CM031235.1, forward strand.
ATTTGATTTATTGAATAATTGTGTGTCGTTTTGATGTATGCGGTGGAGCGTAGGGTTAAGGATGAATGATATTGTGCGGCGTTGTTGTCAAAATCGGCGGATGTAACACCGGCTGAATGGGCATTGATAAACCATGTGGGGCTAAGTGGAATCCGTTATTATTCACGAATCACACGTAATCATGCTATGTTGCGAGTTGATTGATTGAGAGGTGGAATCGAGAAAAGAATACCTTCTATCTACGCCAACGGGGAGATGAGCAGTGACGTTGGAAGATGTGTTTAGGATTTTGAGGCTCCCAATGATAGGAAGAACGAGTGTATCGAGGCGTTGCCTAGCGCGGGCGGGTAGCGATAACTTAGTATTTGGTTATTTGCACGAGATTTGACACAGCGAGGTTTGACATTCACTTATGGTACAATGTATGCAAACACACCACGAGGAAACAAGGTTGGCGGTGGTATTAATGATAGCGGTGGGGTATTATGCATTACGAGGCGGAGGTGGAAGATTTCAAAAGCATTGATGAGTGTTATTTGGGAAATGATAGAAATGAGCGTGACTTTCGCATGGGCACCCGCATATCTAGCGGAGTTATACAGGGGTTTATGGGCCTGCAGGTGAAAACACAGGACGACACTGGATTGTTCATACTTATTACATTGTTGGGCCTATGAGCACATTGTTTGTGTGTGACCGATAGGCCGACCCATCGAGTCGGGAGAGACAGGAGTGCAGAGGTTGGGATTCAGACGATGGGTCCAGACAGAACAAGAGGCGAGATCCCAGGCCGTGATAGATGACATCGAGTATTATAGGTAGGTATGGGAGATGGTGACGATTGCGGATATTTGTTGGAGGCCTTACGGGAACTATATGGTGATAGAGAACATAGCTGAGGAGTTGAGGGGTGTAGAGCGATTGAGGTGGATCGCAGGGCACAGGCCGGGTGAGTACGAGAGGATTCCTCTAGATCGCGTGCGGCGACAATTTGGGTTCGTTCAGGATATACCTATGACATATAGACCATACATGAGGATCGACGCCGAGGCAGCATTCTCACCTCCCCGGCCGACACCTCCAGAAGGGCCAGAAGAGATAGCAGCCGATCGTAGGGTAATGGATGCGGGAGCGACAGAGGCCTATAGATTATGGTGGGTAGCAGAGTTGCGAGGTGCACGTGAGCATCCCTGACATAGCTGTGATTACAGCGGAGAGAGATCATCTGCAGGATTTGGTTCACCAGCTTCAACACAGAGTGAATGAGACAACGGGATTGTTAGAGGTTTCACAGTTATGAGTGGAGAGACTGGAGGCAAGATTCCTCCACGCGAGAGGACGTATTCGTATGTTACAGGAGATGTTGGCGGATCAGTGGGAGGAACCAATAGTAGTGGCACCTTTGAGGATGGAGAGGCCAAGTGAGTGGCGTCGACGATCACGATCACCACCTGATTCGGGAGGAGGCGCAAGGGTCTAAGTGAATTTCATAGGAGTATAAGAATAAATAAGGATGCCGACCTGTGAGTCGATGATAGAGAAGATGTATTTGTTTAACATCTAAAATAAAACTAAATATGTATGTTGTTTTGAGTGATGATAATAATAAGAATGGTTGTGTTTTGAATGTTGTTTTTGTTTGTTTTGAAAAAGGATAAAGATGAATGTTGTCAAAATAGAAATACACAAAAATATTTATATTTACAACACATGATAGGGTATGGTAGGGGATGGTCGAGCTAACCTTGGGAGACCCCATGTCTCCAAAGTGCTGCCTACATAGCCCATTGCACAAAAGAAAGGAGGGCCTCAGACCGATGTAGTTCTCCCTTAGAACTAGGGAGAGGTGAATTCAGGCAATTTGGTTGTGGTTAGGCAATTTGTTGGTTGGTAAAAATTTGATGTTGGTAGGGTAATGTTGTTGGTGTTGGTAAGGTATTGGCGATGTTGATGTAGGTATAGGTAAAGCGAAAGTTAGCTTACCCAAGTAGTAGGGAATCGTGTCCTGATTAAGGTCAACACACAATCCTAGAGTCGAGCAAAAGAGGCAAAAGTGTCCCGTAGTTGAGAAGAGCTAAACAAACCACATATTAACATAGGATGAGCTTGAATCCCTAGGTACCTTGCATAGGCGAGAAGTCGATAGGTGAAAAGAGTTGTATAATCACAATATATCGGATATACGTCACGTCCCTTGAGTTTTGTTGCTTTGACAAATGGTGAGGTGAGGTGGTTGATATAGGCGGGGGTGCTGAGAGCTTGTTATAAGGTGATTATTCTGACGAAAGAGAACCAAACCTAAATAGACAAGTCCATGACTCAAAAGTGCTTTTGGAATACTGCTTTTTTATTTTTTGGATATAGACTGATCGATGCGGGAAGTCTACATGGGATATGTATTTTTTTGTTCTTGAGGTCTTCACGAAGCGGATCAATGTGAGAAGCTTCTGATAAAGGCTGACTTTGTATAGCTGTCCTTCAAGGGAGCAGTCTATTTATAGTAGCAGATGTGATTTTTGTGCATAGCTGTCCTTCGAGGGAGCAGTCTATGTATAACTTAGAGGTCTAGATGTCCGTTTGGCATGAAGCATCTAGTTTTGTAGGAAGTTTGACTCAAGAATATCCCATAAATGTACAATTGAGAACATGTTATTTTGATACTTTTAAGTCATGGACCAGACTAAAAAGGGGAAGGCATCTTTAAGAGGAGGTAATGACCAAACCACGTGAGTTTGATTCTATTTTGAGATGCATGGAACAAAAGTGTATGAGGTAGTAAATGAGCTCAAGGGATGAGCGCAAGGTAGATAAGAAGTGATATAACACTAAATTCAACAAGTAGAATGGTCAAAGATGCAAGGCATTAAGGGGTTGAGCTCGGGTTTACCATTAAGCGAAGCTAAGCGGTAAAGTGCACGATCCGTAAATATGCGTGATAATGTAAGGCCCAATCCAATTAGGAGCAAATTTTCCACGTTTGCTCTTTTCTAGTTTGGTTACATGTTGATTCTCTTTGAGGACAAGATCACCAACCTTAAAGGTACGCTCATGAAGTCGCTTATCATAAGCACGCTTGATGCATTTTTGATAGATTTGAAGGTGGTCAAGAGCTGTAAGACGACGCTCGTCAAGAAGCTCTAATTGGGCTAACCGCTCTTGGCGGAAATCATCGTTGGTGAGAATATCCTGAAGAGATATTCTTAGGGAGGGTATTTGTATTTCGAGAGGCAAGACAGCCTCGGTACCATATACCAAAGAAAATGGTGTGGCATTAGTGGAGGTACGAATGCTAGTACGATAAGCCCAAAGGGCAAAGGGGATGTGATCATGCCAATTTCTTCCAGAGTCGTTAACAACTTTCATGAGGATTTTGGTTAGGGTTTTATTAGAAGATTTGGCTTGACCATTGGCTTGTGGATAGTAAGGTGATGAGAAGCTAAGTTTGATACCAAAGTTGTCACAAAGGTCTTGTAACAACTTATTTTTGAAAGATTTACCATTATTTGTTATCGGGCGATGAGGAACACCAAAAGCGACGAGATAATGTGATGGTTAATGAATTACGATTTTTTCTTTTTGGTTGAAATGAGTGGAATGGCTTCCACCCATTTAGTGTAATATTCGGTTCTTTGTGATTATCCAATGGTGACGTTGCGAAGAGGGCGGGTGAATCTCACCAATAAGGTCTAAACCCCATTGTGAGAAAGGCCAAAGATCTCGTGCGACCTGTAGCGGATGGCTAGGAGTATGTTGAAGGTTGGCATGTTGTTGACACATAACACAACGCTTAACATATTCGTAGTAGTCGTTATTAAGAGTAGGCCAATAATAGCCTAGGCGAAGGATCCGTTTGGCCACGGCCAGGCCACTAAAATGTCCGCCACAAATACCGTCGTGGATTTGTTGGATGGTATAGGTGACCTCCGCACCGGTTAGACATCGAAGGAGGATGCCATCAAAGCCACGTTTATAGAGGAGTCCCCCCATGATGACATAACGAGAAACACTTTTAAGAAAAGCACGTTTTCCGTTACTAGTAAGGTCAGGTGGGAGAACAGAGGTTGTAAGGTAGTCGTGAAATTGGTGATACCAGGTATCCTGTGAATTAGCAGACACATTATTTATCATACAAACAACCGGGGCTGAGTAAGATGGGGCAAAGAGTTGTTGGACCAAGACGAATATGTCAGAGTCAGTTGGTGAGGCAGGAATTTGTGAGGCTAAGCAAGCCATAGTATCCAAATTTGTTAGTGGAGCGGGGAATGGTTTGGATAGAATAATGAGTAAATAAGGTCAAAAGTGAATCCACGTAATGTTTGTACTTTTGAAGTTCCTCATTTTTACATTGGTAGATGCCCATAACTTGATTGACTACCAATTGAGAGTCACCGAAAATATTGATAGATTTGACACCTAAGTGTGTATGACACTGGAGACCCAAAACAAGGGCCTCGTATTCCGTTGTATTATTAGTGCAGGGGAAATCGAGCCGGAATGAAAGAGGCATAGGCTCAGCATCAAGAGGAATGAGAACAATGCCGGCTCCTCTGCCGCGTTGGCATTTGGATCCATCGAAGAAGAGGGTCATTGGATACGACTCCTCACTGAGTGAAAGAGTGGCGATGAGTTCATCGGGGAAATTAAAATTGGTAAATTGTTCCCCAGGTAAAGGGGCTTCCATGAGTTGGTCTGCGATAGTTTGTCCTTTGATTGACTTTTTGGTGTATAAATTCAAGGTCGAGGTCAGTGAGGAGCATAAGCCATCGGGCGATGCGTTGGTTTAGATGTGGTTTGGCGTACATATAATGAATGGGGTCCGTGTTGGTGATGACAAAAGTTTTGTGATTCAGGAGGTAGTGTCGGAGTTTGGTGGCTACGAATGATAGGGCTAGGCACAACTTTTCTACATGTGTATACCTAGTCTCGTAATCCATGAGAGTATGACTTATATAATAAACGGCTTGTTCTCGATGCTTGGAGTCACGATGTGTGAGCATGGCTCCTACAGCATGGTCGGTGGCAGAAAGGTAAAGGTAGAAAGGGCGATCGTCCTGAGGTGGGATAAGCACAGGTGGCTGCAAGAGATAGGCTTTGAGAGCCTCAAAGGCTTGGTGGCACTCTTTGCTCCATTGAAAGGAAATGTCCTTTTTAAGGAGGTGATGGAAAGGTTGACATCGATCGAGAGTTGGGAGATGAAACGCCGGATAGATTGGAGTTTACCTTGCAAACTACGTAATTGTTTGAGGTTAGTAGGTGGGGGCATTTCTAGGATAGCTTTGACTTTAGATGGATCGACCTCGATGCCACGTGAAAAGAGACGATAAAACCAAGAAGTTTTCCCGAAAGGACACAAAGACACATTTCTTTGGTTGAAGACGAGACAAATATTGTAGCAGGTGATCGAAAATAATGGTTAAAACATCGAGATGTTCAACTGCGATGTTTAGATTTGCCAAGAAGATCATCGACATAATCCTCAAGGATAGTGTGCATAATGTCATGAAAAATGTAAGTCATAGCCAGCGATAGGTCGCACTAGAGCATTCTTAAGGCCAAAGCGGCATGACACGATAATAGAAGGTTCCCGAGGAGTTATGAAGGTAGTTTTATGTTGATCGGCGGGGCTACCAAAATTTGATTGTATCTCGAAAATCCATCCATGAGAGAAAGCATCTCATGGCCCGCGGTGAGATCAACAAGTTGATCAATACTTGGGAGGAAGTCATCCTTGGGGAAAGTGAGGTTAAGGTCTCGAAATCCATGCATATCGAAGTCCCCCGTCGCTTTAGTGATAGGTACGATGTTAGAAATCCATTGAGGATAGTCAATAGGTAAGATGAAGGAAACAGAAAGGAGTCGTTGAAGCTCTTCTTTGACCAAGAGGGCAATGCGTGGATGCATTTTTCTCAGTTTCTATTTAACTGGTTTGGAATCGGGTTTTAGGGTAATGTTATGGACAGCAATGTCAGGATCAATTCCTGGCATGTCAGCGTAGGACCAAGCGAAAGCTTGGTTGCGGGTACGGAGAAAGGTAGTAAAGGCGGCTTGTTCTGATGCGTTAAGAGATTGTCCGATCTTCACAATGTGAGGATCATCCTCTGTGTGGATGTTGATTTCTATAGTCGACTCATTCAACATGGTTTGAGTTTCAGATGGTAAGGCGCGTTGAATATAAGAGTCATCCGCACCAAGGTAAGTGAGGATGGAGTCGTCATCCTGGCACTCAACAACATTAATTGAAGGTGAATCCTCTTCGATCATGTCTGGATACAGAAGGGGAAGAGAAGATGGGTCCTCATTATCACGTTGATAAGTGAGAGGACCCAGGAAGATAGCATTTATGAAAAAAAAAAGTTAGGAGGGATAGATTCAGGGTCTATCGACTCTGTGGGTGACGATGGAAAAATGGGTGATGATGGTTTGGTAGGGGTGACGTCGTCATCTTCCAGGATACAACTGACATGAGGTTTCTCCGGTGTAAGTGTTTCAGGAAATCCGAGACCACTACGATCATTGTGTTTGCGTGTAGTCACGGGAATGATTGTATGTCGGCCTTGTTCATAAAGACCAAAACCAAAGCCTTTCCAAGCACAGCGAGTCAAGAAGGTGAGGGCGAAAACAATGATTTGTCAGGTATTGGAAATCGGATTGGAAGGGAACCACACCAAGGGAGGTTCAGGGGTAACGGAGGATGCGTCGACACCCCCATACGTTAGGTTGGTGCGGAAATTAGGTGGTCCGTAAGAGATTACCTCCCCCACGTGACGGTCGTAGGTAGGATGCGCATGTAACTATCCAGTACTCCTGTGGGGTATGGAAAGAACTAACGTTATATAGGCGATACTCCCCCAGCGTAAGGCGTTGAAAAACATCTACTAAGGGGTCTGAGGTTGGGATGTTGTCTGCGGGAAAGGAAGTGGTATTTGCGATGGTGGTTTCATTGGTTGAAGGTGTAGGTGCGGTTGAGGTGGATGGTAGAGGTGTGGTTGAAGTGGATGGTTGGGTTGGATGAATGGGTGTCTTGACTAGTACAAGCACATCATTAGGGTGATATAACATATTGCGAGGTTTTGAAAGGGGAGGATCAGCTTTTACGGTGTAGGACTTCCCCTCGTACTCAAATTTTATGCATCATGTAAGGTGGAGGAATGCATCCCATAGCCGGATCGAGGCGGCCTAACAACATATTGTATTGGAACTCTCCCTCGAGGACATAGAAGAGTTTGGGTAAAGTGCGTGGCCCTACATGAATGTTAAGGATCACGGTGCCTAAGGTAGAAGTAATAGCATCATTGAATGATGACCGCATGACATGATGGGGTTGGCACACATGCAACTAGAAGGGATATTCATTTGTTGGAAGGCTTTTGAAGAGATGATGTTTAGACTAGCGCCCCCGTCAATCATAACATAACACAGCGCACCGAATGTCCCGGACATAAGTGAGATGAAAAAAGCGAGGTCGGGATCTTACGCACCAAAGTCGACAATTTCATCTTGAGGCCAGCGGTGGCGGCTTTGTATGCAGAGACAGAAGTGGTTGGGGAGATAGGTTGTTTGGTGAGCGAAGCAACGTGATTGGGTGTTAGAATGGAGGTAACAGGAAAGGTTTCATTAGGTAAGACCTCTATCCCTTGAAGGATTTCAACGAGAGCTTGTCGATGAGATTGAGTCGAATGAGATCATACTGAGTGTCATTTTACGAGGTGATTGGTGAAGTTGTTTGATCATGGTTCGGTGGGCAACTCCATTAGAGATGGGGTAGGTGGGTCCATGAATAACCACTTTAGGTGGTGGTGCGATCGGGATGGTGGACGGAGAAAGAGAGGCCGCAGGTGTGCTTTCTTTAGCTTTCCCATTGTTTTTCTGCCCTCGAGTAGCAACACTAATCATATTGATCTCGTGAACACGAGAGGAGGAAGATGGTATGGATAAGTCATGGTCTTCGAGAGGTGGGGTTGTAATAATGATAGATCTTGGTGAGGCGGGGACAGGTGGTATAGGAGAGGGAATTGAAGCTAAAGGTCTCTCCCTTCGTAAGTTGTCTTTCTTAACCTTTCTATCTGAGAGAGGTGACTGACGAAGTATGGCTTTCAACGCTTTGCATCCCTCTACATCATGTCCTGGTGTGCGGTGGTAAGCGCAGATTTTAGACTCATCATAACCTATAGGTCGAGGTTTAGATGGATCATAAGGTCTAAGTGGGGGTAGGGAAATGGTCGCATTCTCCACCAACATAGCAAGGATTTTGGCGTAAGACCCTTTGAGTGGGTCAAAGTCAGAGGAAGATGAGGCTATTGACTAGGTAGTTTTTGGTAATGACGGGGTATGGTTGATTTGTATGGGTGGCGGTTTAGCCAAGGGGTTTTGATAATGGGATTTAACTAAACGTGGCTTCTTTGGCGCAGAAGCTATGTTTAGCTGGTTAGATGATGAGGCCACAGATGATGTGGTATCAGAAAACAACCACGGAGAAATAGGAGTGACAACAAACAAATCCTTTGATGATGGAATTTGTTTAGGGTTGATAGGTGGACAGGATACGTGGGGTGACGGTGTTGATATACCCTTGGATCTCTGTATGGGTGCAGAAGGCGTAGGTCGTTTTAAAGAAAATGCGTAGGAGGTATGATATATTGATGCAAGGTGGAGGGATGAGGTCCCAATATGGAAGGTAGGTGTGACGACGATGGTTTTAGTTGTGATAGAGGCATAGGTTGGGGTTGAGGAGATTGAGTCTGTCTCCTAAGTGGATGGACAACTTTACTTTTGGATAAATCTAACCGTTTAGGTGGGTGTGTTAGGCCCAGGTATTGGTGAGGTCCCAAGCGTAGGGGAAGATTTGGTTAGGTTAATAGAGGTGGATGAGGTATTTGGTAGAGATGAGGGGGGTGAAGATGAGGACATAGGCATTTTAAGCTTTTGTAAACACTTCGGGTATATGGTAGAGGCGTCTGGATCGGTCATCTGCATTTGAGTAGAATATGGCGTACTCAAACGTTCCCATAGGACTCGTCTATCTTCTGAGGGATGACAATCCTCACGTGTGAATAGGAACTTTTGTATGGAAGAAAGGTGGGTTGTGATTCCGGTCCCTTTGTGGGTGTGATACGAGGGGGTAAATGAGGCCTTTGTATCAATGGGCGTTAAGAGGTCAACCGGTCAGCTGAAAAGATTTAGGCGATGAAGAACTAATAGGTAGGAGGGCATGTTTGAGAGGATCCGTCATGATTAAAGAATTTGGTGATGTCGGTTCAAGAGGTTTCTCGTCTAAGGATGACAAAAGAAGTGGCGAGCCTTCCTCTTGTACAACAAGAATGGTAGAAGGAGATGTTTGGGAAATAGATAAGTTAGATAACATCCGCTCATAGTCTTGCAAGGATGTGGTGTAAGAAGGCTCATCTGTGAGAAGAGAACTCTGGGTGGTTAATTCCTTGATGGGTAAAGGAATGGCAAGGATTTCATCTTGTCTTGATGGTGGTGAAGGGGGTTCGGGTTCCTGCGTTAGTGAAGAGGCTTGATTCAGAATTTTTTCGATAGAGGCTTTTGGCTGGGAGTCGAAGACTGCATGGATTTCATGAACACTCTCCTCGGCTAAGATATCTTGGTTTATGTTACTGTTAGAAGAGTGATTTGGGAATGGTTTGTTGAAAATTTTCAAATTTCGGTTAGCAGGGGCGTTAGGATTATCGAGGGCTATATCCCCTGCATCAACCATTTCCTGCACTATGTTTTTCAACATCTTGCAGTTTTCATGACTGTGTCCCTTCACGCGGTGGAAGTTACAGAAGTCATTTTCTTTGTACCAAGAAGGTATAGCGCGGGTGGAATCAAACCCGGAGTGAGGTTTAACAGGAGGTAAGGTAATAGCTCCCGCTTTAAGCAATTTTCCAATATCACACCATAAGTTTCTCCCGAGGAGTGTAATTGATGGGCTCGACTTTATACTTATAGGTGGTTTTGGTGGGGTATTAGCGGTGGTTGGGATTTGACCATCACGCGTGTGACAGCTCCTTTTGATTTGAAGCGATCGATGTGTGAGGATTGGTGGTGTTAGGTTTGTTGGTGGAATCTTGGGTTCGGAAATTGGGGTTTTTGTTGCGCAACCGCAATTTCTCTTCCTCTAAGGCTCGAATCTCTAGTTTTTGAGCCATAGTAAAGGCCTCGTCAAATGTGTGGAAAGTTTGAATTTGGAGGGTAGGAGAAATGTGCTTAGCGCAGGCCCGCGTAAAGAGTTCGATAAGTTCGGCCTGAGGCAAGGCATACGTAAGTTGGTTGATAAGGCCCGCCATCGTCAACGAAATCTGCGATAGATTCGTCTTCAAATTGTCGGATGGCATAGAGTCGGTGATAGATACTTTCTTGGCAATGTTAATGGAGAAATGATCCAAGAAAGATTGGGCTAATTAGTTAAAAGAGAAGATTGAGTCTTTGGGTTAAAGCACTTTGTACCACTCAAGCGGGTCTGATAAGGACATGGGAAAGGTGCGGAGTAGTAAGGCATTATCATGAGCAATCGAGATAGCAGGCATGTCTAAATGATCGCAAGTGTTGTTGAGGATCCTCCTTACTATTAAAAGCGAGTAAATTTTGGTAATTCCCATTGAGGAGGATATGAATGAAGGGGGACGAGAAGGGTGGATAGGCTCGACAAACTTGCTCGTATGTCGGGTGCTCGACTTCTGAAGCGAAGCCTCAGATTTTGCATTTTGTCCATCATTTGTTTGATTAAATCAGTAGTTGGATGAGATGATGGTGCGGTTGCGGTAAACGGAGGCAGATTGGGCCAAGGGCCACCACTAGACAATGGTGGGGTTAAATGTTGATAAGGTATGGAGGACGAATATGTTGAGGCGACCGAATAGGGATGTCCTATATAAGATGTTGAGGTCACCGGATACGTGTGTGGAAATGAAAAGGTGGGCGGAGCTTGAGAAGGAAAGCTCGTGTGGATAGGTGGCAGAGAGCAAGTCATGAAAGGAGCAGTCTGCAAGAGAGACGAGGTAGGAGCAGTCGGCGGTAATGATATGTGGGGCCCAAGATTAACCAAAGGAAAGCCAATCTGTGCCGTATGAACCCCTGAAGCTCTGAGTTGGGAGACGGGACTAAGGATGAAGAAAAGCGGAGTTATCAGGCGGAGAAGGAGCTAAATGAGCAGCTATACTAATAGGCATGCCAACAAGGAGTTGACCATCGGGTGTACGGTCAGGGGCATGAGACAAATAGTATTGTACAGCGCTAGGATTAGCGTCCAAAAATTTCACAAATTCCTTATCTCCTACAGGGATTTTGGGAACCTCGCTGGTGTCCGTAGGATTCCCCACAGGATGTGCAGGGAGGTGATTCAGGCAAAGGCACGGAGCAGGCATGTGAAACCATGGCTGCAACTTGTTTCCGAGTGATAACAACCATGGACAAGGGTACACAGTAAGGATGTAATCTATCAGGAACAGAAGCAGCAACAAAATGTTGGAAGTTGGAAGTTTTGGTTTTAGGAAGCTGTAAAAACGATACCGATATCGGTCGTAAGTGGGTAACCGATGTCGGTCAGGCTGTAGCCGGCGTCGGTAAGTTAACCGATGTCGGTAGAATAGGACTGGTGTAAGAAGCTAAAGGAAGTTGCTGATTTGGGGTTAACAGTGCTTAGTATGCCTACCAAACTGTTCTGAAGTGATCACAGAAAATAGTGTATGACAGAGAAACAGAACTAAAAAACAAGCAAGATGCACAAACAAATTAACAGACTAACCCTAGGATTAGTTTTAATCAATTTGGGCTTATGCCTTAGACGCAAAATGATGTCAATCCTAAACAAAAGACTTAGGGGAAATGTCAAGTTTGTTTTGGCTTATAAGGTTACCTCAATCGGGCGGAGGAATACCGCGGAAAAGGGGGGATGTTTTGAGCTGTTGTGTTAATTATGAAGTGATTCGGTATGTGTTGTGCAGTGAAAGTAAGATTAATTTCTTGTCAATACCGTGGAAATCACCCCCACGTGTACGACTTGTTACTTAATCTACGTTCACTAGAATTGAAAACAACAAGCAAGAATGGGATGCACGTGTTTTAAACCCAAATCGAAAATGATATTCGATGAAGCAAAGAAGATGACTTTCACTAATGCAAAGCTGGGAAAGCAAGACAAATTCTTTTACCAAATATAACAAAATATCTTGTGAATATTTTTAGAAGAAGAAAACAGCAAGTGTGCTCCCTATATGAAAGCAAGCAAGAAAGAAAGAAACCCGAAATGGGTCCCACCGGGCGTGCCAAAATGTTTCGCACAGAAATGCTTCCGTTCCTGGAATAGAGTTGCTTCTATCCTTTCATTCCTTTGAGAAACAGATAAGGGTTAGGGCTAGGAGGAATACCTATTGAATGTTGAGAGGGTGTGCGCGTACCGTAGAGAGAGATCAGATCGATTGCAAAGAACTCCTTTTTATCTGGGAAGGACTACCTGCAAGTAAGAATACAAGACCACCAGATTCTAATTAGATAATAAGTGAGGGAACTGCCTTGGGCCCAGGAAATATGAGACTTCCTTTCGAAGGTGGTCAGTTCCCCTACTAATATGAATTAACACAAATTCTAACAAATAAGCTATTGTCCAATTACAATTTATTTACCTTGTTAGAACAATAGAGAAAAGGTTGGTCTTGGTTTTGAATCACAGTGACCGATGCCGGTCAGTGTCACCGGTACCGGTTGATGATAACCGATATCGGTAGGGGTAGTGATTTAAGGGGTTTGGTGAAGGTTGGCTATAAGATGGCTATATGATAGCTATGGTGTTTATAAGGCTGGTAAAATGATTGGGGATAGGTAATGAGGTGATGGAGAAGACTCAGAGAGTATGGGGGTTGTTCTTGGGGCAATGTAGGGGTAGAGGAATGTAAGTTAGATGGAGAGTGTTACCGGGTAGTGGATCTGGGAGTAGACTTGTAATTACTGTGATTCAGAAGTCCAAGAAATATTATTAAAAGAACGTATAAGACTTACTTACTAGTTCTGATGAAGATACGAGTTCAAGAATGTGTGATGATGAAGGCGGGGTTAGGTAGGATGATCGACAATCAAGATGAGCTATCTCTCTCCCGATGCTTGGATGAGTGTCATTGGGCTCTGGTTATTCAGTTGCAATCTTGGGCTTGATGTCCTTCTCTGCAAACTCCTCTCTTTCCTTCACTTGTCTCTGCTCGGCCAAGTAAATTCAGATTCTTCCAATGACTTCTGATTCGGATCAATGAAAATCCACCCTTTGTTTTTGGTTGGGAGAGGTCATTTACAGGGAACCGATGGCGGTTACGTAACCGACGGCGGTCGAGTAGGAACCGGTATCGGTCAGGTCAAAGTGGGCTATTTTTAGTAAAATAGCCAACTTTCCCTCCTTTTCTCCGAGGGATTAGTTGTGGGCTTGGTCAAGTCATTATGAGGTTGGTTTTAGGTGCGGGTGAGGAGTAATTAGTCATGGGTGTGGATGTAGACCAAGTTATAGGTCTTAATTAGGTTAGTTTAGGGTTAGGACTAGGTCATGATGAGGTGGCGAAATGAGGTGGCGGGGCACGGGGGGTCGTAAGACACAAATTTAGTGTCTACACTTAGAGATAAAAACACCAATACAAAACTCATATAAATTGTGCAAAAAAACACTTGTTTTATAAGGTTGAAGTAAAAATTTTGTGTGAGTTTAGTAGGATTTCCACTTTGCATATGCTCTTCCTTCGCACCTTTTGGTGATCTTAGGAATCAAAAGCAAGTGTAAGTTCTCTTTTTACATTAATCTAGGAATCAAAAATTACTGAAACTTGTTGTCTACAGGACCTATCGATTGTCAAAAAAGGAAGGGCTAAAACAAAACACAAAACCTTCTAATACACGTGTTCTTGCAGGTTTCCAAAATGATGTGCTACTTAAAACCACATTAAAGCTAAGCAAGATAAAAAAACACACCATATTCAAAACATTGTATTACGGGTTTTAGAAAAGGGTACGTCCTATTCGCTCAAGCTGGAACATAACCCCTTTGGCATAACACCTTAAGCTACAACAATGGGGGTGGTACCAGGAACCCTAAAGTAGTCCACCGCTGTGTAACCTCATGGATGAAACAGGAAGCACTCCGCTTACCCACTTGACTAGTACACCTTGTGAGTTAGAGTTACAAGTTGTCCGTATCACGACCTTAGTAGAAGTACATGATGGATGCATTCATTGCCCACTATACTTGAAAGGGGATAAAGCCGAGATACTCCCAAACTAGTCATTATGACTTTTTGGGTAAATCGCACCTCGCTCTTAGACAATATTGTAACACCTAGTTGAGAGAACTTGTTAGGGAAACCATTTTGTCAAGGAGCCCACTTTACTAGTCCTTGTTGCGTCAAGCCATCACAAAGTGATGGCTCATCTGGAATCTAAACCTTGTTTTCTAAAAACAAGGCAAAGAACCCTTGTGAGTTTGAACTGAGTGTCTTTTCATCACGGACCTAAGCTACATCCCACTTTTGCTTAGTTTTGTCCTTGTCTTCGGATGAGGCAAATCTCTGCCTAAGTGTTTACTTAGCTTGTGTCCATCTTTTGATTAGTACCCTTGCATTCTCATCGCCCATTATTCGGGGTGAGAAAGGTGCATACATCACGCATTTTTATCAGAGATAGTGCTCATCACTTTTTTTTGTCATTTACACCCATCCATGTTTGCGGCTGGGTTGTTAAATGTCTAAAGTGTGCGGGTGTGCTTTTCACATCTTTGATAAAAGTCCTTTCATCTTGATTTCAAGATCATCTTCACATCGCTTATGTGTTCGGTTCATCTTTTGTCTCTTCTTGAGTTAATAGTCTTGTTCACATCTTAGACATACAATTTAGTACTTACATCGTATTCTCATTTTTGTGAGGGAATGGTATAAGTCCCCTTATTGCATAGTTATTACGCTACTCACATGATTAAAAACTCCTTGTTATACTTATTACTTGGTTTTACTCTCGACGTCATCTTAGTCTTCTTGAAGAGTGTTGATAACACTTTACATATATCATAATAAAGTTACCATGGTGCTAACACCTTGCTTGCTTGGTTAATGTATCACGGTGATGTTATTACGCTATATCTATTCGTGACTTCCATTTTTAGAAGGTTTGGCTTTCATCGGTAGTCAAACTAGTTTTTAAGTATACCTTGTCAAGGGACTGTGACAACATCATGTCAGTGCTTAGACCTTGTTGGGGTTCTAACTTGGCTTACATATTGATACATCTTTGTTGCTATCTTAGGGTATAGGCTTGGTAATAAAAAATTGAGTGAATCGTAACATAGGGTGTGCATATGAATGTTTCTTGGTAAAAATGATTGCATAAAATTACATCTACGATACACTGTGATATAATTCCAACATCCCCTTAAAAATGGCTTGCAGAAAACCATACACTTAGGGGTTACACTAGCTACATAAAAGTGTCTGCTAGTGATGCCTAAAAACATAAAAATGGCAGCCAAATCAAATGAGCAACACATGGGAGAAAACCCTTTTGACACATTCCCATTCAGTGGTCATAACTTAGGACCACTCTTCTCAAGTCAAAGATACAGAGACATTAATCGATCATAGTGGAGAAGAGTCAGACTCTTTGGGAGAACAAAAAGGTTACCTAAACAAATTTGATGAGCTCGTATATTATAACAAAGATCAAGTACTCGCAAGAGTCTTGGCATTAGGAGCTAAACTTCTACACGAGTGTGAAGAAGAAACAAAGGTTGTTGACCCTAACTTAGGAGAGCAAAGATTCATCTTAGACACAGATAATCCTTTTGATGTGGGATATGCATCCACTTTTGGGAAACATAAGGCCATTGTCGAAGGTGAAACATCACGTAAACCTCACTTTAAGGCTTCGCGTAAGGTAAAAACTGAGCGGAAGACCTTCCCTCCTCCGAAATTTGATGAAGAAGAGGATCCCCTAGTTGAGGAGGAAATCCTCCAAAAATAGATCTTGAAGTTGAGTCAAAAATTAGCAAACCTAGGTGCTTCAAAAAGAAACATAGGTAAAGACAAAGACAAAAAAAACTTAACAAGTTTCAATTTGATCCACATATAGATTATACTTTTAAAGCAACTCAGGCTCAAAGGTCAATATCACCTACTAAGGAGCAACTCATTTAGGATGAATTGAAATCTATGAAAGATACGCTCATAACATTACAACAAGGAAATGTAGGCCAGAACAGAAAATACTCATATGAAGAACTATGTCCTTACCCCTTCGATAAGGACATGCTACAACAACCTTTCCCGAAACATTTCACTGTCCCCAAGTTTGATAAGTATAAGTGTAAAAGTGATCCTCACGATCATATAAAAGACTTTTACATGGCTTTCCAAGAGGTCGCGTATAGTGATAATTTCTTGATACAAATTTTTCCTCGTAGCCTAGGAGCCATGGGATTGGAATGGTTTTACTAGCATACCTAAGGGCTCCATTACAACATGGCCCGCACTAGCAAAGAAATTTGTAAGACATTACTCCTATAATATGGAGAGTGACATCACGATGAACGATCTATGTAACACAAAACAAAAACCCAATGAGACATTTGTGGGATTTTTACAATGATGGCATAGGTTAGCTAGTCGCTTTCCTGTGCCTTACCAAAAAATAGTTAGTGAGTATATTCATTCCTAACTTGAACCCGGAAATAGCCTTTCACTTACAAATGCATTGTGGCTCGAACTTTGAAGAAGTCATAGAGAAAGGTAGTCAAATTGAGAAAGCACTTATTGCCAAGGGCACACTTAAACCAGTTATTAAAAACAAACACAAAGCCAAATCCACAGACAAACCTAAATTCTTCAATAAGAATAAACATGTTGTTGGTGATGGCATTACAGACTCCAAGAGAGTCCAAGCCATACAAATAGGTCCACTCTTGAAACTTTCACAAGGGCCTCATCCCAAAGTGCCTACAAAATGTACATTCACATCTTTGACAGAATCCTTATCTACCATCCTAAAGTAGTTAGATGGTGCAAAGATGGTAGAATATCCAACGGCAACAATGCCCTACCCGAGAAGATGCTCCAAAACCGGTTTGGTTCAAAGACAATGAATATTGTGACTTCCACCGTGTCAAAGGACACAAAACAGATAGATGTTTGAGATTACGCCATTATATCCAAGACCTCATAGAGGAAGGGAAGATTGTTGTAGAGTCTCCCAGAGACCGGTAGGAGTTCAAATGAAAAAATGGGTATTTACAAGGAACCTTTTCCTGACCATGCGGATAAAAAGAAAAAGAAAACAGATCAAGGGAAAACTTCTAATGACTATAGGACTATTGCCTATGTGTACCCTATAAATGATAGTCCTTATGATTCCCTCATTAGATGTATTAACTCATCTAACAAATAGATTAACACCATTCAGATCTTAGAAAGAGTTAGCGTATCGAGACAAGATGTGCCCGCTTAATCATACCAGATCCTATACCTACCCCTGAGGAAAGTCAGTATAACTTGATAGAGAAATTAGAAAAAATGTCTGCTAAGATATCTATCCTCGATCTCCTAAAGATATCCAATGCTCATAAAAACATATTGTTCAAAACTTTGCAAAATTTAGGGGTTTCCATAGAAATAGATCCTGCAAACCTTCAAGCCATGATTGCATGCTTAGACACCAACGATCAGATTACTTTTGATCATACTACAATCCCGCATAATAACCCAGAGCATAACTTACCATTATATCTCAAAGTGGTGGTTACCCATCGCAAGATCAAAAGAGTACTTGTAGATGGGGGATCTGGTCTGAATATTTACACCTTAAAGCTGGTAAAGTAGTTGGGCTAGTCAGAAACAGAGCTAGGTGCTAAAACTATCACAATCACGGCATATGACAATGAAGAAAGAGAGTCAGCAGGGACTATAGTGGTCCCCATGGAGGTAGGGCCAACATGTCACGATACAACGTTCCATGTCCTTGACTTGGACCTTCCGTACAACATGCTCTTGGGACACCCATGGATCCATGCCATGTCGAGCTATTCCATCAATGTTTCATCAGTGCATCAAGTTATATCATGAAGGGCAGGTAGTTACCATTTTGGGTGACCTAGAACCTTTCACACATTGTAGGGCTCTGCATAGTTTTTCTCGTGCAGCTTATGAATGTCCTTTTATGGATGTTGTAGTCCCTTTACAAATGGAGGCCATGAGGAACCAAGTGGATTCAGAATCTCTCACGCCTTTCAATCAAGATTTCCCCTCACTAGTCAATCCATTTGCTTCATGGGAGGCCACATCAACAAAATATGGCCCAAGTAGGCCATTCACTCTTGAGCAGGCTCTATTGATATCAGACCTATCAGTATCCCCTAGGACAAGGGGTAAGCCTTACTTTTAGTTCAAGAGCACTCGCAAGCAATGTCCTAAACCTTTGGAGAAATTTGTCCATAGTGGCCTCTTATCTGAGGAGAAAATGTTAGAAGACCCTACCAGTAGAGTACCAGAAGGCACCATGGCTTCATGCAATCAAGCGCCTCAGTACGTCAAAGGTCCTCGCATGATGTTTGTCATGGGCTATGATGGGTTTGGATGTGGCGTTAATGCACAAGGCCGGTTGGAGCCTATCCCTATCCCTCATTTCAAAACTAATAAACATGGCCTTGGAATAAGGCCCCATGATGCTCTACCTTCTGAGAACAACACTACTTCTTCTGAAAGTGAGGATGTTTCACCTCATTTCGATAGTGATGCGTAGATTCCCAATGTAGCCTTTACGAAGATCTTGCCTCTACGAACCTATTCCCAGAGTCGTCGGTCCTTACCTTATCCGAATCCATCCCCCTAGATAAATATCCAATAGCCCTTGTATATCCTGAGCTTATAGATTGGGATCAACAACTTCATGTGCCATTGGATTTCTTTGAAAATGATGAGGCATTCGTGGAGTTCATGGGACTCAGGGACTTTATTCCCACTGGAGACCACAAGAAAGGATTTAAGATTCAACTAGACACTTGTGCCTATTTTGGGGAGGAAGTAGAAATGTGTGGATGGTTGAATAAAAAGGTTGTAACTAAAGGTATACCTACCTCTGAGAAACCGAGCAAGAAGGCTCAATAGAAATCCCATAGTGACAAACTCTTTGGTGAGCTCATAGACAAACAAAATGAAGAGTCTAAAAAGAAGTGATTTATCCATTCAAAGATGATCATGAACTACCACGGAGGTCAATCTTACTCTTCCCCTAATCCTACATGGATGGAAGATGCTTCTAAAATGCTTATTGAGGAAATAATCAACGTCAACATTGGTTCAGAGGAGCAACCCAGAATAGTCAAGTTAGGAGCTTCGCTCTCAGCGTAGGAACAAAAGACCTTTGCAGAACTCTTAAAAGAATACGTGGACATATTCACATGGACATATGTAGATATGCTAGGTTAGACCCTGAGCTAGTTGTGCACAACCTTGTTGTGCACCCAGAGGCCAAACCAATCAAACAAAAATTAAGAAAGATGCATCCTAAAGTGGTGCTCTTGGTCAAAGAAGAATTGGAAAAGTTGTTAGTTGTTGATTTCATAAAACCTATTGACTATTCAGAATGGATCTCTAACATAGTCCTAGTACAAAAGAAACCTGTTGGGATAAGGATCTACATGGATTTCTGTGACATCAACAAAGCATGTCCAAAAGATGATTTTCCCCTACCTAACATCGACATGATAGTTGATTCAACAAGCTGGTTATGAAATGTTATCCTTGATGGATGGATTTTCAGGTTATAACTAGATACAAATTATGGAGGAAGATCAACATAAGATGACATTCATCACCCCTTGGGGAACATTCTGCTACAAAGTCATGCCCTTCGGGCTTAAAAATGTTGGGGCTACTTATCAGTGGGCCATGATAGTTATCTTCCATGATATGATAAGTGACATCATGGAGGATTATGTCGATGATATCCTAGCAAAATATAAGAGTAGAAAAGAACACCCTGAAGTGTTGAGGCATATCTTTCAGCGTCTAAGAGACTATAAGGTTTGCTTGAACCCTAAGAAATGTGTCTTCGGTGTCTTATCAGGAAAACTCCTAGGGTTCATTGTCTCACAAAGAGGGATTGAAGTGGATCCTGCAAAGGTTACGGCTATCAAAAATGCCACCACCTACCACTCTCAAGCAGCTAAGGAGTCTACAAGGAAAGATCCAGGCAATCCATTGCTTTATCTCACAACTTGTGGATAAGTGCCACCCCTTTACTCATTTTCTCAAGAAAGATGTCACATTCAATTGGGGACCTGATTGTCAAAAAGCCTTTGTGCTACTCAAACAGTACTTGTCTAACCCACCTATGCTAATGCCACCTACCCCCAGTGAACCTCTCCTCTTATACATCTTTGCTACCTAATTTTCCATTGGAGCATTACTTGCCCAATATGACTTAGCCCATAAAGAGATAGCAGTTTATGATCTTAGCCACACCTTGATCACATACGAAATGAATTATCCCTAAATAGAAAGAGCCTACTTATCAGTTATGTTCACATTTCAAAATCTTTGCCATTATCTCCTAAATAATAAGACCAAGCTCATATCCAAAGTCGACCCTCTCAAGTACCTTTTATCCAAACCCACCCTCACAGGCCAAATGGCTAATTGGATCATTCTCTTGAGTGAGTTTGACATTGAGTTTGTAAATCAGAAGTCCTTAAAAGGACAGGTACTGGCCGATCAATTGGCAGAAGCTCCTCTCCCTAGGAATGGAACCCTTGTGCTTAGATTTACCAGATGCATCCATCATGTATATTGAAGAGTCCGTAGAATGGCAAGTTCATTTTGATGGATCTTTTACCTTCCATGGATCTAGAGCAGGAGTGGTCCTCATCACTCCAAATGGCGATGTCATACCACGAGCATTCGGTTGGGATTCCCATGTACAAATAACATTATAGAGTATGAAGCACTCATCATCGGACTCAGGCTAGCTATTACATGGAATATCAAACAACTACGAGTCATTGGGGACTCTCAACTTATCATAAAATAGGTTAATGATGAGTATAAGGTTAAAGATGAGAAGCTTATTCCATATAAGAAGATGGTTGAAACTTTGAAGGAGTATTTCACACAAGTCATCTTTGAACAAAAACCAAGGTCGCATAATAGATCTGCAGATGCCATGGCTACTATTGGGTCTCTCTTGCGCATAGTGCTAAAGAAAGAAAGATTCCTTTCTTCATAGAACATCTACAAGTGCTGCATATGATATGTCGGAATCATGTTTGGCATGTGAAGTTGTTGGTCCTTTATCCCCTTGGTACGACCCTATCTTCCAATACCTACAAGATGGCACCTTTCCCCCTGACATCACCCATTCTGAAAAGAAATCCCTTATTTGACCGCATAGCCCATTATACCCTCCTAGGAGGCACCCTTTATCGTCGTGGCTATGATGGGAATCTGCTTCATTGTTTGGATGTTATTGATTCTATCCACACAATTAAGGAAGTACATAGTGGTATTTGTGGAGCACATACTAGTGGTATGGTCTTAGCTAAGAAGCTATTGAGAGTAGGCTATTATTGGCCCACCATGGAATCCGATTGTTGCAACTTTGTAAAAAAGTGTGAACTATGCCAGAAGTATGGGAATTTAATACATGCATCGGTGCAAGCCTTACAACCTATTGCAATGCCTTGGCCATTCTCTAAATGGGGCTGGATCTCATAGGGAAGCTCCATCCTTCTTCATCAGATGGTCATACTCATATCATCACCGCCACCTGAATACTTTACCAAATGGGTAGAGGTTGTTCCTCTTACCTATGTCACCGGTGCACAGATTTCAAAATTCATCATGAACCATCTCATATGCCATTATGGATCCCCTCGACCATTGTCACTGATAATGGTAAATCTTTCAAAAATAAAATGGTTAAAACATTGTGTCAACACTTCCATATCCAACTTAAGTGGTCTACCCCTTATTACCCTCAAGGTAATGGACAGGTGGAAGCCACCAATAAAACCCTTGTGTGGATTATGGAGAAAATGGTCAGTAAAACCAGCCGTAATTGGCATCTGCAGATACATCCCACCCTCTGGGCCTATCGTACTTCCATCTGCACTCCTACTGGTGTAACCCCTTATTCACTTGTCTATGGCACTGAAGCCATCATACCTTTGGAAGTGGAGCTTCCCTCCCTGAGAATATCTCTCAGAGACTATCTTGATAAAGATGAAGACTACAGAGTTGCTCACCTAGTAGAGTTAGAACTATTAGATGAAAGACGTATCAGAGCGTTCAATCACCTAAAATTTTATCAAAACAGAGTGTCCAGAGGATATAATAAACACATCATTCATCAAGAATTTGATGTAGGGGATCTAGTTCTCAAATAAAATCAAGAAGAACACATTAAAGACAAAGAAAAGAAAGGAAAGTTTGAGGCTAACTGGTTAGGTCCTTATGTTGTAATTGTAAAATATGGGTCAAGGGCCTACAAACTTGCATATTCAGATGGTGAAGAGCTTCTAGAACCCATGAACGCCATGCACTTAAAGTGGTTCTACACTTAGGCATGATGAGAATATCAAATAAAACTAAAAATTGGAAAAAAAAAAAAACAAAAAAAATAAAAAAAAAAATGAAAAAAGTAAAGAAAAAGTAGGTCATCCTCATGTGAAAACCACGCAATTGTGGCACAGGGGGTAGGTCTTTGAGTGAAAACTAGTTTTGGCGCTCAAGGAGGATTCACTAGGACACAAGTTACTCTTACGGAAGGATGGGTAATCAATACCACTTCTTTAGATATGACTTTCTCTGCTAGGTCTAGGAACCCTACTAGGATCACCTTTGCCTTGCCATGATCTGGTTTGTTTGCTCTTATATCTACATGAAGGACATTACCTTTGTATATGCCTATCTAATGTTGAGCATGAAAACCTTGTTTCCATCTTCCTACACATACATGCACGTGGCATTCTACCCTTTGTATATTCCCACATCATGCTGGGGGCATCCACGCTTCATCATTCTTGTACATTGCTTTCAAAACATGACCTTGGAAAATACAAAAACATGTGAAAACAATACACAAAAACCTAAACATTTAGAAAAATCCCCTTCTCAGGGATAAGGCTACTTTCATTTCACAATGCTATCTTTGGGAAACCTAGACAAAACAATGACAAACATAGCCGTGAAAACTTATCTCCTTAGATAAACCCAAAAACATTAGAAAATATGTCAATGTTGTCCCACAAAAACAAAGTAGTGCTTTAATTACTTTTAGTTGTTGGTTTGTATAGTTTTGGTGTACTTAGTCCGTAAATTGTTAGTTCTTTAAAATGGATCATTTGCTTATCAAAAATTGAATCTTGTTTGATTTAAGTTGAGCATTGTATTGCATACATTTGAAAACTATCATGCTTGTAAACAATTGTTGTAGGTTTCTTTGTTTATTAGTATGCTTCCTTTTAGGGTTCATTCTTGCTTACTTAGATTAGATCTCATTTTATCTCTTGTTAGAGGTTTGTGCATGTGTTTGTTTAAGTAGTAGTATGTGTATATTTGTTTAGTTTTGTTAACTTTTTGCTTGTGTGTTCTTGCACAGTTGTTTGTTATCACATCTATCATCTATCATCTCATCACATTTATAACATCATTCACTACATCATATATATACAAAAATGCTAAGTATTACATCATGCATGTATGCTAAGCTAATCATCAAATATCGTATCATCAATGGGGGCAAGAGGGGTTGCGCATAATCACTAATCTATCCCCCCGCACCAATATCATCTAGTATCATCCCAAGTGCTAGCATAAAAACTCAGAATTAAATCATGAATCTAAAAACATGTGGTGCCATCTACAGATACATCATCACATATGAAAGTAGAAAGTATACACATTTCTGAATCTAAGATATACCACATACATGCAAGTACAAGATCAAACAACACCATAACACATCCATAAGATACTGAATCAAAATAAGCAACATGTGATAAGATTCAACATAGAGTAATTTATGATAAAGGGTATTTTACATCATAGAATTATGCCACTCGTGTCACATACATCAGGAAACAAAACAATAAAGTACATCATCTCATAAACACATGTATCTGAGCCCAAAAAGTAATCCTCTATATACATGTGTGTCATATACATCTATATCAACAGAAATGGATATACATAGGTACTCTATATCAAAAATGCCTTCAACTGAGGCGTACAAAGATGATACATCAAAAATGTCCACATATATATACATGTATAACTGTCTAGTCAGTGATCAAAATAATACATCATCGATACAATATGCCATCAAAAGGGGCATGCATCAAAAATAATCGGGCCTTCATCATGAGGCATCATCACAATGAATAAATATATAGAGCTCTAGTAAAAAATCAGCCTTCATCAGAGGCATGAATAAAGAATGTTTGTACAAAAGAAGAAGGTGGAGCTCAACCATAGCTCTCACCCTCACCGGGGCTCCTGGTCTATCACTTGGTCGATGAAACAATGGTGGCTAAGGAGGACCTACACTAGATGGACCACCAGGCTGACTAGATGGTCTTTGTCTAGCCTGATACTCGGCATGGGCTACCTACCAACTTGATCTTGACAAGTGGAGTGATCTATGTGACTGGAGCCTATCGTGCTCATCCTGACTGTCGAGGGAGTACCACTCACTACTTTGGAGAACTACCCTGAAATAGGTAGTCCTATAGAATAATGCCTCACCACCAAGCCTCGTGGCATCGTGGATCAAGTCGGCATCTCCTGAAGTGAGGGCTGCCTGAAGGGAAACATCTCGCTCACCTGTAACTCTACCTAAATCAGCCTCGGCATGTCTCGAAGAGGTAGCCTCTTGATCCTTCTGTAGTATGATCTGCACTCTCTCTCGGGCCTCATCCTCTCATGCATTTAGGAGACCTGTGACCATCTATATACATGGTCCCTCTGGGCCACAACCATCCATACCTGAGTCTAGGACTGGTGTAGGAGGCTCAATATCTGAGCCCCTGTGCGGCCATCTCTCACACCTGACTCTGCCATGTAACACTCTCACTACCCTGAGTGGCCTGTGCTCGAGCCTGATCTCTCTCTGTTGTCAAAATATGTATCTGTGCCCAAGCCTGATCTCACTCTAATGTGAGAGCATGTACCGGTCCTCACTTTATCTCTCTCACTAGCCACCTATAGTTGGACAACGATGGCTACTTGTAATTATTCATATTGAAGAGAATCTCACTACCCACCTATGCTATACTCTCCGGGGCATCAAAAAAAGGTGGCCCCTATGCGCGGTAATAGTACATCTTGAAAAGGGTATAGATCCCCACTGGAATGCCCACTGGGGGAAACTCTATGTCCACGGTCTTATATATCATCTCAGCCCTAGAGGCTTGGGGCTCTATTTATAAAACTAGCTGGGCTCATCACGAGCTATGGAAGGGGACCCTGTCCCCTATCTCTGACATGCTAGGGTGCATCGAGACCACCCTCATCATCATCATCATCTGAACATGTCATCTCTACCCTCACCACCATTAGGATGGTTGCCCCCCACTGGAGGAGGCCTCAAGCCGGAATCATATGCCACTGGGAATGCTAGCCATGCCTAAATGGCATGAGGAGCACACCGTGGTACCATGGCCCATACTCTAATGTAGTGCCTAGATCTCGTTTATATCTTTCCAGCGGCACCCATATAGACAGGTAGCCATAGAAATCGAAAGCTCAAAGCCATTTATGCTTTGTGGCATCATGAGCAATTTGCGAACCCATATCAAAATCATCTCTAGCTCGTGAAGCGTGCCATCTATCTAGCCCGGGGAACATTGGCCTCACGAATAGGTAAGACGAAATGCCGTTGACATCGATCCACTCTGTATAACTCCCGCATATAGCTATGGCTACCCAAAATAAAATTCTCAATAGTGGCGGTGCTAAGCTCTAGACCATCCTCTGGCCACTGAAAATGTCTGTAAGGTCTCCATGCAATAGTCTCACTACCTTGAGTGGCTGTGCCTCGGAAAATGATCTCTCTCTGTTGTCAAAATCTATAGGGCAAATGATGCCCAAGCACTGATCTCACTCTAATGTGAGAGCCTGTACTTGGGTCCTCATTGTATCTCTCTCACCAACCACCTATAATGAACAATGATAGCGATGGATACTTGTAGCTGAATGCACCCTTGTTGAAGAGCATATCGCTATGTGCCCCCACAGGCTACTACTACACACACTCGGGGGCAAAAAGGTGGCCTTTGTGCTGGTGGTAAAGAGCTTAGATTCGAAGAGGGGGTATAGATCCCAGCTTTTGGAATGCCCAATGGGACAACTCTATGTCCATGGCCCTATATAAATCTCATCCACGGGTTGGGGCCATGTCTTTTGGGTTCTTTGTGGAAGGGGACCTGTCCCCTATCTCGATATGCTGGAAGGTGCACATCAAGCCCACCCTCCGTCTTTTCCTCATCACTATCATCTCCGCCCTCGCCACCGCTAGGAGGCCCCATTGGAGGAGGCCTCAAGCTGGCATCATATGCCACTCTGGGAATGCTCAAATGACGTGGGAGCACACCGTGGTACCATGGCCCATACTCTAATGTAGTGTTTGGATCTTTGATTTCTAAATGACACCTAAATAGCAATTGCCACCATCAAAAGCTAGCCAATGCTCTATCACGAGTAATTTGTGGACCCATATCAAAATGCTCTCTGGCTCTGCGAGCGTACCATCTATCTAGCCTAGGAACATCCTGGGTAAGGCCGAACTGCCACTGACATCGATCCACTCTATACAACTCTCTACATATAGTACGTGTGGGCTTCCCAAAATAAGAATGCTCATCAGTGGAGAGTGCATTTAAGCTCTAGACCATCCTTTGGCCACTGAAAATGTTTGTAAGGTCTCCAGGCAATGGAATCCTAGAGCAACTCATCTAACTCATGCCTATAATGATATGTAACCCCCATGAAGGGTCACACATCATCCCCTATCGGGACCCAACCCATAGTAGAAGGCTCGTTGGGAGCCCGACCTCTCAGCACACCTAGGGGGTGACCAATAGCAATATGGTCCCATGCCCAAATATGTAATAAATCGAGCAGGTCCTACCGTCTTCTGACGGTAGTAGGTGATCAGATGGAGATCCTAAGTACAAATGTGCTAAAATGCACTAACCCCAGCAATAAGTTTGTCCCTCCACCAAGCCCAGAATCACTCCTAGGAGTCCCAGCGAAATGAAGCACCAGTCTTGTCAGGGAGTAGAACTCCACTGACAAGAGCCATCATGTAGACCACTACGCGGTCTAGCTCTGGATCCTCTATACATCTAGATAGTCTGATAGACATCCCGCATCGTGGTATGGTGGGAACACCAAACAAATGTGTGATGTGACACTTGAATGTCACTCCAGTGGCTCGTTGTCTCAATAAGTTGTCCCTAGATCGGGACCGCAGGATGCGCCATACATCCTCTAATGTAATAGTCATCTCCTGGTTGGGAGGTGAAAGCACTGGCTCTCGCTATGCCACCGCTCTGCTATGGCCATCAAGAGGCCGTGATCTAAAGTGATCTGGGGCATCTCGGCCACATAGGATAGTCCCGTCATGTGTAAAAGGCTCGCAAGGTCACTCTATCCTCATCATCAAACTATGCCTCTATCATAACCAAATGGCTGTAGTGCTCGTGAGTCTGAAGAATAGGTAACATACGCTACAAAATCAACACAAGTGTTAGATCTAACATTTCTATAATATTTTTCTAAGGAAAAATATTTTTTTAACACATCTAATTCACTAACTATTCTTTTCTTCTATGTAAATCTCACCTTTTTCTTCTATAAACTTGGCTATTTTCTAGCCAGTTGTCTTTTTCTCACATGCTTCTAGCACATATGCGCCTCCTTTGTACACTGCACGCCCTAACCAATGCGTACACCCCCAGGGACACATGCGTGCATTGAATTTTTTACTCCTTTTTGGCACAAGCCATATAAGACACATACGTGCCCTATGATGCCTATGCACTGCTGTTTGATGCACATGCGTGCGCATGTGCGTCGTCCCAACCCCATCCGATGCTTACGTGCCCCCTTTTGACTTTTCTCGGGTATGCATGTGTGCACCCATATTTCCCAATGGATACACGTACACGTACCCACCTCTCGATGAACAGGTACATGTACATGTCCTTGTTCCCCCATGAATGGATGTGGATGCACATCTATGTGTGTCAGTTTTGACACATACGCATGCACGTACCCATCAATCCAATGCATATGCCTACATGCATGCGTCAAAATTCCTCCTACCTACCCTAAGAAACCCTAAAAAGTGTAATTAATGTGTAATTAATGGGGGTTAGGGCACTCATGAATGGTCCATCCACTGGGTCCCGCATGTACTCCCAGATGTGATCTGTGTGCCTCGTCCTCCTCGATATCCTTTCCATCTCACTCCAAGGCTCTTGTTTTTGCTCGCGGTAAAAATTTACAAAGGCTCTAGTTGAAATGAATTGGTCATGATTGTTTTACCAACCCTCGGGTGGGTATATTAACCGTCGCGATGCCCCTGGGGCATGTTTTCTCCACCGTGATCATTCCAACCTTCTTCTATCCACCGTGATAATTATTTTGTATTAAAATAATTATTTTTACTAATTTTCACATCGTTGGGGCACTTCGTGCCATCCAACGGTCCCTTCTTTGTCGCACTGAGATGATTTACGAACCTTTCAGGTGCCTTTTCCCACTTTTTCCTCTATTTTTCATCTATTTCTCCCCATCGTGATGATTATTTACTAATTTATTTTAAATAATTTATTTTCAACTCATCTTTCTTCTTGTGGGCACATATTTTGAGATTTTTGACAACTCAGCCTTCCCCCTACCACCTACACGTGTGTGTTTTTGAAGATCTTTGATCTTTTAAAATTCTTCTGACCGATCAAAAACCTAGAAAATAAAAAAAAAAAAATCAAAAACCACAAAAATATTGGAAAATAGCAAAATGGCTTAAAATTGATTAATCATCTACGGCTGAAATCTATGTCTATTGCATGGCACTCATCCTAGATCTTGCTGACATTCTCAAAATCATTTGAAACAACGACTCACGCATCACCAAAATCTTCAATCACCTAAACAAGCTATGTTTCTTACTTCGTCTGTACACTGGGGCACTATCAATTGCCTGGTACTATTTTTGTCATGCACATTAGCTTTTTCATAGGACGGAAGTGTCCTCCATCTTCCCCCTTACATAATACACCTTGCTTGGGGCATCATTCTTCACCCTAGTCATTTATTAGAACATTTGGGACTTCATCTCGATAACAAAATATTTGTGCAACTATCTTGAACGTTGTTGGTTTAAGTGTGTGTGATTGTACTTATTTCCTGTCAGATGATTCGGTTTATTTCTCGTATTGCATTGCATTCTTGTATGTTGCATGGAGTTGGCTATTTTGGCAGAGGACGGTTGTTTGTATCTTGGCTTTTAATGTCATTTTACGCTTCCATCACATGCTCACATTTTAATAAGGACCCATGAGGAGGATTCTAAGCATTATGATGATTAAAATATTGTTAGCAATTGATTTGTGGATAGCTCAAATCCCTTTTCTTCTAGTTTCTCATCTTCTCTGAACACTTTTCTCTCTATTTTTTTCTTTTTTGATCATCGATCGAGTTTCTTCATCACCCCATCGACACTCGAGGGGGCATTCGTCATCCTTCACCCTATTAATTTTTCTTCTACCCCTTCAAAAATTTTCTACTTGCTTGTGTTTGTCTACTTTCTTTGAAGTGACGTCACTTACGTCACCTCAAAGAGGGG
The DNA here is from genome assembly GCA_018340775.1 of Taxus wallichiana var. yunnanensis. Classification (NCBI taxonomy): domain Eukaryota; kingdom Viridiplantae; phylum Streptophyta; class Pinopsida; order Cupressales; family Taxaceae; genus Taxus; species Taxus wallichiana. The sequence goes on from CM031235.1 coordinate 186,664,536, forward strand.
AAAATGTAGACACCTGTAGTTTTCTCAATACACTATTATTTCTAATGGTGCACTAATGCTTCTTCCTTTTGCAAATTGATGGCACACCACCAATTAGGCCTATCTAACTCCCTTCCTACGACACCCTTTTGGTCATTTTTCCTCTTATAAACCATTTAAACAAGCTAGTTATAGCCTCGTTCTAACTACATTAGCTTCTTATTCTCTTCTATCTTGCTTCTATTAGCTCCCTAGAAGATCAATCCACTTCGTTGGATTGATTAAGCCCTTCAGAACCCTTCTAGAACCCTAATTACTCTCTAAGAGAGATTAATTAGTCTAACCTAGGTTAATTACCCTCTAACATAGTCAAATCACACTTTGACTTGCTAAAGTGCTTTTTGGACTTTAGCCTTTGTCCCACATGCACCCAAATCTCCCTTTTCTTCCAAACCAAAAACTATAAATAGGGCTATACCCCCTCCCTCATTTCCTAAGAATCCTCTCTTCTTCCTAGCACAAATTATAGCAATTTGATTAGGCTTTAGTTTGTATTTCATCTTCTTTCATTTGAGCTAAAAGCATTTAATCTTGTATTTCATAGCATTAACATAGAGTAAAAGGGAAGATCCATTGGCCTTGAAGCCATTAATGGGGAGATCTCTTTCTCTTAACACATAAACTGAATGCTTAGATCCTCTTAGGTTCATTATTTCAAGCTTTCAAAGAATAGAGATTAACTTCATTTGCTTAGTTTGCATGTTTATTTCAAATTAATGTATGCAAAGAAGGAAACCTTGCTCATTTCTTATCACATGGTCCATTGATCAGATTGTTAAAATCCTTTGGGGTTTCTTTAGAGATTCTTACCCCAAATCCATGGCTTTTACAACTTTTCATTGAACACACCATATCATGAAAATTATCTTGAAAAGCATGGTGTAAAGCTTGAATTAACTCTACGATATCTTGATAGGATTTGTTATGAGGACTGATAGGTAGGTATGAGATATGATCAGGAATGGAACTCACTCATGAAGATTTCATATCATGAGGAAATTTAGAGGCCATGATGTAACTAGGGTTTGGTTTTGGGAAGAACACAACCGTTAGAATATGTAAAATAAATATTCGAGTGTTCAATCAAGAGTGGGGGTTTACCAAATGATTTAATCTAAATTGAATTAAATCTAACTTCGTGAGTAACTAATGTAATGTATGATATTCAAGAAATAAATTATAGCAAGACAAAAGAAAATAATCATGCAATAATGTGATTAAGCTAAATGTGGATTTATGAGCCTAATTTGATTGCTATTGTAGTTGTAAATAAATGCAGTAATGAAGTACATAAATTAACTAAAGAAAGCTAAGAAATGAAGTAGAAACCCTAAGTACAAAGAGAGGGTAAGAAGCCTTAGCTAATCCACAAAAATCCGGAGGTGTACGAGTTGGAGAACTTGAAAATATGAATCACGACTATCGCACCGAAGCTCACGAGACTATAGATCTAGAAGAATAAGTTGGATAGGGGCACCCAGAGAGGGACAAGGGCACCTGTAGATGCGCTGGTTGGGCATCGATGTCTAAGATAATAAATGCCAAAGTATAAAAAGGTAGACTAAATAAGTAAGGGTACAATATAAGAAGTAGCAACAGAAAGAAACAAAATGTGGCCAAATACATGGGTTAAATTGTACTTTTCTTCCTTATGAATCATATGAATAATAGTATGTAATTAGGATTGAATAGATACCCAAAGTGCATGATTTTGTATCTACATTTTCCCCACTTTATGTTGGTGATCGAAAGCTTGGTAATATAAAGTAGATAAAGATGCATACCGATAACCATATAGATTGATGTAGAAAGAGTGTGCAAAGGGACCGAGAAAAAAATGTGGATTGATAACAAAAATGTGAAGTGTGGATGCTAAGGAGGATAAAGTATAAAAAGAGTGGTGATGAAAATAAACCTAGGGTAGAAATGCATGTGTAGATGTCGCGATGTACATGTTGTTGATTTTGATTATTGTTGTGATGATGTGTGATGAAGGATGATGTTGACTACCGCTTCCCATACGGATGGACCTACAAAAGAGAAGAATGGATAAGTAGTCAAATACACATGTATATGATAAAAATGTGTAAAAATTATGTATGTAAAATATGAAAATGTGAAAAAGGAACATGTGTAATTGATCCATGATGAGGAAAGAGTGTAGAAAGGATCATGAAGATGTTGTAGATGAACGATTTTTTCGAGCGATCTCACATCAATTGCATCAACCACGAGTTTTTAGGGTGATCTCATGCCAATGCCATGGAAGGAGTGTAGGGATAAAATTTTTGTGTTATCCTCTAACCTTTAATTGCTTCCTGTAATGTAGGACACGACTACATATGGTGTGCAAAATTCAAACAAATGCAAAAGTGCTAAGGACTGTATGCCCTATAAAATCCGCTATATGTGGAGTTCATGAAGAGACCTGTACTAAATTACCAAAATGTTGTGTGATTTCTCCTAGTTATAGGAATCGGGAAGGGCCATCTTTGTCTAAGAACCCATGTCTCGATTCTAAGCCTTAAAATTAAAAACTCGAGTTGTATTGGTACTATGTTATGTCTGTATAACATTGTATGGGGTGACTGATTCACCCAAATGATGCCCCCTCGTTTGGGGTTCATATGACGTCATTGAAGGAGTATGCGATCTAAAAGAGGACTGAATGGTGTGCTAAATTTTTTTCCTCTAAGGGAAGGGAATGTTCTTGGTAGAAACCAAGGCACATGCAAACAAAGTGCTTAGGAGATAAGTGTTAGTAAAATTAAAGACAAACATGCATGTAGAAGACAAAATATAAGCTAAGCAGACAATGTGTAATCTAAGATGTAAGAAGACAATGTAAACTATGAAAAGTGGGTAATAAACATGGGACACCATTCATGATGTTCTTTGTAGACACCTAAATTTTGCTTTTACAATCTTATTGCCAAAATGCATGCAAATCATTCTTATTCTTCCTAATTCTATTATAATTAGTGATATTTACTAATCAACTAATGTTTCTTTCCACTTTGGTCAATCAATAAGCACCTCATTGATCACCAAATCACCTTCACATTCAGGATGTCATTTTACGGCGAATCGTAAGCCAAAACCCTCTTCAAAACAAACAATTAGCATTTATAAGCTAATTAAGCCTATTTTGCCCTTGATTTTGTCAATATGTCTTAGTATTGACTCAAACCCCTCTTCCAACCTCTCAAAATTATATCATTCACCTCCACAATGTCTTAGTAAGCTTTAAAAGCCTATCCTAGCCTCCTAGTTAACCCTAAGCGGTTGATTAAAGCTCCACACCTCTTAATCACTTGGTAATTCACTAATTGTGATTAGCAAGGCCTAATCATGATTAGAAATTCTAATATAATTTGGAGATTTTAGTCCCACATGCACCAAAATATAAGTTTCTCCCAAAAATAAAACTATAAAAACAACTCACGTCATTCCTTTATACTATACACTATGCTTTGATTTACATCTCATATGATACATATGATTTCTAATCCAAGTCCAATCCTTGCTTAAAACCTTCAACAAGGTTAGTAGATGAATAATCTAAAGTGACTTAACAAGTCATTTGGAGAGATCATTTCACCATTGTTTGAGTAGCAACCATAACCATTTGATTGCCCCTTAGGTTTATTTAGGCCCATGTTAGGTAATTGATCATATTAGTAGGCATGTTTAGTTAGTTTTTGCATTGTTCCAATACTACTTAGACAATCTTTTAAGCTTTTATCTTAATGTTACATTCGTAGTCTTAGAGCCCTAGCTAATTAGGTGGCAATGGTGTTAGCCTTCCTTGTTTAGCTTTGTAGTTTTCTTTGTAAAGTTTGGGGTGCATTCATTTAGCACGCCCGGTGGGACAATACCCCATTGCATTTAATTTTTAAAAGTTTTTTAACTTAGTTTCAAAGTTTTTCATTTCAAAGTTTTATATTAGTTTCAAGTTCCTAGATTAATTCCATGTTTTCTAGTTTACTTTCAAGATTTCTAGTGTACTTTAAAGCTTTTAGATTAGTTCTCTCAAGATTTTTAGATTAATTTCAAAGTTTTATAGTAATTTTTAAAGTTTTAGATCAATTTCCATTTTTAAAGTTGTTTCAAATAGATTAGAGGTAGAAGTTTTGTTTTCATGCTTTTGCAGGATATAAGGAGGCGAAGACCTGCCAAATTACCTCAAAATCCCAAAGATTGGACCTTTTTCAAGAAATCTTCTCAAAACAACATTCATCAAAGCATTGAGATATGTTAGAAAGGAATAGTTTTCTAAAAATTAATACCCTAAATTCTTGGTAACTTTTTTCTCCAAATTTATGTTGGCATTGTGTAGAGCTCCTCAATACCTTTCCAACGCAAAAAAAATGGAGTCGTTTCGAGGTCGGGAGCAAAATTTATGGCCTCCAAAAGATATTTTTGACTATCTACAGGAAAAAGGCACTTGTGCATTACTGTGAGCACCCATGCATCATTGACTATGTGTAAAATGATAGACGGGCATATGTGCATGATTGTGAGCGCTTGTGCACTAGTAGGGGCACTTGTGCATCAAGGTAATTTTTTTTCAAAATTCTAGAACTTCAATTTTACTATTCCTATTAGTTTTTAAGGGTTTTTAGATGTTTTTGTCAAATTATTGATTTTAGAGCAATATTCTTAAGAAAATTGTCCTAGGTTTTGATAAAGGGTTTTTGAGAGAATTGGGTTAGAGTTTAAGGAGTGATTGTGTTTTCATACTTTGATTGAGTTTGGAATAGATTTGTGTATGCTCTTCTCTTACACCTAGTGTGATCTTGAGAACCAAAAGCACCTATAAAACATTATTTTTGCTTCTTGGGAGTAAGTAGGAACAATTATCGTTCATTTTGTGTTATAGAGAATACACCTTTATTTTTTGCATGTGCTTGATCTTTTAGTTTAAGATATTTTTCACTTAATAAAGAAATCAAGGCTAAAATTTGTGTATGCTCTTCCCTTGCACCTAGTGTGATCTTGGGAATCAAAAGCAATTTTAGTCTTTTCATTAAGAAGCACTTGGATTAATTGGGAATACATATTTTTTTGCAAATTTTGATGGTAGTTAGTTGATTTACAAACATTTTTCATTGCTATTTTCTTATGATATTGTGAATCATTTTGAAACTACTAACCATTTTGTGAAGGACCTAACGCTAGTCAAAGAAAGGAGGACCTAAACAATTTTTCTAACTACACGTGTGCTTGTAGGTTTCAAAGGTGGAAAAAACCACATTACTTAATCCAAAAGATTAAAAAATACACCACTATACAAAACACTTGATTTGTAGGTTGGTTAAGAGCTAAAGCTCATCCATTCAACTAGAACATAACCTCTTTGACATAAGCCTTAAACTCACAAGAGGGGTGGTTCTAGGAATCCTAAAGTAGTTCACACAAGAGGTAACCTTGTGAATGAAATAGGAAAGTGCCCCAAATACCCAATTGACTAGTATTCCTTGGTGAGATTAGATTCAAATATATTTGTATTGTGACCCCAATGAAAGTATAACTGAACGCATTTCGGTGATCATTATACTGAAGGGGGTAAAGTAAAGCTGAGATACTCCCAAATTAGTTAGTGTAGCTTTTTGGGTAAATCGAGATCACCATAGATACCTTGTGACACCTAGAGAGAGAACCACCTAGGAAGCTTGCCTTCTTGGAGCCATTGTTTTTGTCTTGATATCTTTGTATTTGAGTGCTCGATAGAGTGACAACTTTGTTAAATTCAAGCTCTTGTTTTTTGAACAAGGGAAAGAATATCTTAAAGTTGAAACCGCGTGACATTTCATCACGAAATCTACTTAGTGTCATTTTGACCTAGTTTTTACTTGTCCTAAGACAAGGCGAAACTCTACCAAATTAACACTAAGTTTATTTCAACACCATTTAGTCTACACATTTGTTTTATTTTTTCCCATTTTTGGACAAAAGGAAATAACATATACCAAATACCGCTAGATATCACGTGTCCACCACTTTTGTATTCTACTTGCATGAATATGTTGCAATGCTTAGAGCACAAGTGTTTAAAGTTTTCATGGTGCGTACTTACATTCTAGAACATCATCCTGCCAATTTTGACGAATACATTTTCCAAAACAAACATGAGGTTCTTATGTGTGTTGTGGAACTAGGGGCTAAGTTACATTCCACATTAGACTTGTATCTTATCATCGGCATGGTTTGAGGAGAAGAAGAAGTAGACCACCCTCATCACACTCTTAACAAGATATTAAACCCAGGTCATGCTTCTACTTCTGGACGACAGAATAATGAGGAGGTGCCTTTTGAAAACAACGGGGACTATCACATACCTACAGTTAGGGTTCATTGTGAAGATCATGAAGACCATGTTCATCATGCGTAACCTCATCCTAATGAAGATCGTCATGACATACCTATTAAAGAGGTGACATTAGAGAAATAGGTCCAAGCCCTCACTTGCCAATTGGAAAGTTTGGCATCGCATATACATAAGGAACAACCAAAAGTTTTGAAACAAGCTATACCAAAAGTGAAACCTAAAGCTTCATTTTATGAGTTCCCAATAAACACTCCTTGATGAGAGGCACAAAAAGATCCTTATGAAGAGATTCTCACAACAAATAGTGGTGGGAATACACCTAGATTTCATCCTACGTGTAGGCCTATGCCACCCACACAAGATCCAATTTTCAATCAAGAGTGGTCAACAATGAAAAACACCCTTCAAGCATTACAAGAGGGCCAAACCGGTAATAATAACAAGAAATACCGGTTCAATGAGTTATGTCCTTACCCATTTGACAAAGCCATGCTACAAGTACCTTTCCCAAGACACTTTGATTTTCAAAATTTGAAAAGTATAAGGGAAAAGGTGACCCTCGTGACCATATTAAAGATTTTTATATGGCATGTCAAGAGGTTACATTCAACGAAAATTATCTTATGCACCTCTTTCCATGAAGTTTGGGAGCAACGACGCTAGAATGGTTTGTACACATCCCTAAGGGATCCATATCAACATGGCCAAAACTAGCAGAGAGTTTCATATGACACTTCTCTTTCAATATAGAAAACGATGTTACCATGTTAGATCTCTATAATTCTAAGCAACGAAACAACGAAAACTTCGTTGCATTTTTAAAAATATGGAGAGGGTTAGCTAGTCAATTTCCTTGTTCCATACCCAAAAAGTAGCTGATAGGAATATTTGTTCCTAACCTTCATCCATACATTACGTTCCAATTGAAAATGCATTGTGGCAACACATTTGAAGAGGTAATAGAAAAAGGGAATCAAATTGAAAAGGCATTATTAGCTAGGGGGACTCTAAAACCTTTCTCCCTCAAACACAACGATTCCAAGACAAACAACAAGCCAAATTTTGTTTAGAATAAGAACAAGCACGTCGTTGGTGATGGGATAATAGACTCTAAGCGAGTACAAGCTGTTCAAAACAACACTCCTTTGAAGCTTGCAAAGGGAGCTCCACCTATGGAGTATAAGCATCGTACTTTCACTCCTCTATCTAACTCAATGTCATCAATACTAAAACAAATAGAGGCAATTAATATGGTTAGATATCCTGAAACTACGCCTTATGAGGATGACATGCCTAAACCATCATGGTTTAGAGATAATGAATATTGCCAATTCCACCGTGTTAAAGGTCACAAAATAGATAAGTGTTTGAAGTTGCAACACTACATCCAAGACTTAATTGAAAGTGGCAATGTGGAGATGGATTCATCCACTCCTAAAATCCCCCAATACAAATAATTTTCCTAAACATAATCAGGACAAGAATGAAAATTATGTGTTTAATGAGGATAATCATTTTGATACTCTCATTGGTTGTATAGATACACCTATTGAACATGTTAACAAAATAACCCATGTAATATCCTTGGAATATCTATGTCTAGGAATGTGTCAATAAAGACTAATTATCATGTAGTTCCACATACTTATGAAAATAATGAACCTAGGTTTTAGTGTTCCCATCAAAGGATGCCTATCAAAACTAGACCTCGTTTGCTTCTTCGCACTAGAGAGCCCATTCGAGTACCCTGTTCCCCACCTTCATCTCATAGTCGGTGGTATGGGTTAGACACTTCTGATCCAAATTATTATTCAAGTTCCTCCCACTTTTCTCCGAATCTGATCCAATATATTATTCGATTATTTAGCTTCACCTCGATCTTCGAAAAATTTCATCAAAGCTATTCACTTCATTCGACTCTTGAGTCGTAGTCCTCCCTCTCTTCACAAGACTCCCTTATCAGTCACCTAAATGACATCTTCCTCCTTTGAAGATCCATGTGGCCCCAAGTCTCACTACTCAAACATCTAATTTGGTTCTTGAGCCACAGTCCTCCCTTGCTTTGTAGGACCTCCCTTATTCATCACCTCAATGACCCCTTCTTCCGTCGAAGAGATCTCTAATTCAAAGTCCTTCTAATCAATCATCCAAGTCGACTCCCATGTTGCATTCATCTAATCAACCTCCTATGGTTGAAGAAAAATATACCTACTGATTGATTCATCTCAAGATGAGGAGATGATCATGGAATTCCTTAGGTTACACGATGACATTCCCCTAGAGGATTACAATCAAGGATTTAATCTTGACTTTGATACGCTTGCATATTGGGAAGAATAAATTGATTCCTTTTTTCAGAACACTAAGGAAGATCCTAAGACCATTGAGGAGGATCTTATCTTTTCTTCACATCATTCTTTATCTATCAGGATTCCTCCATCACAATCCCACCTTGGGTCACCACTTGGTAGCCCATCATCTACTTCTATATGTGGGGCACCTCCAAGTAGCCCTTCATCATCTATGTGTGGCTCACCCCTTGGTGGCCCATTTTCTTCTATATGTGGCTCACCTCCAGGTAGCCCCTCTTCGTCTACACTGGGGGCACATCCTAAAACCCCCTCATCTTCGATTCTTGGGCCATGTCCTAATAGCTCATCATCTTCTATCTATGGGACACCACCAGGAAGTCCTTCATCTTCAATCTTAGGGCCACATCCTTGTATCCCTTTATCTTCAGTCTATAGGACACCTCCTAGTAGCCCATCCTCTTCAATTCTTGGACCGTATCCTTAAAATCCATTATATTTTTCTTCTATCAATGATTGTGGAAAACCCACCTCCATTTCTCACAACAATTGTATTCATCCACTTTCTTCTCCCACTTCTCGGGATCAGATAAGTCACATAATAACTTATAGGAAACCAAAACGGTTCCTTCATAAGGATCATATCAATAATTCCAAGAGTCCCAAAGCTCACAACAATTTAAAAATCTTAAAGTTCATAATCAAATGTGCTTCAAAAATGCACATCAATACACCCATAAAATATGGCTTAAAGTGTAGAAACCTCTAGATTGGGACCTCAATCTCCCACACACAAAATCCATGTTTCATGATAAAATGAATTAATCTATTTAGTATGAGCTCACCACGATCATTAAAATCGGGATAATATGAATCTTGATAAGCAAACATGCCTAGTCTTCCTTATCAAGGAAATCACTAACATTTTTGTTAGATCTTATCATGCCGAGTGACCTTTTCGGTCCCACTTTCAAAAAAAAAAAAAAAAAATTCAAAAATACAAAAAAAAAGAAAACATTTCAAAAAATCAAAGGTAAAAAAACACACATTACAATTAGGTATTGCATACACATGGATGTTATTTCTTCCCTTTCTTGCTCTTCTTCTACAAGTATTCCTACCATTTTCATCCCTTCGATGATATTTTGGTTAGCCAATTTGCACACATTTTGTGACATTTATCTCTATGGTATCTGTTTGGCCTTGGTCTTTCATCACCTTGGTAAATTAAAGAACGAATGACCTCGTAGATATCTTATCACAATCAACATCTAATAAAATTGTTGCGAAGAAATTTTAGACATATTTGTTGATACTAGTGAATGTCATCATCACAATCACTTCCGTCTCCTTCCATTAAGCCATTAGTGGTTCTTAACCCCTTGTCAAATAAGAGAGCTGAAATAAGTTTTTAGAAAGCAAAAGAAAAAGAAAATCTTAAAAAGGACAAAGCTGAAAGCAAAAGCTAAAAGTAGATACAAATTGATATATAACTCTCTCTTGGGGTATTTCCAATAATCTCTACTAGGGATATGGACATCTGATTGGTAGTAGAGAAATGTTGTGATTAGAATCAAATGCATCTCCGTCGGGGCTATGGACGCTTGGTGGCAAGCGGAGCAATGTATGGATTTCCTTCCACAATCCATTCATAAAAATCAACTTTGAAAAATAAATCATTCCTACACATTGGCTAGGGTGTCTTCACTTGTTGTCTATCAAATCTTCCCTCCAAGAGGTAATAAATTTCCACGTGCACACACTGGATCTCTATGAGAAAATAGGATTAGTATGTTACCAAGTGTCTTTTTTTGGACCTTGTTTAGACTCTTACTCTAGTCGTATCTTGTCTCATGATTCATGCCTTTGGCTAATCGCTTCTTCATTGCAAGGCTTCTAAGCTACATTCACAACATTTACATCTTTATTCTACTTAGTTAAGAACAGCCATGTGTATAATATTTCTTTTTTTCCATGTTTTCAGTCACCTTTGTCCCCTTCACAAAATAATCTTCCACATATTTGTATCCTGTGCTTCTTGGCCGCTTTACACCGGGGAATCTGTGCTCCTTCCTAGCATGTCATTGGGTTATGTTCATCATCATGTTGAAATTATCCATATTTTCCATGATCCAATTTTTGCACGTGAATATTTTTCCTTTGAATATTCTCATCTAATGTTGGGGTAGTTTCACATCTTCACTTTCTTGCGCATACACGTGGCATTCTTCCTTGCACATTCCATCCATCACTAGGGACATCACATTTCTTTTTTCCTATACATAGCTTTAGAAAATATCTAGAAAATCAAAAACATTCAAATATGTTTCAAAAACTCCCAAAACATTCAAATATGTTAGTTAGAAAAATCAAAACATCTAAATAAACAAATTGGTGAGACAAATTAAAAATCCCAAAAAAATTAGTAAAACAAATTCAAAACCCCAAATTTATGTTGGCATTGCATATTTATCTTTGATTCCTTTCCAACACAAAACAAATGAAGTCATTTTGAGGTCGAGAAAACGTTATGGCCTCCGAAAGATAGGTAGTGCATTTAGTGTTACACAGCACCTGTGCACCCATGTTGCAATCAAAAACTTCAAAACTAAGCTAAACATTGCCAACATAGGTGCCAGGCACCCTTTCATCATGTAAATGTTACCTTGCATCATGCACAGTGCCTGTGCACCCTTGCATTTCTCCTTTTGTCATGCGTAAGCACCTTTTCTCTCATGTGAGCTCCTTATCACACAAATTGATATTGATTACTCCTAATTTCAAAAAATATTGATTCAAAAATATAAATTTATCTTACCATTGCGTATTTTGTTTTGATACCATTCCAACGTAAAAAAACGGATTCATTTCGATGTCGAGAAAAATTTATGGCCTCGGAAGATAAGTATTGCATTGATGTTACATGTGCGCCTACGCACCCATGCTAAACACTACCAACATAGGTGCCAAAGCACCTATGCTGCATGTAAAATCCCAAAGAAACTCAAGAAGGAGGCCAACATAGGCACTCAAGCACCCATATTGCCTAAAAAAATACAAAATACTTAAAAAGTAGGCCAGCCATTGCAAGGGCTCGAGTGCCCATGTTGCCTCACAAAATCCAAGAAACTCAAAAATTAGGCCAACACACAGTGCTCGAGTACCCATGCTGCCTAAAAAAACTCATATAAACCTCAAACTAGGTCATCACAGGCATCCAGTGCTCATGTTTCCAAAAAAACCCAAAAATCCAAAAAGGAGGCCAACACAAGCACTCCCCTGAGTGCACAAGTGCACCCAACATTGCGTAGGCCATAACGTTTGCTCCCAACCTCAAAACGACTTCATTTTTTTTGTGTTAGAAAGGTATTTAAGAAAGATACCCAATGGTAACATTAATTTTGGCTTTAGATTTACTAACAAGTTATGGTTTATCATTTTTGAAATGGCTTGCATACAATTTGAAGTCTTGTATCACCCTGCATTTTCCTTAACATCAAAATTGGTCCTACAAAACCATCTTTCTAATATTCTTGCTTATTCTTGTCTCAAAAACATGTCGATCATCATGATCGACCTCCATTAACAAATCTAGGTCTACTTATTATGTCGGTACTCCCATACAACAGTGAGTTACTAGGTACTATGTCATAATGTACGAATGCTTTCCATGGGACTACTTGTGTCCTCCGTTTTTCCCTCACATGTGTTATTGCTTAGGGAATCATTTTTAACCCTTGTCATTACAACATGAACATTGAAACTGCATCTTGATAATAAAAACATTGGTATAACTATCTTGAACGTTGTTTGTTTAAATATATGTGATTGTGTTTGTTTCTCTGTTAGGTTAGCTGGTTTACTTTCTTGTATTACATTACATTTTGTATGTTGCATGGAGTTAAGCGTCATTTTACTTTCTCATATTGCATTTCATAATGCTTGTTACATATTTTTAGTAGTAATCAATTTTCAATAATTTATCTTTTCATGTTATCTTACACTTTTGTTTATTTTCAATAAAGGCCGATGATGTAGACCTAGGGGAAAAATAATATAAATAGGTTGCTTATGGAAAGGTTGGATGCAAAGATTGAGCTTGTCCTATATTTCTCCATTAATTATTTCTTATCACTTATCATTTATTACCACTACAATTTTTCGTCAAATCACCCGGGGCAATAAACAACCATGTTTATCCCCTCGTCCTTATTCCTTCTCAATACCGAGGGTTTTACACCGTTCTAACCTATTTTCTTCTATCAATTTCAATCATATTTTCAATCACCAATTGAATTCTTCTATCACCCATCAACACTCGATGGGGTATCCTTCATCCTGCTAATTTTTCTTTAAAAAATTATCTATTTATGATTGTATACTATATTTGAAGTCAAGTCACTAACTTCACTTCAAACTAGGGAAAATGTAGACACCTAAATTCCGCTTTTGCAATCTTATTGCCAAAACACATGCAAATCACTCTTATTCTTCCCAATTCCATTATAATTAGTGATATTTACTAATTAACTAACATTTTTTGCCACTTTGGTCAATCAATAAGCACTTTGTTGATCACCAAATCACGTTCGCATTCAGGATGTCATTTTACAGTGAATCATAAGCCAAAACCCTCTTCAAAATAGATAATTAGCATTTATAAGCTAATTAAGCCTATTCTTCCCTTGATTTGTTCAATATGCCTTATTATTGACTCAAACCCCTCTTCCAACCACTCAAAATCACCCCATTCACCTCCACAACTTCCCAGAAGCTTTAAAAGCCTATCCTAGCCTCCTAGTCAACCCTAAGTGGTTGATTAAGACTCCACACCTATTAATCACTTGGTAATTTACTAATTGTGATTAAAAAAGTCTAATCATGATTAGAAATTCTAATATAATTTGGGGATTTTAGTCCCAGATGCACCAAAATACAAGTTTCTCCCAAAAGGAAAACTATAAAATTAACTCACCTCATTCCTTTACACTATACACCATGCTTTGATTTGCATCTCATATAATACATATGATTTCTAAGCCAAGTCCAATCCTTTCTTAAAACGTTCAACAAGGTTAGTAGATGAATAATCTAAAGTGACTTAACAACTCATTTGGAGAGGTCATTTCACCATTGTTTGAGTAACAACCATAACCATTTGATTTCCCATTAGGTCTATTTAGGCTCATGTTAAGTAATTTATCATATTAGTAGGCATGTTTAGTTAGTTTTTGCATTGTTTCCATACTAATTATACATTCTTTTAAGATTCTATCTTAATGTTACATTCATAGACTTAGAGCCCTAGCTAATTAGGTGGCAATGGTGTTAGCCTTCATTGTTTAGCTTTGTAGTTTTCTTTGTAAATTTTGGGGTGCATTCGGTTGCAAGATAATCAAGGTCAATGAAGCCAAAAGTAGACAATGTGCACACAAGACAAAGGGAAAATCCCACAAACTATGGTATATAAAGAGAAAAAAATGAAAAGCAATGTAATGAGACAACCATGGAAGTGAATAATCATGCATAACAAATGTTGCACATAAAGCACTCGTTAACATGTTAAAAAGATAAAAAGTATGTCAAAGCATGTATAATGTGATAATAATGTGTTATGAAACAATAACACTTATAGTGTACTGTAGTGGATGCCCCTAGGATCTGATTTGGGACTGGTAATAGGTACTATGCCAAGCATCCATGCTGCATGTAATAGATCTATAAAATATGTGATCACAACTAGAAAGGAAAGTGAACGCACATGTGTGTATGATAAAGATAATGACATACAATATATCTATCTATCATGTGTAATAAGATGTGCATGTAACAAGTAAATGTAAACAAGGCTAAATGCAACCAAGATATGCAATATGTTGTGGATGAGGTGGAATGTAATGTAGTCTGAATGATAGGAGCATCATGCCCCCCAAGTAGATGTGTATACATGTAATGAGGTTCATTTATTTATGCCCCCTCAGTTGTAAAAATTGAACCATAAATGAGAGTGCATCATCAGGAAATGTCTCGAAGTGTGTGTTTGTACGAAAAAATATGTGATTGTGAAATAAAAAATAATAGAGGATAAGCAAGTGAGTGATTGAATAATTAATTGATTGAACATATGAGTTTGATGAGGTTAATTTGATATTTATACCCTTAGCAGATGATTATGGACGCAGAACTAGAGTGTGTCATAGGCTAATGAGCACAAGTGTGTAGAAATGGATGTAAAAAGATGTAGTGTGAATGTGTAGAGTGAATGAGATGCAAAGTGTATAGTAGATGCTGCAAGAGAAGATGTCCTAAATGTATGATGTGCGATGTGTGAAGTATGTAGTATGTAAATTCGAATGTATAATGTGTAGTGTGTGAGGTTCATGTATATAGTATGCCCTCAACAATCAAGTGTGAGCCAAAAAATGAGAGTGCATCATCAGGTAATGATGATGCCAATGTGTATGATGAATACAAAAACCAGATGTGGTTTATGTAAGATGGATGTGTTATGTGATGAGTGATGTTTGGAAACAAATGATGAAAGGGTGTATGGTATGTGCAAATAGATGGTGACGAATGTATGCATGTATGAATGAGTATGCGGTGGATAGATATAGTGGGCGAGATGAAATAGGTTATTTTGGTAAGAGATCCCTCAACAATTGTGTAAGAAAGAACACAAATGTGTCATCAAGAAATGACGATATGCACGCGTATCAATATTTCTATGTGATAGTCTAGGTGTGGCATGACTAGAAAATAAGACACTTGTTGATGCTCTAGGAGGGAGAAAGAGGTGTTATACCCCCAAGTGTGTGATGATAAAAGAGATCAAGCAATATCATCTAAGATGTCATCATTTTCATGATAAAAACCAAAAGGTAAAGCATTTGATACATGATAATAAATAGTGTTGGGTTAATCATGTAGTGAGCCATTACAACGAAGGTTGTACATGCCCATTGTGTATTCTTCGTCAGTGAAAGGGGGTAGTGGAAAACCATGTGCATACCAACGTGTAAGATTTTGTGAATATCGAGAAAGGAATCATTGTAAATGAAAACACGACATGAAAGGCATAGGAAATGAAATGTCAATATGATTAGGATCTAAGGTTCCCCAATATAGTCAATCCAAAACTATCCAAGTGTAAGGGGAGTAACACGAGGTAGATTGTGTAAGAAATAATGTGAGATGAAAGATGTGAATCCCATAAGAAATAGTAATGTGGATGAAACCATGATAAAGATGAGGAGCATAGGGTGAAGGAAATATATTGTCAACCAAAAATTTTAGCCAAGCCAAACCATCATGTGTGCATATAGTACCATCACAAGTAGGATCAAATGGAATATGCTCCCAATAAGCATAATTCATGAAAAATGTGCATGTAAATGGATTTCATACTAATGAAGATGACACATTAGAAGGTGTAGTAGGTGGAATGATGTTTGGTGGTGGGACAGCCCCCGATAAAAAATCATAGCAATAGTATTAGCAAGAAGAGGTGGTGTTGTAGATGAGACCGTGTCTAGCATGAAAATAACATCTTCAAGTGGTGGTAAATGATCTGGAGTATCCATGGGTTGTGGTTTGTATTCATTTTTAATCCTATCACAAAAGGAAGAAACCCCATGCACACCGGCCTATCACCCAACAAAAGCTAAGCGCTCACCCGAGGCACGTGTGGGTACCGAGTTTCTCTTTTATGTTAGTTTAGTGGGAAGCATCATCTATGATTACTGTAAGAGTATTTAGAAAGTTAAGACAAACAAGAACCATAGGACTCGAGCGACCTCCAAATCCTTGCAGCACACCGCATGAAGGCTTTTAACATAATCTAGAACATATATTATAACATGAAAAGAAATATACAAACATCCATTATTAGCATGAAAGGATAGAGAAATCATATGAGAGAAATATTCATTAAAACCATTGATACACGTGTCTATTTATAATAGGTAACCTCATTATATTCATTGGTTCATTACGAGTGTCACAGAGAGCAGATCGCAATCATGCGTATCACTTTGGATGTATGTAACTAAGCTAAAAAAGAAAATAACAACTTCCATGCTTAGTATATTCTTTCCTAAACTCAAAATACCCACTCGCAGCAATTATGCAGAGCTCCACTCACTTGCTCACTCATTATTCGCTATGTATATCTCCCCATATGTTTATATGTCTCCATGTATCTCTATGAAGATGCATATGTGTATATCAGTATATCCTCTACTCCACAGGCTCTTGTATTTATAGCTTTCCGGGATGCCAACTCACTTTTCAGCGCCCTCAGATCAGATGCCAAGTGTCGATTGTGGTCCTTCATGCGAGCATGCTCCTCTAGGCCTGAGCTTTCCACTTTATCTCATGATGATCTTCTAGAAGATTCCATCCGAGGCATGCTCTTTCCTGGGCCAGCCTATCGCCAGGCTGGCATCTTATCTGCGTGCAACCGATCACACTTTTCACATTTTTTGCCATGGGTGCTCAAATTGGCTAATTCTCAAACCTCCTTTTGCACGTCGCGCACGCTATGTGCTTCCTTAAACCTTTCTCCTACGCGTTTTTGCCTTGCACACCATTCTATAACTGGGATCCCGTGTGCCTACACACCTTCATACTTGGTCAATATTCTAGGGGCCCAAAGATGGTTCATTAGTAGTATCGAGTGTGGAGTAGGAATTGTAGTATGGGGATTGTGGTCGTAGTATTTGAATGGGTCACGATCACTAGGAATGGTATATTCTATTACCTCATGTATGAATTTGACACAATGATGTAATGTAGAAGGAATTGATTGCATAGCATGAAGCCATGGCCGACCGAGTAAATAGTTATACGAAAATGGAAAGTCAATGACCAATAAAAATGTGTTATAGTGATACGTAGAGTAATGTGACCTATGCATGGATGAACATAACCATCATATGCATAAATGGAAAGACACAAAGACCAATATTTTCAAGGAATGACATAGGACAAAGATTGAGTTTAGATCCACTATTGATTAAGGTACGCTTGACCCCCACATTATATATGTGAATCATAATATGCAATGGTGGATCATTGTCAAAAATAGCAAGATCAACATTAGGATTGGACAGGAAAGCAATATGCTGAGAAAATGCATCAACAAATGTTTGATATACTGAATCTGGATGCATATTAGTAGGAATACGAGTAGTAGTGAAGAGATTTTTGATTCTATCTCTTAATTCAAGATTGATAAGCAAGAAATCATTAATAGAGATACTCATGATGAAAAGATCCTAGAAAGATAAGAACAATGGAGGTATGAGGATCCTAAGAGCATTTAGATCGAGTTTGGTTTTACTAAAACAATTAAGCTAAATGTGGATTTATGAGCCTAATTTGATTGTTATTTTCGTAGTAAATAAGTGCAGCAATGAAGTACAAAAATTAACCAATGTAAGCTAAGCAATGAAGTAGAAACCCTAAGTAAAAAGAGAAGGTAAGAAGCCTTAGCTGATTCACAATAGTCCTAGAGGTGTAAGAGTTAGAGAATTGGAAAACACGAAACACCGACCGTCAAACCGAAGTTCACAAAAATACATATATGAAAGAATAAACTAGATTGGGGCACTTAGAGAGGGACGGGGGGTGCTTATGGGCACTGGCTAAGCGCTAGTATCCAGGAGATAAATTTTGAAGTATTAAAAGTCACCTGAGTAATTAAGTGTACAAGACCGAAGTGGCAACATAAAGCAACAAAATGTGACCAAAGACATTGTAGTCATTTTTTTAACCCTTAATACTTAAAACCCCAAGCATGTCACTTATCACTCAATGGGCATTGGGTACTCACCCAAGGCATGCATAGGTGTAGATCTCCTCTTTTGTTTGAGATTTGTGAGAAGGATTTGCTACTGATGAAGGATCGTTTGTAGAGACATAGATACATGCATCTACTTAAGAACACAAGATGAACTTGTATATCTTTATACCCATGCATCTAAAAGAAAGGAAATAAGCATAGCATGAAACAAAAGGAACTAGATATGAGTCATGACATGTAAAAACAACATGAGGGTTTGCACCCATAAATAAGTCGTACATAACAAACCCACATATATATTAATTTAAATAGTTTTAATAGCCACATTACATTCAAAATGGTCATAAAAGACCAAATACAGTGAATGACAAAGATTCAGCCCATACATCATGTTTTGCTCATAGATGCTAGCTATGCTCTCCCCATTATAACCCATTACAAACCCAACCATCTATGTTGATGCTTGATAACATTATTTACAACCTTCTTAATGAGAACCCTAAACCCTAGGAATCCTAACATTTTTTGCACCACTTCATTCATCTGTCTCCTCTTATTTCATTCTCTATATCCATTTATGGCCTAAGCATTCCTTTAAATAGGATCAACTCCCACTACCATGACCTCTCCAAGGTCAGATCGCATGTCAAATTTCCATGTGGTTCTCCATAGGCAAATGATTATCTCCTTTGCAAACCTTTCCACTAACTGCAATGATGCCTCTGGAAATATTCCTTGTATGGAATATCCTTTTCTTGGCCTCCAAGCTTCCAGTGGAACCTTATCCACTTATCACGCCTAGTCATCTCCTCACATTTTTCCTCAAGTTCCTTTAAAAATTCAAATATGGATAATTCCTTTAAACCCTTATTCTACCTCCCATGTGTGCCTTGGTTTTACTAAACCCTTCTTAAATCCCTTTATCTGCGCACTTTCCTCCGAGCACTCTTCTATTTTACTAATCCCGTGTGCACACCTCTTGGTATTTAGCCAATATTTTAGGGTCCAACATAACCCCAAACTACACATGTTCTCTATCCTCGAAACATATTACTTAAAGAAAAAAAAATAGAGGAATTGAAACAATCAAAAGAATAGAAGAATCATATCTGCAGAGGAGGAGGAGTGGGAACTCCTTCTTTACTGGGTGCCTCAATCTTTTCCTAGGCATCTACCTCACCCCGCACTTGTTCAAGTAGGTCACCCACTAATGCACTTACCTCATCAAAACTCAATTCATATCTCTTAGTATTCAATGTATCTACCATGCCTTCAAGTTGTTTGCTAAGGTTGCCTAGCATGTCCATTTTGCGATTGACCTAAGGATATAGTTCCTTTAGCTGATTCTTAATCGAACCCCATAAGGATTCGATTACTTCCAATTTTTTCTCAACTTCAGCTAGGATTCTATCACATTCTCGTCCAGTTTCCTTTGTTATTCTCCTAAAATTATTTTAGATCCACCTTATGTGTAGCAACCAATATGCTTGCTATTATGTCCCTTTCGATGCAATTATCATATAGAGCCTTGGTCATTTGTGCAACAGTCTTCATAGTGGCAAGTAGCTCAGAGTACCGAGTAATTGTCTCCCCAATTTTTATATTTTCTTCCTCCTTTTGGCAAGCCATTTCCTCTTTCACCAACTCTAATGCGAGTGGAAACCTTTCCATGGTGAGGATGTGGGTCAAGTCTTCTAAGCATGTGAAAATTTTACTCGTAATTTTGATCGGGAGGGGTTAGATCTAGGTGCCTTAGAATGATGGCACCTATAATGTCCTCTATCTTCTTGTAAACCTCCCACACCTTATCCTTTTCATCCCTCAACTCATGCCTTAATTATGCGTTGATTAGATCATGTTATTTTATCTCCTTATCTCTTTCAATAATCTCCTCATTTTTCTTCTTATTCTCCTCTTCCAAAGACTCTTATCCTATCGTTTCTACCATAGAGCCTCACCTCTACCTCTACTAATAAATTATTGAACGCATTACAAAATTAATCATTTGATAGTTGTTGGGAATCCACAAGAGGGTTTATCCCTTTGGTATTCAGTGCCTCCATTAATGCATCCTTATTTATGTCAAAATCGGGCTCATTAACAAGGGTTTCAAATTCCCAAGA
Source organism: Taxus wallichiana var. yunnanensis (assembly GCA_018340775.1). Classification (NCBI taxonomy): domain Eukaryota; kingdom Viridiplantae; phylum Streptophyta; class Pinopsida; order Cupressales; family Taxaceae; genus Taxus; species Taxus wallichiana. Next base: position 186,685,143 of record CM031235.1, read on the forward strand.
TAACATCTTCCTTATGCGTGCATAGCTACTTTCTTCGTTAAAGGATGACCAATAGAGGAATTTTTCTTTAGGCACTTTGAGCCCTAAAAACACACATGTAACACCTTATTGGGATCATCTACATATGTTATTGCATGTCCCCGCACCGCTAGTATTCCCTTTCCTCTTATGCATGCTTCCTTGGGGAAACTAAATGCCAGTGGGATCTCCACCCATGCTCCCATATTACTTTCCAACACTCATGGTTTCCTCTGTCTCCTCACTACCTCATGATTGCTACACTCCACCTCATGTTCTACTAAATTATTTATAATATCTCGCCACCTCATCTATGGAATCCTCTACCTATTCCCTAGTTTGGGTCTTTTGATCTTTCATTTTTACCTCTTCACTCCCACCCTTATCCTAAGCACCTTCCTCGTCTTCATTCCTTTCTTCATTTCCTTCCTCATCCGAATCATGTATATCATACATAGGATGATCTTGAGCCTCACCATGCTCTTTATAATCTTCATTTCCCTTATCGGCCTCCATGCTTTCCATTTCTTCCGAGTCTAACCCTTTTGTCACCCTTTACTTCTTCCTAATTGGTGATTCTAACATGTAGGGAATTCTCTTTTCTTCTCCCCGGGTGACTCTCTCTTACCGGTGACTCTTCTACTATAGGGGAATTCTCTTTCTCTCGGGGCCTCTTCCTTAGGTATCTTCTCATTTTCCTCCATGGGGACTTCTTTTTCTATGCATAGGTGCTTGGTCTTGTACACCTACAAATTACATTGTATGAGTGTTTGGTGCCTTTTTTCAGGGGCCTCTTCTCTTTCTCTTTTTCTTGGCACAACCTTCTTCCTTGTGGTGGGATATTCGGGATAGAGACATCATTCTCAATATAAGCACCTTTCTCATACTTAGGCCTTGTGCACTGGTATAACCTTGCTACGGTTCTCCTAAAGAACCGAAACAATGTTATTGGTTTCAACATATGTATGTCATGGGAGACATACCTCTCCATATAGGCACACTTCTTGGGATATATCAATGTTCTTTTGCAGCTTACAATAATATTGTTCTACCATACTAAGATCAAACCTTAGTCTCTTCACCTCTTTGAATCAATTAACCCCACTTGGAAGTATTGCATTGTGAAGGAGAACGAAAATTTGCAATAGGGACCCTTGGTGTGCTGTCAATCGAGTAAATCTATCAATACAAAAATTTTGGTATATAGAAAATTTTGCTTCTCCTCGTACTAAAGTAGGCAAATCGCTCGGGTATTCTCCATTCAACGCTAAATGTGTCACGCACCCAATTATAGTATTTTCTAAGCGTGCCTTATGGGAAGTTGTCATGGTGTCACAGTGTATTGTTCAAACCTTTTTGTGAGGGAAGGGTTCTCCTCTGGGTACTCCCAAAAAAATTTATCCAGCCTATCGGGCACTCCAATCTCTAAAAATACAATGGTAAAGAGGACATTACTAAACATGATCTTTTCTCCATCACATGCGGCATTAATTATTTCTTCCGCAATAAAATACGATAGGTTATAGATAGTCCCTCTAAGATCTTATGGAAAATGTTCAACCAAGCTTTGTTGATCTATGTCCATCTCTCCTACCCATTTATCTTTGTGACCAAGTGTGCGGCCATCCTCATTACAGGTCATAAATCACGGAAGAAATGTTGAAGTAGCACGAACCCTTCTTATAGTCATAAATTTCAATAGTCTTCTTAATAGCCTCCTTATCATCCAAGTCATCATCTAGTGAATCTCCTTTACGATAAGACCAATAAACTTAGAAATCAACTAGGGGGTTATGAACATCCTTAATCTTACGAAGTAGAAGTGGTCTTCATGCACATGCAACATTAACCACTAGTATAGTCACTCAGGCTTGCCAAAATAGGGTAACTCATAGAGTTGCAACAACCTAGCCTTTTCCATCTTCACCTTTACTTTGTCATCATAGATAGGCATTCCCTCTGGTGTCCTTTTATCTATAGGGTGAACCCATTCCAATGTCATCTCTTTCTTTGTGGTGCTTGTTTGATGGTTGTAATCACTTAAGGCCATCTTTATAACATGTGACACCCTTTCCTTACCAAGTAACACACCATCTAAATACTACATTTATGCGTACCATTCTTCATTGAAACTAGTAGAAATGGCTTATTTACCGCTTCCCTTCTTTGGTGAAACGGTTGATAGTTTCCTTGGTGCCATTCCTTTGTTGGGTCCTTAAAACTTCTTCCCTTCCTCTACTCCTATATCTCGATTAAATTCATGGCTTCACTCCTTTGCAACAATCCCTTAAAATCCTATGCCCTAGCTATGGAACCCTAACCTGGAAAACCCTTCTCAAGATGGTGTAACACCCGTGGGATTCTTCCACACACCCTTCTCCGCTCACGCCGCTTACCCTTTTCCACTCTATTTTTCCGATCAAACTAGCTATGCATGCACATCTTCATAACTTCTTTTTCACAAAAATATTCTTCTCAAGGATGCCCTAGTTCACGAGAGCTCTTTGATAATGCAAATGCAAGGTAAGAATAATGCACCCCTGACCTTCTATTTATGAATTTTACTTTTCTTCGTGATAAATGACATGCCACCTACCAATGTACTTTTGTATTAAAGGTGAATTTTCCTAATGTGAACCTTCAAAGGTGCTCTTCCCCCATGCTAAATCCGTGTGAAAACTTCCCTAACCTTCTAGCATGTAAAACCCTGCTAACTAAAAATCCTTACGTGTGCACTTTATAGTGCTGAAAGTACTTCTTCTATCATCATCTTGATTTTGACATCACCTATCCTATGTTGTTACCATGGTTTTCTCTTTGTACATGAGTTTCAGTAAAACCCTTTTCGACACAAAACTTTCCTCATATTCACCTTTTCCACGTAATTCTTCAATCCACATACTTTTGATTCTTCGCCACGAGCCATCAAAACATAGCTCCTCGTACCAACTTTTAGTACTTATCACATCACTTCACCCCACACAAAAATAGATGTGTTGTTCTCTGTGCATGGAATTTTTTTGAAAAAGTAAGTGGCTACTAGTACACAACGCACACACAAAAAAGGAAAGAAAAAGCACAAAACAATGAGAAGGGGACACACAAAGGAAGAAAAACAATTGCGTATAAGGGAAAATCCTAGGATAACTGGAAATACTACCTTATTTATAAACAAAATAAGAATTATTTATAGTAGGGCTTCAGCCTACTCCCATTGAAATATCCCGGAAACCTTGTCCCATCTAGTGTTTGTAACTTACATGCACTTGAATCAAGGATGCGTGAAATGATATATGGTCCTAACCAATGGAATTTCAAGTTCCCGGGATGGTGCATGAACTTGGAGTCATAAATCAAGACCATCATCCCAACCTCAAATTTCTTATTCTTAATGTGTCTATCATGTCATACCTTCCGCCCGAACTTTTCTGTTTTCTAAATCTAGTGAGTAATAGCTCACCGTTTATCCATCGATTGTATCAACTTGTTAATCCTTTCCTCAAGTGCTTCTTCATCACCTAACCCTCATGTGTGCACTATACATAGTGATGGTAACATGAATTCAATAGGTAACATGAGCCTCGGTGCTTAAACATCAATTGAAAAGGTGTGGCCTTATTCAATATCTTGTAGGTTATCCTACATGCCCATAGTATTCTTTGAGACTTTTTCATCCCAATATTATCTCCCAACATCATAAATTTTGGTTAGCATGTGACTTAATATTTTGTTAAATGCCTTAGTGGTTCCATTAGCTTGAGGGTGATAAGGAGTAGTCTTGTGATGAGCCACCATGAACTCTGTCAAGTAAAATCCTAACCGTCTCATTCAAGAAATGTGTACCTCTGTCACTAGTCAAACTCAAGGGGAATCCATACCTATTGATTATATTCTCCCATAGGAATCTTACTATTGTTTTCATAGTGCAATCCCTTGTAGGTGTTTCCTCCACCCATAGTGTTAAGTAATTAGTATAGGTAATTATGTAATGCGAGCCGATCCTTCACGCGAGTGGGTGAAATAGGGCCTACAAAGTCAACCGCCCACTTCTCAACGACATCTCATATCTTCTTCCGGGATTTCTAAGGTGTTAAAAATGGTTGCGGGATGTGTAATACTTGATGTAATCCTTGTAAACTATTTCCCACAAAAGGCTTGCAAGAACTATCTTGCGTGTGGTTACATTTCTGCATAGTGTCCTCTTGCAATTCCACCATGAGCCTCCTCCATGATTACAAGGTGCTCATGTTCTAGTACACACCGGCACAAAACCTCACCATGACCTAACTTGAATAAATCTCCACCAATTAACATGTAGGGCGTGACACATATAGCCAACTATTTTCTTTCTAAAGTCTTCATTTCTCTCGGTGTCATGCCTGTTTTGAGAAACACAAAAACATATTCTAATTCAAAGGGTGCGTGTTGCAACCTAAAAATTTGTGCATCCAAAATCATATCCTCAATGCTCTATCGTCCTCCCCGAGTTAATCCTTGATAAAGGGTCGGGTCCTAAATTAGTCTTACCGGTTTTATAACAATTGTAAACACAAATTATTGAAATAATAGGACCCATATGTTTATGCACCCTTGTAAAATGGGCTTATTTACCAAGTAGTTCAATGCCATGTGGTCCATGTAGATGCTACCTAAATTTATGCAAAGGCGTAGATCATTAATAATATTCTTTATTCATTCTAGTTCTACTTTGTTAGATCGTTGATTATACCTCAGTAACTTGTAAAACAAATTTCTACATGTACATGTCCACAAAATAAATCAAATATAATAAAAATATGCAAAATGTGGAGTATTATCGACCCTAGCAAGTCACACCTGAAGGGTGAACTTATGACTAATAATTGTACTACATCTCAAACTCCATGTAGTTATTTGTGTTTGTGTGTGTAATGAACCCAAGTGTATAGATATTTTAATGTAGTTATCAGTATGTTTTAGTGCCTACAAATGTACCCAAGTGCATAGATTTTTCGTATACATCCTATAATTCCCAAGAGAGCATCTTATGTGTGCATGGGTGGGCCTCGGCCTCATTAAACATGTCCCAAGTAAAATAGTTTCTTGATCTTCACCTGAGCTCTAGAATATGGCCTTGAGAAGATTGGTCATGTCATATATTTGTGAAATCTCTGGGGGTACTTGTAGAGGTTTCCTTGACCTTCTTCGCATTGATGAATCTAGTCCTAGACCCACCATGTGTTACCTATGTGGTGTCTCTTGCATAATATCATGATGCCCGTGACCTATTTCCTTACTTGTGCCTTGGTCTTCCCAAAGTCCATGCTTCTATGACTCCTTTTCATTACACACTTCTTCATGCTCTTCCTTACATTCCACTTTATGTATGCGCTCTTCATACTAGAATTCCTCTTGTTTGTCATTTTTATGTCTATTCATGTTTCTCTTCTTCCTCTTCATGCTCAGTCTACTCTAACCCTTCTTCCTATAGATCATGGATAATATGAGGTTGTTCTTCCTATATCCCTTCTCTTGTACTACAAGTTTGTTTAGGGAAATATTCTATAGGACTTGATATGTGTGCTCTCCTTGTCGGTCAATTGAAAATACTCAAGGGGTTTCTCCAATTGGTTTAGTTGGAGAAACTTTAGGAGTGTACGATGTGGTTTCTTCTTGTCGATGTGATCATCTCCTTTTCCATGCACTATGATCAAACATACCCTTATTATCATCTTCTTCTTCTTCCTCGGGAGTGAGATCATGCTTTTGCTTTGGTATTTTCATATTTTTTTCTTTAATGGGGGCAATGCAAGATTGGTATTATGCACTTCAGCCACCTTTTCATCCTTCAACTTAGGCTTCGGGTAAATTTACACCTAGTAATCCTCCTTATCTACCACCTATTGAGCATGGAAAATAACCAATTCCCTGAACAAAAGTTAGGGTGTGGGGGAAGGCACATGAGGCATTGTGTGTGAGGAGAATAGGGTTTACCCACTAAAGACATACAGAAAGGGTTGCGTGCGGGAGGCAGATTGAACACTTAGCCATTTTTTGGGATGTGGATCTAAATATAGACTTGGAGTAGTGTCCAAGTAGGGTTTTAAAGATAAGGTTGAAATGTCAAGACTTACAGCTCAAAAAGGTCTATTTTGGGATAAGGAGAAGACCAAACAACATGCATAGTTTTGAGCTAATAATAGGATCTGAACTAAGAGTTAACTATAGTAGATCTATTATTAGGAAGGCTTGCATGCTTTTTTTACTTAGCTTGTAGTGGCGCATGGCTATTCTTAGCATGTAGCCTATTTTGAGGATGCATGGGTGGTGAAGGGAAAGTCCCCACCCCTATGTGTGTGTGTGTGTGTGTGTGTGTGTGTGTGTGTGTGTGTGTGTGTGTGTGTGTGTGTGTGTGTGTGTGTGTGTGTGTGTGTGTGTGTGTGTGATTTGCATAGTTTAGGGGGACCACTTTTGTAATAGAGTTATGTTGTTGGATTATGTGCACGTATGACTCATGGTGACATTATTATGTATGTAAGAAGATTTTTTGTTTTATGGTAGTTAATATAATGGATATTTGTGGCTGGATATTAATCATCGACACATTTGTTACTAGTTCAAGCATGGTAAAGTTAATCTTGATTCTCGGTATGAGTTAATCTTATCTATGATTGAGATTTATATCTGATTTGAGTTATGTAATATACTTAATTATCGGTTATGGATTTGAAATATTTTTACACTCATGCTAACTCCTTGAACAATCCAACATAAAAGAGGAACCTAGTACACTTGTGTGCTTCGGGTGAGCACTCATTGCAGGTCGAGTGATGTACCAATGCACCTTGCGATGTTAGTGATAAAAACTAGGCTACACGACTAGTGTTATGATTGGGGTTAAGATCCATTATATCACATTCCATTGTTTTGATGTAAGGTGCCTTGGTCTCATACCAATATGTCTTACATAAGGTGTGGTAGTCAACATCTACCTTGTCCACGTTAAACTTGAGCGGTTGTGCATATTTTATCCTATTTACTATGCCTTTGAAGTATCTAACAATAAATTCAAATGGAAGTTTTCACCAAGGCCCCATCTCTCCATTTTGTAATAAAAAATTTGCAAGGAAAAAATGTTACATGACCGCAAACCTTCCCTATCTATCCATCCTTGTCGGCATCTCCCCATGTATGTGTTATTCATTCTCAAATGTGTTGCACATTATTTTATACTATTTTTCTAGGCATGCATTGTATACATTAAATATTATACCATAGTAAATGTATTTGGAAAAGCACATCGAGATATCTCTTCTCAATTGGATGTTCCCACTTGTTTTCCACCGGTCCATCCAGAACCCCTATTTCCCAAAACACTATAAGAAACAATAAACCCCATGTAATCTTCTCTTCCTTTTTAGTTTGAATCTTTGCTTCTTCTATAATCCTTCTATAAACAAGCCAATGTTATATTTTGTCCCCTGATTTAATTTAAATTTGAATTAAATTTACTTTCAAAGTAACTACTATAATGAATGATAGTTCAAATGATAATATGTAGTAAATGGAAAAGCAATAAGCATGCAATAATATAAGACCCTAAGAAAATGAGAAGAGAGGATGACTTCGCTGATTTCATGAAGCCGGAGGTGATACGGGATCGAGAATTTGTTGGAACAAAGCGAGGAAAGTGTATTTAAGTCTCATTTAGGATTTTAGGAGTCGAAATGCACATGATAGAAGTGTTTAGAGGAGGACAAGAGTGCCTAGGAAATAATGACCAGACTAGGTGCTAGTGCACGTTATGTTTCTTAGGTTATGATCCTTTCGGGCTAGAAGAGATTCATTGTTGATCTCCTTTTTCACTCTGGTTTCACTCCAATGTCGTTGGTCACACTGTAACTTTGTAAAATAGATAACTAGCTACACATGCCCACAAACCACATCAAACCTAATAAAGAAGATGCAGAATGGGGATTCAGACTGACCTCGATGTCACCTGAAGAGTGATCTTACAATCAAGAATTACACTACATCTCAGAATCCATGTAGTTTTGTGTTTATATGTGTGTAATGATGCCCTAGCTTGCTTTTGTTCAAGTTACACGATGATAGTGGGCTAGATCTAGAATGTATCAAGTATGTAGAATGTGTGTGATGGAATAAAAATAACTTCCCCTCCTATGTTGTGTATGTAGATTGATACATCCAATGTCCCTTATATGAATGTGCTAGATGAATGAATTTGAAGTGCTCGTGTGTCTTGATACAAGCTTAGGTGATGATAGATAATTATTAGTGTTTGGCCCATTATTTGAATTTCGTAATTGAAAATTGAAAGTATGACCCAAAGTAATAAAAGGTGACCAAGAAGTAAAAGTGATCAAAATTAGTAAAAAATAATAGAGAGGGTCGGGAGCACCTAGGAGGAACAAGAGCACTTGGGCATTTCGTCCTAACTAGGTGCTAGTGTTTGAGGCCATAAAATAAAAATCGGTAAAGTTATGACAAATATGTAAGATGTGTAAGGCCAATAATAATGTTAGATATAAAGTAAAATACCTAAAAGGATTTTTTAACCAATAGTTTTCTTTCTTAGGAATCATGTATACATTAGTATGCTTTAGGACCTAGAAATGTGCCCACGTGCATAGATTTTGTGTCTATGGTCCCCCGAGCCATCTTGTGCACAATATGTAAACGTTTTATTAGCCTCTAACCATATTTCTAAAGTACCTAATTTATATCTCACCAAACATGAAACTACTCTTGTTCTAGATTCAATAATGTTTATAACATTAAAGGTGAAGATTCTCCTTTGATATTGAAGTTTGGTGGTTGTCTCCTCTATTATTGCCTCATCACACGGATCAAGTGTTATCTTCTCACCACTATTATGTAACCCTATTACTCTATTGATCGAAATTTCAATTAGGTGCATCCTCCTACCCACAAAGTATAAATAGTCCTCATGGATTCGCAACATCATTCATTAGAACAATTTGTAGGCTTATCAAAAAAAAAAAGACAATTCATATAACTACAATACTCCCACAACTTCCAAGGTCTTACACATCTTGTCATCAAAAATATCTAACCCTCCATAGTTTTCTTCCTCATCTATTTTAACATCATTTTTGATATTTATTTCATGTCCCTACATGTGGTGGTTATATTCACTTATCTTGAACTTCCAAAGTTGTGGACGCCCATGGATTCCCAACAATCACTTCCCGAGGATACTACATCTCATAGAACTAGTCTTTGGGTGCTTCCTCTACCGATCCATGGGTGACCTCTTTTTGGTACCATAGTGTATTTTTTCACTTGAAAATTTTTAATCTCCAACAAATACATGCCCTAGGTGTAATTTCCCTATCTCTCAACCTCAATTGTTTGTTGATATTTTTCTTGCTCTCAATCGCTTACTTTACTTACAACTTAAACCTTCCCATGGCATGTCATAGCTCGCAAAAAAAATTCCACATGACCCTACTTATCCAAAGGCTACTTTAGTTTACACTATACGATTTGAACATCACCTTACCCAAATGGAAGGAGCTACAATTTTGGGTAATCATTGATAGTTGATCAGCCTATCCTTGTTGCTCCTTCACATACACTTTTTTATGGTTTGCAACACCTTAAGTTCACAAAAATCATAAAATCTCTCAATTCAAAAGTTGTAAGGTGAGGGGGTGACTATGATCTTCTCCTTTTATATATTTTCACTTTTTAAATGCCTTTAATTATTTTCCAACTCACTTCACATACCACCGCTTTATAGCTTTAAATACGATTTTTGTGTTTTCCTAATTTTTCTATATGTCACCCCATTTTTCAGGTGGTCATTACTATCTTTTGTGCTTGGTATCCCATGACCTTCGGCACACTACTACTACCTAGGTTGTAGGCCCTATTATGTGTATTTCTTACATCGCACACATTCTTCGTCTACACCACTTTCCAAGTAGTATCTCTTATCGTGTTGTCTCCCTCACATTATGTTATGAGATTTAATAAATTTCCTTCACACAAGTAAGCATCCTTCACAACTTTGAGAAATTTCACCATTATACGTGTCCTCATACCTTTCATATATGAGTGGTGCAATCATGAGCAAGAACATACACATGTGCACCGAGCTTTATATGATGCTCTAATTTAATCCTCATGTGCCTTATCTCCTACCCCACACTAAAAGTATGCACCGTCCTCTGCACATCAATCTAGAAAAAATAACATCAGCTCTTGCGTATGAATTTTCTTATTACAATAAAAACAATGCAGAAATTGAAATTTAATCTAAGTCACAATACTGCCTTATTACAAACATAAAGAGAGAAGCTTATTTATAGTAGTTCTTCATCCTACTTCCATTAAAGTAACCAATCAACATATTTCCATCCAATTCCTATAATTGGCATGCACCTGAATCCAATATCTTAGTTACTTTAAATGGTCATAACCGCTAAACTCTAAACTTTAATGGGTGGTGCACAAAATTTGAATCATAGAGGAGTAGCAATCCCCAACCGTAAAAGAATTGTTCTTAATATGTTTTTCATGCCAAACCTTTTTTCATGATTTTTATATCTTCTCGGCTCAATCTCACAATTGCACGCCTTTCATCTAATCGCATTAGTATATCAATGCACTCGCCCTTGCTTGTTTATCCACAAAGCCTCCTACACACACAATACAAAGTGAGGGTAGCATGAAATCGATAAGAAAACTGCCACTACAATGGATGTTAATTGAAAAGTTGTTTCCTTATTTAACCTCTCATATGTGGTTTTGTATGCCCCCATAGTAAAGCTGATAATTTTTTCATTCTAATACTTTCTTCCTATATCACAATTTTTGTGAAAGTTTGTCCTAATATCTTATCAAGGATTTTACAGCAGTACCATTTGCTTGTGGGTAATAGGGATTTGTCTTATGATGAGTCACCATGAACTCTACCAACAATATTCTAATAGTCTCATTCAAGAAATGAGTTCCCTTGTCACTAGTAAGGCTTAATGGGAAACCATAATTGTTGATATACTATCCCATAAGAAGTGCATTTTTGTAGCTACTATATAATCCTTAGGGGATGCACTTCTTCCCATCTTGTCAAATAATCTATGTAGGTGATAATATATCATGTGCCTATCCTCCGTGTCATTGGTGCAATTGGTCCAATGAAATCAATTTCTCATTTTTCAAAGTGTTCTAGGCTTTCTATGGGTAATAACGACATTTCATCATGATGTCCTAGATTTCCTATTCTCTAAAAATCATCACAAGATTTAACAAATTCCTTGGTATCATTATAAAGCATTTCAACTAAAGTCTTGTCAAGAGTATCTTGCACATTGTAGCCTCACCTTCATAATGTCCTCCTATTATACCACCATGCGCTTCCTCCATAATTGCTTAAATTCATGATCTAAGATACATCTACACAATACTTCATTTTTGCCCATATTGTACAAGTCACCTCCTACCAAATGATAAGGTGCAATGTGAATATCTAATTGCTTCTTCTCTAATATTTTCATTCCCTTAGGTGATATACTTGTGCATAATAATACTACAATATCCTCTAAATTATTTGGTGTGTGTTTTATCCCAAAAAGTTATACATCCGGCTTGTGTCTTTTATGATCTATACGTCCTCACAGAATTGATCCTTGATAGATGATTAGGTCCAATATTACTCTTTCTATGTTTGATTATGATTGCAAACTCAAATTATTATAATAAGAGTATCAATCTATAGATTCATCCTTGTAAGATCTGGTTTATTGACTAAATACTTAAGTTCCATGTGATCAATATAGAAGACAAATAGTGTGGCCAATAAATACTACCTAAACTTGTGAAGTGCATACACCATAGAAAATGCATCACACTCTATAGTTGCGTAATTTTGTTTACCATGTGTTAAATTTCTACTTGCTAATCCAATTAAATGATCTAAAATCCCTTCCCAAGTGAGCTAATACTACCCTAATGGTTATTCTAGAGGCATCCACATGCATACAAAATGGTAGATTCTATGAAGGAAAATGTAGGATGGGAGAAGTTTTCAACCTTTCCTTTAATGTATCAAATGCGATACTACGCATCCTTCTAATAAAAATTTCCCTTTTCCTTCAAAATCTCCTTTAATGACGTGAAAATCATGGCATACCCTTTAATGAATTTCTGGTAGTATCTTGTATGCCCAATGAATTTGCACACTTCACTTTGATTTGTTGGTTCCTCCAGCCCCAAGATGACTATATATATTTTTGGAACAACCAAGATGCCTTCCTTGAAAATTATGTGCCCAAAAGTGTTCCAAACGGTGTCACAAATATACATTTATTAATGTTCAAGGATATACTTAGCTTCCTACACTTTGTTCAAACATTAGCCTTAAACAATCACAATGGTCCTTCCCCAGCCCATACACTATCCAATCATCTAGTTATACTTGAAAAAACTTGTGAATAAAATCATAGAATGCATGTACTACAATGCACAAGAACACCAATGGCATATTATTTAATCTAAATGACATGACATTGTGTATGTAAAACAACCCGACTCTATTGTAAATAGTTTGTTTTTGTTTGATCTTTGTATGCAATCATAACACAGTGATAGCCTGAAAAACCATCAATAAAGGAATAGATCTCTCGCACCCTATGACACCCTTAATTATTTCCTATGTGAATGGTGTTGGGAAAGGATCGATCACACATGATGCATTGAATACCCTATAATCTACACAAATCCTGATCCTTTCATCCTTCTTGATGCTTATAACCATTAGGATTATCCATTCAAATTCCTCAATGGGCTTGATGATACCTACTTTGAGCATTTTTTTGATCTCATCTTATAAGGGTACTTACGAACCATTCACACACCATCCTTAAGTTTTATTTTCATTTCCTAGAGTGATGGATGAACACCCTTCAACTCATGGTATCCCCTTGGAAACAGATCATGGAAGTCACGTAATAAGTCCACTATTTTTGTAACTTCTGCCATCATTACTTCCTTTTGTGTGTCGTTAGTCCAAATGTTCACCTTCTTTGTCTTTAATAGAAAATGATATGTGTGTGCTTGTTCATCGACCTTATCTAGGAATTTACATTCACCTTCTATGTGCTCGATTTTGAGATCCTCAACCTTATCGTCATCTATCAGGTATACAAGTTTTCCTTACTCCTCTCTCCAAGCACACAATATCTCATTAGTATCCAAGCCTATGAGACCATTGCTCACTCTTGTAGAGAAATTTCACCATACATTTGTGTTAGGAGTTCCTCTACCCACGTGTCATCTCCCAACATGATGCACTACATTAATCGTGATGCTTCATGGATAAGAGGTTTACTAGAAAATTAATCAAATGTATGCACAATACCTGAAGATAATTCATGCTAACTAGTTGTCTCATGCTTCAATTCCACATGTATATATCATGCATGTGCACATTCGCATAGTGTAGAATCAAATTTATGGACCCACAATGATGGGCGTAGTGCGTCGGGACCCTCTAGCTAATTCTTCTCACAAATATATATTTGATCATGTGGATATGCCTTCCCATCATACGCCGGTATCTAAGAAGGAAGATTATTCCTAAAAGCATTGTCAAGAAAGTAACTCTTATTTTTTGACATCCGAGTATATTCTCCTATGCGCATCCCACTAATGTGTTTTCATTCCCTTCAAGGATTAAATCAACATATTTATCCTATCTCCTTAATTTTTCAACTTCTCCTCCATTGTGCATAAGAACAAATCGGGATTTTCCTCCCTAGTATACCTTGGCAACGCCACTTGACTATTCATGGTTTAGTCACCCATGTTATTCTTCCATGACACTCATGAAAAATCATTTTATAATTTTCATGGGCCTAATTATCATAGGAAATGTGGTTAGTGTCACTAATAGAATGTGCATCTCCCTAATTAATCACTCCATCCATTGCTTTAGCTCAAAATTTTCTATCCGCATGTTATTTGCGTGTATATACGATTGAGTTCTTCTTCATTGAAAAGTTCGGTGTAGGGTGAAATCTTAGTAACATCCATTAGTATCACTACCCATTCTTCCTCATTCTCAAATCTGATATAATGCTTGTTAAAGTGCATGTTTACATTTTTCACATAACACCAAGGATGACCAAGTAGTGCAGGAAAGGTGGCCACCTCTACTAACTCTAGTATCTCAACGTCTCCTTTGAATTTTTCTCGAATTTTAATGCTTGCATATTTTAAGAATATAATGGGAATTTCCCTCATATTATTTTTCATGTATAACACCCTTGAATATGGTTGCAATGGTGGTCTTCCCATTCAATTCCAAACATCAAGTGTAAGGACATTGACTTATGCATCTATATCAATCAAAATATTACTTATAAACCAGTCATCTATAACGGTATCTAAGGAAAATCTTATTGTATTCATGGTCTTGGGGTGGAAAATTATCATTTAATATTTTTCTATCCCTCTCTATTCTTGTGTGTGACACTTTCTCCCACAACATTTTCCTAACAACAGGATGATGTTTTCTTGCCTAAACATTCTACATAATTTTTAGAGGTCATAAGCATCCTTATCATGTGCCTCATTCTTCTTGGCACGCTCTATGTCCCACACTTGTTCCTTTAGGAAAATTATCTCTCCTTGCAGTTCTCTGATCAATCTCATGGTTTCTTGGAAGACTTCCTTTTTCTACCCTATATCTAGATATTTACTTGGTTGCACATTCTCATCCCATCGATGAGTGGCTTCATTCTTCCTTGTTTATGTGCACATGAAGATTTTGTGTGTATTGTAACCAATAATGGTTATTTCTCTACCACACTAGTCTTGGGCTACCATTTTCCCTTCCTAGAGATCTCAACCTCTATCATCATTTCTCCCATATCCTTCTTATTTTTACATGTGTGGATAAAAATCGGGTAGTCTTCTACTTTGTACCCCTTTCTATAGTGTGCACAAGACTAGTTATTTTAATACTCATGTTGATAATGGTTTGGCGACCCATGTGTATAGCACGTTCCACAACTGAACCTTCCTCCACGACCTCAAAACCTATGCCACAATATCCTCTATATCCTCCATTACCATTATTACTTTTCTATTATCCTCTCTAGTTCCATTATTTTCACATTCACTTCCTTGTGAGTTAATCTATGCACTATTATGGTGTAACCTAGTCTCATAAAAATCATGGATATGATTAATTAGTCGAGTAATTAGTAGCATCATGGATGTGTGTGTCAAAAATATTGTAGTATAGTGACACATTATTTTTTTAGCGAGTTGTAGAAGTGGGAAGTTTTAGACATCATGATTTTTATGAAAAATCTCACAAGTGTAAGTAGCATGCACATATTCCCGCACAAAAAAATATCCTTAGTGTGCCCTCTACTTCATAGTCTATGTATCAAAGTCCATTATGGGTGTCATGTGATGAATTAGAAGAAAACTTCTCTAGTTGGGTAGCTATGACTGTAATCTAAGATTTAAGGAATGGGATCACCCTACTATCAACGCTTTGTACTTACTTTACACACAGTACCACCTCTAGCTCCTCATGCGGGTTTGTAAATGATTTATATGACAAATCCCTCCTAAATGGTGTCAACAATTTTCCCACGAACCATTTCACATGTTGAATTTTATGGATGTCATATGATAGTTTACAAAAAGTCTTAAATCAGGCATCAAATACTCCCTGACACTTTTAGATATTCCATGTTTAATCTTCTTGAGTGCATGGATCATCTACTACTCAAACTCAAGTATGTGAAACTCAACTCAAAATGTGGTGTATAACACATCATAGTCCACTACCATTTGATGTGGGTCATAATTTTTGTTCGATTTTGTGCACATGCCCTTGCAACATCATTACAAATTGACTCACCTTTTTGTTGGAGGTCATAATTCCCTTGGTCCTCCATAAGAGTTAACACTTTTGCATGTTCTCTACTACATATTAAAATCCTCGTACTATGGTAGATAGAGTGACATCTCAAAGAATATATAAGGAGGATGTTGTGGTGGTATGTTACTTTGTTGTCATGGATTTATTCTGTTTGTGGGAGGACCAGATCCTCGATCCCAAAATTTCTCTAGGATTGCCCCCACTTAGGGAGGACCGAGCCTCCCGAACCTCATGTTGTGATTTGAGGACCTAAAAAGTGTTGCTTTGTGTCCTTGTGGTAGAGATAAATTGCATTCCAACTATCTTTCCTAGTATTTTTCCAATGGGTGGCATGCCAATGCTCTATCTTAATGTTGTGCCCTGCTGATTTATTGTTAAAAAAACTTTGATGTCCAATAATGGGAGCTTGTTGCACTTTATTAATTTTTTCCTTCCTTCATAAGTTGATACCAACACATATCTTCCTATATCTCTAACCTCGTATGGTGATTCTCGATTACCTTCTTTTCCCCATCATTATGATGATATTATATCTAAACTTACAATTCTCAAGTACCAAGCACAAGGGTTAAGGTTTTAGGGTGGGTTAGATGCGTGTCAATGGTTCTTCTCTCTTCACTAGAATAAATTTCCTCAGATGTTGGGGGTCCTTCTACTTCTCTTCCCCAATATCGGAGGGACACGATCCTACTTTCCCTCACCTCTCATGGGGTTCTCATCAAGTCCACCGATCCCATTCCTATCTATCTTAACACTTCCTCAACTACCCTCTCTCACGCATCATTATACCTCTACAAAGTATTTCTTCTCTCTTTTCTTCCATATGAGGCAACACCATACTTTCCAACCCCTTCCCTATCCTTATGTGTGGAAAGTGTTTAGCTATCCATCGAAATCTCTCAAGTCCCATTTCAACCATTAATATCTTGATGGCTAATGTTAGTACACATAGATAAGATCCTCTAGGTTTGCACAAAAACTAAAATTCTACTTCTTCCGGGAATGAATATGTTGAGATCATGTACTCAAAAGTGTAATTCCTCAACACTCATTCCCACCAAAGATCTACATCTCACATCCACACCTCATCTAAGTCAAAGAGTGTTTGGTACTTATCCCGACTCCACACTTGCTTATTTCCCAATTGAATCCATGTATTTCATGCATAAACCGGAAGATTATTCTACGACGATCAAGATAGAAACCCATGCACATATAAGAGGTTGCACTCCAACAGTGAGGTGAAATCTCCAAGTAATCAACAATCTTAATCGAACAATAAAGAAAATCATGCATAAAATAAATAGGTCTATTCATTCTCATAGATCAAAAAAGAGTACATATGAGAGTGTTGTGTAACTCCCATTCCTAGATAATCATTCCCTACATGAGGGAAAGAGGAGTTACGATTCCAAAAGGGAATGTAACTCCTATGACACCATTGATTTATATGATAATGAAAAAATCTATGACGGAATATGTCATGTGTCATATAATTCCTATGACCTATGATCTCACCTAAGTGAGATGACTCACCATGTGAGGTGAAAAAGACCACAGGAGATGATGAAGCAAGTCACCCACATGAACACCCCCATTCATGAAAGATGGGGTAGATGTCATGAAAAGTTAGAAAAGAAAGAGAAATCCCTCGAAAACGAAAAATATGTATCAAATTGGTCCTGAAAATTAAAGGTCTGATAAGGTACCCATGTACAAACTACATATTTCTAGAAAATAAGAAGAGGAGAAGAGGACTAGAAGGTCAAGGAAGATGGGTGGATGCAGAAGACCTCACCCCAATAAGAGAGCACAAGTGAAGGAACTTGGCTTCAGTGAAGGGCTTGGTAAATATGTCCATAACCTAATCAAAATTCTGACCATACTACAAGTTGATGATGACTCCATGAATCAATTCTCATATGAAGCACAAGTGGATCTTAATGTGCTTCATCTATTGATGTTGAACTATATTTTGGAAAATCAACATGGTGTTTATGTTGTCATAGTAAATGATAGTAGGTCGTTGAAATTGAATACTAAACTCGTGAATATCCTCTACAACCAAACAACTTCCATGCCAACATCGAATTCTCCCTTGTGTTCTACCTCTACAAAAATATCTCAATTACATTCTTATTCTTGCTTTACTTATTGATGGGACCTAAACCAAGATAAAAAAATTATTCCGAGGTAGACTTTTGATGATCAAGACCATTGGCCCAATTAAAATTGGTAAAACCAACAACATCAATATTTTTCCCTCCTTGATAGTGAATTTCATTGGTAGAAATGTCATGAACAGTGAAATATTTGCTTCACTACTTTCCAATACAACTCACAAGGCTCCTATATAAATTTGGATATGATCCTAACAACATACAAAAGATCGGTCAAGTGTGAGTTAGATACATCAATCTTCCATCAATATGGGACTAAAACAATCAACAACCAACTTAACCCTAGAAAGAAAAGGAGTAGGAGAAGGCTTACAATCATTTATATGAAACAAAGATAGAAAATCAATGCCATACTTAGTTTACGGGTTACAATTCCCAAGTCAAATTGTGAAATATTTATCCTAAGAAAGTAATGAAACAAACCCAAGTCAATCATTGAGAAATTTTTGGCTAAGGTAATCTTCACATAATCAATGATCAAGGAAGAGCTACCCATAATAAACAAGTCATCAACATACATAACAAGTATGAGCATGGAGTCATCATGTCACATAATGTAAGCATTAGTGTTATAATGACAAGTGAAACTTGATGTAAGTAGAAAGGAGTCCATATTGGCATACCAAGCCTAAGGGGCTTGTTTAAGGACATAAAGAAACTTATTTAACTTGTAAATGAGGGAGGAATCATAGACATAGCCCAGGGGTTGTTCTATATAGATATCTTCCTCTAGCTCCCCATAAAGGAAGGAACTTTTGACGTCCATCCGGTGGAATTCACATATGTTCATGGTAGGAATGGAAAGGGTAAGTTAAATGGAATTCATATCCATAACAAGAGCAAAGGTCTCGTGAATAATCCTCCCTAGCTACTTGGGAGAAACCCTTAACTATAAGTTGCACTTTAAAATTCTTGACATCTCCATTGACACCATACTTTTTTCTATAAACCCACTTACACCGAATGCTTTTTATTCCTTTTAAAAGAGGGGTGAGATCCCAAGTATCATTCTTCATGAGTGAGGAATACTCCTCATTCATGAAAGAATCCTACTTAGGAATCCTAGAATCCTCCCAGAAAGACTAAGGTTCCGAATCGAGAGACAAAGAAGGAGTGGGGTCCAGTGAAATTGGAATGAGTTAATCTATCATCTAAAGGATCCCAAATCCATTATTCAACACTTTACAAAGCCTTCCTAGCCCAAAAATATCTAGAGGATATCCGTGCTCAGAATCTATAGATTCTTCACTCAAGTGAGAAGGGAAAAAGTCCTCATCATCACTACTATCAGAATCATAAGACTTTGAAACATGAGGAGTGAGAGGAGTATAAGGACCAAGAGTATTGGGTAGAGGAGGAAGAGGACACTCGTGACATGATCGTCATCTCGAAGAGTCGATTCAATTTCAAAAAGTAAGACTCCAAAGGGTGGAGAAGTGGAATTCGAAGATGAATCATCAAACTTCACACTTCTCTTAATATAAAGTTGATGAGTAGCAGGGTTCAACAATATATACCCGTTCACGCCATTAGGATACCATGTAAAAATACAAGTTATGGATCATGGTTCCAAGGCCTTACATTTATTTTGGAAATCCAAACCTTAACATTAGATTTGAAGATGCAAAAATACTTGACATCAGGTTTACGTCCAAATAAGGCTTCAAAGGGTGTCATCCCTCTTATGTGTTATGTGGAACATAGTTCTAAATGTAACAATAATAGTTCATGACTTCAATCCAATACTACGAGAGGAAGGTATTTTGAGTGAACCATAGAATTGGCATCTCCTTAAGTGTTCATATATTTCTTTCCACAACTCCATTTTGTAAAGGGCTATAATCATCTATACACTACAAATTAATCCCTTTGGAGGTACATAAATCTTCAAATCTATTGCTCAACTACTCACCTCCATTTTTATTTTGAAGAACCTTGATATACATTTAGCTTGTTTCTTAGCAAGAGCCTTGAAGTCTATAAAGTGCTCAAAAACTTCATATTTTTGTTTGAGAAAATACACCCAAGTGTAACGCAAAAAGTCATCAATGAAGGTAAGTATATATAGATCTATAGTAAATGAAGGAGATGGGAAAGGGCCAAAATTTCACTATGAACAAGATCCAAAAGACAAGTATCTCTCTAGGATTTTCCTTTGCCAAAATTATCTTACGGGTACTTCTTGATGGCAAGACCCTCACAAATATCCTTAGATAATTTGACGTAAGGTAACCCATTGATAATTTCATTTTAGATCAATTGTTCAAGGTAATGATAATTAAGATGACCAAAATTCTCATGTCATATCTTTCTAACCTCATCTACATGAGTGAGAAAGGTAGTGGGCATCAAATCAAAAGTAAAGTGGGAGAAGTTATACAACCGTAAATGGCGATCTATCTTTCCTTCAACCATGGTGGAGTTAGAGTGATACTCACATATAATCACAAGTTAGGACCAAATTCCACTCACATTCATCCACCATGGTGAGTGATTTGGTCAACCAATAAGAGATTAGTAGAGAGATTAGAAACACTCAACACTTGGTTAAATGTTCCACCATCCATCTCTATCGATCCACTACCAGAAATTGACATCGTAGTATCATTGGGAAATATGATTTGGGACATGCCTCATGGCTCAATGTTGGAGAATTCAACATGAAAATAGCCCATGTGATACAAGGCACCAAAATTAATGATCCATATTGATGAAGGAGCTATCTATAAGGGCCTTTCCTTTCTTCTTCTCAGATTTAGAATTCTTTGCTTTGGAAGACTCGGACTTTAGAGCATTTTGTTTGATAGACTCGGGAACACCTATATTATTATTCTCAAGTAAATGAGTTAGGTGATTGATTTTTTTTTCATACATTGATGCTCTTTATGTCCAATATTCTTGCAATAGGAACACTTACACTTTTCCTTCTTCACTTTAGGCTCAAAATTCAAGTCATTTGTGTTAGATTTGGTTTTGTTCTTCAGTTGGTCCTTTTTCTGTTTCTTATTTTAGGGTTCTCATCATTTCCCTTACCATTTATTTCTATACGATCATGTGACTTGGATTTGAGTGTCCTCATTTAAATGATTTTTTCATGTTCTTGAATGAGTTGGGAAAAAAATTGTCAAATGAGGGCATTTTCAAAACTCGCCTAGAGCATCTTTCATGGCATGGAAATTTGAAATGAAGATGGAGTATTTGGGACCTAACTTAGAAAGAATTGACAATATCAATTGGGCATATTTTTTCTCAACTTTACATTCCTTTAAGAGCAATCTAGTGTGGATGAACTTTGAGAAAATGCTTGTAGGTTATCAAATTTACTAGGATTTAATCCTAGCAATTCGTTTCCAACTCATGCATTCTCATTTCATATTTTTTCCGAACATATTGTCTAAATTTTTCCATGCTTCATCAAGTGTTTCAAAAGCCTCAATGTGGAAGAGAAATTCAGGAGAAATGGACATACAAAGAATACCTAAGGTTTTTTCACAACAGCATTCAACCACTTAAATTTTTGGGTTCATCATCAGGCTCAATTTCAACTCCCATAATGATGTGAAATAATACTTTACCCCTTAGTTTCATTACCATTTTAAATCTCCATTCAAAGAAGTTGAACGAAATAAAAGGTACTAAAAGATCATCCATTACGACGAGAGAGAAAGAGGGAATCCAAAAGGAAAATAAGCACACACACCCTAGAATAATATTTTTACCCCTTATTTGCGACACTTTATAGTTTAGTGTGTTGATTACAATCAGGTACGAATGTGCATCGTGAAATAATTGGTCACTCACCTTATAATCAGCCTAATAATGTGTTAAGTGTGGAGAACACAATAAAGTTTCAGAGATCGTAATAGTTTAACACCATAAGAAAGCACAAAATGATGCAAAAATAAGAAAAGGGAGGAAAACCAGGTCCTATTTGGGTTAAACCATATAACAGTGTTGCAAAAATATATAATTAGATAAAACATACAAACAATGAATGCAGAAATAACTAGAAGATAAAATAAACAAGAGAAAGATTACACCAGATTTAACGTGGTTCACCCAGTGTGGGCTACGTCCACCAAGAAACAACCAATATTATTATTCAGTGCTTTATAGAGGAAATACAATGAAGATTTGTTGTCTTCCAACACCTCACAGGATGTTCAATGCTTTTCCCTCACTCAACTACTCTTTCTTGCTCTCCAAGAAAACTTACATGCAAAACAATTGCTATTTCACTTCTCTTCTTCTTACTTGCTTACTTTCCTTCATACAATACATACATGTATATATAACTATTTTTGGTAACTAAAATTTGATTTTAAAATCAATAAATCATCTTCAAAACAAGTGATTTATTCGATTCTCTCAAAAAAAAAAAAGCACCGTCACATAGGTAACCATCACCGATTACTACCTAAATGTCGACAATTACTTCGATCGACACCGGTTACATCCCGATCGATACCGGTTACATCCTACAACGCTGATTCAAGGTTTATTAAAACTAGTAACATGTAAAATAAATTTTCTTGTGAAGCAATTAAGCTCCATACTCAACAATCTCCCACTTGGAGATCAATTGTTGCACTATATTATGCATCACCATCCTTGGTTCCTTTTCCTTGGCCCGTTTCTTCCTCTTCAAGTCTTAAACTCGAAGACCAATAGAAGTGGAGTGAAGCTCCAACTTCTCCCTTACCAATGGCTTTGTTAGCATGTCTACAGGGTTCTCATCCGTATGGATTTTCTCTAACTTCAGCTGTCCATCCTCCAACACTTGTCGTATGAAGTGATACCTCAACTAAATATGTTTCGTTCTTGAATGAAATGCTGAGTTCTTTTCCAGATGAATCGTGCTCTGACTATCACTGTATAATCTGCAATCCTCTTACTCCTTACCCAACTCTTCCATGAACCTGCTCATCCATATCATCTCCTTACTAGCTTCTATAGCTGCAACATACTCTACCTCTGTAGTAGATAAAGCCAAAACCTTTGCAATCTCGAAATATAGCTAACTGTCATTCCACCTATTGTGAAAACATATCCAATGGTGCTCCTCCTACCATCCAAATATCCAGCCATATCTGAATCAACATAGCCACGTAAAGAAGTATCTAACCCTCCATAGCATAACTCCATGTCGATGTCCCTCTCAAATACCTGAGAATCCATTGGACTGCTTTCCAATGTTCTTTACCTAGATTAGCCATAAACCTGCTCACAACTCCCACTGCATGTGTAATGTCTGGTCTAGTACAAACCATGACATACATAAGACTTCCTACTGCTGAAGCATAGGGAACATGTGCCATGTACTCAACCTCCTCATGTGATGAAGGACACTGATCTTTTCTCAATTTGAAGTGTCCAACCATAGGTGTACTAACAGGTTTTGATTTTTGCATGTTAAACCTTTCCAACACCTTATTGATATAAGCCTCCTGAGAAAAATACAACTTCTTGTTTTTCTTGTCTCAATGAATTTGCATGCCAAGGATTTTATTTGCAGCTCTCAAATCCTTCATTGAAAATGTGTGAGCTTAAATTTCTTGAAGTTTACCAATGTCCTGCATATTAGATCCTAAAATTAGCATATCATCCACATACAATAACAAAATAACATAGCTCCCATTTTCAAGCTTCTTAAAATAAACACAATGGTCATATTCACATCTCATATAACCATGCTCATGCATAAAACTATCAAATCTCAAATATCATTGCCTTGGGGCTTGCTTGAGCCCATATAGGCTCTTTTTCAATTTACACACAAGTTTCTCCTTACCCTTAACTTCATAACCAAGTGGTTGTTACATATAAATATCTTCCTCCAAATCACCATGAAGAAAATCCGTCTTAACATCAAGCTATTCTAAATGCAAATCTTTTGTTGCAACCAAACTTAGAACAGTACGAATAGAAGTCATCTTAACTACAGAGAGAAAAAATCTCATCAAATTCAATACCTTCTTTCTATGCAAATCCCTTTACCACAAGCCTTGCCTTGTACCTTTTCAGCTCACCCTCTTCTTCTTTGATTCTGTAAACCCATTTGTTCTGCAGTTTTTCTTACTCATGAAAACTTGACCAAATCCCATATCTGATTTTGTTCCAAGGAGTCCATCTCCTCATCGATGCCATTCTCCTCATTGCTCATGGGTATATACATGTATTTATTCTTCAAATCTTTCCGGTTCACCACTATCAGTCAATAATAAATAAGAAAAGGAAGGTGAAAATATCATCTGGAGGTCTACTTACCCTTTGTGACCTTCTCACTAAGATCTGGGGTGTCTGAGGCTCATTATGTTCCTGTTGCACATTCATGTCAATCTCTATCACTGATCGACACACCACTCACCTATAATCTGACCATGGTTCCTCCTCGTCTATCAACCGACATTGGTTACCTTACCATTATCAGCTTCTAGGAGTGTCGATGCTAGTTCCACTGGCTATCTTTTTTTGAATCTAATCCTATCTCTGCCGATGTTGATTAGCTTGATCGACATCGATTCCTATGGAACCAACGATGGTGTTTGTGGATGTATGCTTTAGGTCTGAAAATTGATTTTCCTTCAAAATATCCTCAACATGTTCATGTTTAGGCACCAAAACCTGATCCCTATACATTCTTCTTTCATTCTAATCAATGTCACAACTCCTAACAATCTTAGAATCTTATAAATCCCAAAATCAATATCTGAAATCACCATAGCCATAACCAATGAAAGTACATATCTTAGACTTAGCATCCAACTTTCTCCTATTTTCTCTATCAACATGCACAAAAGCTTCGATCTAAGAAAAGAAAAATCTACCTCTTTTCTAGACCAAGCTTCTTCTGGTATTCCACCATCCAGTGTTGTTGAAGGCCCATAGTTGATCAAGTATACTGTTGTATCCACTGCTTCTACCCAAAAATTCAAAGGTAAGCCGACATGTATCCTCATTCTTCTAAAGCACATTCCATGATTGTTCTGTTCATTCTTTCTACAACTCCATTCTCTTGTGGAGTTCTAGGAACCATTCTTTCTCTTCGTATTCCATTCTCTAAACAATAATCATTAAAATCCTTTTGCAGCAATACTCACCACCATTATCAGATCTAAGGCACTTCAATTTTAAGTTTGTTTCATTTTCTACAAGGGCTTTCCATATTTTAAAAGTTTCAAAAACATCATATTTATGCTTAATACAATAGATACATACCTTCCTTATGGCATCATCAATGAAATTCACATAATATTGGGATCCTCCAATAGAAGCTACTGGGCTGGTCCCCACACATCTAAGTGTACAAGCTCCAATTTTTACTCCTTCTTTGTTGACCCAACCTTGAGAAATATCACTCTCTTCTACTTTCCAAATATGCAAGTGCTCACAAAATTCAAGATCTAATTGTTTCAAATCTGATAACTTACCCTTAGCCTTTAAGATCTACATTCCTTTTTCACTCAGATGGCCTATCCAATTATGCTACATGTTTGCATCCGAATCTATAGTAGATAGATCATAAAAGAAATCAGTAATATAGGTAGACAAATATTAAGTTCCTACCTTCTTTCCTCTTGTCACAACAAGAGATCCCTTGGTAACCTTCCAAGAATTAGCTATGGATGTAACCACACATCCAGATTCATCAAGTTGCCTTATAGATATTAGATTTATTTTAAGGCTTGGCACATGTCTCGCATCTTTCAATACCCATGGGTTTCCATTTCAAACTTTAGATAAACATCACCTTTACCAAGTAATATTACATGGCTCATCATCACCTAAATACACTTGTCCAAAATCGCCCGAACATAATTTTTGAAATAACCCTTATTAGGGGTAGCATGGAAAGAAGTTCTAGAATCTAACACCCAAGATTCTAATTTATTATCCAAGGAGAGAATAAGGGCATCTTGTTTTACCTCACTTGCAACATTTTCCTCCTTACCTTTTCTTTACCTTTGTCTGATGTATTCTCTTTGTTTTCCTTAGACCAACACTCCTTCTTTACGTGTCCTCTCTTTCCACAATTCTAGCAAAGTAAATCTCTTGTACCTAGATCTAGATCTGCCATGTCTTGACTTTGATATCCCATTCTTATTTCTCTTAGATGATATCTTCTTAGATCTTCCCCTTCTTTCTACAGTTAAAGCATTTCTAGATGATGCTTCTCCTAAGATTTTCCTATGTATTTCCTCATTAAGGATTACACTAACCACATCATCAAATTGCAAACCTTTAGAAGAAATCATCAGTATTAATACCATTACCAAGTTATCCCAACTATCTGACAAAGAGCATAAGAATAAAAGTTCTTTCACTTCATCATCAAATAGAATTTCTACCAATTTTAATTGATTTACAATAGACCGAAAATCATTCAAATGATTAGATACAGATCCACCTTATTGCATCTTAGAATTAAACATTTTTTCATCAAATATACCTTATTCGAAGCACTAGGAGTTTCATACAAATTTGCTAAATATTTCATCAACTCTACCATGGTTTTTACATCTATAAAATTTGAAGCCATTGATGCTATCAAGCTCAATCTTATAGATCCCAGAGCCTTTCTGTCAAGAACCTTCCATTCTTCATCAGTCATTGTGCTCGGTTGTCCATGCTCATCCAACAATAAGTATAGATCTTTCTAATATAAATAATCCTCCACCTGCATCTTCCATAGTTGATAATTATGACCGTCAAATTTCTCTACTCATTATTTACTATCTTCTCGCCATTGTTTCGCTCCCATTCAATCAAAAACCCTCGTGAGTGAATCCGGTCAACACACAAAACCTCCAAACAAAGCTCGATACTCACGATTTGTTAGTGTGAGATAAGGTAACAAACTGTCTCGATACCGTTGTTGGGGTTAAACCATATACAATGTTGCACAGATCTATAATAAGATAAAGCATAAAAACAATGAATGCAGAAATAACCAGAAGATAAACTAAACTAGAGAAAGATTCCACAGTTGCATTTAACGTGGTTCACCCAGTGTGGGCTACGTCCACCAAGAAATGGCCAATATTATTATTCAGTTTTACAGAGGAAATACAATGAATATATGTTGTCTTCCAACACCTCACAGGATGTTCAATGCTTTTCCCTCACTCAGCTACTCTTTCTTGCTCACCAAGAAAACTTACATGTAAAATAATTGTTATTTTCTTCTCTTCTTCTTACTTACCCTCATACAATGCATACATGCATATATAACTATTTTGGGTAACTTAACTTTAATTTTACAATCAATAAATCATCTTTAAAACAAGTGATTTATTCTAATTTTCGTCAAAAACAAAAGCACTGTCGCCGCATAGGTATCCGTCACCGATTCTTGCCTAACGATTTACCTAACCGGTTACTTCTTGATCGACGCCGATTACATCCCGACCGACGCTAGTTTAAAACTAGTAACATGTAAAAGTAAGTTTCTTGTGAAGCAATTAAGCTCCATACTTAATAGGTCATGTGTGAGAAATAGTGTCTCACATCTCAATAAAAATCCCTTACCACAAGGCTAAGACAGATGCACTCACTAGCCCGCAAGTAATAACAAGAGTGATTATAGTGCAAGAGTGACTCAAAATGAGCCAAAGGGCCTCCTAAAAGAAATAAAATCACCCCAAAAGGAAAAAAAATAATCCAAAAGGTTATACACACTTCACAAAATGTCAACAACTGAAACGTCTAATAACGTTGTTTTACGTAATTTAATTTTCTAATTAATTTAGTTTTAAAAATTAAAAGGATTTAAAAATGAAAAATAGATAAAAATATATTAACCTCCTAATAAGTTAGACCAACCTTAAAAATATATTACCTCCTTTGATTAAACTTAAGGCCTACTAAAAAAACTACATATTATATTAAATAAAATGTAATCTAAGGTTTAAAAGGGCAAGCTAAATAATAAAATACGGGCTTTCAAATTTTAAAAAGGAGAGGAAGACTTGGGAAGGAAGTCATGTCACCAATGTAAGAGGGGTGAAGAACACGTGGACCGGTGTTGGGCTCGAGGCCGTTCGAGAGCTCGTTGGATAATATTGGCATGTAATGGGTTGAGGGACAAATTTCAAACGGTCGAACAACATGCAAAACAGTGGTCCACGAAGTAGGCCCAAAATGGAAAGGAAATGATGAGGGCTAAGGCAAGGTAGATGAGGAGAGCTTAGGAATCAAATACATACAGAGGGGCCAAACAGACAAGCATGGTTTGTGATGCGAGATCTTATCTCGATGGTCGAACAAAGCAAGGGATGACCAAGAAACATGGAAGCTTGTGACGAAGCACAAGCCAATTACAGAGATGTACCAAAGGGGAGACAAGACGGGCTCATCAAAAATAAAACGAGCAAGAAAACGCACGGAGTAGGTCTAAGAGTAGGGTAATTCAAAAAGGTTTGAGTTATGCATGAGTTCGAGGAACCAACTCGATCCAAAAATAAGTAGGCTAATAAATGCCAAGCAACAAATGAGACCACACTCGTAGCCAACAAACCGACTCATGGCCAATGTAAATGCAACTAGCTCACCATGTGAGACAACCAAATCGTAGGGGTAAAACAAATCATCGGGGATCTCGTTTAGCTTTGCAGGATCTCGAACAGAGCTAGAGATGGAGATAGCATGCAATGGGGGTTGAAGGATGATAAGACAACAAGAGATGAGAAGGAGCAGGGGAAACATTTCAAGTAAAATTTAATAAATTTTAAATGAAAAATTTAAATAATTGCACTAAGAAATACCTCTAGAATTCTTTTCCTCCAAAGTTACATGTAGCTTGGTAAATATGGCGAGAGAAAAACCCAAAACTATGCATGCAAAAACCTAAAAATAACACGAGAATCTAAACTCACAATCTCTGTTAAACTAGATTAGCAAGATTCTAAAGATGATCGAAACTTGTAAAAAAAGCATGAAAAATGAAACCAAAAATAATTAAAAACCAAATAAAAACCAAGGCATATTTACCAAACAACCACTCGATACCATGTGAGCTTATTAT
The DNA here is from genome assembly GCA_018340775.1 of Taxus wallichiana var. yunnanensis. NCBI lineage: Eukaryota > Viridiplantae > Streptophyta > Pinopsida > Cupressales > Taxaceae > Taxus > Taxus wallichiana. The sequence goes on from CM031235.1 coordinate 186,714,292, forward strand.
ATGAGGATCAAGACAAAAAATTGTGCACATGAAGAGGTTCAGACTCAATGTTGACATGAAAGTTCCAAGTAATCAACAAAATTAATCAAACAACAAGGAAAATCATGCATAGAATAAATAGGTGTACTCATTATCATAGATAAAAAAAAGAAGGGTACATATGGGAGTGTTTTTAACTCCCGCACTGGACAATAATTCCCTCTCGTGAGGGAAATATGAGTTACGATTCCAAAAGGGAATGTAATTACTATGACACCACTGACGCATATGACAATGAAAAATTCTATGACATAATATTCCATATGTCATATAACTCCTATGACCTATGATCTCACCTAAGTGGGATGACTCACCATGTAAGGTGGACAAGACCCCGAGTGATGGTGAGGTAAGTTACACACACCAACATAAAATATTAACCAATCATGTAATTCTCTTGAAATAAACCCAAGAATGTCTCTTATTGTCACATCCCGTAATTTTGGTCTAATTTATCAAAAAGGATGATTTGTAAATGAAGAGTGGGTTACGAGAGATAGATTTTAAACCCTATTGCGTAGCTATATATGCAGCCACATGTGCATATGCATATCCTAAAAAGGATACACACACTTACTTGTATTTACATGTATAACCACACAACATGTTGTTTGTCATTTAACACTCGTAATGCACTTTGCATTAACGACTTATTTTTTTTTTCTGTGATGGTTGTATGTACTTACCGTGTTGTGTGCGATGAGTGCGATACATGATGTACTATTTTATTGTTTTATCAACAATGAATATTATTGTGTACTTTTCTTTGTTGAATGAGATCGAGGCAATTAGGTATTTGCATGGTTGTTATACCTGTTAATGATATTTTTATTTTACATGTCTTTCGTTGATAATGACTTCATAATAATGTTGAACTCGATTTATGATTATGATGTTTTGGATGAATGTATATGTCTTCTATGTACTGCTGATTAGTTACTATGTAATTATAATTTAAGTTATTATAGTGCCGATAACATTATAAGAGTTGTTGATGATAACTTGTGTTATCATTAACGTAAGTTCACATTATTACCAAAATGTGGGTAAGAGGTCGAAACCTTATGAGCATATAAATCTTTGTTAAGTAAAAATAATCCATCTATAAGCTAAAGTAGGTAATAAGGAAAGTATGTATGGATAATATGTCCTTTGAGCCATGCTAGGTAAGGTAATTTCCGTGCTTTTAATGTTTAAGAGATTTGGAAACTTGATCTATTAAACATATTAATGACAATTAGGTCAATGTTTACAAAGGTTTGAAATTATATGGACAATGGCCTAAGACCATTTGTTTGGTGCAAACAATCACCATGGTCTTCAACCACGTTTTTATATTAATGTTTATAAAATTTTGTGGTCAAATAATGACCCAAGCTTTATATGTTTTTGAAAATCAAATTAAGCCTTGATTGGCTTATGCTAACATATGCAATGTTAAGGCAAGGTATTTGACCACTCAAATTTGGAGATCTCCATACAAGGTTTGAAAGATATTAATGATTACTAACTTACCATGTAAAGTTAGAAGGAATACCAACCAAGTTTAGCCGAGATGTTTTTGAGGAACTCCTAACTAGTACTTGCATACATTAAAGGCATATACTCGATTACACAAATCTCGAGGGAAATGAGAAGCTTCTTGAGGAAGCTAGCAAATCGGTTTTGTGTGTTTATCTATTCATTTTTGGTTTACCATTTTTTTCTCTCCTTTGAGCTCTTTGTATGAAGTGGATGATCACCAATCTTCTTTGAGTTAAATCAGTTATTTTAGAAAATAATGGCTAAATGTTTGCATACTATTAATAAGAGATTTATTGGGTATATAATAATGGCATATATGGAGATTCATAATTTTGGTTCCATCAGAATTTAGTCTAGAAAATTTCTATGATTGAGAAATTTGGTGCAGTGAGTTGCCTACGGAAAAGTGGGTAGAAGATATTTCGCTTGTTCGACCATTGTGGAAATAACACAAAGGGGTTTCAAACTCCATTCGCCCAGGTATGAATTATTTTTCTTTAATCTTCTTTGATGTTTATGAGATACAATGCTTAGATGAATGGGTTTCCACAAATATATATATATATATATATATATATATATATATATATATATATATATATATATATGTGAATTCTTGAATTATCATGAAAATATTCTTGTTCGATTAAAATAAAAAGTTATGATTTTTGTCTATGCATGGTTAACTAGTTGGATTTTCCACCATAAGCTGTGTGAAAGGTTTTAGGCTATGATTTGAATATTATGTAAAGTCGTCTGTGTACATAATTATGTGTGTGTTTGAGATTGTAAACCCATAATGGGTATTGAGGGAAAGCTCGGTGGTAATATAACATTCATATTACAAAGTGTATTTCAGCCTAAAACTTAGACATGATAGCTTATTTGAGATGTTTGGGTTTATTTTGCTTGGTTTTGATTTTGTATGGACGACCAACTATCAAACCGGACCGGGTGGTTTGATGTTGACGCGAGAAGCTTGTATTTTTTATGAAGAATTGATAAGAGAAAATATTTTGGGTTTAACCCATTCTCGGGGAAATATCCTATATGCATTTGGTGTCTTCCGGTTTAAAGATGACCCTAAATGATAAGGGGTCGATGGGTTCAATAGCCATACCATATATGGTTTGTTAAATAATGAATGATTCTGGTATTAAGATCTGAACTAAACCCTAAAATAATGGTTTTTCGTTTTTAGTCTGTGGAAATGGAAAAGTTTTTCTCGGTAGAAAAATGGACGTAATGCTATCTAGATTATGTTCGATGCTTTTTGGATTCGACAAGTGATGTAATAGGATTTAAATTACTAAGGAATGTTTTTATTTATAAATTTATTGACCTTTATTTATTCTAGTTCGAGGAGATTAAGGTAATTTTGAAATGCTTAAGGTATTTTTGTTATCTTGTATTGGTAAAAGTCAAGGCATTATTCTTTCGCTTATCCTGGAAAGTGAGGTTTATAAGTCCTTTACTATTTGGGATAAGATCGAGGGGTTGATATGTTGTAGATTGACAAATGAAGATAAATTGATTCCATTTAAAAGAAATAAGGAAGATTAAATCAAAGTTGAATGTAATACTGTGATCAAGGTGAATGTATGTATTAAAGTTAAAGTACTTAGTGTGGATTGGCATCTTGTGCAGGAAGTTATATTCTATCCATTACTTTTGCATAGTAGAAATGTTAGAATGATTGATGGAATCTAAGTTTTGATAGATGTGGTTTTTAGGAGAAGAATTTTGTGCTTGTTTGAATAAAAAGTGTTAAGATTTTAGTCTCAAATATTATTGATTGTTGTATAATAAGATGCCCTTTGGAATAAGGGTTTGTTTATTGGGTATGCAATGGTAATGTACGAGAAAAGAATTATTACTTTAGGTTTCATCATCTTAGTTTATTTGATATTAATCATACTATGTTGTTGTTTAAATATATTCATTTGAATATTATATCAAATTAAACTTTAAGGATTATGAGGACAACTTTTCATGCTAATTCTTATGAACTAACCATGTACATGTTGTACTTTAAAATTTTTAGGTTGCAGAGTTTTACAAGTAATTATGAAAGAGTAAAGAATGGATTGAGACATACCTATTCGAGATTGTTTTAATTTATTTTATGTAATAAATATGCATGTATTTGTTTGAAAGTGAATGTATGTACTTTGCAAGAGATAAAGGCATTTTAAGGCCTGATGTATGTTATTATTTTTTTCAATATCATTATGTACTTTAAACGAGGTTTTAACCTCCATGATATAAATATATGTTATTGTTTTATTTCAGCGTACTTAAGTTTATAGAAGTGTTATAATGCCAAAATTATGGCAGATTGTGAAATTAACATTGCAAGTACGGTTTGATGATTACTTCATTAAGAATTAAATTATTATGAATGTTAAGTCGAGACAATATAATATGACAAACACAACATTGTTAAGACTCACAACATCTTTCAACAAACTAAGATTCATGGAGAGATCTAGCGATGGAGAGTTCTACGGGGACACAGTTTCATAGCAGCTTGCAGCATGATTTTGGCTGCAGAATGTCTGTGAACCACGGTTAAAAATGCTGAGAAAGGCTGAGCTATAGCCAATGCGGGCGTTTGTAGACATGGGTAAGAACGCCGCAAAGCGGGAAATACGACCAATGCGGTCTCTGCAGATTACGGCGCGGAAATCTGCGCAATATGACAAAACTTGCGAGAAAAGCGAGATCTCGACTGCGCAATCGGACGGCTAGCGAGAGAAAATGAGGAAATCGAGATCCACACCTTTGGCTTGGAATAAGCTTTTTCAAAGCCCTAACCTCAAGAGTGGGCCCGAGAAGCACTTGAAAGCAGTTTACATGGGAAATGGACAAAGAGGGTGCCACTGTCTTAGGGTCCCCGATGGTTTTGTTGATAGAGCTTTAAACAAAACAAACCTCTCCCTTGTTGGTAAGTTTCTTGGCTCTAGACCTAATATTGATTTCATTAGAAAATGGGCTATGAGAAAATGGAAACCCAAGGGAGCCCTAAGCATTACCATTATGCCAAAAGGTTTTTTCTTGGCTAAATTTAACCAACAAGAGGATTTAGATTCGGTGTTACTTGGAGGCCCCCGTGGTGGGAAATATGGGTCTTTTTTTGAAAAAATGGTATCCGGGTTTTGATCCAAATACAGAAAATATAAACACCATTCCAATATGGTGTAGGCTGCCAGGACTGCCATTGCATCTATGGGATGATGAAATACTGTTAAATATTGCAAAATCCCTAGGCACACCTATTGGATTAGATGGACCCACAAGAAACAGATCCAGGCTTGCTTTTGCTCGGTTACGCATTGTCTCGGCCTATTGATCGGGAGTTTCGAGCACATAATATTGAAAACTAGATTTGGATCCTGGACTCAAAGAATTGAAGTTGAGACCTTAAGATGTAAGCGGTGCCAAAGCATTGGTCACTCTGATGAAAACTGCAACAAGAAGAAGACCCCTCTTTTGGTTTCCGATCAGCCTGGGATTGACTCAGATCTAAACAAAGTTAACAGGGATCCAAGCAAGGAAAGGAAAGCGAAGATAAAGGTCCCGGCCAGAGGAATGTGCAATTAAATAGCAGGGGAAAAAAAAAAAAGAAAAAAGGGGTTTTAGAACTCATATTAAGAAACATCTTATCAGCGTCCCAAAGATGCTACAATAGCTTTACTGAAACCCCAACAAAGAAGTAGTGGACAAAGCGTGCAGAAGGCATCTCGAGGGCAAACCTTTTGAAACTTCGTGAAGGATGACCTTGTTAAGGTTTCCTTGGAAGTGAACGAACAAGAAGGTTTAATCCCTTCTGGTTCAGAAGAGAAAGAAATCCTGTCATTCATTAGAGAGGAAGCTTGTAACAAGGAGAATATGGATGTGAGTGAACCCCTGGAGATCCTCTCTACTGGAGAGACAGGAATTGCGGATCCGCTGCCATACCTCAGCATTTCAACAAATGATACAGGAGGTATTGCAGCATCAAAAGCGCTTGATCGATCATACTCCTGACAGTATCCTTAAGGAACAAAAGGAAGGGGGGATCACGCCTACCATGGAAAAGAAGACCTATTTAATCCCTTCTGGTTCAGAAGAGAAAGAAATCCTGCCATTCGTTAGAGAGGAAGCTTGTATCAAGGAGGATATGAGGGTGTTTGAGCCCCTGGAGTCTCTCCCTACTGGAGAGAAAGGAAATGCGGATCCGCTGCCATACCTCAGCATTTCAACAGTGACTGAGCAGGTCTGTTGCAATCACACTCCTGTCAGTATTCATAAGGAACAAGAGGAAGGGGAGATTACGCCTACCAAGGAAAAGGAAGATCCAGACTCTGGGTTCACTTTGGTCATCTCAAAAAAGAAAAAAAAAAGAATGGAAGGTTTTGAAAGGATCCCAGAATCACTTTATAGTGAAAAGAAAAAGGAAATTGACAATTGGGACACCTCTACCTCCAGAAAAACCAGATCTTCAGTTAGACGAATAGCTGATTTTGGAGGAAGCTCGAAAAGAGGAAGACCCTCTAAAAAGACTCTCAGAGCTAAGAAAACAGAGAGGGATATTGCAGATGGTGTTGGCGCAAGTGAACAGACAAGCAATTCCAACTACCAACCATTCCATATGAAGATCATATCTTGGAATATTAGAGGCCTTAACGGTTACTCTAAGCAAAGAAACATCAAGGAGTTACGGGACTCCAGTAACCCCAGCATTTTGATTCTTCAAGAAACTAAGATGAAAGCAATGACCATGGATAATATTAAAAAAATTTGGGACAGCTCACGAAATGGCATTTGCATTTGTTGATTCTCGGGGTGCTTAGGGTCTGGCTACTCTTTGGGATAAAAGGCACTGTACTGGTATGATTCTTAGTGATAATATTAATCATCTTGCAATTAAATTTGTCACTATTGAAAAAAAGTGTGAATGGATCTTGTCTAATATTTATGCCCCTAACTCTGCTAGTGGTAGAAGAAAACTATGGGCTGATCTTAAAATCTTTAGAAACCAGCACAGTTTAACTGGCTTATCATGGGAGACTTCAACTCCCCTCTAAACCCAGGCGAAAAGTTTGGGGGAACCCCCACCTTCTCTAATGGAATGGAGGATTTTGCTGATTTTATCACTGAACAAAACCTCATTGATGTGGATCTGCATGGTAATAAGTATACTTGGAATAATAGAAGGTTGGGAAAGGAGCTCATTCAGGTGAGACTGGACAGGGCACTAATCTCAGCAAACTGGATTCTTAGCCAAGACTTTTACCTCTCTTCCCTGCCCAGAATTGGATCGGATCATAATCCGATTGCTTTAAGCTTTCTAAATTGGACCAAACCTGCAAGAAGCTCATTCAAATTTGAAAAAATGTGGATGGAGCACGTTGATATCTATGATAGAATAAAGGAATGGTGGGATTGGAATGGGGAAGGCACTGCCCAGTACAGATTGGTCCAAAAACTCAAAAATGTCAAAAAACAAGTCAAACTTTGGAACAAAAATGTTTTTGGAAACATCTTCGGAAAAAAGAAAGAGTTAAAACAGAAGCTTCAGGATCTTGAGTTAAAGATGGATACTATGGGGAGATCAGTTGAAGATGAAGTAAATGAAAAGAAAATTCTTTCTGAGTTGCACACGATCTGCAGTAGAGAAGAGTCCTTTTGGCGCCTTAAATCTAGGGCTATCTGGCTTAAAGAGGGGGACAGGAACACAAAGTTCTTTCACATGACCACTCTAAAGCACAGAGCCAGTAATAGGATCTTAGAGGTTTCTAAAAGCAACGGAAGTATCACTAAAGATCCAAACAGCATTAAGAAACAAGCACTTGAATTCTACAAAAATCTTCTTAGAGAGAGTAATGTCAGCAATCCGGAAGCTATTTCCTTCATGCTAGAAGCCATCCCTCAGAATGATATTGAGGACCAGAAATTCAGAGATATCACTAAAGCGGTCACGCTTGATGAGCTAAAAAAGGCTGTTTTTTCTCTTGAGGGGGATAAGGCTCCTGGACCGGATGGATTCTCCATTAATTTTTTTCAGAAATTCTGGGAAATATGCTCGGAGGATCTACTCAAAGCGGTTAATGAATTTTATAGATCGGGAAATCTTCTAAAAGAACTCAATAACACACACATTGTGCTGGCACCTAAGAAAATGGATGCAAAAGATTTCAAGGATTTCAGACCTATCAGTCTTGTTAATGCTATTTTTCGAATCTTTACCAAAATTATTGCTTCTAGGTGCATGACTCATAATGAAGGATCTCATCTCAAGGCAGCAGAGTGGCTTCATTAAAGGCAGGATAATACAAGACGGTGTGATTATGGTGCACGAAACTATGCATTCTATGGAAAATAACAAAAAGGCAAACATGATCCTTAAGCTTGATATGAATAAAGCTTTTGACAAAGTTTCTTGGGTCTTCCTTGACAGGATTTTATCTAAATTTGGGTTCACAGAAAAGTTTAGAAAAATTGTTAAGTCTTGTATATCTACAGCCAGGTTCTCTGTGGTTGTTAATGGAGAGCCTGTGGGATTCTTCACCAGCAGCAGAGGTCTAAGGCAGGGAGACCCCATCTCCCCCCTTCTCTTCATCCTTCTGGCTGACAGCCTTAGTAGAACAATTAGCAGAGCGGTGGAAGTCGGCCTTTTAAATGGTTCTAAACCCACTTCTCTCAGCCAAGCTGTCTCTCATCAACAGTTTGCAGACGACACCATCCTTCTTCTTCTGGCCTCAGTTGTAGAAGCTAAAGCTATCAAGGCTCTTCTGCAGCTATATGAATCTGCTTCCGGGCAAGAGATCAATTACGACAAAAGCATCCTTTTTTTCTTTAACACCCCTGGGGAAAGACAGCTCAAGATTGCTAAAATTCTGGGCTGTAAAATTGGTACTCTTCCAGCAACATACTTAGGCCTCCCTCTTGGCACGAAGAAAGTCTCTCACACGGTGTGGGATGATTTATTGACGAGATTTCAGAAAAAAATGGCCGGTTGGAAAGGGACCACTCTCTCTAGTGCTGGTAAGTGCCTTCTCATTAAAAGCACACTCCAAAGTTTGCCCATATATATCATGTCACTATTCAAAATTCCTTCCTCCTTCAGAGAGAAAGTGGAAAGGATTCAGAAAAAAATTTTATGGCAAGGCATGGAAGAAAAGTTCAGATTTCACCTTGTGGCCTGGGATAAAGTCTGCACCCCAAAATCTAGGGAGGGTGGGAATAAAAAATATTGAGAAAATGAATGAGGCACTCATTGCTAAGATGGGCTGGAGATTGCTTTCTGAGAAACAACCCTGGATTGATGTTATTAAAACAAAATACTTGAATCAGCAAGCTGTTTACTCCTATCTGCATGATGAGCAACTCCCCAATGGTTCCATTTTTTGGAATAATCTGGTTAAGAGTAGAAACTTCATTAAGAAGGGAAGCAAATGGAAAGTTGGGGATGGCAGTGACATAAACTTCTGGGAGGATAACTGGTCCAATGATAATCTCTTGGAGAGATTTGGGATTGCTAAGGACAGCCTTATAAGAAAGTATGGAACTAAAGTCAAGGACTACATTGATGGAAATGGCACCAACAAGAATTGGAAAAGACTTACTATGGAGCGTATTGAACTGAAACAAATTATCTCCTCCCTCCAAGACCTTTTAGATCTCTTCCCTTTGTGTCAGTTGGATTCCAAGGATGAGCTGATCTGGAGCAATTCACACGATGGTAAATACTCAGTCAAATCTGGTTATACCAGTCTTTTCCACAGTAACCAATCAGATTTTAACTGGAACTTGATCTGGATGCCTGAGTTAACCCCCAAAATAATTTTTTTCTTTGGTGGCCATCGAGGCAAAATTCTCACCCTGTGACAATTTGATGAAAAGAGGATTTATCATTCCCAATTGGTGCCACCTTTGCAAGAATAACTATGAAGACATTAGCCATCTGTTTATTCATTGTGATTATGCCTTTAGAGCTTGGAACTTTGTCCTTTCCAAATTTGAAGCTCACTGGGTGATGCTTAGGAGGATCTTATTCACTATGGAATCAATGGAACCCACCATTCGGACATTGTGCTATCAAAAGAATCGGAAATTAGCCATCCCGCATTTAATTTGGAGGATCTGGAAGGATAGAAATAATATCGTTTTTAGAAATAAGAAGCAGAATTTTAAATTCACTATTGGCAAGATCTCCCAAGGCATCAAAGAGGACATGGCCAGATTTAAACCTCCCAAGAACAATTGTTACCCTGAAAATGAAAAGCACATCTTATCAAATTGGCAGATCGGATATTGGAGCAACCCCGGGAATAGTGTGGATAGATCTTTGATTAAATGGCATCCTCCTGAATCCAATTGGTTCAAGCTGAACTTTGATGGAGCCTCTAAGGGAAACCCTGGAACAGCAGCTGGAGGAGGAGCAATACGGGACCACAAAGGTAATTTGATTGCTGCATATCTTTGGAAAAATGGGAATCAAACCAATCATTTTGCAGAAGCTTTATCTGCTCTATGGGGATTGAGAGTTACACGGGCCCAAAATATCCAGAACCTCATTGTTGAAGGGGACTCCCTTAATATTATTAAACTGCTTAATCAGTCCTCTTCTCTATTTGGAATATCAAAGATTTTATCTACGAATCCATAAGCATCAGTCATACCTTCAACAAAGACATCGAGAATCATACATTCTTACGGGGAGGAAACAAGGTGGCGATCATTGGCCAATTATGGCATTAATATAAATTTCACTATTTGGGATAATGATAGTATCCTAATCAGCTTCACAACTGACATACATGCGGACCTTCACATGCAAACAATCTCTAGAGACATGCCTTAATCTTTGGAGGAAATCCATAAATTCTTCCACATGTCTTTGTTTTAATTTATTTGGCGTGGCAAATGATATCTACTTCAAATGATAACAAGATTTTGTTTAGGAACTTCAAGTGGAGTTGTCTAAATTTAAAAACAGCGCACGCGGGAGGTACAATAGCTGTTGATATTCGGATGCCAAGCTCCGCGAAAACCGAAGATAACTACAAGGTGAAAGCTGACAGGGAAAGGGTTTTCACGCGCGACTCCACGTAGGCTCAGATCGGCAATCATACAGCCGTTCGTGGGAGGACCAACGGCTACAGTTCCCATTTTTATGCGACCCGCAACAGTGAGAAACGAACCACTCTCAACGCCCAAAGGTATTCTGAAAATTGTTGTAACCAGCACATCATTGTGAAGATGGGAGGGCCTCCCTGCCAGATTGAGCCGTGCGCGGACCCTGACTGGAAAGAAAACACTGAGCTCTGGAACATTCTTAGCATCGGCGGATTCACCAACTTTGTGGAAAGAGTGCAAGGACATGATCAAAGCATCTCTGTTCGCTTTGCCAAGGAGTGGAATGAGAGGACGGTCGACTATGGAGGGCAGAAAATTCTTATTAATGAGGAACTCATAGCCGAAGCGACTGGCCTCAGCTTGGAAGGATACCGCTTCTTCAACAAGAGGGTTATCAAAGAGGTTGAAGAGAGAAGATTTGTGGAGGAGGAGGAGAAGCTTATATTCAACACCGCGGAGTGCCTTGTTAACTCAATTCCATCCCGTATGATGAAGTCACCCGCATGATGATTCGCTTCATATCCTTGGAAGGCGGGTTTATTCTTGTCCTGCCAAGCACCTTGTCTTTTGAATCACTTTCGTAGGAGTAGGTTGGTTTGCTTCCCTCACTATCTGTTAAATTCTCTTGAACGCTCCATTTTGGAGTTCTAGAAGCATACCAGGCGGTTCCCTTACACAAGGGCTTATTTTGCTTATTCAAAACCTTTGCCTTATTAAATTCCCGGTCTCCCTTCCCTCTCCGGCCCGGCTTTGTTGGGTTCAGCTGCTTGTCGATCTGTCTCTCCCCTGCTGCCCCTGCTACTTTGCCCCGCCTTCGGTCTTTGCTACCCCCATGCCGGCTGCTCATGCTTCTCCTTCTTTTCCTCCTGTTGCTGCCCTTTGCCACCCACCCCTGTCTCTACCTCTAAACGTGTCACCGGGGCTTCAGGAGACTCAACCTTGAGTCTCATTGCTTTGAGGGGTTGAACCTTTGGAGGACATTGCTCGTGATCTGCTTGAACATTAGTAGTGCCGGTCCCAGGCGGCACCAACGGATAACCCTTCTAGGAGATTGGAGGCCTTAGAGGTGAGCTTAAATTGCTTTGAAGGATGAGGTTAAAAACCTTGCTAAGCAAAAAGGCAAACAAAGCATTGAGGGGAAGGGAGCATTGGCAATGCTTGATTGATGACATATACTGGCCCTGACCTCCTTAGACTCCCGCCTAGGGAAGATGAAGACTAGGCATGAGTATAATATTGCAGCCTTCAGGGCCATCGAGGAGTTCATCGAAGGTCATGCAAGAAGTGTTTCACATCTTAGCGGTGTCCCGGCTACACTTTGGGGCAATGAGAAAGAGAGCAAAAGAACCAGAGAGGAGCTCGATAAGACGGATGCTGCTCATATGACCACGTTGGGCATGTATCATGCTTGGAAAAGAGTAAAGATGAGTATTGATCAAGCGGCCAAGAAGTAGTCCCTACTTTACTTTGGTACTTATTGTTTTTATTATGCTTCTTTGGGTGTAGGCTTGCTGTTTTTTTGCCGTTGTTTTGCTGTTAAGTCTCGTTTGTGTAGCTGTTTCTGGGCTTCGTTGTTCTTTGCTGTAACTTTTGTGCTTTGCTACAGCTTCTCTGCTCCTCTCTCTTATTCCGGCTTTTAGGCCTTCTTTTGTACACAAGGGTATAGTCCCTTTCAAAAACTATTTACCAATATTAAAAAAAGATACATTTACAAATTATTTAAAATTTCAACACATTTAACCATGTTTAAATGATATATGTGAATTGATTAATCATGTGTTAATGATTAATCACATAAGAATGTTGGTAACCTATTATCACAATAGTGTGAAAGAGATAGTCATAGTAGATGATATCTCACTTTGTTATGTTATGATTGCATTGTAAGGCATGTTTTTATCATTGGTAGACAACGAAGTGACCATTATGAATTAACATTATTGTATTATCAAAATGATAAGGCGTTGTTATGATTTCATAACGAAACAATAAGTTATCAAGGACGTATAACATAAAGGTATAAGGACATATCTGTTAATATTGGTGAACATGAAGGTATAAACCAATTTACAAGAAATAACTAATGTGAGATTTATTGATGTCTTTTATATCAGTAACTCACATGTGGATGATTGATATATTTGCGATGAAGTCTCATGTTCACAGCACCCTAGTGTGAAAAAGTACATCCACATAGAACTGGTATAAAAGTATATCTAGTTAACATAGATAAACATGATGATAATGTCGGTTTGTACAAGTGAAAAATAAGAATCCTATTGTTGCATTTTTACAACAGCTACATAAACATTTATAATTAAGTATCATCATCATATGATCATAACATGGTGGTATGGAACGAAGTACAAAGGTACTTCATGATCAGTGGAAATAGTACAAATTTACTTATCATTCTTAAGAAACTAAACAAACATAGTTTATTTTAAATGCACATGAATGATTACTTAAGTTAATAAACAGTGAACTTAATAAGTAAACAATGGAAAAGAATCTAGATAACTGAATAAAGTGATATAATGAAAAGACAAGTTTCCAATGACGAATGTGTCATCATGAAACTAAACATGTAAATATGTCTCTAAAAATTGGTTGAAGTAGTGTAAGTTATTGATTACATTGTCGATATTCACCAAGTTCTAATTAAAGGTGTAGGATACCAGATGGAATTCGATTGACTGAGTTCCATGTATACACTTAGAAAACATCACTTGATTATCAATGTCTATAAAATGAAGCCAATGGTATACCTTGTATACACACTTGTAAAGAGTAGTCTACGGGGATTGGTATCTAACTAACCCATACAACTATACATGGTTTTTATTGTTATCGGATGGATTGAATTTAAATTGATGTTGGATTTAAATGTTGTGTATTTAAATCGATTTTGAAGCATGAAATTAGTGTAAAAATACCTATTTTGATGAAGCATAATAATTAGTCATTACATGTATAGTGATCATATAATTTTTCTTCTACCCATTTGCGCGGATTAAAAATTATATTGGTGTTATAACACTGCGCAAACTTGTCCTAGCCCTAGTGTACCCAATGCTCAATATTCTCCAATGACAACTAAAATTCCATGCACATGTCACATCTTGAAAGCTTGAATAAAAGAAGGTCCCGATAATGGAACCAAAAATAGTCTAAGAGTTAACACCACTTATTTGGGCCTTCTCACACATCACTCAAACTCGATGTCCAAGTGCTCACACGAATTTTCTTTACCTACTAGGACCCTCCTTGTTTAGATAATTCAAGATGGATAGTCAACATTTAACATTGCAAAATATAGAATGGAAGACAATATAACAAAGACAATAATAGTATGGAGATTTGATCATTCATTCCTTAACATATATAATCAACAACAAGATATGAATGCCAATAATACCACGTTCATCTCTCCTAATCTTAGCAATCCATATCAGATTTTCCATTACAAACACATAACATGATTAAAATATACACACTCGGTATAATACTCATATAACAAGCCCTCACATACTTGTCTCTTCCATTCGTGGCTCTAGTTGTGGCTCTAGTCACCACTCCAAATTACATAGACATGACAACTATATATAGATGGTGGGAACTTTTCCTTCACCGCTTTACAATGCTTTAATATATTAATAGACTATCATATACTTAGCCCACATGCATATGTTCCTTAGTCATCAACTAGTTGTTCTATTTCCATCCATGTTATTAATAGCTTACTTGATCCTTACACCATGTTATATTTAGTTGTATCTTTCTTTGTGTATTCTATATATATCCAGTGCTCTACATGTGTTTTATCCTTCTCTAGCATTTTTTATCCATGCTTTTATATCATCACGCCAACCCATACTTTTCCTATTTTTACCACGACTTCGCTTTTCGAGTTAAACTCCTATCTTGATCCTTCCTGCAAATAGCCCTTCATGCGTACATTCTTCATGCCTTTTCTCACACCTATATGCGTGCTATCTTATACTTATGATATCTTTTCCTTTTGTTGTTGTGTGCACATTCGCACCTAGCTCATACTTATCCATTTTTCCTAGTATAACACTTTGCTATCATTTATTTTTTCTAGTTATTTTATGTTAGAAAAACCATAATAACACTGAGAGGATATAATAACCCATAAATCTACACAAGATATAAACATGGAATATAAATGAAAATCCTTTTGGTAAAAAAAACTCATCATGATAACATTATCTTATTTCACTAGCTTTAACCCAACTTCCAAATACAACAAGAGAAACTAAATGACACTATAGAACAATATTCGGTAGTTGATTTTATGATATTTTCACGATTTAACATATTGTAATTTATATAAAGAACTATGATCAATTTTGTTGAATTCTAATTTTTTGGGTCACTAATCTAGACCCATCATCAAGGACAAAAAGGAATATGAATGATGATACATGCACTTTTAGAGTAAAACTAAAGTACATTGAGTATCCATTATTTTCTCTTTCTTATTTCATTCCTAGATTTGGTTGATGTGTGTATGAATACATGTGTACACACACACACACAAGACTAAGACTTAACTATCTTTATAAAGAAAATATTCACATTTACAATTGTTCATTTCATGATTTATGCCTAAGAATTTGTATGTTTTAAATTTGATCATAGCTTTTCATGGAAAAAATCCTAATATTGTCTTTTACTATTTCCTATTCATTAATAAAAGATATTCTTTCACCAATCAATTCCAAAATCTTCTCCCACATGTTGATTTATACTTCCGGATGATCAATTCAATCATAGAAGCACCGATAGTGCATCAACAATGCACTCTAATGTTGTGAAATACCACTACATACCAAAATGTAAGTCCCACTGTGTATATATGCATGAACATATTCCCATACACAACACAATTCTATGAATATCCTTCCAATCCATATTGTGAAGGTTGTGTGCAATGCACGTATTTCTATATTTTTACACCTGACCTTGCATAAATGTTTCTTAAATAACCATGTTACGTAAGTTTTTTCACACTAAATATTGTGTAGTGCGCTTTGGAAATACTATACAAAGTTGAAACATTCCTAACATTATCCTACTAATTGAACACTTTTCATAAATGGAACATGAATATGTTCTTTAGTAGTTGTTGGCTTCCAAGTCCTTATTTTTCTTGCACTAAGAGAAATTCTAAGTAGTGACTACCTTAGTCAATGAATCTAGAACATTCAAATCATTCTCCACCTTCTCCATCCATATCATATTTTCCCACAAATTCCCTTACAAAATGTTAATGCACATGAATATTCTTAGTGTGAGAGTGATACTTAGTGTTATTTTCCAAACAAATTGCACTCTAGGAGTCACAATCTATCCTCACTATTTTTGATATTGACCCAACTCTAGAATGTTAATTATAAAACCAAACCACTTCCTTGTTTGTATGAGTAGCTTCCATGTACTCTTCTTCGGTGGTGGATATGCAACACTTAATTGATACTTATTGTCCAACTTACATCTCAACTAATTTTTTTAAAAATAGTTAGTAATGTGATCCCTGAAATCACTCATCAGGACATGGTAATGTTATAGTTTAAGGATATTATAAGATTATTCCATTTAAAAACCTTAAAATAGTGCATGATGAAACTTATGCTTGAAAAAAACCACATCTTAAGAATTGTGCACTAAGCTATAGAATAGGGACATAGAGAACTAGAAACATGTAAGCTAAAGAGGAAAATAGTATATCATCGAAGTTTTGTGAGGTGAATCATTACGAGTTATATGACATTTGACAATTTCTATCATAGAATCTATGATATATGTCAGGTGTCATATATCATATGGAAGTTACATTCCATTGTTGAATTGTAACTCCTCTATCCTATTTTAGGGGTATGAAAATTCTAGGCATGGGAGTTACACAAAGTACTCTTATATGTAATTTTTTAATCTATAAGAATGAGTAGACCTTTTCTTGCATGCATAATTTCTTGTTTATTCCTTGGAGCTACTTTGCATTTCCATTTGAGTGTAACTTTGTTGATGTGCACACATTTTGTTTTGATCCTCGTGCTCACACTCTCTCACATGGTATCGAGCTCAATGTTTTAGTAAACATGTCACTCACATTCAATTATTACTTACTACTCTTGGTTTCGTGATTTTATTAGTTCCTTGTGTAAGTTTTTAAATCCATTTTATTTTTGCTAGTTGCATTAATCTGGTTTAATCTTGTGTTTGTGGATTTTTATGTGTTTTTTTGGTCGTTTAGTGTTGTGTAGGCTACATTTAGAGGTTTAGGTGTTTCATTACCATGTTTAGTTAGCTACAACTAAAGATAGAAGGTTTTTCAAATTTGGAGGTCTTTTTGTGGCTCTCCATCTCCCATCTCTCCCTACTGCAATTTTATTATTCTTGTTTTTCATATTGCATCCTCCTCTTCCCTACTCCTCACCCCTACACCATTTCACCGATTGAGATATCCTCTAGCTCGTTGAGATAATGTTATCCCATTTTAGTGTTTCCAGCTAAAATCAAGATAACCCATGAGAAATTTTTGGAAAAAATCTTCTAAAATGCTCTTTTGAGAAAATTTTTGGGTTTTCGGGTTTCAACTTCATGACAACATATTTTTAGATGCTTCATGTAAATTTTTCCTGAAACACGAAACCCGAAACAAGCTAGTCTATCGGGTTTTCAGGACCTTGAAGCATTAGAACATGCCTTATCAAAAACATGCTTCGTGTCACATGTTTCTTGAAACCCGAAACCCAATATGTTCCCTTGTGTCGGGTTTTCGGAACCTTCAAACATCTAAACATCCCATGCTTCATGTCATATGTTTCGAAACCCAAAACCCTGAATTGGTAGGAAATCCTTTGTGTCGGGTTTTCAGACACTCCAAGCATGATGACATGGCATTAATGCCAAGTTGTCGGGTAGTTGGCACACGCGTCAAGTGAGGTGTAATAAATGTGGGGTTTTTATAAATAGCTAGATTTACACGTCATTTTTACAGTCATGATTTTTTGTTGCGTGGATTTTCTCGTGCATGCTCTTCCAACCTCCAAACCCGATTTGATTTCGTGCTCGTTTGCTTGATCCATTTTGATTATTTTTGATGTGCTGAAGGTATTTTCTCTACCCTTTGCTTGTGAGGTCTGTTGGATGTGTTTTTGTGATGATCTTTTTGACATTCTCCTCCCTTTCCTACTTTTCCTTTTAGGTTTAGGGTTTTTATTGTTTTCTTCATTTTTAGGTTTCATTCCAATAGAATTGTTGCTTAGAATTCACCCTTTGGGTGTTTTCCTATTTTTATACCTTGGAATATACCGTTTTGTTGTTCAAAGCAAAAGAGAAGAATACAAAAATCCTAACTATTGAAATGGTGGAAAGTTTGCATGTCTTGACATCTCAAAAACCCGATCCCTGTATTTCAGGTTTTGCAGGGTGTCTTACAATCTCTAATTTCCATAGTATTTCAGGTTTTCCTAAGTGTCAGGCATCCAACATCTTTCAACATCCGATTTCCAGTGCTTCAAGTTTTGCAAGGTGCTCAACACCTTCCAGATCCTACTGAGTTTTAGGTTTCACCGAGTGTCCAACACTTAATATTTTCTGACACTCAGCTGATTGTCGGGACTTTCAAAGTGTCTAACAAGGTCTAATCTCCGACACACTCCACAGTGCATCGGGTCTATGGGGTTGCTTAGCAAGTTCTCAAACCCGAATATCCAAACCAGAAGTGATCA
Source organism: Taxus wallichiana var. yunnanensis (assembly GCA_018340775.1). Classification (NCBI taxonomy): domain Eukaryota; kingdom Viridiplantae; phylum Streptophyta; class Pinopsida; order Cupressales; family Taxaceae; genus Taxus; species Taxus wallichiana. The sequence continues at coordinate 186,732,738 of CM031235.1, forward strand.
GTGCACTCCTCCTCCGAAACTCCTCATGTCGGATCCTGGACCATCACGAATAAGTTAGATAAGTCAGGGAAGATGAAGTACAAATTCAGGAAGGTGGAGTCTCCTTCCTACATTGATTGTAATTATGACATTTGAGATACAGAACTCAAAAATATGGACATGGAAGATTTTTGGAATAGAATCAAGGATTCTTCTCAAACCCCTGGATGAGATCAATAGCTAGCAGTGGCCTCCCTCTTGCAGCCAGAATTCCCCATGTCTGCTTAGTGCCCCGAGTTCATCTTGGCATGTGCTTCCCATTATGACTCGAACTCTTGCTTAGTGAAAAATCAAGCAGGAGAAGTCATAGTGAAGTTGGATGGGGTTATTTTGATGACCTCTTAAAATTACCCAACTTTCAGGAATATGTTGACATAGATCTTAAGTCAGCACAGAAATCTGGGACAAGGATCAAGATGACTGCATCAGGCATGTGAATAGGAAATTCTTGATCAAGGCCAAGCCGGCTATCTCAAGGTTCCCCAAATTTGTCCCCAGGAGTGATTTCATCCTTGAGATCAGTGACATCATCACCTTGCTAAGTCGAGTATTTGGACTCCTTGATTCAAGGGACTTCCAAGGATGGATGTATCAATTCATGGTGATTATGAAGAAGAACGAATAGGGATTGATTGGGGTAGTCTTATCAGTGACAAGATAGACTCCCAGATGAAAATAGTCTTGTCTATGGGAAAGTTTTATATGTCCTCATATGTCACCTATGCAGCAGTCGGTATGAGGAATTATCCGGATTGGACACAAAGGGGAATAAGGTAGCTGAACACATTTATCGGTATTTTCCTCAGCTAACAAGGAAGGGGTCCGTAGACCAATTCAGAAGAGTAAATGATGCTTTCTTTTATGAGAACATCTGTAGGATGAACCCCGAACTGAGGAAAACAAGAGTCTCTGATGAGGCATGGGCTGAAGTTTCAAAATGGGGTTGTGTCTTCTTGCAATTTAAGAAGTTCACGTACCTTTGAGTGGTCATGTACCGGGTGATCCTTTCCAATTTCCCAAATACCTAGGAGACAAGCTGATCCTAATGGAGTTGGTCAGAAATTTTGGATTTCCACAAGTTCCAACAGAGTAAGCACAAGGCCACCATATCCTTCCCAATTTCTATTGGAAGGTATACCTGCTCAATGGTGGTAAAAGCCAAGAATGTAGTGCACAAGCTTCAGGAGAAGTTAAAGAAGCACATGAAGCACAGGGATGGGTTTGAATTTTGAGGAGTTCTTAAGTCATATGGAACCCTGTACCTACATGTGCCTAGCATAGAAGACATCTGGGTTGATCTTTGTGATGAAGTTGCTTTATCCGTAGAAAGGATCATAGCAGGTTAACACTTGAAGAGATTCAGACACTTGAGCTCGCTAACATCCCAGAGGGTGCTGGTGACAATGAAAGCATTCTGGATGCTTCATATGATGGACTGAATGAGGATCAATATGTTTTCCCAGCTATTGATTGGTCTATCGGTGAAAAATCCTCTATTGTGGATAGATCAGCTCCGATTCTCGCACGCACTAAGGCATGGCTCATTTCTTGGGGAATGAGTTACAAAGAAGAGATTTTTAGAGTTGGTTGCTTTGGAAGCGGGGCCCTCCAAAAAGGAAAAGGACAAGAGCTCTTCTAAGAGGCCTATAAAGGTCAAATTTGTCAAGAAGGGAGGAGAACAAGAAACCCCTTCATCTACCACTCTAGCTGAAATGGTGAACATACCAAATTCACCAACCCCACTAGAAATAGGGAAATCTCTTTGGAGGTAGAGGTGAGTCAACCTCTAATTTCACCTTTTACTGATTGCCCAAATGTAAATAAGTTTTTCTTTCACTTATCGGGCTTTGGCTTTAGGATCTACACCTCCTCCTTTGTAACCACTTCCACCTCCTCTTTCTCCATCTTCTTCATCAGCCATGGCCAGCATTTTCTTCGGTCTCTCACCTCTCTCTACTGGAACCAAAGTAACTATAGATATGCCTCCTCCTTTTGCACCTCTTTTCATTGAATCCATTACCACACTTGTGGTTGTTCCCACTCCACCAGTGAGTCTTCCTCCACCTACAAGTGTGACCCTAACTCCTGTAATAGTAGCAAATTCTTCTGGCATGCCTCAATGGTTGCTTGATCAGACTCGAGGAAGAGGAAGGTGGTAGTTCCCCTACCAGCCTTTGATTTCAGTTCACTCAAGGCTTCTCCTGCTAAATCAGCCAAGAAACCCAAAATAGTTTCAAGGGTTTTAGTGGATGCTACGGGGCACAAATTTGTAGAGATTGCCACTCCCGTAGCTGACAAGACTAGAGAGGACATAATGTCCTTTGACTATCAGATAACCAGGGTCGATCTAGGGAAGGTGATGGCAGAAGGAGCACAACAAGATGCATGGGATGCTATGAACGTGTTGTGTCAAAAATTAAAAGAAACAAAGGAAAGTAGGGATGAACTTAAAGAGAAAGTGGAGCAGTTGACTGAAGTGTTACTCAAGCTCTCAAAGCCTCTTGAGTCAACACCATCATCCTCTACTCCTATCGGGTTCGATTTCTCATCGGTACCCATGATTGAGAAGATTAATGAAAAGGGGAGAGCGGTTGACAAATGGACCCAAACTCCTACAAGGAGAATAATTCATCAAAGATACTATGGAAGTCTATCAATCTTTGGAAGATATAAAGAAAGATGGAGAGAAAATGGACGATGAGTTTTTCATCAGAAATCGGGAACCTAGAATTGACTTTTGAAGCTCTCCAAACGCTGAAATAGATTCCATCTCGTATCTTGGTTGAGGAGGGCATCATTCCACATGGGGATAAAAATTTCAGCTGACTAAAGCCATCAAATTCAGAATAAAGATTCTCAACGAATCTTGCAGAAAATTGAGAGAATCAAGAGATCAATTGGTCGATGGCAAGAACGACTTAGAAGAAGAGTTGGTTAAAATCTATGTGAAAGTGTTGAGTGAAGGCTCGGGTATCTTACCTGTTGATGATCTTTACAAACAGATCCAAGAATTAATTCAGCATGAACCAACTTATGGGTTCGGCATGGAAATCATTGACAGGTTTGTGAAAATCGAACATTCTTTGGAGACCCTGAGGAAACTCAACAAGAGATTGAAAAAGCTTCCTGGTAATGCTAGTGATACTCAGGAAACATGTGAAGTTCTGAGTGATCATTCCACCGTACCTGACGAGAACGAGATGTAGGGTATAATCCAAAAATTCCAAGAGTTTCGGACAAGCAAGGCTTTTTAGAGGAAGATAAAGATGATGATATAGAATAAGCACAATGTGACATGTCATTTCAATCTTGAAATTGACATGTCTTTTTCATTTCTATTTCGTCATATAGGAAGCAAATTTTGACTTGGTCTCCTGCGTGAGAGTCAAGAAAAATAGGACTCTCTTTTAAAAAGACTATTTTCTAGGATTTATCCTATTTTCTCTCAACGCCTTTTATTATAAATAAGGGATGCTTATGCATTCCAAAGGGTTGAGATTTTTGGAATATTGAGAACTATTGTGAAGAAGAAAAACTTTGTGTTTTCTTTTAATCATTTGAGGAATAGAAATCGATGTTATTTTTGCAAACTTTGTGTTGTGAGATTCATCTCTCTTAAGATATTGTTCTTATGTTCAGGATCTTAAGCTATTCTTTGTTTAGCATTCTCAATCATTTTAATCATTTCAAACATTACATTACATTTGTTATCTAGAACTCGTATGATTATTTCGTGATCTGTGTTTTCTCAAAAGAAAATATGTTCCCATCATTTCCTTTCCATTGTGTATTCTTTTTTGATCCATTCCATTTCGAACAGCAACATCTTTACCTATTGTGGATATGGATTTTGGGATTTTATCCCAACCCCAATGGTTAGATTAATGTGAATATTGTACATATTATTTTTGCTATGTTTTAGATTAGTAATAAACAGGCAGCCTCACCTATCTTTGAGGAGGGATTTAATCCCATGTACTATGGTTGAACCTCATATTTTGGCGTGACAAAATATCCAACCAACAGACACTAACCAAGATCCTAGAACTCTTATCTAGCTCGAGAAAGCCACCTAAGGCTCATCCTTTTCTCTATTTGGGCTCTACAAATCGATCCACCTCGTGCTCGTTCTCTCTCCTCACACCTAAGCATCATCAAGCTTTATGTTTTTGGTTAAGCCACCTTGGGCTTGGACCCTCACCCCACTATCTCCTAGATTTATTGATCCCCATGTCGATCCCTTCACCGCATCAGCTCTATGTCATCTCCATTCCATATCATCAAATCCTTGTCTCGACGTTCCTTGTTGGACCCTTGGCGAGCCCAAATCAAGCATCCCTTTCTACCCGATTTGGTTCCTCAAACCCATGCTCACACTCCCACCAAGCTTCCAACCCTTATCAGCCCTAGCCCTTGCTCGTCGTTCAAGCTCAACCTCAAGTCTGTTTGCATTGTGTTAGCCTTTCTATATTTACATCTCTCTGAAGACCATAACTCCTTAGTATTGACCCCATGTATCTCACTCTTCATGTTGAGTTCCCTTTTAGATCGTTGAGCTCCCTCATATGACTTGTCTTTGTTCATCCCTTCATGAAAAAATCCTACTCACAAATCCTCCTAGCTTAGCCTACCCCATGCATTCAAACCAAGCTCGGAATTAACTTGACCCTTTCTCATCTAGCCAATCCATAGACCCCAACCAATCCCTTCCTAGTGTGATCCCTTCCTTGCATATCCTTAGTGTTTTAGGTTGTTTCCCCTCCTTTCCCCTTTTTGATTTAACATTTAAACTTAATTAAATTATTTCTTTAATATGTATCTAGTTTCCTTAGCTTTTGAATATTATTTGATTAATAAAGTTTCTTGGAAACTATTTTTGAAGGAAATAGTTTTTAAAATCAAATTAGACTAATTTAGGTAACTCGGGAAAACTCTAAACTAGGATTATTGGGTGTTTTTTTCTAACATGTTTTTGCAAGATATTGTGAAGGAAAAATGTTGTTTTGGAGGCTTTTTTAGCATTTTGGGAGGTCTTTTACATTGCGGAGGCCATTTTGTAACCTTTTTGTGCTCTTATTATTGCTTTTGGGTTTGTGAGTGCGTCCACCATAACCTTATGGAAAAGGAGCCCCAAGCTGCGGCATGAGACACTTTTTCACACACGGGACCTTGTTTTTCCCATTCAATCTTTTTTTCAACTTTATTGTGCTAGTTATGGTGTTATTTCATTTGAATTTGACTAAAAAATTTTGTGGTCTCCACACTTGAGCAGTTTTTTTCCAATCGCAAGGTGAGTGGTCAATTATTTCACGTCGCACAAATACATCCGATTATAACCAATGCACTAATTATAAAGTGTCATAAATATGGGGTTAAATAATGCTCTAGGGTGTTGTAATCACATTTAGACACATCTTTGGCCGAGTCGATGTATTACAACATTGAGTGTATTCTTGCACCCATATTTTCTCACATTCCACATATGCATTTTTGTCTTATTACGACATCCATCCGAGTGTGTATTTGTCACTCATGAATCTTTTACACTTATTACTATTATTTTACAATGCACAATAGAATAATTACTTCATAGACTTATGTTTTGTAGGAAAAATCACATTACAACCTCTGCCAATTCTACTTGGTAGGGATAATTATGCATCATGGTTTTGAGCATAACATGTTTTCTCATTAAGCAAGGCCTTCATCCATATTTTTATGGACAAGTACCTACCCCTAGTGATCCATAACATCTCAAAGACTGGCTTAACACTTTTGACATGGTTCTTGGTTACTTGTTGATGTACATTTTCATACATCTCCACCATCATTTGGTGTACATAGAGTGTCCTTACACTATTTTCAACATTCTTCTATCCTTATTTATAGGCCCTTCGGATATTTCAGTTGTTACTCCTTTTAATATTTTTGTTTCCACACCCACTTGGTGGGAATTTGCCTTTTCATATTCCCCGATGATGAGTATTGTTCATCTAGTTATGATGACATGAGTATTGATAAGGATACATCTCCTCCCTCTTTTAATCACCTTTCGAGAGAATGATGAATCTCATCCTTACTCTCCCACCTTTAAAGATCCATTAGACACCAAGTAGATGTGTTCATAGATCCATGGTATCTAACTACTTTCATTGCATTTGTCTCCATTACATAGTCATTGTGTGAGGCATCTTATAATCCTAATTCTTATGTTGATGATATACTCCTATCATACATTTATCTTATTTTTGTCGAGTAACCCTTTTGGGACAAGTTTCGTTAGACCTTAGATGTATTTTTGTAGACCCTATGTGTGTTGCAGATAGGATGATGATCTTCCATTTATAGATCCTTCACACATTTGTACTTTAGAGGATTCCTTCACCTCCATTAGTGGGAGTGCCCCTTTTTGTATATCAGTTGTTTTACTATTTCAAATATCATCACTGATCCACATTTACTTATGTATCCTCATTCTTCAGTTGTGAGGTTTATTGTTCCTTCACTTCATATGGAAATTATTTCAGTGAATGATCCATACCCATCCTATGATAGTTATACTTCAATGGCATTACCTTTAGTTCTTGTGCACATGATTCGAAATTTTCATACCTATGCCACATTTTAGTTGTGAACCAACTTCAGAGTTCTTCATACTACTACATTATTTTCCTTCATGGAGTGGGCATACTTTCAAGTACACCTTTTATGTTCTTCCTAAGGGTAGAAACATTGTTCGATCTGAAGGATATTATTCATTATTTAGGTAGAATACCACATCAACGAAACTTTGTTAGGGTTGTGGCCTTCTATGCATCTCCTCATCTCCTCTTCTTATTTTTCTATAAATATTGTTGTTTGTACATGGGTGCCTTATCAGATCCTTTTATGTCGAGACCTATATGACACATATTTATTAAAAAATTTAAGGGATAATTTTATCTCTTGTAAGTGGATATTTTTTCCACTTTGGGTTTTCTTCCATTACTTGAGATCCTTATTATATATGGGTACCTCATTAAGTGTAGCTTCCAAGACCCATTTCTCTTTCTTCTTTCCATGCCTCATCCTAAGCTATGATGAAGGGGGTATTAGTGTGAGGGATATTTTCATCTTTTATTTATTAAATAGGTGAATTTCCCTCACCCATGGTGAGTCATCTCACTTAGGTGAGTCATAGGTCTTTAGATGAGTCATTAAGATTTATATGACATATGATAAATTCTATCATATAATTTTTCATATGTGTTAGTGTGTCATATGTCATATGGGAGTTACATTCCATTCTTGGATTATAACTCCCCTCTCCTATTTTGGGGTATGACAAGTCCATACATGGGAGTTACACAACACTCATATATGTACTTTTTATCTATGAGAATGAGTAGACATTTTTCTTGCATGCACAATTTCTTGGTGGTTAATTACTTGCTTATTACTTAGAGCTACTTCAAGTTTCCATTTGAGTCCAACTTCGTTGATGTGCATGCATTTCTCTTTGATCCTTGTGCTCACACTCTATTATAAAGACAAGACAAAGTGTGTCTATACACTTTGGTATATTTTCCTTTAAGAATGTAACTTCATTTCATACTTAAAGTGGGGGCAATGTAGACACTCAAGTTTAAAAATTATACTCTTTCACATTACTAGTATTGACATTTCTCTCTTTCTCAAACAAGTGCACTTTACCCATTCTCATCTGGTACATCTCTAGGTCTCTTGTCTAGCTTGCTTGATCATACATATTCATTTGTCAACAATTTCTAATAATTAAATACATGAAATCGTTTAAGAAATTTTGTTATTCATCTTCCAAACTTCACACTTCAAATTGTCTCTGTAGGTTCAAGAACATTCAATACGGGTAGGAAAATCCATGCGTTCCTAACCCTAGTGTACAATTTTTCCCTTGCTCACTTTGATCCCAAAAATTTACTTGCACATTATTCTTGGGTCATTTACTCCTTAGTCATCCTTTAAAACTAAAATCACCTCCAAGAGCATATATAAGCAAGTGAAACTCACTTCATTTAGGACCTAACACTCTTATGGACTCTTACTGCAAAATCTAACAAAAAGGCAACTAAAGTTCCATGTAGTCCTTAAATACCTCTAACATTCATTAGGGAAGCACCATCTACAAGTTTGAAGCTTACCATTCGGTCTAGGAGACTGGTTACCACATTTGTAAGAACTCAAAGGAACTCACTCAAGTAGATTTGCATGAGAGAAATTCAATTCAATATTTTTCAAAGGAAGGATGTTAAATCGGATTGCACTACAATAAAATATCACATGCTATGTGGAGAACAACATGTGGTTTGAGGCATCTTCGAAGCAAAGTGCTAATATCGGTAGTATTTGGGGTGTCCAACCCAAATATTGTTTATTTTATATGACTTATCATCTAGTGTTAGGGTTTTAAATATTGAGAAGAGAATCCAAAGCTCTCATAGTGTGATCAGCAGTGATTGATAGAGAGTGAAGAATATATTTAGACAAGTGAAAATTCCAAAAATGTTACAGATCATAGTTTTGAGCGGGGTTAATATTGTATAAATAGGTCAAGCTCATATGGACATTGTTGTTCCTATTTGATGCAGAGGTAGAACACCTACAATCCACTCACACAATTAGTTAGATCAAAAATCCCAAAATCAGCACTTTTTCAATTCAAGAAACTCACTTTTCTAGGCTTAGATTGCTCTCTTCCTTTCTCGAATTCCTCCTTAAACATCTAATTGGATTTATATTCTTGTTTTCCTCTATTCTTAGACTTCATTTAATTCCCAAACCACCATAAAATTGGCTCCAAAATAATCAAAATATCAAATATATTACTTTCTTGCAAAACTATCTTTAAGGCTTTTTAAAGTAAGTGCTCTTGGTGAGTTCATGAATAGAACAATCTAGGAATGCCCAAAACAAAACCTATACTTTTCCTAGTACCATGTATCTTGTTTGAGGTGTGGGATCAATTTTATACCTTAACTCTTTAATTAAGACTCATTTTCTTCACTCTCACCTTTCTAGACCTACTAGGCTCAACTAGCCCCCTGCTTGGTCATCTTTTCTCGAGACAATTTTTGATAAACTAATTCATTTAACAAACTATCACTTGTTTGGAACACCCATTCACCAATTCATCCATGTGTGGAATTCAAGGCCCATTCCTTCAGAATATATAGTTCAAAACTCACTATTCTAATTGTAATTAGGTCTCTTATGACTATTTAGTGGCTCTAGTAGTAAAATGTCAAGTAGATCATCTTATTAAGACATTCCCTTATAAATATTCTTATATTATGTGTTTATCCTCTTCAATTAGGTGTCATTCTTATAATATCAAGTCTTAACTCCCCTTAGTACTTACTCTTGCTTCAATATTCTCCCTTATCTTTTGTCAAATTATACCCCTATAATTATGTATGAGGATAACCATCAAATGAAAGAATTTAAAAACCTTTAAAGGATAAAAACTTGTCAAATATACTTTCTAATATCTTCAGGGCTCTAACTTGTAAATTTAGGGTTTTATCTCACCATAGAAACCCCAAGAACAATAAATTACTATAAACTTTAGGAGGGTTTTTAGTTGAACATGGGAAGAGAAATATTACCACCATAAATTTTTACTCACCTTTGATAGCTCTAAATACTTCCTTTATGTCCGTGTGAATGATCTTGAGTCTTTAAAACTAATAATAAATTAGTTATTTACCATTCACAAAGAATGAATTAAATACCTTTTGGTGCATGCTCTTGAAATAGTGGACCTTAAGTTTGTCAAAGACATTAAAAAAAAAGAACACTTAATGTTGGATCACAAATATCTTAGAAGATATATTGGTATTTGTGCATACCTTATGGGCTTATCTCGGGCACAATATTTCCTCCTATTGACCCTTTGTCATGTGTTTCACATGACTATGTGTGTTTTCCCGCACTAGAAACAAGGTATTTCTAAGTTCTGAAGAACCAACTTGATATAACTCACCTTAAAAAAATACATGAAAAATATCCTTTCCACTTGGTTATTGAACCTTTAGGTCTTCCTTCTAAATTGCAACTTACTTCCTCTTTGACTTGTTGCCTTCCAATGTTGGCAAATATGACTTGAATGATCTTCCATAGATTGCTACAGCTTTTAATACAATTTTCTCAAACTTATATCTACACATACAACAATGCAGTCACACACAAATCAATATAGATGAATAAAAAATATTTCCTTCCCTTCATAACATCCATCAATATTACATGCACCAGTTTCTAGGATCTTTACAATGCACAAAAATACTTGAAAACTATTACAAACATGTGTACATAAGAATTACTAGAACTTGCTTAGAGCTATACTTGATTCTCATTTAAATGGAATGATTTGGTTAGTTACATCCAAAGCTTAAATATGCCCTCAACTCTTCTTAACCAAGGTGTGGAGTCTCAAGTCACCTACACCCATGGTTTACATGCTCGAGTACATCATTAAAAGTTCTTTTAAATAAGAGTTCTCAAGGTTAGAAGTGTTAAATAACTTATTGTGACCTCCAACCACTAGAGTGACCTAGTATATAATTCTCAAGCCTCATTCCACCCTTTAAAAGCTTCATTTTTCTAATAAACACATTATAACTCCTATCCCAAACCAAAATGGCCTTCAAGATTCAAATATGCATTTTTGGAGGGAAAATGCAAAATTGGAATTTGTGAAGGACTTAAACTAGACTAACTACACTAATGACTTATTTATGACCTCATGAACCTACTAAAGAAGCCAAAATTGATTGTTACAATCTATATTTACATGTTAGGGAGGATGTTTCTATATCACTATGTATGCTCCTACCCGAAGAATCTTGAGTCATAGTTCCAATATTGAGGCACTCGTAGGTCTAGATCTCCACGTTCCATCATTCAGATCATACAAATCAGCCCAAAATCATTTGTAATCAGCTAAGTGTACTCAATCCCTTGTATTTATGATTTTTTATTGTATCGTGTACTTATGTTGCAAGTATTAATGTGTTATTCTAATATTGAATAGTTAATGTTGGAAGTTGATTAATCGAATAACCCCATGTAGATTTTATCCCATTCCTTTTTGGTTATGTGTACATCTTAATCAAATATAAAAAGGGTGAAAATACATTCCTTGTAACTCCTTACCCACTTATATGACCAAAAATGTTAGGAATTCATATGTTAGTGATCCACATGTGTATGTGTGTAAATAATAATTACATTGGTAATTATTATTATGTAAGAATGTAAGTTAGTAGATTAGTAGATAAGTTAGTATTTTGTTATTAGTTGTTATATAAAACAACAATAACAAAATTATATTTGGGGATGTGAGTTTCAACAAACTCACATAGGAGGTTTGAATTGTTATAGCCACCTCCTATATTTTAGGATGGCTATTTTCCTATTTATATGGTTGCTTTTTAATGTGAATTGTATTGGAAATATTGAAGATTATTCGTACAAGTCTCATTCTCTAATCTCTCTCTATGCAAATCTATTATATATTCATCATCTAGTATCGAGTGTGTAGGTCCAAGAAATGAATTTCTTCACCTCATTCCTTGCTTCCATTTTTTTTTTTGTTGATTGAATTCTCAACCTTGAGAAGAAAAGGACATGTGGACTACCAAGCAGGAAAGAGACTACAACAGAGTTTGAAATCGAGATCGACTCAAAACAATCACGTCTACATCCATATTATCTCTCAACATGCATCTAGTTTTTATTTTGGTAACATCGGCTCAAAATCTCGTGCACTTGTATTTTTATAGTAATTACAAGGTGATTTTAATAATTACCGTGATTCTATTTAATCGCCAATAATCCCCTTTGATTGCCATCGATCACTATGGTAAACAAGACAATGAGTCTATTTTCTACTTTCTCAAGTAAGTGTTTCTTTTTTTAATGGAGACACCAGTTGCACCAGTAGATAAATTTAATGGAGTCAAATTTCATACATGGAAAGTGAAGATTCAAATGCAACTGATGAATAAGAATATTTGGGGAATAGTTAGTGGCAAAGAAAAAGAGCTTGTAGATGCTAGCAAATTGTTAGAGTGGAAAAATAGAGATGATAAGGCCAAAGCCATAATAGGGATTGCAATGTCAAATTTTGAGCTTCATCGTGTAGATCTTTAAAATCCATCTAGAGAAATTCGGAAAATTTTAGATAAAACTTTTGGTGGAAAAGTTGTGAATGCTAAGTTATCTTTAAAGCTACAATGTTGGCATGGTGTCCTATTTGGTGTTGTAATTGATGAAAAACCACATTAATGAAAAAATGAATGATGTAGTATAATTTATGTAATTCTTACATGATGTTTCAGATGTTTATCATTGTTATAGAGGGATTCAATGGTGTGTGTTTGCTCTAGAAATCCTATACAAGTGCCTAAGAGGTGTATCTTGATAGTGTGAGCTTCTTGGATTATTGGGAAGCAAGTGGACATGATTTGATAGTTTTTGAGCACACACAATAGTAGTATAGTGTAGGTACATGTGGTTCACTTGATTACATGTGCTCATTCGAAAGGGTATGCTTACTTGGAGGTGTGACAGAGTGATTTGGATCTATATGAGCTCATGTAAGCATGAAATCAGGTATATCATGGAATATTAGGTATTTTTGGTTCATTTTAGAGGTTTCATGTTCAATTATTGCATTATTTCAGTTGATACTAGCTTCTACAGTGAAGATCTAGCATGCAAGCATATGTAATTCTTAGTGACTGGAGAGATTGGACTATGGTGCTATAGTTATTCTGATTGGATATGTTATAGGTAAGAATGATGATGATCTCTGAAAAATTTTAGGTGTCCATGTTGTGTATTTTGCTAGATATGACTGATTTTCTAAGATCGAGGTCAAAATCTAGTGCATTTCCAGTTCAAAGTGCAACTTTAGATGTTCGTTGTGAAAAAATTACTTTGCATGGGAAATTTTATATTTTATGGATGATTATAAGGTGATATTATAATGTTTCACAAAAATAATCAAGTCAGTTGATTCTCACATTGTTATGAACAAGTGTTAAGAAGGTAAAGTGGTCTAAAACCCTAGTTAAACCTTAGCAAGGAGTAGTTGGAATAAAATGAAGTATACTAACCAATTTTTGATTGATTCATCAAAATATATGATTGGTATTTTATAATACTCCTCATTATTTCCATAAATGTATGGTTTAGGTCATGGTGATATGTGGGCCCCACCTAAAAATATTAGTTTCTGGAGAAGAAGGTTTTATAACAAGATGGTCCAAAGGAGTAGCATGAAAAATTTATGGTGAATGATTATTGGGATATGTTATTGATTTCAATTGAGGGTTTAGAGAAATTTAATTCAATTTCATGATTTTTTGAGGTCTAAATATGTTGACTGGTCAAAAGGTAATTTTTGGGTCTCAAATAGCATGGCCCAAAGATAAAATGATCATAACTTGAGCTAAAAGTGAAGTTTTGAGATTATTAAAGTTTTTTTGGAAATTATATTCAGATATATTTCCATTTATATATGGATTTCCTCATGATGAGGTGATTTGATAGGGTTTATAGGTCATTCTTTGAGTGAAAATATTTTTGGTAGTTCAAGACAACACCTATTTTGGTAAAAGTTTGATGTTATTTGAAGAATTATATGGATTAGGTGATTCTTTCTATCATATCTAATATGAAGAGGGATGAATTTTTAATCTAATGAATCCATGTTGAGGTATTTAATGTATACAAAAATTATTTTATGTGCTAATATTTGGAAAAAGTTGTTTTTGTAGGTTGATATGGTGAAGGAAAATGTTGCTTTGGTTTGAAGTGAATTATGTTTCAAGACTTATAACTTGATTATAAGTATTCTACATGTTCTGCCATTTCTTTTGAGTTTTTACATGACATTTTTTTATGATGTTTAAGTGATTTGGTGATTAGATGAAGTTTATATGGTGTTGAAGGGTGCGAAAAAAATTGTTTTGAAAATTGTAAAGGAACTGGGCCCAAAAATAAAATAATTTGATTGGTTGATATTAATTGCAATCATGCATAAACATTTTATGATATTTTATTCATATGTAAATGGTTTTGGTTCATGAAAAATTATGGTATTAATGTTAGGGCATTTTTAAGAATGTGCCTATGGGATTTTGAGCCATTTTTGGCACATGTAATGAGGTTTTTGGCTAGGCCAACCTAGTTCAAGTAAATTTTGACTATTATATTTCATATTTTAAATGTTTCCTTAATGTATGGGTAAAAAATGGAGGAAAATGTTTTTCCTAAGTTTGAAATGTGAAGAAGCATATAAAAGCATGTTTTTTGGTGCTTTTTGGAATAAATTGAGTGTGTGTAGGGTGTGTGCAAGAAGTTCGACCTATGTGAGTGATTTTTTAGGTTTTGAATCATGATTTGATATCATATCAAGGTTTTGATACGTTTAGGAAGATCAAAAATCATGTGTGTAAGATTTTGAAGCTTTGATAAGTGAAGAAAGAGTTAGATTGTGCAAGTTGAAGACCTAGGGTTTGAGAAAGGGTTTGAAAGAGTTTGGAGTTGAATCTTTGGATCACTATCAACTATGGTATCAACATATTTTTAGTGGTCATTCTTCATAAAAATCTTTTGTGATGATTCATATTCATACAAGTCTCTTTTTGTGTGTAATATCAATAAGGGTTTAGGGGTTGGTTCTCCTTGTGGGGTTGGTGCCTCACTAAAGAAATCTATTATGATGTGTAATATTCACTTGATTATTTGTTGTGTGTAATATAAAAAAATAGTGGGTTTTCTTCCCTTGAGGGTTTCCCACTTATATCTTGTGTTTTGTGTTGTCTCTCTTTCTCATGGTTTATAACATGTATGGTATTTGATTGTGTGCACACATTAATGGATGGTTAAGTGATTATGTGTTTTGAATAAGTAATCTAAAATATGATTTGAATTTTTATAAGGATTGATTCACCCCCCTCTTTTTGTGCTTCCAAAATTGGTATTAGATTTGGTCCTTTTGGAGAAGTTTGACAACTTGAAAGGAGATCCTAAAGAACAAAATGGCAAGTGTTAGAGTTACATAGGAAAAGGCACCAATGTTTGATGGAACAAACTATGCTTTTTGGAGTGTAAGGATGAGGACCTACATTATGTCACAAGGATTTTATGTTTAGAAGACTGTGGTAGATGGCTATACTCCTCCTGCCACTCCTATTACTGATAAAGCTAGACAAGGATGCATATG
Source organism: Taxus wallichiana var. yunnanensis (assembly GCA_018340775.1). Classification (NCBI taxonomy): domain Eukaryota; kingdom Viridiplantae; phylum Streptophyta; class Pinopsida; order Cupressales; family Taxaceae; genus Taxus; species Taxus wallichiana. Next base: position 186,748,030 of record CM031235.1, read on the forward strand.
AACACAATTCTAAGGCCTTTAATGCTATCATTTAGGGTCTTGGAGAATCTGAGTTGGGAAAGGTAATGTACTACAAATCAGCAAAGGAAGCATGGGATAAATTGCAAGTCTTATATGAAGGTGACTCAAAGGTAAGATTGCTAAAATTCAAACCTTTAGAAATCAGTTTGAATCTCTTAAGATGAATGATGAAGAGTCCATTGTTACATATCTACTTAGGGTTGAAAAAATTGTCAATAGCATGAAAGGATTAGGAGAAGAAGTAAAATAAGAAATGGTTGTTCAAAAGGTTCTAAGGTCACTAACTCCAAAATTTGATTCCAAAGTATCTGCCATAGAAGAAGCAAAATATTTGACTACTTTGAAGATGGATGATTTGCATGGTACTTTGATTGCTTATGAGATGAGAGTAGGTGATCCCAAACCAGCCAAGAAAGAGGTTGCATTCAAATATGAAATGAAGACTAAAAGTAATAAAGTGAAAGATGATGAATTTACTCTTGAGATTGAAGATGAAGATCTCTTTTCTATGATGGCTAGAAGATTGAAACTTGGATCTGGTAGGTACAAAGGTAAGATTCCTTACAAATTTTTCAAATGTGGTAAGATAGGACATTTTGTTGTTAATTTTCCTCATAGGAATAAGAAGGAAGATCATGATGAACATGAGCATGATAGTGATCATGAAAACAAGCACAAAAATATGATAAGAGAAAGAAAATCTTTAAGAAGGTTGATTACAAAAATGATTAAAAAAGATTTTTATACAAATGAAAATGATGAATATTTTAAGCTAGTAGTGGAGTTTCAGATTTTGAATTTGAATCAGATTGTGAGAACATTGGAAATGAGGCATTATTCATGACTAAAGAAGCTATGAGGTATTCTAATGATGAATCTTATTTGTTAGGATATTTTATTTCAGGTTATTGTAGCTATTCTACTGAAGATGATGAGAAAGATAAAGTTTAAAGGCATTCAAGAGAAGTTAAAACATGTTGAGAAAGAAAATCAAAAGCTGAGTTTGTAGATCAAGGAATATGGGAATCACTTTCATGAGCTAGAAGAACAACATGTGTTTGAATCTTCTAAGCAAAGTGATTCAATCAAATTGTTAGAAGAAAAGGTAAATTATCTTGTTGTAAATTTTCAAGATAAAGAGAGTTTGTGTTCAAAATATGAAGAGGATATAGAGTTTCTAAGGGCTGAGCTACTAGAGGCTAGCAAGAAGACTATGTCCTTTCAAAATTTTGAGAAAAGTGCAAAATACCTAGATGACCTACTTGGAAAACAAACAAAGAGCATATGATGATAGACTGGCTTGGGCTTCAAAGAGGAGTCTAAAGGAAAGGAAGTGAAGCAAGAAGACATTGGTTCAAGAAAAGAATCAGGTGAACCTATCACCAAGGAAGAGAATAAGGTGATACTCATGAAGGAAAATGTGAAACCAAGGCCTATTAGGCAGCCTAATGCCTCAAGGTATGAGAGAAATTTCAATGGTTATTTTTATAATTGTAAAGCATTTGGTCATAGGGATAAAGAGTGTAGGATATATTCAAGAAGTACACAGCCTTGGAAGATAATAGAAGTGAATATACAAAGTATGTTATATGCTACAAGTGCAATAAGATAGGTCATGTTGCTAGACTTTGCTTGAATAATCCACCTAGATATGTTGATGGTTTCAAGAGGAAGAATTCAATAGTATGTTACAGATGTAACAAGGTTGGTCATGTTGCAAGAAATTGTTATCAATCCTTTTCAGGTCATGACAAGAATTCTCAAGGTCCTAAAGAGAAAAGAAGTAGGTTTTAGTGGCCTAGAGTGCAAGGTAATGGTCCTAGAAGGACTTGGGGACCTAGAAGAGACCTTGGTGTCTCATCAAGAGATGGAAATGATGCAATAAAAGGGAAAAACATAGTGCTTTGATCAGATAAGGGAGGATGAAGGAGTTTTACAGGTTCCCAAGAAGGCTTGGGACCTCTTCAAGACCTTCTTTTAGGTATCCTTGGATCAAATATACCTTCACTATGCTTCTTAAAGGTATATCAATGCAAATGAAGCATCTAGGCAAGGGGAGTAGTCATATCATTATGTGTCATCTCTAAAAAATCAAGGTATGTCTAGTGTTTTCTCCTCACAGTCTTGTTTTGGCTCATAATGATGGTTTTTGTGCAAATATCTTGTCAATTTGTCTTGCATCCTTGTGTTGCACATGTTGAGTAGCTTACATGGTCTAAGTATGAGGTATCAAGTTGTATGGTTCATCTGTGGTGAGTTGTATATGATCTAGTGTCATCTTGGCATGTCTAATGAGAGTCTAAATGGTTTCATTGGTCTTAAGTATCTTGCTCATGTCATTTGTGTGCAAATATTTCTTTGTATCTACAAGGCACATTCTGTGAAAGTCTGCCTTTGTCTTGTTTGAGTTCTTAAGAGGTTATGTGGAGTTATCATGGGCTATAAGTGGTCAAGATTTAATATATGTGTTATAGATTCATTCATTTGTGTGAAGTCACAAGATTTTTCATTACATTGGAAAATGGGTGTCTTGTAATCATTATCAGTGTTGCATAGTATTAGTTCTTAGGTGTATGTGCATGGTTATAATTCTAAGGTGTTAAGCTGTTTTGTGCCTCTATAATGGAGTTTCTTAGGCATCTAAAATAAGATTTTTAGATATCCTATATAATATTATGAAGATGAAAAATTGTCAACTTGATCAATGCTTATGAAAGAAAAATGCTCCTATGACTCAAGTTGCAAAATGAGGGTTTTACAAGTAGAATGGAATGTTAAAGGTATGTGATTTGATTTTTCATGGTCAATATTCATTTGAAGCAGTTTTATACATGATTATAGATGTGTTTCTAAGGTGTGGTCACTAGTATGGGTAAAATATGTAAATTATGACAAAAATTCCACCTCACTGTCCTTGATCGAGTTTACATATTCCCTAAAAGTGATAGGTGGGAAAACTCATTTTGAAGGCTCAAATGATGAAAAATTTGTCTAAAATTTTGGGAAAATCATCTAGATTCATGGGGCTAGAGGAGATATAAGTTTAAGCCTCGTGTATGTGTTCATCTCCATATATGCATGCAAGAGTTGGATTTTTAGTTCACAATAAAGAGGGCTATTTGTGAAGAGGGTTTTTTTATAAAACCCTAACTTTTAGATATTTCAAAAGATGATAAGGTATTTTAATGGCTTAATTGTAGTGTAAGGAAGGATTTTATGGAACTCAAAGTGCTATACATGTTTCAAACTTGGTGTGAGGAAGATTTGATGGCATCTCACAACAACTCATGCTAAAATTGTTTGTGATAGTATAGTGGTAGGGTTAAAGGTTTCATAGGTGAGTATGTTGATGTTTCATGATTCCTTTGTGAAGTTAATTTTCTAAGGTAACCTTGAGATATTTCAAATGGTTTGGAAGTGAATTAACTAATGATCTCAGTTGATAAGGGCTTGTAAAGGCTTCTTGTTGCTCCTAGTGGAAATTTAAGACCTATAGGTCTAGAGGGAAGAGTTGTGTGATTGCAGAGGTATGATATGTTTCTTCAAAACTAAATACTTGTTTGAAAGGTATGTTTCAGTCACATATTCATGATTAGCTTTAATGGTGAATGGAGAAATGATCTTAGGAGACTAGAAGGCATGAAAAACTATTTTTCTCAAAATTAGCACTCTACAGGCCTGTAAGGCTTGCTCTTGCATGGTGTCGGTTGGAATAAAGTGGAAAAGATGTTTTCTCAAATGTTTGTTTGAGTTCTAAATGATGTACATGTATGGTCTAGTTAAAGTGCATATGAGATAAAATGATCATGTTTTCAGCCTAATAGTGGTTATTTTCTTCATAAGATGATATTCAGTATCTTTAAAGTCTGGTATGGAATAGAAGACTAATGTATGTAATGGAGTTGTAATTTTACCATAAATATTAGGGTTAACATGTTTTGGATCTATAAGATTCATAGTGTAAGGATTTAGAAGCATAATGTCACTTTATTACTCTCGAAATGAAGTCATTTTTGGATATACTAATATGATGTATGCTCTGCTTTCAAGTTGTGATGAAATGTTGTTTAACAAGAAGATATGTTATTCAAGTGTGTATGGGATCTCTAAGACATAGGGAGTGTTTGATTTATCTCTCATGGATTTCAATGGTGATCTCTAGATCACTCAATGTGAGAGAATGAGGTTTGTTTCTTATCCATTCTTATGATGATATGAAATGGATTATGTCATTCATATATGGCTATGAAGGCTTAGTGAAAATGTGTTCGGGACCTTGACAAAGTTGTAAAGGTATTTACAAGACTTGATAGCATACTAGTTGATCAATTTATGTGCCTATGAGCTAGAAGTAGTTGCTTTGAGCCGGGGGTATCAATCTTCCAAAATATATTTTGAGTAAGGTTGTGGTGAGCTTTAAATTGATAAACATTTTTTCTATAAGGATTGTTGTGGTGTCATAGTATTGTGATTTAGGAAACAAGGGATAAATTATGTGGAACAATCCCTCAGAATTACAAGTGAGTAAGAAACTAATATGCAAAAATATTATAGATCTCAAATGTTATAATCTTGAATGATTTCCAAATTCATCAAAAGTGCATAGTAAAAATAACACAACACAAAGAGGCATTATTTAACATGGTTCACCCAATTTGGGCTACATCCACCAAGAATCACTTGCTTAGATTTTTGACAAGCCACTTCTCTCTCAATACTGATACCCAAATATTTTGAGCTATGCTTAACAAAATCTAGAAAATTCACACCTGAATTCATACACATCCACAATGTTACATTAACCCTACCGTATGCACAAAACCACATAAGTAGACTTTCTTAAGCAATTTTACAAAACCATTACTTAGAAAGTATCAAAACCATGGGCCAAAACTCTCCCATAAACCTATGGGTCAAAAATCACGCCCATATGAAAAAGAACGTTTCCCGATATAGGTAAAGAACATTTCCGATATATTAGGAACATTTCATGAGCCAAGAACCCCGATGATAATACATGAAGAGTGTACAAGTTTTTGGTGTACATTCTTGACACATGTTAAACACATGAAAGTAGGCTCTAAACAACATAACATATTAGGATCTTAGCTTAATGCTCTTAAGTATGGAAGTATGAAGATGTATTGTATTGCATGTTTTAGGCCTAGAAATGATGCTTATTTATCAATAATAGAGTTAAATTGATTTTGTGTGCTTTGTTATGACATTTTGGCATGTTTGAGAATTGAATGACTCGGATATCTACTGTTACAATACCCTTAAGAAGGCTAAAACAAGGTTGAAGGAGAAATTTGATGTTTTACATGCCTAGAGGATGGAAAATTAAGTTTTTTCCCCTTGCAAGGTGAGATATTATTTATTTCATTCTTTTCTAATGGTTTTTAGATGTTGGTAGTGCTTATTCCAGGGGAAACATGGTGCTTGCATGCCTAAAATGAAGGCAAGAATCGAGTTTTGGGAAAAATCAAGAAAATGGAGCAAATTGAGACCTTTGGTTGATGTTTCTAACCAAAGCATAGATGTATGAAGCTAAATAAGGTAAAGAAGGTGAGCTACATGTATGCCTTTGTCATTAATGCAAAAGGGAGGAGAATTTCAAGGTGTTTTCCATTAATGAAAAGGGGAAGATTGTTGACATGGTGTCTAATAGGTGTTTCCATTGATGTAAAACCACATTAATGACAAAATGAATGATGTAGGATAATTTTATGATAATTTATGTGATGCTTAACATGATGTTTTGAGATGTTTATCAGCTTGTATTACGGTGGGATTGAGTGAGTGTGTGTGCTTGCTTTCAAGCCTATACAAGTGCCTAGGAGGTGTAGCTTGACAGTGTAAGCTTCTTAGATTCTTTGGAATCATGTGGAAATTATGTCTAGTATGATTTGAGAGTATCTTTAGCACTCATGAAAGTGGCATGGTATAGGTACAGGTGGTTCACTTGATTACATGTGCTCATTGGTAGCAAGGTATGCTTGCTTAGAGGTGTGACAAAGTGATTTGGAGTTATATGAGCTCATGGAAGCATGAAATCAGGTATATCATGGAATATGAGGTATTTTGGGTCATTTACAGAGGTTTCAAGTTTATTATTTCACTATTTCAATTGATATTAGTTTCTCACAATGAGAGATCTAATATGTAAATATAGGTAAGCATTAGTATGGAGAGATTGGGATATGGTGTTATCATTATGATGATTGGAGATGTTATAGGGATGAGTGATGAAGCTCTTAAAAAAAAAAAAGGTTTTCATGATGTTTATTTTGTCAAATATGATTGATTTTGTGAGACAAGGTCCAAACTGCATTGAAATTCAAGCTAAAACTTCAAATGCTCATTGTGAACAATGTGATTTGTATAGGACCTTGTGGATTTGAAGGATTATTTTAAGGTGATTTTATAAGGTTTCACAAAAATAATGAGGTTTTTGATCGTCATGTTTTTATGAACGATGTTAAGAAGGTAAAGTGGTTTAAAACCCTAGTTAAACCCTAACGAGGAGCAACTAGAAGAAAATGATGTATACTGACCCATTTTGATTGATTCGTCAAAAGTGATGATTGGATGTTGTAGAGGAATCCTAAATATTTCCATAAATGTATGGTTGAGGTCATGGTGATATGTGGGCCCTACCTAAAAATATAAGTTTCTAGAGAAGAAGGTTTTAGGAAAGATGAAAAAGGAGTGGTGCAAAATTATGATTACATGGAGATGTTATTTATTTACATGGATTTTTTAGAGAAATTTCATTCAGTTTCATGATGTTTTGAGCTCCAAATAGGTTGACTGGTCAAAAGGTAGTTTTGGGGTCTCAAATAGCAAGGTCGATAAATAAGCATAAGTTGAGCTACAATTGAATTTTGAGATAATTTAAGTTGTGTTGGAAATTATATTCATATATATTTCCATTTATATATGGATTTCCTCATGATTAGGTGATTTTATAGGGTTTCCAATTCAATCTTTGAGAAATAACATATTTGGCAGTTCAAGACAGAAAGTTTGTTTTGGTAAACGTTTGATGTTGTTTGAAGCATAAGATGGATTAAGTGATGTTTTATATCACCTGTAATGTGAAGAGGGATGAATTTGGCATCAATGAATCCATTTAGAGGTCTTTAATGTATGTATAAATGATTTTATGAGCTAATCTTTGGAAACAACATTTTTGGTAGGTTGATATGGTGAAGGAAAATGTTGTTGTGGTTTGAAGTGAAGGATGTTTCATGAATTATAAATTGCTTAGAATTTTTATAAATGTTATGAAATTTATTATTATTGGTTATATAATATTATTTTATCATGTTGAAGTGATTTTGTGATTAGATGAAGTTTCGAGGTCTTTGAAGTGTGCGAAAAACAACTATTTTGAAAATTGTAAAGGAACTCGGCCCGATAAATGAAATAATTTGATTAGTTGACATTAATTTCGACCATGTATAAATTTTAAATTATATTTTATTCATATTTAAATGGTTTTGGGTCATGAAAAATTATGATATTAATGTTAGGGCATTTTTAAGAATATGCTTATGGGGTTTTAGCCATTTTGGCACATGTAATGAGGTTTTAGTTACGCCAACCTAATTGGGTCACTTTTGACTGTTGTATTTAATATTTTAAATTTTCCTTTATGTATGGGTCGAAAAAATGGAGGGAAAAGGTCGTGCCTAAGTTTTAAATGTGAAGAATCATATAAAAGCATGTTTTTTGGTGTTTTTTTGGAATAAGTTGAGTGTGTGTAAGGTGTGTGCAAGAAGTGTGACCTAGGTGGGTAATGTTTTCAGATGTTGAAGCATGATTTTATATCATATCAAGGATTTTAAATATTGAATAATATCAGCAATCATGTGTGCAATATTTTGAAGCTTTGAGAAGTGAAGAAAGAGTTAGATTATGTAAGTTGAAGACCTAGGGTTTGAGAAAGGATTTGGAAGAGTTTGGAGTTGAATCTTTGGATCACTATCAGCTGTGGTATCAACATATTTTTAGTGGTAATTATTCATAAAAATATTGTGTGATGATTCATATTCATGCAAGTCTCTTATTGTGTGTAATATCAACAAGGGTTTAGGGGTTGGTGCTCCTTGTGGGGTTGGTGCCTCACTAAAGAAATCTCTTGTGATGTGTAATATTCACTTGAGTATTTGTTGTGTGTAATATCAAAAAAAATTTAGTGGGTTTTCTTCCCCTTAAGGTTTTCCCACTTATATTTTGTGTTTTGTGTTGTCTCTTTTGCTCATGGTTTATAACATGTATGGTATTTGATTGTGTGCACACATTAATGGATGGTTAAGTGATTATGTGTTTTTAATAAGTAATTTGAAATATGATTTGAATTTTTTTATAAGGATTGATTCACCCTCCCTCTCATTCCATTGTGCTTCCAACATACAATTGTTCAAATTTAAGATGAATGATGGTATAAGCATGTCAAGTCACATAAATGAATTGAGGTCTCTTATGAGACAATTGGCAGAAGTGGAAGCAGAAGTTGACAAGGAAGATGCAAAATCTATCCTTTTGAATAGATTTCCTCCAAAGTATAGTGATTTTGTATTCACCCTCAGAAAAATTCCTACTCATACTTTAGACGATATGATATTTTCTCCTTTATCCGAAAAGAAGAGAACCCAATAAGATATAGAAGAAGAAACGAAAATGTATGTGAAAAAGAAATATAAAAATTCCTCTAAAAATGAAGGGGAGTTGAGTGTTTCTACTGCAAGAAAAAGGGACATACTTCCAAATATTATAGAAATAGAGCTAAAGATTTACTCAGTGGAAAACTTAAATCAAATGAAGCCAACATAATCACAGAAGAGGAAGAATCAGAGACAGAGGAAGAACCCATGAATGAATAATGCGACTATATTTCAGATGATTTTTGTTCTAAGAAGAACACTGGAGGATGGAGGAAAACAAATCTTGGAGGTGAATCAACAACCTCTCTTTGGTTTCCAATGATGGGGTCGCATCAATGTTTGGTGGCACATTTTGTTTTAGTTGTGTTTTTCTTCTAGTTATGTGTGGTGTGTTGCAGTTTGCAGTGTTCCTATTTTCAATAAGTGGAAATTTCACATTTAGGGGGGAACATGATCCAATGTTCCATTTCCAATTTTTAGTTTGTAATGTGTGAGTAGTTTTTCCTATGTTATTTCTGCAGTGAGATATTGATGAGGGCTTATAATAGTACTTGGCACATCATGATGTGATTGTAGGTAAACCACTTGAAAACCTTCATTTTTTGGTTTTTAGTAAACCACCACTTTTGGTTGTTGGTAAACCATATGAAAAACCATCACCTTTTTGGTTTGTGGTACTCCACTTTATAAAACCACCATTCTCGGTTTGTGGTTAATCGTATGTAAAACCATATGTCGGGTTTGTGATCATCTTGTGAAAATCACCTATTCATGAAAGCAGGTGCAAGTACAAAGATAAGTTTTCCCCATGTTCACACTAAGGGGGAATGTTATGAATTCATATGTTAGTGCTCCTCATGTGTATGTGTGTAAATAATAATTACATTGGTAATTATTATTACATAAGAATGTAATTTAGTATATTATTAGATAAGTTAGTATTTTGTTATTAGTTTTTATATAAAACAACAATAACAAAATTATATTTAACTGATTTGTAATGTGAATTTTATTGGAAGTATTGAAGATTATTCTTACAAGTCTCATTCTCGATCTCTCTCTCTCTACAAATCTATTTTATATTCATCGAGAGAAAAATATAGTAGGCCAAAATTAAATAACTCTAATGATCTTGGTTCTAATTGTTTAGGGGAAAAGTGGACACTAAATAAACCTTGTTGAAACTTATTAAGTACTCCCTTAATTTTTTTGTTTTAACACATCTGAGAAAAACACCATTTATGTTTATTTTGAAGAGGATTCCATCCATAAATACATAATGAATAACGTGAAACTTGAAATTTATTCTATTAGTTGTACTAAAACCTCTAGGAATCTCACCAATAATTAGATAATATACCATGTTTTGAAACTATTTTTACATATGCCTTTGCTTAAATTCTATTGATTGGAAAAATACTAGATCTTGAGAAGGCCATAGATCTTCATATAAGTGATGAAAAATATATCTTGGACTATGATTAGTTTTGTGGAACATATTTCCACATCAAAATCCATGATGTTGTGATCCAAGAAGAACTTTTTCACTTATTTATGAATTTATAATGTATTACTTGACACAAGAATGAGTGATGAAAACTCTAATTTTATTGTTGGACAATAGGTACTTGAACATGTTTAGAGCTATAAGTATAGAAAAAATAAATTCAATAAAATTATACCTTAGTTCATAATCATCAAGGGTTTAGATTTCAAAACCAATTGGATACTCCAAATCTCGATGGTTTTCTTGAGTTAATAATGCAACAATGTTATTTGTCGCTACAAATTCCTAGTGGATGAAATATTTTTCAAATTTTAGATTAACTAATGTGGGAGCTTCATCTATAGCCTAATTTACCTACTCAAAACTTATCCTACCTTCTGGTGTCCATTTGAAATCATTTTCTTTCTTTAATGTCAAGGTGATAGGTCTCACTAAATATGCAAAGTTAGTGATAAATTTCCTTACACATTTTATCTTACTAAGAAAGGACTAAAGTGACTTTTTGTGAGGGGAGATACAAGACCAAGATGGGTATGATTTTATCATGGTCTAAAAATAATCCACTCTTTGACACAACATGCCCCAAAATATTCCCTTCATAAACATCAAATGTGCACTTCTTTGGGTTAAGAGAAAACCTAAAATTTCTATGTGTGTTGAAAGTTTGTTCTAAATGATCCATATGATCTTATTGTTTCTTGGAGAAAATAGTGATGTCATCTAAATAAACTAAGATAATGTCATTTATCAAAATTCTAAAATCCAAATGCATGGCCCTCTTAAAAATAGCACTCTCATTAGACAAAACAAAAGGAATTTTACAATAGGTATATGTCCCCCACTTAGTGGTGAAGGTTTCTTTGTGATGATTAGATTCTTGTACAAGTATTTGTTTATAACCTAAAAAATCATCCAATGTTAGAACCTCTCATCCCATGTACTTATTTTAAATATTTGATCCATTGACGACAAGAGGTAGTGTTCTTTGAGGAAAGCCTTATTTAAGTCTCTAAAGTCCGCACATGTCATGATCTCACCATTATTCTTTCTCATAGGACTGGATTGTAAACCCAAGATGGATTCTTGATGGGGAAAATGATATTGGCATCATCTGATTTGGTAAATTATTTTCTCAAAAAGGATTCAAATTTGGGGTCGTTTACTCTCTATTTTAATCTCGTAGATTTAGCATTGTGAGACAAATCAATTTTATGTTGGGTATTTTTAGGATTATAGCCTTTAAGGTTCTTGTATGACCATGCAATAACATCATCATAACTTTGGCATAACTCCACACACACTTATTGTTCAAGAGTACATACCTTTCCCAATTTGGGTTGTTTTCCTCGAGATATGGCCACTTCATGATAGTCCTCATATTAGATATTCATGTTATTTCTTTCCCTTTGTATTCATCATCATATGTAAACACACCACCAATGTGAAAAATACCTAAGGAAACTTGTTTATTTTTAACTAGATGATCGATCATCATAACACTCTTACAATTTAGGTTGGAATTCTTGTGAAAATTGTACCTCTTACTTGATAAAGTTAACAATTTGTTTATCATTTTCAAAAATATTCCAATGGAATTCATTATCGGGACTTCTAGTTTGATAATCACTTCACATGTTAGTTTTAATCATTTCGAGATGTCTTTGTGAGGATCAAATTTTTCTCTAATGAATTCTATCATATTTTCCTTAACATTTTTTTCTCTTGGAATAGCTTATAGATTGATTTTTAAAAATATTATAAGACATCTCATGCTCTATGTTTTTAAACCCCGAGTAAGGATTCCTAGAAGAGCATTGAGATATTAGTTGGTGAATGAATAGTTCTATGTCTTAAAAATCATTAACCTTTTCAATCATTTCCTCCTAGAAATCGATGGTCCTTAGATCAAAGCTTCATATTTAGCTACATTATTTATGCAATTAAATTGAAGTATATGTGAAAAGAGAGCTTTATCCTTCTTATGTGAAACCAAAACAACTCCTTCACTTGGCACTATTTTTTAATTAGCATTATGGCTTTCCTTTCCTTTCTTATCCTTTGGATGACGGAATAATACAAACTATCCATTGTTGTCCATCGTCTCGATCAACCGTCTCATTCCATGAGCTTCCATGTGTCGACCATGTTGACACCAATTCTTCTGAAATTTTTTATTCTTAGATCTTTGACTACATATCCCAATCTAAGATCCCTTCCTATATTTATAAGAATAGTAGGATGTCCTTCCTTTAGTGCGCAATCCACTATGTTATCCTTGGAAACATTCTTTACAAATGTGGATTTGACAGTATCCTCCTTTGTTACCTCAAGTCTTCTAAATCTATTTGTGTTATCGAGAAGTCCACGATGGTATATGTGGTTGACACTTTAATGGCATATTTTTGCTAAGCCCATCCTTCACCTGGGCTATTACTGGCCTACTCTTAATCAAGACTGATGTGAGTATGTTAAGAAGTGTGTTAAACTCTAGTAGCATTCCAATCTTATTTGCATTCCCAGTCAGGCCTTACAGTCGGCTTAGGACCTTTGGCCCTTCTCATAATGGGGGTTTGACCTCATTAGCACCATCAATCCCCATTCTTCCTAGTGTCTTCATTCAATTATCACCACAACTAAGTATTTCACCAAATGGGTGGAATTCATTCTGCTCACCTCAACCAAAGCTAACCAAATCATCAACTTCATCTATCAACACATTATCTTTCATTTCGGCATCCATCATAAGCTCTTTATGGACAACAGAAAGTCCTTCAAGAAAAAATACCTTAAAAATTTTAGCAACACCTTTAACATCAAACTTAGCTTCTCTTCTCCTTATTATCCTCAAGCTAATGACCAAGTTGAGGCTTCTAATAAGACCTTGTGTAACATCCTTGCTAAGACTATCGATAAAGTGCTTTGTAATTGGAATCTTCATCTTCCCTTCGCTCTTTGGGACTAACAAAATAGAATCCACACCCCTACGGGTACTACTCCTATCTATCTCATCTATGGTTAGAAGCTTTCCTCCTGTCGAGGTTCATATTCCTTCCTGCATATTTTCCTAGATGAAATTATCTCTAACGAAGATTATCATGAGGAATGTCTAACACTTGAGTTGTTAGATGAATGTTGCCTTATTTCCCTTCAATTTGTCAATTCTACCAAGATCGAAGTAGTCGTGCTTCTGATAAGCACCTTAAACCTCACAAATTCAATGTTTGTGACCTTGTCCTTAAATAAAATCAGAACATCACTACTCTAGAGAGGAGCCAACATGGAAAGTTTTCCCCAATTTGGATTTGACCATACATCATCATGCATAAATATGGATCAAGGGCCTATCTTTTGGCCTCCCTTGATGGTAAAATAGAAACAAATCCTCTTGACACATTGTAGTTGTGACCATTCCATTGTTAGCATACCTACCAATGTGCACCTAGTAGTATCCATTATCATTCCTCCATCATTATCCTCTTCCATCTATTATCATAACGAATTGGAATTATGTGGTCTTTCGTCACCTTCCTAGTCAAGACCTTATATATGGACACCACGGCTCTGTCCATATCATTTTCCTTATGGATGCGTCCTCCCTCTTAGTGATAAATCCATTATCATTACCTTCATCACCCTCTTATCTACCTATTGGAACCACACAAAGGGTCAATAAGTGTCTCTTGTACATCTTCTCATCCCCTCCTAAGTGGTCTACTTAGTTATACTCAAAGCTCCTCCCCATGTCAAAATCACAGATGGTATCTATCATGTTATCTTATGTAAAAAAAAACAAATCCCTCAAAGGAAAATTGTTCATTTAAATAAAAATAATACAAATAGACCGATCCCTTGAATGAGTGCTATCATGTATATTTTATCTTGCTATCTAAAAAGAAAAATCAAAAGCAAAAAGTAGAACACTCCCTCAAAGGATGGCTACTCTCTTATATCATGGTAGCGAAGGCTTCACGATGAGACCAAAATATGTCTTATTATATCACCAAATAACACTCTTATTCTCTCTCTTAAAATAAAGCTTTCAAGTGAATTTAGATGTAGTTTTAATAACAGATAGCATATTTAAGGTAGAATATAGGATTTATCTTATCATCTCTTTAGAAATCTATTTGCAATCTAATTGTTGTTATTTCTTGATATTTCTTCTAAAGTTGGAATGCAATAGTGTGTAGAAAATAGGTCATAAGCAACTCTACTCCAAGTTCATAGATTGCAACTACCGAAAGTCTTCATGCGTTATGGAAATGCCCAGTGCAGTACGAAATTCTTCACGCAGCTACAAAACGTCCGGCTAGTGAAAGTTTTTTGTTTGTTCCAAATTAATGTAAAGGAGCACCAAACTATTCACCCCATCCTTTGCTTCCATGTCATCAGCAAAGAATACAGATCTAAACATATGTCAATCCAAATTCATGCATGTATGTGGCATTCCAAGAAGAATTGAAATTCATAGACTTAACACTCCTCCATTTTCTCTCCATGTTTCAAGGATGAGAAAATAGTGGAATAGTATTAAGAATGTTGAATAAGTACTCTCCCACTTTGTGTTCCTAGATTAAAGGGATGAGTTATAGAAATATTCTCCACGATAAGTGGGTTGTTGTAGTCAAGTTTGTTTAGTATTTATTGCTTTGAATAAATCCGCCCAAGAATAGGTAGTTAGTTCTTGGAGTGTGGACCAAGTAAACTAGGAGTAATGTCTATAAATACCTCTTCCATATATTTGGAAAGGGGGGAATATTTTGTAAATTAGTTTTGAATCAATACAAGTGCAGTTTTAAAAGTTAATTTTAGTTGTTCCAAATCCAAAGGGAAGAGAATGGCCAAAATACGCTCTTCCCAAGGAGGATTTTTGTGTTATTTATTAGCATAGTTTATTTTCTCGTAGATTTATTTCAATATTTTTAGTTGTTGTGTGTTTCTTTTTCATGAATGTTTAATTTCATTATGTTTTCTTAGGAAGAAGTTGTTAGTGCAAAATCACAAGCACCCACGGACGCACATCGAGGCTTCTAGGTTGATGTTCATGAATCCAATGTGATTGCACAACATGGAAACCTCTCTCCAAGCGTGGGACTTGTGGCGAGAGAGGAATCTCCGAGAGAAGGCTGGTTCTGCTCCTAAACTACCTGCCACAAGCTATTCCAGTGCAGGCAAGCTAATCTAATCCTAATCTAACCATGCCAAGGAGACAAAGAGAGAGAGAGAAGGGAAAAACAGCAAAAGCCTACACTAAAATGGTGATACACCAGAGAAGGAGGATGTTGAACATCTATCAAAACTACCATGGGACAAAGAGAGGTGAGCAATGGGAAGGATGGACAAATGCATCACAGGCCCAAGGATAGATTTCACACAGAAAATGTCTCAAAACTCCATGAACACAGCTCCAAACCTGCAATGAACATTTAGACATGCACAGATACCTGCAAATGAAGAGAGGCAAGGAGAGAACAAGCAAAAACGAGAGAGGATGGACAGATGCATCACAGAACACGTTTTGTTGCTCCAGAAGTTTGCACAGAACATCATTCCATTAGTAAAAGGCAAAAAATGCCATTACAGAGCAGGGAGGAGGCTCGAACTCCATTTTCAACCCTAGAGAAGAAAAGAAGGGAGGGCCGAGCCGAAAGAATGAACAACTTCTTTTTTTAAAAAAATGAGCCAAATCTGGCTTTTACATTGCATGGGTCGAGCCCAGGGGACAGAAAACGTGGGAAAACGTGCAAGCCCATTCCTCATTGACTGCAGATGCATTAAATCAGCATGGAGGATCTTACCAACCCATACCCTGTCACTTTGAGCGATTTTGGAGGAGAATGTGACCCATTTGTATTAATTTGGCCGCTAAAATGTCACTTCTAGCCGTGCAGAAGAAGAATGCGACCCATTAGCATTAAAACGGGTTGTTGAAAGGTCACTTCTGGCCATTACCACACGTCAGAGCCATTTCTCAATTTTTCTCTCTTTATACTACACCAAAACTCGATATTGATCCCAGAATCATGTAGAGCATCTCAACAGACTTTCCGTTGATATAAAAGCGTGGAAATCCGAGCTCTGGATCAAAAGATATGGCGTCCGAAGATTTAGGGCGCGGAGCAGATCAAAACGAATTTTAAAATTTTTCCCACTCTTCGCCATCGGGCGACACGTGGCACGTGCTGATTGGACGAGCAATTCTCTCTCCTCCATCTTTCGCGGGCTTTCTTTTTGAAATTGCTTGTGGGCCCCTTAAACTTGGACACGTGGCGCCATTTCATTGGTTGGTTCGGCCCAAGACTCGATAACTCGCCCCTTTGACCTTTTGACTTTTTCTCTGTGAGGACACGTGTCGATTTACGATTGGTCCTCGATCCTTCGGCTCCTTCGCGTACTTCACCTCCATTTGTCCCGGATGTCCCATTTGATTTTGGGCCCTTTGTGCTCATTTCGGCCGGTTCGGGCATTTCGCGTCCATTTGTCCCAGATGTCCCATTTGATTTTGGACCCTCTGGACTCATTTCGGCCGGTTCGGGCATTTCGCGTCCATTTGTCCCAGATGTCCCATTTGATTTTGGACCCTCTGGACTCATTTCGGCCGATTCGGCCGGTTCGCGCCTTTTTGGCCCGATTGTCCCATTTGATTTTGGGACCTGCCTCGGCCCTTTTTCTTGATTCGCACCTTTTTGGCCCGATTGTCCCATTTGCGTCCCTCTCAGCAGTTAGCCAATTTTTTCTCGGTCGAACCGGCATTTCGCGCCCGCCGCGTACTTTTGTCCCAGATGTCCCTGTTGCTTTGCGGGCTGTTTGTGCTTACTTCGGCCGAGCCGGCCGGTTCGGGCCTTTTTGTCCCAAATGTCCCGACTGCCCCTAGGACTAGGACTTAGTCATTTTTATGATTTTTTCCTGGATCAACCTACTTGCCTTCTGCAACCTTTTTTCACATTTTCTCAGAGCTTGCTCTTTTCCTCTCAGACAGGGAACTTAGAAAATATTTGAGGGGACTCTAGCAACATGATTTTTGGCCCCGAATCAATCAATTTTCCTGGGACTTGAATATTCTGATGCATGTTATCAAAATTACCCAGGGGGGTGAAATTTTGACAACGAAGTATTGTTGAATAAGATTTTATTTCTCCTTTGCATCTGACTTTAGACATTGCCTTGGTTATAATGACACCAACTTGTCTATGATTTGGTTAAATGTGGTAATAGAATGACCCGTCATTTTTGGTGTCATTATCGAGGATTATGGTGTTATTTGAAGACTCAAATTTTTCTAAATGAGTATTCTAGTGATAGTAGAATATCTCTTAGCAAGATTTGTGACGTGAGATTCTTATTCAATAGCTTCTTTGTAATTTCATTTCCTACAAATTTATTTTCTTGCAATTTATTTCTGCAAATTTATTTTCTGCAAATAGATTAAATTTTATTTTTGCAATTAGATTTAGAAACTTGATGGAGATTTCCAAAAGAAAACCCCTCATCAATAAAATGGAAACACCATTTCATATTATTCCATCAGACATGTGTTTATGCAATTATTTATTCTATTAAGAAATATTTCTATTATATTCATATTGATCATTTCAATATGATATTGTAGATTGTTGATAATATTGACTACCTTAATCAACATATGGATGAAAATTCATAATAGAAATATGCATTGTCATCAAATAAAACTCGTATCTAGTTCTATTTCCTATATACACAACAATTACAATGGCTAGTTACCCATGTATTTTGGTGTGATGGAATGGATACAATAGGAATCTGATGATAAGTTTTCTTAATCTTTATAAAAATTGTAAAATAATATATTTTTGTAGGTCTGAATTGATTTGGGTTTCCTATTCTAAAATATTTCTTGTTTGCATGTATTAGATTAAATACCAGTTCATGCATGCAAGAAATGAAAAAAAACTAACTTTGTGTAGGTTAATAGAGACAAATATTTATGTGGATTATTTGTGCAAGAAGATTGGGAGGAAAAATGTAAAAGAAATGGGGCATTGTAGAGGAGGTCAAAGAAAAGATTTAGCTGATTTAAGGAGTTTTATGTGAAAATAGTAACATTTTCCAGATGAAAACTGCTCACATTTCACAAAGAAGTAGCTCAAACTATTTATGGGTCTTATTCTACACAATCTAATATTTCCATATCATTTTGAATCACTCATTTTCATTAAGAAACAGCCAAGATATCATAGTTTTACTGCACACTACTCAAAAACAAAAATGTTGAAGACTATTTTGATAGTAGCGTTTTCTGATGCAAACTACTCGTAGTTCATATAAAAATAGCTCAAAAAAACATCAAGGTCTTTTTCTACATGATATGAGCTTTCCAAATCATTTTTAATCACTTATTTTTGCTCGAAATGACCAAGATATCGCAGTGATTTGAGTGCATTGGTAAAAAAAAAATGCTTGAAGATTGTTTTTTTATTATTACTTATTTTGAAAAGAAATTGTATGATGCATGCAAGGCTTATTCTAATACTCCTCATTTTCAGTCCCTGATTCATTCCATACTATCCTCTCTGTCTCATTTTTTGTTGAGATTTAATGAAACTCATTTTCCAACCACCTTTGAAACCACTAAAAATTCCTTCGATATTTTGTAGTCAATGTTAATCCTTCTCATGACTGTAGAAAAATACTAGCTCAACTAGTATATGTTAATTGAAATGCCAAGATACCATTCATATTTAGGTATCATACCCACAACCTCTCATAATAAACCATTCATTCCCAATAAATGAATAAGTCCCTGAACCATCCCATTTCCCAAAATAGTTAACCATTGTTTCTCAACTTCTTATTTGTCATGTACACCTCACTCTTCAAAGAAACAATTATAGCCAAATTTTTCTCCTATGCCAAACCATACCTCAAAAAAATGAAGTTTTTTTATATTTTTGTTATCTAATACATTAATATTTGTATTTCATTTGCTCACAATTTGGTGATAACATAAGCTTCTAAGCAGTTGCTTTGTTCAAAGCAAGTTCATCACTTCATGGAGAACTCATCATATGAGGATTCCAAGGGTTGATTGATTCTCTGCAAAAGAAGACATTTGTTTCAATGGTTGTATATTGTTCTCAGATCACAAAGGTTACATTTTGAAGGAGAAGTTGAAGATTGTAATCAGCTTTCTAAGTTGGTTAGATGCTACAGAAACTCTGGAAGATTGCTTCCTAATTTTCCATCATGTTGACATTTCTCAAAAGGATAGTGATTGGTTAGAAAACCAGTTTATTGGCTGGCCAATTACTAAAATAAAAAAAAAAGGAAAAAGAAAAAAATTACACTTCAAAGCCTTTCTTGGATTCATATGATTGTTTATCTTATGCCGACTTGGTTGATGAAATTATTTGCTACTGAAAAGTTCTATGTTGCAAAGGTCTTGAGTGATTCTCTGTAAAAGAAGACATTTGTTTCAAAGGTTGTATATTGTTCTACGATCATGAAGGTTACATTTTGAAGGAGAAGTTGAAGATTGTAATCATCTTTCTAAGCTAGTTAGATGCTACATAAACTCTCGGAAGATTTCTTCCTAATTTTACATCATGTTGAAATTTCTCAACGGGATAGTGATTGGTAAGAAAACCAGTTCTTGGTGGCCAATTAAAAAAAAAAAAAAAAAAAGAAAAAAATTACACTTCAAAGTCTTTCTTAGATTCATATGATTGTTTATCTTATGTCGACTTGGTTGATGAAATTATTTGCTGCTAAAAAGTTCTATGTTGTAAAGGCCTTGATCGATTCTCTCGCAAAAGAAGACATTTGTTTCAAAGGTTGTATATTGTTCTCTCGATCACGAAAGTTACATTTTGAAGAAGTTGAAGATTGTAATCAGCTTTCTAAGTTGGTTAGATGCTACATTAACTCGGAAGATTGCTTCCTAATATCCATCATGTTGACATTTCTCAAAAGGATAGTGATTGGTAAGAAAACCAATTTACTGGCTGGCCAATTACTAAAAAAAAAAAAAAAAAGGAAAAGAAAAAAATTACACTTCAAAGTCTTTCTTAGATTCATATGATTGTTTATCTTATGCCAACTTGGTTGATGAAATTATTTGCTACTGAAAATTTCTATGTTGCAAAGGCCTTGATTGTTAGGAATTATAATGTTCACATGTTTGTGAGTGATTTACCGAGAGGTAAATAGTAACAAGTTGATATTTACTGAAAGGTAAATAATAATGTTAGTTATTAACCGTATGGTTAATATGGTAAAGATTGTTAATATTATATTGTTAGAAATAACAATATAATATCACATATAGTTTTCTATTATATTGTATGTGAGTATAGTTGTTGAAATAACTCACGAATATAGGAGTATAGGAGATATTGTAGGATTGAGTGGTTTTAGGAGGTTCCATAATAATAAGAATTCCTCTTATATATATATATATATATATATATATATATATATATATATATATATGTAATGGTGTTAGAATGAAGATATCATAGAGAATTATTATTATCTTATGAGAACATTATTGTGTTATTTTCCCATGACAGTGCGAATCTAGCTCTATATTTGGTATCGAAGCGAGACCTAATGGTGTTCTAATAATTTTCCAAGGGGTGGTTGTAATCCTCCATTGCCCCTGTGGTTGGTGTCGTTATATTATTTATCTATGCATTTGTTTGTCTTTTGTTTTTAATCTGGATAGACGTCGCCATACATTTGAGTTCAAATTTTCTAAGATCAACAATCAGGTAGAAGTATAACAAAGATAAATTTGGAGATCTATTTTTGCACGAGAATATGAAATTTTGGTGATTATTGCAATTTACTGTCAGTTTTTTGATACATCTCCAGTAACAAAAGGTGTCTTTGTGCATATCTTTTAGAAACGGCTGCTCAATCCTGTGTAGGTGCCATTATATGTTTTTTTGGGGAATCACAATATTCATTACACAAGCGGCCAAGATATCTTCATTACTCGACCACATTTTCTGCGACACTGTTATTCTCCACATTGTTGTCAACATTAAGTTTGGTGGAACTATCAATCTTGATGAAATACGATCTGATTCAACACCTGCATTATTTTTTAGCTAGATGTATACAATTTCGAACGTGCTCAGAACCTACACATTGAGATCAATTCTTCAACATTGAGCAAAGTTTTGCAAGGAGTAGTGAATAGAAATCACAAAGAATTAAGTCCAAATTTGGTAGAAATGTGCAGATCGTGACCTTTTACAGTTTAGGCATGAAGAACAACTCCAAATTCAAGTAAAACTCAATCATGAACAGATTTTAGGTCAGGTGATGAAATCAAATTTTGTTGGTACCATTGCAGAGATATTGAAAGCACCTTTCCAACACATTTTTGGTTGATACACTTCAATGAAGCCGTGATTTTTGCAGCCATTTGTGATTGGCTATTTTTTTAATTTTTAGCAAAGACTATAGTTCAAAAAATTAATTTTACTATAGTTTTTGTTTAATAATTGCATTTTAAGGGCAATTATTACGTTTTTAGCCAAATTAATATTTTTCCGACACCATTTTTTGGGCCTTTGACATTTTTGGAATCCTCATTTCCTCCCAGTTCTAACGAGTGGTCACACGATAAATTTTCTCTTCATCGGAGCAATTTTTTAATCGTTGATCCAATTTTAATTCAAATTGGGCCTTTTTACGGGAAATTAAAACCTTAATAACTTTTTCTTGGTACCTCAAAATCGAGTGCCATTTTTGCAAAAGTGTTTGTTTTTCTATCCTCATTGCATTGATTTAAATTTTGTTGAAAAATACCTTTTTTAGCCTCATCATGTCAATGTCAAAAATTGTAAAAATTTGCCTTACGAACGCATTTTGATGTTGCCCGATGTCCGGAAAAATAAAGTGTTTCACATTACGGGAGGGAAGATATAATAAACAATGTGGAAATAGTTGAGCTTCATATCCAAATCAGGCTAAGTTAGCAGCATGTTATTGGAGGTTGGAGGTCAGACAACGACCTCTCGTCAAGTCGCCAATGACGGGGCCGCTTCTCTGATTTGATGGCATGTGTGTGATTTTTATTTAGAGTGGTGTGCCTTATATTAGTGTTCACTTGTTTGATTTCAACATTTCTATTTGGTGTGGTTTTTAGTGTGAATTGAAAAATAATAATAGAAGTTCATTCATGTTCACTGGTATGTGGCTATTCCTATTTCCCCTATAGAAAAACACGGTGAAGAGAAAATAGCATAAAGAAATGCAGCATCATGAGTCTTGATGAGGTAGAACAATCAGATGTGTTCCTGTTCATACCTAGGTTTTTGGTTAGCCTCCTGAAAACCATTGAAGGATGCTCGGATGTGTTCCTTCTTGAGTTCCCCACCTTTGCTTAGGTCAAATGTGCTCCCTAGAGTGACTAGTTGATATTCTTGAGCGTGTTCCCATCCTTGTCGATCAAATGTGTACCCAATAGTGCATGTTTGATAAGAAGTTGATGTCATCCTTCTTCTAACTTCAATTCGAGTGTGTGCCGAGATCATGAGCACGCAGAGGTGGCATCTTTATAGAGGAAGTGTGAAATTTCTATTGTTACCATGTAAACATTAAGGGGGAATGTTAGGAATTATAATGTTCACATGTTTGCATGGGTGATTTACTAGAGGTAAATAGTAACGAGTTGATATTTACCGAAAGGTAAATAATAATGTTAGTTAACCATATGGTTAATATGGTATAAGATTGATAATATTATATTGTTAGACATAACAATATAATATCGCATATAGTTTTCTATTATATTGTACGTGAGTATAGTTGTTGAACTAACTCACGAATGTAGGAGTATATAGGAGATATTGTAGGATTGAGCGGGTTTAGGAGGTTCCATAATAATAGGAATTCCTCTCCTATATATATGTAATGGTGTTTGAGTGAAGATATCAAAGAGAATTATTATTATCTTGTGAGAACATTATTGTGTTATTTTCCCATGACGGTCTGAATCTAGCTCTATATTGACTTCATATCTATTTATTTTTTTTTGCAAATGGAAATCACGGTTATACAACATGATGAAAGTAAGGATGACTACTGATTATGGTATGGTAACTTCTATTTTTCTATTCTCGAATATTGTTATGTGTTGTTTTAATTATAAATAGATTCACTTCTCGAAAGGTTACCAAAAAAGAGAAATTTATCAAGATCTACATGTGTTGATCAAGTCAAGTAACAAAGCAAATGACGTCTTTCCAGTTTACAACAATTGGGATCTATAAGTTGTTAAATAAAAAAATAGTTTGCATGAGGTCATGCACAAAGCTAAGTATGGGGAAGACTCACTCTCTTCCAAATATTTTGAATAATACACGAGAAAATAAAGAGTTACGTGTGGGGAAAAATCTCTCTACATTATCTACGAAAAACCTCAAGAGAATATTAATAAGAAAGAAGTAAAAATTTTACTTCTAGAATCTCAGTTTGCTACTATCATGAAAAAATGAGAAGACAATTTGAAAGATACAGAAGTATTGACAAAATCAAATTCTATAGGAAGATCAGTAGCTTACATGAGGGCATGCAAAAAGTTAAGTGTGGGAGAAATGAGGAGACCAAAATATATCTCATTATATCACCAAATAACATGCTTATTCTCTCTCTTAAAATAAATCTTTCAAGTGAATTTAGATGTACTTTTAATAACTGATAGCATATTTAAGGTGGAATATATGATTTATTTTATCATCTCTTTAGAAATCTATTTGCAATCTAATTGTTGTTATTTCTTGATATTTCTTCTGAAATTGGAATGCAATAGTGTGTAGAAAATAGGTCATAAGTAACTCTACTCCAAGTTCATAGATTGCAGCTACCAAAAGTCTTCATACAATTACAAAAATGCCTAGCTACCAAAAGTCTTCACGCATCTACAGAAACACCCAGCTATGGAAATTATTCACGCAGCTATGGAAATGCCCACTAGTGAAAGTATTTTGGTTTGTTCCAAATTAATGTAAAGGAGCACCAAACTATTCAACCCACTCTTTTCTTCCACGTCATCAACCAAGAATACAAATCTAAACATGTGGCAATCCAAAGTCATGCATGCATGTGGCATTCCAAGAAGAATTCAAAGTCATAGACTTAACACTCCCCATTTTCTCTCCATGTTTCAAGGATGAGAAAATAGTGGAATAGTATTAGGAATGTTGAATAAGTACTCTCCCACTTTGTGTTCCTAGATTAAAGGGATGAGTTGTAGAAATATTCTCCATGATAAGTGGGTTGTTGTAGTCAAGTTTGTTTAGTATTTATTTCTTTGAATAAATCCACCCAAGAATAGGTAGTTAGTTCTTGGAGTGTGGACCAAGTAAACTAGGAGTAATGTCTATAAATACCTCTTCCATATATTTGGAAAGGGGGGAATATTTTTTAAATCAGTTTTGAATCAATCCAAGTGCAGTTTTAAAAGTTAATTATAGTTGCTCCAAATCCAAAAAGAGAATGGCCAAAAGTTTCTCTTCCCCAAGGAGGAGGATTTTTGTCTTATTTATTAGTATAGTTTATTTTTTGCATGACTTTATTTTAGTAGTTTAGTTGTGTGTTTCTTTTTCATGCGTGTTTAATTTTAGTATGTTTTCTTAGGAAGAAGTATTGTTGAATAATATTTTCTTTCTCCTTTTGCATACAACTTTAGACATCATCTTGGTTATGATAACAACAACTTGTCTATGAGTTGGTTAAATGACTGATAATACAATGACTGTCACTTCCCGCATTGATCAGCACCTTCTATATATTCAAAAACAAAAGAAAATCAAAGAATAAAAAAGTAAGCATCCTAAAAAATATTCCCACATTGATCCACTTTCTCATGTATTACAGAATTCTAGCATTGATCGGTTTACATTTCCCTTCACCTAGAGTTCGGGCATAGTCCTAGGAACAACCACCAATGTAGAACCCTCTTCTCATATATAATTTTATCTACACCACTTTGTCGTGTCGACTCTAAGTGCATAAGCTCATTCATCCATATTTCCTTCTTGATATTTGACATGACCAACTATCATTGGTTGTGTGTTAATACTTGTTTTGGTTACGAGTGCATTTCCCTAATTGTATTCATTTCTCGTTTACCTCTAATGAAATTGGAGGCATATTTTCCTCACTTTTTCCTTGAAAGGATGTAACATCGTTCATATCCATAGGTATTTGATCATTGAGTCACATTCTCACTTATTCTAATTTCCCCTATCTATCATCATCACCTCTTTTCCTCTTTGCATTAATCGATTCTAAATCATCTATACCATACCTCATCTATCTAAACATTTCATCATATTTCCTACCTATCATCATTCATTTCTATCATCTATCAAACCACGTATATATTTTTATCCTTATTTTTATATTTTCTTTCATATCTATCCTCATCATCATCATTAAATATAAAGCAAACACATATACTCATCTTTCATTCATCCATCATCATAATCATCAAATGTAAACATCTAAAATAATGCAAATAACGCATGCTCAAAAAAAGCATATATATATATATATATATATATATATATATATATATATATATATATATATATATCATCAAAAGTGTCTCACTACATCATTGGCCTCTAAGGGCCCTCTCTCAAAGTTGAGATGTCATCAAAGGTAGTAAAATCAACATCGATAGCCTCGGATATTTCCCTCCTAGGGAAATTCCCTCTATCTACCTCACGGGACTCATCTCCCCCACCTTGGCCCTCACCTCAATGTGGCTAAACTATGCTCCATGTGCTCCCATATGGCTCTGCTCTAGCTGCTCCTTGCTACATGTAGGTACTCCCGATATCTCAATGTACGTGGTAATGTGTATACCACTATCTTCTCATACTATCTAACCTCTGCGAGATAGTACCCTATATCGATCCATCAATATCATGCTAGGAGGTGCCATCTATCCTACCTCATGTGATGTCGTAGGTGCACCGCTTGCTTTGACTACGATGTTAGTATAGAGGCAAGGTCTCAAAATTGGTCTTTGTATGCATCCATCTACCTCTTATACCAATCCCTATCCTAGATGACTTTGTCTCTCTCCTGAGTCACGATATCCCTCTTCTATCATTCTACCTCAAGCTCTTGCCCCATACTATATATCTCTAAGTGAACCATAGCTAGCTCTACTTGCAACTACACCATCTCTACACCCACACCACCTCCGGGAGCGACCTCCTCCTCTACCTCCATCTCTCGCCACATCATCACCTCTCTCTCCTCCCCCTCTTACCATCCGAGCCACCCATATAGTGGTCATCCAATCCTCGAATTTGACTCCCACTCCCATGGTATCATCATCATCGCATGGCTCTACTGTCTCCTCCAATGGATCCATCATGATAGGACTCGATAAATCATAATCTTCCTCCTCTCACCTAAACATAATAGGCTCCCCAAGTACCATTAGGATGACACTAAACTATCGTCAAACTCACTGTCAAACCTGTATGACCTTGATTATCTTTGGCATGCATCCTGTAGCCACTTAGTTCTCCTCATACCCACTAGCTCAATGCCTATTCTAAGCCATGCGGGAAGTCTGATATGGCCGCCATCTAATCTAATCCACATCTAGCTCTGTGAACCTATCAAAGCATGCCGTCTGCATCCTGGCTCCTCTATCCCTATGAGCCACGATCATCACATCATCTCGAAACCCCATAACCAGCTTGATGTGATCCCCTATGACCCACGACAGCCCTAGTGGTCTAATGACTAATACATGTTCATAGACCTAGTAGTAAAGTATAAACCCAACATCCAGTCCCATCCTCCTCCCCAATCTTTACATCATCACTCATGATACACTTACACAAGCAATGTTGTCCCAAATGAAAACACAATCTAGTGATCCACTATATCCGCCGAACCCTTGCTAGCATCCATGGAAATTTGGCCTCTTCTAAGATAGGTAGTGCATAACCTGAGATCACCATCATCAATAGACAAATAAACCAACTCCAAGGTAACTTTGTGATCGTATTTCATCTCATATGAAAATGTCCCACGAAGTAAAGGTAATATGTGGGGCATCAACTCAAACAGGTATGTCAAGACCTTCAATCTACTATCCACTATAATGGGAACTATCTAATCCCCCTATATCAGTAATCTTAGAATGTGATACACATCCTCTAGCGTGATAGTCATCTCACCCATCCTAAACCTAGAATGTGCATGTGCGCACATCCTACCTCTCCTCCAATGTAATCATCAAACCCACATCTGGTGGGATCCTTTGATAATATATGAATCCCCCCAATCCAACTACTACTAAGTGGTCTTACTCAATGTCATTATATCCCCCTTGAGATGGTCATATAAGGTTGGGAATCTATCTCTCAATACTAGGTATCTTAGGCTGTGATCACTAATAAACCAATCAAAAATTATTTCATCATCGATTCCATCTAACCCTCATCAAAAATCAAAATCAATCATAAACTTATTCTTATGCCCATTTGATGCCAACCTAGGTCAGGTCGACGCATCCATGTTAGGGTTTACACCTTTTTAGATTAAGTCGATGGTGTTTGTATCCAATTGCCGTCAACCACCCCTTACACCCATCTAAAAACTTGGATAATGTAAAAAAATGAATTAAAACATTAAAAGCGATAAAAATCCAGGTTTTACTACTCACCATCTGCGTGTCCTCTTCTTCTTCCTTTCCACTCCTCTAACCTCCATTTTGTTCCAAATCTCAATCCCCTTTTATAAACTAGAGCCTTGATTGTCACTTTGGGGTGTACAAAATAACTTGCATCGACTGACACGAGGGCTTATATATCTACCCCTAGTCTTTGTCGACCCCTTTAGGGTCACCGCCACTTTGTCTAGGTCACCTCCAATCATGCACGAAGCGTCGTCGACCCGTCTTGACCTTTTCATGCTTCTTGACCATCCTTCATGTTCCACATCCATAACACACTTTTACCATCTTCCCCTCTAACTTATTATCGAGTATGTCACCCATAACACCTTTGTCTAGCTACTCCCGACCTTTTTATCATTATTTCTTATTTCTTATGTATGACCATTTTCATGTCCATTCTTTGGGACACCATTATTTTCATCACCATCCTCATCTTAGACACATAACTTTCTCTTGATTCCTCATGTATGATGAATGTGTAAAATGAAAACTTTGTTAAAGCTATGAACATGGGGTAAGAATCTCTAAAGAAATCCCAAAAGATTTGGAACAAACAACTCAAATGACCATCCGATTAGAGATAAGAAAGAGCTACCTATTTGCATGCATACATAAAGCTTGAAATAAACAATCAACCTCTAAACATGACTATATCAGTTCTATACTCCATGAAATCTCTAACAATCAATTTTGTGTTCATGGATGTTTCAAAATCTTAAGAATGGAAGCTCACCATTAATGGCTTCTCCCATTTACTTCAAGCTTTGAAAGATTTAGCAAATACAAATAAATAAATAACTCAAATATGAAATGAAATGACTCTACAAATACCAAAGCATCACCTAAATCGAGAATGAGATGAGAGAAAGAGAGAGTTCTTATCAAAAGGTGGGAAGGGTACCCTTCTATTTATAGTTTTTGGTTTGGAGGAAAAGGTGTTTTTAGATGCATGTGGGACTAAAAAGGAGTCAAAACGGTGATTTTTAGAAAAGCACATTAGGAGGTGTGAACTGGATTTTGGAAAGCCAAGTGGCTATTTGAAAAAGGTGAGATATTTGTTTAGAAATTCAAACTCTCATTAGAAAGTCAATAAGAGGGTTAATTAACCTAAATATTGTTAATTAAAAGGAAAAAAAGCTTATAGAAGCTGGTTAGAGAGGGATTAGCATATTTAGGGGGTTTAGAAGAGGTTAGAAAGGGTGATTTACTAGCATAGTGTAGTAAATTGACACGAGACTAAAATAGTTAGTATGATCTTAGTAATAAGATCATTGTTTCGCTTCGGAATGTTTCGGCCACGGGAATAGAGTTGCTTCTATCCTTTCATTCCTTTTAGAAGCAGATGAGGTTAGGGTTAGGAGGAATACTGTTGAATGTCGAGATGGTGTGCGCGTACTGAGAGAAAGATCGGCCGATGCGGAGAACTCCTTTTTGTCTTGGAAGGACTACTGTAAATAAGAACACAAGACCACAAGATTTTGATTAAACAATAAATGAGGAAACTGCCTTGGGCCCAGGAAATATAAAACTTCCCTTCGAAGGTGGTCAGTTCCCCTGCTAATATGAATTAACACAAAAGACTGCAAAATATCAATTAAATTATTTTGTTAAACTGGGTAGGGGGAAAGGCTGGTTTTCTGATTTTGATCAGAGGAACCGATGGCGGTTATTGATGACCGATGCCGGTTACTGATAACCGATACCGGTGGGTTATAGGATCTTCTTGGTACATATGGTGTTTGTAATAGCTGGCTTTTTTGGATGGTATTAGGAAATGGGATGATTAGGAGTGAAAGAATGACAGTTAGATGCAATGGCACGTTGGGTAGTGGATTCAGAAACGGATTTAGGAGGACTGAGATTCAAGAAACATAAGAAATGTTATGACAAAAGGACATGTAAGATCTGACTTACTGGTTTTGACCGAGATGCAAGTTGATCTCCTTGGTTGCAAACACTTCTGGTTTCTTTACTCGTCTCTGCTCTGTCAAGTGAAGATCTGGACTCTGTTCCTCGCTCGCAATGCTCTCTGTTGATCCAGAAATCCTTTGACTGATCTCTAAAAATGAAATTCCGATCCGTTGTTTTGGTTTGGGGAGCCCATTTACAGGGAACCGATGGCGGTTTCGTAACCGATGGCGGTCAGTAGAACCGGCATCGGTAAGGAAAAAGTAGGCTATTTTTAGTAAAATAGCCCACCTTCCCCTTTTCTCTCCGAGAGATCGGGTTGCGGGCTTGGTCAAGTGGCTAGAAGGTCGGCTTTTGGTGCGAGTAAGGAGGCATTAGTTATGGATGTGAGTCTAGACCAAGTCATGGGTCTTAATTAGGTTAGTTTAGGGTTAGGGCTAGGTCATGATGAGGTGGCAAAGTGAGGTGGCGGGTAAGGTGATGTGGATTTATCAATTACAAGGTGATTAATAAATAATTGTGTAAAGTTTAGGTAATGAGGTTAGGTTGCGAAATGGGATGCGGGTCACAAGGGGTCGTGAGACACGAATTTGGTGTCTACATTAGCCCCTTATTGTCATGTAGCTTGTTTTGTAAAGCTGCACGGACAATAATATGAAGTGGTTTCCCCTGTTAAGGGTATAGGTAATCCCCCTCAAATCTAGCACAGATTGAGATCGCGTGAAATCAGGGATAGGGTTGATAAAGGGTAAATGGTGTAGAGATGATGGTGAGATGGTGGGGTAGGTCCAAGGAAGCAGACGCACGTTGAAATGCAATAATACGACTAGGGTACATGATTTGATGAGCAAACCAGCAATGTATAGGCAAAGGTCGATAGTTTATCCAAACAAGGGTGATATAATCCTGGTATCCAAGGCATAGGAAGTAGCTCCAGGGTATATAACAGGTGAGGTACGAGGCGTTTAGGCATGTTCGGGCGTGCAAGTGGTTGGTTTGGTTGAGATAAACGTCACGGTCTAGGTCTAGGCAAAGTTGGTCGACAGATCAAGTCAAGGACCCTAATCATGCTAAAACACGAACAGGTGAGCTCGATTGAACACAAGGTACATGATGGATGTATAAAATAAAACGTTGATTGTGGGTATGGTATGGAAGTGATACGGCCTTGGGTCAGGCCAAGTGGTTGGGCGGTGGCCCTGGGTCAGGTTAGATGGGTAGGTTGAGGCCTTGGGTCGTGCCTAATGGTTAGGGCGAGGCCTCGGGTCGGGCCAAATAGGTAGGTTGAGGCCTTGGGTCGGGCCAAATAGGTAGGGTGAGGCCTTGGGTCGGGCCAATTGGTAGGTTGAGGCCTTAGGTCGGGCCGAATGGTAGGTTGAGGCCTTGGGTCGGGCCAATTGGTAGGTTGAGGCCTTAGGTCGGGCCGAATGGTAGGTTGAGGCCTTAGGTCGGGCCGAATGGTAGGTTGAGGCCTTAGGTCGGGCCAAATAGGTAGGTTGAGGCCTTAGGTCGGGCCAAATAGGTAGGTTGAGGCCGTGGGTCGGGCCAAATAGGTAAGGCGAGGCCTTAGGTCGAGCCGAATGGTAGGTTGAGGCCGTAGGTCAGGCTGGACAAGTGAACAAATGTTGTGCAGCAAAGGTGGACAGAGGCGATATTGGTGAAAAAGAGGCAAGGAGTAAATAAGGGCAAAGAATGGGGTGAAAGTTGGGTATAGAACCGATGTCGATTACGCATGACCGATATCGATTAAGGGGCCAAATACCGGTTTCTTAGGCGAAATGAAACCGACATCGATTAAGGTCGAAAAACCTATAAAAAAAAGAAAAATACGGCCCGTCATCATTGTCACTTTTGTTATTTGCAATCCAAATTGACTTGTCGGCGTGGAGAGTTGATTTGGAGGGTTATTGAGTGAGGTGGAGCTATTTAATTGGCAGAGAGAGAGTTGATAGTGGGCCCGATTGAGGAGGAGGCGGCGAGTGATTGGCGGGGACCCAGCAGATCGGGATTGGAGCCATGGCACAGGCAGGAGGAGCTGGAGGGGCTGGACCAGCTGGACCGCCACCACCCATCCCACCATGACGACGTGTCGTAATGCCGGTAGGTTCTAAACTCGTGATTTATGCATTGAAATGGTTATTAGGCTAAATGGGGGGTTTGGGTAGGAATTTGTATTTTGTAGGAAATAAGGAGTAAATGGAGGTAATTTGAAAAACGGAGAGGGTAGAGAGGTAAAATAGGGTAATGCGGCTAGGTGAGTAAAATTGGAGGGCTTTTGGGCGGGTAAATGGGTAGAAATAGGAAAAAATGGGTTTTGGGGGCCGCGCGGGGGTTCGGCTCCGAGAGAGGACAGTGACCGATGTCGGTCACTAGGCGACCGGCATCGGTCGCGCAATTTTAGGGGAAGGGAGGGTTGTTGGTGACCGGCGTCGGTCATGTATCGGCCGGCGTCGGTTGGGGGTTGGGTTGATTGTTTTTTGGGGTGTTGGGTTGGGTTGGGAGTGGGAGTGGTTGATTGTTTTTTGGGGTGTTGGGTTGGGTTGGGAGTGGGGGTTGGGTTAGGGGTGGAGAAGGGGTAGGTGTGGGAGTGGTGGTTGGGTTAGGGTTTTTGGGTTGGGTTGCGGGTCGGTGTGGGGGTTGGTGTGGGGTGGTGGTTGGGTTAGGGGTTTTGGGTTGGGTTGCGGGTCGGTGTGGGGGTTGGTGTGGGGTGGTGGTTGGGTTAGGGGTTTTGGGTTGGGTTGCGGGTCGGTGTGGGGGTTGGTTTAGGGGTGGAGAAGGGTTAGGTGTGGGGTTAGGTTTAGGGGTGGAGAAGGGTTAGGTGTGGGGTTAGATTTTGGGTTTGTTGGGTTGGGTTGGGTTTTGGGTTTTTGGGTTGGGTTGCGGGTCGGTGTGGGGGTTGGTTTAGGGGTGGAGAAGGGTTAGGTGTGGGGTTAGGTTTAGGGGTGGAGAAGGGTTAGGTGTGGGGTTAGGTTTTGGGTTTGTTGGGTTGGGTTAGGGGTTTTGGGTTGGGTTGCGGGTCGGTGTGGGGGTTGGTTTAGGGGTGGAGAAGGGTTAGGTGTGGGGTTAGATTTTGGGTTTTTTGGGTTGGGTTGGGTTTTGGGTTTTTTGGGTTGGGTTGCGGGTCGGTGTGGGGGTTGGTTTAGGGGTGGAGAAGGGTTAGGTGTGGGGTTAGGTTTTGGGTGTTACAAAAGGGGGTTTAGATGGTAAAGTAGATGTTATAATAAAGAGTAGGTCTAAGAATGTGGGTTGGTTTTGCAGGCACGTCAGCAGTTGACGATGCGTGATAGGATGCCTCCACTATTGAGTCGGATGAGGCCACACGTATCTGCGGCGCATTGGGCCATCATGCGCGAGGTGGGACTCGGCGGGGTCAGAGTACGAGAGCGATAGAGAGGGATCACAGCCTGATGGTCGCCCTCATCGAGAGATGGGATCCGGCGGCCAATGTGTTCCATCTGCCGACCGGGAGATGACCGTCACATTAGAGGATGTGTATCGCATCCTGCGGCTACCGATCGAGGGAGAGGCAGTCTTCCAGGTAGATTCAGAGACTGCGATGGACAGCATACTGCAGGTTTTTGGGGATGCAGCCGCGCTACTGACCTACCATAGCGCGAGTATCGGGTACGGTGACATGTACCGTGCGCATCGTCACGAGACACGACTGGCGGTGTTGATGATGGTTGGGATCACCTGCTTCGCCCTCCCGGACTCAGAGGGAGGCCGCTTCCCACGAGCATTGATGGGGGTACTGCTGGAGATGGTGGAGGAGCACACCTGTTATGCACAGGCACCGGTATATGCAGTGCAATTATACTGAGGAGTTATGGGGCTATCGCTTGGAGGAGGTGATTTGGTATTTGTTCTACATTTTTGTTGCACTGTTGGGCATACGAGCACATCGTATGCATCGAGGCCAGTAGGGCTACCTCGCGCGGGGCCACAGAGTCGTATACCGATATGGCTTTCAGAGGTGGTTGGGGGTCGTGGGCCACCACGGCGATTGTTGCGGAGTCGGGATGTGGTCTATTATAGACACTTGCTAGAGGGCCTTACAGCAGTAGACATTGTATGGAGACCCTACGAGAGGTCACCACCTGGCGAGAGGAGCCGCGTACATTGCCTGATCCAAAGTATACATTACGGATAGCGGAGACGGAGGCGGGAAATGCAGTGGATACCCTTAGAGAGGGTACGCAGGCGAGATGGGGCTACGACGGGACGAGCCACCTCCCCTCCCTCGATGCACAGAGGGATGATGTAGAGCCCCCTTGCCAGCCGCGCCACGGCCTTTTGATCCAGGCCCAGGTAGCGGAGAGACCCGGCGGGTGGGTGTGGATGATGTCGGGTGCAGGAGCATACAGGGTGTGGTAGAGGTGGGCGAGAGAAGCGGCGAGATAGTACCGCCTATGCAGCCAGACTTGGCTGCCATTATAGGAGAGAGGGATCAGCTCAGAGGTCAGGTGCAGCTCTTACAGGGGCAGCTAGCTGCTGCGCGAGCACGAATAGGGGCCTTACGAGGCGGCTAGCCGAGCTCGAGCACGAGCACGAGTAGCACCACCACCGGCACCACGGCCACGGAGTGCGAGTACGAGCACGGCAAAGCACCACCACCGGCACCACGCGCCACAGTGCGAGTGTACAGTGCGAGGGGGTATTGGTGTTGGGTGCCAGGGGACCAGCCCCAGCTCCTTCAGTGGCGCGAGATCGCTATATGGAGGTTAGAGCAGAGGCCCGATATTATCAGGATATTCTTGATAGTACCGGAGTCGAGTATCAGGCGTATGCAGCGCATAGGGCAGAGACCTCGCACAGCCAGAGATCTCAGGGAGGGGCAGCCACAGCTGGCATGTCCGTGACGGGCAAGAGGCAAGAGGCACCACAGGGGACCAAGCGGGGGAGAGAGGTGCCGAGGGCGGTGGGGAGGCGATAGATCCCGACATGGTTTTGTATAGGGACACGGGCACCGGTCTGCGAACCAGTTGTATTGATAGAGGCCTGCGTGCCGACACTTATTCATTGCATTGATTCATTTATTTATTATATACCGGCTGCGAGCGAGTACGGAGTTGTACATTTGATACCGACTGCGAGCCGAGTATATTTTTGATATGAGAGACCGGCCTGCGAGCCGAGTCGAGATTTTTGGTAGGTATTGCGGCCTGCGTGCCGGCTTTGGTATATTATGAGATCACAGAGGCCCCGATGTAGGGCACATTGTATTTTTGAAAACTGGTATATATATAGAGACGATGTTTTGATCCTCATGCAGTATTCAAAATGTGTTTAAATATTTTGTTAATGGTTGGTAATATGTAATGTATGATAAGTTTTAGTTGATATGTTGATAGATGGATGATGTTGATGTTTTTGTTTTTGTTGTACGTATGTATGAATGATATGTGATGTGATGAATTGTTGGTTTTGTGACATTGTGATATATGTAACTGATGAGTTGGATCCAAATGATGTAGAGATTGATAGTTTCCTGATATTCGTAGTTGATGGTTGTGTATTTGTATAAAATAAATGATGTTTAATGAAATTATAATGCTATGTGTGGTGGATGAACAAATGTGGTAAATTGTGTTGTTTATGCAGGCAAAGAGGCGGGCGCGACAAAAATTTAGATGAGAAATGAAGAAAAGAACCCTGTTTCAAAAAGGCAGGTGTGTAACCGGTATCGGTTAGGTAACCGATGTCGGTAGTTATATGACCGATATCGGTTATATGACCGATACCGGTTATTTAGGTATGAGCTTTTCTAAAAATAGAAAAGCTAGGGTGGCAACTTCAGTGTTAATTTTAGAGCCATGCAAGAGGTTAAATACGCGAACGCGACGCTTTTTGACGACTGAGACAGGTATTTGCATGAGAGATTTGGGTGAGAAGGAGGAAAGAGACAAGGAAAGTGAATGTGATCCGAGATTTAGAAGGCAGAAAGACAAAGTTAAAAAGGGTGGTGATCATGGCAGAACGAGGAGAAGCATCCAGCAGGCAAGGACAGGAGGGCAGACAAGGGCCACCTCAAGCTGCTGCAACCCAAGAGGTATCATTTTGTTTGTGATTTAACTACTGCATGTTTTGTGAATAAGATGGGGGAGAGTAGGTGGGTAGATATGAGAAAGAAAACATGATAACAAGGGTTGCAGGTGAGGTAAGTGTTACAGGGTAGGCAATCAGGGGTTGCAGGTATGTTTGTATGTATAAAAAGGAATAAACGAGAAAATTATTGTCGTAGGTGGTTGTTTTTAGGGAAGGTGTATATAATTGACAGTGACCGGTAGCGGTTAGGGAGAACCGGTATCGGTTATTCAACCGATATCGGTTATGTATAACCGGTACCGGTTACTGGAGGAATTTCCAGAATGTTTGAAAAAAAACCTGCGGATTGAATGGTTGTTTGTGGTTTTGGTGTATGCAGGCAGAGGCAGGGTTGAGGATGAATGATAGTGTGCCAGCGCTGTTGTCACGAATCCGAGCGGATGTAACACCAGCGGAATGGACATTGATAAATCATTTGGGGTTAAGTGGAATCCGTTATTATTCACGAATCACCCGTAACCATGGTATGTTACAGGCGTTGATTGAGAGATGGAATCCCGAGACAAATACCTTCTATCTCGCCAAGCGGTGAAATGACAGTAACATTGGAAGATGTGTTTGGATTTTGAGACTCCCTATTACGGAGAACCAAGTATATCGGCACTACCTAGCGCGGCACTGGGAGTGATAACAGCGATATTTGGTCTATACGCACGAGATTTGACACAATGAGGTTTATCGTTTACATATGGGGTAATATATACGGCACACCTTGAGGAGACAAGGTTAGCAGTGATATTAATGATAGCAGTAGGGTATTATGCATTACGAGGCGGAAGGGGAAGATTTCCAAAGGCATTGATGTGTGTTATTTGGGAGATGGTAGAAAGGAATGTTACGTTTGCATGGGGCACTGTATATTTGGCGGAGCTATACGAGGGTTTATGGGCTTGTAGGCGAAATCACAGGACGACACTAGATAGTTCATACTTATTACACTGTTGGGCCTATGAGCACATTGTTTGTGTGTGACCAATAGGCCAATCCATCCAGGCAGGAGAGACCGGAGTACAGAGGTTGGGATTCAGACGATGGGTCCAAACAGAACAAGAGGCCAGATCCCAGGCTGTGATGGGTGATATTGAGTATTACAGGCAGGTATGGGAGAGAGTGACGGTTGCGGATATCTGTTGGAGGCCATATGGAAACTATATGGTAACAGAGAACATAGCTGAGGAGTTGAGGGGTGTAGAGCGATTGAGGTGGATCGCAGGGCACAGGCCGGGTGAGTATGAGAGGATTCCTATAGATCGCGTGCGGTGATAATTTGGATTTGTGCAGGATATACCCCTGGCTTATAGACCATATATGAGGATCGACGCCGAGGCAGCATTCTCACCTCCCCGGCCAACACCTCCAGAAGGGCCTGAAGAGGTAGCAGCCGATCGCAGGGTAATGGATGCGGGAACGACAGAGGCCTATAGATTATGGTGGGTAGCAGAACTGCGAGGCGTACGTGAGCGCCCTGACATAGTGGTGATTACAGCAGAGAGGGAACGTCTGCAGCGTTTGGTTCAGCAGCTCCAAACGCAGGTGAATGAGACAAGAGGATTGTTAGTGGTTGCGGAGTCACGGGCGGGGAGACTAGAGGCTGAAGTCCTCCATGCGAGAGGGCGTATTCATATGTTATAGGAGAGATTGGCAGATCAGTGGGCGGTACCAATAGCCGTGGTACCTTTGAGACAGAGAGGCCGGTGAGAGGGTTGACAATCACGATCATCGCCTAGTTCGGGATGAGGTGTGAGGGTCTGAGTAAATGTTAGCAAGGTATAAGAATAAATAAGGATGCCGACCTGCGTGTCGATGATAGAGAAGATGTATTTGTTTAACATCTAAATAAAACTGAATATGTATGTTGATTTGAGTTACGATAATAATAAGATTGTTTGTGTTTTGATTTTGGTGTTTTGAAAAAGGATAAAGAGGATTTGTGATTAAATAGAAATACACAAAAATATTTATATTCACCACACAGGATAGGTTATGGTAGGGGATGGTCGAGCTAACCTTGGGAGACCCCATGTCTCCAAAGTGCTGCCTACATAGCCCATTGCTCAAAGCAAGGAGGGGCCTCAGACCGATGTAGTTCTCCTTAGGACCGGGAAAGGTGAATTCGGGCAATTTGGGTATGGTTAGGCAATTTGTTGGTTGATAAGATTTTGATGTTGATAGGGTAATATTGTTGGTGTTGGTAAGGTATGGGCGATGTTGATGTAGGTATAGGTAAAGCGAAAGTTAGCTTACCCAAATAGAAGGAACCATGTTACGATTAAGATCAACACACAATCCTAGATGCGAGGCAAAGAGGAAAGAGTGTCCCGTAGTTGAGAAGATCTAAAAAACCACATATTAACATAGGATGAGCTTGAATCCCTAGGTACCTTGCATGGCGAGAAGTCGATAGGTGAAAAGAGTTGTATAATCACAATATATCGGATATACGTCACATCCCTTGAGTTGAAACAAGTGGTGAGGTGAGGTGGATGATATAACTGAGGTACGCAGAACTTATTACAAAGTGAGTGCTCTGACGAAAGAGAACCTACCCTAAATAGACAAGTCCATGACTCAAAAGTCCTTTTGAATGAGGCTTTTCTTTTATTGAATGTAGACTGATCGATGCGGGAAGTCTACAGGGGATATTGATTGTATTATTCTTGAGGTCTTCACGAAGCTGATCAATGTGAGAAGCTTCTGATAAAGGCTGACTGTGTATAGCTGTCCTTCGAGGGGATCTATTTATAGTAGTAGATATGATTGTAATGCATTTGTCCTTGGGGAGCGATCTATATATAATAGCAGCAATAGTTCGGCATATAGCTATCCTTTGAGGAGCGATCTATATTTAATTTAAATGACTAGATGTTCATTTGGCGTGAAGCATCTAGTTAGTAGGAAGTTTGACTCAAGAAAATCCCCTAAGAATACGGCTTATTTTAATACTTTGAAGTCATGGACTAGACTAAAAAGGGGAAGGCATCATCAAGGGGAGGTGAGGATCAAACTATGTGATCCTGATTGTTATTATGAAGTGTAGGAAACAGAGTGTATGTAGTGGTAAGTGAGCTCAAGGGACGAGCGGCAGGTAGATAAGAAGTGATATAATACTAATTTCAACAGTAGAATGGTCGAAGATGCAAGGCATTAAGGGGTTCAGGCTCAGGTTTACCATTAAGCGAAGCTAAACGATAAGTACCAGATCCATAGGTATGAGTGATTATATAAGGCCCAATCCAATTGGGAGCAAATTTTCCACGTTTGCTCTTTTCTAGTTTGGTTACATGTTGATTTTCTTTGAGAACAAGATCACCAACCTTAAAGGTACGCTCATGAAGTCGCTTATCATAAGCACGTTTAATGCGTTTTTGATAGATTTGAAGGTGATCAAGAGCTGTAAGACGGCGTTCGTCAAGAAGCTCCAATTGGGCTAACCGTTCTTGGCGGAAATCATCGTTGGTGAGAATATCCTGAAGAGATATTCTAAGGGAGGGTATTTGTATTTCGAGAGGCAAAACAGCCTCGGTACCGTATACCAAAGAAAAAGGTGTGGCATTAGTAGAGAGTGCGAATGTTGAGTACGATAAGCCCAAAGGGCAAAGGGAATGTGATCGTGCCAATTTCTTCCAGATTCATTGACAACTTTCATGAGGATTTTGGTTAGTGTTTTATTAGAGGACTCGGCTTGCCCATTGGCTTGTGGATAGTAAGGTGATGAGAAACTAAGTTTGATACCAAAGTTGTCACAAAGGTCTTGCAACAACTTGTTTTTGAAAGATTTTCCATTATCTGTTATCAGGCGATGAGGAACACCAAAACGATGAGATAATGTGGTGGTTAATGAGTGGAATAGCCTCCACCCATTTTGTGTAATATTTGGTCGCTGTGAGTATCCAACGGTGACGTTGTGAAGAGGTTGGGTGAATCTCACCAATAAGGTCTAAACCCCATTGTGAGAAGGGCCAAAGATCTCGAGCGATCTGGAGTGGGTGGCTAGGAGTATGTTGAAGGTTGGCATGTTGCTGACACATAACACAACGCTTAACATATTCATAGCAGTCGTTATTGAGAGTAGGCCAATAATAACCAAGGCGAAGGATTCGTTTGGCCACGGCAAGGCCGCTAAAATGTCCACCACAAATACCCTCATGGACCTGTTAGATGGTATGAGTGGCCTCCGCGCCAGTTAGACAGCGAAGGAGGATACCATCAAAGCCACGTTTATAGAGGAGTCCCCCCATGACAACATAACGCGAAACACTTTTAAGAAAAGCACGTTTGCCGTTACTAGGAAGGTCGGGTGGGAGGACGAGAGAGATTGTAAGGTAGTCGTGGAATTGGTGGTACCGGGTATCCGTGAATTAGTGGACACAGTATTTATCATACAAACTACCGGGGTTGAATAGGATGGGGCAAAAAGTTGTTGGACCACGATGAATAATTCAGAGTCGGTTGGCGGTGGGAATTTGCGAGGCTAAGCAAGCCATAGTATCGCAAATTTGTTAGTGGAGCGGGAATGGTTTGTATAGAATAGTGGGTAAATAAAGCTAGAAGTGAATCCACGTAGTGTTTGTATTTTTGAAGTTCCTCATTTTTGCATTGGTAGACGCCCATAACTTGATTGACTACCAATTGAGAGTCGCCAAAAATGTTGATAGATTTGATACCTAAGTGTAACGCAACTTGGAGACCTAGAACAAGGGCCTCGTACTCCGCTGTATTATTAGTGCAAGGGAAATCAAGTCGGAATGAAAGAGGCATAGGTTCAGCGTTGAGAGGAATAAGAACAACGCCGGCTCCTCCGCCGCGCTGGCATTTAGATCCATCGAAGAAGAGGGTCATTGGGTACGACTCCTCTGTGAGGGAAAGAGTAGCGATGAGTTCGTCGGGAAATGTGAAATTGGTAAATTGTTCCCCCGGTAAAGGAGCGTCCGCAAGTTGGTCTGCGATGGTTTGTCCTTTGATTGATTTCTGGTGGATAAACTCAAGGTCGAGGTCGGCGAGAAGCATGAGCCATCTAGCAATGCGTTGGTTCAGATGAGGTTTGGCATACATGTAATGGATGGGGTCTGTATTGGTGATGACGAAAGTCTTGTGATTTAGAAGGTAGTGTCGGAGTTTGGTGGCCACGAATGATAGGGCAAGGCACAATTTTTCTACATGTGTGTACCTAGTCTCATAGTCCACCAAAGTACGACTTATATAATAAACGGCTTGTTCGTGATTCTCAGAGTCACGATGTGCAAGCATGGCTCCTACAGCGTGGTCGGTGGCGGAAAGGTAAAGGTAGAAAGGGCGGTTGTCTTGGG
The DNA here is from genome assembly GCA_018340775.1 of Taxus wallichiana var. yunnanensis. Lineage (NCBI taxonomy): Eukaryota > Viridiplantae > Streptophyta > Pinopsida > Cupressales > Taxaceae > Taxus > Taxus wallichiana. Next base: position 186,789,250 of record CM031235.1, read on the forward strand.
GTGGGATAAGCACGGGTGGCTGCAAGAGATAAGATTTGAGAGCTTCGAAGGCTTGGTGACATTCTTCGCTCCATTGGAATGCAATATCCTTTTTAAGGAGGTGATGGAAAGGTTGACACCGATCCGAGAGTTGGGAGATGAAACGTCGGATAGATTGGAGCTTACCTTGTAAACTACGCAATTGTTTGAGATTTTTGGGTGGGGGCATTTCTAGGATAGCTTTGACTTTAGATGGATCGACCTCAATGCCACGCAAAGAGACGATAAAGCCAAGAAGTTTTCCCGAAAGAACACCAAAGACACATTTCTTCGGTTGAAGGCGGACAGAATATTGTAACAGGCGATCAAAAATAATGGTCAAAACATCGAGATGTTCACTACGATGTTTAGACTTGCCGAGAAGATCGTCGACATAGTCTTCAAGGATAGTGTGCATAATGTCATGAAAAATGTAGGTCATAGCCCGCTGATAGGTAGCACCAGCATTCTTAAGGCCAAATGGCATGACATGATAAAAGAAGGTTCCCCACGGAGTTATGAAGGCAGTTTTGTGTTGATCGGCAGGGGCAACCAAAATTTGGTTGTATCCTGAAAAGCCATCCATGAGAGAAAGCATTTCATGGCCCGCGGATGAGATCAACAAGTTGATCAATTGGGAGGGGGAAGTCATCCTTGGGGCAAGCGAGGTTAAGATCCGGAAATCTGTGCATATCCGAAGTCCCCCTGTCGCTTTAGTGACAGGTATGATGTTAGAAATCCATTGAGGATAGTCAATAGGCAAAATGAAGGAAACAGAAAGGAGTCGTTGGAGCTCCTCTTTGACCAAGAGAGCAATGCGTGGATGCATTTTTCTCAATTTTTGTTTGACTGGTTTGGAATCGGGGTTTAGGGTGATGTTATGGACGGCGATGGTAGGATCAATTCCTGGCATGTCAGCGTAAGACCATGCGAAAGCTTGGTTGTGAGCACGGAGAAAGGTAGTAAAGGCGGCTTGTTCTGATGTGTTAAGGGATTGTCCAATCTTCACAATGTGAGGATCCTCCTCCGTGTGGATATTGATTTCTATGGTAGATTCGTTCAGCATAGTTTGGGTTTCAGATGGTAAGGCTCGTTGAATATAAGAATCATCCACGCCAAGGTAAGTGAGGATGGAGTCGTCATCCTGGCATTCAACAACATTAATCAAAGGCGAATCCTCTTCGATCATGTCTGGATACAGAAGGGGAAGAGAAGATGGGTCCTCATTATCGCGTTGATAAGTGAGAGGACCTATGAAGATAGCATTTATGAAAAAAAAAAAAAAAAGTTAGGGAGGGATGGATTCAGGGTCTATAGATTACGTGGGTGATGATGGAAAAGGGTGATGATGGTTTGGTAGGGCGACGTCTTCTTCTTCCGGATACGGTGACAGAAGGTGTCTCTGTGTAGGTGTTTCGGGAAAACCGAGACCACCTGCGATCATTATGTTTACGGGTAGTCACGGGAATGAGTGTATGTCGGCCTTGTTCGTAAAGGCCAAAACCAAAGCCTTCCACGCACACTGGTGAGTCAAGAAGGTGAGGGCGAAACGACAATTTGTCAAGTATTGAAAATCAGATTGGAAAGGAACCACACCAAGAGGAGGTTCGGGGGTAATGGAGGATGCGTCAACACCCCCATACGTTAGGTTAGTGCGGCAATAGGGTGGTCAAGAAGAGATTATCTCCCCACGCGACGGTCGTAGGTGGGATGTGCATGTAATTGTCCGTACTCTGCGGGTAGGGAAAGAACTAACGTTATATAGGCGGTACTCCCAGCGTAAGGCGCGAAAAACATCTACTAAGGGGTCGGAGGTTGGAATGTTAGCTGCGGGAAGGGAAGTGGTTTTGCGGATGTGGTTTCATCAATGAAGGCATAGGCGCGGTTGGGGTGGATGGTTGAGGTACATTTGAGGAGGACGGTTGAGTTGAATGTATGGGTGTCTTGATTGGTATAAGCACATCGTTAGGGCGGTATAACATATTCGCAGGTTTTAAAGGGGGAGGGTCAGCTTTACGGTGTAAGACTTCCCTCGTACTCAAATTTTATGCATCTATGTAATGTTGAGGGAACACATCCCATGGCTCGGATCCAAGGACGGCCCAGAAATATATTATATTGGAACTCTCCCTCCAAGACATAGAAGAGTTCGGGTAAAGTACGTGGTCCTACGTGAATGTTGAGGATCACGGTGCCTAAGGTAGAAGTAATAGCGTCATTGAATGACCGCAACATGATGGGGTTGGCACACATGCAACTAGAAGGGATGTTCATCTGTTGGAAGGCTTTTGAAGAGATGATGTTTAGGCTAGCGCCCCCGTCAATCATAACCCGACGTACTCGAATGTCCCGGACGTAAGCGGAGATGAAAAGGGCAGGGTCGGGATCTTCTGTACCAAAGTCGACAATTTCATCTTCAGAGAAACTGACTGCAGCAGCTTGTTGTACAGAGACAGAAGTGGTTGGGGCAGTGGGTTGTTTGGTGAGAGAAGCAACGTGATTGGGTGTTAGAATGGAGGTAACAGGCAGGGTTTCATCAGGTAAAACCTCTATCCCTTGAAGGATCTCAACGAGAGCTTGTCGATGAGATTCAGAAGTCTGAATGAGATCATACAGTGTCATTTTTACGGGTGATTGGTGAAGCTGTTTAATCATATTTCGGTGGGCAATGCCATTAGAGACGGGATAGGCGGGTCCGCGAATGACCACTTTAGGTGGTGGTGCAATCGGGATGTTTGACGGAGAAAGAGATGCCCGCAGTGTGTTTTCTTTTGCTTTCCCATTGTTTTTCTGCCCTCGAGTAGCGACACTAATCATATTAATCTCGTAGACCTGAGATGAGGAAGATGGTGGGGATAACTCATGGTCTTCAAGAGGTGGGGTTGTAATAATGATAGATCTTGGTGAGGCGGGGACAGATGGTATAGGAGAGGGAATGGAAACTAAAGGTCTCTCCCTTCGTAAGTTGTCTTTCTTAATCTTTCTATCCGGGAGAGGTGACTGGCGAAGGATGGTTTTTAGAGCTTTGCATCCCTCCACATCATGTCCTGGTGTGCGGTGATAAGCGCAGATTTTAGACTCATCGTAATCCATAGGTCGGGGCTTAGACGGGTCATAAGGTCTAAGTGGAGGTAGGGAAATGGTCGCATTCTCCACCAACATAGCAAGGATTTTGGCGTAAGATCCTTTGAGTGGGTCAAAATCGGAAGAGGATGAGGGTATTGATTGTGTGGGTTTTGGTAATGTTTGGGCGTGGTTAGTTCGTATGGGTGGCGGTTTAGCCGAGGGGTGTTGATACATGGTTTTTACTAAACGTGATTTCTTTGGCGCAGAAGCTATGTTGGATGATGAGGCCGCAGATGACGTGGTATCAGAAAACAACCACGGGGAAATAGGAGTAACTGAAAACAAATCTTTTGATGATGGTATTTGTTTAGGGTTGATAGGTGGACAGGATACGCGGAGTGACGGTGTTGCTATACCCTGGAATTTCTGTATAGGTGCGGAAGGCGTAAGTTGTTCTGAAGAAAACGCAGGAGGTATGATATATTGATGTAAGGTAGAGGGATGGGGTCCCAATATGGAAGGTAGGTATGACGATGATGGTTTTGATTGTGATAGGGGTAGGGATTGAGTTTGTCTCCTAGGCGGCGGAGCGGATTTATTTTTGGATAGATCGAGTCGCTTAGGCGGGTGCGTTAGACTGGGCATTGGTGAGGTCCCAAGCGTATGGGAAGATCTGGCTAAGTTGATAGAAGTGGACGGGGCATTTGGTAGAGGTGAGGGGGGTGAAGGCGAGAACAGGGGCATTTTAAGCTTCTGTAAGCACTTCGGGTATATGGTGGAGACATCAGGATCAGTCATTTGCATTTGAGTAGGAAAAGGGGTACTCAAACGTTCCCATAGGGCCTGTCTATCTTCTGTGGAATGACAGTCTCCAGGTGTAATTTGTAATTTTGGTACGGAAGAAAGGTGGGTTGTAATTCCAGTCCATTGCGGGTGTGACACAGGAGGTAGATGAGGCACTGTATCAATAGATGTTAAGAGGTCAACCGGTCGTTGAAAAGATTTAGGCGATGAGGGACTAATAGGTAGGAGGGCGTGTTCGAGGGGATCTGTCACGTTTAAAGAATGTGGTGATGTTAGTGTAAGAGATTTCTCGTCTAAGGATGTCAAAAGGAGTGGCGAGCCTTCCTCTTGTGTAGCAAGAGTGGTAGAAGGGGACGTTTGGGAAATAGATAAATTAGATAGCATCCGCTCACAGTCTTGTAGGGATGTGGTGTAAGAAGACTCGTTGATGAGAAGAGAATTCGGGCAGTTAACTCTTCTATGGGTAAAGGAATGATTTCACTTTGGCTTGATGGTGGTGAAGGAGGTTCAAACTCCTGTGTTGGTGGAGAGGCTTGATTTAAAATTTTTTCAATAGAGGCTTTTGGCTGAGAATCGAAGACTGCATGGATCTCATGAACACTCTCCTCGGCTAAGATATCTTGGTTCACGTTACTGTTGGACGAGTGATTCGGGAATGGCTTGTTGAAAATTTTCAGATTTCGGTTAGCAGGGGCGTTAGGATTATCGAGGGTTATATCCCCTGCGTCAACCATTTCCTGCACTATGTTTTTCAACATCTTGCAGTTTTCATGACTATGTCCTTTTACGCGGTGAAAGTTACAAAAGTCATTTTCTTTGTACCAGGAAGGTATTGCGCGGGTGGAGTCAAACCCAGAGTGAGGTTTAACAGGGGGCAAGGTGATAGCCCCAGCTTTGAGCAATTTCTCCAGGATGACGCCATAAGTTTCTCCCAAGGGAGTGTAATTGGTGGGCTCGACTTTGTACTTATAAGTGGTTTTCAGCGGAGTATTGGACGGTGTTTGAGATTTGACCATTACCGCGTGGACAGCTCCTTTTGATTTAGAAGAAGTAGACGCGTGAGGAGTGGTGGTGTTTGGCTTGTTGGTAGAATCAGGAGTTCGGAAATTGGGGTTTTTGTTACGCAACCGCAATTTCTCTTCTTCTAAGGCTCGAATTTCTAGCTTCCGAGCCATGGTAAAGGCCTCGTCGAATGTGTGGAAAGTTTGAATTTGGAGGGTAGGGGAGATGTGCTTAGCGCAGGCCCGCGTAAATAGTTCGATGAGTTCGGTTTGAGGCAAGGCATACGTAAGTTGGTTGATAAGGCCCCACCATCGTCCAACAAAATCGCATGATAGATTCGTCTTCAAATTGTCGGATGGCATAGAGGTCGATGATAGATACTTTCTTGGCAATGTTAATGGAGAAATGATCCAAGAAAGATTGGGCTAGTTGGTTAAAAGAGAAGATTGAGTCTTTGGGTTAAAGCACCTTTGTACCACTCCAAGGCAAGTCCCGATAAGGACATGGGAAAGGTGCGGAGTAACAAGGCATCATCATGGGCAATCAAATAACAAGCATGTCTAAATGATCGTAAGTGTTGTTGAGGATCCTCTTTCTTTAAAACGAGTAAACTTTGGCAACTCCCATTGAGGAGGATATGAATGAAGGGGGATAGAAGGGTGAATGGGCTCCCGACAAACTTGCTCGTATGTCAAAGCGCGCTACGACTTCCAAACGGAAGCCTCCGGGTTTTGCATTTTGTCCATCATTTTTTGATGAAATCTGTGGTTGGATGAGGTGATGGTGCCACGGAGAATAGGGATGTCCCATATAAGGTGTTGAGGTTCTTTGGATACGTGTATGGGAATGAAAAGGTAGGCGGAGCTTGAGAAAGAAAGCTCATGTGAATAGGTGGCAGAGAGTAAGTCATGAATGGAGTGGTCTCAAAGAGAGATAAGATAGGGCGATTGGTGGTAACGATACGTGAGGTCCAAGGTTAACCAAAGGAAAGCTAATCGGGGTCGTATGAACCCTCGAAGGCTGTCGGATTGGGAGACGGGGCTAGTGATGCAGAAGTAAGGTATTGTTATCGGGAGGAGTGGGAGCTAAATGAGCAGCTATACTAATAGGCATGCAATAAGGAGCTGACCATCGGGCGTACGGTCGGGGTATGAGACAAATAGTATTATCAGATCTTGGGATTAGCATCCAGAAATTTGGCAAAGTCCTTGTCTCCTGCAGGAATTTGGGGGATCTCACTGGTGTCCGTAGGGTTCCCTATAGAATGTGAAGGGGGTGATTCAGGCAAAGACACAGAGCAGGCATGTGAAACCATGGCGGCGGCTTGCTTCCGAGTGATGACAACCATAGACCAGAACACACAGGAAAGTTTCAATCTATCAAGAACAAAAACAACCTCAGAATGGTGAATTTGGCAAGTTGTTGTTTTGTCAGGGGCTGATGAGGACAGTAACCGATATCGGTTTAGTAACCGGTGTCGGTCACAGAGCAAACGACGTCGGTCCCTTAACCGATGCCGGTGTCAAAAGTCTAGGATAAGAAGATATAAAAGGCTGCTAATTTGATTTTAGCAACGTTGAGTATGTTTATCAACTTATTGATCACAGAAGACAAAGTATGACAGAGAAAACAGGATTTGAAAACAAGCAAGAGGCACACACAAATCTAGAGACTAACCCTAGGGTTAATTTTAGTTATCGTGGGCTTATGCCTTTAGACGTAAGATGATGTCAGAATCCTAAACAACAAGACCTAGGGGAAATGTCAAGTTTGTTTTGGCTTATAAGGTTACCTCAATCGGGCGGAGGAATACCGCGGAAAAGGGGGGATGTTTGAGCTGTTGTGTTAATTGTGAAGTGATTCGGTATGTGTTGTGCAGTGAAACTAAGGTTAATTTCCTGTCAATACCGTGGATATCACCCCCACGTGTACGACCTGTTACTTAATCTATGTTCACTAGAATTGGAGAACAACAAGCAGGAATGCAATGCACGTGTTTTAAACCCAAATCGAAAATTATATTCGATGAAGCAAGAGAGATGACTTTCACTAATGCGAAACCAGGAAAGCAAGACAAATTCTTTACTAAATATATAACAAAAACAGCAACAGCAAATATGCTTCCTAAAATGAAAATAAGCAAGAGAAAGAAACCCAAAATGGGTCCCACCGGGCGTGCCAAAATGTTTCACTCGGAATGTTTCGGCTTCTGGGAATAGAGTTGCTTCTATCCTTTCATTCCTTTTAGAAACAGATGAGGTTAGGGTTAGGAGGAATACTGTTGAATGTCGAGATGGTGTGCGCGTACCGTAGAGAAAGATCAGGTGAACTGCGGAGAACTCCTTTTTGTCTTGGAAGGACTACCTGTAAATAAGAACACAAGACCACAAGATTTTGATTAAACAATAAATGAGGAAACTGCCTTGGGCCTAGGAAATATAAAACTTCCCTTCGAAGGTGGTCAGTTCCCGCTAATATGAATTAACACAAAAGAAGCGCAAAATATCAATTAAATTATTTTGTTAAACCGGGTAGGGGAAAATTTGGTTTTTCGATTTTGATCAGAGGAACCGATGGCGGTTATTGATGACCGATGCCGGTTACTGATAACCGATACCGGTGGGTTATAGGATCTTCTTGGTACATATGGTGTTTGTAATAGCTGGCTTTTTTGGATGGTATTAGGAAATGGGATGATTAGGAGTGAAAGAATGACAGTTAGATGCAATGGCACGTTGGGTAGTGGATTCAGAAACGGATTTAGGAGGACTGAGATTCAAGAAACATAAGAAATGTTATGACAAAAGGACATGTAAGATCTGACTTACTGGTTTTGACCGAGATGCAAGTTGATCTCCTTGGTTGCAAACACTTCTGGTTTCTTTACTCGTCTCTGCTCTGTCAAGTGAAGATCTGGACTCTGTTCCTCGCTCGCAATGCTCTCTGTTGATCCAGAAATCCTTTGACTGATCTCTAAAAATGAAATTCCGATCCGTTGTTTTGGTTTGGGGAGCCCATTTACAGGGAACCGATGGCGGTTTCGTAACCGACGGCGGTCGAGTAGGAACCGGCATCGGTAAGGAAAAAGTAGGCTATTTTTAGTAAAATAGCCCACCTTCCCTGCTTTTCTCCCGAGAGATCAGTTGCGGGCTTGGTCAAGTGGCTAGAAGGTCGGCTTTTGGTGCGAGTAAGGAGGCATTAGTTATGGATGTGAGTCTAGACCAAGTCATGGGTCTTAATTAGGTTAGTTTAGGGTTAGGGCTAGGTCATGATGAGGTGGCAAAGTGAGGTGGCGGGTAAGGTGATGTGGATTTATCAATTACAAGGTGATTAATAAATAATTGTGTAAAGTTTAGGTAATGAGGTTAGGTTGCGAAATGGGATGCGGGTCACAAGGGGTCGTGAGACACGAATTTTGTGTCTACAATCATGTAGACCAAATTATAGATGTCTACATTTGCCCCTCTTTGAGGTGACGTGCGCAATGTCACCTCAAATAAAGTAGACAAACGTAAACAGGTAGAAAAATTTGAAGGGGTAGAAGAAAAATTAGTAGGATGAAGGATGTCCCCTTGAATTTCAATGGGGTAATGGAGGGACATGATCGAAAATCAAAAATAGGACGGAAGAAAGAACAAAGTGAAGAAAAGGGAGATATAAGAGAAGAATAACAAGAAAAGGGGGTTTGAGCTATCCATAAGGCATTGCGAGATAAATAATTCTTATTCATCATATTTCTAGTAATCTTCATCATTGTTCCTTATTAAAAATATAAGCATAGAATGGAAGTGTAAAATGACATGAAAAGCCAAGATACAAACAATTTTCCATTGCTAAAAATAGACAACTCCATGTAACATACACGAATGCAATGCAATACGAGACATAAAGAGACTCACTTAACAAGGAAATAAGTACAATCACACACACTCAAACTAACAACATTTAAGATGGTTGCACAAATATTTTGTATTTGAGTTGTAATCCCCAAATTTTTGATAAACGATAAGGGTTGAAAATGATGCCTCAAGAAATTTTTTGAACACCGCACAATTATACAAACACCGAACATAATTATTTAGAAATTGAATGCATCCGGGATATCAATTACATTGATAGAGTTTACATTTATAGTATTTGATCTCCTATAATGGTGGATTCAACACTCATCTTCAATCCCTCATATCTCTCTCCATGAATCTCTCAAACTTATCCCTAGGATATCTCTCACATCCCTTTATTATCTCACACACCAAAATAGCTACGTGAGTTGTTTATTCAACAACTTCACTCACACACAACTATTAACTATATTATTAATATGAGTTCTATTAACTCATTATTAATAATATTACAATTTATTAATAATGTCACAATATATTTGTAACATTCACTCCCCTATTGTTAACATTATTAATTCCCAATATACACTCCCCTAATGTTGACATTATAGAAACAACAATCACACTTCCTTCTGCAGCTTTTCACCCATGTGTGCTCATGATCTGGATGGTTTTGTAGGACAACCAATAACCTGAAACAAAGGATGGTTTTACAAGACAACCAACAACCTAAAACAAAGGATGGTTTTACAGACAATCAACAACAAAATTATCATGTTGCTACTTTTCCTTTGTTCTTTCTTTTGTCCACTATGTCTTTCCTTCAGGGAATATGTAGGAACCACTACTTATTGAATACAAAATAAGTAGAGGGAAAATTGAACATTGAGACCATGTTCTAGTCCCCCTTAATGTGAACATTTCACTTATTCAAACAGGAACTATGAAATCATACTGCAAATATGAAATAAAAGAAACACACATACACGCACACCTGTCACCACAGCTTCGTGCGGCCCCAACACATTGGTGACTGAAGAGAGGTCATTGATTGACCTCCAACCTTCTTTGCCTCCTTCCTCCATGAGTGTCACTACTTACTCAGCAGATTGGAACATGGAGCTCAAATTTGTACCACCTTTTATTGATGCATCTTCCCCACAAATCTTTGCTTTGGTTCTGAAATTCCAAAGGGGGTCTAGGGCGGTAGCCCCCAGTGGGTCAAGGGGCAGCACCCCTTGTAGGGTCCACATAACTACATATTTTCCTTCTTTTAATTCATCAAAAATATCATTAGAACTATAATATTATTCATCTTATTCTCCCAAAAATTGGACTTCGGGTAACACGAAAATGCGTCCGTGAGACATTTTTTTTTACAATTTTTAACTCTTTGACTTTTTTATAATGGACCCAAAAATACTAGACTTTGATGACACATAACTCTACTCAAGATAAAAAAATGATAACTTGACGATGACTCACATTTGAAAATAATACTAATGACACCTAATACAAATAACTTAAAGTAACGAATTTTGTTGACATGGATCATATATAACTACGACACTTTACATAGACTTTATTAAAAAAATGAGCATAACTCATTCTAATTTTGAAACTTAGACTAAACACAAGACCCACCTAATCACTAAATTGAGTCTACATAATTGACCGAATTTTACTTTTACACACTTTAAAGAGACTAAATAAAATGAAACGTGTGTATTATATAAACGACAACCAAATAACGAAATCTAATTCATATGACCTGGATTTACGTTATCTCCTTATATATAGCTCCAAATGATTCCAAGACTCAATAAAGTTATAGACAGATGTCAGAAAGAGTCTAGATATGCATGCATGCGTTAATGGAAGATCGCACATTCATCTAACCATGTATTTATCTAGATCTAATAAAGTAACTTTCGTTGAGAAACTCCTCTTGATGTTTCATTGATCTAACTCACCATCGAATAGAGAGATGTTGGAAAACAATCGGTGGGTAAAACGAATAGAAGAGTCTGTGTACTCAGATGTAGAGAATGAAGTGAGATGTGATAAGTAGGAAAATGATGCCACGTGTGTAGGAACAACAATGTACTCAAAATTTGACTTACTCCGAGTAAAGTAACCACAGATCTGACCGAGTTCATCAACACATTCAAGATGAAGCCAAGTATATCTGAAAGCTCTGAATGGAATGAAAATTCATCCAACTTGATTCCAAAATAAGTTGAATGTACAGAACACCACCGAATTTGAATATTTTTGGCAATTAGATACATTGATTTGCACAAGTGTGTAGACCATACCAAATTTTCTCCGTGTCTCGGTCCAGAGAAATGAAAATACGCAGAAATATGGCACAACCAAATCCACATATGATGGAGGGATGAGCCTAACTGAGATGGATCAAAATTTTGATAACCAAGCTTTGGTGAAAGCGTAGATCCATATGCTCAAAACAAGAACTAAACCTAAATCCCGTCTCCTTCACATTTTTCCAGCAAACAACTCAAAACGTAGAATATATCATTTTTGAAGCCAAGTTTTCAAAAAATTCAACACGGAATTTTAACTCGATAATTTTGACTAAACATCTATATAACTACAAAGATTATAGTGTCGGTGGTAGTGAATATCACCTAGAAATAGGACCAACTGAGTGCAATGACATGTATCATTAAGCACACAATTCCTAGGCTTGGGGCACTAATAGAGGCTTATGGTGTTGCCCCTCGACTAGTCTCAAATATCCATAGTTTTCTCGGGCTTGACCGAACTACTCGATACCACCTTTGTTAAACACCGCACAATTATACAAACACCAAATATAATTATTTAGAAATTGAATACATCCGGGATATCAATTACATTGATAGACTTTACATTTCTAGTGTTTGATCTCCTACAATGGTGGAGTCAACACTCATCTTCAATCCCTCATATCTCTCTCCGTGAATCTCTCAAATGTATCCCTAGGATATCTCTCACATCAAAATAGCTACATGAGTTGTTTATTCAACAACTTCACTCACACACAATTATTAACTATATAATTAATATGAGTTATATTAACTCATTATTAATAATATTACAATTTATTAATAATGTCATAATATATTTGTAACACAATTTGTATATGTAAGGGAAGGGATGGGGGACACTTGGGTCCAATGAAAAAGTAGTGTGCGCAATGAAATAATACCAGACAAGTCTTGCCCTAGAGTATTGACAAAGTAAACAAAGTGTAGCTTTTGTAAATGGTTTGGAACTTCAGATGATTCCATAAGTCATTGTTTCAATTTTGTTTGAAAATGTCAGCAAGATACGAGATGAGTTTCATACGAAAGATACAAATTTCAGCCGTAAATGAGTTGATTATCAATTTTACTCCATTTTCAAAGTTTTCATGATGTTTTTGGATTTTTGGATGATTTTATAATTTTTAAATTTTTGATCTGTCAGAAGAATTTAAGAGATGAAAATATCTCCTAAAAGTACGTAAAAATGCCTTAGGGTGAAGCCAAGGGCGTCGGATGGCAATAAAATTCCCCGGAAATAAGAATAACAAGACAAAATTAATTATTTAATAAAAATAATCATCGCGACAGATGAAGCGAGAAGAAAATGCAAGAAAATAGTGCCACGGAATAATTATAAATGACCCTAGGGTGAAGAAGTGACCACTAGGTAACACATAGTGTTCAAACAGCAAAAACTAGCAAAAATAATTATTTAAATATAAAAAGAATCAATTTAGTGAGCGAAGAAGTGTTAGAGTGATCACGATAGATAAAACATGCCCCAAGGGCATCGCGGAAGCCTAATATACCCACTGGGGTAAATCAATCGTGACCGATTCATTTGTAGTGGAGCTCTTGCAAATTTTCACCACGAGTGAGTGTGAGAGCCTTGGAGTGAGGTGGAAAGGCTACCAAACAGAGGAGATGAGCATATCATATTCAAGAGTACCTTCGAGACCAAAGATATGGACCCTACGTGAGTGTCCTATCCCTCCTTTATCATTTTAGCATTTAATGTCATTTTTAGGCTAGATTAGGGGAAATTTGACGTATGCGCATGCATTAAATCTAAAGTACGTGTATGTGTACATGTTAAAAAATAGGTACGTGCATGGGTATCCACCGAAGGGGATACGTATGTGTTGGGGAGAGGAAAACAGGGATGCACGCGCGCGTTGAAGGGTAGGCACATGCATCGGAATGGACACGTATGCATCTTGGGTAGACATGGTAAATAGATAGGAGGGGGAATCGTACACATTAGGGTAAAGGCATAGGTGTTGAAATAGAGGCACATATGCATTAGGCACATACATGTCGAGATAGGTGCGCATGCATCGAAGTAGGTGTGCATCCACCGGGGAAAGGGGACAATTCCCTTTGCAATTAAATAGCTAAGTATAGATGAAAAGTGGCTAGGATATTGTAGAAGAAAGTGAAAAATTAGTATGTTAGATGAATGAAAGAAGAATTTACTAGAAAAATATATAGAAGTAAATAAAAATGTAACCCTAACATGTGTATCATTATTTTTTACACAACGGATACTACCCATCCTTCATACCTGCGAGAGATATGGCCGTTTAGCGGTTGATTGAGGCACAGTTTGATGAGGATGATCAAAAGATACTAGATATTGTTCCGTATGTCACAGTATTAGCTTGCGTGGGCGATATGACATGCCACAGATTACCCTAGACCACGGTCTTCTAATAGCCTTAGGCCGAGAGATGGCTCAAGAAGAGTCAAGTGTTTTCGACTTCATACCGATGAGATCACTATTACACTACAGGATGTATGGTGCATTATGTGGGTCCCTATCTAGGGTGAGTTGATTCAGTATACGAGTCACCAACCAGACATTGATCAATGCATTATTGATTTATTCGGTGTCCCGAAATACCGTGCCATGGGATGACAAATGATTATCGCAAAGTGTATAGAGGATCTTGAGCTTGATCGGGTTGTGGTTTATCTTATGGCTTTTTTTAGTGGATTTTTACTCCCTGAAAAAATGGAGCTTCATTTCCGCTTGGCCTCATTGGAGTGATACGCGGAATGATCGATGGGGAGACCTATTATGGGGCTAGTGCATACTGGCACACTTATACTGGGATCTTCATTTGATTACATACTACCGTTAGAAGATAGTAGGACCAGCTAGGTTACTACATATTTGGGCATGGGACCACATTTCCATTGGTCTCCCCACAAGTGTTTTGAGAGCTCGAGCTCCAGAGGAGCCTTCTTCTATGGGCTGGGTTCCTATTAGAGATGATGTGTGGCCACACATGGGAGATGCCTAACATTAGGGTCATGAGCTAGATGATCTACAACAAGCCATAGTGGTATGGAGGCCATACAAACATTTTTAATGGCCTCAAGATGGCCTAGAGCTCAACAATGCAATAGTTGAGCACTTTATATTAGGAAGCCGCAGCTATATGCGGGAGATTTCTGTGGTAGATCGGTGCTAGAGATAGTTTGGCATTACCCAGGATGTACCTGGGCCAGACATGTGGTAGGATCGTAGGACCGAGAGAGTACTTTGATATGTGGCAACAGATTACCCAAGACAAAGTAGTGACTAGTTTCGGCTATGTACGTACCCGAGAGGCAAGTCGAGATCCAGCTACATTCCAGATTATGCCCCATGGTACCATGGAGTGATTTTGCATTTCTTGACTATTCCGTGAGTGGCCTATAATGTAGGAGTGAGGGCAGCCCCAGTAGGGCCTCCTATTAGTGATGAGGTTGGAGGTCACAGTGATTTACGACGATGATGATGATGATAATGATGATGATCCTTTTGACGGCCAGTGTCATGTTGGGGGTAAGGGACGGGGTCCTCCACTACATCAGCCATAGAGATAGGGGCCTAGGCTTGGGTAAAGATAGGTACCCCAGATCCAAATATACATTTTCCTCCAGTAGGCATTCCAGCGGGGATATATGCTCCATTATAGTAGGTGTTTCCACAACGGGATATATGATGATGATCCTTTTGATGGTCGGCGTCATGTTGGGGGTGGGGATAGAGTCCTCCACTACAAAGATCCATAGAGACAGGGGCCTAGGCTTAGGCAGAGATAGGTACCCCGGGATCCGATATATAGTTTCCTCCATTAGGCATTCCAATGGGGATATATGCCCCATTACAATAGGTGTTTCTAGAGCAAGGCTCGCCACCTCGAGCTATGGGTGGTGGTGGTGATGATGGATAGTTGGCTACACTTCAGCAGTAGTTACAGGTAGCGATAGTCATACAGCTATAGGTGGCAAGTGAGAGAGACCAGGCTAGGGCACAAGTACAAGCTATTACTGCAGAGAGAAATCGGGACCGAGCTTAGGCCACTCAAAGTGGGGATGGTGCATCATGATAGCACCATATCATTCGATTAGTAGACACGAGGAGCTCAAATATTGAGTCTTTTATACTGCATAGACTCATGTACTGAGTGTCACTACTTAGCGAGATCAAGCTTAGACACATGTGTAGGGCTATATCATTTAGAGAGATCAGGCATGAGCCCATTTATAGACTATCACTGCAGATAGAGATTGAGAGGCCGTTACTACGAGACAGGCCCATGTTGATAGGGGTAGCTTGACAGTGAGCGGGATGTCATTGATAGGTAACTACTACCTTTGGAGACATAGAGATGATCTAGGATATCATGAGAGCTAGTGGAAAGGCCTCGTATTACAAGGCCACATATTACAGATCGGTTCCAGTAGGGCAGCAAGTGACACCTTTTGATCAGCTATATGTGAGTGGGACATGCTCTAGATCACAACGGTCAAGTCGATCAATTAGATCAGTGCAACAACCAACTACACAAACAGGTGGCACACCTAGAGATGGCCCATCACAGCCTTCACTTTTTCATCCCTCAAGACATAGACTAGGTAGTACCGAGAGAGGGCAAGAGCTGTGGTTGAATTTCCCCTTTTTGTATGAGATGTATGTATGTATTCATGCCTCTTATGAAGGCTGATTTTTTTGATAGATGTATGTATCAATGTATCATTATTTAGATTTTGCCTCTTGATGAAGGATCAGTTTTGATTCATGCCCTTTAGATGGCAGATTTGTATCGATGATGTGTATCTATTTTGAGACATATATTTATAAATGTGTATATATGGACATTCGACGGTTCTACCTTTTTCATGTTTTTATATGCTCTTATGATGATGATTCATGTTTCATGATGTATGAGTGTATCATGGTGTATGATTTTCTCACTTCCTATGTATAATTCATACTTAGATAGAGATGTTATATCTTATGTTTCGTGTGATGATTTATCTGCAGATAATATCATGTGTTCTTTGATTATGGGATGTTCTTGTTTTTATGCTATCACTTGGGATGATACTACATGATATTGATGTGGGGGTAGATTTTATTATGCGTAACCCCTCTTGCCCCCATTGATGATACAATATGTGATTATTATTTTAGCATACATGCATGATGTAAAACTTAGCATTTTTGTATATATGATGTAGTAGATGATGTTTATATGTGATGGATGATAAATAATAGATGTGATAACAAATATATGTGTAGTAAACAAACACATAAGAAACATTTAACAAATATACACATACAAAACAACACAACACTATGCAACTAATAATGAATTCATGCAAATCTTAATCAACATATTAAATTGACATTCAATCTAAGTAAAATGAATCCTAATAGATGCATACAAAAGATGATGAAAACATGCAATATTTTACAAGTATGAAAGCCACAAATGAACTCAATGACATACACAATTAAATCAAACAAGATTCAATATAAGGTAAGAAAATGAACCATTCTCTAAATCATACAACATGAAAATATATGTACAACCAAAACTATACAAACCAACAACTAAAAGTAATTAAACCACTACTTTGTTTTTGTGGGACAAAATTCATATATTTTCCAATATTTTTAGTCATCTTGAAAGACAACTTTTCAAGGCTACCATTCACATCATTTCGAGGTTTCCATAAGTTAGCGTAGCGAAGTTGGTGTAGCTTAATCCCTAGAAGGGATATTTTCTAAATGTTTAGGTTTTTGTGTATCCTTTTCTAAATGTTCTTGTATTTTCTAAGGGCATATTCGAAAGTAAAGTACAAGGACAAAGAAGCATGCATGCCCCAGTGTGATGTGGGAATATAAAAAGGTAGAATGCCACGTGTGTATGTACGAGAAATTGGGATATGAAGGTGCCTCTAGAATTAGATGGGAATATTCAAAGGCATATCCCTCACGCAAATACAAGAGAAAATAAGCTAGATCACGACTTTTCAAGATAGATACGGCGGGATTCCTAGACTTTGCAAAGGGAACTACTCTTAAAAAGTGGTGAGAGTTACCCGTCCTAATGCAAGAGGAACTTGTGACCGAGAAAATCCTCCTTGAGCTCCAAAACTGGTTTTCACCCAAATTCCTCCCCATTGTGCCACAATTATGTGGTTTTCACATGTGGACGACCGGTTTTTTCTTTACTATTTTCTCATGTTTTGATTTTTTTCTACTTTTTAGTTCTTATATGATATTCACATCATTTTTATGCATAAAATCACTTGAGGTGCATGGTGTTCATAGGTTCAAATCTCTTCACCATCTGAGTATGCTATTTTATAAGCTCTTGATCCATATTTAGCAATTACCACATAAGGCCCTAACCAGTTGGCCTCAAATTTGCCTTTCTTTCTCTTTCCTTGAAATCTGTTCTTCCGATTTTCCTTTAGAACTAGATCACCTATATCAAATTCATAGTGAATGGTCCATTTGTTTTATCCTCTGGATACTCTATTCTGGTAAACCTTAAGGTGATTAAGCGCTATCATATGCTTTTCATTCAATAGTTCTAGATCTGCTAGTCGAGCAACTCTATAGTCTTCATCTTTATCAAGATAGTCCCGAAGAGATATTCTCATGGAGGAAAGCTCCTTCTAAGGGTATAATAGCTTGAGTGCCATAGACTAGTGAGTATGGGGTCGCACTGTAGGAGTGCAGATGGAGGTTGGATAGGCCTAGAGGGTGGGATGTATCTGTAAGTGTCAATTACGACCAGTCTTACTTACCATTTTCTCTTTGATTCGTAAAAGGGTTTTATTGGTAGCCTTGGCTTGTCCTTTACCTTAGGGGTAATAGGGGGTAAACCACTTGAGCTGAATATGGAAGCATTGGCACAATGTCTTAACCATTTTATTCTTGAAGGATTTACCATTATCAGTGACAATGGTGGAAGGGATACCATAATGGCAAATGAGATGATTCATAATGAATTTGGAGATTTGCGCACCGGTGACATAAGTAAGAGGCACAACCTCTACCCATTTAGTAAAATACTCGGTGGCGGTGATAATGTGGGTGTGACCATCGAAGAAGAAGGATGGAGCTTCCCTATGAGATCCATGCCCCATTTAGAAATGGCCAAGGCATTGCAATAGGATGTAAATCCTATGTTGGTGCATGTATCAAGTTTCCATACTTTTGGCATAGCTCACATTTCTTTACAAAATTACAACATTCTACTTCCATGGTGGGCTAATAATAACCTACCCTTAAGATCTTCTTAGCCAAGACCATACCACTAGTGTGTGCTCCACAAATACCACCGTGTACTTCCTTAATAGCATGGACTGAGTCAGTAACATCCAAATAGTGAAGTAGATTCCCGTCGTAGCCACAACAATAAAGGGTTCCTCCTAGGAGGGTATAACGGGCTATGTGGAAAATAAGGGCTTTCTTTTCGTAATGGGTAATATCTGGAGGAAATGTGTCATCTGCGCAGTATTGAAATATAGGGCCATACCAAGGGGATAATGGGCCAACAACTTCACATGCCAAACACGACTCTGGCATATCATATGTAGGCATTTGTAAATGCTCTATGAAGAAGGGCATCTTACTTTCCTAAGGTGGAATGCATAAGAGAGACCCAATTGTAGCCATAGCATCTACTAATCTATTGTGTGACCTTGGTTTTTGTTCAAAGATAATGTGTAAAATACTCCTTCAAGGTTTTAACCAATTATTTCTATGCAATAAGCTTTTCATCTTTAACCTTATACTCATCATTAACTTTTTTAATAATAAGTTGAGAGTCACCAATGACTCATAGTTGTCCCGATATTCTAGGTAATAGCCAACTTGAGGCCAACAATGAGTGCCTCATACTGTAATGTTATTATTGCAAGGGAACCCTAAACGGAATGCTCTTGGAATAACTTCACTTGTGGGAGTGATGAGCACTACCCTGGTCCTAATATGTGGAAGGTGAATGATCCATCAAAGTGGACTTGCCATTCTCAATCTTGAATCTTCAACATGCATCATGGATGCATCTAGTAGGTCCAGACACAAAGGTTCCATCCCTGGTAGAGGAGCTTTTGCCAACTGATTATCCAATACATGTCCTTTAAGGGATTTTTGATTCACAAAATCAATATCAAATTTACTTAGGAGAATGATCTAATTAGCCATTCATCCTGTAAGGGCAGGTTTGGATAAGAGGTATTTGAGAGGGTCAACTTTGGATATTAGTTTGGTTTTATTGTTAAGGAGATAGTGGCGAATTTTTTTAAAGGTGAAGATGACTGCTAAGAAGGCCTTTTCAATTTGTGGGTAATTTAACTCATAGGCAATTAAGGTGCAAATGAAGTAATAGACCACCCTTTCTCTATGGTCTAGGTGTATTGGGCAAAAAGTGCACCAATAGTGAATTGGGTAGATGGGATGTATAATAGGAGAGGTTCACACAGGGTAGGCGGCGCATGAGTATAGGTAGGTTGACAAGGTATTGTTTAAGCGGTGCAAATGCTTTTTGTGATCTGGTCCCTAGTTGAATGCAACATCCTTTTTCAAGTAGATGTGTAAATAGATGGCACTTATCCACAAGTCGTGAAATAAAAAGAAAATTGCCCGAATCTTTCCTTGTAAACTTCTCATTTGTTTGAGAGTGGTGGGTGGAGGCATTTATATAATAGTTGTAATCTTGGCAAGATCTACCTTTATTCCTCTCTATGAAACAATGAAACCTAGGATTTTTCCGATAAAATGGAAAAAACACATTTCTTAGGGTTCAAGTGCACTTTGTAGTCTTGGAGATGCTAGAAAATACGTCTCATTACTTCAGGTACTCTCTCTCGCTTTCGGATTTAGCTAAGATATCATCAACGTAATCCTCCATGATGTCATTCATCATGTCATGGAAGATGATAGTCATTGTGTGTTGATAGGTGGCCATAATTTAATTTTTGAGCGCGAAAGGCATGAATTTGTAACAAAATGTCCCCAAAGGGTGATGAAATTTGTTTTGTGTTGATCTTCTTCTACAATCTGAATTTGGTTATAACCTGAAAAACCATCCATTAAGGACAACATTTCATAACCAACAGTGGAATCAACGATCATATCAATATTAGGCAAGGGGAAGTCATCCTTGGGACATGCTTTATTGATGTCATGGAAATCGGTGCAGATCCTTATGCCAATAAGTTTCTTCTAAAAATAACTATGTTAGATATCCAATCTAAATAGTCAATGGGCTTAATGAAATCAGCAGCTAATAATTTTTCAGTTCCTCTTTGACAAGGAGTGTAATTTTAGGGTGCATCTTTCTCAACTTCTGCTTGATGGGTTTGGCATCTAGGTGCACAAAAAGTGTGTGCGACGACCAAGCCTGGGTCCAAACCAGCATATCTTCATATGACCACGCAAATATATCTACGTACTCTCTTAATAGCTCTACAAAAACCTTTTATTCTTGAGTTGAGAGTGAAGCTCCCAACTTTATCATTCTAGGTTCCTCTTCTGAGCCAATGTTGACACTGATAGTTTCCTCAACAAGAATTTTAGAAGCATCTTCCATCCACATAGGATCAGGGGGAAGAGTAAGATCAACTTCCTTAGGTGGATCATCATCATCCTTGAATGGATAGACCATTTTTTCCATAGGTTCTTCATTTTTATCTACAAGTGCTTCAAAACTTTTTTGCTATGAGACTTGCGTTTAATATTTCCACAAGGCTTCTATGAAGTGTTTTTACTCTTGTTTACGACATTCCTATTCAAGATTCCACACATCTCGCCTCTTCTCTCGAAGTGTGCACATGTGTCTAATTGAATTGCAAATCCTTTCTTATGATCCCCAAACTGACTAGAATCCATGAGTCTCATGAATTCTACAAATGCCTCTGTCATTATTGAAGAAGTCGATTGGCACGTGAAATTTTTTATCCCAATCTATAATTTTGGGATACACAAGGGTTGTTTGGTAAGTGGTTTGGGGTTGGATTTGGATAAGGTAAGGACATTTGAATAAAGGAATAGGCTAGTGGAGGCAATATCCTCATAGAGGCTACATTGGGAATCTTCATCACTATCAGAATGAGATGAGTCATCCTCACGTTTGGAAGAGGAGGCATCAATCTCAAATGGCGGATCATCATGAGGTCTTATCCCAAGACCATGTCTATTAGACTTGAAATGAGGGATAGGAATGGGTTATAACCATCCTTGCACATTGATACCGCATCCAAACCCATTATAACCCATGATGAACATCATGCAATGACCTTTGATATACTAGGGTGCCTGATGGCATGAAGCCATGGTACCTTCTGGCACTCTGCTAGTGGGATCCTCTAACATATTTTCCTCTGATAGGAGACCGCTAGGGATGAATTTCTCCAGTGGTTTAGGGAATTTATCCCGAGTCCTCTTGAACTAAAATTAAGGTGTACCACATGTCATGTGTGATGTTGATAGATCTGATATTAATAAAGTATGTTCAAGATTGAATGGCTCACAGGCCATATTGTTCGATGTTTTCTCCCATGATGCAAAAGGGTTAACCAACGAAGGAAAGTCTTGATTACAAGGTGTGAGTGAATCTGAATCAACCCATTTCTTGATAGCTTTTGTTTGTAAGGAGATAACAACATCTACAGAAGGGAACTCATAAGTTGCACGAGAAAAACTATGCAATGCTCTACAATGCGTGAATGGTTCTGGGTCACCCTAAATGGTGACTATTTGGCCTTCATGACACAACTTGATACATTGATGGAAAGTCGAAGGAATGGCTTGCATGGCATGGATCCATGGGTGCCCTAGGAGCATGTTGTATGAAAGATCCAAGTCAAGGATATGGAACGTTGTATCATGACAAGTCGACCTACTTCCATTGGAACTACTATAGTACCCATTGATTCTCGCTCCTCATTATCATAGGATGTAATTGTAATAGTTTTGGCCCCTAGATCCATTTCTGAGTGGCCTAGCTACTTGACCAGCTTCAAGGTAAAAAATTTAGACCGGATCCACCATCCACAAGTACTCTCTTGATCTTATGATGGGTAATAACTACTTCTATATATAAGTGTAAGTTATTTTTGGATAGTTACGCATGATTACGGCATGATAAAAAGTGATATGATCATTGGAATCAAGGTTTGTGATCATGTCTTGGAGGTGTGTGGGATCTACATCTATGGAGACTCCCGAACTTTGCAGTGCTTTATACAATATGTTTTTATGGGCAATAGAGATTTTGAGAAGATCTAAGATTGATATCCTAGCGGGTGTCTTCTCTAACTATTCTATTAGATTTTACTAACCTTCTTGAGGGATAGGTAGGGTATTTGATATGATAAAATGAGTACATCGCGTCCCTACTTTGCAAAACATTTTTCTAAGATCCTAATAGTATTGACATGTTCATCAGATGAAAGGGTACATCCTATGATGGAATCAAAGAGACTATCATTAGTTGGATAAACATAAGCAGTAGTCCTATAGTCATTGGAAATTTTTTCCGTGATCGGCTTTCTTTTCTTTTTATATATATGGTTAGGGAAGGGCTCTTTGAAGATACCCATTTTCTCATTTGGACCTTGTCTTGAGTCAGGGGGAGAATCTATGGTGATTTTTCCCTCTTCAATGAGGTCTTGTATGTAATGGCATAGTCTTAAGCACCTATCTATCTTGTGCCCTTTAACACATGGTGGAAGTCATAGTACTCATGCTCTTTGAACCAATCGGGCTTCAAGAATCTTTTGGATATGTTATTGTTGCGATTGGGTTTTCCACCATGTCCACCGCATCTAACTATTTTAGTATGGCAAAGAGGGATTCTATTAATGGTGTAAACATACATTTAGTGGGTGCCTTGGGATGAGGTCCTTGTGATAGCTTTAGAAGTGGGCCAGTCTGCACGGTTTGGACTCTTTTGGATTCCATAATGCCATCGCCAACGACATGCTTATTTTTGTTGAAGAACTTCGGTTTATCTAAGTATTTTGCTTCATGTTTGTCTTTGATGACCGGTTTAAGTGTACCCTTTGAGATGAGGGAATTTTGATTTGGATGCCCTTCTCTATGAATTCTTGAAGTTAGATTAGTAATGTATTGGTAAATGGAAGGCTATCTCTTAGTTTAAGTTAGGAACAAATATGATCACTAGCTATTTTTTCGGCAAGGCACAAGGGAAACGAATCGTGAACCCTCGCCATCATTGTAAAATTATTTCAAATGTCTTTTGGGCTTCGCTTTGCATTGCAGAGGTCATTCATTGTGATATCATTTTCCATGTTGAAGGAAAAATTCGTACAAAATTTTTTTGAAAGCACAGCCACGTTGTAATGGAACCTTTGGGTATGTTAAATAACCATTCCAATGTTAGTGCCCCTAGGCTATGAGGGAAGAGTTGTATTAAGAAGTTATTGTTATATGTGACCTCTTAGAAATCCATATAAAATTCCTTGATGTGATCAAGAGGATCACCTTTACTTATATATTTATCGATTTTAGGAACAAAAAGTTCTTTGGGAAAGGTTGTCATAACATATCCTTATTAAAAGGGTAAGGGCATGGTTCTTCATACAAATATTTTTGACTATGTCCTATGTTTCCTTCTTGTAGCATAGTAAGTGTGTCTTTCATCGATTGCAGTTCATGTTGAATGATTTTTCTATGGTAGTCAACATTGGTCTTTGTGCCTTAGCCACTTTAAGGGTTTTTTCATTATATGGATCAAAGTGGAGCTCGCTAGGTTTCATTTTAAGTTTGTCTTTGTATATGTTCCTACTTGAAGATCCTAAGTTTGCTAATTTTGGTTCAATTTTAAGATTTCTTTTTCAAGGATCTCTTCTTCAACTAAAGGATCCTCTTCCTCATCAAACTTGAGAGGCGGTGAGACTTTGCACTCAATCTTCACTTTACATGAGGCTTTGTAATAAGGTCTTCATGGATCACCAAGTGGCTTTGATGGTTCTCCTTTAACGGCATTACGATGTTGTCTAGAAGTAGAGGCATATCTTATGTCAAAGGGGTTATCCATATTTAAGAGGGATATGCATTCTTCTATTTTATGATTAATGGATTTTGTACCTACTTCACATTCTTGTGGAAACTTGGATCCTAATTATAAGACTCTTATGAATACTTGATCTTTGTTGTAATAAAGAATTTCATCAAATCGACCTAGGTCTAGCTTATGTTTTTCTCCGTAAGAATCAAACTCTTCTCTATTATGATCAATAAATGGCTCTATTTCCTTGACTTGTTAAAAGAGAGGTGCTAAGTTGTTTCCACTAAATGGGAAGGACTTAAAAGGATTTTCTCCTAATTCACGCTCATTTGGTTTGGATGCCATTTTCATGATTCTTGGCATTTCTAGTCAAAGTTATACTAGGTTGTGTCTAAATGTTGTCAAATTCGTATGAAACCTAGGTATATGTTGTGTAAGTCACCCGATGTGATGCTTGAAATATCTGAGTGTGTTCTAGATGTAATATTATACAGTCATATTTATCAATCAAAGAACACTCATATGAATACTTAAATGAAATGATCACTCAAATTGTCACTTTGCCAAGTTTATACCCTAAACTATGATTCTAGAAAAGGGTCCAAAGAATATAGTGACAATATCCTATCAATACGTAGGTCAAGTTAGAATTCTAACAAGGCCTAATTATCAAAGTGGCATTGATGCAATCTCTTGATGAGGTATACTAAAACTAGTTCAAATGCCGATGAAAGCTAAGTTTTCTGAAAAATGGAAGTTGTGAATATGTATAGCGTAACAACACTATCCTAATATATTAATCGAAAAAGCAAGGTGTTAGTATCAAGAGGATGTTATTGTGGTATATATAAGGCAATATTGACACTTTCAAATGGCTTAGATGATGTCGGAACTAAAACTAAGTATGAGTGTAGAAAGAATTTTTTTAGTGCGTGAGTTAAAGTGTAACTACACAATAAAGGGAATTATATCAAGTTCTTAAGAAATTGAAAACATGTGTAAGTACCAAGATTGTGTGACTAGAATGCAAGAAAAACTATAAACTTAAGAAAAGATAAATGATGAACTGAAATTGCAGCAATGAAGATGATCTTGAAATCAAGATCAATGGACTATCAAAGATATGAAAATGTACTTGCACACCTTAGATGTTTAACAACCCAACCACAAACATGGATGGGCATAAATGGACAAAAAAGTGGAGAATACTTTCTTTCACAAGACACATGAGGTATGCCTCCTTCTCACCCCAAAACAGTGACAAGAATGCAAGGGCATTAAAAGATGAAATAAACTAAGTGTCACTTGGGTAGAGTTTCACCTCGTCTGAAGGCAAGAATTAAATTGAGCTAAGTGAGACGTCGTTTAATTTCGTGATGAAAGGAACTTAGTTCTAACTTACGTGGTCTCTTTTCCTTGTTTAAAAATAAGGTTCAAACTCCAAGTAAGATGTCACTTTGTGATGGCTTGACGTGACAAAGTGGACTAGTAAAGTTGGCTCCAATATAGAATGGATTTCCTAATAAGATCACTCAACTAGGTGTCAACATTTTGTCTAATGCGAGTGTGATTTACCCAAAGAGTCACTTTGATTGATTTGGGAGTATCTTGGCTTTAATTGACCCCTTCAAATACAATGAGCATAAAAATGTGTTCACGTGTATTCTCACCGAGTTCGTGATACAAACAACTTTGACTCTAACTTGCGGTGTAATATCTAGTCAAGTGGGTAAGCAGAGCACATCCTGTTCCATCCACAAGGTTACTCAACCATGGATTACTTTAGGTTCTAGAACCACCCCCATTTTGTTAGCTTAAGGTGTTATTCCAAAGGGGTTATGTTCCATTGAGCGGATAGGACGTACCCTTTTAAAACCTGCAATACGGTGTGAAGTGAAGTGGTGTGCTTTTTATCTTGCTTAACTTAATGTTTTTAAGTATCACACCATTTGGAAACTGTATGAAAATATGTGTATTAGGAGGTTTTTTTTTGCAACTCATTTCTTTGACAAACGTTAGTCCCTACACACGAGGAGTTAGTAATTTTCCATTACAAATAATGATATCAAGAAAAAGAGTTTTATATTATTTTTGTTTCCTAAGATCACCAAAAGGCATGAAGGAAGAGTATACACAATGTGAAAACTCCACTTAAAATAGTTTGCTTATGGAAAAAAACTTTTAATTGTGTTTGCAAAAGATAGGGTTTTTTTAACCAACTTTGACAAGTTAATCTAATTAGGGCTTATAAATAAGTGTTTTTAAAGTGAAAAAGGTTTTTAGAAGTATTTTTGATCTCCAAGATCACCTAAGCGGTGTGAGGAGAGAGCATACACACTTGAAAAAGCCTCTTTTAGCTAAAAAATCAAACACTTAAAATATGTTAGTCAAATAACCAAACAAGTAACTGCAATCACTTGTTAAACCCCTACAAACACCCAAAAAATCCAAAGAAATGATCTTACAGCTCGGAGAAAAAATTCAAATTTTAGCACAGACACATATGCGTCCGAATGACGCTTACGCGCCCCAACCAATGGATACGCACCCCACTAACATGGACACATGGTAACAAATTTTGACAATGGGGTTCAACACTGTGTGGGCCTAACCAACAGTGTACACTAGGGTTTCGGTGGAGACACTGCAGGTTCAACAAATACGCCTACAAGCAAAAACTAGAAATCAACATAGTATGTTAAAATACACTTACACGTCAAAGGAAGGGGTACGCCTAATAGTCAACAGAGAGACACCTATGGTTTTACGGATACACCTGCAAGCCAAAAAAAAATCCACACAATATGTCGAAAAACACAGCGGCCCATAGGCACAGCGCAGTACGCTTGACGATACCAATGGAGACGACACTTGTAGTTTGATAGGTACACATCGTTGTAAATGAATTGTCAACAAAAATTTAACCAAATGGAGTACGTGGCTTTTCAACACATGTGCTAGGGTTTTGATGGAGATGCACCCCTCCAGGACACCTACGCGTACACCCTGAAAAACCTACAAAATTCACGGAAATGAAATTTTTGACAAGTAAAAACAGGTTAATTGTTAGTAAAAGAAACCTATTCCAATTCAAACCCACAAAATATGCATGAACAAGGATGATTTATCCTACTTAAGAAATGAAATCAAGTAAACAATAATCTTTTTCTCCTAGAAAGCATGAAAGTGGACTTAAAAATCTTGAAAAAGGCTCCTAGAGGACAATGGTGAGTCTCCCATTGGGCATGCTAAATGTGTACAATGAAAATTTTTTTAAAGCTATGAACATGGGGTAAGAATCTCTAAAGAAACCCCAAAAGATTTGGAAAAAATAACTCAAATGACCATCAGATTAGAGATAAGCAAGAGCTACCTATTTGCATGCATACATAAAGCTTGAAACAAACAATCAACCTCTAAACATGACTATATCAGTTCTCTACTCCATGAAAGCTATCTATAAAATGAACCTATTAAAGCTCTAGCAATCAATTATGTGTTTATTGATGTCTCAAAAGCTTAAGAATGGAAGCTCACCATTAATGGCTTCTCCCATTTACTTCAAGCTTTGAAAGATTTAGCAAATACAAGTAAATAACTCAAATATGAAATGAAATGACTCTAAAAAGACTAAAGCATAACCTAAATCAGAAATGAGATGAGAGAGAGTTATTATCAAAAGGTGGGAGGGGTACCCTTCTATTTATAGTTTTTGGTTTTGAGGAAAAGGTGTTTTGGATGCATGTGGGACTAAAAAGGAGTCAAAAAGTGATTTTTAGAAAAGCACATTGGGAGGTGTGAACTGGATTTTGGAAAGCCAAGTGGCTATTTGAAAAAGGTGAGATATTTGTTTAGAAAGTCAAACTCTCATTAGAAAGTCAATAAGAGGGTTAATTAACCTAAACAAGGTTAATTAAAGGAAAACAAGCTTATAGAAGTTGGTTAGAGAGGGATTATTAGATTTGGGGGTTGAGAAGAGGTTAGAAAGGGTGATTTACTAGAGTAGTGTAGTAAATTGACATGAGACCAAAAATAGTTAGTAGTATGATCTTAGCGATAAGATCATGTAGACCAAATTATAGGTGTCTATAATAAAACTCGCCCTATTCCCGCATTTGGTTGTGCATGATTGTGATGTGAGCTTATGACCCATTGGTCCCCATGGCTCTCACATCCATTTCAATGGATTCCCATAGGATTCACTCCACTTCACAAAGTGATTTTTTTCCAATTCACAAATCCTCGTAGGACATTGTCATCATATCCCTATAGACCGTACCTTTTTTCCTTACCAATGTGACCCTTAAAATCATTACCATACTTCAATCCTTATTTTTGTGTGAACCCATATTGTGGGGTATTGTGCCTTAGATTCTCTTTTCCCATCCTTCCCCACCCGCCCTTATCATCCACCTCTTTCAAACTCATTTGATTATGCTCTTTTTTTTTCATCAATCCCTAGTTTGAGGGGGAGCACCTTACCAATTCCCCTAGTCACCTAGCCTATCAATCATTTCTCATTTTTATCTCATAGTTTGCTATTGTCAAACCCCTCATTAAAAAGTGGCAGAATGTAGAAACTTATCTTTGGCACCCCTTTGTTCCTTCATCCCGCATCCACCTCCCATCCTCGCCAAAGCATGTCCATTTCCCTCTTATTTTCAAATTACCTTATTTCCCTCCTAAATTATCTTATTTTCCCCATACCATATTTTTATTTACCATTATCTTGCATATTCCCCCATTTTTCCTCCATAATTCCCATATTCCTATTTTTAAATCCCCATTTATTCCATCTATCCTAAACTTTCCCTTAATAATCTACTTAATCATAAAATCTATTCCTAATCATTTAATTATCCTAATCCTACCCTAATCCCCCTCATTTAATTATTTCTAGGGATTCCTTCCCTTTATTAATCACTACCCCTCATTAATTCTTCCCTAGGATTCTCCCCACTCATTCCACCCCTCCCTAAGATTCCTTACACCTCCTTCTATTCATTTAAAACCTCTTACACGAGTGCAGTCCTAAATTTAGTCCGCTAGCCATTTCAATATCTATTCTCACCCTTTAATTATTATTCTAACTTTTAATGGCGAATACTCATCCCAGTCACCGACTGAACAACCCAAGTCTCCATCGACTCTTCCTTGGTGTATTTAATCACCCCTACCCCTCTTCTCAAGGGATGGAAAATTTGATTCTCTTATGTGTTTTACAATTATCGCTTCTTGCATTATTCTCGAATTCTTATTATCGGGTGAGCCACCTTATCAATCCTTTACATGAATTTTTTGGAGCTTGGATTTTAGATAGTGTTGTGGATATTTTTTCCGTACATGTAATTTTTTTGTTTTGTAAGTTCTTACAAGTATTCGTTAAGCTCTGATTCATATTTAGTCATATTTTGATCCAACATTTCATGTCATTCGCACATTATTATTCTATCTTTGATCCGATCGTGCCATCGACCGTTCCCAATCACCGTCAACTCATAACTTACATTTGTTATCCTATCCACTCTTCATCCTATCTACCATGCATTACATACTATCTCGACCCATCTTGTATCCTACCCACCCTTGTGGCATCCCATCTATCATGTTAGCATCTTATGATCCACTTTAGTATCTCAG
Organism: Taxus wallichiana var. yunnanensis; assembly: GCA_018340775.1. Taxonomy (NCBI): domain Eukaryota; kingdom Viridiplantae; phylum Streptophyta; class Pinopsida; order Cupressales; family Taxaceae; genus Taxus; species Taxus wallichiana. Next base: position 186,818,983 of record CM031235.1, read on the forward strand.
AGCCCATATTTGTCATTTTCTTGTATACTTTCACTCAATCCTACACAAGTCACCATCGATTGTGTTTGGTTACCTTAGGTCACCGTTGACCCTATCCTTCTTCCTCCTCCAAATCTAAAGTTTCTTACATCTACATATCTCCTCTATATTTTGGTATCATCTTTAGTGGCTTTGCATCCATCTCGAGATCCGTTTCTACATAGTTCTAGGTCATCACCTTTGCTTATATCACCACCGACCATACCTTTGCACTTAGCTCACCTTCGACCCACTCTGGTTTGTTATGCTTTTCTATCATTTACATCATCATCCTTTATAACAATTTATATTACCTTATCGGATACTTATTTAGATTTTTTATCTATCTTCTTATTCCGTTATTAGGTTATCATTCTTTTTATCATCACGTGAGTTGACATCCTCTCTAGGGAGCTCTCACTTCTCGGGGCTGAATTTTTGGGCATCTCACCATATCTCTCACTAATCCTTTTTTGTATTTAGTCTCCATTGTTATGCGGGATGGAGACTCACAACGAGAAGGACCATTTCTTGTGTGCCCATACCATTCCATCACTATCTACATCAGGAGGTTCCCTAAACCCTCCCATATTTTGAGGTTTCTTGATTTCTCATTTGGTTTTCACTAATCTAAAATAGGAAGCGGAAATCTTGTCAAACAATCACTCTTGTCTTGAAATTGTCTCTCCAAGTTCTCTCCAAACTCTTCCTAGAAATGTATGGAATTAGTTGGAAAGTTTCCATACCAAGTGAATGCCTTACCTTTAAGGGAAGAGGCTAATAGTCTCATTACAACATCAATTTGGGGAACATGATGAATAAATCATAAATGAGTAATTTATTTAATATATGATCAATTAGGTTATCATGGTTTTCAATAGTAAAATATGGAAGACTTTTGAGAGATAATGTTGGGTGTAATTCCAAACATTTAAGGATAAAAATACCAAAATTATTGAAGGCATGAAAGGAATAATTTATTTGATGATCTATGAATACAAGGGTTGTAATCTTATTTTAAGGATATGGGTAGAAACACAAGTGGATAATTGGATCTAACTCTTTCCGATATTGAGATTTATTAAATATTTATAGAGATATACGCTTATGTTTGGGTTTTGGTTGGTAATTGAAATAATTCAAAGGGTTGACCTCCAAAAACACTTCCCTTATGGAGATACTTCTCACTCGCTTACAAGACAATTCAAAATTAGAAACCAGAGTAGAGCCACCACGTTCTTGAAAATGGTTCAAAAAGTAGAAAAACTAAGAATACACCAATTCGTAACTACAATTTTGAAAAGTATGGGTTCTTATACCTAAAAGTTTTGTAAACATATAAACAAGAACATAATATTTCCCCACCAAGCGTGCCATAAATTTCCAGATTACTAAAAATGTGGACCCAGAAGCACCAAATAGACTTAGTGTTTCAATAGTAGCAATGGGAATTCCTCAAAGGTGTGGTAACTTGGATCCTTGAGGTAAACTATTGGCGTAGCAACTGATTAACACGATGAGATCCCTCTCCACCATAAGTTTGAGCTTTTGGTGTGACGGCAAGTCATTTGGTATTAGATCCAGGTAGTTAAGCGCACCAGCCCCAAAGTAGTGTGGCGATGGGTGACCTCCCAGAAATTTCCAGTGTCACTGCCTCCTAATGTTGTTTCGATGGGCGTATACCCGGCTCTATCATGTGGGAGGGTGTTGGCGTAGTAGCTGATTAACACAATGAGATCCCTCTCCACCATCAGTTCAAGCTTTTGGTGTGACGGTAAGTCATGCATCTCTAATACCAAGCAGTTAAGCGCACACCCCCAGTAGTTTTGGGATGGGTGACCTCCGAAAAATTCTCGGTGTCACTTCCTCCTAATGTTGTTGGGCCTGATTGGGTGTATACCCAACTCCATCATGCGGGAGGGTATTGGCATAGTAGTTATTTAACATGATGAGATCCCTCTCCACTATTAGTTCAAGCTTTTGGTGTGATGGTAAGTTGTTTGGTATCGATTAAAGCGTTAAGCATGCTAGCCCTAAAGTAGTGTGGTGATGGGTGACCTCCCAAGAAATTTCTCGGTGTCACCGCTCCTAATGTTGTTGGGCCTGATTAGGTGTATGCCCGGCTCCATCGTGCGGGAGGGTGTTGGCATAAAGCATCGATTAACATGATGAGATCCCTCTCCACCATAAGTTCAAGCTTTTGGTGTGAAAACAAGTCGTTGGTTTTTTTATTGAATCTAAAATAACCGCATGGGTTAGGTGCACAAATTCTTAGGCTTAGTTTCTAAGGATTGAGGGGTATCCATTCCACCAAATTTCCTAGAGGTCACCCATCCTAATTACTCGGGGTGGCACGCTTAATCGCCCGGTATCATAGCTACATGACTTCATTGTCACACCAAAATCTCAAGCGATGGTGTGATGGAAAATCATTTGGTATCAGAGCTAAATGACTTACCATCACACCAAAATCTTGAATTGATGGTGGAGAGGGATCTCATCATGTTAATCACTGTTTACGCCAACACCCTCCCACATGATGGAGCCGGGTATACACCCAATCAGGCCCAACAAGATTAGGAGGCAGTGACACAGAAATTTCCGGGAGGTCACCCATCGCCACACTACTTTGGGGTTGGCACGCTTAACTACCTGGCTCTGATACCAAATGACTTGCCGTCACACCAAAAGCTCGAACTTATGGTGGAGAGGGATCTCATCATGTTAATCAGCTGCTACGCCAACACAAAGCTCGAACTAATGGTGGAGAGGGATCTCATCATCTTAAACAGATGCTACACCAATATAAACCTCTATAAAAATTTGGATCTTATCCAAAAAAACTCCAATTTATCATTGTTCTACTTCTAATCTACCAATTATAGGAGAAAGGCCGAAGAAAACATTGAAAATAAAAATGGTGATGCACCAATAAGTAAGTAAATCACTCTCCTTATGTGATTTAAAAGGAAAGAGGACAAAACAAAATGGAAAAAGGGAAAATATAATCCCAAATAACAATGCATTAAAATATAACTCTCTCCCTCAACCTATATCATACAAAATGAATGAAAATATTGCAAATGTTATACACAATACAAACCACAAGAATAAAAAAGAGGTAAGGAAAAATTACACAACAATAAAGGGAAGATATGAGACATAATGATAGATACATTAAATTATGAAACATACATAGTCTATTACACTCATAATACAAGGCATTTATGCATTTACAAAACTTAAAAACAAGAGATCCGTGAACTCAAAATAGCAAAGTAACTTTGCATTCAAGGTGGAGGAACCATTTACAATATCGAGGACCTAAATTTATAGAAAAGGGGAAGAGAACAAAGATAAGAGGAGAATAAGATCAAGAATATACTAGAAAATATCTTCTTTCTCATACATATTTCCTCATAATGATTATGAACCCCAAAATATACCTAACTAAAAATATCCACCCCAACAACCTTGAAGCATATTCTATGAGATCTACATAGATGAGAGAAAAAACATGACTAGAAATGGATCACCACTAACTAAAATTATTTGAAATAGTGAGAAAATGGAATATGGCACTTATGAATGCCCTCAACCTCCAAAACATGGGTAATAATGACCCGGAACTTCTTGTAGGTTAAAGTACTCCTTAAAAGCTCAAAAAACTTTTGGTTAGTTGTGAACCTCTATAGATCATAAAACATCAAAGATAGATAATAGAGAATATGAATGAAATGATAGAATAAGGAAATTTATTTTGGTTTCTCAAAATGGGAAAGGGATTATTTTGGAAATAATAGGATCTTATCTAGCTTTTTACTAAAGGGATTTGTAAAATAATTAATAGAACTCAAAAAATGGTGGGGAAAACACATGACACTATGTTATATTTTTAGACAAAAACATGACCAATTTGTGTGAGCACCACATTTAACCCTCTTAATCTCCACCATTTTAAAAAATCGTTGTTTAGAAACTAGATTTTGAGCATTAGATTCTTGTTCTTATAGATTGTCAAATTTTGAGCATAAGCATGTCAAATCACTCATTGAAGTTTAGTTTTTACTAATTTGAAGAAAAAAGCGGCCACTTTTGACCCCATTTTGGTCCCCCATTTCCATGCATTTACCTTAGTATGTTCTTAATCTATTTCATGATTATCTATCGGTCCTTACTTTATAATATTTCCTTTGGGATTTATAATCCTTTAAAACCCATTTATCCTATATTAATCCAAGTTTACAACCATAAAGACGATAATTTATATTTTTTTACAACCTTGTTGTTATCGATTTATTTTTAGGACCTAGTTAGATGTCACTCCTCTATCCTAGACCTAGGATTTGGAACCCTATATATATCATAGAGTGTGGAATTTCTCTTGGATCTATCAATGTATTTAAAAACCTACAACCCTATTGTTTGTAGCTTTACTATGACCTCATTCATTATCCTAGTCTAGATTACCCAAAGACAAAGAGGACATTTTTTTATTTACATCATTCTTTTTCTAAGTATTATTCACATTAATCTCTTATTATCTCTCATCTTATCCTTTCAAAATAGTACCAAAATCATTAAAAATATATCCTATTCTTTCCTAAAATTTTCCAAGATGAATCATCTCTTACATTATCAAAACACTCAACGAAATGATGATTCCCAAACCAATGATTGGGATTCCTCTCTTAAACCAAATACTTTCTATTGTGATTGTAATATGGCCACTACTAATGTCAAAAATATTGTCCAAGATGCAAACAAAACTCATTAATCAATTCTTTATTTTAATATGAATATCAATTTTTCTACTAAAGATGTGAATCAAGATAGATAAGTGTAGATATACTCATTGTGGTTTTAGTGTATCATCTCTAAATTCTTAAAATAATCATGAGTAGTAATATGTGATTAGAAAGTAATGTTTCATGTAATGTTAGATACATACCAATAGATATGTTAGGTAAAACACAAAACCATACTAAAGAAAAAATGGTGAGACTATGTGGGAATGCATTAAGAAAAATACCTCATTATGCACATAGGTTTACATACATTTGGAAAAGTGGTCAATGTGTATAAAAGTATATTCTTTCCATTTGAATAATATGAATTTAATAATATGAAATCTAGATGGGAAAACAACATTATAAATGAGTTGCATTATTGGTTGGTTAGTAATATAAGTATTATTAATCTAACTATTGAAAGATTTAGAGGAAAAGTGCAGGATTTTAAATTCACATTGTATCTTACCTATGAATTGGATCATATATTTCAATAATTATTTCGGGGTATTAAAAATTTGATAATATGTGTCACATGGTGAGGTAGACTTGAGATTATCATCATAAAACCTAGAGGTATGAGGGAAAGGGATATATCTATCACATGACTTCAATTAACCATCACTATGATAAGATGCATTCATATGTTGTTACTAAGACACATTATTTTGATCTAAAACATTATGATGATTTAAAAAAAAAGAAATATTAACATTTAGACAAGTATTTCTATAATAAAGATTTTTATAAGAGACATTGTTGTTATTGTTAAGAGAAACATTATTATCATGTACATCTATATCCATAATCTTATTTGGATTTTAAAAATACTGGGTATGATCTTTATAACAAGAAGGAAATATTTAATACATTTCATGTCTTGAGTGGAATGGTCATTATATTCATCATGGCACTCATCGCGTAATTTAGGTGGTGGTTTCTCATATAATTATACCTTGTGTAAGGCTTCACTTGTAGCATAGATTTCATCTATACGTGCATTGAAGAAAATGCTATTAGGTGGATGTTCCCAATGAGTTTGAGAATACATGATTGGTAAGATATATCAAAATAAAATAATCCCAAACCATAATAGGATGAATGGTAATATCATGAAACCAGATATGAAATAAAAACCTAATGGAAGTAAAATAAAACCCTAAGTATAAGGCACGAGTCCTTAGGCTAATGTATTTAAAAAATAAAGTAGGGAACCAAAATATAAACTCAAAAGTATGGCTTTTTATCCTATTAATATATTTACTATGTCTAAATATGATTAGAATCATACATTCATTAAATAAAGAAACTACATAGATTTTATAAATTTGATAAAGAGGAAATTACTAATTAGGTTTAGGAAAATATTCACCTAAACAAAATAAGATAAAGTGACAATGATTTAATTCTATAAGAATGAGTTGTGTAGGGTATTGTTAGACCACTTATAAAATTAGGACATGGAAAATGTGTGTAGATTAGGTTCTTCTCAATAAGCAAAAAATGTTTGAGTGTTTCTTCCCTTTATGGCTGTTATTTCCCTCTAATGCTCTATTTGAATTAGGTTTTGGAACTTGACTCATTTTTGTCTCAAGGTTATAGCTTTGTGATCATATGTTTGCAATTTCACTTTTATGATGGATATGGTATTCTTCTTTGTGATACCCTAACTCTCTCCTTACTTGAATACTTGAAAAGGGGGTTCGTTCGTAATAGCCGACATTCCTCAACCCCCACTAAGTTGAGATATTCCTACATAGTAATACTCTACAAAGGTCTCATATCGATGTAGTTCTCCCTCTTAATAGTGTGTGAGAACGTGTGACAAAAAAGCTACATGACATTCTCAAAACCAATTGGCACCGATCCAAAAATTAAAATTGAAACACACTTGCACACTTAACTCAAGATTGTGTTTTTATTACTTTTGCTTTTATAAAATCGAAATTACGACTTTCTATGGAATGGATAATTAATTAAAAACTGCAAGTACTTGTGTAATCAGCAAGAAAACTAGAAATAATTCACCGGAATAAATAGCCAAGACGTGATAACGGAGTTCGGCACTTAAGGCCTACATCTCAGGGTCCATATAATGAGACCGATCTATTGAAATTCTTGAAAATAAACCTCTGCATAGGTTTCTACAAAAATTTGATCTTCCCACTGTCTTCCCCTATCAAAAATAGGACAGGTTGCTTTTTACACTTTTGAAAAATTCCTTCTCTAGCTCAAGATATGATCAAAACAAAGTGTTACGGTCAAAACCCACTACCCCTACAAATAAATATTCATCCCTTTATATACACGTTTAGTCCCTTGGCGCAATGGCTAAGGGCTTATCCTTTACCACGTGGTTCGGGGTTCAAATCCCCTCATATGCGTTTTGGATAAATGCTTTGTGGTTTAATCCCACATCCGCCGCACATGGGATAGCAAAGTTGTTTTTAAACTTGTTTGAGGCGCAATGTAATGGCTTGAAGAGCCTTGTAGAGATCAATATCAAGTTGGATGGATAAACTCGTGAGCTGAATGGATATGTGCTGCGCTGGAAGTTTGTTGCCGAAGTTGTTCGTATGTGTTGTGACCGGATATTTAGGAGATAACAACTTAGTGGATGAGCAATTATTTTTATTTAAAATAAAGATATTACCTTGCAATAATAATCCCACATTCATCATGTAGTAGCACAATGAAGTATATGAATACAAAAGTTGGAACGTGGTAATTTGAAAAGGACGAGAAGGCACCCATCCATAATCCAATGTTAACAACTGATTTTTGTAACCACTTTACCAATTGTCCATGTGTCGCCTCGTCATCGGTCCACTTGGCGTGAGCGCTCTGATCTGATTAATACCGGATTGGCCGCAAATTTCAGCGGGCCATATCTTTTGCATATATACTCCATTTTCTACAAACAAGATACCGTCGGAAAGCTCTCATTTTTCTCCACACAACCATACCATTAGCAACTGAATCTGAGAAGATTTTAGATCGGTGTTTCATAGCGAGGATCCTCTGGATCATTCCTCCCCACTGAGAAACTTTTGGACCACCAAAAGTCCTTTCAATTGGTAAATAGGTGAGGGTATTGCTCCCTCACCTTTCCAGTTTCCATCCATTTCGCCTTGTTTGGGTGCATGCCTTTCAATCCAACACGAAGATATTCAACGTCACCTCTTCGCGATGTCCTAACCTTCTTGTCTAAAATGATATCATCCTGCAACTCATCAAGATACTCAGGTGCAAAATCATCAACAGAAGGTATAATGTTAGCATCATCATCCATAATCATAGGCGGCTCATACAATTTCAAGTTTTCAACATTTACAACTGAATAAATGTGCATGTATGGTGGTAAATCCAACCGGAAAGCATTATTACCAACTTTTCCCACTATTGGGAATGGACCATACCGAATAGGTTTTATTTTTTTTCCTTCACCTGTCAGCCTTTCCTTATTGATGTGAAGCCAAACCAAATCTCCAACCTGAAACTTGTGATCAACTCTGTGTTTATCATGCCTGGCTTTATACTTAGCTTGACTTTTCTCCAATTGTTCTCGGACATACTGATGAACCTGTTGTATACGCTGCACAAATCTTTTAGCTTTGTCAGAATCACTTGAGTCATTTACAACTTTTTCAATTCCAAATGCGAAATCCAAAGGAGACTTAGGCAAGAAACCAAAACAAGTTTCAAAAGGAGATTTCAAAGTAGAAGAATGTAAAGCACGGTTATAAGCATGTTGCACATAGTATAGATGTTCATCCCACAATTTAGGATGTTTGCCACAATAGCCTCTGAGTAAATGTACCACTGTACGGTTTACAACCTCTGTCTGTCCATCAGTCTGTGGATGAAAAGCAGTACTTTTCTTTAGTTTAGTGTCCATGAGTCCCCACAAAGTTGACCAAAATTCACCAATAAACCTTGAATCCCGATCAGAAATAATTGAAGTAGGCAACCCAAAATGAACCCATATAAACTGAAAGAATAAATGTGCAGTTCCTTCACCAGTTATTTTCTTAGTACATGGAACCAACACACACATTTTGCTAAATCTGTCCACAACCACATATAAATAGTCGTGTTTCCTTCGTGACATGGGCAAACCTCCTACAAAATCCATGGAAATACTTTCCCAAGGACGTGTAGGGACAGGAAGAGGAGTATAAAGTCCTAACTTCCTGTTGCTAGGTTTGCTCGTGGCACAAAGTACACAACCATTTATATACCTGGTTACATTTTCATGCATTCTTGGCCAATAACAATATAACTGTAAATGTGCAACTGTTTTCCCAATACCAAAATGACCAGAAATAAGAGAAGTATGTGCTTCTCTAATCATATGCACACGTTCATTTTCTGGAATACAAAGTTTTCCAGAACGATATAACAACCCATTATGCACATGATAGTCTAATTCTCCTACTTTTTTCCCACTCATTAAATCCTCATACACTTCTTTAAAATCAGCATCAGTTATATATTGTTCTTTATAACTATCATGAGTCAAAGAACTATTTTTCAAAAGAATAGATGCAACAACAACTGGGGGTCTAGACAACATATCGGCAACCTTATTTTGTATACCTTTCTTATACCTGATCACAAGATGGAATTGTTGTAAGAAACCCATCCAACGGAAATGTCTAGACTGTTGTAGCTTTGTTTGTGTTTGCAAATACTGAAGGGGTTGATGATCAGTATGTATAATCGTTTCTTTACCCATTAAGTAATGCTTCCATTTTTTTACACTTTGAACCAAAGCATACAACTCTTTATCATAGGTTGGATAGTTCCTTACCGCACTCGTGAAGGTCTCAGAATGGTAGCAAATAGGTTTCTTGTGCTGCATTAGAACTGCACCCATAGCATAGTCACTAGCATCTGTCTCAATTTCAAATGACTGCTGTAGATCTGGAAGTGCCAAGACTGGAGCGGTAACAATTTTCTCTTTCAGTGTATCAAAAGCTTTCTGTTGTTTTCCTCCCCACTGAAAGACCTGTTTAATACTTGTCAAAGCATGCAAAGGAGAAGCAATAAATGAGAAGTTAGAAATGAATTTTCTCCAATACTGTACTGCACCAAGAAAACTCCTAACTTCTGTCACATTAGCGGGTCTAGGCCAATTAATTATGACCTCTACTTTTGCGGGATCAATTTTCAATTCTCCATTCCCCACAACATAACCCAAGTAAATCAAAGATGTTTTTGCAAACTCGCATTTTGACATCTTCAAAAACAATTTTTCTCTCCTTATTGCATCAAAGACTTTTTGAATATGAATAACATGTTCATTCCAAGATTTACTAAAAATAAAAATGTCATCTAAGTAGACAATAACGAAATTATCAATGAATGGTCTAAAAACATCATTCATAACTCTCATGAAAGTTGCCGGTGCATTGCACAATCCAAAAGGCATAACCAACCATTCAAATAATCCCTGTTTAGTTTTAAAAGCAGTTTTCCAAACATCACCTTCATCAATTCTTACTTGGTGATAACCACTTCTCAAGTCTAACTTAGTGAAATAGATTGCATTCTTTAATTGATCTAGTAAATCATCAATTCTAGGAAGAGGGTAGCGATTTTTCACCGTGATTTTGTTTAAAGCACGAAAATCCACACACATCCGCCATGTGCCATCCTTCTTTGGCACCAAAATAATTGGCGAACCACAGGGAGATGTACTTGGACGAATAACACCTTTTTCCAAGAGTTCCATCACTGTTTCTTGATTTCCTCATTTTCAACCACGGACAATCTGTACATGCCAATATTAGGAAGAGGTGCATCTTGTAGCAATTGTATCTCATGTTGAACCCCTCTTTTGGGAGGTAGACCTTGTGGATCCTGAAAAACATCATTATAATTAGAAACAATTTTAACCAACTCATCACGATGTTTAGGATCACAATCTTCAAAAGATTTTTCATGATCTTTTTCTTTGGCTTTGATCACCATGAGTACAAAGTTCTTGCTTGAGTTAACTAGCCTTTTCATTTGGCCTGCAGTAACTAAGGATATATTTGTCTTAACTCGATGAGCTCTAACAATATATTCTTTCCCATCTTTTACAAGCAAGTATTTATTCTCTTCCCTATAGAAAATTGCTTTACGATCAAACAAATAAGGACTGCCCAAAACTACACCACAAATGTCCAAGGGAACAACATCCAATTCAACCTCATCAATAAACTTCTCTGTGATGGCAAATCTAAATCTGCATGTTTTTGTTACTTGTAATTTTGCATCATCACAAACCCAGCCCAAAGGATAAGGCTTAGGATGTGGTTTTGTTTTGAGTCCTAGTTTTTTCACAACTTCCTCAGAAATCAAATTGGCTTGTGAACCACTATCAAAAAGAGTGTCAATTTTTGTATGTTGTGACACAACTCTAATATGAAAAAGTTCATTTCTTTTCTTTTCATCAACTATAGGTTGTTTCTGTTTAGAAGAGGATGCAACATTTGATGAACTAGTGCTAAGAGGAAATGAAGTATTACCTTGTAAACTCATAGCGGTGATCTTGGTTTCATCTCCTGAATCAGACCCAAGATCATGCACCATAGTATTTGTTTTCTTCTCTTTTCCTTTTTTAACCATCCATTTAGGCTTTGTTTCTGGATGTAATTTCCAACACTTAGACTCATCATGGTTCTTTTTACAGTGATTGCAAAATGGTTTATCATCCTCTTTTTTAACAGTAGAGTTTGTTTTTTGCTTACCCTTTCCTTTTCCTTGTTCTTTCGAACTTTGTTCCTTGTTTTCAGATTGCTTGTTCTTCTGTTTGAAAGGAGTAAAAGCCTCTTTTCCTATTTTCCCTCTTGCTTCCAAATGTGTAGCTTGCACACACACCGCATCAAGATTAGTAGGATTTAATACAAGTATCATATATCTCAAATAACTATGTAATCCACCAATATACTTAAGCAATGTTTCCTGTGTGTAAAGAGGAATGCCAAGAATAAGAGCTCTTTTCCTAAACTCTTGTGTATAATCTTGTACACTTTGGCCTTTACCTTGTCTCAATGTTTGCCAATCCATCATGGCTTGTTGCATGTATCCTAGAGGATAAAATTGTTGCCTCAAAGTAGAAACAAAATCAGACCAAGTAGAGATTGCTTTACCTTTAGAATCATCTACTTCCTGTAGCTTACTCTCCCACCATATGAGTGCAGTGCCACCCATTCGAAGAGTTGCTAAATGAATTTTTGCTTCATCGTCAACAATATTTTGAACCCTGCAGTATACCTCAATCTGCTTGACCCAATTATCCAACTTTTCTGCATTAAGCTCTCCATTATACATTGGCAATTCAAACTTGATATCTAATTTTAATGAAGGAAATTCAAATTTATGAGTTTCACCTTTTGATTTGTCAAAAGAAGAACTAGAATCTTCTTTACCTGTTCTACTTCCTCTTTGCCTATCTTGATACATTTCTTCCACCATTACCTTCATTTGAAGGAAAGATTGACGGAATTCAGAATCCTCTTGATCCGACATTTTAGAGCCTCGAGGTCGCCTTGTACCAATTTCAGGATCAACTTCTGCAAACTGTCCTTCACCCCTCTTAGAACGAGACCTTGTCAACATTCACCAACACAAAATCTTGCAATCCAAAATACATTAACTGAAACAAAACAGCGAAACCAGCTCTGATACCAGTGATCCAAAAATTAAAATTGAAACACACTTGCACACTTAACTCAAGATTGTGTTTTTATTACTTTTGCTTTTATAAAATCGAAATTACGACTTTCTATGGAATGGATAATTAATTAAAAACTGCAAGTACTGTGTAATCAGCAAGAAAACTAGAAATAATTCACCGGAATAAATAGCCAAGACGTGATAACGGAGTTCGGCACTTAAGGCCTACATCTCCGGGTCCATATAATGAGACCGATCTATTGAAATTCTTGAAAATAAACCTCTGCATAGGTTTCTACAAAAATTTGATCTTCCCACTGTCTTCCCCTATCAAAAATAGGACAGGTTGCTTTTTACACTTTTGAAAAATTCCTTCTCTAGCTCAAGATATGATCAAAACAGTGTTACAGTCAAAACCCACTACCCCTACAAATAAATATTCATCCCTTTATATACACGTTTAGTCCCTTGGCGCAATGGCTAAGGGCTTATCCTTTTACCACGTGGTTCGGGGTTCAAATCCCCTCATATGCGTTTTGGATAAATGCTTTGTGGTTTAATCCCACATCCGCCGCACATGGGATAGCAAAGTTGTTTTTAAACTTGTTTGAGGCGCAATGTAATTGGCTTGAAGAGCCTTGTAGAGATCAATATCAAGTTGGATGGATAAACTCGTGAGCTGAATGGATATGTGCTGCGCTGGAAGTTTGTTGCCGAAGTTGTTCTGTATGTGTTGTGACCGGATATTTAGGAGATAACAACTTAGTGGACAGGCAATTATTTTTATTTAAAATAAAGATATTACCTTGCAATAATAATCCCACATTCATCATGTAGTAGCACAATGAAGTATATGAATACAAAAGTTGGAACGTGGTAATTTGAAAAGGACGAGAAGGCACCCATCCATAATCCAATGTTAACAACTGATTTTTGTAACCACTTTACCAATTGTCCATGTGTCGCCTCGTCATCGGTCCACTTGGCGTGAGCGCAGTCCTGATTAATACCAGTTGGCCGCAAATTTCAGCGGGCCATATCTTTTGCATATATACTCCATTTTCTACAAACAAGATACCGTCGGAAAGCTCTCATTTTTCTCCACACAACCATACCATTAGCAACTGAATCTGAGAAGATTTTAGATCGGTGTTTCATAGCGAGGATCCTCTGGATCGGGCACAAAATGCAAGAAGGTTACTTCATATTTTAGAAATAAGAGTAATAACCTTGTACTTGAATGTGTAGATGATCTTGATATATTAGCTATTAAAAATGATCCTATCTTGAGTTCCCCCTAAAATGGTTTTAGGTGATTTTCATATGTAGTGATCAATCCTCACTTTGGAATCTTTTGGTGCAAAAATGACTTAACTTAAAAAGAAGTACAATACTAGCCCAAAGAGATTTACTTTTCACAAGTTTGAGTGATAGTTAAGAGAAGTGAGAAACAATGATTTATGAGAGAAATGTTTGGATGTTTCTACCCTAGATGGTCAGATTTTTCCACGACACAATAAATGACAAATGATGAAATTCAAAAGGTAGGGATCCCCATAAAACACATCAAAACATAATAATTAAGATTATGTAAGTGTTTAGTATAGGTTACATAATAAATAGGGACCAAGAGAAGCGAACATGCCAATTAATCTATTTAATCAAGTAAATTACCAAATACACACAAAATCGCTTTAACATTCATAATAATGTGGCATGTGCCACTTTTTTATATCTACGTAATTTATGAGAAAAATCCTTCAATAATGAGACTCAATATATGATTATAATTCAATATATGCCCTACAAGGTAGATAATGGATACTTGAGTGTTCATAATGAGGATCAAGTACATATCTCATGTGATGGATTACAACCTATGCATTTTCATGTAGTCATTTCTCAAACTACTTCTAAACCTTTTTGGTTCAATATTTTCCTTCTTATAATATTCTTTCTCATTCTTATCAAATTCTTCATATTGCACAATATGTTTGGATTACTTCTCAACATGTTTCTCTTGTACTTTCTTGCACTTTTCTAAAATTTCCCACTACAAATCATTTTCAATCTCATCATGTCCTTCCATTTCTTACAATGTGTCTTCGCTTCTCTTTTTTTTAATGCTTTTATCCCAATATATTATAATATTTATCCTCCCACAATTTATGTACCAAATCTTTAAATAACCACTATGATAAGTGTCATGCATGATTTGCAACATCAAATTAAGGTTCTTTATCAAGGGTCTCAAAAACTACAAAATGAAATCATGTTATACCTTTTAACTTATGAAGTGTTTACATACCATTTCAAGGTAAATTTATTGCTCGAGTTTGAACTATTTAATAGAAAAGGAGATCCATCTCATCACATTAGGGATTTTTATGCTACTTGTTTCTATTTTTCCCATGATGATAGACTATTTAAACTAATTATTTCCAAGGATATTGAAATATTATGCACTTTAATACTTTATTGTGTGGATATGTACATTCTTGTACAACATTAGTTGATGATCTTTTGGCACATTTTTTAATCAATATTGGAACAAAATTTACCTTGGCATATTTATCTCAAATCAAATGGTGATCAAATTAGAATATTCATGAGAATGTGCTTAGGTTTAAAATTGCGGTTACTAATATGGACCATTAATTACTCGATAGTAAACTTTAAAGTATATTTTCTCATAGTTTGATTTCAATAATCAAAGACAAAATTATCTTCAATACTTATAAGTCTTTCAAAGATCTTTTCCATGTGGTTAAAGACTTTGAGAGCAAGCTTTTATATGCAAATGTACTTCTATATGGGTCCAATGTTCTAACTTCTAATGGTGTTATTTCTCCACTACAATTAAAACCCTTTATTAAATGAGATCCAACAAAATGTGTTGAAAATATTTCTTGAGTATGATATTTTTCCAATAGATGCATTACTTTGAACTTTCAACAAAATAACAATGAAAATAATGTAGTCAATGTTATTGATCAACCATCCACCAAGCTCATACCACCCTATAAAAGGGAGTGTAGGGAGTTTACAAGGTTAAATGAGATCCAACAAAATGTGTTAAAAATATTTCTCGAATATATTATGATTATTTTGCATCCCATTAGATAGTTTGATCATTCAAGATTATTGTCAAAATATTATTATGCGCATTTATTGATCATCATCAAATTCCAAGACAATTTTCCATGAGATGCATTACTTTAAAGTATAATCTATGCAAGAATTTATTGATAACAATGAAATTCAAGTTAAAGGAACAAATAAAAATATGGATGAATAAGTGGTTCCATCAAATCTAAAAGAGTTTGTGAGAATCGAATTGGAAATGATGCACCACGAAGTAGTTGCACTCCAACGGAATCGTGATAGCTCCAATGTAATCGCAAGGTTTGATCAACAATGGAAGAACTTGCTCAACAGAAACAAAGCTTGCACATACAGGAAAGACAATGGAGTGTCTTGGCATGCTCATAAATGAATAGTAAGAGAGTACATATAGGGTGTTGAGTAACCCTAGTGCATGACACACATGTAAACCCTAAACCTAAACCTAAACCTAACCCATGTGAGATGACCCTCCAATATGTGAGGAGGACACATAGGATAACTCACACCAACACCCCCTTCATCGAAGCTGGGGTAGTGGCTATGATGAGTCAGACAAAAAGAGAAGACACTCCTAAACAACTAAGAAAGATGTGTCAATGGGGCCTGCAACTAAAGGCCTAATAAGGTGCCCATGTACAAAAACATTTTCTTAGAAGAAAAAGAAGAAGAGAAGGACTATATAGCTCGAAGAAGATGAGTAGCTGCATAAGATGTCCCCAAGAAGAGGCCGCAAGTGAAGAAACTTCACCTCAGTGAAGGGCTTGGTGAATATATCCACAATCTGATTAGTTGTCAGAATGTCTTGAATGTCGATGATACCATCATGAATAAGCTCTCGTATGAAGTGCATATGGATCTCAATGTGCTTCATCCTCTGATGTTGAACTAGATTTCTAAAAATGGAGATAGTTCTCTTGTTATCATAGTAGATAATGGTAGGCCGCCGAAGGTGGATGCCAAACTCTATCAGAATACCCTGTAGCCAAATAGATTTTGTGACAAAGCATTAATCGCTCCTCTCGTATTCGCCTCTGTAGATGATATCACAATTGCATTACGCTTCTTGCTAGACCAACCGATATGACCCTAACCAAGAGAGAAACTCGTAGCTAGAAGTAGATTTGATGATCTAATTCACCGGCTCAATCATAATCGTGAACTCAATCAAGTCAATATCTACCCCTCCATGATAGTGAATGACATATGTATAAGTGCCACGAACATAATGAAGGATCCGTTTGGCTACTTTCCAATACAACTCATGTGGCTCCTACATGAATCTAGACACGATCCCAACAGATACAATAAATCCGGTCGAGTTTGAGTCAAGTAAATCAAGATCCCAACCAAATGTCGATAAAGAGTACCATCAACCAAGGGAGTAGAGCAATCTGAAACCAACTTAACCCCGAAAATAAAAGGAGTAGGAGAAGACTTGCAATCATACATCTGAAAAATGAGATAGAAAATCAAGAGCACTTAGGTTACGAAATCAAAATCCCCGCGTCAGATTGTGAAATCTAGATCCCAAGAAAGTAATGAAGTTGACGTAAGTCATCATGGAAAACCTTGTTGGCCAAGGTGATCTTCACATAATCAATAATAGAGGAAGAGCTTCTTGTGATCAAAAAGTCATCAACATAGAGAACAAGAATGAGTATAGAGTCATCTTGTCATAGAATATAAATATTTGGATCAGAGTGACACCTAGTAAACCACGATGTAAGTAAAAAGGAGTCCATCTTGGCATATTAATCCCGAGGGG
This sequence comes from Taxus wallichiana var. yunnanensis, assembly GCA_018340775.1. Taxonomy (NCBI): domain Eukaryota; kingdom Viridiplantae; phylum Streptophyta; class Pinopsida; order Cupressales; family Taxaceae; genus Taxus; species Taxus wallichiana. The sequence continues at coordinate 186,836,350 of CM031235.1, forward strand.
CTTGTTTAAGACCATAAAGAGACTTCTTTAACTTACAAACGAGGGAGAGATCTTGGACATAACTTGGAGGTTGTTCCATATAGATCTCTTCCTCTAGGTCACCATGAAGGAAGGCACTCTTAACATCCATTTGATGGACTTTCCATCTGTTCACTACGGCAATGGCTAGGGTCAGTCAAATAGAAGTCATCTTTGCAACCGGAGCAAAGGTTTTAGTATAATCAACCCCAGCTATTTGGGAGAAACCCTTAGCTACTAATCACGCTTTAAACTTTTCGACGTCTCCATCTACTCCATAATTTTTTTGGAACACCCACTTACACCGAATGATTTTTCTTCCTTTCGGAAGAGGGGTGAGATCCCAAGTATCATTCTTCATGAGAGAGGAATACTCCTCATCCATGGCAGAATCCCACTCAGGAATACCAGAAGCCTTCCGGAAAGACTATGGATCAAAAGCAGAGGCAAAGAAAGAGTGGGGTCCAATGAAATCTGAGTGAGTACGTCTCATATCCGAAGTATCTCCAACTAAATCTCTAGCACTTTGCAAAGTTTTCCTAGCCCAAAGAGGACTAGGAGGATCAGGCTCAAAGTCGGAAGATTCTTCACTTGAGTGAGAAGGGACATAGTCCTCATCATCACTATTGTCAGAATCAGAATAATCAGAGGTCTGATGGTCAGGAGGATCAGGAAGAGGAGCACACTCAACAGCATCATCATCTGATGAGTCAGAATCGAATCAGCAAGTTGAAGAACCTCAATAGGTGGAGAAGTAGAAGTCAAAGAAGACTCATCGAACTTAACACTTCTCTCAGTATACAGCTCATGAGAAGTAGGATTCATCAATCGATATCCCTTCACACCATCAGGATACCCTACAAAGATACAAAGTTTGGATTGTGGTTCCAAGGCCTTGCATTTCTTCTTGGGAATCGAGCTATAGCCTTGGATCGAAGACTCAAAAGTGCTCAACATCAGGCTTGCATCCAAACCAGGCTTCAAAGGGTGTCATCCCTCTTATTGCCTTGTGTGGAACATGGTTCTGAATGTAATTTACACAATTCACTACTTCGACCCAATACTGCAGAGGAAGAGACTTCGAGTGAATCATACAAGTGGCCATCTCCTTCAGAGTACGGTTCTTTCTTTCTGCGACTCCATTCTGCGAAGGGCTATAAGCAACTATATGTTGCAAAGAGATCCCTTCAGAAGTATAGAAATCCATGAACCTATTGTTTACATATTCACCTCCATTGTCGGTTCGAAGAACCTTGATAGACCATTCCACCTGTTTCTCAGCAAGAGCCTTAAAGTCTTGAAAATGTTCAAAGACTTCAGACTTAAGCTTAAGAAAATATACCCAAGTATATCGCGAAAATTCATCAATGAAGGTTAGCACATAAAGAGCTCTAGTAAACGAAGGAGAAGGAAATGGACCAGAAATATCGTTGTGAACAAGATCCAAAGGATGAGTAGCTCTCCAGGATTTTCCTTTGTCAAAGTTCTTTTCAAGATGCTTTCCAAGGGTATAACCCTCACAAAGACCCTTAGAAAACTTGACACGGGGCAACCTGTTGACCATTTCATTTTGGCTCAATTGTTCAAGGTAGCGATAATTTAGATGTCTAAAATTCTCATGCCATAGCTTACTAACCTCATTTACATGAGTGAGCAAGGTAGTGGGTGTAGAATCAGAAGTAAAGTGGGAAAATGTATATAACCGTGAACGGTGATCCACCTTTCCCTCAACCACTGTAGTGTCATCGTTAAGCTCACGAATAATCACAGAGTTAGGACCAAATTCCACTCGCATTCCTTCACCAAGGTGAGTAATTTGGTAAACCGAGAGGATATTGGTAGAGAGATCAGGAACACTCAACACTTGGTTAAATCTTCCCCCATCCATCTCTACCGATCCACTACTGGAAACCAACACTGTCGTGTCATTACCCATCATGATTAGGGACATTCCACAAGGTTCGATGTTGGAGAACTCAACATGTGAAGAACCCATGTGGTGTGATGCACCGGAATCTATAATCCACATTGATGAATGAGCAACTCGCTACAAGGGCCTTTCCTTTCTTCTTATCAGATTTAGAACCTTTTGTAGTAGAAGACTCGGCCTTCGGAGCATTTTGTTTTATGGATTCAGGAACACTTATTTTATTCTTCTCAAGTAAATGAGATAAGTGATCAATATGTTTCGAAAATAGTGGTGCTCTTCATGACCAAACTTCTTGCAATAGGAACACAAAAACTTTATTTTTTGTGCCTTAGGCTCAGAAGTTGAAGTGTTTGTGTCATTTTTAGGTTTGGTCTTGGTTTCTTTCTTAGGTTGATCCTTTGTTTCTTTCTTCTTTTCAGTCTTCTTTCCCTTACTAGTACTTTCTACAAGGGCATGTGACTTGGACTTGAGAGACCCCATTTGAATGAGTTTTTCATGTTCTCAAATGAGTTGGGACGAAAAAGCTATCAAAGGAGGGCATAGTCCAAGCATTGCCCAAAGCATCTTTTGTAGCATAAAAAGTTGACATGAAGACAGAATATTTGGGACCTAGCTTAGAGAGAATCGACAAGATCAATTGAGAATCTTTCTTCTCTACTTGACATCCCTTTAACAACAATCTAATGTGGAAAAATTTCGAGAAGAAAGCTTGTAGGTTTTCAAATTCACTAGGATTTAACCCTAGTAGTTCGTTTTCCAACTCATGCACTCTCATGTCATCTTGTTGTCCAAACATTTCATCCAGTGTTTTCCACGCAGATTTAGGTGTTTCAGATGCCTCAATGTGGAAGAGAAAGTTAGGAGAAATAGACATGCAAAGAAGACCTAAAGCTTCATCACTACGGTTTAACCACTTAGATTTTTAGGGTCATCATCTGGTTCAGTCTCAGTTCCCATGGTGATGCAATATAACCCTTTACCCCTTAGTTTCATAATCATTTTCGATCTCCATTCGAAGAAGTTGAACGGCGTAAGCAAAGGAATTGAAAGTGCATCCATAGTGAAGAGAGAGAGAAGAAATGCAGAAAAGAAACACAACCACCTAGGACAATATAATAACCCCCTTGCTTTCGGCACTTTATAGTTTAGTGTGTTGAATACAATTGGGTCCGAGCGTGTGGTGTGAAACACTTGGTAACTCACCTTGCAATCAGCGTAATAACGCGTAAGAGAGGAGACCACAATCGTGTTTCATGGAGCGCAGCAAAATAGGACACCGTAAACAAGCACAAAACAAAAGACAAGGAAGGAGGTGAAAGCAAATCCTGGTTGTGAGAAAGAGCATCTCACGTCACAAAGGATACCCCCTTGCTGCAAAAATGGTGGCGGACGCGCTCACTCTCGCGAGCAATAATAAGGGAAAAATACAAGTTTAGATGAACTCAGAATGAGTCCAGATGATCTTCAGAATGTCGGAAAGGCACGCAGAAGACAAATAGGTGCTCAGAGTGTCACTGCACACTTGAGTGCACGATTAGTAAAAAAATCGACACTAACGCCAAAAAATTTATCATTTAGAAACGTCCAGTTTAGCTAATTTTAGAGATTTTGGAGTTTTTAAAAAAAAACGATATTTAACGTTAATTTAAAAGATGATTTTAAAATTATTTACTAAACGTAAATGATAATCGTAAAACAAAATTAATTAATAACGATTAATTAATATCTAATTAAATAATAATAATTAAATATTATGAATTAATTAAGATTTTAAAAAAACTAATTTAAAAAAATACTTTCCCTCTTTTAAAAAAACAATTTTAAATGAAATAAATCTTATTTAAAAAATTAAAAAAGCTTCTTTTTAAATAGAAAGAATTTAATTTTTTTAAAAAGCTTTACCAAAAGAAAACTTTCACGCTTTTTTTTTTTTTTTTAAATGATTAAAAAGCATATGTATTAAAAAAAAGTAAGAATTTAAAAAAATAAAGTTTTTGGAAAACGCAAGATTTTAAAAAAGAAGTATTAATAAAATACAAATTAAAAAAATGTACCAATGAAGAGTTTGGTGTGACGGCAAGTTGTGACTACGATACCATGAAAGAGTTTGCGAGAATCGAATCGGAAATGATGCACCATGAAGTAGTTGCACTCCAATGGAATCGTGATAGCTCCAACGTAATCACAAGGTTTGATCAACAATGGAAGAACTTACTCAACTGAAACAAAGCTTGCACATACATGAAATCTTTACCACTTCAGAATATTTCAAAATCAACACTTCAAAATATTTACTAACCCTCTTCCAATCCACCATACCCAAGCAAATGATCAAGGGAATGTTCACGGGATAGTTAGAATAACTCAAAGAGAAATGCCAAAGCATTATAATGTCATTCACTTAATGATTTATTGGTATGGATAATATAATTGTAAATAAGAGGGAACCCACTTAAATTACGTTTGATGATAGTGAAATTCCAAAGGATATCTCATTTATTGAACCTATACTCATAAAAAAATTCATAGGTGAAATTGGACAAGAAGCACATGGGGTTATATTTGACAATGGTTCAAGCATCAGCAAATGCATTTGAAAACTTCATTAATGGTCTTGGTACCTACAAAGAAGATTTGCATATACTTACACAATTATTATGGGATATGAGGGCACCGATAGAGAACCTCTTGGCTGCATTAAATAAAATATCCACATGGGTCCTAAAACAATCTTAAGCTATTTTCATGTGGTCCTCAATAATGGATGTTATGGTGTGTTTTTAGCAAACCAAAGATTCAAAAAAATGTGAGAAATTTCATACAATTTTACATCAATGTTTATTTTTTTCATGAAGATATGTCTTACATGCACAACTAGTTCAATAAGATATTTATGTGAGGGAATACTAAAGTAAACACCAAAAATTATATATAAGGTAAGGAGACAAGATTCTAAGTACATAAGACTATACTTATAAGATTTTTTCACCACCACCTATCATAAATAGACAAATGGAAGAACCTAAAAATGATCCATGCATTCAAGGTTTTATTGATGAGAAGGAATATATCATATAGAAGAAGATGATGAAGGTAAGAATGATGACGATGTGATGTTTTATCTTTCTTAGACTCATAGGCACCTCAACATCGTTGTTTAGAGCATGATGATACACTTGTTTTAACTTATGTTATAATGAGTGTCGTGACTCATGCGATTATTATTGCATTATTAGTTAGGTTTTTCTAACCACCTACTTATGTTTCAAATGAATACTATATATTTTCTATATTGCTTTTAATTATTGCTATCTTGCATATGTTGATTTTGTTATGTTTATATTTCACCTCTTCTTTATTTCTTGTCATGTTCTCTTCAGTATTTTCTATTTAGTTTTGCTTCCATATTAAGTTACCCACATGGGGTTTTACTTCCTATTTTACTTTTCAAATTCAACTTCTACATGTTTTCCCTTTTTTTCCTAATGGTCTATAATTTCACTAATTCTTTGCTTCTCCAACTTCGTTTGTTTTATTTGTCTTCATTTAATTGAGTTTTAGGAGTTTGTTTTATTTTTTTCCCTATTTCAAGTTATTTTCATTTTTCTTTCTTGACATTTTTCTTGCATTTTCCCTAATTTTTCTAACTTTGTCCCATCCCAAATAGTTGTGATAGTTGTTATACTATGATGGCACATTTATTTTGGAAAAAATAATACAATGAGTTTTGATAACCGTTGTGGATGAATAAAGGACCTCCCTTCTCTTTGTTGTGTACTTATCACTATTTATGTGACTAACTAATTTCAATGATTGTATGTTTGTTTGAAGTATTTGTCATCAAATTTTCTACTTATCATATGTGTTCTAAAATTCCTTGTAATTTATCTTCTTAGATGATGATTTGTAAAGGACTAGTATAATATCACTTTGTTGTCATACACAATATATGCTAATATTATATATTACACTTTATAGTCATGTTTTTCCTCCTTCTCATGTTATTTTCCTTTTGCTTTCTTGGTCTTTTTCTTGCTCAATTCATTGATATTTCTTGTTTTGTCTCATCAAGAAAGCCTATAATAATGATGATGCCGCATTTATTTTAGAAAAAAACTTTAATGCAATGAGATCTTATAACAATTGTGGATGAAGAAGGATTCGCTTTGTTTGTTGTGCATTTTTAGTATTCATGTGATTGATCTCAGATCAATTAACTTGTGAATGTAAGTCCACGCAAAAACACCAAACCGAGGTGAATGGTTGATTTCAATAAGTATATGTTTGTTTGAAGTATTTTCCATTAGGTTTTTCTACTTGTTATATGTATTTTAAAATTTCTTGGCCTTTGCCTTTTTATATGATGACTTCCAAAGGATTGGTATATTATTATCATGCTAGCATATGCATTATTTGCTTATATTATATATTATAATTTTATAGCCATGTTATTAATGTCATCGCCCAAATTGATATAGGATTTAGTTACTTTGCAAGTTATAGGATCATGATTGTGGATCAACATTTGGTTGGGAGCACATTTGATGCTCATTTAGAGGAAACTCTAGGGGGTTGTGGGGCATATCTTTGTCCCATTTTAGGTTCTAACTCACTTATTCTTTTCTATACCATTGTGCTTCAACTATTGCTTTATATATAATGTGCTTATTTTTGGATTACCATGCCTTATGTGTTAGATGCATATTCACATGTTGTATATGTTGTCATGTGTCTTGTATGTCTTCAATTGTATTGCATGTCTTTGCCATGCTTTTTATATGCATGCTTCTATTATTTTCTCCATAATTGATCAGATAGGTGACTTGTTTGCACCCTCTTTGATGTGTCTTTAGATAGCTTTATGTGTTTTCTCCAAAATTGGTCACATATGTGAATTGTTTGCACAATAGTTGATGTATTCAAATAATTTTATGGGCTTGATCTTTTTCTCACATGGTTGACATGTTTGCATCATGTCTCATATTTTTTAACGTGCTTTATATGTCTCATATGTGTTTGATGTGTATTCCTTGTTTTATGTGCTATATGAATGTCTTGTATTAATGATCTTACATACCTACTCCATGATTGGCATCTCTAAGGTACTTATAACTCCATGCTTGATTATATGTCCCTTGTTATTCTTATCTTCTTTAAGTGTTTAGTGTTTTTTTTAGGTGTCATAATCCATATCACGCACAATGTTTTACTATTTTCCTACATTTTCGTGATTCATACCATGCATTTATTGGGGCTAGGACCCATTCTTTTGATTTACATTGTTAGATCTTTAGATGATTAGTGATGCATTCTTTTATTTCACTCGCATAGTGCACACTATTCTCTGTGTTTTACTATTTATATTTCCTTTGCATAGGGGCATATTACTCTTGTGCTTATATTAATCATATCAAAGGCTCACAAGGGTAACTTTTTCTTAACATACATGTTTCCTAGATTATATCTTTCTAAGATAGACATCACTAGTTTTATAGCCTATCTTACACATGATGTGCCTAATCCAAACCTCAAAATATATATTATCTCCTAAAAATTTGTAAATTTCATCAATACTCCAAATTCTCATAGCACCACTTACTCCCATAATGGTGCATTCATAATGCTTTCACTCCCACAAAGGGGTGTATTCAAGACACATCACCAAGTCCCACAAAGGGACACACTTAAAATATGTTTTTACATCATTTTTAGATCGTAATTTAGATTTTGGTTTATGTAGTTTTTGTCACTAAAGACAGTACCTAGAAATATATGCAAGATTCAATAAAGGTTTGGATACGCTTGATTTCACTCGGATCTAAAAACATGGAGCTCGTGTAGGGGCACCTTTACATTTTTATATTTATTTGTTCTTTCTAAATTTCAATAGATTATTGAAATCAACACTTATCCATGTGCAAATATTCTTGCATGACCTACATGTAAATTAGAGTTTACTTTAGGAGCTTTAGGGGTACATAATTATATATTCATACTATCTTATTTTACTTTGATAAGCATGCATGTACACACATGAAAGTGGGGCAAAATATAGGCACCTAAAAATGGCCCTAGGAGATTATTAGTTGTTAAATTACATGTTTCTAGAGTGTTTGGTATTTTTCAATTTTGGATTCAAATTTAGCTTCATCGACGCATCATCTTGACTTCCACATCAATCATGTGCACTCTCCATTTGGCACCTCGCCTCATCCATCTATTCCCCAATGTTTTGACACCCTTGTTTCCAAAATGTGAACTCTAGGTTCTTAGCATGTCATGGATAGTCTCCATAGTTCTAACATGGCCCCTTCCCTTCTTTGCCTCATCTCATCCTTACCAAATGTTTTCATTTTTTATGACTAGTAGAGGTCATTTTATACAACAATATAGTGCTAATTTGAAGTTCATGTTATTTATAAATACATAAACATCCAACTCATTTAAATCATTGAACATCTAAAAACATTTAGATATATAAAGCATTCATTGATAGACTAAGATTCATCGTAGAGACACATTGCATTGCATTTGCTTAAAAATAGTGCATATACTTGATACATTGATTTATATATTGTTTCAAATGAATGGATCTAATAAGAATCAAGCTAATTGGGGGTAGATGGCCTCAATCTAGCTACATCATTGTGTCCGGCTAATATAAAAAAAACTTTCTAGTGACAATAAAAATAAGGCTCCAACTCCAATGTATGGCCAAGATATTTCAAATTTTTTTCTCCCAACAAAAAAGAAATTTCTAAATGATAGTCAAATAGATGTCAAATTAATGTATGGCCAAGGTATTTCAATTTTTTAATCTTCTCCCAACAAAAAGAAAAAACTTCTAAATGACACAAATAGATGTTAAATTAATGTGTGGCCAAAATATATGTCAAATTTAAGGTTGAAATTGCCCTAAGATGGTCAAATGAACTTCAAATTTTAGGTTGTCCATTAATTGTTAGCATCACATAGACATTACAATCCTCCACCACCACATGTTTTCCATTATAAGATGCCTCTTGACGTAATAAATATCATAACATAACACATATACCTTGCATGGATGTGTTGAGAAGTCAACACTAGTAAAACACTATCTAAGCTCAAAGCACCACATTTGTATTAAAGACATGATGCTAATTGCAAGGTAGACCACTAGAGGGAGTAGAGAGTTTTAGAAGTCTTAAGATAGAGAAAACACCTAACAATTTAATCAAAGTTGATTGGCTTAGTTTGAACAACTCTTGGAAGCCCTTAATACAATTAATGAGAGAATATTGAACAATTAAGGGCTCATTTGGGAATATGAAAGGTCAAGCAACAAAGAGCTTAGCTATAGTGTATCATATCTTTTCAAGGAAATACATTCTTTTTTTCCTCCTAACAATGTATGTTTTACAATAGTGTATCAAAAATTCTTCCTTCAAGTAATAACAATATTTTTAAACTTTCATTTTATACATATTGTGTAATTAAAAACTCAACAAATAATATAAAATAATATGCAATTGTGTTCATAATATTCCTAAATATTTTGCATTAAATTACTAATATAACGAAATGTAATTCTCAACTTACCTAAACATAACATACAATTAAAAAGTCAATGATAAATATATAATCTATAAACTAAAATAAAATAAAAAAACTTAGAGCGTTGATGAGTTTAAACATATGAGATGTAAGTGTAATATTCATTTCATCCTATGGTTATAAAAATTCGCAATACATTCTCACCTTCCTAATTATCACTTTTGGTGAAAATGCATAGACTACCACTCAATCTTGAAATTAATCCAAATTTCAGGAAGTTATGCTCGGTTTTGTTTGAAGTTGGTCAACTAATTCACATAAACTGATTGCTAGGATGTCGATTGAAGGTTTTCTCAATATGTACTATTAGTATAGATATTTGAAATACATCCATCTGAAAAATGCAGAGAGGTCAATATAAATGGCCTTTCCTTTTTCAAATACCACAATTATTAATAACTGTATAATATATTATCTTCTTCACGAGCTTCTCACTGAGTGGTGACAAATGGTGTCAACCTCTCACCACAAATGGGTCACACTCAAAAACTATTTCCACAAAAACCAAAAAAGGCTCCAAAGTCTACCATAAGGTCAAGCTATTACGATTTTTCTATTGACTTCTCTAAAGCTAAAGAAAAAAGGAAAAACTATTAAGAGTCAAACAGGCACCAAATATAAGGTCAGAATTAATCACGGAAATGACAAAACCATCAACCCTGGCTGCCATTGTAGAACACCTATCGGCAAATAAGCGAAAAGAACTAATCAAGTATAAAATGTACGTTGACAGGATTTGAGTCATATAATAGCGCTGGTTAAGTATTATATACAAACTAGGTATTTCTACGGTTGCTAAGTTTCCCTTGGGAGTCGAACTTGAATCCAGCAGAGTTAATATGGCCATGCACTAAGTCAACTTGAAAAGGATATAATTAAACACTGACCCATATTTACTATGCCGAAATAGCCAGTTACAGCATAAAAACTTGTGTCATAAGAGTAAAATGCTATGTAATGAACTACCTGTACAGTTACTTTTTTATCGTTAAATGTTCTTTCACTTTTTTAAACTCTCCCCGCTTCCTCTCTGACTTTATTCCATGCCAGAACTTGCAGATTATCTACCTCATTAAAATTGCATTCGATGATCATCATAACCATTCCCCTCCCCTTTATCGCTTGACAATCTGGTGTAGTAATCAAATTTCAAGCAACTGGCCACAACATTATCTAGCGACCACATACGTCCAGAAAATGCTTCCTGTAAGTTTGATCAGTAAAGATGTAACCGAAATGCACACAAGAAAAATGATAGGAGAAGGTTTGATTACTGAATTGGGAAAAACACGTCAGTTAATCACAAAGCTCTCGGTTGACCTCCCCAAAAGTTCCATTTCCACATAATAACATGTAACATTGAAAAACATGGAAGAGAAAATGCAAAACAAATTATTGTTAACATTACTTTCAAGCTTGGGAAACAGGATAAGTTCTGAGAACCAATAAAAGAAGCAATCATAAATAAGCAAAATGGAACATGTAAAATCCAAGGGGTGTGCAGAAAGAGGCCTTGGAAAATGCTTGTCGAAATGGTTGCTGTAAAGCTGTGCTAGAAGACACACTGCGATCTAATGCAAACAAATCATGTCCACCACAAGTCAGATAGAGAATTGAAGGAATAGAGAGTAGATTGTCTGCTAATGAACAATTTTCAACAAAACATCATATTAACAAATAAAAACCGGGTAATAAAACTGTAAACAAATTTTAAAAGCATGCACAAGAAGTAATTGAAGGCGGCTCCTTAATGTTGGTTTCTGCCATCCTTCATGATTCACCTTGGCAATATACACAAAGCAAAAGAATCAACCCATGCACAGCCATCTCATAGTGCAAAAAAAAAAGGAGAATAGATTTAGAAGACATTTGTCATTACCATCCCCAGGTCAAATCAAACTATATTGCAAACCTACAAGAACCTTCAACTGTGATGCGCCAGAATTAGCAGGAACTTGACAAGGTCATAACTTGAGCTCCGGGTGTCCGTTTGAGTCCGTTTTTTTTTTGAAACCATGTGTTTCGATAAGATGAATGCAACAGCAACCCATCGTACCCATTGGGGCAAGATTTCGACACGTTTTCGGGCCCTAAATCCGCCATCTTGAGGCCGAAAATTAGGATTTAAGTTATAGTTCAGCTTTTTTCCTTTTTTTGGTTCTTAGTTAATTGTAGTCTATTAGTTGCATTATGAGTTAGAAAGTTGGCAATTCCTCTAATTTTGGGATGTAAAAGATGCATGACAATTTCTGTGCCCGTAGGAATAAGCATGCAAACTTACTAAGAATAGCAGGTTCTAGTAAACTGCTAAAAATAGTAATTTCCGCCACCTAGAGTAGATTTAGTCAGAGTTAGTTAGAGTTTACTTGGCAACTCGAGTTGGGAGTTGTTTTCCTATTTAAGAAACATTGTAATTCATTATTCAACAGATCTATTTTCTTTGGAGTTCATATTATTTGCAATAAATCAAGTTGGTTAGAATTTGGCTACATTAAACTATCTATTGGTCTAGTGACAATAACTTTCAGCTTTAACTTTCCGGAACCCAATATAAAATCATAAATTTTTGAAATTTCAACTAAGAAGTTTAAAAACTACTATAATTGTCATGCATTGTGAAGCAATTTGAGAAGAACGCCTACCCAAAGCTTATTTTCAAATTCATTCTAAAGATTTAACCTAATTATTTCCTTTTGAGAAAATGCTTCTGATATTACATAGAGAAAAGTAAGATATACATATAAATTTCAAATGATGTCTCAAAAATCGCCGTAAACATTTTCCTTTGATCGTAGAAAATTATCCAGAAAAGACCAATTGAAAATTACATTAATGAACACTACCAGAATATTCTTTGTTCAACCAATGATGGGGAACAAAAGAGATTTTCAAAAACCTGATACATAAAATCTCTACAATTAGAAGTAGAACCCACAGGATGACCAAATCAAACCGAGGAAGCTAATGTAAAAGAGCACTCATTTATAAGAGAAAATCAAATCTAAAATTTATTGATCAACAGATAATGCTTGCCTTTTGTAGCGGACCATCACCTTATCCTTGACACCAACCACCATTGCATTCCAGTCAATCGTTGGGAAGGGGGAAACAAGTTCCAATTCAAAATTACGCAGTAGATGCCTCCATATAACTTTGATCTGTACGTAGGCAAATGGTTCACCCATAAAAACATGCCTTCCTCCACCGAAAGAGATGTAAGAAAAAGCACCTGCAATTTTATCTTCTTCACGAACAGGAGCATAACGGTCTGTATCTGGATTCTTGAACACGTATGGCAACCTATACGAGAAAGCTGGAGATGTTGCAACAATATGTCCCTTGGGTATGGCATACTCCTTCCCATTGCGATCAGTAACACTAAAGTCTCCATGATTACTACATATCAGTAACCAACAAAGCTATCCCTCTGATCATTTATGAACAATCACCGACATAAAAGCATAAATCATCACCATGCACAAAAGATTGCAGAACTATCCCCAATACTCCCCTAGCTTAAATTTAAGCAGCAAAAAAAAAGGCTAGTACAGAGAAAAAAAAGCATGAAGTTTTATGCCTACATACTAGAATTTTATCGATGTTAAGGTTGGGTTAACGACTTTACCATCCACATAAGCTTCTGACATTTAAACAGAAAATCAATTTATCACCCACAAGAATCCCATAAGTGATAATAGAATCGCAATCCACATAATTTCCGTTGAGAAGGCCACGTAGATGACATCACAAGAACAAGAACGCAGTCCATTTATATGAGGAATACATGGAGGCCAATTAGTCTAGATGAAGTGGATATTTGTACACCTTTTATACACCACACTTAATTTTATAAACTAAAGCAAATGACACCTGTAATGTAAAAAATATGCATTGCCCGTTAACCAAAACGCAGACATTTAAAACCACATCATAGATGACTCAACAGTGAAATATGTTTCAGGCCAAAATAAGATAGAATACAGTTTAATTAAGACCAGAGTGTAGTGTCTTATGTTGGCAGCCAAATAGATACCTAGTACTATCTCTCGAGTAGCTTGCCAAACTTTATTCTCGTTGAACATGAACTCGAACTTTATCCATTATTTTTACATGGGAAGTTTTGATGCAATTTTGAATTATTTTATATATATAAGTATAACTATATATACATCAACCGACTAAAAATAGTGGATAGAAAGCTCTCTCCAGTCTGTTCCTCTCACATAGCCATGCATTTTTTTCAAAAATAATGATAGGAAAAAAATTGTTTTGAACTTAAAGATGTTTTTCTCCTCAAACTTTATCCCTTGGAAAATTTGAACCAAAATTTATCCTCTTCGAACATGAACGCAAACTCGAACCTTGTTACTTGGCTTTTGCAAAAGTACATCATTGATATTAAGGGTTGTTTGTCTTTTCTTGAATGATTTGCAATGTTTATATGTCCAAAATCAAAGAATCAATTGTAGAAGAGTTCATAAAACATTTCAAAGATTTCTGAATATGTAGATTTTTTTCAGGAATTTTATCCCGGGCATTTAATACAATAATATTTTTTATGAATCAAATCTTCATACATCCAATTAATTGTCGCTTTGGATTGCAGATGTCAAAGACATGGCTATGTTGGCAGGTTAATGGTTTCAAAGAAGGTGTTCATACTAAAGATAATGACGAGTTACGACAGGAATATGTCCATAATCTAAGAAATCTACATGATCAGTTTAAGCATTGAATTTTAAAAATCAAGAAAAAAACAAATTTGGGCATGCGTACTAGCAGCTTTGTCCTCTTTAGTTGAAAAGAGGACAGCAAAAATTCCCCTGACTATTTTCTGCTACTTAAGAGTTTATTTCCCATTTTCTGTCATTGAGTGGAGACCCTCAATATTTTGGGAGAGAGCCATAATCCCATCAATCAACATATTAGTACCTATTTGAACTTACATATATGGCATTTTACCTTTTTATTTGAATTTCTGCAAATAAATTTACTTCCAACTGTTGGTGACAAACATTTTTGTTTTTAGAATTATGCCCTTAAAACATTGGCATGGCTTTTGAAATATGCTAAAAACACCATCAACTCATATGAAGATGGATTACTTCCTACCCCAAACCACGTTGCTGAACTCAGATGTTGTAAGTCTAGGGTAGGGTGTAGGTTGCAATGGCTGAGATAAAGGCAAATCACGTAAGCAATAATATGCACGCCTACATTGATGCTTGCAATCTTTGTTGTTGATGGCTATGAGATAAAACTTTTGATGATTTCACTATAGGGAGGCCAATTATGTTTATTCGCATCTGCACATTCACCACAATCCCTACCCTCTTACTGAGCGATGTCTGTTAAACAAATTAGGAAAGAGCAGGGAATTATTTTTATGTCCATCTGTAAATTCATCACAATCCCAAGGCTCTTGCTCAGCAATGCCTTTTTCACCATTTAAGTAACAATGGAAAGAGCAGAGAGATGATGAATTTGGTTCAGTTTAATATAAAATGAAACACAATACTAGAACTTCACTTCATACTCAAACGAAACATAATACATATATAGGCTTGTCGACTTCCTCCTATTGTGGAGATAGCCCTATCAACTAACTTCATGAATCACTCACAAACTACCATATCACCTAGAATCTCTCTCCAAGGTTCGTATTCAACGTGAGTGGTTATAAACTTATAACCACTATTATAAATATATCTCTCATATAACACACATATAATATAATCAATGTACACACATATTTCTTAACAGTCCCCTGTTAGTGTGCACATGAGAGAAGAGTATCATATTCGAAAGAAAAATTTCTCTGAAAACACTACTTAGACCAAGTACAACTTTGTCAAGCTATCTCATAACACTCATAAAGGCATAGCTACCGAGCCAAATTTCGTGGATCAGTTCTCGAACCTCTTTCTAAACTCCTAAATTCCAAATTTTCAAATCATAAAGCTTCCGAGCTACCTAGACAATAATGCATATTGAGTTGACCTCAAAATTTTCACCTACCCTCAAAAATCAAGATTCTTCAAAACATAATTCTTTCTAAGATGTCACAACAAGGGTTTATTCACACAACACACCAAAAAACATGAAAAATAATAAAAATAATAATAATCATTTGTAGCCACCATTCTAAATCATTGCCACTTTAAGCACAAACAGAATAATTGGTATCCACAACCACCGGTTATAGGTCTTGGCTTAGGTTCACTTGGCGTTGTATAGGTTTGCCACTAGTGAATGGCATAACCCGTTGCTAGCGTTTGATGAGAGGATGCTATTTGACCTCCTTTCTTATTTGCCTCCATCCTCCAATTAGTTTTTGATTACTCAAAGCAAGTTTGATATCGAAGCTTAATTGTATGAACCCCCATAATTCGAAGGTCGGAATCCACGAGAAAATACATTCGTGAAGATTTTATTTTTTTACTTTGACAAGTACATTTTTTACTGACTATTTTACAACCACAAACAATATTAGATTAGTAATTAAAAATTACAAAACTTACGATGTACACTTGAAAATATTTATCAAATACCACTAAACACAATAATTCACCTCTTTACAATTTTACAATATTGCCTGCTTTAAAATTACTTGACTCCCCTTGAATAATAATATGTCACCTATGGTTTTGGAAAATTCCCCCCTTGCATATTTTGTTGCACTTGGGGTTTGACCTCATGACCACCACCTTGGGGAATTCGGGCTTAAGCCAGTTTTCAAATACTTGCATGCAAATATATATATTTAAAATGTAATAGTCGCATCTTTTGAAAGAAATAACACGCCTTTTATCACAAAACAGGCTTACTCCATTGTTGACGTCTAGGATCACACTCCATAATCCTTAACATGTTCCAAAATCCATTTATATTTTTACTTTGACGTTTAGGATCACACTACATAATCCTTAGCATGTTTCTTATCCCTAAAAACTATGTCAATCATCTGTGCTAACATCATCGGTATGTTATTTCCTTGCAGTTGAATTTATGTCCTTGGAATCCATACTGGTAAATGAATAAATAAATTTGACTGAAATTGTACGTTTAGGAGGTCTATACACTCATATTTTAAGGTCTTTAAAAAAGTTATGACTGGCATGACACTAGTCAGCCAAGTCTGCTTAACACTTCCATTAATTCTACTTTTAATGTAAAGCCACCCAGGGAGGAATGGGCTTATTTATACTAAATTTTTTAGATATTTCAAAATTAATACAATGAGGGAATAAACATAAATTATGTTATGAGCAGGTCAAAACCCGAATTTCAATGTCATGAAACATTTTTATATTTGATTTACACTTTCTTATCTGATTCAAGTCTCATAGACTGTCAAATAATTTGAACACGCAAAGACAATGCTAGAATTAATAATCGCATATTCAAAGTGCTTGAGTAGGCTTGCATGTACACTGAAAGTTCAAACTCTAGTTTTCTCCTTTTTAACTCGTCTTTTACATGTAAGAGACAATTCCACCATAATCTACTGGGCTATTATCTCTCGGACCAGGAAAAAGACATGAAGTTACATATACAAAGAAGGGTGTTAGAATTAAAATGCTTTGGTGAGGAGTACATTTGGTGACATATATACAGAATGCAAGAGTCTAGAAGTTGACTAGTGTTAAACTAGTACAGATATCTTTGATAAATCTATCTGAAAAATGCTAAGAGTTGTCAATCTCAAGGCCCTTATCTTGGATTTTTCACATACCAAATTGATTAATAAATCCATTACCTTCTCACACTGTGTCAGGCTCCAAAAACTATTTCCAATAAAAAAGGCTCCAAACTGTATGGCCAAAGTATTACAATTTTTCCGTTGACTTCTCCAAGTAAAAAGAAAAAATGTCTGAATGACAATCAAATGGGTATCAAATTTAAAGTTGAAATTGCCTTGTGACAGTCAAATGGACATCAAATTTAAGGTAGGATATCAATTGTTAACAACTCACAGGCAGTACAGCTCACCACCACCATCCCCAGCTGCCATTGTGAGATGCCTATCGATGTAATTATAAACATGAAATGATATGTTTGTCACACAATCTACTTAAACAAATATATTCCTAATATTAATTGTCTGATACCAAATTGCAGTAACACAGATTGTTGATAAGTGCAGAGAGAGGATAGGCGATGTGAGTGAAAGGGATTATAATTTCATTAAATACTTATCTCAGCATGGACATGTATCACAACAACATAGATATTTTGCTTGGTGCATAACCCATAACATCATGATACAGAAGTGCAGAGTTTTTGCTTATTATGACTATCACAGCACAGAGACTTGATAAAGCGAATACAATAACACTTGTGCTCATCAAACACTTCAGATTTCACTGAAGAGTGCCTTGAATACATAAATAACAAATACAAGAATTTAGACTTGATGCATAAAGAGTGTAGATGCATTTTAGTCAGAGATGGAACATATATCACAAAAATCAATTCCGAACACAGGAAAAACAATTTAGCACACTTATACCTCAACTTTCATCATGGAGAACCTCTGATATGTACACAGCTTACTAACTTGGCCTATATGGACACAACTCTCACCTCTTTATTCAGATTAGATTCTGATTTATTTATCAACATGCATTCCAGATTCAAATCAAAGCTCTGCAGAGTTCGATGTTTCCTCCAATGAGATCACTCCCTTCTTTCTACTTTGCATTAGCATTGTTGGCTCTAAGGAACGTCTTGCAATCAATCTTGCTCGAAATAAATGCCTGCAAAGCACCATATGATCCACCTTGTTTAGGAATGTTAAATTCATTAAGATTATCAATTTTGTATATTAACTTTCCATCTTTCACTAGTGGAATACCTTCCGATGCTTCCATGCAGGTTCTAGTTTTCCACTGGAGTGTAAGTTCTACAAATTCTTTAAAAATTTGTAGCATTAGCAGCTTGACCATTTTTATAACAACCTGCAATACTTCATATTTTCCACAATTGCCTGAAATCCCTGTGGAATGCCACCCATACCCTGGCATGTCTATATTTCCATGATTGACAAAGTGTTTCACTAACAAGATGCCTGGCTTCGTCTCCACAAATCAAGCTACTACTAAAAGAGTGGATAAGGGAACTGGTAAATGGTAATTGATCATTTTCTTTGGATTTTGTTCAGGAAATCGGATGCAATGGGTGGTAGCGTATAGGTTTCTGAGCTATTTTATGTCATGCCATAAAATTTTCAACCCAAAAACCAGGCAAAAACCCTTTCAATTTCTTTTTCTTTTTTGACACATGTCCAGATTCATTTCACAGCATAAACACCAAACATGCAGTTGTCAAGGTCCATTATATTTTCCTAAGCAAATTTAGCTAACTCTTTTTTAAAAGGTCGGCACAAACGTGAACAAGCCTGCAGGCATCGCCACCCACCGTCAACCCTGACTAGCACTGCAGAATGCCTCTCGGCCTAGTTTACACTTTTAGGGGTTATGTTTTATTCAGGCATTCATGTGATTATTTAATTATTATAATAGTGTATATATATCTGTGTGTGCGCGCGCGTACGTGTGCGAGTGTGTGCGTATGCGTGTGCGTGTGTGTGTGCGTGTGTGTGCGGGTGTGTGTGTGTGTGTGCGTATGCGTGTGCGTGTGCGTGTCTATTCTCTGAATTTCATTCACATCTATATTGATAATAAACCAACTATAAACGCCATTTACAACAACGCTGACCTAGGCACATCACTAAGAAGACACCAAAAAGCTACAACGAGAAAGGACATTGCACACTAAAACAAAAAAATACATGAAAACATCAGGAAGGCTGCATTATATATTTTTATACTGCTTTTAATTATTGTTGTCTTGCATATTTCTGTTTTGTTATGTTTATATTTATCCTCTTCTTTATTTTTGGTTTCTGTCATCCTTAATGATTCACCTTGGCAATATACATAAAGCAAAAGAATCAACCCATGCATGGCCATTTGATAATGCAAAAAAAAAAGGAGAATAGATTTATAAGACATTTTCCATTACTATCCCTAGGTCAAATTAGAGTACTATATTTCCAACCTACAAAAACCTTCAACTATCTATTGGTCTAGTAACAATAACTTTCGGCTTTAACTTACGGGACCCAATATAAAATCATAAATTTTATAAATTTCAACTAAGAAGTTTAAAAACTGCTATAATTATCATGCATTGTGAACCAAATTTGAGAGGAACGCCTACCCAAAGCTTATTTTCAAATTCATTCTAATTGTGTCAAGTATTATTATATTGTATTTTGTCATATTGTAGTCAAAAGTCGAAAAAAAAAAAACGCCTTACGGACGCATTTTTGAGTGTTACCCGATGTCCAAAATATAAAGTGTTTCACATTGCGGGAGGGAAGAAAAGAATAAGCTCAATGTGGAAACAAATGTGTTTCATGTTCACATTCTGTTGAGTTAGCAACACGTATAATGGAGGATGGAGGCACAAGAGGATAGAGGACAAGCAGCGTCCTCTCGTCGGCCCATGAATGACGTGGCCGCAAAATGAGGTTGTGGCATTTTGTTTCAGTGTGTTTTCTTTTAGTTGCAGAGTACCTGTCATTGTTCATATTAAGTTTACAATATGTTCCTATTGTAATAAAGTGAGCATATTCCTATGTACTTTCCTAATGTGAAAATATAGTGGAAAGATGAAAGCACAAGAAAAAGCGCATCATGATACTTGAAGAGGATGAACAAGGGTTCATACCTTGGACAGGGTCCATATTTGATGAATAGGGGTTCATACTTGGATGGGGTCCGTATTTGATGAACAGGGGTTCATACTAGATGAGTAGGGGCTCATACCGAGGTTGTTGGTCAGCCTTTGCAAAACCATCGGTGAGCCAAGATCATGAGCATGCAGGGGCGGCAAGCTGCAGAAGAAGTGCGATTGTTTTTCTCCCATGTTCACACCTAGGGGGGGAATGTTAGGAAATCTATTTAGTGCTCACATTGATATTATATGGGTTAATATATTGTGTGTTAATGTATAAATTTATATGTAATTATACATGAGGATTGGGTGGTTGAACCAACCCACGTATATAGCTATTTAGGTGAGAGATAAATAAGGGGGTTGTTTGGTATATGGTTGAGTTGTTTGAACAACTCGTACAACTATTGGGAGACTCCTTAATAATAGGAAATCCTCTCCTATAAATATGTAACCTTGTATTATGTTGAATAGTGAAGTTTTATGGTGTTTTCTGAGTAACTCTGTCCAAATCTTTTCAATCAGCGACACCACAAGTGTTGCTTGTGATAATTGGGCTCATGGTATGTATGAGATGGTCGGCGTGAGATGAAAGGGCAAGTAACTAGAATGATTAGGCCACACATGGTTAGGCGTATGGGACAAGTTTAGTTATCGATATATATTGGGAAGAGAATCCCAACTCATTCTTGTGCGCCATGGAGGAACAATGGAAGAATGAAGGTGATCGAAGAAACATGTTGATTTATACCTTACGCGGGACAGCAATGCACTGGTGGGCAACACACAGAGATAACTTGTTGGGTTAGCAAGAAGTGAGAATCACCTTTTCAACAAGGTTCACTCAAAGCAATGCGCCTACACTTATCTATGAGTATGATGGGAAGACTCTTGCTTTGGTACACGTTCAACATTGTGAGAGACAATGGACACAAGGCACGGAGGCTTTACCACCATCTCGTGGGTGCATAATTTCTATTCCACTCTGCGAGGTTGTGCACGCGCATGGTATGTGCATGCTGAGCTCAAGCAAGAGACTGCAAGTTGGGGAGATATGACTGTAGGTATGATACATACATTTGATTATTTTTCTAATAAACCTCCATTACATGAAGCATTACAGATCATGAAGCGCATCACATTGGGGGATAGCATGAAAGAAGAAGAGCTCATGCTTGAGTTGCTTGGAGAACCAACTTCCGAGGCGCGCTTGGATATAGAGGAGACAAGACGAGGTACGGATGAGTTGCACACTAGAAAGAGAAATAAAAAGAAAAATGGTGTACCTCATTGATGATGATGAGGTATAGAACTTGGAGATTAACCATATAGAAGGTGTGCGCGAAGTAATGGACACAAAGCAGATGAGAAGGCTCGCGTGTACCATGCACCCATGAATACAAAGAAAGTTAATATTGGTACTGAAGATGCGCCCAAGGAGGCCATTATTGGCAATTACTTGGTCAAAGCGGGAGGTGGAAAAGATCATCAAGCTTTTGCATGACTTCCAAGACCTATTCCTCGAGATTACCTTGAGTTGAAAGGAGTGCACCCTTTATTAGGAGAAATGAAGATTAATCGAAAGAAGGTGTGCGCCCGGTTCGGAAGAGGCCTTATAGGATGAATCCAAACTTACGTGCAGAGTCAAGGAAGAAATTGATAAAATGCTTAAGTCTAGAATCATTAAGCCAATTGAAGAGTCTAAGTGGGTTAGTCCCATGGTAATTAGTATCAAGAAAGATGGGCGAATCAAGATTTGTGTGGACTATAGAGAACTAAATGCTTCATGTGTTACAAACCCTTTTCCTACACCATTTACTGAAGAAATCCTTGAGGGTGTCAAGGGTGGGAGATCTATTCCTTTACATATGGGTTCTCAGGCTATCACCAGGTGTGCATTGCATGAGAGGATAAGGAGAAGACAACTTTCACCACTGAATGGGGAAGTTTTACATATACAATTATGCCTTTTGGCTGAAGAATGCACCAACAGTATTCTCGTGCATTGTGAGTGCAGGCCTTCCATGACTTCATTCACAAGTTCTTGTAGGTGTATTTAAATGATTGGACTATTTATGGTTTAGTCAAGGACCATTGTGATAATTTTAAGCTCATGTTTGAGAGGTGCAGTAGTTAAGTATCTCTCTCAACATTAAAAAGTGCATCTTTGCCACACCCTTTGGAACTCTACTTGGGCACATTATTTTCAAGGAAGGATTATTGGTAGACCCAACCAAGATAGCTATGATCTTGGGTTTAGAAGAGCCTACCAATAGTGGAGTGTGTGGAATCTTGGGACATGTGGGTTATTACAGAAAATTTATTAAAGGATATGTGAAGATTGTTGCCCCCTGGAAGAGTTGCTCAAGGCAAAAGGGAAATTTTATTGGGGTGACGTGCAATAGCAGGCGTTTGAAACATTGAAGGAGAAGCTTACCACTCGCACCTATCATATGCTTTCCTTCATGGAACAAACCCTTTCATGTACATGTTGATGCTTCTAGCACGGCAATTAGCACGATTTTGGCACAATTTGGAAATGGCAATGTGATCACCCCATATGCTTTGCAAGTAGGAAGTTGACACACCAACAAAGTAGAATTATACTACAACAAAGCACAAAGCTTTGTCTATGCTCTACGTGCTACACAAGTTTAGATGATATTTGTTGGCTCCTCCATTTATCTTCTATACAGATCATATGGCATTGAAATATTTGGTTAACAAGCCTATTTTGCAAGGGCGCATCTGTCAGTGGATACTTCTCTTTCAAGAGTTTGATTTCATAGTTGTTGTAAAACTAAGCAAGAGCAATTTAGGGCTTGATCATTTATCAAGAATCAATTTTGGCAAGGATGCATACAAAGTATTGAAAATACAATGCTTGATGCTCGATTGTTTAGGCTTAACCAAGCGTGCCCGCAGATTTGGAAAACATATCAATATTTTTGCACACTAGATTAGCGCCATAGGGGATGAAGTACATGGAAAAGAAGCAGACTTTTATACGCACAACGCCTTATCAATTGATTGGTGGAGACTTGTACAAGATGGGAAGAGATGAGGTCTTACGTTGGTGTGTGCTTGAACATGAGCGCGAAGCCATTATGGAGGAGGCTCGTGGTGGAATATTAGGAGGACATTATGCAAGTGAGGCGACTACGCACAAGATCTTGATGGTTGGTGTTTGGTGGGAAACTTTGTACAAAGATATTAAGGATTTTGTGAAAGCATGTGATCATTGTCGCGCATTGAAAGCTTGGGAATAGAGATGAGATACCACTTAGATAGATTACAAGCGTGGAACCTTTTGAGAAGTGGGCTATTGACTTTGTAGGACCTATTGCACCACCCGCATGTAGGACTGGAGCGCGTTATATAATCACTTGTACAGATTATTTGACAAGGTGGTTAGAGGCGTACACCTATAAAGGATCGCACCGCAACCACACAGCAGCAAGGTTCCTATGGGAAAACATTATTAGCAGGTATGGTTGTCCATTAAGCTTGACAAGTGATAGAGGAACTCATTTCTTGAATGAGACAATCAGAATTTTGTTGGCAGAGTTTATGGTGGCACACCATAAAACCACCCCTTATCACCCTCAAGCTAATGGTACTGAGAATCTTTCAACAAAATTTTGGGCCAAAACTCTTACGAAGATTTGTGATGTTGGAAGAAAGGATTGGGATGATAAAGTGTCAGTTGTACTTTGGGCTTACAGGACCACTTATAAAAGATGAAAAGGGCAAACCCTTTTAGTTGGTGTTCAAAGACAGAGAGAGGCAAGTACTACCGATGGAATTTTTGCTACCATCCCTACATATTATGTGCGTAGGTGGATTAGATTATGAGCAAGTTGTTAAAGAGTGCATTGAAAAACTAATGCAATTGGATGAGCGGCATGCCATTGCGCGTTAGAGCTAGAAGATTGAGAAGGCACAATAAAAGGCCTGACATGATAGGCACATCAAGAATAATACATTTGTAGTTGGCAAGATGGTTCTTTTCTATGACTCCAAGTTTGCACGCCACCCAAGGAAGTTGAAGGTGCATTGGTTGGGACCTTTTGTAGTAACCAAGATACTTGATCAAGTGCATGTCAATTGCAGTAGATGATGGATGGCACATGTTGCTTGGTTACTTTAATGGGAGTAGGTTGAAGCCCTACTATAAATAAGCTTTTGGTGTTTATAATAAGGCAAGTATTGCCATTTAGATTAGGTTTCCCTTTCATGTTTTATTTTTGCATTTTAGTTAGTTATTTTCCTTGTTTTGTTATAATAAGTGTGCTTACATGCAGGAAGTTGATTACTATCTATTGATTTCATGTGTAGAGAACCACGCATACTTTTAGTGTGGGGTGAACCAGGTGCAAGTGCGCAAAAAGAGATCTTGTTGATGAGGGACTTGAAATTTGATGTGCAATGGTATAAAGGTGGTTTGTTATTGAAAATATGCACACAAGTAAAAGAAAGAGGTGTCACATGTGCTAAGGATGATGGTGCTCATGAAGAATTGCTCGAATGAAGACCACACGATGAAGAAGGCCGCGCAATGTAACGCGAGGTAGGCAAGCGATGCAGGATGAACTACTCGGTATTTGGCGCAGAGGATTATGTCATCGCATCGCAGGAGAGGCACGCACGAGGAGGTTTGCACCCTAGAAAGTAGAAGCGTGCCATAAGGTTACGATCGGCATAAAGCACGAAAGAAAGTAGAGAAAAAGCGTGGAAAAAGCAAAAAGCATAATTAAAGCTATAGTACGGTGGTAGGTGATGAGCAATTAATGTGATAAAAATTTAAAACCTATAAAAGGGGCTTTGGGGAGAGTTCATTTTCACCACCTTACCTTGCGAAGAAATTGAACATTATTAAGTGTGAATTGGTGTGATTCCATGCGAATTTGAGTGCGAACTAGAGAAAATTGAGCAACCCATATCTAGAAAACACACGGCCTAGTAGTGGAGCTCCTTTAGAGTGAAGTTGGAAGCTTGAGGAAGGTGTAGGGATTGTTTTTCGAGTTATGGTTTTCAGATTTTGAAGAGTTACGGTTTGTCGATTCGATTGACAAATTAATAGCTTTGATAAGGCACAAAAGTTGAGGAAGAGTAAATTGGGAAAAGAGGTAAGGAGAAAAAGACTAGACTTATTTGATACGAAGGTGAACGCATGCGGATTTTAGGTACCAAAGGTATAGAAGGGTAATAGTTGAGAAGTTGGGATTTTAGAGCACCATGACACCCAAGAAACTAGTAATCGTGTCACCAGAGGTGAAGGGAAAGGGCAAGGTGAAGCTCGTGGATCGAGGACGTATAGGAAGAGTGGTATTCAAAGATGCAATACCCAAAAGATGTCATTATGGGGCAGGATTGGGTGTCCCATATAAGAAAAATGACTGTTAGCAATAATGACTATAACCATCGCTTCGGAGTCAAATGAGCGCTGAAATAGAAATTGAGTTGATTCAAAGAACAAGTGAGAGGACCACGGATGATAAGCCCATCTATGATGATAAGGGATACCAAGTTTTGAGCAAAGTGTGGGAGCCCTTCAACTCTATGAGCTCCCTTATTTTGGTAAGCCTAAGTGACTTTATCAGTGGCTTATGTCGCGAGTCCATGAGGACTATTTCTATTTTGTGGGAAGAAGGATGCACCTTATTGCACTTTTGATTGCAAAATTTCATGGTCTCCAAGCTCGAGCACAAAAATTACAATTGACATGGATGATGATGATGGGGTGAAGATCACTGCCGCCACCTTGAAGTATCATCAAGGAGGGCGCGCAATGGATATCACAAAACTTTCGACCTTGTTATCGAGTGGTCGCGCGCTTGGTTAACGAAGTTGGGAGCGCAAGAAATGTGGACACAGTGAATAAGCGATGGCTTCACAAAGCAAAGAATATGGCCAAGGGAACTGTTTACAACCTTGTTGGGTTTATTGCTAAGGAAATTATAGAGGAAGCATGTGTTGGAGATAAGATCACTTTTGGTGCAATACTCTTGTTGATTGTCTTCTCGGAGATCGAGTGCAAGATGAGCCAAATGATAAAATGTGGAAGTTCCCCAGGAAGACAAATGCAAAGAGGTCCATCGATTATATGTCCGATGGGGTCAATAATGCCTACAAGCTAAGGGTGGATAGATGGTATAAACGGATGTGTGAGGCGTTTGGACAAGAGTGGTGCATTCCGAGTGAGTTACCCTTAGAGTTGGAGGGAAGGAAAAGTTTTTCTTTTATCAACACTTCTGCCTTGGCAAATTTTATTTGAAGGATGGAACAAATAGTCCTTGGTGCAAACTCCTATTTGCCTTTACAACGCGATACTTCCAAATCGGTGAACAAGTTGTCGGAAGCACGCGAACCGAAGTTTGACGTAGACAAAGTGGATTTTGAACATCATACAATGTGCAAAACATATGTCTATCGTAGGCAAGAGCGTGTATGTGGAGACAATGATATTGGATGATATCAATATTAACTCCATTACTTTAGCATTTGATAACTAGGAGGCCACAAAATTCTATATCTATTTGAAACCAAGGATGGTTGATGGGAAGTATGTGGAGAATGATTTAAAGATCCTGAGCCACCGAGGGGAGATAGATGGTGGGAATGAAGAGGACCCATGAAGAGACCCCTCCCCACGAGGAGAAAGAAGAGGATAGCAAAAGATGAGGAACTGCGCACGGAATCACGGAGAGGCACAAGTACATCGAAGCAACCAAGAAGTCTCCAAAGAAGCCAAGTCCTAGGAAAAAGACACAAGTAAAGAAGAAACCCAAGGTGGTGTCAAGCGAAGAGCGAGGAGATGGAGAAGTCCGAGAAGAGATGCCTCAATTATGCCATTAATCCACTCTATGGTGAATTCAGAGGAAGAAAAGTGTGCCGCGCACCAAGAAGAGCCCAGGGGAAGAATGAAGAAGCAAAAGGGCCAAAGAGGAATGGTGAGGAGGAGGTGCCCTACATTATGGAGTAGACTCCTAAGAAAGAGGAGGAAGCACATCATGAGTACATGGTGGAGAGTCCAGAGAAATCCCGGAGGAGGAAACAAGCCATGGCCCAAAGAAGAATGGGGAGCTCAAAGAAGAACATGAGGAAGAACGGATGAGGGACTCAGTGAAACAAGTGGCGCACTACATCTTGTGGACGCAGAAAAATACCTAGGGGGCTAGAGGTAAAGGAAGAAGAAGACATATCCCCAAGTACCCCCCTGCTACAATATGTTGATGATCCTACCAAGGTCTTGTGCAAGATATCGAATACGGTTGCCACCGAGGACTTGTTCTTATGGTCGTTCTTCATTATAAAGGAGGCTCTCCCGCGCACTGAAAGATGTTATCCTGGGCATACCAGTCACATATGGAGGAGCTAGAATTCGAGATAAGCACAGAGTCATTGTCTAAGACTCAAATCAAGTCCACGCTAGGCAAGAGTTTCTGGTGGATACACAACACTTCACGATGAGAAGGCGAGCAATGACCGAACAAGTTGGCATCAAAAGTAGGACTAAGGGCGCTAGATAAGAATGTTGAGATGAAGAGATTGCGCGATGAGATAGTTGAGAAAGATAAAATCATTGAGCAGTTGAAACAAGAGGTAAGTGCAGAGAAGGGATGGACGCGCATGGCATACACAAAGGCGGAATGCATTGCAAATTCTATCATAATCGCGCACTGGATCTGGTTGAAAGCAAGCCCAAGCCGATATGAGACGATGCTACATTGTTTAAAGGACTTGGCGCGTATGCTCACGCATGAGAAAAAGAGCTTAACAACAAAACCCACAGAAGAAGAAATGGCCCGGCAAAAGAAGGGTGATGAGGAGAAGATAGAGGAACACCTTGCAGAGTATGATGCACTAGCTATAGAGGCTAAGGAGGTTGCATGGATGGTAGAATTTTGGTATGATAAATGTCAAGACTTGATCATGTTGTAAGTTTGCTTGCTTTGTTAGAGATGAAAGCGGAGTTGAGGGAGTTCTAGGCCAAAAACAAAAACAATAAGGCGAGTCGAAGAAGGTGTTGGCGAAGTAGAGGCGAAAAAGGAATTGATAAACCTTCTAAAACCTCGCTCAAGGACAGCCTAAAGGAACTTCTTCCTCAAATTACGCATAGGATGGATGCGTTGCACGATGCAACCAAACAATCTAGAGAACTTGATCGATTTGTTCAAGGGGAAGATTGATGAATTGACTCTACGGAGGTCCCCGACATTGTTGATGTTGCGCGGTGAAAGAAACTAAGGAGTTATAAGGGTGGATGGAGTTACAGAAAATATTTGTCAAAGAATTTCTAGTACTCCTACCGCCTAAAGAGACTTGAGTTGTGATTCTTTGATTCTATAGCGTAAGCCATATTCTTTCATTCGTTCATTTTTTCAAGGCATTCTTTGAAATCATGCATTCATCGAGGAGGATTCTTTACCCAAGTGTTGTCGAGGATGAACAACATACTTAGTGTGGGGTAATGTTGGTCGGAGGAAAAATACTATTAGATTGGCATAATCAATGCGCAGGAGCGCGCGCATGAAGTTAAGTGGCGCACATGAGGGCGCGCATGGATGGAAACAAGGTAGTGCGCAGGATTCTGCACACACATAGGCAAGAAGAATGAGGACTTAGCCGATTCTCGAATACGGGCTAAAATAGAAAAGTAAAGATGGAGTGATGACCAAGAAAAGGTTCAAAGCAAGCTAACTTGGCTTGGCCAAGCAAGGGTTATTTTTAGAGAATGAACATGCAGATAAAGCACACGCATGGATTTGGCTATTAATAGGATTAAAGCAGAATATTCTTAGGAGATTTATTATTAGTTGTTTGTAAAAGCATGCACCCTTTATGGCTATTTTGAATGTAATGCATGTTTCTCTATTTTTAGCATGCCTATTATTAGGAGGGTGCATGGGCGGTGAAGGGAAAGTCCCCACCCCTATAAATACTTGATGAATGACTTGTTATTAGGGACCATGTGTTTGCTTTTGGAGTTATGTTTCTTTGGTTTAGACCTATGGTTGCACGCATAGCTCAATACGCTTATGTAATGATTAAGTGACAACTTCCTTTTATGAGAATCAATGGATAATTGTGGTTGGATCTTGATTATTGATATGTCTGAATATGGAGATTTAACTGTTCAATTGATCTTAGTTATTGTTTGAACTGTTATGTTTCCTTATTATATGTGTTTCCAAAATGATGTATGAATGAATACTAGGTTAAATATCTTAACAATTATGCATGCTAACATCTTGCCAAGCAAACACAAAGGAGGGACTTGGTAGTTCGCACGCTTTGGGTGAGCATTCAAATCCCATGAATGAGGTGCCAACACCCATAGCGCTTGAGTGGAAATAAAAAGCTACAGATACCGTATTAGAGTTTCTCGGATCTCTGATGAAAAACAAATGCACGAACAATTGCAGAAATCGAAATAACTAACAATAAGATGCAATATGATCAAGAACTCACAAGACAAGAATGGCTCCAAATCAACTCAATGGTCCATATCATAGAATGATGCAAGTGATGTACATGTATAAGAAGAGGAAAGTGCAACTACCACCTAAATCAGTGGTGAATAACTCTCACTAACTGATATTGGCAGTAGAGTTGACTCCACACAACTAGTAAGCTAACTCAACACAATTGATACACCTAAGCAAGCATATCCCATGAGTGTAAGGAAACTCCAAGTGAGGTGGAATATCCCAAGTGGGATAATACAAATAAAGCGAGGAAAATAAATCCTACACTAACAATTTAAGCTTGAGGATGTTGACAATGAAATGTAACAAAAAAATTATATGATGTTGTGCAAGCTTTCATATTTAAGAAAATGTAGTTGTTTCATCCATATTCTTGCCTAGGTTTTGTCTGAACAATAACACAATGCCCACAATTGAATGAGTTTGATCTAGAGGATTTTGGTATACAAAGAAACTTTGTTGACAGTAAATCTACAATTATGGCTTATAGGAGGCACCTTAGCTTGGGTGAAGCTCAAGGTCTCCACATCCTCAACAGGTTTCCTCACTTCTATGGTTCTGGTAGATTCACTTGATTTCCCCATGGCAATGATATGAGCATTGTGGACTATGTTCTCTACAAAGCAAATCCATTATCCCCCATATTTGTGACTTTCTTATTTCGCCTCACCTCCGCCTTGCACGACCATGTTGCTTTGATGCTCACCCTCCATATTGGTTCTCGCCCCTCCCCCACCTTCCCCTTTCACTGCATCCCCAGCACTCGGCATACCACAATCCATTTTGATGATGACTATGCCATTGACTCGTGTTGCCCATCTCTCCCTTCTTATGTTTGGGTTTTACTCCCTCTTCCCACCACTAATTCCATGTATGAGTTCTTATGTCAACTCCTTTGGGAGTCCCCACAAGTATACATTACTCCATATCCCCTACCTACCACGGAAATTTGCCCATGAACCGGTGGTATGATGATGAGCATAAATCATCGCATCATAGATTTTGGTTTTCCCTAACCCATGACCCTCCCTCCATACCCACCCTTTGTAAGGAGTATCGTTGTCTCGTTCGACATAAGAAACAAGAGTTTCTTGCATCTAGACAGCTTTCACTCCTTGTTGATCTCCACCACTCTCCTAAGACTTTTGGCGTACTCTTCTTTCAAGAAAAAACAACATTTCCGACATCACCCCCAAAGCATGGTCTCCTATGCTAGTTCCCTCTATGATGTTCCAACCCATCATGCTATTGTCCCCACTCCATCATCCTCCTTTGTTTTCTCTACTTCTTTTGTCAAGAGAGCTATTTTGAAATTACGCACCAAAGCCAAAGCAGCTAATTGTGAAGGTCTCAAAGTTGTATTCATCAAATATGGTATCAATTCCCTTGCCTTTCCCCTTGCTACACCTGTTTAATCAGGTGGTTTAAACCTGGGTTGCCTCAATTTTTGTCCCAACACATCATTCACCCTATTCATAAGTTACGAGATCTCTTTATCCTTGGCAACTACATGACCATTATGATTGGGCATACATTTGCCAAACTTTATGCCACAATGTTAGACATGCAGTTGTCAAAATACTTGGAAAGGAATAATATCAAAGCCCAAGGGTAGGCAGGCTTCAAAAGGGACTACCAAACTATTGACCACATCTTTACACTTTGGGCTATTATTGAAGAAGCTCATCACAGGTCTTCCAAAGTCTTTTGTTGTTTTGTTGACTTCAAGAAAGCCTTTGACTTGGTTTCGAGACACTTGCTTTTCCAGAAGTTGAGAGATTCGACATACTAGATTCTTTGATTACATCAACTTGGCAGCTATATGAGATCATCAATTGGCAGCCTTCGCACCTCTCATGGTTTGTCTTTGTGGAGAGTACCATTGGGGGTCAAGCAAGGATGTCCTCACTTTATGAGATAATCAATTGCGCACTTCGTACCTCTCATGGTTTGTCTTTGTGAAGAGTACCATTGGGGTCAAGTAAGGATGTCCTCTCTCACCAACCCTTTTCAGTATTTACATTGATGAGTTAGAGTTTCTTTCGCAACATACCCATATGGATGATGGTTGTTGCATGATGTGCTTATAGCTATCCTTTTTGCCAACAATGTTGTCCTCTCACACTCTACAGAGGGCTTACAATGACAACTCGATGACCTTGTTCATTTCGGTGAACTCCAATAGCTTGCAATCAACCTTTGTAAGACTAAGGTCATGATCTTCAATATCTCCAAGCGATCTCTCTCTCCAGACTCCAATTTTTCTACAAAGGGGAGCTTCTAGAGATCGCATCAACCTACACATACTTGGGGTTCCAATTTACTAGTCCATGTTTTAGAATGAAGTTTTTCTCTCATCAAAAGGGTTATGCTTCTCTTTCTATTTTGGCGGTCAATGTTTCCAGATCCATTTCCAAGACATCCCTTCTAAAAACAACGTATCCAACAACCTGTCTCCTTGGACTGTTCTAGTACCCATCTTAAGTAACTATGATTTCAGAAATCTCTAACAAATCATCTTACTTATCTTTTGAAGGAAGTAAACAAAATTGCTTAATTCCTTGAATGAGTCTCTTTCTATGGTTGGCACTTACCAAGGAAAGCTTGGGCTTGCTTTGATGTGCCTTGATGATGAAGTTGATCTTGTCTTTGAACTATCTATGTCTATTAGCCATCCTCGTGAGGATCGCAACCCTAAAATACAAGGAAGGTCTACCAAACACAACATTTAATGCATCAAGAGGAATAACATATGCTTTTATCTCATCACCATAAAATGGGTTATACCAAAGTTGAATTTACATTTTTTCGTCACTTGAATCTCTACACCCTTTTTCTCCCAACCCAAAGGCTATGAATGAGGATGATCATATGACTAGAAACCAAAGCATTTGAGTAACTTCATCCGAAATCAAATTGGATTGAGAACAATATCAACAACAGTATTTTCCTTGGTTCTCTAGATTTGGTTCCTAATTTTCGATAAGCTTGTTAATTTCTTCTTTGGTTCCTTGCTAGTTGCATTGGTAGCACTACAACCTCACTTCTCATCAAAAACAAAATTGTACTCTATGTCCACCTCTAATTGTTTTCTCAATGATGTCGCGGACTTCTTGAAAACTTCTTGAGAATGATTCTTGGGATGCAATTTAAGATCTATTTTCCAACACCTTGTGTCAATATACCCATCTATAACGCAATGACTACAATGGTTCTTTGAATCCTTATAAGAAAGTAACGTGGTGGCATTCTCTTACCTTTCCACTTACCCTCCTCGTAAATTTTCTAACGCTGGTTTTGCTCTTTCTTAAACTGATATTTCAATTAATTTTTTCCTTGAGGGTTCCCCTCTCCTTGTCATTTCTCTTCCTCAATCTAGTGTTTGCCCACACACCTCATCAAGGTCCTTTGGCTTACTTGAGATGCCATGTCTCCTTAGGCAAGTATGGAGACTTTCAAAATATTTGGTCAGCTTGTCTTCATCCTCCACATCCAAGCTCATCAACATAGCTTGTCTACAAAATTTCATGCTATAATCTTGCACACTTTGAATATTTTCTTTCTGGAATATTGTTTTCTATTCAATATTATGTTGGATAAACATTCTTAAATAATAATTCTTTAAATTCCTCCCACATAGTTACAAATGGCTTCTTCTTTTCAAAAATACTAGATAACTTTCCCGCCAAATTAGAGCATGTCTTTCCAATTTGATATGTGCAAAAGAAACTTTTTGCCCCGACCTATGCAATGGTCTACACAATACTTGACATTGCACATTAAGAGGGAGTAGTTAGCAAGTACATGTCGATCCAAGCAAGGAGCATTGGATAGCGGTGAAAAGGATCTCCAAGGACACGTGTGGAACTTCGACCATGCAATTTGTTATCAAGGCAATCCTAGTGTTAACAAGAATGTGAGTGTACAAGGCTTTGTGGACTCCAACTGGTGTGGAGATCTTGACTTGCAAAGATCCACTACCGCATACGTTTTCAAGTTTCAACTTGTCGGTGGATGAGCAAGCATCTAACAAGTGTTGCCATATCAACCATTGAGGTGAGTATGGGCAGCTAATCATGCAAGCAAGGAAGTGGTTTAGCTTCATAGATTATGTTCTGTGGTTGGGTGCATCCAACAGATTGAAAGACGGATTGTGACTCCCAAAGTGCAATTTGTCTCACAAAGTACCCTAAGTATCACTTTCGTACAAAGCACTTTGATGTGCAATACCATTTTGTAAGGGAAATGGTGGAGGAGAAGAGGATACTAATAGAGAAGGTGGAGACTAAATCAATGTTGTGGTTTCATTGACTAAGGTAGTAAGTATTGAGAAGTTCTCTTGGTGTAGGAATGGCATGGGCGTGGCTTCTGCAATTTGTTGAAGAATGGGGTCAATGCTCCCTTTTAGAAAATTGTTCAACAAGTGGGAGAACATTGGGAATCTCTCAACTTTGCATACAAGCTGCGCAAGGTATATGCGCAATAGTTAGTGTTCCACAGTCCTTTGCAGCTTTGATGTGCAAGGAAAACTTGCGCAAGGGCATGTGCACAGGATATGGGCACATAGGCATTGCACAACACAAGCACAATGTGGTTAGAATACCTATACACAACCTTTTGGGTGTGCAAGACTCGTGCCCAAGAGGTATGTGCAAGGTGGAAGTTGCATTATGCTAGGTAGTAGGTTTGTGCAACATTGAAGAGTAACATATGACGTGTTGCCAACCCTTATCGACTATGTAAATCGACTAAAGGTGCATAGCAACATGTTGATAATACTCTAACATAGGAGCATTATGTAGTGATGACCACTACTCGGTGGTCGATAAGGAATGTGTGGGTTCTCTGCAGTGCGTGGAGTTTACGAAGTCATGAGAAAGCTTATGTACTTGCTTACTCTTAGGAGTGAATATAATGGTTGCAACAATCTAAGAGATTGTTGATAATGTTTAGATGGACAAGTCTAAGCATGGTTACGTGTCCACATGTTTTGTGAGAGAACATAGCTAAAGATATTGTTGCACGGTCAAGTGCATTGACAATATTTACTTGAATTGTATCGTAGTTACGATTCAATACACATACTACTGAGTTCGATACAATTCCATGAAGTTTGTTTATTATATTTGTAAGCAAGTTTTAAGTCAATGCAATAGAAAAAGGTTATTATGCTGCGTTTTTACCTGAAAGAGTTCTCCCAAGTGAAATCTTGTGTCTATATCTTGTTTTCCATTTCCTTACATTTTTTAGATTACAATTCTGAAACCTCTCCTCCATGTTTACTTATCGTGCAAAGGCCCCTAATCCTAACAAATTCAGCTTCCACTTGTCCTTCAAAAGATATAATCACAACTTTGAAAGGAGTATGATCGGATGATTTTGACTTAGCTTTGCATTTGTCTTTTGGAGGTTGCTCATGCCCATCCATGAACTCTTCATTCTCTCCTTCATAGGGCTTTTTTCTTCCTATACCAAATTTCTTGGCTTGAACACAAACCACCATGTCCATGCATTATTGGTTCCCAACCGTGAGCTTTTGATGTTTGGTGATAGTGTATTGGGGCTTGACCATGCATTCCATGCATGACCATGGCACCAAGTCTCTTTGCAAGATCATCTTTGCCTTCTTTCGCCACTTCTTTCACCTTCTAATTCCACTTTCTTGTAGAAATCTCTTGATCGCAAGGTAGCAATTCTTCTTCTTTCAATCTTGTCAATGACATACAAATCAAACAACAAAATTTTGCACAATGCCTAGAGATTTATCTGCTCTGATACCAAAATAATCTATAAACTCCTAATAAAAACGGCTCAATAGAATTTTCAAAAACGTCATATGTTGTCCTACTCTAAATTCATATCAAAATGCCAGTTTAGAGTGTTTTAGGAACTTTGAATTACTGTAGTGCATTGTTGGACACATAAACAGAACTTGCATAACTGAAATATGAAAGTAATCGACCATGAATAGCAAGCATAAACCATGAACAATAAGAGACAAGAATTCGAACTGGAAAACCCCAAGGTGGAGAAAAACCAGTTGAAAGTGGCAATTGCCCAGCTTTCCAATCTTCTTATGGACAAAGACGGATTACAAAGGGATCAATAGAACAAGTACAACAAGCATCACACTATCTGGTCACTCAAATCCTCTTTGCTCCTTTTCCCTTCTTCTACAGCCAATTGAGCACTAACTCTATTGCTGTCACACTCTGATGCCTCTGGCTCAATTCATACTCACTCTTAACATGTCTCAAGAGTGTCTTTTCATCCACTAAATGATCCCAACCATCTTTGGAACTAAAGAGGCAATGTTCTCTTCCGTTATTATACCAGAGTTTAAATTTCAAGTAAAACTTCCGGTTAATGTAGACATGGTTTCAAAATTGCCGCTCTACAAACACCATCGGGGCAGTTACCCAACCGATGCTTTGCTTGAATCAGCATGAGAAACATTTCAATTGAAACTATGTTGCTAACTAAAACCGAGTTTGTCTGGTTGGATGCTGGAGTGGATTGACCACACAAGAAGTATTTCAATTGAAGCTCTGCTGCTGATTAAAACCAAGTTTGCTCTGGTTTCATGCTGAAGTGGATTGACCACACAAGAAATATTTCAATTGAAGCTCTGTTGCTGACTAAAACTGAGATTCTCTGGTTGCATGCTGAAGTGAAGTGATTTTCTTGATCCCTATGGATCAATTCTATCCACAAGAAGTTTTTTGACATGCTATAGGAACAAAAAAATAGCCTGAAAGATACATGAATCTTCGATTTACATTTCTAGCAAAAGAAATGAGGGAAATTAATTGTTGATCCTTGTACCCCAAAGCCCGTGCAATAAAGTAGAAAGAAAAAAAGTAAATTATCCTCTTATGATCAAAGTAGGTAAATAGGACTTGAAAGTGCAGGCAATTACACTAGAAACGTACTATGCCAAAAAGAACCCTAGGTTCTGAAAATTCATCTCTCAAATTCAAGTTCATGAGATTTGTATAATATTTAATTAAGTTCAATCAATCTTCCTAATTTCTCGTCACAAAATTGTTGACAAGGTATTATACAGCAATGAACCGAAGAGATAATATACATCTCATTCATCTAGATTATGGCAATAAAAACATACGTGAATCCCAAAACATAAAAGTACATTCCAATAAACTCCCTCATTGACAAAGCCAATGAGCTAAAGAGGCTCTTCAGGGAGATGAGTTTCAGACATTGGTATAGAGAGACAATTCTGCTGATGGGTTAGCCAATAGAGGTGTCCAGATGAATATAAGGATGAACACAATAAGTGTATTGATAGGGCCTTCGAGGACTAATCAGTTACCCTCAGATACCTGATTAATACTGAATAATCGGATCAAATTGATTAATAATGTGTAATGAAAAAAATTTGCACAGATCAAGTCTTCTATCAAATGATTCGATGGCAGCGTGGAGTTCAGTCCTGATGAAAAGTGAACCCAATATTTAGCCCCTGTTGTCATTAACAAGTAAATACACATGAACTCACTCATCACTCCCCAGGTAACTGATCAATTGGACAACTCATACACTCCAAGTAATTTACAGGATTTCAGGTCACACCCAATCTGGTAATTGATGGGGAAGGGTACAGACACTTTTCATTTGTTTATAAAGATTAGATTACTCTCTGAGCAAGACTTCACTCTCAGTCGGTCAAACTCAATTTCATTCACCATTCAGTTTTCTCAGTCAATTTGCCCAAGTTGCTGTCATTTTTATTATCAAAAGGGATGCAATCTATTGAAGCTGGTTACAGAGGAACCTATCTCTCACAAAGGTGGATGGGTTGAATGCATCAGAGCCCTCTCTCACATCCTGTCTCTAACAATCACAGGATCATGGCCACCCTGAAAAGAACCGTGCCTCTGGTTTGAACAGAGACAACCGCCAAGTGCTTTTCCAAGACACGGGGGGAAGTTGTTGATCAGTCAGATCAAATGTTCTATGAAGGATGAAGAGTCCAGTCTGAAACTTCAATCAAGCATGTCTGTGGGCATCAGAAAAAGAATTTCTAGCCATGATCAATCATCTTCGTGAAGACCCCAGGGAGCATCATAAGAGCCATGGAAAGGTTCTTCTAGACCTGGAGAGAAGGCTCTCCAATCTAGAAAGGGAAGAAAGCATCGACTGTTTTTCCTTGTAGCCACTATGTTTTTGGTTCCCTCTTATGGTTTCATACTTTTGTTTATTGTCAATGTAATTAATGATGCTGGTTGTGTTCATTTTTATGGGTGGTGAGATTCTTGGGAAAAGATTGTAAATGTCTCCTGCCTGGTTCATTCTGTGGACAGGTGTTCTTTACCAAATGCCCGTGGTTTTTCTTGTAAACATATGTAATTTGTCTGGGATTCGGCTCAATGCATAAAATAGAGTTCAGCTTTTATCAAAAAAATCTCCCAAGCATAAGAAAGTCATTAAGCACCATAATGTTGAAAAAGAAATTATGTATGCCCATAGTTCCTATGCTTTTAATATTACATAGAGAAAAATAATATATACATATAAATTTCAAATGATGTCTCAAAATCGCCGTAAACATTTTCCTTTGCTCGTAGAAAAGTATCCAGAAAAGACCAATTTGAACATTACATTAATGAACACTACCAGAATATTCTTTGTTCAACCAATGATGGGGAAGAAAAGAGATTTTCAAAACCCTGATACATAAAATCTCTAAAGTTAGAAGTAGAACCCACAGGATGACCAAATCAAACCGAGGAAACTAATGTAAAAGAGCACTCATTTATAAAAGAGAAAATCAAATCTAAAATTTATTGATCAACAGATAATGCCCGCCTTTTGTAGCGGACCATCACCTTATCCTTGACACCAACCACCATTGCATTCCAGTCAATCGCTGGGAAGGGGGAATAAGTTCCAATTCAAAATTACGCAGTAGATGGCTCCATATGGCTTTGATCTGCAGGTAGGCAAATGGTTCACCCAAACAACCATGCCTTCCTCCACCGAAAGAGATGTAAGAAAAAGCACCTGCAATTTTATCTTCTTCACGACCTGGAGCATAACGGTCTGGATCATATATATCTGGATTCTTGAACACATATGGCAACCTATTTGAGAAAGCTGGAGATGTTGCAACAATATGTCCCTTGGGTATGGCATACTCCTTCCCATTGCGATCAGTAACACTAAAATCTCTATGATTACTGCGAAGAAGAACAATCAATGGTGGATGTAACCTCAAAGCCTCTTTGATGGACCTATAGAGAATATCCATCTCAGCCAAAATATCATGGTCTATTTTATCTCCATGGCGCTTCATCACATCTTTTTGCTCTTCTATAACGGAAGATAAATATTTTTGGTGACTGTTCAGAGGCAGATAAGAATTTAGCATAATTACCAGATTTCTTTATCCATATGTAACATGGAAATAACACAATTAAATTACATTGTATGATTGTAATAACTAATAATGGGCTTCCAATACAAAATAGGCATATACAACAAAAAGAGAAAGATATGCATATTATGATATGACATTATTGACAATAAACCACAGAGCTATAGAGAAACTTAAACCTCTAAACACACAAAACAATAAACAGTCTCACCTTAAAAGATATGCCCCAGTCCACGTTGATGTTATTGAGCTTGTATGTTGACCAGCAAAAAGAGCTGCAATTAATAGACCTGTGACCTCAACTTCTGTTGTGGGACGGCCATCTTTGTATTTAGACTCTATAAATGATTGTAGCATATCAGCTTCCTTGTTGCCAGATTGCTTCCGACTGTGAATGATTTTGGTAAATATTTCAGCAAGTTTCTTCCTTGCTCTGTCCCGTTTCCGATGAGCAGGAATGGGCAGATATGGTAATATAACACTAATTGGGAGCATTCCACTGTCAAGATCATGGAAAAGGCTAGAAACATCTTCAAACAACTGGTCCCTAACCTCTCTCCCCAGGAGACATCTACTAGCAGTTAAAATAATTAAATGTTCCAGCTCATACTTGAGATCAACAACACCCTCTTCACCCCACTTTGAGAAGTAACTCTGCAGATGACAGAAACAGATTTACTTCTGTGAGTCAAATTTAATGCACCATACCTTATGTACCCAGATGTAATCTATAAAAAAGGTTCTATTTGGTGCCAACCCTGACCGAGAGAAGATTTTGAAATTTTGATTTATCAAATCTTCATTAGTAAAAGTAAGAAAACCTTCTAGAGTAATTGTCAGTGTTAAACTTTTCCTGCCAAATAATTATGCAATTTATAAAGATATTAACACAATGACAATGAATCGTCAAATATGAGAGCATTCCTGACCTTGCAACAACTTATCACTGAGTTTAGGAGATCAATCGACATGCAAGGATAAAGCACGACAGTGATAACCAAAAAAGCTATCCCTCTGATCATTTATGAACAATCACCGACATAAAAGCATAAATCATCACCATGCACAAAAGATTGCAGAACTATCCCCAATACTCCCCTAGCTTAAATTTAAGCAGCAAAAAGAAAAAGGCGAGTACAGAGAAAAAAAAAGCATGAAGTTTTATGCCTACATACCAGAATTTTATCGATGTTAAGGTTGGGTTAACGACTTTACCATCCACATAAGCTTCTGACATTTAAACAGAAAATCAATTTATCACCCACAAGAATCCCATAAGTGATAATAGAATCGCAATCCACATAATTTCCATTGAGAAGGCCATGTAGATGACATCGGAAGAACATTAAAAATTACAAATCTTGTGATGTACACTTGAAAATCTTTATCAAATACCACTAATCACAATAATTCACCTCTTTACAATTTTACAATATTGCCCGCTTTAAAATTCCTTGATTCCCCTTGAATAATAATATGTCACCTTTGGTTTTAGAAAATTCCCCACCTAAAAATTTTGTTGCACTTGGGGTTTGATCTCATGACCACCACCTTGGGGGCTTTTAGCAAAAGTAATGATAGCCATTCAGGCTAAGCCAGTTTTCAAATACTTGCATGCAAATATATATATTTAAAATGTAATAGTTGCAGTTTTGAAAGAAATAACACACCTTTTTAACACAAAACAGGCTTACTCCATTGTTGACGTCCAGGATCACACTCCATAATCCTTAACATGTTCCAAAATCCATTAATATTTTTGCTTTGATGTTTAGGATTACACTACATAATCCTTGGCATGTTTCTTATCCCTAAAAACTATGTCAATCAACGATTACATCAATCAGAAAGTACATTAGCACAGACCTTCCTTAATGAAAGTCACACATTGATCAGTAATGGTATTCAGCAAGTCAAAGAAACAACAGATTTTCAATTCTTTTCAAACAATCAGCTGTCCAATCACCAACAGCAGAAAATTCTAATCAAAGCAGTAAATTTCTAAATAATACAGCAGCCTTTAGGTATGTGCTACAGTCTTGAAGTCAAGAAAGCCAGAAATACAGTAACTGACAGTTGTATACTCAATTAAATGCATTGAGTCAATGCCCTAGAGACTTGCTGATGTCACTCATCTGTGCTAACATCATCGGTATGCTATGTCCTTGCAGTTGAATTTCTGTCCTTGGAATCCATACTGGTAAATGAAGAAATAAATTTGACTGAAATTGTACGTTTAGGAGGTCTATACACTCATATTTTAAGGTCTTAGAAAAATTCATGACTGGCATGACACTAGTCAGCCAAGTCTGCTTAACACTTCCATTAATTCTACTTTTAATGTAAAGCCACCCAGGGAGGAATGGACTTATTTATACTAAATTTTTTAGATATTTCAAAATTAATACAATAAAGGAATAAACATAAATTATGTTATGACCAAGCCAAAACTACGAATTACAATGTCATCAAACATTTTTATGTTTGATTTACACTTTCTTATCTGATTCAAGTCTCATAGACTGTCAAATAAAACACGCAAAGACAATGCTAGAATTAATAATCACACATTCATAGTCTTGAGTGGGCTTGCAATTACACTAAAAAGTTCAAACTCTAGTTTTCTTTTTTAACTTGTCTTTTAGATGTAAGAGACAAGTCCACAATAATCTACTGGGCTATCATCTCTAGGACCAGGCAAAAAGACATGAGGTTACATACAAAGAAAGGTGTTAGAATTAAAATGCTTTGGTGAGGACTGAGGAGTGCATTTGGTGACATATATACAGGATGCAAGAGTCTAGAACTTGACTAGTGTTAAACTAGTACAGATATCTTTGATAAATCTATCTGAAAAATGCTAAGAGTTGTCAATCTCAAGGACATTATCTTGGATTTTTCACATACCAAATTGATTAATAAATCCATTAGTATTACCTTCTCGCACTGTGTCAGGCTCCAAAAACTATTTCCTAGAAAAAAGGCTCCAAACCGTATGGCCAAAGTATTACAATTTTTCAGCTGACTTCTCCAAGAAAAAGAAAAAATGTTTGAGTGACAATCAAATGGGCATCAAATTTAAAGTTGAAATT
This sequence comes from Taxus wallichiana var. yunnanensis, assembly GCA_018340775.1. Taxonomy (NCBI): domain Eukaryota; kingdom Viridiplantae; phylum Streptophyta; class Pinopsida; order Cupressales; family Taxaceae; genus Taxus; species Taxus wallichiana. The sequence continues at coordinate 186,878,617 of CM031235.1, forward strand.
GCCTTGTGACAGTCAAATGGACATCAAATTTAAGGTAGGATATCAATTGTTAACAACTCACAGGCAGTACAGTTCACCACCACCATCCCCAGCTGCCATTGTGAGACACCTATCAATGTAATTATAAACATGAAATGATATGTTTGTCACACAAACTACTTAAACAAATATATTCTTAATATTAATTGTCTGATACCAAATTGCAGTAACACAGATTGTTGATAAGTGCAGAGAGAGGATAGGCGATGTGAGTGAAAGGGATTATAATTTCATTAAATACTTATCTCAGCATGGACATGTATCACAACAACATAGATATTTTGCTTGGTGCATAACCCATAACATCATGATACAGAAGTGCAGAGGTTTTGCTTATTATGACTGAAAAATCAACAGGTCAAAGGCCATATATGAGCTATCACAGCACAGAGACTTGATATAACGAATACAATAACACTTGTGCTCATCAGACACTTCAGATTTCACTGAAGAGTGCCTTGAATACATAAATCACAAAGACAAGAAATTAGACTTGATGCATAAAGAGTGTAGATGCATTTTAGTCAGAGATGGAACATATATCACAGAAATCAACTCCGTGTACACAGGAAAACATTTTAGCACACTTATACCTCAACTTTCATCATGGAGAACCTCTGATATGTACACAGCTTACTAACTTGGCCTATATGCACACAACTCTCACCACTTTATTCAGATTAGATTCTGATTTATTTATCAACATGCATTCCAGATTCAAATCAAAGCTCTGCAGAGGTCTGTTTCCTCCAATGAGATCACTCCCTTCTTTCTACTTTGCATTAGTAATGTTGGCTCTAAGGAACGTCTTGCAATCAATCTTGATCGAAATAAATGCCTGCAAAGCACCATATGATCCACCTTGTTTAAGAATGTTACATTCATTACTAGTATCAATTTTGTATATTAACTTTCCATCTTTCACTAGTGGAATACCTTCTGATGCTTCCACGCAGGTTCTAGTTTTCCACTGGACTGTAAGTTCTACGAATTCTTTATAAATTTGTAGCGTTAGCAACTTGACCATTTTTATAACAACCTGCAATACTTCATATTTTCCACAATTGCCTGATATCCCAGTGAAACGCCGCCCATACCCTGGCATGTCTATTTTTCCATGATTGACAAAGTGTTTCACAACGAGATGCCTGGTTTCGTCTCCGCAAATCAAGCTACTACCAAAAACCAGGCAAAACCCTTTCAATTTCTTTTTCTTTTTGACACGCATCCAAATTCATTTCACAGCATAAACACCAAACATGCAATTGTCAAGTTCCATTATATTTTCCTAAGCAAATTTAGTTAACTCTTTTTTTTAAAGGTCGGCACAACCGTGAACAAACCTGCAGGCATCACCACCCACCGTCACTCCTGACTAGCACTGCAGAACGCCTCTCAGCCTGGTTTACACTTTTAGGGGTTATGTTATATTCATGCATTCATGTGATTATTTAATCATTATAAATAGTATTCTTATATATATAGAATCATTATTATTGTTGACTTAACTATTCTCTGAATTTCATTGACATCTATATTGATAATAAACCAACTATAAGCGTCATTTACAACAAAGCTGACCTAGGCACATCACTAAGAAGACACCAAGAAGCTACAACCAGAGAGGGACATTGCACACTGAAACAAAAAAATAATACATGAAAACATCAGGAAGGCTGGGATAAACAAGGGAAAAACAATATTCAGCAGGAGGGGTGCTACACTTAATGCCAAATGGCTTCAAAGATCCAGGAAGTGGACAAAACTATTCCAATAAATCAAATACACCGCTGTAGAAAGGACTCACCAGGTCTATTGAAGTTGTTTCAAGTGACACATGGTATATGTAAATATGTTAAATGAGGGCAGTGGAACCAATATTTACTTATGAAAAGTGTTGATAATTAAGTAATAAGGAACAATAGTTTGTCAAGTTAACGGGTACAGATTATTTAACCAAGTATCTCTTTCTAAGTCAGATCAACGATTAGAAAAACAGAAACCACTGATCAGAACACGGGATGTGGATAGTCAACAAACAAAGAGACAAGGAAGGTGATGCAGGCTTGAAGGATCATAATACAATGACTGATATTTCCTTGCACACTCAGATCAATGGCGAAAACTGATACAGATATTAGCAGCACAAAAGCTCCGCTTGAACAAAATACGTTATAAGATCATAAAGAAGTGCAAAAGGCTTCGTTAAGTATGAAAGTTCCATATGATGGATCGACTGTCAGTGAGGAGTATCCAGGCACGGAGATGTTTTATATATAAAAACAATAGTCCTGTCACTAGGAGTATGGATATCACAAGAATTTATAACATAAAAGCAATGCATATACCTCTTCCTCATAAGCAAGACATATGTTTTAGAATTCAGCTCAATACACAAGTCACACAGCCTACCATGCCTGTACCTCAATTCCCACTGTGGAGAACCTCTAAGACATACACAGCTTAAACTTTCCCCATGTATGAACACTTAGATAAGCCTATACCTTGATTCACATTGTGGAGAACCTCTAAGACACACAAAATTTAATAATCTAGCATGTATGAACACTTGGACACTTTGTTTCTCGCCACCTTATCTAAACATGACCTCCACTTAAATAGCATTTATAATCATACATTGTAAATCCAAATTGAATCAACATTCTGCATACATAAATTCTTCCTCCAATCATAGTTCTATATGAGACTTCCTTTGTAAGAACAGAGGCATTTTTCACTTTACCTTATACGATGTTTGAATTTGTATCCCTTAGGTTTTGGGCTTGTGACCAAGCTTGGTGCAAATCAACCCTTGCAAATCCACATACATCATATATGATTGATCTTCCAAATTTTTCCCAGGCGAAAAATTGACCTCCAGGCACCTGGTAAACAGCAATTTTGATCTGCAGCTCGGTATAAACATCTAATCCTTTTGATTGAAACAGATTCTGAACAGGTTTGCGATGATTAGGAGCTGTTAATTTTTCTATTTTTTATGGACGATATTTTTGACATGGAGTATTTTGGACCAACAAATCAGCATTAAAATAATCTAGTAAGACCAAACTTTTCTATGGTGGAAAGAGGTGGCAATAGATGTTTATGAGCGGGATTCAAGGGAAGAGGCCTTTCTGTCTTTTATGGCTGCAATAGCCACAGTTTCAAAGTAATACATCTTCTCTAAGCTAATTCAACTGTCTCCTTTTTCCGCATAAAACCCTTCAAATAAATTTCCAATAACTCAGCTCATCGACTTCGAAACCTCCTTGGAAAGGGCATGGCGAAGCAAAAACAGTGGGACTATAAATGTAAGGAGTCTGTAAAATGTATTTTTCAATCAATATAACGTCTCAGAAGGAAAATGTCGTCTATCGACAACATTCCAAAAAAAAATACCCAATTCTTTAAAAAAACCTAATAATTTGTTAAAAAACAAACGAGTTTTATGAAAATACCTCTGCCTCGTAGACCATCTGATCCACATAGCTCTTGAGCTTGTTTACCCTGAGAGCCTCAGTGAAGAACCGAAACTGCTCCTGCCTGATAGAATAATCCACATCAAACACAACACCTGGGCCAAATGTAGGTACATTGAACTGATAAACCTCCTGCTGGCTCAAATCTGCCTCTGATGCCTTGAAAAAGTGTTGTGACACCTCAGGGCCGATGAAAAATGTCACTTTTTTTGTCAAGAGCTTAATGGTAAAAACACTACCCAATTTGGGATACTCTTCCTTGAGCAGAACAACAGGGCCCTTCATAAACCTCAGGAGGCCTCCAATGATGGGCCATGCAGATACCACTGGGGGAAGATTTTTGCTAGATCTAGACCCCAATAAGACTGAAATAAATTTTGTCAGTACTATAGTCAATAACACCATGAAACCCGATTGCACATACTTGTTTTGCATGAAATCAGAGCTACCCAGACTCGATAATGAGACCATTTTCGACTAATCGTGAAACCCCACTTTAGAAATATTGAAATGTGGATACCCAAGATCTCGGATTGAAATATCCTTACAATCGAATAATTGAGCTATGGCAGATTTTCTTTCATGCGGCTGAAACTTACTCGCAACTTCCTACGTTCACGAGCAGCAGGAAAGGGTCCGGCTTTGATCCGCAGGTTTTCACGAGCGGCGGGAAAGGGTTTTCACCGGCTTTGATCCGCAGGTTTTCACGAGCAGCGGGAAGGATTTTCACCAGCAGCGGGAGCACCAGAGGAGCGGGAGCACCAGATCAGCAGCGGGAGCACCTGAGGAGCTTACGGCGCCGAAGATTTTGGCAGATAATTGCAGAATTATTGCAGAATGATTGGCAGATTACTGCAGAATTTCGAGCTCATTCCCGTAGCTCTTGTGAAATCTGGCACATAATCATTTGAAGTTTCATACTAAACTGATTCAAATATGTCCTCGATATAGTGTTGGTTCTCTTTACAACCAATATTAACATGATTCAAAAGTTTTGCGAATTGTTAAGCGACTTGAGGGTGTTGTTAAAAGTCCGCATAGGTAAATAATTCAACTATAAATATTTTTGTGGCCCTTCATTCTCCACCATTATTATTGTTTTTATTTTTTTTATAATATTCTAATAATTTTTATTGATATGAGAATTGTTTTAATGTCCAATAAAACTAATTATTTTTTATAAAATTAATATTAGTTAGAAAGTTTAGTCAGTAGTAACATATTCCTAAAAATAGTATCATAATAACAATGGCCTTTTTATTAATATAATAATCAATTGGTTTTATGAATATATTTGTTTATTCCATCTCCCTTTCTATATATAACTTTTTTTTAAATAAGAAATTTTCAAAAACATCATGACCGATTAAATGGATTGTAGATCAACGGTGTGTATGATAGTGTAAAAGGTATTGCCTAGCCATCCACCAAAGTATAAATTCCAAGAGATACCAAGTAATAAGGGATGAGGTCCAGATGGTGCCACAAGTGAATTTGCCAAAATGGAACCCTAAATCCTTTACAATTAAATTTAATTTTTGTGTGCAAGCTTTGGATTCCATCAACAACAAAAAAAAATACCATAGATAATGTATGCATATAAAAAATCAAATTATATATGTTAGGTTCATATATTGATTTTGTGTTCAAGACAAGACTCATATCTATAACTACCAAACAATCGTTCTTATTGATGCGTGATTTTTGGGTCCTTCATCTATCACTTTATTTTTGTGTTTTTTGTCTCTTTCTCTTCTATTTGATTTTTTTTTATCATTTCTCCTTGTTATTTTTGAAATCTCACTTTTTGTTTAGCATGGACACTTGAAAATATTATCAATCAACTTGAAACACGCAAAACATATAAAATGACTATTTATCTGCCCATGCACAACTCTTGATGCTATCATAATTTCCAAATATTTTGCACATTCTAACTAGAAAATAAAGATTATCAAATTCATAGTTACATTTATGGTCCTTTGCTTTGATGAGCCCTTCTAACTTGATTTTGATTTCTTCAAGTTTTTTAGCTTCTTTTTTTGGCTTCTCTACACATTGTGTGTTGACTTGCATGCCAATAGGTTCTAATTTGAATTGCATTAGTCCATTTAGGACAATCAATCAATCATAGGGAATCATTTACAAGAGTGGTATTGAAATGATAAGAGAAAACATTTAGAGACTCGTTCTAGCAACTACTAGTTGTCGCATGCATTAAAAAGATAACGGTTCAGACACTCGTATAGACTAGATTGACTATTGAATTGCATTAAGTACTAATAGTGATTTTGACATATCATTAGAGGTGTGATAATGATGGAGGGTTAACACACCCCTCTATTAACATCTTCCATTTTAATGGGTTTTGTAAGGAGTTTAGGTTAAATTTGGGTTTCAAGGAAGGAGATCAAATTCCTAGCGATTCACAACATAACCAATGAAACTAAGTGAGGGTTTTACGTATTAGGGCACAAATATTTCATTCATATAGTTGAAATTATCCCTACACATACATTGTTGGTTTCATAGTTTTTTGTCATCTTCACAATTTTGGTCATCACAATTTTCTAGTCCTATTTTTGAAGGTTAATTCACCTTGCTAACTAGACCTATCGTCTACCACTTGTCATTGATAATTGCTTCTAAATTCATGTGAAATCGAGTATTATCCTACAACCCATAATTATATTAATTAGTTTATTTTTAAATATTTTTCTATGGTCTAGATAATCCCTTTATATAATCAAGTCTGATATTATGATTTATATTTGTGTACATCCGATTGTAATATATTGTGGTTAGTTTAATGCATTTATTAATATAAAACCACTTTCCATGCCTATAATATGATGACTTAAAAATCAATTAAAAAGAAAAAAGAAAAAAATCATAATACTATATTCATATGTAAAAAAAGATAAAAACAACACTTATGTTTTGGTACTTTTGAAATTTAAAATTTAAATAATGGGCTTTCGTTAAGAGATTTTCTCACTATAATTGATTAAATTTTTACATTAAAATTTCAACACATATATGTTGAAATGTTGATGATTTGATTTCCACGTGATCTCATTCGTTTCAACATGTATGCCTACATTGAATGTTCAACATAGTTTTCAGTATATCTTGCAATTTGGAGCTCAATGGCATAATAATAATAATAATAATAATAAACCTTGTTATATTAGTAGATGGCATCCTTTCTAAGCCCATGCTTTACATATCCTATACTTATTGTGCATGTTTTAGTTTAATAAACAATTCAAGGCATTTCTCCATAATGCCAAAATTTACAACTAAGATTGTATTGTTTAAGGTTTATACCTGGTTGTTGCATGACAATCGAAATTAGATATTAGCCATATGTTGTTATTATAAACACCATGATAATATGTACACTAAATGTGGTACAATGGCCAAGGATTATATTTTTTTACAAAATAAGTCAATAAAATGTAATGGCATAGAGTATACAATAATGGAATTGGGACATATAGTTGTGTTTTGTGAATATACAACTTGGATATCAAATATTATGGTTTGATATGTTAGTGACTTTAGTAGATGTTGCACATGCATGCGAATTGGTTACAAAATTGAGGGAATTTTTAAGTTGTTGATTTAGGATATCCTAAAATCAATGAAAAATAATTTGTCAAAAACTCATGCACCATATCTATGGTGCCACATTTTTTATGTTTTGATGTTGTATTAGGGTCAATTTTGTCATTGCATTAGAGTATACTGACACAATCAAATTGCATTATTTTATCATTTAATAGTTCAAGGTTTCTACATAAGAGTGTATACATCTATCAAATTGTGATTGAAAGCATATATTTTAGTATGTTATAGTTACAAGTACCCTTATAGACATATATATTACATGATATGACCTTAAAATTCTTGTTAAATGTCATAAGTTCAACAATACAATCTATATGCCCTCATTTTTTCAAAATGCAATTTCTAAATTCCCTCGATTATGTATCCAACACAATGCCATGATATTATTATGACATTTACTTGTATTTGGTGAATAGGAAATTATCTTACCATGATTACTTGATAAGTTGAAAATTATTAGATACTTTTACCTGAGGATGATAGATATTTCATTGATACTTTCAAATTGTGATACTTCTTACTCTCTATAATATGTTAAATTCCATAAGTAATTCATGAAATATGATATCCATCAATGTTATGATCCTTTCTCATTCACAAAACACATGTAAATGTCATAACCCCATCATTAGAGTCCTTGCATCCCAAATTTTCAAACAATTAGTAAATGCATGACAAAAATATAATGATTTGTTTATTGGGATCAAAACTAAGAAGGACAATAGACACATAAGGGTATGTACATCCATCACAACATAATAATATGCATATATTTCTCATGTATTTTGTAGTTATAAGTACCATAGACGACATGTATGCAAACTTTTATTGAATTCTTGGACATGTTATAGGATTTGTAGTAACTACCCTAAGACAAACACCCACGTGCATGTAATAGATAAATTCGATAAAATCTTAAAAGACAATACACATATTATTTATTTTGGTAATATTAATACTTCTTTATAATACAAATATTTGACATGATATTAGCATTACATAAGTAACTCTCATTTGCAAAGGTACCTTACCCACTAGCCCTCTATGCTCTTATATAAATAAGGAGGAGGCTAGGGTTAGGGTTTCGAAGGTAGATTACTTGTGCTAGAGAACAAATATTCTAAAAGATAAAACTATCCTATTAATGGTGGAAGTCAATTAGTTAATATATATTTTCCTCTAATAATAGGATATGGGTAACTATACACCGATTAGTGCCTATCCATATTTACAATTAATATTAATATTTCAAAAAACTTTGGACTTATATAAGTTCCTAAAATAACTATAAATGGGACTCAATTATAAATAATTAATTAATTTTAGTTAAAAGCATATAGGAAAAATTACAAACTATCATAAATTAAAAATTAATGGGTCCAACTTTAAATGAAATATTCTATATATCATAGATGTAATTAATGATTCACATCTCTTTAAGATAATCACAATTGGGAGTTGTATTCTACCATTTCAGCCTGAATAATTCTAATCTTATTGAAATTCTCATTTTAAACCATACAAAAATGCATGAGTATTAAAATACACTAACATCGCCCCTTAAGATGTACTTGGTAAATTAAAATATAGAGGAATCACAAAACTATAACCCCTTGATGACACCCTCCTTCAATTCCAAGAGTATCTAAAGCTAAATCAATTATTTCTCAAGCAAGGGATTTATGAAGATGTCTACAAATGTAAACACCTAAATATGGACCTGTGGAATTTAGTAATTTAATCCTTGGAATTTATCTAATACCATAAGATTAGTGTGCACTAAAATGAATTGTCCCTACACAATCTTTCTTAATTTGTAGTCCCAACCACTAGGTCACACTTGTTACTCATCGCTAACTAGTCAAAATCCTACTAAGATAGAACACATCTTCAAACATTTGGATACCAATTCCTACTGACATATTGTAATTTTCTCTTCATATGATAAACTAGGGCATGCCATATTAATATATTTAGGTGACTTTGTCTTAAGCCAACAACTTTCTCCTCAAAATATTTCATGGTCAGTTTCTCAAATTCACAAATTACCCTAGTTGACTTAAGGTCAGTTGAGAAGGAAATCCTTTCACAACATTCAAATATAAAATCACATTCACACAACTCATTCAAAGGGACTCTAATACTACATATTTAGGGACTGCTAGAGATTACAACAAAGCACCCAATTGCTAAATCACTCTCTCAAGAACTTTAACTAGCTCTAATCCTATAAACATCCTAGATGGCTTTAGTAGGACATTTGAAAAAACTACATGACACCGAAGATCATTTCCATGTGCTAGAAGTCCTATTGGGGTCTTCATTTCCAAAACACATTGATATGCACATCTTTAACACATTATCAAGTGGGGAACTATGAGGATTTAATGACTCTTCAAATTATTACTGCATAGGCGTTGCATGAGTAACTCGTCCCAATAAGACTAATACCTAAATTTATGTATTAAAGTGAAGAAGAAGAAGAATAAGGATCCTAATATGTTGCATAAATATTATCACATAATTTACATCATAGAAAGTGAAGCTATAAACATATAAGAACGCAATGCTAGAGGTGGGATCTAGCCAAAATCTATAGAGAACAAATCCATCCATCTTCGATGAAGTCACTGGGTGAATTTGTCTATAACACGATACTTCTTCCTCCTCTTAGATTCACACTTCTAAATTTTCAAGATAACTCAATAACACTTTACATATCCTACACACTCTCAAATCAGCTTCACTCCATCCTAGTCAAAAATAGTTGTAATATCTTCTAACCCTAATTTTTACATACTTTATGTAGCACATCAAATCTTTTGCAACTGTCATATTGACCTGGACAATATTTAGGATCAATGTATTTATTTTATTTATGGTCTTAATTCATCTCTACACAAAGTAATATATCTTAATTAGAATAAACCCTAATTTTTCATTACATTTTAGTGAACCCTCTTATTTAAAATTATAGGTGGTATAGGGCTTTGTGGCTCACCCCTAAGGTGTCAAATTTATTAAAATTTGATTGATCAAATACCTCTTTTTCTTAGTTTTTCTTCAAAACACTAAGTTACTCTTGGATCATTTACATTACCATGACAACTAATTATCATCCAAGCATTGTTTCTATCTCTCAAATAAACTCCTAAGCAATCCGGTTCACCAAAAGGTGTAACCCGAGGTGATTTTCCTTCTCCTTGTAAACATTGACTCCACATCAACTACTTGTCAGGTGGAGAGGGGTTGAATTTTTCCAAAGCGATGAAAACAAGGTGTGTTTTTCGCCATGTTGAAAAATGCACGGTGTTTTTCAGCACTTTGAAAAATGCAATCTGGTTCACCAAAAGGTGCAACCCGCAGAGCTTTTCCTTCTCCTTGTAAAAATTGACTCCACATCAACTACTTTTTAGGAGGAGAGGGGTTGAATTTTTCCAAAGCGATGAAAAACACGGTGTGTTTTTGCCACGTTGAAAAATATACGTGTTTTTCAAACACTTTGAAAAATGCAATCCGATTCACCAAAAGTCACGGCACAGCCCGTGGTGCTTTTCCTTCTCCTTGTAAACATTGACTCCACATAAACTACTTGTTAGGTGGAGAGGGGTTGATTTTTTCAAAGCGATGAAAAATAGGGTGTGTTTTTCGCCACGTTGAAAAATGCACGGTGTTTTTCAACACTTTGAAAAATGCAATCCGATTCACCAAAAGGTGTAACCCGCGGTGCTTTTCCTTCTCATTTTAAACATTGATTCCAAATCAACTACTTTTCAAGTGGAAAGGGGTTGAATTTTTCCAAAGTGATGGAAAATAGAGTGTGTTTTTCGCCATGTTGAAAAACACATGGTGTTTTTCAACACTTTGAAAAATGCAATCCGGTTCTCCAAAGGTGCAACCCATGGTGATTTTCCTTCTCCTTATAAACATTGACTACACATCAACTACTTGTTAGACGGAGAGGGGTTGAAGTTTTCCAAAGCGATGGAAAATAGAGGGTGTTTTTCGCCATGTTGAAAAATGCACGGTGTTTTTCAAAGACTTTAAAAAACATAACTGTTCACCAAAGGTGCAACCCATGCGCTTTTCCTCCTTGTTGTAAACATTGACTCCACATCAAACTACTTGTTAGGTGGAGAGGGTTGAATTTTTCCAAAGCGATGGAAAATAGAGTGTGTTTTTCGCCACGTTGAAAAATGCATGGTATTTTTCAACACTTTGAAAAACACAATCATGTTCTCCAAAAGGTGCAACCCATGGTGCTTTTCCTCCTTGTTGTAAACATTGAATCCACATCAACTACTTATCAAGTGGAGAGGGGTTTAATTTTTCCAAAGTGATGAAAAATAGAGGTGTTTTTTCACCACATTGAAAAATGCATGGTGTTTTTCAACACTTTGAAAAACGCAATCTAGTTCTCCAAAAGGTGCAACGCAATGATGCTTTTCCTTCTCCTTGTAAATATTGACTCCACATAAACTACTTATTAGGTGGATATGGGTTGAAGTTTTCCAAAGCGATGGAAAACAGAGTGTGTTTTTTGCCACATTGAAAAACACACAATGTTTTTAAGCACTTTGAAAAACGCAATCCGGTTCACCAAAAGGTGCAACGCACGGTGTTTTTCCTTCTCCCTGTAAACATTGACTCCACATCAACTACTTGTTAAATAGAGAGGGGTTGAATTTTTCCAAAGTGATGAAAAATAGAGTGTGTTTTTGCCACGTTGAAAAATGCACGATGTTTTTCAGCACTTTGAAAAACATAATCCGGTTCACCAAAAGGTGCAACCCGCAACACTTTTCCTTCTCCTTTTAAACATTGACTCCACATTAACTACTTGTTAGGTGGAGAGGGTTTGAAGTTTTCCAAAGCGATGGAAAATAGAGGGTGCTTTCCACCACGTTGAAAACACATGGTGTTTTTCAAAGACTTTTGAAAAACGCAATCTGTTCTCACCAAAGGTGCAACCGCAATGATTTTCCTTCTCCTTGTAAAATGAACTCTACATCACCTACTTGTCAGGTGGAGAGGGTTGAAGTATTCCAAAGTGATGGAAAACAGAGTGTGTTTTTCGTCATGTTGAAAAATGCATGGTATTTTTTAGCACTTTGAAAAACACAATCATGTTCTCCAAAAGGTGCAACCCGTAGTGATTTTCCTCCTTATTGTAAACATTGAATCCACATCAACTAATTTTCAAGTAGAGAGGGGTTGAATTTTTCCAAAGTGATGAAAAAGAGGGTGTTTTTCGCCACGTTGAAAAACACACGGTGTTTTTCAAAGCACTTTGAAAAACGCAATCCGGTTCACCAAAAGGTGCAACCCGCGGTGCTTTTCCTTCTCCTTGTAAACATTGAATCCACATCAACTACTTATTAGGTGGAGATGGGTTGAAGTTTTCCAAATCGATGGAAAACAGAGTGTGTTTTTCGCCACATTGAAAAACACATAGTGTTTTTTAGCACTTTGAAAAACACAATCCGGTTCACCAAAAGGTGCAACGCGTGGTGTTTTTCCTTCTCCTGTTGTAAACATTGACTCCACATCAACTACTTGTTAAATGGAGAGGGGTTGAATTTTTCCAAAGTGATGAAAAATAGAGTGTGTTTTTCGCCACGTTGAAAAATGTAATCCAGTTCACCAAAAGGTGCAACGCGCGGTGTTTTTCCTTCTCCTTGTAAACATTGACTCCAAATCAACTACTTGTAAGGTGGAGAGGGGTTAAAGTTTTCCAAAGTGATGGAAAACAAGATGTCCATAACCTCATCTTGGTGGTGTGCATATATCTACAAATATCTAAAGATGATTTGGAATTTGGCACAAGGAAACAATTTTAAATTTTTACCATGAACTTCTTTTCGTAGATGTGTGATGTAAACACATGACATCAAGGAGTGCAATAGTTTGGAATCACTTATTAAGAATTATAGGGAATGTAACCTTTCGCGTTTGAGCTAATTATTTGTTCACACATTCTTGATGATCTATGTAGGCTACATCTATAGATTTTGTAGAGGGAGCATATTTTCTAATGTATACATCATAGCCTTAGTGATTGATCTCATGGGGATAGGTATTATACCGACGTCCATAATACTTAAGGTCATAATAGTAAGAGGGACATCTCTACTATGAGAATCAACAAAAATTATTGGTAACATCAATATATGAAAACATAGGAGGTATCATAAAGGATGGGTTGGAAAAAGTTATGGTAAATGAAGTTTGCACTCCTATCCAAATTATGAATGAAATATACCATGGGACTAATAGATTCATCCATGAAATAAAATATGGCCTTTAAGTATCTCCTTTATGGATATTTTAATGGACTTGTGCTAAAAACATCTCTTATTTTAGTTGGCTACCATGTGTTATGTCCTCACCTATAGTGGTAGTGATAACAAGTAAAGGAATAACTATAATAGCTCAGGAATTGATAGAATAGATGGAAGATGGTGGGAAGATGATAATACCAAATTGAGTAATGGAAGATGAAGATGATGTGGAAATAGGGGTCATGATAAGGATATCCTAAATAATAGAGGTATTGGAGATGGCATGGCCTTGGCTTAAAATTAGAAAATCACCCAAAACTTCAACCTCCATAAAAACCACAAGGAGTTACTAGCTACAAAACCTCTACTAAATTTGTAGGAACATTTGAAATTGATTTGGTATGAGAAATATTAGAAATTGATACAACTTATGTCAAAGAGTCAATTGGATAAAAAAACTTTTTTAAGGAATAATAACTTGGGAAAAATACTTGAGACATACTCAAAGAATCACTATTAGATACATCAATTGGTGTGAAAAAATACTTGTGAAAGGAACATCTGAAGAGACAATACACACAAAACTTATTATGCCTATGTGAGGTTTTAGTGTAGATTAAGTATGAGAACTAGAGGAACCTTGAGTAACCCCTAGAGGTAGGGATATAGGTGGATCTTATGTGAATGAGGGGAGCTTGGGAATTCTCATGAGTATGGATTTTATCAAATTCTCTTTATTTTCCTCTTATTCATCATATTATCCATACCCCTCTTATGTTTATTCCTCTCCAACTAGTTATCAACTGTAGCTTTGATAATTCCATGTTGTACCTTCTTCTCGTGTACCATAATTTTAATCTATGGGTTAGATTAAATATCATTATCTAGTGCATTTTATTTTTTTTGATAAACTCCCATCCCTAATTTTTTCATTAAAAAGGTAAAATTATCCCTTACTACCCCTTGAGTGTCCTAATACCTAAAGGGTGATTGACATATGAATTTGAAATTCTTTCTTGAATCAATCATATTGACACTTGAGGGCCAGTAATTGAAATTTAAATCACTAAATTCGAATGGGATATCAAAACAATTTTTTTGCTTCTTGGCTTTGCATATCACTATTATTCCATAAAAAATTAGTTTTCTACCTCAATTGTTACTATTTTTATGTATATATTTAGGTAATACGATTGGGAGAGTGTGGCAATGATCTAATCTATATATTGGAGTTTGGATACCCCTTATAAGAGTAGAAGTTAGAAAACTTGATTCTTAAAGCTTATTGCATGTTTGTTTAGGCCGAATATTTCATAGAAAACTTACTCTTTAATGCTTAGTGGTTTTTTTACGCTGAATATTTTGTAGGAAACTTACTTCTTGAACCTTAGTGGTGACTAAATTGAGAGTTTGTGAGTTTGTTTATGAAAATAAATTATAATTGTAGGAAACTTACTTCTTAAACCTTAGTGGTGACTAAATTGAGAGTTTGTGAGTTTGTTTATGTCAACGCAAAGTTTATAATTCTTATTTAAACAACGTCGTCAACATAAATATGATTCAATTTCGTATTAAACCCCAAGCAAATATAATTATAAAAAAATTCAAACTTTCTCAAAATTTGTAATTACCAATGTAGGGCCAGACCAAATACAAAAAAAGAATAATAAATAAACAGAAAGAAGTCGGCTTGTTAAGTTCTCTACAAAACTTGGTCACATTTTTTTACCCTTTCTCCAAACTCATCAATTTTTATTCATGCTCTAGTGTTGACAAACAAAATAAAATGGGATTGCTTGTTATTTTAAATGGGAGTCGTATGGTTCAAAAGGCCAAAATATTTTGTGTCATTTAACATAAGTATTTTAGTGTGTTGAATGGGGTATTTGTATATAATTGTAGTCATCATTAGGTAGGTGACTCACATAGTTAGTTTACATACTTAGCAGGTATATACATTGCTAATAAATGTGTAATTGAGTCATACTTATGGAGATGGTAAAAAATGTTGATTGACTCAATTATATGCCATAATTAACTCAACTCCGATATATTGATATCTACAAAATGATTTGATTAAGCTTTCCATGCATTAGAGTGAACAAAGATGGAAAGAAAAGTGACAGCTTGGTTTATCCACAAACTATTTCTTGTATGCTAAATTTTCATAGTTTTTAATTGTTGAGTATTTGCGGATCACTCACATATGTTTGCAAGAAACCAATGATGAATCTCCTTAATAAACAACTCATTAGTTAGTTGTAATTTGATTTGATAAAGAAGTGTATGTTTTTTCTCAAAATATTACTCAAACCTGATCTCATCTGACTTGATTAATAGTAATATATTAGATAATAGAGATTATATATTACAGCTAGAACATAGCCATTTTTTATTGTAGAAACGTAAATACAAGTGGGATTCATATAACTATAAACGTCTACTTATTCTGAATAGGATTTCTCTTCCTCATTCTTACGGTTCCCTGGAAGCTTCTGTTTCACCTTGTCCAGCAGCCCCTCTTTCTTCTCACCCTGCACATTTTCTTTCCCTTCTTTCTTGTGCCCTCTTGGAAGCTTCTCCTTCAGCCCACCCTTTTTTTGTTCTTCTTCTCTCCCTTTTCTCCTCCTTCCTCATCGCTAGACTGTGCATGATCCCATCCATAAATGCTATCATCAGATCTATACAAATGAAATAAACTTGAAAAAAGAAGTTGGGTATTGAGTTTTATAAGAATTTATAGAGCATGAAGAAGCGTTGTTTGAATGATGAATTTTTCCAGACAAACCCCCTACACCCTGGTGTTTGGGTTCGTCCACGTGGACTTGAGAAAAAGAAGTGGCATGGTTTTCCAAGAAAAAAAAATTTGTGTCTCGCCAGCAAATCCCTATGCGAGCATTCAACATATTCCAAATATTTAGAGGCAACCCCAAAAACTGAGAAAAGGAAAAATCTGATCTCTCATAAAACATGCAAACGAAGACATCGTACATACTTTCTTAAACTATTTACTCTGCTCTGAAACTACTTACTCTACACTTAGATAGAAAACAAACTCCACAACTGAGATTTACCGTACCTATTAGTTCACAAATTGAGCAGAATATTGTAGCCACGAGCACCTCTCCACTGGTAAAAGAATCAATGAATGCATTTGGACTACCCACGAAACATTTAAAGTTGCTGACGTGTCTCCTTGGCTCCTCTGCTCGGATCCCCTGCCTCCTCCACGAGCTTTAGTGACAACCGCCACTCCTGCCTGTGAGTTATCTCGTCCCATGTCTATTATACTTTGAAAGTAGTTTAGGTGGGACATGCAAAAGATAATTTAAATTCAAATTCAAACTGTTATGTCTCTTAGACACATCAACTGCCACGTCAAAATGTCACATCATAGTTTCCAGCACAGCAGTCCTTTCCGGCGAGGGCAATGGCTATGTCAACACATCATGATATGAAAAAATGCCCACATGCATAGGTGCATTTTTGTAGCTGCTGGCCATTAATAATAAGGTATAGAATGGTTCTAGAAGAAACAAAAATGACAATTTTCCTCTCCCATCATGTGCATGCATTGGCTAGCCACATGCTCACAAGCAAGCTCTACTAACTCATATCAAAAATATATTTAATTTGTCTACATTGGAAACTAGTCTATAATGTTTTAATCTATGTTCGACATTATTAATCTACGAAGTCATTTTACATATAAGATAATGTTTGAATCTATGTTCAACATTATTAACTAGCAATTTAATTAGAAGATTATTAAATGTCGTGGGACATTCACTATTTTTTTAATATTCAAGGTAGGAGGACCTCTTTGAAGATTTTAACATATAATTTTTGTTTATAAGTTGTGTTATTTTTTTATTTTTAACTTCATTTTGTTGAGGAGTAGTGCACACTCATTGGGCACTAGATTACATATATATCAAGCATCTCTCATGTTTCGGAGGAAGCATATAACATATTTATAATTACGAGTAAGTGTACAACTAAATTAGTGATCACCTTCAGCTTAAGCAACTACGAGTAAGGGGCATCCACATCGTCAAAGTCACCCATGGCACGATCCTAGCCTCAACCGTTTTGACTCTCCATGTTGGGTATCTCCAGGCCTTGCACTCAGCAAAACTTGATCCCTGGTGGGCTCATTGAAATCCTAACAACATCACCAATAGACCAAGGGCCCTTCGATAAGTTGTGTTATTTTGGGTTTCTCACTCTTTAATCTTTATCTATATTGATTTTAATAATTTTAATTACGTCAAAGGTGTTCCCCCTATGGGAAAGGCCCTTTCGGTCATTTTGGCGATGTGTTGAATTTGACGTCTTGGACAGCTTATTTGGACATTTTTTCAAAGTGATTAAATTTGACGGGCTTTTACCTATTTTTTATGATTTGCACCGATCTTTCATCCGATTCATCCACTTCCTGCTACGATTCTTCCTGTTTTTCTACACATATGGATTTCACACCCGCATTCGCACTGATTTTAGCGTGGATGCCAATCTGTGGTCGTATTGCACAACTAAAGCTTACGCAGGCTTAGGGCATTGCGGCGATGGATTTTTTAAGGTGTACGGGGACTTATTTAAGAAAATATTTGACATGGAGATGGCGTTCTCTGGTGTAAAAGGGCTCGAGAATTTTTCCTAGTGCCATTGTTTGGGAGCCTCAGAACTCCATAGAGTGAAGTCTTTCATTTCTATAATTACTGGATCAAGTTTTCCAGTGTGAAGGATTTTTCGTGGGAAGATGGGTTTGACATTACTGCTGCCCATAGTCAAAGGGATTGAATTTTTCGTGGGATGGGATTTATGGGCTTAAGAGAGTCATAGTGGGTGTGTGCTATAAAAATCTTAAGGATTTGCAGACACTGGTGAGTGTGTCTGCTCCCTGGAATTCAAGGATCTGAAGAAACATTTGTTATCAAGTGTTGCTGGAGGATTTCAATGATGACTTCAGACACTCTTGTAGCATAACAAGGCTTTGTTCCTACCATTTCTTCATCAACTAGATTCTGATTTACTATTTGATCAAATTGTATCACACCCCGAGTAGATCTCTTTTTTCTACAACAGGGCTCGTTCGTTGCATCTCTTTGTCAACATCCACTTCTTTGGCTCTTTGTAATTCACACAAATAATTAATAAACACCAATAAAACTAATTTTGAGGATGAAAATGATGACAATGTCATTGTGGTAGAAGTAGACTGACAAACAATGCACATTTCCAATGCCATCCGCTTCGGATCTCAATCTCAATCTAACAATACTATGTAGAGGTGATCTGTTGAAAGAGGCGTTACACATTCTGTTTACCTGCATTTCCAAGAAAACCCTTTCAGATGGTAAGAAAATTCACTCGTATAGCAATCAAAGGGAATTTAAGTTTGCCACAAATAAACTATTACAAAATACTGTTATACTCATGTATGAAAAGTGTGGAAGTTCAACAGGTGTTCGCCAAGTGTTTGACCAAATGACCTGAATGAGACCTCATCTCATAGAATATCATAATTGCATTTTACACAAGACATGAGCATCCTCACCAAACATTGACACCATTTCACCAAATGCAACCAACAAGGTTTAAACATGATCAGTTCACTTTTACGGCATACTCGCGGACCTATGCCAAAATAGGTGATTTGAAACAGGGTATAGATATCCACAAAAGCACAGTGGAGAAGGGATTTTTATCAGATGTTACAGTTGTTAGTGCCCTGGTAGATATGTATGCAAAATGTGGAAGTATACACAAGGCACATGAACTGTTTGACAAAATTCTGAAAGAAATGTAGTCACATGGACCACAATGACTGCAAGTTATGCACACAATGGGTTTGTTGAAAAGGCATTCAAAACTTTTAAACAAATGCAATTAGCAGGAATCAAGCCAAATTCCACTACCTTTTCCAACAGCCTCCCAAAGTGTGTGCCAAAATGGGTTCTGTAGAACATGGCATGGACATCCATCAAAAAATAATTGAAAGGGGTTTCTTGTCAGATGTTGCATTTGCAAGTGCCCTGGTAGATATGTATGCAAAATGTGGAAGCATTAACAAGGCACGTCAATTGTTTGACAAAATGTCTCAAAGAGATGTGATTTCATGTACTGCAATGATTGCAAGATATGCACAAAATGGGTTTATTGAAGAGGCTTTGAAAACATTTAAATGAATGCAATCGGTAAGTTTCAAGCCAAGCTCCATAACTTTTGTCAGCATCCTCCCGACTGTGCTAAAATAGGAGTTGTAGAACAAGCTATAGACATCCATCAAAGCATAATGAAAATTGATTTTTGTCAAATATTATAGTTGCAAATGCCCTGATAGATATGTATGCAAAATGTGGAAGCATACACAATGCACATGAAGTGTTCGACAAAATGTGTCAAAGAGATGTGGTCTCATGCAAGGTAGCAATTTTAAATGCGAAGAGTATTAATTGATCATCTTCAAATATGGAAAAAAGATGGTCGATCAAAAAATACGATAAATATAGAAAAAAATATGGTCTCACTAATCTTCGAGGGATTGCTAAAAACCTTATAAACAATACTGAAAAATGAAAATACTTTTATCTGTTGGCTATAAAATCATGTATGTGTTCATAATTTTAATATTTATGATATAAAATAATAAAAAATAACATAATTTTTTAAGATCCTGCCTTTTAATATTGTATCAACGAAAAATACGAGTTCAATACTGATTGAATGAAAAATACGGAAAAAATAGAAAATCTTCTAGATTTATTGTATTTGGTAACTATGGTCTCATGGAATGCGATGATTGCAGGATATGTACAAAATGGGTTTGTTGAAAATGTTGTTGAATATTTTAAGAAAATGCAATTGCTAAACTGTAACTCTAGACTCCACAACCTTTTCCAACATCCTCCCAAAGATATGCCAAAATGGGAGTTGTAGAATAGGGTACGGACATCCATCACGACATAATTGATGACTTCAGACACTCTTGCAGCATCTGAAAAGAGTTATTTGAAAAAATGTCTCAAAGAGATGTGATTTCATGTACTACAATGATTGCAGGATATGCACAAAATGGGTTTGTTGAAGAGGCTTTGAAAACATTTAAACGAATGCAATTGGCAGGTTTCAAGCCAAGCTCCACAACTTTTGTCAACATCCTCCCTGCCTATGCTAAAATAGGAGTTGTAGAACAAGCTATGGACGTCCATCAAAGCATAATGAAAAGTGGTTTTCTGTCAAATATTATAGTTGCAAATGCCCTGATAGATATGTATGCAAAATGTGGAAGCATACACAATGCACATGAAGTGTTCGACAAAATGTGTCAAAGAGATGTGGTCTCATGGAATGCGATGATTGCAGGATATGTACAAAATGGGATTTTTGAAAAGGTTGTTGAAGATTTTAAGTAAATGCAATTAACAATTATAACTCCATACTCCACAACCTTTGTCAAGCATCCTCCCGGCTGTGCCAAAATGGGAGCTTTAGTAAGCAGTGCGGACATCCATACCGACATGATTGATGACTTGAGACACTCTTGCAACATCTGAAAAGAGTGACAACAAGTCCACACTACTTCTGAGAGCCACCATGATCTACAAGATTTTGATTGCAAGGATGCTTCATTTTCAGGAGTAGTATTCAATCTGTGAACAACCATTGTGGTGTATTGCATCTGGCTTTAAATTTGATCAAGTTTTTATGAATGTATTTCCTTGGGTTGTGAGCTGAAAAAGTGGTTGTTGTTGCTATGTTCTTCCTTGAATTAAAACTCAAGGAAGAAATTCTCTAGGCATCCAGAAATACATGCCCTCAATTTCACATCCACAAACTTTATGAAACATTGTGCAAATGCTTGGGGAAAATTTGGCAGACTCAAAGCGAGTCTCGTGTCAAGACTCGCGAGTCTCGCATTTGGCCTCGACGAGGCCTATTGTTTATCATTATTTTTTAACATAAATTTTAAAAAAGAACATATTTAAATTTTTAAAGACTTTTGAAACCGATTCTACAAGAAATAGTCATCAAACATAACATACTAGGTTATGGGAGCACCTTCAATCTATACAACACCTCTTTGAGGAAGCACATTAGATGCTTTTCTGCTCTCTTTTCATATCCACGTGGCTACTCCATATAGACTTCCTAAGTCAATTCATCATTAACCAAAGCATTCGAGACTAATATCACTCAACAAAATCAACCCATTGTAAATACTAGCCTCTACTTTGATAGCACCTCCACTACTTCTTTACTCAAACTTCTTGTATCTAAAGCAGTATCAAATGTATAAATGTATTCATGTTTAGTGCCAAAATACTTGTCCACAAAAGACTACCACTCATGATATAAAATCTTCAAATGTGCGTAAGGTTTCATGTATTCATGTTTAGTTCAAATTAACTAGTTTGCAAAATGCTACCACTCATGATATAAGATTTGCAAATGTATATGTACGAATTTGTAACAAATTTCAAATGTAGAGATAAAACCTTTAAATGTAATGCTTCATCTATATTCCTACACTTGCAAAATCAGTCATGCCTCTTATCAAAATCAACTACAAAACTAATAACTATCCCTCTAAAATCAAATAACATATACCGTTCAGCGTTCACATTGCATTGTGCACATGCGATTGCTAGTATTAAAATTGTTTAAACGAACAATCTTAAATTAAATTGTTTTAAACACTTTGTTTGCACTCTTTTTATTCAAATTTGAATAAATTCTTATATATTATATGTTAATAATATGTTGTGTAAGCTCCAATTTCAATGCTTACCTTTTTTATAAGATAGGGTAAAAATAGGGATGGGCTCCTTGATACATTAAATTAAATTATTATTTTGTAAGATTTATTGGGAATACTAAATATATTATGCTATAATATATATGATATGTATAGTTTATTACCTATTATAGATAGTGTGTTGAGCATTTCTTATACTCAAGTAAGTAGTTCGAGAGATGTGGGGAGGGAGATGAGTTTGGTTCTAGAAGATAGGAAAAGCTTTGGTATATGGATCTATCTACAACTAAATAAAAGTGGTCCGATATTGTCAAATGATTTCATTTAGTTTTATAGTATTGAGGTGTATGCATAGATTTGGATCACTGAAAGATGGGTTAGTCGATATGAAACCTCCAAATCAATACTACTTAAAAGCAGAATGGGCTTATGTTGTCATTGTGAAGAGAAGGATAATTATAGGTTCTTTCATCGAATAAAGTGGGTAAAATTATTTTAGATCGAATCTAAAGTGCACATAGGCACACTTTAAAAATGTTGGTTTTTTTTTGTGGTTAGGGGACCTACCTTGGTCAAATCCCTAAGCCTTTTAAGGAGATAAAAGACATTTTATTGATTTAAAATGACAAAACAACTAATGGAAATGATAAATATACTTGACTCAGATCACAGGACAATCGTAGTTGCGATTCACCGAAGGTCACACAAAAGTCGCAAGCCAATCACAGTTGCAATTCTCATTTTTGTTGGAATTTTGCTAAAATAATGTTGCAACAAGTAGTACCTAGCCTTTATGCTCCTCTTTCACTTCTTCAAGACCTGCAAAACCTATATATGCAAGCAAGAGAGTAAGAAAACTCAAGTATAGCCTTAGTGCATAAAGAGTCAAGGGTTGGAATGGTGGGGGTGAGTGGTGTTTTCTAGATTTTGAGTGCATAGGGGAGTGGGACACATATGGGTACAATGATAGGTCCATGATGCATTGGGCATGTGCATGGGAGGTGGGATGTGTAGAGTTAAATGTGAGTGGGTGAGGGTTAGTAAATGAGTGGTGAGGTGTCACTTATCTCCATTTTGTGGGATTTCTTATTGTTTATTTAATTTTGTGGGTCTTTTTATTTTTTAGTGTTATTATGTTTTATTATTTTTTCATATTTTTTAAATAAAAGAATTTACGTGCAAGGTACATTTTGTAGTGTCTACATTTTTCCCCTTTTTGGGTTGCGTGTTGTAGCATGCAAGATGTAATGTAAAAATTGAAGATGAGATGGGGTCATCTAACCCTATGATGGTGGTTGTCATAGTTACAGGTTTAGATGGTTAACTAGATGGACAAGAACCTAGAAATGTGATCGATGGGCCACTTCAATTGGAGTTTGTAAAGGGATCAATAAGTTGATTTTGCAAGGTGATGACTATTAAGTCAACTAACTAAGGTGTTTTGACGATTGAGTGTTATGGAATTAGATGAGAAGAGTTGTTGTATGATTCCCCCTCAAGTGATAATTTTCAAAGCCGTAGGTTTCCCTAGCATAACGTGGGATGAAAAATAATGATTGAACATGAGAGAAAATGATCCTTGATGAAGACACGTTGAAAAAAGTGATGGCACGGTATTGGAAAAATAATTTGTCACAAGGGAAAATTAGGGGCTTTCACCAATACTCTAGGACTAGGTCCCTCTACTTAGGAATGTGGCAACTCCATTTATTAAAAAAGGAAATATGTACACTACTCTAACCATCAAGGGTGGCCTTTTGACTAGGGATCACACAGGAATACTCCACTAAATCTGTGTGCAAAAAGGAGGTGGAGGAAAGGTGTGTGTATGGAGAGAGGGGAGAAAGTGAGAAGGGGGTTTTAATCAATAAATAACATGTTAGATCTATTGACATAAAACTAGAATACTTCTAAGTTAAAAATGAGAAGACACCAATATGCAAAGCAAGATGAAAACATAATTAACACAAATTTTAACTACATTATATTCATCAAAAGATGCATTCTTTCCCTGGTTGTGCAGGATTACAAAGCTCTATTGGAGTAGAGTTGAGATGGAGAGGAAAACATAAGATAAGAAGATATAAGAATTGTAGTTTCTTTCTTGTAGTAAGACAATGGGAGCTATCAACCAAGAAAATATAACCCTTTGGAATAGAGAGAGCATTACAATATATAGCCAAATCCAAAGTGGTTCTTCACATTCCCATGTGACTTTTCAACTTAAAGTGCAATCCTCAACAAAGAAATAGAAACTTTAAGTGACTTAAGTCACTTTTTACAAAAATGTTCTCCTCAAAAAATAAATAGAAGTCTAAAGAGAGGAGGAGATAAGAGAGAGAAGAAAAATGTTGTAGAATGAAGTCTCACTCTTCCTTCATGGTGGAGATGGATGTTGTATCTGAACATGATCTTCTTCAACTACTTATTTGATTAGAACACATCTCTTCTTGGACTTGGACATGATATTTCATGCCTTATCAGGAATGGTCACTTTTTATTATATCATGGAATCCATCGTTTCACCTATGTGAGAAATGGAAGGATGGACATATGAACGTGATATCCTTTCTTCCATATGAGAAAACACTCCTCTTATGATCATCATGAAGAATGCACTCGTACCACACACACCTCAAACTCAAAAACCATGACAGTGTTTGGAGCTTCTTGAGAATCCATGGCGGAGACATAGCAACACTCACAATCATGGTTCCCATTGTGAAATCCTTCAAACAATTCAATTGGATGTTTTGTGATCAACAATCCTCCCGTGTATGCTAACTCAAGTCCACAAATGAGTTTTCCTTCTTTCATCCTCTACTTTGGATCATCAAAATCCACATGCTCTACTAAAATTTAAATGGGGTCATATCTAGAGTTTTGAAGATTCATTTTTCATTTTTATGAACTCATTATCCTTATAAAGTGGTAGGAATTCTATGGTGAGTGTATTTTGGTATTACGGGCTATTGATTCCGTATTCGGGGAAAATGGAGCAAATAAAATTCAAATTGGGTGAAAATAAACTCCTTAAAAATACATTCCCAAGATGAATAAACACTTTGAATTTGGTGATATTTTCTCGTTGGGATCAATGGGAATTTCAAAAATGGGTTATGGTTGTGGGAAAAGCTTGAAAATTGGTGTTAATAAAAAAGGGAAAATTTTCAGTTGGTCACGTCAGAGAAATTATTGTCCAAATGAGGTGATCTTCTCCTCATTATAAATCTCTTAGGGATAGGAATGGATGCTCCAAATTTGGCAAGGTTCTCTCCGTGGGGTTTGGGAGAACGATCCAAATCAATTTTGCATGGGCATGGGGTTTTTCATGGGTTTTGGAGCTGAAGGATGATTTTGATCATATCATGGGATTCCCTTCACCTTATATCACACTTGATAGCTCAAAATTATGGTCTTGAAGAGTACAATTAATGCACCAATTTTTGTATAATTCCATATGTGTACATTTTTCACAATCTTCTTTGTAAAAATGGTGTTTTTGAGCAATCACGGGAGTATGATAGTTGGAAAAAATAGTCATGAATATTTTTTTATGAGTTCATAACATGGCACAAGTATTATATCATCATGAATGCATTTTCAAGAGGAATATATGGTCAAAATTTTGAGTGATTCCATCCACGGGATCATGAGATATGAGCAAAAAACCTTTTGGGATACTTAGGGCTCATGAAGAGTTTCAAAGGCATGCAAGGATGAAAACCCAACTTCAAATGTGTTTTAATTACCGCCAAGGAGTTTTTAAATGCACTTTATGGAGATTTGGAGGGAAAAAAACTTATTTTCAAGTTGAGTGGTGGAGATGGGAAGTGGAGATGCAAGGTGGAAGTGCATGGTGCAAATGCACATGAGAAGTGCACTTCCACCAAATATGGGCACACTTTTGGGGTGCAAATACACATGAGTAGTGTGCTTCCACCAAGGGTGGGTGCACATTTGGGGTGTAATTGTACCTCAAATGTGTGCTTAAAAGGTGCAAATGGGGTTTAAATGTGTGCTTTGGGAAATAGGCCCCATAACCATAAAACTTCATGTTTTCCTCTAGTTTTGAGTTTTTTTTTGTTGTTTTTTTGAATTATTTGCTTTTTTTTCTCAACCAATCAGAAAGAGTCACACTATTTGGGTGAAATTGCACCTCAAAAGTGTTCCCAAGGTGCAATGGGACACCAAAAGTGTGCCAATGCACCCAAGTGGGGCTTCAGAGCATGGTTTGCACCTCTGTCTTGCTTCTTGGAATGTTTCCTTTGCCCCATAGTTAAAACTCAATGAAGTTTGGCCATATAATATATTAATTTGCAACAAAATAGGACAATGAATCCAATGAGCCTATTTGGGAGGCCAGTGATTCGAGTTGTAAGAATAGTTTTCAACAAGTGCGAGTTAAACTATAATGTCCCCATTCCTATGCCAAAGGCCTAGAGGATTATTTCGACTTAGCTTTGGTCATACCCAAGGGGTTGGAGATGTGGAGGTTATTGGGTATGGGTTATTTTATTACCACCTTCACTTTATGTTATATTTTGTCATTGACTTAAGTGATGGGCAACTAGGTGGTACTTTATGTTTTATTTCTTCGTTGGGATAGTTGAAGTGTAATTTTTAACTTATGTGCATAATAAAGTCACTTAAGTTATATTTATGTTTATGAGAAAAGTCCCAAAGGGGTGTGATTAGGGTTTTTTGGAGGAAAAATGTTATAAATATACCTTTGGGGTCTTTTGGAGTATTCATTCATGCATGCAACCATTTTTGAGCTATTGTTATTCACCTTTTTTTTTCTTATGGAGGTCAGATTATACAATACCCCTAGCTTCGGTGGTGAGAGATTCATCCTTAGTGGTAGAGCATTCTTTGGTGAGGTTTTTCCCTTTGTATCCCTAACTTACTATTTAGATTTATGGATCGATTTGGAGAGTGATTATAAATTTCAGATTCAAAGATAGAGGGCGGTCATTCTTCATCAATGGCTTTAGTTATTTTTAGATCAAAGGTTGTTGGGTATTTTTTCCAAGTGGAGTGACCTATTTAGGAAGTTTGGTAAGTGATTTGGAAGGGTTTTAGTGGGTTATTTTTGGAGATTTTAGATCTGAAGATCATTCTTATCATATTGATGCCAAATAACATTATTCATGCCCTTCTCTATTAATATTTTGGAGTTTACGATCAAATATACTTTTCCCTCATTTTTTGTTATAAAATAAATAAAATAAGTTTAAATTTGGCTTTTAAATTTTATTTCTCAGTTGTTTAATGTTCTCTATAATTTTCTACATCTTTTGAAGCTTCTGGGTATTGTTGAAAGTGAATATTTTTGAATATATAAAATATTTTAGATTTTTGTACCTTGTTGTCATGGAAAAATCAAAATTGTAGTCTATAGTTTTTAAATAAATTGTTGAGTTTAGAGTGATATCCTAAAAGGGATATTTTAGTGGTATCAGAGCCACCTTTCCTCTAGCCTGTTGGGTAGTGAATGAAGGTATATTCTAGGAGGAATACACCTCGAAAAGAAGGTCAAAATATGGCAGATCAGGAAGAGAATGTGGAAGAGCTCAATGAGGATTTTATGAAGAAGATGTTCATCAACATGGTGAAGCAACAAGAGACAACCAACCTCTACTTGAGTCAGCTCACACAAAACATGAATCATATTAGATTTGGGAATAATAAGGAAAAAGGTGAGAGCAGTGATTCAAGGCAGTGATGCCCCCATTCTTCTAACAAGCCTTTGAGTCTTCATGAGCCTTCTTTCTTGAGAGATTCGAAGTGTCACATGTAGGGCAACCAACAGAGGTGATTGATGAGGAGTCTTGTTGGGAAAAATACCAATATTTAAGTGAGGGTTTCATATATAATATGCCATTTCTAGATTATTTCAGGATGAAGATCGGTAACAAGACCAAGAGAGATTATCATATCTAAGTACCGAATTACAAAGGCATTTGGGGAAGATTTTTATCCCACACTTTGATGGCTCTAAGAAGTGTACCACATGGTCATGGGTTCAAAAGTTGAAGACCTATTTTGATTTGAACCCCATGCGTGAGGAGGATGCAATTAAGTTTGCAATCCTACATCTTGAGGGAGATGCACATGATTGGTGGCATCATGGACTTGTGACACGAGGGCATGTGCACATTGCTACATATTCAGAGTTCATCCAGAGGTTAGAGGACATGATTGACATGAGAGATCCTGATATATTATTCAGAGAGTTGACTCAATTGAGACAAACATGTTCCTTAGACCTGTACATTGCATATTTTCAAAGACTCTCGATAATGATTCCGATATTTTTGAGATGAGGTTGACTTCATTATTTATAGCAAGATGGACATATGCTTTGGCTAGATTTGTGAAGGCATTCGAACCTCCTTCATTACATGAGGCCATTAGGAGAGATCAAGATTTGGAATTGTCTACTCCAAAGTATATATTCCCACCCAGAGTTCAACAAAAATTCCTCAACCTAGATAGGATGACAGGAGAAAGGACTCAACTAGGAAGCCAAGAATTACACCATAGGTTAGGGAGGAATTGAGGTGGAAGAAGCTATGCTATAAGTGCCTTCAGCCATGGGCACGTGGACATAATTGTTTGGGAATGGCAAGGCCCATTACATTAAGGTCTATGAGAACAAAGTGACAATGAGGGAGATGAGATAGTAGACCCTCACGAGCTTGATGATAATGATGTGTTAGATAGTGTAGGTGTTGAGATCTGTAGAGGAACCATTTCCCACCGAGACCATAACTACATTGTCTAATACCCCAAAGTACAAGGAATTCAGTGGTTCAAGGAGTCATGCGGGGAAAGTGTGTGGTAGTGTTGATTGATAGTTGGGATTTATTGATGCCACTTTGATAGAGAGAAGGGGTCTACAAGAAGAAGAATTTGAGGGTTTCAATGTTGTAAGACCGCCAATGGGGAGTCCATGAGATGTACACGAAGGATCCCATAGCTAAGCATCACTATGGGTAACCATATAATTACCAATGATTTCTATATTGTTGGCATTGGAGAGACCAACACAAAGTGTTTGGAGTACAGTGCCTTCACTCACTTGGCAAGTTTCGGACTAAATTTCAGACGATGGAGCTAAAATTTAAGTTTGGAGGTAGGAATGTGGTCTTTAGAGGATTATCTTCAAATATACCAGAGTTTTCATCACCAAATGGATGGAGAGGATATTCATGCATAATGATGTGGATTGGGCGAAGTGCTTGGTTTTGACCAAGGATTCATGTGAGGATAAATGATAGTATCATGTTGATGTCTAGGCCTTACTTGAACAATTACGGTGTAGTTTTCAAAGTGATATACCTCTAGGTGTACCTCCAGATAGAGGATTTGAGCATGTGATCGAGCTTGAGGATAACAAGCCCATGGTCAAAAATCCTTACCATCACCCCAAACGGTTTAAGGATGAGATTGAGAGGACCATACATGATCTTCTAGACATGGGACATATCAGGCCTAGTTCCAGTCCCTTTGCTTCTTCGGTAGTTTTGGTGAAGAAGAAGGATGGAACCATGTGGATGTGTGTAGATTACCGTGCCTTGAATAAGAAGACCATTAAGAATAAGTATTGCATGCCTCACATTGATGATTTGATGGGTGAGCTACATGGTGCAATATATTTTTCTAAAATATATTTGTAATCTGGATACCATCATATTAAGGTCAAAGAGGAGGATGTGCAGAAGACAACTTTTAGATGCCAATATGGTCACTTCTATTTTTTTGTGGTGCCATTTGGATTGTTTAATGCACCCGCTACATTTCAAAGTTATATGAACCATGTGTTCAACTGCCACCTGAGGAAGTTCATGTTACTCTTTGATGACATTATGATCTATAACAGGACACGAGAGGATCACATAAGGCATCTTGATGAGGTATTGAGTATTTTAGAAACTAATTCGATATATGCAAAGGTTTCTAAGTGCGAGTTTGGCATGACAGAGTTGTTATATTTGGGCCATGTGATTGGAGGAGGTAGAGTCAAGGTTGACAGAGCTAAGATTCAAGCAATATTAGATTGGCTACCACCTAGGACTTTGACACATTTGAGAGGTTTCTTAGGTATGTACACTTACTATAGGAGGTTTGTGAAGAAATTTTCTTGATGGAATGCATATTTGTGAGTTTGACCTAGGAGGGGATTTGTTTTGTTATAATCGGTGCTCATAAGTTTTGATCACCTTAAGGAGGTGATGAGCTCATGTTCAGTTCTTGCACTACCAGATTTTACTTGGCCATTTTTACTCAAGTGTGATGCATCAGTGAGGGCATTGGATCAGTACTTATGTAGGATAGGCATCCCATTGCCTATGAGAGTCGAAAATTGAGTAATGTGGAGAGGGGATACTCAATTTACAAGGAGATGTTGGCCATTATGCATGCATTGGCCAAATTCAGGTAGTATCTTGTGGGCAGTAAATTCGTGGTTCATACGGATCACAACAATTTGAGGTTTTTCTTGGGGCAGAAGGATCTCAATGAATGCTAGCAAAGATGGGTGAACAAGGTACATGCTTATGAATTTGACATAGTGTATAAAAAGGTAAGAATAATGTGGTAGATGATGTTTTATCTAGGAGACCTTACCTTGATTCTATGATTAGTTCTATGTCAGATATTTCAGCTGATTGGAAGGCTCACATACTTGTTGAGTATTCCAAAAATTAGTTTGCATGTGAAATCATGGATGACATTATTTAGGATGACAGATACAAAGTCTTGGATGACCTCATATACTATAAGGATAGGATTTTCCTTGTACCTGAGTCCAAGATGAAGGAGAAGATCCTTCGAGTAGTGCATGATACACCTCTAGCAGGACATCTTGGGTATTTTAAGACCTACAGGTACATTAGAGAGAGATTTGCATGAAAAGGGTTAAAGGAAGACGTCATTAACCATATAAGGGGGTGTTTGGTCTGTCAACAAACCGAGGTCAAGCATTCTTTTCCAACGGGACTTGTACAACCTCTTCCCATCCCTGAGAAAAAGTGGGAAAGCATATCTATGGATTTTATTACAAGCCTTCAATCTGTACTTGGGCATGATTGCATTTATATGGTGGTCAATAATTTAACCAAGTATGCCCATTTATTTTCTATGCCTTCTGGGCATAAGGCACCACAGGTTGCTCAGACATTCTTTACAGGTGTTTTTAGGATTCATGGCTTACCTAAGAACATTGTCGGTGACCAGGATACAATTTTCATGAGCACATTTTGACAGGAGATTTTTAGACTTGCAAGTACGGAGTCAACTCCTAGTAATATCTATCATCCACGAATGATGGGCGACAGAGATAGTTAATAAGTGGATAGAAGGACATTTGCATAGCTATGTTGCAAGACATCAACGTGCATGGGTTAGATGGCTACACATGGGTGAGTATTGTTATAATACCACCCACTAGATGAGTATTGGCATGGATCCCTTTTGAGAACTATATGGATACGATGTCTCATCATTCGTGGAACTGTATTATCAAATAGAATAGCTCCCAAATCTCTTGATTGGTTACTATAGACACAAAATCACACACATACAACTATTTTACTATGCCATCAAGTATGTTATATGCATGGATCTTAAGTGAGAAAAGTATTCACTGGTGACACAATCCCTTATCCATCCACTTGCTTTGATTATTTATATTATCTTTCTCTCTCACATCTATCATTTATGTACCCAGTTCTAGTTAGGTCACAGGGATCCTTGTCTATATGTATTTTTACATCTATCGTCATTTATCCCAGGACACTAGTGCCCATCCTAGACACTAGTGCCTAGGCGCTCCTGTCTATTCTAGTAACTTTTGTCCTCTTTATTCTTGTTTACATTTTTGACATTTGTGGTCAGCCTTTTTAGTTTTCTTATCCTTATCTCGAGATCATATTTGACATGTCATATCACTAGTATCAAAATTCAAACAAGAGATCCATATATATACACAACATACACACTATTATTCTGGCCAATAATTCTAAGGGGCAATCATGCCTACATACTATCATTATTATCAAAAGGACTACATTTTTGGGATGCATACTCTGCATACATTGCAAAGTAAGGGGAAGTGTTAAATTCCATCTCACACATTTTCATTAAAGCTAGTTATATCCTACTATCTTGGCATCATTAGCATGAGGGCAACCTAAGGACACAATTTCACACACAAACACAAAAACTACATGGAGTCTAGAATGTAGTGCAATGCTCGGTCATAAGTTCACTCTTTGAGTGACCGTCGTTCTGGGTTAGTTTGATGTCACATATTACATATTTCATTATGATTTGATGTGTTTATGTAGGTAGCTAGGGTTTGTTTTATAGGTTACTGGTACCCTTGGTGATCAAAGTGTGAATATCAAATGATCAACATAGAGTAATTACGAAACCTTAGCGACACAAGAAAAAGCATATTCTGAGCATTTGTGTAGTCACCAACGCTCATAAGTGGTATTTAGTGCCTAAGTTCCCCTTCCTAGCCTAGACACCCATGTCTGACTGACTGTCTATGAGGTGTAGAATTAAGACTGAATGTTTACGACACTCTTCCCAACATGTTCATCAATTTTCCTAGTTCAAAATTGTTCCAGATTAAGTGTAAATAAGATAAGTCTTATATCTCTCCTATTTTCTTACAAGGTTACATCATTAGAGTGCTTAACATTTGTACTTTACTATTTTTTTATCATATTAGTGACTCGAATTTAGATTTAATTAATTTTTTTCATTAAATTAGTTACAGGAGATTCAGGATATCATGAAGGCCCTCAAGGAGAATTAACAGAGAACGTGGAACCAACAAAATATTTATGCAGATAGACACATGGTTGAGATATATTTTGAGATAGGAGATTTTTTTTTTTTTTTGTGATTGCATCTCTACGCATAATCCTCACTTAAGAAGAGCGGTGTTGAGAAGTTAAAACCATGGTTCTATGGGCCATACAAGATAGTACGGAGAGTTGGGGCAGTTGCATATGAGTTGGAGCTTCCAAAAAAGAGTAGGATCCACAACGTCTTTCATGTTTCATGCCTCAAAAGGGCACTTGGACAACATATTGTGCCTTCTACAAATTTTCCACCTTTGGACGATGAGGGAAAGTTGGTCTTAGAACCAAAGACTATCATTGAGGTGAGGCAAAGGAAGCTCAGAAATAGGGTTATTACCGAGTATCTAGTGTGGTGGAAGGATTTTCCACTTGAGGATGCCACTTGGGAGGGTGAGAATATTTTACAACATCCTAGTTTGCATTTACATTTTCTTGTAAGAAAGTAAATTTCAGGAAAGGAGGTTTGTAATGTCCCCAATCCTACACCAAAATTCTAGAGGATTATTTCTATCTTATATTTGGTCATACCCAAGGAACTGGAGACGTGGAGGTTATTGGGTATGGGTTATTTTATTACCACCTTCACTTTATGTTATATTTTATCATTGACTTAAGTGATGGGTGACTAGGTGGTAAGTTATGTTCTATTTCTTCATTGGGACAACTTAAGTGTACTTTTTAGTATGTGCACAATAAAGTCACTTAAGTTATATTTATGTTTATGAGAAAATTCTCAAAGGGGTGTGATTAGGGTTTTTGGAGGAAAAAAGTTATAAATATACCTTTGGGGTCTTTTGGAGTATTCATTAATGCATGCAACAATTTGTGAGCTATTATTATTCAACCTTTTTCCTTGTGGAGGTAAAATTCTATAAGATCCCTAGCTTTGGTGGCAAGAGATACATCTCTAGTTAGTATAACATTCTTCGGTGAGGGTTTTCCACCCTTATCCCTAACTTACTATTCAAAATTTTGGATCAGATTTGGAGAGTGATTAAAAATTTCAAATTCAAAGATAGAGGACAACCATTCTTCATCAAGGGATTCACTTATTTTCAGGTCCAAGGTTGTTGGGTATTTTCCCCAAGTGGAGCGACCTATTTAGGAAGTTTGGCAAGTGGTTTGGAAGGGTTTTAGTGGGTTGTTTTTGGAGATTTCAGATCTGAAGATCATTCTTATCATATTGATGCCAAATAAAATTATTCCAGGACCTTATCTATCAATATTTTGGAGTTTACAATCATCTTTACTTTTCCCCCTTTTGGTGTTATAAAATAAATAAAATACGTTCAAATTTGGATGTGATTTATTATAATTTGTATTAATTAAATCTAAGGGTATTACAAAATCACTATTGAAATAAATTCTAAAATATAAAAATGACACAAGAAAATAAGAAAGTAAACATAAAAACCTAAGTGAGAGATATATAAAGAATGAATTAGTTTATTTGCACTTGATATGGGATTGGTATAGATCGGGAAAACTATCGAACAAGAGGTGAACAATATCGTAAATGCTCGGGAAAAATTATATAACTCACGAACCAAGTTGGACATGGGCGTTTGGGCTAAGGCAAGGGTGCATAAGTACAGTGGATCGCATCGGGTGTGCTGTGACTACAAAAATAGTCAAAATCTGATTTTAATTGTTTCACACAAGTGTCAAAAATATTACCTGTTGATCATCTCATGTATGTTCCTTGATCGTCGAAGGTACTTGTAACCTAAAATATATATATATATTAACCTATAAAACCCACAAAACCACATCAAATCCAAAAAAATAAAGATGCAATATGGGGAGTTGGATTGACCCGATGGTCACCCAAAAGAGTGAACTTATGACCGAGCATTGCACTACATCTTAGACTCCATGTAGTTTTTGTGAGTATGTGTAAGAATGATACACTAGGAGCCCTTGTGCAAGATGCACTAGATAATGAGATAGATTTTCTAGAATATGCAAATGTGTGTATGGAATAGAATGAACTTCCCCTCCTTATGTAGTGTATGCATAATATGCATTCGTTTATCCCTTAAATGGATGTTAAATAGATGACTTTAGTGCTCTTTAGTGCCTTTGGATGCAAGCTTAGGTGATGATAGAATATGCTTAGTGCTTGGTCCCTCATTTTGAAAACATAACTATGTATTTAAATATGATTGCCTTGTTTGAATTTAATAATTTAAAACTAGAAGGATGACCAATAACCGAAAAGGATGCTCAAAAGATAAAAGAGACCCAAAAGGAACGAGTAAGATAAGAAAGGGTCAAGGGTACCTAGAGGGGACAAGAACGCCTTGATGCTACTATCCTAGTTGGGTGTTACTTTCAAAAGCCATAAAAGATAAATAAGTAAAGTACCAACTAGAATGTGGGGTGTACAAGACCAAATAGAAAGAAAGAGACAAAGAAAATAAGCCAATAGTTGTCATCACTACTTTTATTGCTTAAGAATCATGTAAATGTTAGTATGCTTTTAGGACCTAGGAATTTACCCAAGTGCATGATTTTGTGTCTACATTTTCCCCACTTTATGTTGTTGAGTGAATACTCGATAACATAAAATAGATAGAAGATATGTACCTTATGATCCATGTAGAGTAAGTGAATAACATATCGAATGGACAAGTGAAGTGTGGAATGATTGCAAAGTAAAGCGTGGAGACTAGGAAAGGAAATTGACCCTAGGGGTGAAGTATATGCATAACTTGTACTATTTTTTTTCTTGTAGGTTGTTTCTTGTTGTGTATTATAGAAGGACCTACAAAAGAAGAGAAAAAGAGTCAAAGTTCCTTAGATGAAAAATTTGAGCCAAGTATGTAAAAGTGTGTAAAAGTAGTAGTAAAGGAAAGTGTTCACTTAATGTAAAAGAGTGTAAAGGATAGAAATATGTCCTAAAAATGTTGTGAAGAGTGATTTTTTGGGTGATATCACGCCAAGAGTGAGTTTTTTGGGCGATCTCACCCCAAAGTGCTAGTGTTGGGGAGAGAGGTCTAGTGTTACTCTCCATCCATGACTTTGCCTGATAAGCACCATTGTAGATGGTGTGTCCCTAATTTTTTTCCTGTTGTCTTGTTTGTTCCGAATTTAGTTCCGAGTTGTATCGATTTGAAGGATATAAAATAAATTTTCTTGTTGGAGGAGTGTGTGCCTATCTTATAAAAACTACTCTGAAGATGTTGTGAGTTGTGCCGATATGAGAAAATAAGCTGTATTTTCCTAGGACATTAATGCCAAAGGTAGGTCGGGAGCTCCAAGATGCTAGTGTCTAAGTCGGGCATTGGTGTATGTGTTGTGTTGAGTAACCAATCAGGATTTTGGGACATTCTGTGATTGTTGTTCCTGTGCCTTTTTCTATACTTTACTGAATAGAATCGTAGAAGCTATGGGATTCTATAGGGGTGATTTGCTCACCCAATAGATGCCCTCTTTTTGGGGTGCAGTAATGACCGTATTAGTGTACAACCCAAAACATAAGACCCAATTTGATCTAAAATTGTATCTCTATAGGGGGAATGTGCATGGTAGAAACCAAGGCACATGTAAACAAAGTGGCTAGTAACATGTGTTAGTATAGATAAAGCTAACATGCAAGTAGAATATGATGTAAGAATCAAGTGTGTAAACAAAGTGGACTGCAAAAAATCAAGTTTCATACATGGGACATCGCTCACAATGTCACGAGACAATCATGGCCGAAGCAGCCAAAAACATACAATGAGCATACAAAACATAGGGCATAACTCGCATGTTGGCATGTGGTCGTATTAGGTGTTGTCATTGATGAAAAACCACATTAATGACAAATTAAATGATGAATTAGGGTCATATGATGATGTATATGATGTTGAAATATTGGTTCAAATTTTTTTATTGATGTAGTGAGATTTAGTGAGGATTGCTTGCACTTGCAAGCCTATTCAGTGCCTAGGTGATGTTACATAGAGGTATGAGCTTATTGGATGCTTGAGAAGCATGTTGGCATGTTCAATAATAGGTTTGGAGAGTGTTTAGGCACTCACATCAGTGGCATGGTGCAGATATATGTGATTTGTTATGTTATAGGTTCTCATCTAGAGTAGGTACAATTCTTTAGGAGGTATGAAATTGAGCATCGTGGCTATATGATCTCATTAATGCATGTTTTTCAGGTATATCATGATGTATCAATTATTTTTGGGTCATTTTCAGAGGTTTCATGATGAGTTATTGCATTCTTTTAGTTGACCCTAGCTTCTACAATGTGAGAATCCCTAAGGTGAAGCTATGCAAATGAGATAGGATGGAAATATTGAGGTATGGTATTAAAATTATGATGATTGGAGATTTTTTAGGATGTGTAATAGTTCATTGAGAAATTTTTAGGTTTCCATGATGTGAATTTTGCAAGATATGATAGTTTATGTGAGACATGGTCAAAAACAAGTGAAATTCTAGCTCGAAGTTGAACTTCGATGCTCGTTGTGAATTTTGTGATTTTCATGGGACCTTGTGGATTTCAGGGATGATTATATGGTGAGTTTATAAGGTTTCAAAAAAATAATCATTTCATTTGATTGTCAAGTTTTAATGCATGAATGTTAAAAGATAAAGTGGTCTAAAACCCTATTTAAACCCTAGCTAGGAGCAATTTGTAGAAAGAGAGGTATAGTGACCCAATTTTGATTGATTCATCAAAATTTGATGATTTAATGTTATATATTACTCTCTTATCTTTACAGAAATGTATGGTTGAGGTCATGGTGATGAGTGGGCCCCACTCAAACAATCCAATTTCTGAAGAAGAATGTTTTGGGACAAGGTTTTCCAAAAGAGTAGCATGAAAAAATTGATGGTACATGATGTATGTGAGATAATATTGATGTACATGGAGTTTTGAGGACATGTTAATATAGGTAAATGGTCATCGAGGTCCATATAGGTTGACTAGTCAAAGGGTAGTTTTGGGGTCTCAAAAAGATGGTTAAGTAAAATGGCTATATCTTGAGCTACATGTGGAGTTTGAAGATGATTCAAGTTGTGTTGAAAGCGAATAAGATTCATATATAGTTTTTATATGATGATTTGATGGGATTTATAGGTTATTATTTTGACAAATAATTTTGGAATTGCAAGACATGATGTGTTTTGGTGCAAGTTTGGAATTATTTGAAGCATGTGATGGATTGGATAATGCTTTCTATCACTTGTAATATGAATAGGGATTAATATTTCATCCAATTAATCCATTTTTAGGTCTTGAATGTATGTATAAATGTTTTTATGAGCTAACCTTTAGAAACATATTTTTGGTAGGTTGTTTTAGTGAAGACAAAAGTAGTTGTGGTTTGAGCAGGAGGTTGATTAAAGGATTATAAATTTCTTAGAAGTTTTCTAAAGGTTATAAAATTTCCATAAAGTGGTTACATGGCATGTTTTTATCTTTTGTAAGTGATTTGGTGATAAAATGAAGTTTCCATGGTGTTGAAGGGTTTAGGAAACAACTATTTTGAGATTTACAAAGTGAACTAGGTCCAGTAAATGAAATAATTTGATTGGTTGATCAAATTTATGACCATGTATGAATTTAAAATTATATTTTAATCATATTTAAGGGTTTTGGGTCATGAATATGTATACATTTAATGTAAGGGATTTTTAAAGAATGTGCCTATGGGGTTTTGAGCCATTTTTGGCACTTGTAATGAGGGTTTTAGTTAGGTCGAACCTAATTGGATCACTTGTGACTATTGTATTTAAAATTTTTAATTTTCCTTGATGTATGGGTCAAACCAAAGGAGGGAAAAAGGTTGTGCCTAAGTTTGAAATGAAGAGAAGCTTATAAAAGCATGTTTTTGGGTGCTTTTTGGAGCTAGTTGTGTGTGTGATGTGGAGTGACCTAGGTGAGATATGATTAAGGTATTAGAGCATGAATTGAGGCTAATTAAAGTGTGTTTCAGGTAAATAAAAATAAGAGGACATGTGTGCAATAGTTTGATTAAATTTGGAATGATTGAAGAATTTGTTTTTGCGAAGTGTGATCACCTAGGGTTTGATTGAAGAAGTCGAGCTAAATAAGATGTATCCATTAGTTTGGTAGAAAAAATTTAGAGATGAACATCATAAGGTGGTTGAGTGGGTGTGATTGATCATCTTGGGGTTTGTAGCCTCCTTGTGGAGTTGGTACTTCACAAAATTAGGGGTTGGTGCTCCTTGTAGGGTTGGTGATCTACTAAACTAGGGGTTGGTGCTCCTAATGGGGTTGGTGCCTCACTAAATTAAGAAACATATCAATATAAGATTTTGTTTCAGTGGGTTTTCTTCCCCTTGATATTTTCCCACTTACATCTTGTGTTCTTTGTGTTAATTACTTAGTTCATGGTTGCTTGTTTCTTTGATGGTTTATGGTGTGCACACATTAAGTATTGATTAAGTGGATGTTGTGATTGAATAGTTATGAGTTTTTGAATATTCAGATCTGAAATATAATTTTAAATATTGTAAGGAATGATTCACCCCCCTCTTAGTCCATTGTGCTTCTAATAATTAGTATCAAAGGGTCCTTTTACAAAAATTTGACAACTTGAAAGGAGATCCTTGAAGCACAATATGTAGAGTAACACTGTGATTGGAAAGGAATCAATGTTTGATGATGTGAACTATAGTTTTGGAGCATGAGAATTAAGTCCTATATCATGGCTCAAGGGTTTGATGTCTAGAATGGGTTTGTGAGTGGTTATACTCCTCCTACCACTTCTCCACTCATTGAGGATCAAAAGAAGAATATACCAACAATTCAAAATCCTTTAATGCAATCATAAGTGGTCTTGGAGAATATGAAATGGGAAAAGTGATGCATTGTAAATCTGTAAAGGAAGCATGGGAAAACTCCAAGTACTCTATGAAGGAGACTCAAAGGTAAGGA
The DNA here is from genome assembly GCA_018340775.1 of Taxus wallichiana var. yunnanensis. Lineage (NCBI taxonomy): Eukaryota > Viridiplantae > Streptophyta > Pinopsida > Cupressales > Taxaceae > Taxus > Taxus wallichiana. The sequence continues at coordinate 186,918,603 of CM031235.1, forward strand.
TTGCTAAGCTTCAAACTTTTAGAAATCAGTTTGAATCTCTTAAGATGAATGATGATGAGTCTATTGCAGCCTATATTCTTAGAGTTGATAAGATTGTTAATAGTATGAAAGGGTTAGGAGAAGATCTAAAAGAGGAAGTTGTTGTTCAAAAGTGTTAAGGTCCTTAATGTCAAAATTTGACTCAAAAGTATCAACTATAAAGGAAGAAAAGGATGTTACTAAGCTGAATATGGATGAGCTACATGGTACTCTAAAACCTATGAGATGAGGATAATGGATTCTAAGCCTACTAAGAAGGAGATAACCTTCAAGATGGAGAATATGACTAAGGAAAAGAAGGAAAAATCTGAAGATACTACTTTAGAGCTTGATGATGAGGAGATATTTTCTATGGTTGCTAGGAGAATGACACTTGGGACTGGTAAGTACAAAGGTAAACTCCCTTTTAAATTTTTTTCATGTGGTAAAGTTGGTCATTTTTCTACCAAGTGTCCTCATAGACATGATAAGAAAATAAATGATGATCATGATAGTGATGATGAGAAGAAAAATCAGAAATTTGATAAGAAGAAGAAAGGGTTCAAAAAGAATGAATCTATGAAGAAGAACAAGAAGAGTCTACACTAAGAAGGAGGAATTTGATAGTGAAGTAGACATATCTAATTCAAAGGTAGAATCTGATCACAATGATGTTGGTGATGAAGTTCTCTTTATGACAAAAGAATCCATGAGATCCTCTAGTGGTGGGTCTATTCTTTGGGGTGATATTTCACCTGATTCTTGCAATGTAGAAGAAGGAGAAGATGATGGTTTAAGGATTGAATTGACATGTGTGTAATTTAAAATTGAACATGCTGAGAAGAACAACAAAAATTTGACAGCTCAAGTTAAAGATTATGAAACAAAAATACAAGAGCTTGAGGGAAAACATTGGGCAATCTCTGAAAAACTTGAAGAATTAGTAAGAAGGCTAGAGTTGTAGATGAGAAACATGACTCTTAGTCTTCAATCTAAAGAAGAGGAAGTGAAGACTCTCAAGAAGGAACTTTAGATGCTACAAACAAGGTTAAGACCTATCAAAATTTTGAAGAAATTAGTAGAGCTCTTGATGATCTCTTGAGAAATCAAAAGGTTGCTAGTGATAGGACTGGTTTAGGCTTCAAATATGAAGTCAAGAGCAATAAGGAAGAGAAAGTAGATCTGGTTTCATGCAAGGAAGTGGAGAATCAAGCACCAAGGAAGGAAAGAAGGAGCTTCAAGTCAAGGACATGGAGAAAAGAAGAAAATTAGGAAACCTAATGCCTCAAGGTATGAAAGGTCCTTTAATGGTTTTTGTTATACATGTAATGCATTTGGTCATAGGGATAAGGAATGTAGAAGAGATCCTAGAGACACTCAATCATGGGGAAATATTAGAAATGATCATGATAAGAAAGTTATATGCTTCAAGTGTAACAAGATAGGTCATGTTGCTAGTGATTGTATGAATGACTCATCTAGGCATTCACAAGAGCTAAGAAAGAGAAACAAAGTGGTATGTTACAAATGTAACAAGGTTGGTCATGTGGAAAAGAACTAATTTCAAGCTTACTCAGTCAAATGAGAAGTTATTCAGGTCTAGAGTGCAAGACTATGGTGTTCAAAGAGCTAGAGTGCATGAAAATGGTCCTAGAAGGACTTGGGAACCTAGAGGAGACCATGGTGTGTCTTCAAGTGTAGATGTTGGTGAAAGGAGAAGTGTTTCTCAATTCTCAGATCAGAGAAGAGAGGATGAAGGATTTTTTCCAGTGCCCAAGAAGGCTTGGGACCTCTTTAAGACCTTCTTTTAGGTCTCCTTGGAACATATATACCTTCACTATGATTCTTGAAGGTATATCAATGCATATGAAGCATATAGGAGAGAGGGGGAGATGTCTAAGTCATTATGTGACTCCTCCATAAGGTCAAGGTATGAGTGTTCATGCTATTCATAGTCTTGTATTTGTTCTTGGTGATGAGTCTTGTGTAGAAATCTTGATATCAGTCTTGAGTCTTTGAGTTATACTTGTAAGAAGTTCTTGAGGTTTGTAATCTCATGGTGTGAGTTGGTTGAACATGTTATTGAGTCTATTTTTCATGTCATAATGGTCTTTGAGCTCATGAAGTATATTTCATAAGTCCTTGTGTCTCAAGTGGAGTATGACTGTGTTAACAAGTTAGTGATTGCATTATCATAAATAATTGTCAGTATGAGATAACTTAGTGTATGCAAGAGTTAGGTTGATGTCTCATTTGAAGTTTGTAGTGTCATAAATTCATAAGAAGAGTGTTCCTGTTGGCTGAGTGTGTGTCTAGAGTGTTGTTGTCATATGGATGGAATTAGTACAAGTTTTCAAGTGTTCTGTGGTTTTGATATCTCAAAGATCAAATTTTGAGTCAAAATGATTTATCATGAGCTATTAATGCATGTATCATGTGTGATTAAGAGTATTGTATGTGTATAGAGTTTTGAATGTGTCACATAAACTATTAAAGGTAATCAAGAGTCTTAATGTATTCATTCTCCTCAAGTAGTATGTTTTGGTCATCATGAGTGGTCTGGGCATGTCCATTGGATTGTGAGTCATTGGGTCTTGTTTCATGAGTTTCAAAGGTGTAAATGATTCTCAAAGTGTGTTTTAAGATTCCCTTGTGTCATTAAAAGTGTTGACTTGTTCAAAAACATTCATTCTTCTGAGGTCTCTACAAGTGTTCTTGAAGGTTGACAAGTAAAAACTAAGGTGATTCCAGGTATGCAAATGTTATTTACATGACTTAAAATCAAGACACAAGTTACTTAGAAGTGTTAGGAAATGTTGCTGCAATGTTGGTGGTCAAGTTTGAAATCTTGACAAAGAAAGATATGTGCATTAATGATTTTCAATCAAATTTGGTTCTAACTATTCTTAAGAAGCAATGTGCATGGAATGTTAAGTTTGAAGGTCTAAATGGTGGATTCCAAGGCTAAAAATTTGTACAAATCATATAGAAAGTGTGTACTTTGTGATTTAAAAGGTTTTATGCCATGAAAAGGTCTAAGATTCTTGAAATTCATGACAGTTCCTGAGTGTTAACAGTGAAGTGTGACAGAGACCTAATTGGCAAAGAATGAAGTTACAAACTAAAAATTTCCTTTGGCATTAAGCTTAAATGTTCATGGAGGTATTAATATGGTTAATGGAAGTACTGTATAAGTATTTTGATAGTGATACAAGTCTAAATGTTGCAAACATCAAGACTGAAAGGAAGTTGTTTGAGTTTTTGGGTGTTTTTTGCTTTCTTTATTGCATTTGTGCTAACATTTCGATATTATGTTGCCTTTTTCACACAAGGTGTTAGAAATAGTCACATTAACCTATATAAAGATAAGAGGTGAGCTTGAAAAAATAACAAGGTACAATATACTGTAAAATATGTTTTTCATGATATCTATAGGCTTGTGTGGTCCTAATATGTCAGGGGGAGCTATTCTTGGTGTTCTTGATTGTTAATGAAGGTTGATTGAACTAATGTGTTAGTGAAAGTGTTGCTTGATGATTGTTTTTCTGAAGATATGTGTACAATGGTAAGTCATGACCTTCTACAAGTGTGAATGGTGTGTAAGGAAGTATTCAGGATAGGGGAGTGCATATGTTTACTCCTTGATGGTACCTCAGGTGATTTCATGTGCTAGAAAGGTATTTTCTTGAAAAAGTTGAAGCTAGACATGGAGGTAAGTTGATGTTCTACAGTAGTATGAAAAATATTCATCTATAAAGGGATGTACTATGTGTATGAGATCAAACAAGTTGGGGGAAAAGTGAGGATGCTTCTAGATTGTGTTATGAAGATCTTCAAAGCATACAAGGTATGAAGTGGATGTTTTCTTCATTGTTCAATTGGTTTTGGTTCATGAATGCATTATTCCATTAAATATGACTATCAAAGTCTGTAAAAGAGCTTCAGGACAATGTTGAAATGTTTGGCTCATCCCCAAGCCAAGTAACCAAGGTAAGATGCATGATTCTGTACTTTTCTACTAGAGATAGTTGTATTAAGTCTAAGGGGAGTTATGGTTTGCATTTCCAAGGTATGTATGAGGTTCTAGCACTTGTCAAAGTTGGTTGAAATTTCTCTAAGATGACTATTTAGGGACATGAGTCCTTGTGGTTGAATGATGACAAGAATGGTAAGTGACAAGCTTGATATATGCCTAGACAAGTTGGATTTTGGTCAAGAAATATGGAGTGATAGTTTGATATGCTTAGTTTTGACATTGTTGGCATGTTCTCAGTATGCATGGCTCAGATTTCAGTCTGCTACAGTAGTCACATGAAGGATAAAATAGGGTTGAGGAGTAAAATGGCAAACTTTTGCATGCTTAGATGGTGGAATATGATGTTTTTCTCCAAACATGGTAAGATGATGCTCTTTTCATGATTTATTGATGTTTTTAGATGTTGTAGTTCTTTTCTTAGGGGAGCATGGTAGTTTTATGCTTGCAAAGATGCCAAAATCATTTTTTTTTGAAGAATATCTTGATTGTGATATTTTTTGAGTTATTTGATTGATTTTTCCAACTAAAATATGATGATATATGAAGGTAAGGTAGGTGAATAATATGTATGTTTATAGGTATGTATGCCCTTATCATTAATGTAAAAAGGGGGAGAAGTTCAGTAGTTTTCCATTAATGACAAAGGGGGAGATTGTTGGCATGTGGTCCTATTAGGTGTTGTCATTGATGAAAAACCACATTAATGAAAAAGTGAATGATGTATTAGGGTCATATGATGATGTATATGATGTTGACATACTTGGTTCAAATGTGTTTATGGTGATGTAGTGAGATTCAATGAGGATTTCTTGCACTTACAATCCTATTCAGGTGCCTAGGTGATGTTACATGGAGGTATGAGATTCTTGGATTCTTGAGAATTATGTTGGCATGATGGATAGAAGGTTTGGAGAGTGTTTAAGCACTCACATCAATGGCATGGCAGATACATGTGATTTGTTATGTTACAGGTGCTCATCTAGAGCATGTATGGTATGTTCTTTAGGATGTATGAGATTGATATTTGGAGCTATATGAGCTCATTAATGCATGTTTTCAGGTATATCATGATGTATAGGTATGTTTGGGTCATTTTAGATGTTTCATGATGAGTTATTGCATTATTTTAGTTGACCTAACTTCTATAGTGAGAATCCCTAAGGTGAAGCTATGAAAATGAGATAGGATGGAGAGATTGAGGTATGGTATTGAAATTATGATGATTATATATATTTAGGATGTTTCATAGTGCTATTTGAGAAAAATTTCAGGTTTCATGATGTGATTTTGCAAGATATGATATTTATGTGAGACATGGTAAAAAATCAAGTGAAATCCAGCTCAAGTTGAACTTTTGATGCTCATTGTGAAGTGTTTGATTTTCATGGGACCTTGTGGATTTTAAGGATGTTTATATGGTGAGTTTATAAGGTTTCAAAAAAATAATCAGGTTATTTGATCATCAAGTTTTTATGAATGAATGTTAAGAAGATAAAGTGGTCTAAAACCTAGTTAAACCCTAGCTAGGAGCAGTTTGTAAAAAGAGAGGTATAGTGACCAAGTTTTTTGATTGATTCATAAAATGTGATGATTTGGATGTTGTATAGTAATCTCTTATATTTCCATAAATGTATGGTTGAGGTCATGGTGATGAGTGGGCCCCACTTAAACAATTCATTTTTTGAAGAAGAAGGTTTTGGGACAAGGTTTTCCAAAGGAGTAGCATGAAAAATTGATGGTGCATGATGTATGTGAGATAATATTGATGTCCATGGATGTTTAGGATGAATATCATTCATGTAGGTACATGGTCATTTGAGGTCTATACATGTTGACTGGTCAAAGGGCAATTTTGGGGTCTCAAATAGCAGGGTTTAGTAAAATGGCTATATCTTGAGCTACAAGTGGAGTTTGAAGATGATTAAATTTTTTTGGAAAGAAGATTCAGATATATTTACATTGATATAAATTTTTACTCATTATGAGGTGATTTGAAATTATTTCTAGGTTATTATTTGGATAGAAATATTTTTTTCAATGTAAGATATGATGTGTTTTGGTGCAAGTTTGGAGTTTTTTGAAGCGTGATATGGATTGGGATCATGATTTATATCACCTTTAATATTAAGAGGGATTAAAATTTCATCCATGAATCATTTTTAGGTCTTGAATATATGTATAAATGTTTTTATGAGCTAACCTTTGGAAAAAATTTTTGGCAGGTTGTTTTGGTGAAGGAAAAAGTAGTTGTGGTTTGAGAAAGAGGTGATTAAAGGATTATAACTTTCTAGAATTTTTATAAAGGTTCTTAAGTTTCTGTAAAGTGGTTACATGGCATGTTTTTCTTGTTTTAAGTGATTTGGTGATCAAATGAAGTTTCCAGGGTGTTGAAGGGTTTAGAAAACAACTATTTTGAGATTTATAAAGTGAACTGGGCCCAATAAATGAAATAATTTGATTGGTTGATCAAATGTAAGACCATGTATGAATGTAAAATGATATTTTAATCATATGTAAGGGTTTTGGTCATGAATATGTATACATTTAATGTAAGGGAATTTTTAAGAATGTGCTTATGGGGTTTTGAGCCATTTTGACACTTGTAATGAGGGTTTTAGTTAGGCAGACCTAATTGGATCACTTGTGACTATTTTATTTCAAATTTAATTTTTCCTTAATGTATGGGTTAACCAAAGGAGGGAAAAAGGTTTTTCCTAAGTTTGAAATGAAGAGAAGCTTATAAAAGCATGTTTTTGGGTGCTTTTTAGAGCTAGTTGTGTGTGTGTGGATGTGGAGCGACCTAGGTGAGATCTGATTGACAGGTATTGGAGCATGAATTGAGGTTGATACAAGTGTGTTTTAGGTAAATAAAAATTAGAGGACATGTGTGCAAGAGTTTTATGATATTTGGAATGATTGAAGATCTTATTTTGTGAAGTGTGATCACCTAGGGTTTGATTGAAGAAGTGCGAGTTGAATAAGAGGTCTCCATTAGTTGTGGTAGAAAAAAATCAGAGATATGAACATCATAAGGTGGTTGAGTGGGTTCTTGATCATCTTGGGGGTTGTAGCCTCCTTGTGGAGTTGGTGCTTCACAAAATTAGGGGTTAGTGCTCCTTGTAGGGTTGGTGCTCTACTAAACTAGGGGTTAGTGCTCCTTGTGGGGTTGGTGCCTCACTAAATTTAGAAACATATCAATATAATATTGTGTTTCAATGGGTTTTTCTTCCCTTGAGGTTTTCCCACTTACATCTTGTGTTCTCATGTTAATTCCTTGTTTCATGGTTGCTTGTTTCTTTGATGGTTTATGGTGTGCACACATTAAGTATTGATTAAGTGGATGTTGTGATTGAATGGTTATGAGTTTTTTAATATTTAGATCTAAAATGTAATTTTAAATATTATAAGGATTTATTTGCCCCCTCTTAGTCTATTGTGCTTCTAAAAATCAAGTGTGTACAAACAAATTAGACCAAAAAATGGGTTTCATACATGAGGAAATCACTCACAATGTCACGAGACAATCAAGGCCAAAGTGGCCAAAAACATACAATGAGCATAATAGCTCTAGGCTGATATAGGGGTGATTTTTTCACCTAATGTATGCCCCTTGTTTGAGGTACATCGACAACTATAGGAGTGTGCAACCCAAAAGAAAGGACCCAATGTTGATTAAAAGTTATATCCCCTACGGGGATGTGCATGGTAGAAACCAAGGCACATGTAAACAAAGCAGATATTAACATGTGTTAATATAGATAAAGCTAGCATTTAAGTAGAAGACAATGTGACAATCAATTGTGCAAACAAAGTAGACTGCAAAAATTGGGTTTCATACATGGGACATCACTCACAATGTCATGATAAAATCAAGGTCGAAGCGGCCAAAAACATGTAATGAGCATACAAGACATAGGTCATAACCCAAAAAAAATATACAATAGTAAAAATGAAAGAAAAATGTATCGAGACAACCATGCATATAGTTGCAAAGAAAATGCTACACATAAAGCACCCGTTAGCATGTTAGAAAGATAGAAAGTATGTCAAAGCATGTATAGATCAATGGAAAATAATGTTCTAGTGAAAATAGGAATTAGTATATAATGAAATAATAACACTTGTAATGTGTGTGAGTATGAAATGTAGATGCTCCAAGGAGCATCAAAGGGATTGGTAAAAGGTACGAGTGCAAGCATCATTGCAGCATATAAGAACCTATAAGATCTACATTCACAACTAGAGACCAAGTGAAATGCATGTGTATATGATAAACATAATGACATAATGAGTATCCAGCTAAAATAGTAAGCAAAGTGCAACATGTAAGTAGAATAAGCTAGCAAAAGTAGATGCAACCAAGATATGCAAATACAATGTATGAGTGGGATGGAATGGTATGCAAAGTGTGAATGTGATAGGAAGCATCGTGACCCCACCAAATGTGTATGAGATGAAGTTCATTTATAAAATAACACTCAACAATCAATAATGAACCTTAGAATAAGAGTGTGTCATCGGGATATTGTTTTAAAATGTGTGCTAGACAGATAGATCATGAAACATAGAGTGTAAAAAGTGAATGTGATGAGGTTCATTTCAGATTTAGACCCTCAATAGTTGAGTATGAATAATAGAACTAGAGTGCATCATAGGGTAATGAGGATAAAAAGCATGTATCAAATGTTATGAGAGTGTAAGAGTGATTAGAAATAATAAATATGAAGCACGAAGCGTATTATTAGAGAGGCTAGTCAATTGATGATATTAAGAGGGGGGAGTAAGTGTGATGCCCCCAAGTGTGTGATGAACAATATGTTATCTAATGAGAGTGAAGGGAAAGGGCCCTCCACCTGATATATGAGGTGATAAAGGTGTGTTACTATGTTGTTAGATCGGTGGCATATGGGAGTGATGATGTGCATGTGAAGGAAACCTATGTGGTGAAGGAGGTGGTGAAAACCTATGTGAAGGAAACCTAAATGATGAAGGAGATGCTGAACACCTATGTGAAGGGGCTTCCTGAGTAGGGACTTAGACTAACAAGGTAGACAAATGAGAAAACAAGGTCATGAGGTAGGTCTTGTGTGAATAAGAGATCTAGGTACAAAACATGCCTTAACTTTGAGAGGCCTAGGAAGCCTAGATGTTGGCTGGTGGAAGAAATTCATCGAGAGGAGGAAGAGGCAATGGTGTGCATGGTGGAATGCCTTAAATAATGATAACTTTATTATTTTGAATGAACTTGAGATGCAAATGATTCATGAAAGGAATAACTCGAGTGATGCGAAGACAAAGAATACCTAAGAGGATGTCATAACCTTTGATTGAGGATCCCATAGTGAATGACACAAGCATGGTAAAAGGCCCAATAGTAAAGGGAAGCCTTATGTAGAAAAAAGATATAGGAACTTGATATGTGATATTAGATAATGGAAATTTTATATCCATGAGAATTATAATAGAGCATACACCAATAAGGATCTCTTAGATAGATCATAGTGTTATTTTATAGTAGATAAGCCGATAGAAGCATTGATATGTAATGAATTAGATGTGAAAGTGGCATGATAATCGTGATCTGAAAATGAAATGGTTGGTGGTGATGCATCAACAAAAGAAACAAGGAAATCAAGAGGCCCCGATGAAGGAGGAGGCATAACTCAATATGTATGATTAGTAGAAGAATTAAGAACTTTTGTGTTATGCTTGGGAAAAGGGTATTTAAAGATTTTAAGCTTTTTGTTATCATTGACCAACGTATAACTTGATGAATTAGGGAACTTGAGTGCATTTCTATCAATAAGATCTTGAATGATATGCTTGAGTTTGAAGTAATGATTAATAGAATGCCCAATGTATTGGTGATAGTCACATTTTGCATTTTCATCATAATTGCAACCACAAAGGCAAGAATGATCAATATTGAGTGGTGGAGGAAGAGTGATAAGATTATTTCAATAAGTTAAGGTAATAGAAATTGAGGTACATAAGGAAACTTGGTAAATGTACGCTTAGGAGGTTTCCATTGAAGCTTTTTAGGTGGAGAGAAAAATTAACACTTATTTTTGCTTCAATGGGCTTAGGAGATGGCTTGAAAGTAGATTTAGCTTGAAACCTATTAGAAGAAGAGGAAGGAGTGTCATGATATTTTACTTTTCCCATAGATAGAATTTTGACTTCACACATTTTAAGCATATGGCATAATTGATCAAAAGAGGAGAGGTATCAAAGATAACACTCTCTTGAAGTGGTGGTAAGAGGCTTTGAACAAAAATATCTTGCAATTCAAAATCAACAAGTACATTGGCCATCTTAGCTAAGTTGTTATTGAAATATAACACGTAGTCCCCTAGATGATCATTATATCTTTGATTGATTCGTGATTTGTGTAAGATATCTTAGTTACGATATTCATGGAAAATGAGAAAAAAAACATCAAATAAATGTGTAAAATATGTTACCAAGTGAACATGTAGATCATAAAATCCACACATGGTCTAATCTCAAAGACTTCAAAGAAATGACTTAACTAGAAAACTATGATCATCTACATAATCGAGACCTGCCACATGAAAATATAAAATATGATCTTAAGGGTCACCATGGCCATTGAAGGTGGGCATCTTATGGGTGACAAAGTTAGAAGGAAGTGAATAGGAAGAAATGGCAAGTGTGAAATGGTATGAAGGAGTAATGCAGAGTCTAGAGATGGAGGAGCATGAAGTAACTTGCTGCAGTTGGTGGATTTGGATTTATAGATTTTGATATAGAGAAGCTATGTCATGGGTGCTGGAAGAGGAAATGGGTTGTGGATTAGAATCATTAAGATAAAGGAGAGGAGAGATAGAAGAAATAGGAATGGAAGTAAGAATGTGAAGGGGTTGGGTGGAGGCCATGAAAACCAAAGAAGAGCCTATAAGAGGCACAAAAGCAACATCCCAAGAGCATTTGACATCAATTAAAGAATTAAGACTATGTGGAATATGTATAGGGTTGGTACACAATGCTTGACAGAAATTAGTAAGATTTGTCTAATTTCTCTTGATCAACATTGATATCCTCATCATAAGATTGTTCACTATCAGATGTTTCAATGTTTTCAAGAGGAACATTTTGTGAGTTAGAAAAAGGATTATCATATTCAACCATTGATTTAGAAATCCTATGGGTAGATGGAGGAAGCTCAATGTGCTCAAAAGACCCAAATCAACCACTATGGGTAAAAGGCATAAGAAGAAAGAATTCGATAGGTTGGAGTTCACCAAATGATTTAATTTTAATTTGGAATTAATTAAATCTATAGGTATCACAGAGTCACTATTGAAATAAATGTTGAAGTACATAAATGACACAAACAACTAAGATTCAAATTATGAAACCCTAAGTAATAGATATAGAAAATATGACTTAGCTTATTTGTGTTTGATCTGGGACCTGGTAAGACCGGGAAAAGCTGTTGAATAGGAGGTGAACATTGTCGTAAATGTTCAAGACAAATTATCTTACTCATGAACCAAGCTATACATGGGTTCCTAGGTTAGGGAAAGGGAACACAGGTGCTAATGACTACTCGTGGAGCATATGATTGTGAAAATAGTTGGAATATGATTTTGAATGTGTCATAAAAGTGTCAAAAATATTCCTTGTTGATCTCCTCTATGTCGCTCCTTGATCATTGAAGGTACTATAACTTGCAAAATGGATGTTTACCTACAAAACCCATAAAACTACATCAAATCCAAAAATAATAATGATGTAATACGGGGATTCGAGACTAGCCTCGACGGTCACCGAAAGAGTGAACTTACGACCAGAGCTGCACTACATCTAAAACTCCATGTATTTCTTGTGAGTGTGTGTAAGAATGGTGCCCTAGGAAGCCTTGTGTAAGATACACTAGATATGCTATATTTTCTAGAATATGCAAATGTATGTATGGAATAGAATGAAAATCCCCTTTTATACAATGTATACATAATATGTATTCTTTTTCCTTTGAATTGATGCTAGATGGATGCCTTTAGTGCTCTTGAGTGCCTTTGGATGTAAGCTTAGGTGATGATAATATATGCTTAGTGCTTGGTTCCTCATTTTGAAAACACAACCATGTATTTATATGATTCCCTTTTTGAATTTCGTAATTGACAACCTGGAAGGCCAACCCATAAGTGAAAATGATGACCAAAAGATAAAATATACCCTAAAGGAGTGAGTAAGGTAAGGTAAGAAAGGGTTAGGGGTGCCTAGAAGGGACATGAGCGCACGGGTGCTACTATCTCTGTGGGCGCTTATGTATGAATCCATAAGAGATAAATAAGTAAATTACTAAGCTGGGTTTTGGGGTGTGTAAGTCCAAATAAAAGTAAGAGACAAAGAAAAGAGGCCAAATATAATTGCAACCACTATTTTTCTTGCCTAGGAATCATGTAAATGCTAGTATGATTTTATGACCTAGGAATGTACCCAAGTGCGTGATTTTGTGTCGACAAGATGTTAAATTTATTTCTCAATTATTTAATGTTCTATATAATTTTCTACATCTTTTAAGCTTCTAGGTATTGTTGAAAGAAAATATTTTTGAAGATATAAAATATTTTAGATTTTTGTATCTTGTTGTCTTGGAAAAATCAGAATTATAGTATGGAGATTTTTAATAATTTTTTTATTTTAGAGTGATATAATAAAATGGATATTTCATAAACCAACTTATGAGTCATGAAGATAATTGAAAATAATCTCACTTGATATTTTTAGGCTCAACTCAACTCAAGGTGTCCTGAAATCTTTCATGCAAATATCAAGCACGAAAATACCACCTTGTGTCAATATAGCATAATGGTTTCCATTTTTTTGTTCCCATTATTTTATTACACTCAGTCCATCAATAATTAGGCTCCATAATCATTCTAATTCCTAGTATATGAGCTTCTAACACTTCACGAGGCTCGTGAAACCCTCCATTGAAGTTGAATCTTTAACGAACCATGCACATTCCTTTTTCTCAAAAAGATCCTATGAATAAATAGTTTTCAAGACCATACAATTTTTTGAGAATGCTTACTAATTCATACCATTGTGGTGAATACTTGACACCTTTCCATTGAATGCAACTAGGACTTGAAACACTTTGAGGCTCCCAAAACCCTTCTCAGAAGTTGATCTTTGAAAATGAGCAATTTTGGCAATTTTGACAATTTGGGATATTTTGACCTATTTGACCAAAAAGGGGAAAAAAATTTCAATGGGGTTGATTTATAAAATGTAATGACATTTCATATCCCAAGAGTTGGCTCATACTCGGGGACTTGAATTAGTTTGACATGAAATGAAAACGAGGAAACAAGGAACTCTAGAATCTCAAATTTAGGCCTTAGTATAGTAGTGTTTTATCCATTGGGAAATAGAGTCTCAACAAGGATATAAAATGAAGAGGAGAAAAACACAAAAAAACACACACAATATGAAAGGAAAAAAAACACAATAAGAAAAGGAAAACACAATGACCTAAATGACATATGGTGCATATGAGGTACAACCTACTTTCACCGTATTACTTTTTATCCTTTGGATGTTACCTGTGCATGAGTAACATCGAATGATTTTGTTTTGAAAATATATTGACTATTTTAATGAGGTAAGACCACTTCCTCAACCACTTAGGAAGACAAGTGTTTCGGGAGGTATGAATATGAAAAGATCACTTTTCTCATTTTCCTGAAATTTCATTTCAAGTTATCAATCCATTGTTATATTCACATGTGCTTGTGATTTCACCTTATTGATTTTAACATTACCATAAGACCGATTCTCTAACCATTACGAGGCTCACCATTTTCATCACTAGCCTCATGCTCTCCCGGTAAACTTATCCCGATTTGTCATGTTTGTCATATTTGTTATTTCTCCGAGATGATTCTTTATAGAAAGTTTGAAATATTTAGCATCATCATACTCATCTTGTTGATTTATGTTTAATGGCTGCTCTAGATGTTTTTATTTCACACATACCGACTCATTATTGACCTCTATATAATTTTCTATGATGGAGGTACCATCCTCATGAGTGGATACATCCACATGATACTATAGAATTTTCTTTTCCTTCCATTCATCATGAATACAATCTTCTTCACAAAATGGGAAAGAGAAGGACTCATCTTCACATTCATTCTCATCAACCAATGTTTCAAGAGAGACATTGAGCTCTTCTATTTGTTCTATTTCATTACTAAATATTTTTGCATCAAATGAAGAATCAAAACCAAACTCATACTTATCTTGCATATTTATAGCATAGGTCAAGATTTCAAGACTCGATTGATGGTATTCAATTCCTTTTACAAATTTTAAAATCTCTTGTACATATTTCATTATTCAAATCTAGCCCGTACTCAGTTTCACATTCATTTGAAAAAATTCACATTGGGTCTCGGGAGATGATTGGAAATGTGGACATCATATGGCAAGTACTCATTTGAAGAATCCTTTCTCTCATGATCCACATTACTTATAATTTGGGGGTGCCTTATTACAAGTCAAGGAATACTTGATCTTCCTCATTTTCGAACAAAGAGATAATATCCATGCTGAATAGGAATGACTTGCCTTTGAATTCAGGATCTATTAAATATTCCTTGTGTTCCTTAATTGGTTCCATCACCTTCAAGAAATCTTCTATTCAAATTGGAAGCTTAGCATCTCCTTTTGAAGTTATGAAATACTTGTAACCTCTAGAATATTGATATATAATTTCTTCCCTTTGTGTAGACACCCATTTCTCGGTAACTTACATTGTTTATCCACACACCCTTGTATTTCATCCTAAACACTAAACCTACCTTATTATTCTTAAACCATGTCCTCACCCCTATAAAATCACATCTTACCCCTCAAGTAAAAACCTATTTTACTCACCCTAAATAAATTAAACCACCTAAAACCAATTCTAACCCATTTATCCCTAACCTTCTAACTTCCCAACTCCCTCAATATCTTCATACCCATCCTCACTTGTTCCCATACCCGAATTAACCCATTTGGAAGTGGTTAAAACCACTTCCAAGTGGGTTTCCCCATTTTTTGGATTACCAATGATTTTAACTAATCGTGGTGACTATATGAAGGACTATAAACCTTCGTGAAAGATGATCCTCTAGAAATTACCTGAATCTATATCTTTTTTAACACCTAGATGACATCATTTCAAACATCTGGACATCTCCTACATCCCTATCACATCACTAAAGGCCTCATAAATCTTGTAATACTCCTACAACATTATTTCTGGCATTCCACATCAAATGTAAGCATTTTGTCATTTGTTTTTGTATTCATTTTATCAACAAGTCATACTAAAGATCAAATCAATCTATAAATCATCTATTTTGTATCCTACTTGCATATTATTTAGAAATCATCCTTTTCACAGAAATCAGTGGTGATTCCTTTGAATCACCATTGATTACCTTAAATCGTCATTAATGACCATATCGAATTGCTAGTTATCCCTATCTTTTAGTCATTTAATCATAATTTTCACATCTGCAATCAATATCTCAATATATTTCTCCTATGATCTATTTTTTTCCAATTTGTTTTTTTCTGTATATGATGGTACCGAGTTATGCACAATTGATTACAAGCATTTACAATCTTCGTATCATCTCAAAGCCATTTTTCTAGGAGCAATTTGACATTGCACACAATTTGAGCCTTTATGCCATCTCTTTAACACCAAATTTACCTAAAAAGTGTGACTAAGGCATAAATGGGGTTAAAATGTGTGCTTTTGGCAAGTTTGGGGGGGCCCACATGCCATGAAACTTCATGTTTTCCTCCACTTTTGAGTTTTTTGGCTTTATTTTTGACTTTTTTGATTTTTTCTCAACCAATCAGAAAGAGGAAAACTTTTTGGGTGAGATTACACCTCAAAATTATGCCCAAGGTGTAATGGGATGCTAAAAGTGCGCTAATGTACCCAAGTGGGGCTTTGGAGCATGGTTTACACTTGTTCTTGCTTACCAAAATGTTTATTTTATCCCAGTAAGTAAAAATTAATGAATTTTGGCCATATACTATAATAATTTTCATGGAAAAATTAAAATTAATCCAATAATACTATTTAGGAGGGTTGAAAATGAGCTCTTAAGAAACTTTTACTTGTACCATCCTTTTTCCTAGGCGGTGCATCGGTGAGTCGATTTGCAAGAATAGTTTTCAACAAATGCGAGATAAACCAACTTATGGTTCATGAAGAGAATTTAAAATACCCTCACTTATATTTTTTTAGGCTCCCAACTCCACTTTATGTGCCCGAAATCATTCATGTAAAAATTAAGTGTGAAAAGACCACCTTGTGTCGGTGTAGGAAGGATTTCTATTTTATTTGTCCCTAAAATTTTATCACTCTTAGTCCATCATGAAGTAGGGTCCATAAGATTTCCAATGCATAAGATATGATCTCCCAAAACTTCATGAGGATCTTGAAACCCTCCGCTGAAGTAAAATCTTCAATGAAGTATGCACATTCCTTTTTCTCAAAAAGAATCTATGAAGAAATATTTTCCAAGACCATCCAAAAGCTCCCAGAATGATTTCTAATTCATACCATCACATAGAATAATTTGATATATTTCCATTGAATATAACCAAGAATCCTTAAATACCCCAAGGATCCTAAAACCCTTCTTAGAAGTTGATCTTTAAAAATGAGCAATTTTGAAATTTTGACAATTTGGGCAATTTTGACAAGTTTGACCATAAAGGGGAAAAATTTTCAATGGGGTTTTCATATAAAATGCAATGAAATTTTATATTCCAACACAAGGTTTCCCCAATCATGTGCAAAGTAAAATTGGACGACGTGTATGTAAAAAAATGGATGTAAGTGTTATCGAGTTGTGGGGTGAAAAGTGAGAGTTGATTGGTTATGAGTTGATGGTGAGCGAGCTAGGCGAGTAGTACAATGAGTTGGGTGAGAAGTGTGGTGAGTTAATTATTGGTCAAGATAGGGAGGTGAGATGGAAGAACATGATGAGCTAGGTTAGTTGGGCAAGGTGAGTTGGGTCGAGTGAGTCAAGTTTGTGGTGGGTCACAACGATGACTTGGGATGTGCCGAGCATGGAGGAGGTGGTCAAGGGGATGCGACATGAGAGAAAATCAAGTCGTAGGAGATGGCGAGTCACATGAGTGACTCACTAAGATGGGTGTGTGAGCGTAAAAGGGAGGAAAGTGGAGTCATCTCGATGACTCGGGAGTAATTCATTGGAATGGGTTCACGTAGGGTAGATCAAGAGGTAGGTGGAGGGAGGATGGTAGATGAGGGTGGAGAAGCGACATGGTAAGGAGATGTAAACTCTCGATGTAGGGAAGTGGATAAGGTCACATTCTGGCTGGTGACTATAGAGTAAGGAGTGTGTTGAGGTGAAGGTGAGTTGGGGAATGGATAACAAGTCAAGGTGTGTGTGAGTAAATCGTATAGGGGGATTCATGGTGAGTTCGAGTCATGAGAGTCACTATAGTGCCTCACCTGGGTATTAGGGCTTGAGAAGAGAAAAGTGGTAGGGTAAGGTGAGCTCCAGGATGATGTGTGAAGTAATAGATATGACTTGGCTGGGGTGGGAGGAAAGGAGTTGGGTGTCGTGGTCAAATGAAGTTCTAACACAGGGTAGGGTTTGGGTCAAAATGGTTTTTGGAGTGAGGTGGGAATGTGAATGAATCAAGAGGGTAATATAGGGGAAGAGGTTGAGATATAGGTGTGACTCGGTTGAGGTGGGAGAATGGGGTTTATTTGGGAAGATAAGAGGGCATAATAGGTGACGAAGAATGAATATGATGTGAGGATAATAATTCAAGTCACGAATGTGACTCAAAGAGGTGATGAGATCAAGGCCATGGAGATATGGGTGAAGTTAGGGGATGGGAAAGCAAATCATCGTATTGGAAAGGGAAGCGTAAGAGGGGAGAAACTCAACGAGTAGTTAGGGTGATTCACTAAGGCATATTGGGAGAGTAAGATCAAAAATAGGTAATAATTAATGTGAGATGGGTAGGGGAAGAGGAGGGAAATCACATATCCAATAGGGATATGGGTGAGTCGTAATTGTGACTTGCTAGGGAATGAGAAAGTCAAGGTGGAGTGAGTGAGATGAGTAGTGTAGTGTGCATGGGATGATTGAGCACACAATGGAGGAAAGGTGAGAATTTTAAAATAAGTGTAGTGTAAATGATATGGAAGGTAAAATGAGTGTAATGAAACATACAAAATGACATATATGCAAAAAGGTGTGAAGAAGTAGCAGATGCACATGAATACTCATTCCAATTAAAGTGGAGTGTAACTATGAAAGTAACCTGATTTTACAATGATGGAGTGCAAGGGTTTGTTTATGAAAATGTAGTTTGAAATAAGAGTGTTAGTGAACACATGATGGTATATAAGGCATGATACATTAGACCAAGAGGTGAGCTAAAATGGGAGTTTGAACAAGGTTTAAAAATCACAAGGTGACATACTAGTCTTACATCTTGTTGAGATCTTGTGTGTGCACATGAAATTGAATCACCGATTGAAGTAAAGACCTGTAAGACAATGAGCAAAAACACAAGACAACGTGTTGGTGTGAGTGATATAGGTGATTAGTGAGTAATGGAATGGAAGGTAATTGTAAGTCGTGCATTGCTCTACTATCATGTAGACATCCATAGCCCTGATAAAGATACATTTGATTCTAGTCACATCATTTCTCTACTGCCATCCAGGTATCCATAGCCCCGATAGAGATGTTGGAAAGAACCCTTTGAGAGAATTTTTGACATTGGTTTTTTTGCTGATATTTATTTGCTTTTGTCTTTATGTCCTTTTGTCTATTGATTTTTCATTCTTTTATTTATTTTGACATGATATTAAACTCTCTTGGTTTGTCAAGGGGTTTAAAAATGTAGGCTTAATGGAGGTAATGTGAGTGAGTATGGAAATGAAATTAGCAAGCGTCAACAAATAATTCCCTAGGGTCTTCAAGACAAGTTTTTAAGTGTGTAAGTGTGCGTGGATCTCTAAGAGGACAGTCGTTCTTAATTCACAAAGGAGATAACAAGTTCAATAAACTATAATAGATAATTATTAACTCACAAAATGTGAAAATGAGATAATCAATAGTTCACAAAAACTTGTGAAACAAACTAAGATATGGAATGTGAACGAACCGTAAATGAAATATGTAGAAGCGAACCAATAATTGGAATTAAGTATGAATGTATGGAGCAAATGCAAAAGAACATCCGTGAGCAAGTGTTGTTTATTAATTTTTTTGGAATATTTTTTTTAAATTTTGAAATATGCTTACCTATGAGTGTGTGTGTGTGTGTGTGTGTGTGTGTGTGTGTGTGTGTGTGTGTGTTTGTGCGTGTGTGTGTGTGAGAGAGTAATTGTGTGTTTGTGTTTGTGCGTGTCTGTGTGTATGTGTGTGTTTGTGTTTGTGTAAATGGTGATAGAAAAAAATGTGTGGAGAATACAAGCATGTTTCTAATCCAATATAGATGAAGATAAGAGGAATGTAAAGACAATACAAAATTTAATAGTGAAGACAAATGAAAGTCCCCCAGTCCATGTAGGGACTAGGTAAGTGAGATACATGGTATATTAAAGCAAGTGATAGATGAGATAACTAATCATATTAGGGGGATGATGTTGATGGTAAGTGAATAAAGAATGATAAATAAAATCCATAGAATGGTGGTGTGTGGAATATGTGAGCATGGGGATGAAACACACAAGAAAGGCGTTGAGTGTGGTGGATGTGCGAGAATGTCAGGTGGATGAGGAGTTGAGAATATAGTGATGTCTAGAAAAAGAATAAGAAAAATGGTATGGTATTGGGATGAATGGTTGAGATGAGAGTATGATGATATGTAATGGAAAGAGGATGTAATAGGGAATGTCAAACAAATGAGAATGTGGGAGAAAATTGAAATGATATGGGGGCTTAATTGGACGTGGAGGAGGTTTGTGAGGCACATGTGTAAGAACAAATGGTTACATGATCATGATAGATGACGTGCAAAAAGGAGGAGGAGCCGATGATAAAAATGGTTCTGAAAGAGTAGTGATAAAGGAAAGAAGGTGATAAAAGAGTGCTTTAAAAGAGGTGAAGTAATGGGAGCAAGAGGATGTGACTTGTAAAGAAGAGGTGGAAGAGTAAGGGGATATGAATGATGAGGAATAGATGATCAAGGAGGGTGAATGAATGGCATATGATGTA
Organism: Taxus wallichiana var. yunnanensis; assembly: GCA_018340775.1. Lineage (NCBI taxonomy): Eukaryota > Viridiplantae > Streptophyta > Pinopsida > Cupressales > Taxaceae > Taxus > Taxus wallichiana. Next base: position 186,938,919 of record CM031235.1, read on the forward strand.
ATGAAGGAATAATTAGCAATACTTATGCCTAAATGAGTGATGAAGAAGGGAGCGAAATGGATGTGGAATAGGGCTATGGAATACATGAAGAGGTGAGTGAGTTGAGGTGTGATGAAGAGAAAAATGTAGGCATGATAATGGGTGGTGATATTACTAGAGTGTATATGATCGAACCAAGTGATGATTTAGAAGGCGTGGTGGGAAATATTGAAGCACATGGTGATAGATTCAATGGATGAATGGAGAACGTTGGAAGGGAAGATGATGAGACCACATCTAAAGACGATAAAGATTGAGAAGGAGATAATGTAGAGGATGAGAGACTAGGAAATCCTGATGGCACAAAGTCTAAGGTGTAAGCATGTGATATGGAGGGTTTTGAGGTAGATGAAGAGGCACAAGGTGCACACGATGTTTGAGAGATAGTGAGAAATGAAGATTTAGGTGATAAAGGAATGAAACATGGAGAAGAAGTTGGAATAGTAGTGTGTGAAGTGAGTAGATGCATTTTATAAGGTGGTGTAGGAGAAAATGGAGGCTCGATGATGATGTACCCTTTCGAGAAGGTATTGAAGTATTTTATGGATTTAAGGACACGAGTCATTGGAATAATCATCAATACAATGATAGGCACACACTTCATGGGAGAAACACCATAATGGTGGGGGTAGTTTGGGAGGGAGGGTGATGAGATGGGCATCAAATAACTTATGGAGAATAGGAAGAAAGTGGCTCGGTCAATGGGGTGAATTTGTGAGGGCTTGGATGAAGCTATGAGATCTAGTAGAGCGTAATGAATTTAAAGATATGGGTGTAGAAGGTGGCGATAGGTGAGGAGGATCCAATTTAAGGAAGTTGTGAAATGGGAGTGTGAAAGTGTTGCAGGTGGAGGAACCAAAATATGCAGTAAGGAAGGAGGATGACTAAGATGAACATCCTCGAGGTGTTGTGCCACGTGCATGACCTCATAAAATGTACATAATGGTTGAATTTGTAAGTGGTGTGAGATTTGGGGGACATTTTTTTTTGGAAAATAGGTCAATGAGTTTAGAATGTGGGAGTGGAAATGAGAGACTTTAGCACAAGTGCATGCCAATGTGAAAAAAGCTAACAATAGACTCGTTATGGGATTGTCAAAGCATGTGAAGGTCAACTAGTGTTGCTTTGGGTGTGATATGGATGGAGAAGTGAGATAAAAAGGTGTTTTCAAGTTTTGTGAATGTATAAATGATATTCTAAGGGAGGAATTCTAATAAAGTGTTTAGCCAATGAGTGAAAGTGGGAAGGTACGGAGAGAAGTGCACCATCATATTGAATGAGGTGACATATGTAGCGAGAGAAGGTGCAAGTGATGTTGTGATTACTTGGTGTCATCGAATTTGTCAAATGTGGGAAATTTTAAATTTAGCGGGTAAGGGTGACATGGTAACATGGGGTGAATAGGATCATTGCAAATAGTATGATAAGTTAGTGCGGGTGGAAGTCCCCCAGTGGTGGGAATAAACCTTAACAATACGGTTAAGAAGATGTTGATGGAACAAATTAGGATGAGAATGAGCATAAAGGTGACTATAATCCATGAGGAATGATAGGACTTTGAAACATGATTGGAAAAATTTAACAAGATGGTATGACCAGAAAATCGTAGGTCGACATGCATTGGGACCGAGTCTTGGAAAAATTTGTGATGTAGGACATAATGCGAAATGAGTGGACTATGGATTTAGAAGGTTATAGATAAGTTGTAGTTATAAATGGTTATGGAAAAAATATGGGATGGTAAAATCACAGTGAATTCGTAGTTGTGAGTGATATTGGGAAATTCAAAACTTAGAGTTATTGTCAATAACAAGTAGGGAAATGTGAGAAGAGGTTATAATGAATATGAATAGTCATATGTATGACTCATAAATAGCAGAAATTGAAATGAAGTGTATGAATGTGGTGATGTTGTTTTGTCTTAGGGTTGAATATAGACCCAAAATTTTTAGCTTCATATAGAAGAATATCTCTCTAAATGCTAAGGGTTATCCAAAAAGCTCCGTACACTAGAAAATTTCTAATCGCGGGCTTTACTTTACCCCCTTGATTAACCAAGCTGACTTTTACCCCACTCAATTAATCAAATTGGGGCCATCACTAAGGATAATCTTGGCTCTACCTCATAGGTGAACTAGTCAATCAAGTTGGGCCATTGACCCTTTTTTTACGGCAAGTCCTCTCAATGTGTTGGCTACTTTGGGGTTTATGTGGTACTCCTCACAATGAGTTTTAGGGCTTATGCCCAAGCACTTCCCATAGTTATGTAGATGGGTATGTACCCTTATCTGAACCTCTATTTAGTGTGTGTTCATTCCCAATTCATTCCCTTAAAAAAAAAAGTCTTTTTTAATGTTTTTTTACATAAACAAAGTTATAACACAGTCCTAATTTGACTCCCCTGCAACCAAATTGTTAGTTGTTTGTACTTAAAATTGTAACACAGTCATCATTGTGAATGACCTAGAACTTGATTTTTTTGTTTTAGATTTCTAGCAGATCTGCAAAACCATATTTTATATCTACAATAAAAACATTAGAAAATAGTAAAAATAAAATAAGCAAGGTAAAAACCCTAAAGAAAACATTGTTAGATTCAAAAAAAAAAAAAGTAACCCACAATCAAAATGGTCCCACTGTGGTCACCAAAATGTGCACCTAGATTTGGAACACCTACAAGATGGATTAGTTGATATGAAATCTTCAAATCAATGCTACTTAAAACAGAATGGGCTTATGTTGCCATTGTGAAGAGGACAATTATATGTTCTTTCATTGAATAAAGTGGGTAAAACTCTTTCTAGATATGAATCTAAACCTACACACAAGCACACTTGAAAAATGTTAATTTTTTTGTTGTTAGGGGACCTACTTGAGTCAGATCCCTATCCCTTTAACGAGATAAAATACATTTTATTGATGTAAAATGAAAATAATAATAAATGGAAATAACAAATAGACCTAACTTAGATTGCATGACAATAGCGGTTGTTGGTGTTCATGTGTAAATTATGAAAGCTATAAGACTTTAAACTAAACACCTAAGAGTTTCAAAGCTTTAAACTAATCTAACAAGAACCATCAAGATAAGATCTTAGGGAGACTAACTTCTTTAACATGCATATAACTTTGAAAACAATCAAACTAACATGCCTAAATCAATCTCTAGCCAATCACTAAATTTCACATGGAGATCACAAGCCAATTACAGTTGCGATTCCTACACGTGTTGGAATTTTGTTAAAATAGTGTTACAACAAGTTGTATCTATCCTTTGAACTCCCTTTACACTTCTTCAAGACTTGCAAAACCGAGATATGTGAGAAAGAGAGTAATAAAACTCAAGTATAGCCTTAGTACACAAAGAATCAGGGGTTAGAATGATGGGGGTGAGTGGTGTTTTATACATTTTGAGTGCATATGGGAGTGGGACACACATGGGTGCAATGATAGGGTCCATAGTGCATTGGGTATGCACATGGGTAGGTGGGATGGACATAATTAAATGTGAGTGGGTGAGGGTTAGTAAATGAGTGGTGAGGTGTCATTTATCTCCATTTTTGTGGGATTTTATATTTTTATTTGCTTTTGTGGGGTTATTTTTTTGATGTTATTATGTTTTATGATTTTTTGGTATTTTTTGAATAAGATACCTTATGTGCAAGGTGAATTTTCTAGTTTCTCTAGGAGGATATTAGAGCCTAAGGATGTGAGAGATTAAATAAATATGATTCTATGTAAAGAACATAGAGGAGTGATGTGTGTTTGAAGTTTTGGTTTTTATATGTTGCACATTAAGGAGTGCAACAAAATTTATTCTTGATATGTGTATAAGAGGAGAAATTGTTTGGAGTAGTGGTTTTCGAGAAAGGATAATATGGGAGCAACTAGAAGGCGTTTAAATAATAAAGTATGGGGCTAAGGAAAAACATGAACACCCACTAAAATGTATCTAATGTAAAGTATGATGCATCTTATATAAGGGATGGATGGAACACATCCTTCAAACCCAAGACTATTTTTAAAAACGTACCAATTTGATGATTATATTCAAAATACTTCCAATGAATTATATTGTCAAGTTCAAAATACCTCACCAACATCTCCACTTCATAAGTAAAAATGGACCATCCATACTATTTTGTGCATAGAATCATAAAAAATCAATTGATATGTCACTAAAGCTTTGTGATATCTTTCATTATGTCTGGTATCCAATGCATAAAACAAGTCAAGAGAAACACCTACACCATTCTTATATTATTTCTATCTTTCAAGTATTTATTACATATCTCTTCTTAGCTTGGAACACCATCAATTCTAATTTTCTCTATATCATGATGTTCTTAATTTCACACTTAGTGCCCATATTTAATCCTAAACAACAACAAAATGTATTCAACCACATTATTAATACATTCAAATTCCAATTTATAAGAATACCCATACATAGGACAATGTGGAGAACATAATACTACACCTGCTCCATAACCTTCCCTAAGACAAGGTCCATCAAAATACATCCCCCATATCTCATGAAATTACAGATCTTAGTCACTTTAGGAAAAAATCAAGATCAACCACATTTTAAAGATCACCATCATTTAAACCTTTGTTGGGATCCCTAATGAGATGCACCATTATTTTCTTTCTATATAATTTAACATGTTCACCCTTCAAAGGAATTTAAAATATGCCAAATATGTACCCCATTTATGAGGATAATCCACTGCAACAACATCCATCATAAAAATTTACCATGAAAAGAGGCCAACTACAAAACCAACCATATAACACATCCCATAATAAGAACCTCCCTTGAGTCCATTACACAACATTTCCCATGTGAAATTCAAATACTTACTATTTCACCTAATTCTTAGCATTTCTTAGAAAATGACGAAACATATAAGATAATGGGCGTAGGAGGAATACATGTTGTAAACAGATTGAAGGTTGTTGCACACATGTCAACCCCTCGATCCACAAACTAACTGTGAGAGCTTCCTTTTGGATGGGAGGAACTACCTGAAAGATAAAGCAAGACCACAAAATAGAAGTTAAATGATATATGACAGTGGACTGCCTAGTGTATGCTAGTTTTGGGAAGTGTGATACTCCCTAGATGGCTGTCAGTCCACTGTTTAAAAAAATTAATGTAAACAACAAATAAAGTCCTATTGTAATTAAAATGATTTAGGTACCTCATTCAAATACAACAAGTGAATCCAATAGTAACAGGCTAGGTTATAATCAGATCCAAAGGGGCAAGATGTTTTTCATAGGGGCAGGGACTAGTCAAGGTATGGTTCTGGGTAGTTTGGGTCAATTGGTGAGATGATTGTTGGGTCTGTTCTAGGTCAAGGTATAAAACACGAGGGGACCGATGTCAGTTTGAGGGTAACCGATGCCGGCCATCGACAAGATGATAGGGGGTTAAAAAAAAGGTTTGAAGGAGATTTTTAGGTTGTCGGGGAGTTGAATGAGGTACTTTTGATGTCTAGGAGAGATGCCGAAGTTAGTGGATAGGTTTAATGGGGTTTTGGTGGATGTGGGGTGAATTGTGGGTTAAGTTGGAAAAGGGTGGTGAAGTCAATGTATTGTAGGGTAACTGACGCCGGTTAAGGATAATCGGGGCTGGTTACTGTGGGAGACTGGGAATGTCACAAAACTAGTTTTGGGCTTCCTCTTGTGATTGTACAAGGGAATGGGTTAGTTGGAGTGAGGTATCTGGTTGTTTGGATAGGATTTGGTAAGGTTTTAGTAGGGATATGGGGGTGTAAGGATGAAAGGTGCTCAATGGGTAATGAGAGAGTAAATGACATACAAAAGGAATGGAAATACAATGAAGAAGTAAATGAACTAGAGGAGTAAAATGTTCTACTTACCTTAAAGATGGTTCTGTTGTCAAAATTTCACCCCTGTGTAAAATTTCGATAACATGCATCAAAGGTTGCGAAAGGCAAATAGGTCAATCCGAGAAAAATCGCGAAAATCGGCTAAGTCCTAGTCCTAAGTGTTGCTCGGGACAAGCGGGACAAAAATGCCCGAACCGGCGGTTCGGCGAAATGAGCACAAAGCGGTCAAAAGAAAATGGGACAAGTGGGACAGAAGTACGCGACGGGCGCGAAAAGCCGATCCAGCCGAGGAAAAAATTGGCTAACTGCTGAAGAGGATCGCCTTCGGGACAAGCGGGACAAAAATGCGTGAAATTTCGAACCGGCTGAAATCAGCACAAGGAGCCCAAAAGCAATTGGGACGCGCGGGACAAAAGGACCCGAACCGGCCGAAAGGAGTCAAGTCAGTCCGAAAAAAGTGGAACAAGCGGGCCAGAAATACCCGAACCGGCCGAATCGGCCGAAATTGTCCCAAGAGGTTCAAAATCAAAAGGGACGTCCAGGACGGATGGACGCGAAGTACGCGGAAGACCCGGCAGGCCCGAGAACCATTGAGAAATTGCCACGTGTCCTCATAGGAGTAAAGGTCAGAAAAGTCAAAGGGCGAATTTTCGAGCACCGAGCCGAACAAATAGGATCGTGCCACGTGTCCCATTTAAGAACCCACGAGGAAAATTCAAAGGAAAGCCCGCCGAAAAGCAGAGGAGAGAGAATTATTCAGCGAATCGAGCGCGCCACATGTCATCAAGTGGCGAGAGCGGGAAGAAATTCAAAAATCCATTTTCACTTTGTTAGTGTCCTAAATCTTGATTGACATATCTTTCGATCCAGAGCTCGGATTTACACGTTCTTGATATCAACGGAAAGCTTGTGAGATTCTCTACACGTTTCCAGGGTCAATCTTGCATTTTGGTTCAGTTTGAAGAAAGAAAATCAGAAGACGCCTCTGGCACGAAATAATAAGCAGAAGTGATGCTCAACTAACAACTTTAATGCAGCAGACAACCCGCCGCTTCTGTTAGGCAAACCGCCGCTTTGCCAGAACCCGCCGCTTCTGCCATGATGGACGAATTAAATGCAACCTAGAGGTGGTTGGGGCAGTTCGAATTCCTCTCTCTTTTCTCTCCCATTCTTCCTATATATTGTAAGGAGGGGTTTCTTTCTGGTGTTGGACATTTTCTGCTTTGCACCCTCCCTTCTCTCCTGTTCATAAGAAGATTTGTGGAGTTTTCAAACCTCCCATATAGACTGTAACACCGTTTTTTGCCTTCTGGCTATTGCAATGTATTGAATCGATCCTTGAGCAATATATATGTGTCTGTGGTTGTTTCTAAACCCTCTTACATATTTATTACTGTCATTCTTGATCTTTCATTGCATTTTTGCTATCTGTGCATGGTGTTGTGTTATATCTACATGGTCTGTGTTTAATGTGGCAAAGCATATGTTCTTCATTCCTCGGTGCATCACCTCTATTAGCTTAGATTTATTTTATGCATTTTCTTACCTTGTCTCCTTGGCAGATTAGATTAGATTTTGAGAAAACCCTCTGCATATTTCGTGTGCACCTGAACAGAGGAATAGGAACCAGCCTTTCTCTGGAGATTCCTTTCTCACTCTTCAAGTCCCACACTTGGAGAAAGGATTCAATGTTATGCAATCACACTGGATATTAATATGATCAACCTAGAAAACTGATCAATATCCAGGGGTGCTGTGATTTTGCATCAACAGTTTTGGCACGCCGGTGGGACTAGAGGTCTCATTTTTATTGCAGCAAGATTGATATGCATCTGCTGTAATTTTCTTGTTTAAAAAGAGCTATTATTTGCATATCTGGTGACTCCAAAGGGAGAATCAACTAAGTTTCAGCAGTCAGGCCTAAAAGCTTATGAGAAGAATCACAAGGTCAAGAGCTGGAGAAGAGGAAGTTCCGTTTGAATACTGCTGACTATCTCAAGAAGAAGGCAAAGAGGAAGAAGGATTCAAAGGTCTCCATCTCCACCAAACAGAACTCTCTCAACTCCTCCACCTGAGAGGCCTTTCTTTCAATATACAAGGGTTTTAAGACCACTCAGAATGGCGCAACCAGTAAACCCCTATGTCAACTTCACAGGCAGCAGCCCACTTGCTCTCAATGCACAAAATCCAATCCCAGTTGCAGCATTGAAGAACATTCCATATTTTACTGGAGAAAACCAGACCACTCCTGGTGATCATGTCAAGGACATTGCTAACATTTGTGCAATCCATGAGATTAATGAGATGCAAGTAGGCTGTCAAATTCGTTGGCATCTTCATTCAAGGGAAAAGCATTGCAATGGTTTAGGAGCCTTGAAGCTGCTTCTATCACGAACTGGAATCAGCTGTGTATTGCACTTCATAATCAATTTGGAGAGAAGGGAGACAACTTGTCTCTTTTGGAGCAGCTGACAACCATCAAGAGAGCTTCCAATGAGCGGCTAAGCGACTTGACTTCAGATTTCAAAGATCTTGGGATAGAATTTCCAAGATGTGATCGGACCAAGCGAGAAGGTGCTTTTCTATACTACCTTAAAGCTTTAAATTCTAATATTTCTATGTTGATTCAATCCATGGGAGGCACAACTATCCCTGCTTGCTTATAGTATTGCCATTAGAGCCGAAAATTATGCGATTCAAGTGGCAAGCTAGCTCCTGGCCTCGATGCCATTATATCCAAGTTTAGAGAGCCCAAGTACTAGTCGAGCACTGTCTTAGCTCCTATTCCCACTCCTAGGAATCAGAGTTCAAATGAAGCTTCCACTTCATCTCCAAGTGCCCCAAATGAGCTTCAAGAAGTCATGAAGCAGCTGCAAAATTTAGGTAATGAGCTGGTCACACTCAAGAGACAGCAAACTCAAGGTTTTAGACCTTCGTATCAGCCTCAAGCTCAACCTAATAGGCAGCCATATCAGCCTCAAAGGCCACCTAATCCAGCTGCAAATATGAATCAAACAAGGCCTCCTGTCAATAGACCATTCCAGCCCTATAATCCAAATGCCATATCTGCCTCTAAGGCATTAGTACCAGCACAAAACAATATTGCCCAGGAGTATGAATGGTGTTTTCCATGTAATGAACCCCATAATCAATCCATGTGCTATAATGGTGCTTTAACCCAAGCTTTAATGGTAACAAGTGCTGGTGTGGAGGGTGAAAGTAGTCAAGAAAACAGCCAACAACAAGAAACATTCCAACAGCAACCTGCCCCAAATGACACCACATTGGTAAATTGGCAGGCAGAGGATTTCTGTGGTATGAATCAGGCAGTCTCTCAAGGTGTTGCAGCCAACACAAGGTCAAAAAGGAGAAATTTGGGTGAAGAACAGCCGTTAGCCCCAGCCAATCCACAACCTTCCACAGCTCCACAAATGATTGGCAAGCAAAACCCAGTTTCAAATGCACGAGGGCAGCCAAGAACAGCCCCTTGGCCAAATCAAATGCCAGCTGTTGCTGCCCATATTCAAGGAGCAAATGTGCAAATCAAGGGACAGCAGAGAGATCCTTCATCACCATTCAGTATCATTGATCAGATGAAGAAAACAAACGTCAATATATCTATGTGGGAATCCCTATCCATCCCAGGCCAAAGAGATCTGCTGCAAGCTGCTATGAAGGACTGGCCAATTTCGAATCAGCAGGTTCAGAGGCAAGACAAAGTGCTTACAAATGCTGCCCAGCCTGAAGGAAATCATGGAGCACAACAAGGTAAAATGCTGAAGCCCCCTCCATTTTATGTTTCATTGATCATAGGAGACAAGTTGGTACATAATTGCATGATTGACTCTGGGGCAAGTAGTTCAGTAATGCCTAAACAGATAGCTGATCAGCTAGAGCTCCAGTATGAAATAACAACTAAGGGAGTAGTGCAATTAGATGGGACAGCAATAGCAACGGTTGGAGTGATTAGAAATTTAAGTCTTACCTTGCATGCATGTCCAAATGTTGTTGTCTTACAAGACGTCTCAGTCATAGACCTTCCACCACTCTTTGCCCTATGCTTGTCAAGGGACTTTACTGCCAGGATTGGGGGATATTTGTCCGCTGATTGGTCACACACATCTTTGTTGAGCGAGGTATGGAACTAAAGCTACAATTAGGTCAGAACCTATTGCAGACTTCCACATTGAACCCTATACTCCAAGTCATATTAATACCAATTGCTCAGCATTTGATCAAGAAGATCACCTCGGCACTGATGAAGCCGACACTAAGGTTGGAAGTATCCCGGATTTGACTCTTGATGAATGGGCAAGCAAGGTGCATGCTTTTGATCCTTATCAAGAAGTAGAAGAATCTGAGCTGGGGGTCTATTGTATACACGAAGAAAGTCAACCTATTCCTAGCATCACCAAGCCAAACCACAAGGATGAGAACGAGGTATGGCAACTGTTTTTGATGGATCAAGGAGTAGACAAGGCGCGGGAGGAGGAGCCATGCTTATTTCACATGAGGAGTAAAGTATTATTCAACTTTTAGATTTCAATTTGCATGCTCAATAACACTTGCTGAATATGAAGCCTTAGTGCGGGGATGCATTGGGCAATAAAAGAAAAATAAATAACTTGCAAGTTTTTGGGGACAGTGAGCTGATTGTAAATCAGGTCAAGGGACAGCATGCTGCCAAAAATGATCTACTCAGATGCTACAAGAACAGGGTGTGGGACCTCATGGAGGATTTTGAAGGTTTCGGCATCAAGGCCATTCCCAGAAAAGAGAATCAAGCTGCTGACAGGCTTGCAGCAGTAGGGGCAGCCTTTGACATCGTAGAAAACATTCAACAAGACAAGGTACAGCCAAACATCCACGTGATTGTGAGGCCTTCAGTGCCGGATAACGATGTCAGTTGGCAGGTATTTGAGAATGATCAACAAATCATCCGCTTCTTGCAGGAAGAAGCTGAGTTCTCAGCTAAGAATCAAGAGAAGTTGGAACAGCAATATGGTGACCAGGTGATACAGCTGAGAACTGACAAGCTGCCCAAGGGACTTGTCACCTTGGAGTCCATTTTTAACCCCAATGATCAGTTTAGAAAGGAGAAAGCAAATATTCAGGTCAAGAGGGAAGATTCGGTATCCATCTTGGTAAAAGAGAACAAGCCATTGCAAATTGGAAAAATGACAACTGAGCAAGAGAGATATGAGTTCATACAGCTTTGTCAAGAATTCCCTGACGTGTTTGCTTGGAGCTATGAAGACTTGAAGGGCTTCAATCCTAACTTAGCTCAGCATACCATCGAGTTGGATCCAAATACTAAGCCTGTCAGGTAGAAACAGAGACCAGTCAATCCACACATGGAGCCTCTCATGAGGAAGGAGCTGGACAAGCTGATTGAGTCAGCAATTATATTCCCTATCAAGCACTCAAGCTGGGTTGCGAACTTGGTTCCGGTCAGAAAGAAAAGTGGAGAGATCAGGCTATGTGTTGACTTCCGAGACCTCAATAGGGCATCTCTCAAGGACCATTATCCACTCCCTTCCATGGAGAAAATATTGCAGGTCGTAGCTGGATCAGAAAGGTTTTTGCTACTTGATGGTTACTCAGGCTTCAATCAAATTATGGTGAAGGAGGAAGACCAATTCAAGATAGCCTTCACAACAAATGGGGCACGTATGCTTACAAGAAGATGCCATTTGGGGTGTCGAGCAGCAGGAGCAACATTCAATGAGCTATGGATATGGCATTCAAAGGCTTGATCAACAAGGCAAGCGATCTTGATATACTTAGATGACATTCTTGTCTTCTCAAAAATCTGCTGAACCATCTCTTTCACCTCAGGCAAGTTTTTCAGAGGTGTAGAAAGTTTGGAGTGTCTTTGAATCCTAAGAAATGCATCTTTCTTGCACATGAAGGGAAACTCCTTGGCCACATTGTCTCCAAGGAAGGATTAGCAATTGATCCAGAGAGGGTTGAAGCCATAAGAGCTCTACCATTGCCAAGTCACAAGAAAGCCCTTCAGAGTTTCCTGGGAAGGATAAACTTTGTTCGAAGGTTTGTCCCAAACTTTGCAGCCCTTGTCAAGCCCATCACCAAAATGTTAAGGAAAAGCATGGTTTTCAAATGGACGGTAGAAGGCAAGGAGAGTTTTGAAGCAATCAAAGAAGCCATCTCCCAGGCACCTACTCTCATCAACCCTGACTTTTCTAAGGATTTCATCCTCTATGCATTTGGAGGTGATGACACTATTTCTGCTATTCTGGTACAACAGAACAAATATAATGAGGAGCAGCCGATTGCTTTCTTCAGCCAGAGCCTAAATGACTGCGAATTAAGGTACTCTTTTATTGAAAAGCATGTGCTTGCAGTAATCAGAAGCTTGAAGAAATTCAAGCATTTGGTCTCAAATAACAAGGTCCAGTTATTAGTCTCACATGCTGGGGTTAAGGACTTCCTCCTCAACAAAGATTTGAATGAGAAAAGGGTAGGATGGATCACCCGTGTCATGGAGTATGACATTGAGATAAGGATCACCAAGCTGGTAAGAGGCAAAGGTTTGTGTGAGCAGCTCGCTTCCAAACAACCAGACAGCCCAAAAGATGAAGAAGACGCTGTCCTGCTATTACAAGAAGATCAAAAACAGGAAAATGATGATGTGTTCACCCCCTGTTGGACTCAGAATATGATACATTTCCTACAAACAGGCATGTGCCCTCCAGAAATGAGCAAAGTGAAAAGAAGGTACTTCAGATTACAAGCAATTCCTTATGTGCTTGTTGATAATGTTTTGTTTAAAAGGGACATCAACGGTGTTCTATTGAGATGCATCGGGACAGGTCAGATCGAGAGGATCTTACAAGAGTTCCATGACGGGGAGGCAGGAGGCCATTTCACCCCACGAGTAACAACTCTCAAAATCATGAAAGCTGGTTACTATTGGCCTACTGTATTCAATGATTGCTACTCATGGGTTAAAAAATGCAAGAAATGTGCGTTCTTCACAGGGAAAGGAAGGTTAGCAGCACTTCCCCTTCGTCCAATTTCAGTAGATCATCCATTCATGCAATGGGGATTGGACTTCATTGGAGTCATCAATCCCAATTCGAGTCAAGGCCACAAGTGGATTCTTACAGCAACAGACTATTTCACCAAGTGGACCGAGGCAGTAGCGCTCAAAGAGGCAAGTGAGTCTAGCATACTAGACTTTTATGAAGGGATAATAACCAGATTCGGTGTGCCGGCCACCATCATATCAGATAATGCATTAGCATTCATAGGTTCAAAAATTACAGAATGGGCTGTCAAGAATGGAATCTATTTGAGCACCTCTTCAAATTATTACCCGCGGGGGTAATGGAATGAGAATCCACAAACAAGAATTTGCTAAAAATCATCGAAGGACTCTAGATGAAAATCAAAGAACATGGCATACAAGGCTAAAATCAGTGTTATGGGGGTGTGAGAATAACACCAAAGAGGTCTACGGGTAATTCTCCTACAAGTTGGTCTATGGGAAGGAGGCGTGTGCCTATATCATTAGAATTACCCGACCTTGGAGCTCATGAAGCAGCTTGAGTTATCTGAATTCGAACCAATGGAGGCCAGGTATGCAGAATTGATGGAATTAGAAGAAATCAGAGAACATGCGGTTCAGACGATTGAAAAGGATCAGGCCGTAGTAAAAAGATGGTTTGATAAGAGAGCTAGAGCAAGGACCTTCCAGGAAGGGGACCTAGTTCTGAAATGGGATGCAGATCGGGCAAAACCAGGAAGGCATTCCAAGTTTGATGCCATCTGGAGTGGTCCCTACATGGTCACGGGGTGCAAAAGTAGTAATGCCTTCCAATTGTCTGCATTGGATGGAGAGGAACTTCTGATTCCGGTTAACGGAATCCATCTTAAACATTGCTACTAAGAGAAACATTTTGCCGTTGTAAATATTAATTTAGATTTTTCTTAATTCCTCTAAGTGCGTATGCACATTGTCCTGTTATAGTTAGGTTTCTATTTCCCTAAGTGCTTTGGCATAGGTTTTGCTGCTCTCAGGTTGTTTTCTACAGTTCAGAGTGTTGCTGGAGGGGAAGTTGCAGTATCAGGCTTGTTTCAGGATAATGCTTAACTCCATGCCCAATGGACCGCTAAAAGGCCACTGATCTTCTACCTAGCAGGCAGGTAACCCCGCTGAGTCGTCAAAATTGTTGTCAAAATTTCACCCCCCAGGGTAAAATTTCGATAACATGCATCAAAGGTTGCAGAAAGGCAAATAGGTCAATCCAGAAAAAATCGCGAAAATCGGCTAAGTCCTAGTCCTAAGTGTTGCTCGGGACAAGCGGGACAAAAATGCCCGAACCGGCCGGTTCGGCCGAAATGAGCACAAGCAGTCCAAAAGAAAATGGGACAAGTGGGGGGATGAAATGCGCGACGGCGCGAAAATCCGATCCGGTAGGAAAAAAATTGGCTAAGCTTCTTTGAAGAGGATCGCCTTCGGGACAAGCGGGACAAAAATGCGCGAAATGTCCGAACCGGCCGAAATCAGCACAAGGAGCCCAAAAGCAATTGGGACGCGCGGGACAAAAGGACCCGAACCGGCCGAAAGGAGTCAAGTCAGTCCGAAAAAAGTGGAACAAGCGGGCCAGAAATACCCGAACCGGCCGAATCGGCCAAAATTGTCCCAAGAGGTTCAAAATCAAAGGGGCGTCGGGACGGATGGACGCAAGAAACGCGGAAGACCGGCAGGCGAGAACCATTGAGAAATTGCCACGTGTCCTCATAGGAGTAAAGGTCAGAAAAGTCAAAGGGTGAATTTTCGAGCAAGCCGAACAAATAGGATCGTGCCACGTGTCCCATTTAAGAACCCACGAGGAAAATTCAAAGGAAAGCCCGCCGAAAAGTAGAGGAGAGAGAATTATTCAGCGAATCAGAGCGCGCCACGTGTCATCCAAGTGGCAGAGCGCGGGAAGAAATTCAAAAATCCGTTTTTCGCACTGTTAGTGTCCTAAATCTTCAGATTGACATATCTTTCGATCCAGAGCTCGGATTTACACGTTCTTGATATCAACGGAAAGCTTGTGAGATTCTCTACACGTTTCCAGGGTCAATCTTGCATTTTGGTTCAGTTTGAAGAAAGAAAATCAGAAGACGCCTCTGGCACGAAATAATAAGCAGAAGTGATGCTCAACTAACAACTTTAATGCAGCAGACAACCCGCCGCTTCTGTTAGGCAAACCGCCGCTTTGCTAGAACCCGCCGCTTCTGCCATGATGGACGAATTAAATGCAACCTAGAGGTGGTTGGGGCAGTTCGAATTCCTCTCTCTTTTCTCTCCCATTCTTCCTATATATTGTAAGGAGGGGTTTCTTTCTGGTGTTGGACATTTTCTGCTTTGCACCCTCCCTTCTCTCCTGTTCATAAGAAGATTTGTGGAGTTTTCAAACCTCCCATATATAGTATGTAACACCGTTTTTTGCCTTCTGGCTATTGCAATGTATTGAATCGATCCTTGAGCAATATATATGTGTCTGTGGTTGTTTCTAAACCCTCTTACATATTTATTACTGTCATTCTTGATCTTTCATTGCATTTTTGCTATCTGTGCATGGTGTTGTGTTATATCTACATGGTCTATGTTTAATGTGGCAAAGCATATGTCCTTCATTCCTCGGTGCATCACCTCTATTAGCTTAGATTTATTTTATGCATTTTCTTACCTTGTCTCCTTGGCAGATTAGATTAGATTTTGAGAAAACCCTCTGCATATTTCGTGTGCACCGAACAGAGGAATGTGATTCCTTTCTCACTCTTCAACGACTTGCAGAGGAATAGGAACCAGCCTTTCTCTGGAGATTCCTTTCATGGACTACCCGGGCTCTCCCTCTGCTTGGTCTCGATCTCTTGCCGGATGGTCACTCTCTCTTTGGATATTAATATGTCCCATCAATATCCTTGGAAAAGTTCAAAGGTTTGTGAATTGTTAGTAGGAGACCGAAAGCTACGGAGGATCACTAAATGTTGAAGAGATCTTACATGGACTACAGGCTCTCCCTCTTGCTTGGTTCGATCAAATGCGGGTGAGATAAACTTTGGATGGTCATGCGAGGAAGAATGCTTACTTTTTTCTTTGCATGCGTGCTCGTGAATTCAGAATGTGCCAACCTTGAGGATGAGGTTTCCAAAAGGAATTAATGGGTAAACGATGATGGTTACAGAGTTGACCGACATCGTTTAAGGGTAATCGACATCGGTTAAGGTAGGATTCCCTAGGCATGCTAAAAATAGGAGATCATGGCTATAATGGTTGCCAGATCTCACTATTCATCCGGGACAGAGCAGGGGTTACCATTGTGTCTGTGAGAATGAGGTGTAGGCCTTCAATTCTAGGGTGTTAGTTAGGTTTTAGTTAGTTATGGAAACCTGCTAATAATAGGCTTAGGGTGAGGTGGCTAGGTGAGGTGGAGGGTGGGTATTAAGTTAATTAGGATAATTAAATAATAGTTATAATGAGGATAAAGATTAATTTAATTAAATTAATATTAGTGTGGGGTGAAAGGGGCCATGGTTAGGTGAGTTAGTTTAAGTCGATTAATTAACAAGGGGCTAAGGGGAGCGTGACCTAATTTTGATGTCTACATTTTGCCCCTTTTTGTTGTGTAGCTTATATTGGTAAGTTAGCGGCCGACAAAAATAAGATGTGGTTGCCCGACGTGTAGGTGAAGGTGATCCCCCTCAAACCAAGAACGATGAGGTGACATAGCGAATCGGTGAGTGGTTTGATAAAAGTGGATGTGAAAAAGAATGGTGAAAAATGTTGTAATGGTCAAATCGGGTAAGCAGTAAATAGGCCAGGTGGTCAAAGGTAGTAGTAGTCAAACGCACGCACACATATAAAATGTGACACGGTCACAAGGTTGAAGAGCTAACAAACTCTACATTGTTTAAGGTTGAGAGGGATATCCAAACAAGGTTGAAGTAATTCGGTATCCGAGTATAGGGACAGGTCAGAAACACAATGTGGGTAAGGTGTAGGAACGTTTAGGTATGTTCTGTACACCCAGGTTAGGTCGAGAATAGACATCATTACAATAGGAAAAGTAAGGTCACAAGGTCAAACAACACGAGTAATGGTGTCACAAGGTATAATGAGCACATTGGTTCAATGGTCACAAACAGGTTTACAGGTCCAGGTATATAGGTCACAATATGGGTAAGGTCGAGGTATGGTTAAAATAATGAGACCCCAGAGGATGATAAGGTGAGGTGGTAAAATGTTGAGGGTGGGAGGAGAAAGTAAAGTGTTCAAGTGAGGTGTAGGTAAGGTGAAAAAGGGAGATAAGTAAAATAGGATTAAATGTAAGGGAAAAAAATTTGTGTAAGGTGATTGACATCGATCGGTGTGAACCGATGTCGATCTAAGGGAATCGGCGACAGTCGGATAGGGCACCGACCGTCACCGGTCAAGTCGGGCACGATATAAAAAGTGAAAAACCCATGTTTTTACAATTCATTTGTGATTTGCAAAAAGAGAGAAAATGACAAGAGAGTAGGAAAGAGGAAGAAAAAAACCAAGTACCATGGAGCGCTAAGTTGGCAAGCCACATAGGTGGTAAGTGTTGATTGATAGGTGGGGCCATGAGATCGGGAGAGGGATTTGATTGGTTGGAGATCCGGCGAGCATTCGGTGATGACAGAGGTAGGAGAGGGATCGGGAGGACCGGCGTGGTGTCCTGAGGTACCACCACAACAACGATAAAGTGGGATGTGGTAAGCTCTAAAGCCTTGTGGTTGTTTGTTTTGTCAATTGGGGTAAAATTTGGGTAGGTAGGAAAAGGGGGTTTTGGGGAAAATGAAAATGTGAAAATGGGATAAAAAAGGGGAAACGGGAATGGGGAGGGGTAGGAGGTAGGTAAAGGGTGGGGTGGGGAATGATTAGGGAGTTAAGGGGAGGGTTGGATGGGTAGAATGAGTAGGAGGAAGAGGAAAGGGGTTTGGGAGTCGCAGTGGTCGGGCGTGATAATGGCCGACGTCGGTCCCACTATGGCCAATGTCAATGGGTAGTGAGGCCCGATATCGATTCCACAAGGTAGGTAACCGATCTTTGGTCATAGGTAGACCATGGTCGGTCAATGGTAGACCGGGTCGATCAATGATGACCGGCACCGATTGGCATGGGGTTAAACATGGGCAAAAAAAAGAGGTAAGGTAGTGGGTAGGGAAAAATAGGGAAGGTTTAGGGTAGAGAGGGGGGGTGAGGGTAGAAAGGGAAAGCTATGAGGTCAAAGGGGATGGGTGTGGGTAAGTAGAGTAGGTCGAATTGTAGAAAGGGGAAGGTTGGGGCATGGGTAGATAGGTGTGGTGAAAGTTGGGGTCAATAGGAAAGGTAAATGTTGTAGATATGGGTAAGTGGTTTAATAATGTGATTGTTTTGTTGGATGCGCAAGGCGAGAGACTAGTTATGGATGAGAGACAGGGTGCCGCCACTACTAGTGGAGGTATGAGCTAGCACGATGCGAGAGGAGTGGCATCACATGGTAGAGGTTGGTTTGATTGGAGTGAGACACTACCGACATGTAGTCCAGAGGCTAGTTTGATGGTTTCCCTCATTGATAGATGGGACTCGAAACCAATACATTTCATTTTCTCGAAGGATGAGCTCACAATCACCCTAGAGGACATGTACAGATCCTATGGCTACCTATAGTGGGGGCACAAGTCTATTCAATCTCCTTAGAGGAGTATGAGGAGTTTTGGCACCGGTATTTAGTGAGGGTGTGGCAAATTTGGGGTTCCATCCATAAGACAAGCATGAGCTATGGGGCAATGTACTGATGAGCCCATCTCGTGGAGATGAGGTTGGTTGTATTATTGATTGAGGTAGTGTGCTTTGTTTCACACCGCTCGATGTAGAGGGTGGATGATTCCCGAGGTCACTAATGGGGGTATTACATGATATGGTGATACAGAGAGGACCCGATTTGCATGGGCACCTACCCTTTTGACACGAGTTTATAGAGATTTATGGGTATACAGTGGCTATGATGGTTCAACCTATGTTGTACCTTTTTGTTACATTGCTAGGATTATGAGCACATCGTGTGTGTGCGGCCAAAGTGGGGATGCCCTGAGCATACACTTTTGAGGAGGTCATTGTGGGTTGGTTATAGGTGGTGGGTACCAGCCATGGGAGAGCACCAGGGGATGAGAGCTACACATGATGTAGCATACTACAGAGACTACTGGAGGGATTTTATGAAGTGGACATTATTTGGAGGCCATATGTGGGCTTCCCCTCATATAGATAGATGGCCGGGGAGTTAGATGGGCTCTAGATCTGAGAGTTGATAGAGGGGCGCGAGAGAGAGAGCACAAGATGATACTGTAGACCGGGTCGATGGTAGTTTGGGTTGATCTGAGGATGTACCGCTGCCCTTCCATAGATCTTGGAGAGATGATGTGGAGAGGCTGATGTCTCTACCTTGTCTCTGATCTTGGACGACTCAGCAGAGGACAAGCTGGTGGAAATTCAGATAGATGATGCCGAAGTGGCGAGATGGGACAAACAGTGGTGGGTGGCACAACTCAGAGTAGTACCACTGAGGCCAGGGCAACCAGATCTAGATACCATCACCTGCATTGAGAGGATGCTCTTCAGGGGAAGGTAGCTACCCTAGTGACTCAGCTTGGGATCATGCAGGGAAGCTTATAGGGACAGAGGCACATGTTGCCAATTTATAGGTATAGGTGGCTGAACTGTATGCACAGAAGGCTTGGGGTAGGTACCGCATAGGCGGGTGATGGAAAGGGGGAGATGGAGATTAGGGAGATGGAGAGAGGGGGCAGGTAGCTGCCTTATAGCACATGTACTAGGTTTATAGGCGATTAGCCATAGTGCGGGGAAGGTTATGGTTCTGCAAGGATAACTAACGTAGCACGAGCACGCATGTATGTGACCTGCAGCCCGTCATACGAGCACGTATATAGGTTCCAGGCCAAGTCAAGATCTAGTACCAGATAGGATCAAGACAGAGTTCCTGGGACAGGTCCCATGTATAGGCACCCACTTAGGCAGTGAGACCCATGACACCTCCGCAGAAAGTGCCCATGGCTAGATTCAGGATGCCTTAGGAGAGGCATAGTATTATCAGGACCACTTGGTGGCAGCTGGGATAGATGTCCCATCTTATGTAGAATACAGAGCATAGTAGACCTCCGGTGAGAGGACTAGATCCCACACTCGTAGTGTGGACAAAGCACAGGGGCCAACAAGCCCATGACATGGGAGCATGGCATGGCTACCGGTGTCAGTAACAACCACTTTTTATCACTTCAATCTTAGAGATTTTTTTTTTGGTCTTACCTTATGTAGCTGATTTAAATACCCATATATTTAAATCCAACATAAGTCTTAATGCAATCCCTTTTTAATAACTATCATGTACCATGTGCAGCTGCATGAGAGAATACTGAACTAACAAGTTCTCCCTCAATGCTCTTATGAGCCATACATACAAATGTATCCCTTTGGTTCTCCTTTAATAGGATATGATATATAAGTGATAACCCTAAGTGTGTACCTAGGTTCCACCTATGAAATCCACAGGCATCTCACAAGCTTAGATAATGGTGAAATCTCGACAATATAATCAGTAGTTACACTACCTTGCGCAAGGTTTCTGAGTCATGTATACCATACTCAATTCCATGATGGCACACTCATCATTAGGAAATTGTTGTTTCACCTTAATCACTTTTTTGGTTATAAGGATTTGCAGTCAAAGATGTTGTAAACAACTACAAGTCTTATACAAGGTACAAGCCCGGATTAACCTATACGAAGCATTACCTCAAAGTCAACCTATGATGCCTATGGGAGAGCAAGTGTCTTTATAATGATTCTCATCATTGCTAGACTTCTTCCCTTCCCGTAGCCATCATATGTTGTCATTAGGGTACCAACCCATGGGGTTTCATCCACCCTTGTAACTATAACGAGCTTGTACTTAAGCAATACCACTCTACATTTTAAGGTCTTGAAAGGGAACTCAATATAGTTGTTATGTGGTAGTATTCAATTAATGACAACTATCATCAAACGGATATGTCCACGTAACATTGGTAGTGAGTCAACCTGTCAGGAGTCCTAAAATGAAACTTGGTATCTTAATAAATTGAGCATGACACAATGTTCTAGTTCCAGTGTCTTCATCACTTAGTGAAGAGTATCTAGAGTCCTGTCCCCTAGAATCATGATAGGTTAAATGTAGTTCCAAAACTACTTATTTCTTCCTATCAATTCAGATATAAGATAGATCAATCTTTAGACCTAAATTCCCAATTCTACGGTTTGTTAATGATTCAATTTCCACCGTATCAGAATAATACCTTATATTATTATGGAGTAATAACTACTAATGTTATTATTACTCCCATTAGTAATCATGCAACTATATAATTACTAATTATTGGGTACATACGGGTCGTTCCCGTTACCCTCCTTTCAAAAACACTTATGCTATATTATTAGAATCGTGTTACTCAGTTTAACCTCAACATTTATTCTTGCCAAGTTTGATTTATCGATAGATATAAATCTTATCCATTTTACGGTTCTTGTTTTAGTAGGATTCCCAATTCTCTTGAGAACTTCTATAACCATTTCCAAACCTCAACTTAGGTTTATTTTAATGGCTACTACCACCTTGGTAGAGTATTCATTTTCCCGGATCCTTGTACCAATTTCCTTGGCATCCAAATACATTCCATTAATTCCAGCTATCGGATCGTTGCTATCATTTATATGACTACACCGTCATATCCTAATCATGGTTGGTTTCAGCTCACAATTTTATTTTATTTTTAGGAGCGTAAACACCAAACTTCCATAGTGAGTGAGATGGCGAGTACTCATGTTGAGCACATTCTGAATGCTCCCATCAATACTCTAATCATTTTCATTGGGTAGTAAACCCATAGTTTCATGGAGGTTTAGTATTCTGGGATTTAATCATCCCCCAACAATTCTATGCCAACTGTATCCCATATCCTATGGGCCCTTTTAGCATTTAGGTTCAACCTGATTATTAATGAATTATCTTTAATACATCTTGTTAGTTGGAGTAGCTCCAACATAAACATTCATCACATCATATTTTATACGATAGCAATCCGATAGATCATATACTTTATTTACCCATTTTATGGAAAGACAGTTTGCTTAAGCAACAAGGAATGATCTATTCTCATTTATTATTTCACTTTGAGGAATTAAGTTGAACTCTCCTTCATGTTAAGGGAGTTGGGTTAGTTTTATCAATTATTTCAACTTAGTTTCCTTAAAAGGTTTAAGTGCTGCCCAAAAGGAACATCAACAAGTTTTTGGGACTTAATCTTTATATGATGAATATTAACATTTCATCCATAAATTTCATCATAACAATTTATTTCTAATATAGTTACTCAAACTTTATCAGAGGAATCTTCCTTCAGTATGCACACATAAGCAAACACCTCAAGATTCATAACTAGATGATTTCTCATCTACCATGCATTTAACCTTTACCGGTCTTGTGAGGAATCACTACCTCTTGCTAACAACAATATTGATTTCCCATAAGTTAATCAATCTAGATTACAGAATTCAACAACACTACTTCGTAGTGTATTCCATTAACCTATCCCTTATGTTACTGATTTATAACTTCACAACTCACCCATTGAACCTTCTAGGTTCACCTAGTCCATAAGACAGTTGTTATATTATAAAATAGAGAGAGTTACAACAGCCCTCCATTACAATCATCCAATGATCCAATTTTCATAAAAGATCATAAGTATAAAGCCATTCTTATACCAACATTACTACAACATAATGGGATTCATTACAGAAATTACAGAGAGGCATTAACATTCTTCGATAATACGAAGTGAGTATTTATTGAATAGAATATGGAATCTTTTCCATGTTGCGATAGATCGTAAATGTACAGTGATATTTTCACAAGAGAATCTTAACTCAAGTCAATAAATAACTTCCTCAACATAAATAAGAATATCTCAAATCAACAATTGGCTGCAACTTTATCCTTTAAAAGTAAGCATGTGATACAATTAGATAACCAAGACATTTCTTTACTTCATGCCAGTTACCTTCGCTCAATTTCCTGCAATGGTTAGGCAAGGTCAGTTCGATTGAACTGAGCAAGAAAAGTCCTTTATCCCATTTATCAATTTATGTCATTAAATGTTAGAATGAATAAATACTGCAATAATCTCAATCTAACATTTTAATCATATAATTCCACAAATTCATTCTTAAGTAACCTGCTTTGCAATCATTAAGAACAGCTCCTTTACCTCTTTCAGTACTACGCAAGGACAAGTTCTAGGTACTACTTCTCAAAATAAGTTAAAGCAAAACCGGATAAAAGATATTCATACCCAAGAAATGACCATCAAATAATCAATAACTCAAGTTATTAAAAATACGCTTGTATCACATAAAGTTGGATGGAGTAATCAGACTTCTATCAATCACAGTATGAATCTATGTCATCCCATTAATAAATATAAATTGCTGCAACTAATGTTAGCTTCTCCAGCAATACAAACAGTATAGTTCTTGGACACACAAAGTAATCCACGCTACGGACATGAAACTAACCAGTTTCATCAACATCAACACACCCATCAAGATAGATCCAGTTAATACTCATGACATTTTATATGTCATAGCTACAGAACATGACATATTCTACATTATCCATAACATCCTAAGGATATATATATATATATATATATATATATATATATATATATATATATATATATATATCTACCACTCAAGTTACTTATCATAGTAACATAGAGAAATCAAGGCAATATAGACTCAGTTGCCTATTTATTTCTTATTGTACCTTCTTAAACAAAACTCATCTTTTCAAATTATATTTTACCACATTCTACTGCAATAAGAATCTGAAGACACAACCATTCAAAAGCCTATTTATGCTTGTGTTTAGGGGCTAAACTCCCGAATTTATCTCAATGGTTAATACATATTACTCTTCAGTAATAAAGATATGTTTCCCTTGATTTAATCATCCTACTTGAGATTAATCCGTTACATAACTTTACATAATATTAATATTAAAATCCTCAAGTAAGGATCGATTTTAAGAATGGAGACACTCAAGTTTCCTTTCCATTATTGCACCTTATATATGGATCAACAAAACTTATCAAACATATCCATAGTGTGATCCACCAAGACCCCTTGGTTCCAAGTAAGACTTTCTAGTTCTTTCAAGGAGACATACAACAACCAACTCTTTTATTCATTATCCATCTAGGTCCCAGCTCCAATCGAGCTTCCTTAAGTAAGTGTCTGATTATAGAGGTAATATAACATCATAACAGAATTTCTTCCTGAAGAGAGAAGAATGGTTTTTCCACACTTGGTAGAAGAACAATTAGGTTCAGCCCTTCGAAAACCGATTCCCTAATTCATCTTTTGATCTCCAGTATCAGTTCAAAACTAGCTTAGATAAATTCTAAGGAAGATAGAAAATAACGAAAATCCTTATAATGGAGTGAGCCGAAGGCTCTACAACTCAGCAATTATTTATACCAACTGAAGATGCTTCAAAAATCCTAAGAAAAGGAATATTCAGGATGAAGTTGCAACCAACCCGCGGCTGTATGGTGACAGATTATGATACAAGTATCCTGCAACTCAGCCTCTGTTGCCACTCATCTACAACGAAACCAGGAATAATCCCTGCTTCTTTCCATTAACCTTTCAAAGAGCTACGTGGTTCAGCTTTTTATGCTAGAATAACGTGAAGTGTTATTAGCTCACAAAACACCTATCCAACTGAGCCATGTCTAAAAAGGTTAATACCTATATTTGGTTTGGAGAAAGAAAATGTGAGGAATAAAATTTTTTTATAGACCCAACAAGGGTAAAAGGATTATGTTGACAACCAGCAAGTTTGCAGCCCAGCTGACTCATGGCTCATTAACAGTCAACTCAATGGATAAAAAGTAGTCTATAATATATATATGCGTGAAATAGAAGTACCAACAGGTTATCCCCAAATCTACCTGAAATCATGCCCAAAACACCTTCTTTTTCTATGGTGATACGCACAGGACAGAAGTGAAAGTCATATATGCCAATATCCAGAAATGGTTCAATTGCTAATTAAACATACCCTGATTTGGGTCAGGTATAAAGGAAACCATATTCCCAATTATAATTTTTTTGCAAAACATTACATCATTTGCACAAATACCCGTTATTATTTGGGTCAACCCCAAATCAACAATGCAAACGAAAAACAGTATATACAATCGTCATTGCCGAGCATGATTCAAGCGGAATAAAAGATAAATGGATAATAATTTTCCATGGTTACAGTTATACCAATTTCCACTTCTTCTCGCATACAAACAGAGTATAACAAACAACAACCCCGAACTAATACATACCCAATTTTCTCTTAGCACAAACCAAAATTGCTAATATGTATTCATTATAACCTTTGATGATTTAAAAGGATAAAAGGGATAAAGAATGTTTCTTGCCTAGTAAAATGGCAGGCCGTATTCTTTTCTTCTGCTTCCTTCGCAGCCCCAAACCGTACACAATTCGAATCAACTAGGTCGCATTTCCAGCCTTCCTTGCTCAGTGAAACATTTTAATATAGCAACTGATTTAGAAATTGCATGGCTTTACAGTCTTCTACTCGAGAAATTCACCATGCAAGGATACCAAAACTGGAGTTTTTCCAAATTTACCAACAAAACTAAATGAAGCAGTTGCATGCAATTCACCTCATTTGGGGTTTTACGAATTTCCAAAATATTAAATGCAAATTTTAATGACATTCAATGCAGAAGTGCTACACCAGTAGCTTATCCATCTACCACCGCCCATTACCCTCCTCCAAAATTGGCGGGGTTATTCCAGTTTAAAACTTTAGTTACCTTTTCCCCGAAATTGCTAAATAATAATAACTTAATTACTCTTCATAACTTAGGTCGATTAACCTTTCAAAAACATAGGTTATTATATAGTATAAACAATAGGACCAATGCTATTGTACATGCATAACCCCTTTTTGCTATTATTTATATGTCCCATAACTCTTATAAAGATGCATATTACAAAGTGAAATCAGCTATAATAATTTCATAATCCAATGTAAGTGTCATGGCCCATGATTCACAAGCCGGAGTCCAATGACCATAGTGGTCGATCATTAGAAGGTTCGTTAGATAAATTGGAAACCACGTTCCCTTGTCCAAAACGTGTTACCTTCTAGGAATGAAACAATGAAATATACTATTTCACAGGTATCATATTATCCTTAGAAAAATTTAATTCTTCCCATTGCGATATCATGACCCAACGCCGTCGGTACGACATATTAAGTCATGTCGTCGATGGTTATTACACATATTTTGATCATAACCAATCGTACAAGATTACAACACTTCAATTCTCAGTTACCAGCAAATTATCTTGATTACAAGAATGTTCTTCGCAAATGAAATCTTAATATTTAAATACGAAATCAGGGTTTAAAGTGAACATTATTTAAAAATACCCAATTCCCATCACTTTAGTAGAGCAACATAACACTTCCTACCCTTATTAAGTGCATGGTTGGCATTATCGGCACAACTCGGTTATGAAAACATGTTGTGGCAAGTGAAGATGCACGTTAGAATCTAGAGTCACTTTGTATTAAATCCTTTGACTTAGTTTTATCATTCCATGGATAATTTCAACTCCTTTATGATCTGCGCACTAAATTTGAGGAGTGTTACAAGTGTCCCGTGAGGCCAGATCTAGGTGAGGGTCTATCGGTAGCTAGAATGAGGCCCACAACATGAGTAGAGGAGTCGGGAGAGACAGACCACGAGATCCAATGGTATGACCTGATGATATCGTTATAGACCGGCCTATGTGCCATTGACATTTTGAATCGTATATGAGAGGCGGCTTGCATGCCAAAGAGATTTTTTTTGGTTTATTATACATGATCTTCGACCTACGTGCCGATGACATTTTTGTATTGGATATCACCTACGTGCCAATGATTATGAGAGATACACGATTTTGATACCAATGTATATTGTATTGATACACACATTTTTGTATATGATGAGATATATGAGATTGAGATGGGTTTATGTTGTTATGAGAATTTTATTTTTATTGTGATATAGATGGAAACTAGGTGAGTTAGGCATGATGGGGTCAGTCATAGGCATGGATCAAGTCAAAGTTAGTTTAGGCATGGATCTCGTTGGTCGAAAATTTTTCGGTGTGGAGATCTATGGATAGACGAGACAATAGTGTACTGAGGCATAGCCCCTCTTTGAGTCAAAGAAAGCGAAACTAGTTTATTGCTATTCTACCTTCTGGGGTTGGGATCTCATCCCAAGAGAGGTATTTCCAACTGTGAAAAGAAGGGAAAGAAATGAGGTGGGGAGATAGAAAAGATCTGAAGGGAGAAAAGAAATGAATTCCAAAGTAGAAAGGTTAGAGGGTCTATGTTTTGGGCTGGTAGTAAACAGAGCCAAACCTACTTGCATAGACAAATCAAAGCAATACTGATGAATAAATGACAAAAAAGTAGAGATAGATTCAACAGAATAAATGCATAAATTTGACATAAGAAAGATTAAATGCTCATAACACACATATTCAACACAAAGTCTTAATATTTTCTTCTATTACAAAAAGCTCAAAGTCTTTTCTTCTTACTTCTATTTTTCATCTAAAAAGTATCCACACCCTTGGCATACGACAAGTATCCAAGTATATATAGAAGAAAGAGAAGAGAGAGAGCAAAAGGCAACCGACAACTAATTACAAAATATCTACAAAATATCTAAAAGTCAATCTTGACTTTGGACAACTTGGTGGATGACAACATCCCATGAACCAATATGGATGAGGTCATCATTTGTACCAACATACTCTTAGATATTAACAAAAAGGAAGCCAAGAGGAAAAAATATATTCATCATCGTCTCACGGCTAGAAGGGGGTATCTTGCTTCTGCTGTTGTTCGAGAGAGGTGATGTGGAACTGAGTTTGATATTCCATGAATTTACTGATCATTGGCTGAAGTTGATCCTGGGCAGGACCCTTCGTATGATTGCGATGACCTCACAAGTTTCCTCGCTCATCTCTGAGTTTTTCAGGGAGTTTGAAATATTCATTTCCTACCTCCATCAGGAACCCCACAAAATCACGGCAAGCCAAAAGGTTGTTGATGCATTCAGTGTCGAAAGTGGCTTCTGGCCCTAACCTCATGCGAGACAATCTCCTTGAAGTTCCAAATAGTTTCATCTACCTTCCTCAAGGTGAAAGAAGGAGTAAGCAGGCCTGGAGACATTCTCAGAACAATTTTCTCCATTTGATGCATTGCATCTAGGGCTTCCTCCTTGACTTTGTCAATCTTTTCTAGGACAAACTCCATCTGATCGACCCGGTAATCCAACATAGCAAGGATCTTGCTGGGTACCCTGGGGTGATTGAAAATGCCAAATTTCACTAGATCGTCGACTGAGCAGTTGAGAATTTTCTAGAATGTTTCGTGTTGCAACCTTGCATGGTCCAACTCTTCGGAGATAGGTCCTGCGATCACCTGGAGATCTTTGTTCACCCGACTGATATTCTGATATAATTCAGTGAACTTGACTATTACCTCCTCGTTGTCTTTGAGGATTTGATCTCTATGTGGAAAATTCCATACCTTGTTCGCCAATTTTGGCGTACTCATTTATCTTATCCTGGCTTAGGACCCTAGGAGTTTCAGTGGCAGTTGTAGGAGGTGCACTGCCCATTTTCTGCAGGGTGTGGAGAAGATGTTTGTTTTGTTCTTTTAGTAACCTCTTCTCCTCCTTTGATTCTTGAAGTTTCTTGCAAAGGGAATCCACTTTGAGATAGGGCCTCTCCTTGAAGAATTTAAGAAGACGTTCCCATTGTGACTTGGGTCTTTGTATAATCTGTCGAGAGACAGATCCCTTTACCCTTTCAAGGATCGGAATATGCAATCTCCATTACTCTTTCCCGATGCACTCTAAGAGAAGCGGGTTATAGGCTTTTGATTCTTATCCCCCTTTCTAGGATGACAAAGAAGTCCATCGGTGCGATAGGGACTTTCCTCTTTCTTTGGCTCATATCTTTGGGATATCTATCTTTGGACTTAAGGGAACAGGACTAGGGGTATAAGAGGGAGCAGCTGCAGTGGATGAGGGGAAATGGGTAGAGACACTTGGTGGTGGCATCGAGAGGGAGGCCGAGAAAGTGCTCATGGGAGGAAGGGATATTGCGGGGAGGTACGCGAGAATGGAAGGGAGCTGAGAGATGAGAGAAGAAATGGTGGGGGACAGCTCCATGAGAGAAGAGAAGATGGATGACGAGGAAGGGGGAACAATAGAAGATGGGGGAGAGGAAACGACCAAAGGAATGGTCGCTTAGGTCATGCGAGGAGGGGAAGGAGGAGAGGGAGAAGGGATAGAAGGGACCTCAGCAGTTGTAGTAGCGGTGACACCCTGGGTGGATGTGCCTGTTGGAACACCTTCCGCCGCTTCTTTCTCTAGGGATACCAGACTTACAATCTGTTCTTGTGCAGCGGAAGGAGGGCTTTCAGGAGCTCCTTCTTGAGCAGAGTTTGATTCGCCCTCTTTATCCTTGCCTTTGATCTTTGACATATGCTTAGGCCTGACAGGTGCGTTGCCCAATGGGGATGTAGTGAAATCTACCCGAGGTAGATAAGGCCATTCATTCTGCACCAGTGTTCTGTCCTCCGCAATGTCTCCTTGACCCTTTCTTCAATGGTCTAGGGCACTTTTGTCCTATCAATTACGGAAAATGGCCAGTTGTCCCCATCTGTGTCCAAATACACCTGATCAACTTCTTGATCGGTAGTTTGATAACCCTTTGGAACAATGGCCACACCGTATTGAATAATCTCTGCCAAGGCCAAGTGGGAGTGGTCCTTCCTTTTAAGTTCGACCTCATGATACAGGTCGATATAGATGTCCTCGATCTGTGGAATGTGGATTGGATCAAGTTTTTCCTTGGGAAGGCAATTCCTTGGATCAAAAGTGGGCCTCGCCAGAAGTTGTGCTTTAGATTGAGCAGTTCTAGCTCTGCAAACATTTCCGGGCTTTGTGGTGAGAAACGCAGGTGTATCTACCCACTGTAAGGGGGAAAGGAGTTCCACCCTTCTTTCTCTTCAAACATTTCTCATGGTAGGTTATGAGCTGTCTGGACAGCTCCAACAGGATCAACTTGGGGCCAGCATATCTTGGCAATTTGGTGGGCTCCCCCAAGAAGTTGGCCGCTCTGAGATAGGTGAAGGTGGGGAACTGGGTAAATAGTGCTCCCCACTTCTCCGTCACTGTGACTATGCTCTTGGTCGTCGACCATGAGTCATATTTGGCCTCAAAAGGTAGACGATGCCATAGAAGAAAGCATCGTTGATCTTAGTAAACTGCGGGATGTTGTTCTCCAGTTTTAGCTCAGGTAGTACTCATATATTTTTACTTGGGGCCAAACCCCGCATCGGCTCAGTGCTAGATAATCCCTCTCCGAGGCCGCAACATAGACTACGTAGGAGTTCATGTAGAACCTCCCCATTGTGGTGAGTTGTTGGAGCTGCTTGGATATGGTGCTGCTTATGATCTCTCGCCCACTTAAAGCATTGATCTGGCACATTCTTGTTCATAGTTTCAAGGTACCTAAGCATCCATTTGTGAAAGTAATGGGCATCAGAAAGCCCAAAAACTCTACTTAGGAATGTGATGGTGTCGCTTAATTCCTTGGAGAAGTCACTGAGGTGAATAACCTATGGCCATTTGGTTATTACCTTCTTATTTTTCAAGTATACTTCGTTCATCAGTTGCATGCACTTGTCTTCATTATCCTCCCATGCCTTGTGCAAGACTCTTGGCTTACAACCACAAAGTGTCGATGGTGAGGATGCCAGCATGATTTAAAAGTCTTTGGGTAGTGAGGTTGATTATGACCTCGCCCTTTTCATTTTGACACACCTTGTGTCTTTGTTGTAACAACGGGCCACCACCATCATAAATTCATTGTTTACTACACTGATGGGGATCCCTAGCAAAATGCAGTCCCAAGACCCACCAGCTTGTCCATCCAAGGACTTCCTGTGACTCTCCTGGTTCCTTGGCCCAGAAATCCTCCATGTCGATGTGACCGAGTTCGAGTCTCTTATGTCCAGGTCACATTCACCCAGGACTCGGGAATTCGACCCTCCGGTATTTATACTTCATCTCTTCTTATAAGCTTAGCCTTACCCTTTGACTTGGTTGGATTTTTGCTTGATGTAGACATATATGGATACGAGTTCGATTGCTTTGATCCGTAAGAAGGAGAAGAGAACTCAAATGCCAAAGAGCCATATTAGTCGCCGATCTTCCATTAAAGCACTACAGAATGAGGAGTTAGCAATTTTAAGGCCTCGGGGCACATGACACAGGACACCGCAGAATTTGTAGAGTTAATAGAATGGTACACGAATCAAATTGTTACAAGGAACAAATCAGCGCCAAAGGACACAGGGTACAAGGATTTTGCATATGACATTATTGTTATTGTAAGCAGGGATGTGCCTGCCTGTTTATGCAGTTTTATATTTGGGCGCAATTAATCTTGGTGTTGCATGGGGGCAGGGTGCGCCAATGGCGCATGTAACTTGTGTGTAACACGAGACTTTGGTGCACCGAAGGGCACAAGAATAATGTGTGTGACACCAAAATTGTGTGTGCAAAGGGGGAATTTGGCATGACGTAGGGAAAGCTTGCATGACACTTTGTTGTTGTAAACAGGAATCTTATTTGGCGCCAAAGATGCTTAGTTTTTTGTATTGCGCAAGAATAATGTGTGTTCTGTAACGAACGAGTGCACCTTAGGCATGGACCGAGTTTTGTGCAGTAGGAGTGGCGATTGCGCCAAGGGGGAAACACAGCCCGGAAACAATTTTTAGGTTTCTCGACACTTCTGTTCGTGATTTACAGGTTTTCTTTGACATATTTTGATAGTGGGAGGAACACAACAAAGAGGTTTGGATTTGTTTTCGAGGCAGAGCCCTCTTGGCTAGCAGATCTAGAAAGAGGATGGAAGCAGCTTGGGAAGAGAGATTTGCAAGAACGGTAGGGGGTTTAAGCCTCAGATACAATGCATTCAACCTCACAAACAACCAACAATAGAAAACACAAGAGGGATGAGGACCACTTACCCAGAAATATATAGAAAGTGAGAGATGAAGCGAGGTCCATGAATGTGATATGAGGAGGACGGGCGTGCTGACAGGTGTAGAGGAATAAATTTTATCACGTGTTTTCAATTGTGAAAGTGATAGGGTGGGTGTGCCTATATATAGGCAAAGGTGCAATAAATGTGCCAACCACTTTTTCAAGAGGTGCACCAAAACATGTGTCAACACGTAAAACTTTGCGCCCTTTGGCGTGGATAAACACGTGTCAACATGGAAATATTTGCGCCATTGGCACAAATTTACGATCGTCAACACTTCATTTTGAGCGCCTTGCGCGCACGAAAACATGGCGCAAAAATTTAGTTGTTAACATGAAGGCGCGAGCAAGAAAGGCGCATCACGGGAAGGTGCATCAATTAATGTGTCAACACATAAAGGGTGCACTAAAGGAAATGAAGGGGGCACAAATTTAGTCTATGTTACATGAGATAAAAGGTACGCCTAGCTAAAAAGGGACCAAAATGACTAAGTTCAAAGAACTAGATTTCTGGAAAGGGATTTTATAACATTACGAGCAGAGGGGTCCCCTGACGAGGGACCAGGACAAAATTTTGGTATGGTTACTTGTAAAATTTCCTTGTCAATCTTACAGGACAACATGATCGATTCAAAGTTATAGGCATGGTGGAGTCGGGTTGGTCTAGGCATGAATGTTCCTTTCGATGTTTTGGTAATAAATGTTGATTTAAATGCATGTAATGGTGTAAAATGTTCAAATATTGGTTATGTATGAAAATGTGGAATGATGTAAATGGTAAAGGTTATGTGATGCATGGTAAGTATATATAGTTTAAAGGATGTGGACATGGTTTGAATTGTTAGTTTTTGATATAAAGGGGAAATTAGGGTAAAATGGGGAAAATTGGTGAGGGTAAAGAGTGGCTGAACTAACCTTCTAGGGCCCCATGCCTTGGAAGTGCTGCCTACATAGTCTGGTGAAAAGGGACCTCAGGTTGATGTAGTTCTCCCATAAGCTAGGGAAGAATATAAGGAGGTAGAAGAATGGGTCATTAGGTGATAGGTAGGTTTGATTCTAGGTCATAGGTATGCTTAGGTTAAGGTTATTTAGGTTCTGGTGAATTAAGGGAAAATACGTATGAAAGAGGAAAAATTCCCAAAAGACAAGTCTCGAGGGTGTAGTCCTATATAAGATAATCAAAAGGTAATGAAGAAGTGAAAAGATAAGAGGAGGCAAGAAAGCCACCTGATTAGCAAGGATTAGAATGGGTTGACCATACCCTAGGAAGGCTGGTGAATGTAAGATCCTAAAGACATTGCATGATGGATTTGTTCTAAAGGTGAATAATAGTCACATGATCACCAAATGTCACCTATTTTGGCGGGTCCTTGAGGTAGTATGAAAGGAAGAAACAAAGAGGAAGGAGGTGAAGGTGATTAGGTCATATAGTAGGAAGTAGCATGCCTTTTGGCAAGAGATCCAAGATCACAATAGGTGAGTCCATGATGAAAAAGTTTTCTTTTTCTTTTTCTCTTTGAATTTTTATTTGGGATAGACTGATCGATGCGGGAAGTCTATATGGGATGAATATATGTCTCCTTGAGGTCTTCGCAAAGCTGATCGATGCGGGAAGCTTCTGAATATTTTTATTTTGAGAGAATAGTCCTCTTTGTAGGATGGACCATAGATAGTGTTGTGAGATGTTTATAGCTGTCCTTCGAGGGAACAGTCTATTTATAGCGGTAATTTAGAATGAAAGATGTCCTTTTGAGGGAGTCATATTTGTATTGGAAGTTTGACTCAAGGAGTTGATCCTTTATATATATATATTTTGTAGAAATTATTTTGGGCTTTTAAGTCATGGACAAGACTATAATGAAACATTTGGTTCTTGTTTAGAAGGCAAGGGTGAATGACCATGGGATCTCATCTGAAAGAAGATGAAAAGTATCCATGAGAATCATGCCATGTGTAGAGCTGTGGTACACATATTTAAGGTAAGGCAAAAACAAGTGGTGGATAAGCACATGATTCTTGTTTAATCATTGGAGATGAAGTGCAGAAAAGAGAAGGGTAAATGGCGCTCAAGGGACGAGCATGAAATAGATAAATAGTGATGTAGGACTAGAAGTCAACAGTAGAATGGTCGAAGATGCAAGGCATTGAGGGGATCAGGTTTGGGCTTACCGTCAAGTGAAGACAAGTGATAAGCACCTGATCCATAGTTATGGGTCACGATGTATGGTCCAAGCCAATTAGGAGCAAACTTACCCCATTTTCTTTTCTCTACTTTGGTTACGTGTTGATTTTCCTTGAGGACAAGATCACCGACCTTGAAGGTTCGTTCATGGACACATTTGTCATAGGCATGCTTGATACATTTTTGATAGACTTGGAGATGGTCGAGAGCATTAAGATGATGTTCGTCCAATAACTCAAGTTGTGATAAACGGTCTTGGCGAAAGTCATCGTCATTGAGCATGTCTTGAAGGGAAATACAAAGAGATGGGATCTGGACTTCGAGAGGCAAAACCCCCTCTGTACCGTAGACTAGAGAAAAGGGAGTGGCAACAATGGAAGTGGAAATACTAGTACGGTATGCCCATAGGGAAAAGGAATGTGCATGTGCCAATCCTTCCCAGTATCATTAACCACTTTCATGAGAATTTTGTTCAAGGTTTTATTGGTGGATTCATCTTGGTCGTTGGTTTGTGGGTAATATGGTGAAGAGAAAATTAGCTGAATATCGAAGGTGTCATGCAAAGTTTCTATAAAGTTTTGTTTTTGAATTGTTTTCCGTTATCAGTGATGAGGTGATGTGGAACACCAAAGCGATAAATACCGTGATGATTGATGAACTCACATATTTTCTTAGCTTTTGTGGAGATGAGGGTATAGATTCAACCCATTTGGTTTAGTATTCGGGATTGCGATGATGATCCATTGATGTCTCCGGGAAGAGTGTGGATTGATCTCTCCAACAAGATCCATACCCCATTGAGAGAAGGGCCAAAGGTCACGAGTGACTGTACGACATGAATAGGTGTGTGATGAAGATTGGCATGTTGTTGGTATTTTACACAACGCTTAACGTAGTCACAAAAATCATGGTTAAGGGTTGGGACATTAATAGCCTAAGTGAAGAATGTGTTTAATAATAGCAAGGCCACCTTTGAAGTGACCTCCACATATACCATCATGAACTTCTTTAATGGTATAGGGATTTCAAAACTTGTAAATCATCGTAAGAGAATACCGTCAAAGCTACGCTTATAGAGGAGGCCACCCATGATGACATAACGAGAGGCCCTTTTGAGAAAGGCACATTGTCCATTACATGTGAGGTCAGGAGGTAAGATAGAAAGGGAAAGGTAGTCTCATGAGCTACTTATACCAAAGGTCTTGTGTGTTTAGTGAGGCGGTTTAGATGAGGTTAACACTATAAGGTGCATAAGAAGGTCTCTATAGGTGTTTCACGGTGACAAAGATGTATGAATCCGCAGGTGAAGTAGGTATCTGGGAAGTGAGGTAGGCCATGGTATCCACAAATTTATTGGTGGATCACAGAATAGTTTGGAGTTTATAGTAGTCAAAGGTAGTCAAAAGGATTCCCACGTAATGTTTATACTCTTGAAGCATTTCATTACGACACTTATATACACCATTGACTTGGTTCACTACCAGTTGAGAATCACCAAATATATTAATGGACTTAACATCTAAGGCATAAGCTGTGAGGAGACCCAATACGATCACTTCGTATTTGGCGATATTGTTAGTGCACTTGAAGTCAAGTTTGAATGATAAAGGCATGGATTCACCATCAAAAGGAATGAGGATAACACATGCACCACCCCCACGCTGACATTTGGAACCATCGAAGAATAAGGTCATCTGGTAAGGGTCATCATCCAAAGAGAGAGTAGCAATGAATTCATTAGGGAAATCAAAGTTCGAATATTGATTCCCAAAAAGAGGCACATCAGCGAGTTGGTCGGAAATGGCACGGCCCTTGATATATTTCGATGAATTAATTCGAGGTGTATCACGTAAAGAAGCACGAGCCAATGTGCAACACATTGATTTTGATAAGGTTTGGCATACATGAAGTGTAAGGGGTTAGTGTTGGTCACAACGTAGGTTTTGTGGTTGAGTAGGTAATGGTGAAGTTTGGTGGAAACAAAAACTAAGGCTAAGCAATGTTTTTCAGGATGGGTGTATTAGGTCTCATAGTCCAGAAGAGTATGGCTTATGTAATAAACTGCTTGTTCCCTATGTTTTTCATCATGATAAGCGAGTATGGCCTTTAAGGAGTGATTGGTAGAGCGATGTATAGGTAGAAGGGTTGGTTGTCTTTAGGTGGAATAAGTATGGGTGGTTGGAGAAGGTATTTTTTAAGGCCTCAAGGGCTTTATGGCATTCATCATCCCATTTTAAGGAGACATCCTTTTTAAGGAGGTGATGAAATGGTTGGCAATAGTTGGATAGTTGGGAAATAAATTGGTGGATAGATTGTAACTTACCTTGCAAACTACAAAGTTGGTGAAGGTTAGTGGGTGGAGGCATTTCGAGAATGGCCTTGACTTTAGCAGGGTCAACCTCTATACCATGTAAGGAAACAATAAATCCTAGGAGCTTTCTTGAGAGAATCGCGAAGACACATTTCTTGGGTTGAAGGAAAACACAATACTTGATAAGGTGATCAAAGATGGTTTTCAAGACTGTAAGATGTTCAGATTGATGTTTGGATTTTGCGAGGAGATCTACGTAATCTTCCAATATATGGTGCATAATGTCATGGAAAATGTAATTCATAGCCCGCTGATATGTGGCACCGACGTTTTAAGGCCAAAAGACATGACTCAATAGGAGAAGGTCCCCGAGGGGTGATGAATGTAGTTTTGTGTTGATATTCTAGGGCAAGCAAGATTTGGTTATAACCCGAGAAGCCAGTCATAAGTGATAGCATCTCATGGCCAGTGGTAAGATCAAATAGCTGATCAATACCAAGAAGAGGAAAGTCATCTTTTGGGCAAGGTAAGTTAAGGTCACAAAAGTCTATGTGAATGTGAAGTTCCTGCCGCCTCATTGATAGGGACAATGTTAGAAATCCATTGGGGATAATCAATAGGTAGGATGAAAGAAACAGAAAGAAGGTGTTGAAGTTCTTCTTTGACCAGAAGAGCAATGCGAGGGTGCATTTTCCTCAACTTTTGTTTTATGGGTTTGGCATCGGGAATGGTTACGATATTATGCACCACTATGGTGGGATCAATATTAGGCATATCAAAGCATAGGACCAAGTGAAAGCATGGTTGTGATTTTTAAGAAAAGAAGTGATGGCTTCTTATTCAACAACATCTAGAGATTGGCCAATCTTTAGAATGTGGGGTCATCTTGAGTGTGGATGTTGACTTCGATAGTTGACTCATTTAACATTGTTTACATCTCAGAAGGTAACGACCGGTGAATGTAATAATCTTTTGCACCAAGGTAGGTGAGTATAGACTCATCATCCTAACATTAAATGAAATTAATAGAAGGGGTATCGTCCTTGACCATGTCAGGATACAGGAAAGGAAGAGAAGAGGGAGCCTCACCATCGCGTTGATAAGTCAGAGGTCCTAAGGAAATGGTGTTTATGAAAAAGAATTTTTTTAGGAGGGATAGATTCGGGATCCATCGACTCCGTTGGTGAAGGTGGTGAAGGTGGTGGAGAAGGTGAAGAAGGTGGAGAGGGATCTACATCCTCAATGAGTTCAATGTGGGCCTTCTTGGTAGGTAGTTTGGTAAAACCGATTCCACTACGATCATTATGCTTGTGGGTGGTACATGAAATAACAGTGTGACGACCTTGCTCATAGAATCCAAAGCCAAAACCCTTCCATGCACATCGATGTAGGAAAGTGTGAGCAAAGCGGTGGTTGGTGAGCAACTGAAGGTCAGCCGAAAAGGGTTGGGTTTGTGATTGTGGCTTGGGTGTGTAAGTGGAAGTATCAAGTCCCGCATAGGTGAGATTGGTATGAAGATGGGGAGGACCATAAAGAAGATGCTCACCTATGCAGTGATCATAGTGAGGATGTTGGTGAAGGTTTCCATACTCTTGTGGAGTAAGGAATGTATTTACATTGTACAAGCAATACTCCCCCATAGTGAGACATTGAAACACACCTTCCAAGGAATCGAGTGGTTGATATGTTGGTAGTTAGAATGGATGAAATATTAGAAGTCATATTGGAAGAGGTATTGGTTGGTTGAGAAGTAGATGGGTGACTAGTGGATGCTACGGTGGCAAGGGGGAATAGAAGAGTTAGGTGCGGGTGAGGTTGTAGTGGCACCTTTGGTGGATGGGGTTGTGGGTGAAGAAGAAGTGGGCAGGGAGGTAGATGCCTTAATAGGTATAAGAATGTCGTTAGGTCGGTAAAGCATGTTACAGGTTTTGAAAGGTGATGGATCGGTTGGAATGGTATAGGTACGTCCTTCATGTTCAAACTTTACACAATGGTGCAAAGTAGAAGGAACACAGCCCATGACACGAATCTAGGGTCTGCCAAGCAATAGGTTATATTGAAACTCCCCTTCCAAGACATAAAATAACTCTGGAATAGTGCGGGGCCTACACGAATGTGGAGGATGAAATGATAGCGTCATTAAATGAATGCAACATGACGAGATGTTTATGCATGTAATTTTCGAGTATGCACATTTGGTCGAATGCATGGGAGGAGATGATGTTAATGCTAGCGCCCCATTGATCATAACATATTGTATGTGTATATTATTGATATGGATGGAGATGAAAAGAGTAGGATCTGGGTCATTGGTTTGGTGTGGTGCAATCTCTTCATCTGAGAAACTGAGGGCGACAACCTGGTGAGTAGGTGGAGGTGTAGAGGTAGGTGGCAATTTGGTGAGAGAGGTGACATGATGAGGTGTGATAATGGAGGCTACGGGTGTGGGATCATTGGGTAAAACCTCAATAGATTGAAGGACCTCCATGAGGGCTTAACGATGTGACTCCGAGGTTTGGATGAGATCATATAGGGACATTTTGAGGGAGGATTGGTGTAATTGTTTGAGCATCATGCGGTGTGTAACCCCATCGGAAATAGGATATGCGGGACCACAAATAGTGACTTTAGGTGTGGGTGTAATTGGTATGTTGGGTACGGGGTTAGTTGGTGGGTCGGTTGCCTTGTCTTTTCCTTTGTCTTTCTAAGCGCGGGTGGCAATGTGGACCATGTTGATTTGAGGTGAAGAGGTAGATGGAGAAGGTTTTCCATGAAAGGTATAAAGGACAAAAACCAAGAGGTGGGTAAGAGCCTTCACGAGATGAGTTGGGCACACTGAAATTTAGGAGGGGGTTTGGCTATTTATTTGATATGGACCATGTTGATTTCAAATTTTGGGGTGGATAAAAAGGTTGTGGGGGTGAAGATGGGGGTTGTGGTATAGGTGTGGGAAGAAGATGTGGGGAAACTGGTGGAGGTGAAATAGGTTCATCGTAAACAAAATTTGGGTCAGAAGGACATAATTGGATGAAGGCTGCTTTAAA
The DNA here is from genome assembly GCA_018340775.1 of Taxus wallichiana var. yunnanensis. Lineage (NCBI taxonomy): Eukaryota > Viridiplantae > Streptophyta > Pinopsida > Cupressales > Taxaceae > Taxus > Taxus wallichiana. The sequence continues at coordinate 186,978,648 of CM031235.1, forward strand.
CCCTTACAGTTCTTGACATCATGTCCTGGTACACGATGGTAAGCACAAATTTTAGTATCGTTAAACCCTTTTGGTTTAGGTTTGAGAGGGTCATAAGGTCTAAGAGGTGGTAGTGTGATAGCAGAGATTTCCAGGAGGTTAGCAAGGATAGTGGCGTATGATCCTACCAGTGGATCACAATGTGAAGTAAATGTGGGCTTAAGTGGAAGAATGGGTAGTTGGGGTGTGAGAGGTGCTATGATCGGTTGGTTTGAAGAGGGAAGGTTGAATGGATGACTTCGGGATGGCACGGTCTTAGGTTTGGGTTGCACTTTCTTAGGTAAAGGTGCGGTGGTGGAAGCAACAATAGAAGGAGCAGTAGGTTTAACCACTTCTTTGGATACTAATGGGTTTTTCAATTTTTGTTATCTTTTCTTAGGTAGAGGTGCGAGATGGAACATGTGATGTGGATGGAAAAGAACATGGTGGGAGAGGACGAGTGACCCATGGGGATAAGCCGAGGCATAATGGTAGGTGTTAGTCGAGGTTGGGAAGGAGGTAGTGAGGGTAAGGGGAGGAAAATGTCATGGGTAGTGAAGGAGGTATGGAAGGTAATGGTGGTATAGGAGGTAAAGAGGTTATAGGTGGTGATGAGAGACATGAGGTTCACTTAGGCATAGCTGCGTGCTATGGTAAAGGAGTTGGGAGAGTTTTGGGTTTACTATGTTGGAGGGTAGTTGTTTGGTTAGGGTTGAGGGGTGAGGTCCTAGGATGGACAATAGAGGTGAAGGTGACAAAGGTGTGATAGGTGAGGGCGGTGTACGTGGCCTAGAAGAATGGGTTTTTTGTTTAGGTTTGGGGATTGGTTCAGTGGGTATTTGGGAAGATGTGGCCAACTCTAGCTTGGCAGGAGGATGTGCAGGGTTTGATGTCGGTGTGACCCCTAGGGTGCTAGCGGGTTTAGATATAATAGATGATGTTGGAACACGTTGGCTAGCAAGTAGAGGATCGGGTGTAGATGAGGATAATGCAAAAGATGTATCAAGAGTTATGTTCATGTGTGGTTTGGGTGGGTGAAAGACCTTCAGGTAGATGGTAGAATTATCGCAAGGGATGAGCGCATTTGGGTCGATATTGGGAGCAAAAGGCGCCCCCAAAGTGATGCCCTATCAACATAATCCAAGTGATCGACAAGATGTGAAAATGGTACTGCTATAGATGAGGTAGATGTGGATCAAGTGGCAATTCCTATGAAGTGTGTCCGAGATATAGGGAAATTTCTAGCTTTGGCCTCTATGGGTAAGAGTGTAGACATCAAAATCAGGTCACGCTCCCCTTAGCCCCTTGTTAATTAATCGACTCAAATACATTCATCTAACCATGGCCCTCTTTCACCCCACACTATATTAATTTAATTACTTTAATTAAATTAATCATTTTCCTCATTATAATTATTATTTAATTACCCTAATTAACTAAATACCTACCCCTCCACCTCATCTAGCCACCTCACCTAGACACCTCACCCTAAACCTATTATTAGCAAGTTTCCATAACTAACTAAAACCTAACTAACAAACCCAAATTAAAGACCTAAACCTCATTATCGTGAGACACAATGGTCACTCCTGCTCTTATCCAAATGAATAGTGAGATCTGGCCGTTAGAGCCACGATCTCCTATTTTTAGCATGCCTAGGGAATCCCACCTTAACCAATGCCGGTCACCCTTGACCGATGCTGGTCAGCCCGTAACCACCATCGGTTACCATTAATTCCTATTTCTTACCTCATTCTCGAGGTTGGCACATTCGAGCGAACATTCTCTCACATGCAAGAAAACAAAAATGACATCTTCCTTCACACATAGGCAACCAACATCCATCCAGAGGCCATCCAACACACATTCTAGTTGAGATTTGAGCAGAACCAAGCAAGAAGGATCCCAAAGCAGTCCATGCAAGACCTCTACAACACTTGGTGATTCCTCCACACCACTCAGCTTCATACCAGCACCTCTAATCCTCCTACACATCCACATGCATCAGTCTCAAGGTAAGTAGAAAGTCTTTACTCTTCTATTTACTTTCCTTTTTGACTTGTATCTCCTTATCTTTGTATTCTCATTCCTTTTTCCATACATGCAATTTGGTTATATAAACCTCCCATGGACCACGCTTCATATTTACACTCCCACATCCCTATAAATCCTACCAAAGCCCTGTCAAAACCTCTCGTAAAGTCACCCTAACCAGCCCTATCCTTTTTGCAATCACAAAGGAAACCCGTAACCACTTCGTAGGATTCCCGATATTCTACAAAGAACCAACATCGGTTAGACCGTAAGTAAAGGTGTCGGTTACCTTGCGGTGCTCGAGACCTTAGAACAATCCTTCTTCAACTCACCCAATACCCACCTCACCTCCACCAAAACCCCGTGAAACCTACCCCCGACTTGCTAGACCTTCTAGACCGACCGAGAACCTCATTCGGTCCCCTAATAAACTGAAAAAATCACTCTCGGACCTTGGTTTTGACTTTGTGTCAAACTATCGGTGACCGGCATCGGTCACCCCTAACCGACACCGGTTAGCCTAAGGTGACATTAGTCTCGTATTTCCTACGGACCCAAAATAGAACTACCAAACACCTTGCCTATTGACCCAGATTACTTAATCATACCCAAACCAAGATTTTGCACTGTGACAACACCTTACATCTCTGGATCGATCTTAGCTTAGCCTATTACTTTTAGATTCGTTTATTGTATTTAAGTGAGATACCTAAATTAGTTAATTACAATAGAACTTTATTTATTGTTTTACATTGATTTGTTTTAAACGGTGGGTGAATACCAACTATGAAGTATCACACTTCCTTGAACCAAAGACACATGCTAGGCGGTCCTTTGGCATATATTGTTTAAATCCCATTTTGTGGTCTTGTTTTGTCTTACAGGTAGTTCCTCCCAGCCAAAAGGAAGCTCTCACAGTTATCTCTGGATTGAGGAGTCAGTACGTGCACAAAAACCTTCAACCGTATATATGTATTGCTTCTTACGCCCATTACCTTATTTGTTTCGTCAATACTTCTCAGAAAAAATAAGAAATTAGGTGAAACATTTTGGCAAGCCTGGTGGGACCCATTCGGGGTTCCTTGCATCTTTATTCATTCTTAGGAAAATTTTTGTTGTGTGTTTGTTTCCCTTCTAATAACATTCACATTAAAATTTTCTCCTTGGTAACATTATCCTCTTTCTACTTGCTCTGAAAGACACATTTCTTTTGGTGTACTTAAAAAAACCTTCTTCTTCTTGTTTTCTGCATTTTAGTGAAAGAGCATCCCTCTTCTTGTTCATATCTTGTCATCGAATATCACACTTTTGATTTGGGCTTAAAACTAATTACATTGCATTTAGTGAACATTAATTGAGGGCAACCTATACGCTGGAAGTCATGCCCAGCTGATGGTTGACAAACGAACCATAGAAATCACATCTCTCTTCTTCTGAGTCATATCCAAACTGCACAAAGAATCTAATTTACACATATTTCTGAAACAAATTCCTTCCTGGGAAAGCCTGACAACAATCGCACTAATCTTGAGGATTGTTAGGTACTCCCCAGCTCATTGCTTCTGTCGAGTACACCATCAGAAGATGGCCCGCCCGCCATAAGATTCCTGAAACCTCACCCTTTAGAATTCTTTCTTTGTAGGAAGCCTTCCTCACCAAACAAATTCTATTGTTCTGTTCATGTGATCGATCGACAAAAATAGCATAAGCTGAACAAACATAATAGAATAGGCACTCTTAGGAATGTTATTTCTTAGTGTTCTATTTGATTTACGTTTTGAGGTGTGAGCTGTTCGTTCTTCATTTTCATTTTTCCTTACACACTCCAAATCATAGTCGGTGTATTCTAACTTTTTGAGTGTGCTTGGACCATAACTACATCATTCTAAGACTTCGGGTTTGATTCCACATCAACTTTCAAATCACAACCTTGTTTCTACATCTTTGTTTTAATTTCACAGTAACCAACCATTGTTATTCTTAACCATAATTGGTTACCCTCTAACCGGCATTGGTTTAACCCAACCGATGTCACCTACCATATTTTGGATACTGTCCAAATGACACCTATTTCATTTTCGGGCTGTTAAAAGCTCTTTTCAACTTTCATATCTTCATTATTTTGATCACATTCACCTTACATACCATCCTATTTGAAATTGTCATCTGTGACCATCATTTAAGCAATTGTTAGTTTTTGATACAAGATGTCGCCATTAGTTTTACCTAACCGACATGGGTTCACCCTAACCAAGCATCGGTCAACTGTGTTGGTTCTGACACTCACCTTTTGACTGATTCACTCTTGCCGATTGTTTTCTAGCTTCTGTTGTGTTGTGTCATATAGATAGAATACGATCTTGCCGAGATCGGTTCCTATCCACATGGTGTTGACTCGTAGTCAGGAAAGTGCCCTCATATTTCATACTAGCCATCTACCACTCCCACCTAGCCCTTCACCACCTTCCATTTCATCACCCATGGATCCCAATCAACCTATCACCATTCCCACAGGTGACATGGAATTTACACGACTCCTAGATAAAAACTCGCTACCTTGAACTTCTACCTCACCCATTCCTCCACTCGGGATGCCGTAGGTCAATTGATATATGGCATGCCCGTATCCCTACCTATGGCCCTTATGGCCGCTTCCGCGTCGTCTCCACCTACTTCCACAATACCCTAACCTGTTTTATCCCCCGTCGTGTTACAACTAGGCCCCATGCCAAATTTGACCACCACATCCACCACCTCTGCTTTCACCCATAGTCTCCACCATACCTTCATCCACTACCCAATACATAGCTTCATCTGCACATGTTATCTCATACATACTAGTCGCAACATAGCCACCCTTGGTGTCGGTGACCACTACCCCATTTCAAAACGTTTTCCTTTCTATTCCTCAATCTCTACCTCCCATCTCTACCGAGTCACTACAACCATTCCACCTTCGTATACCTACTACCAACCACCTCCTGCTTCATCGGCGGTTCACCTGTATCTACCCCTGTTCCGTCCCTCAATTCTCGCCTCCTTATTCGGCACCACCATACACTTGGATGTCGCATTCTTCATATTTTCAACAAAAACCTCCCCTCACTATGGGAGGTATCCAATCTTCACAACCTAACAATGACTTTATCAAGTTAATGATGGACAAGATGCAGACATTAGAAGCATCTATTTCCAGCTCACGTAATTCTCTCACCTATGACGAGATTTGTAATGAGCCCATTCACCCATCCATTCCCATTCGTCCATATCCCGTACATTGGGAGATGCCTAAATTTAACCACTTTAATAGTAAGGAGGACCCACAACAACATTTGTGGTCTTTCAAACATGGGTGCTACCTTATTGCCCATGATGCTTTACTTTTGTGAACCTTTCCCATGTCCCTAACCGGTCCTGCATTGGATTGGTATAGTGGATTACCTAGACATTCCATCTTCTCATTCAATCAAATAGCCCAAGCCTTCTTAGATCATTTCTCGATTAATGTTATCAAGAAGGTTACCATGACTGATCTCTACTCTACGCATCAATATGATGACGACTCTATCATGATTTTGTCACTTGTTGGCGTAGCTCCGATCAACCAACTCACTTTCCAATTACTATGCAAACCAAACTTATAGAGCTCTTCACATGAGATTTTTCTAGACACATTTCACCTACCTTACATGTGTAAACCTTCCAAACCTTTGATGAGGCATTCACTATGGCATGAAAACTAGAGATTCGCACCATCGAAGAGAAGAAGATCTAATTAGGAAAAAAATTCCTCGTTTAAGTCAAATGATACTTCCTCTTCCTCAAAACCTCAAATGAGCTATTCCAAAGCCAAGGGAACCACCAACACGGTGGTACTTAAGGCCAACCTTACCCATCCATCCAATCACGCTAAACCTTCATCTAATCTTTCACCGGTCTAGACCTTTCAATTCAAACATGAACAAAAGAAATACACCCCAATTGGAGAGCCATATTCATCCCTCCTAGAAAAACTAATTAAATCCAGTCTTATCACCCTTCCTCTTATCAAACCACACCTTTGGTTTTGATCCCTCTCACCCCATTCTGCATGGTACAAAGAAAATGATTTTTGTAACTATCACCGTATGTAAACGATCATAGTGATAGAAATTGTATCACCTTTAAAAACATTGTTCGGGTAGTGCTAGAGAAGCGGTGAGTTAGTTTTGGATAACCTGAATGCACATGCCAACCAAAACCTTCATATATTCAAGAAACCATTTCCTAACCATTCCCCATCTACTGATCAAACTGGTGATGCCTCAAACAACGATAGTAATACACGTGAGGTACATGCTATCTTCACTGACTTACTAGTTTCTTCCCATTTATCTCCTGTCCCCTCCATCAAGGAAATCCTAGCCTAAAGCCCTCTACCTACATAGGAACCTACTTCATCTATTCCTCCACCCATGAAGGAAAGTCCTTCAACTCCCCTTGCAATCGCGGAGAGGAGTCTCTCGTTAACACCGAGATCATTTCACCTTTAGCTTCTCCACCCAGTGAGCTGTCACCAATCATACCTCCTCCACCCACAGAGGAGCACCCATCATCTCATTTACCTATTCGGGATCAATAGGAATTCCATTACCGCTAGGTGACCATTATCCCTCCGCCACCTAAGATCATGCTTTGACTTGCTTTTAGCTCTCTTACCCATAGAGGCCGAAGCTAGCGAGTTCCCTATGTCTCAGACACATTTCATGGGAATCGCCACTTGACCCACATCTACCTCTTCTACCATAGTATGATTTTCATGTTTGGCTGATTGCCTGGATTATGTTGATCGAGCCTCACTTTGGGGATGTCTTTTACTCTTGGTTTTGACCCAAATGCAATCCTCTCTCACTGACACTTCTACCATTTACCCAAAGGTGTTTCAACAACCCAAACCACACATGAACATAACTCTTGATACATCTTCTGTTGCATCGTCCTCATCTACACCCAACCCTTTACTTGCTAGCCGATGTATTCCAACATCATCTATTATATCTAAATCCGCTAGAACCTTAGGAGTCACACCGACACCAAACCTTTCTCATTTCCCTATCAAGATAGACTTGGCCACATCTTCTTTCATACCTACTAAACCTATCCCCCAACCTAAACAAAAAACCCAACGTTCTAGGTCGTATACACCGATCTCACCTACCACACCTTTGTCACCTTCACCCCTTTGTCCATCACGGGACCTCACCCCTCGACCTTAACAAAACCTTCTCCCTCTAAGGGTAAACCTAAAACTCTCCCGACACCTTCACTATAGCCTATAGCTCTACCTAAGCAAACCTCGCATCCTTCATCACCATCTATAACCTCCTTACCTCCAATACCACCATTGCCTTCTATACCTCCTTCACTACCTATGCCATTTTCTTCCACCTCACCCGTATCTCCTTCTCGACCTCAACCAACACCCACCACTACACCTCGGTTGTCCTCTTGGGTCACTCATATTCTCCCACTAGCTTCCTTTCCCTCTCGCATCACGTGCTCCATCTGCACCCCTACCTAAGAAAAAACACCAAAAATTGAAAAACCCGTTAATTTCCAAAGAAGTGGTTAAACCTACTACTCCTTCTGTTGTTGTTTCCACCTCCACACCTCCACCAAAGAAAGTGCAACCCAAACCCAAGACCACATCACCTCAACTACCACCACAACTACCCAATCTTCCATCCAAACCTACATTTACTTCACATTGTGATCCACTGGTGGGATCGTATGCCACTATCTGGCTAACCTCCTGGAAAGCTTTGCTATCACACTACCTCCTCTTAGACCTTATGACCCTCTCAAACCTAAACTTGAAGGGTTTGGAAATACTAAAATATGTGCTTATCATCATTTGCCAGGACATGATGTTGAGAGCTATAAGGGTCTAAAGGCTGACCTCATTCAATTATGTCCTTCTGACCCAAATTTTGATGATGATGACCTCCTTGACGATGAACCTATTTCACCTTCACCAGTTTCCCCACATTCTCTTCCCACACCTACACCACAACCTCCATCTTCACCTCCACAACCTTTTTATCCACCTCCAAAATTTGAAATCAATATGGTCTCGTATCTGAGAGATTGCTAAACCCCCTCCTAAATGCCGGTGTTGGAAACTCATCGCAGAAGGCTCTTACCCACCTCTTGGTAAATGCCCTTCCTACCAGTATACCTTTCATGGTAAACCCACTCCATCCACCTCTCTGCCTCAAATCAACATGATTCACATCACTACCTGTGGTTAGAAATATAAAGGGAAAGACAAGGTAACCGACCCACCAACCAACCCCGTACCCAACATACCAATTGCACCCACACCTAAAGTCACTATCTATGGTCCTACATATCCTATTTCCGATGGGGTTACACACCACACGATGCTCAAATAGTTGCAACAATATTTTCTCAAAATGTCCTTGTACGATCTCATCCAAACCTCGAGTCACATCGTCAACCCCTCATGGAGGTCCTTGATCTATCGAGGTTCTACCTAATGACCATACACCTATAGCTTGTATTATCACACCGCATCATGTCGCCTCTCTCACCAAATTGCCACCGACCTCAACACCTCCACCATCTCACCAAGTTTCCGCCATCAGTTTCTTGGATGAAGAAATTATACCCCACTAAACCAATGAGCGAGATCCTACTCTTTTCATCTCTATCCATATCGATAATATACACGTACGATGTGTTATGATCAATGGGGTGCTAAGCATTAACATCATCTCCTCTCACAAATTCAAACAAATGTGCATACCGACAACTACATGAACAAACATCCCATCATGTTGCATTCATTCAATGATGCTATCACTTGTACCTGCGGGTATCGTTATCCTCCACGTTCATGTGGGTCCCCATACCATTCCGAGTTATTATACGTCTTGAAAGGGGAGTTTCAATATAATTTGTTACTTAGACGACCCTGGATTCGTGTCATGGGTTATGTTCCTTCTACTTTTCACCGATGTGTAATGTTAAAACATGAAGGACATTCATATACCATTCCAGTTGATCTATCACCTTTCAAAACATGCAACATGCTTTCTTGACCTAATGACGTACTTGTACCTATTAAGGTGTCTACCTCATGTTGGTACCCAAATTTTTTTCTCCTTTTTAGTCCGAGTAGCACCAGAGAAATGTCATCGAGCTTAAAGATAGATTAGACCATGTTGTATGTCATTGGTAGCTAGGGATATGATCTAACCGGCACTTTCAGTTTGTGGAGAGATGGATAGCACTCAATAGGACTTGACCTTGTCCTAGCTATTTTAGGTTGTGCCTTACAACCAAGGTAAGAGGACCTTTTTGTAACCTTGTAATGGTGAAAGATATGAAGATATCCTTCCTTTTGGCTTGAAATTATATGTGAAAGACCTTGATGAAAACATGATCAACACCCTGATTTGACTCTCACGAGTTGTCACTTCCAAAATATGGGTATGTTCTCAAAACAAGGTAAAGGTTACTAGACACATTGAAAACTTGATATGTTCTGCATACTTTTGCAAATGGATTTTGATCTTCTGTGGGTACACAAATGCAAATTAGGGGTAGTACAAGGTAGGATCTATTGTTTAGGTAATTTTGTGGTCGGATATTGACAAGACAAACTTGACTATGTCAGATCTTTGATAACCTCTACAATACTTGAACACCTATCGGATAAATTGCTTCAAACAATCGGTATTTTCTTTGAACCAGAAGATGCACATATGGAAGCCCATGTTGCACTCTTCACACAATATTTGGGACCTTACCACAAAAGCTGGAAGTAAAGAACTCAATTAAACACAAAAATCCTTAATCAAACCACGCCTAATGTACCCCCAAAAAATTACAAAATATCTCAATTGATAAATGAAGGTGAAGTGATTTTAAATTTCTTGTTTCAATGCTAGATGAAAGCTCTTCTGACAAATAAAACTACAAGTGCCACTAAAATATCAATAAGAATGAGATTTGTGTGATTTTGTAAAGAATTTCAATGCAAGATTACAACAAGAACAATGAAAACTATTTGCAGGTATTTAGAAATGATAACAGACATCATATTGCCTAGAAAAACACAAATTAATTCAAAATCTTGTTAGATTCATCAGTAGGGGAGAGTTTCATCAACAATCTCAGAGCTGTGTGATGGCTATACACTTGTAACCAACTCACATTCATGAAGAACTAACACAGAAGACATTAACTAGGTTTTTTGGAGGGTTTCTCAGAAGATGGACTTCTCTCAAAATTTCTCGTGAATTTCAATCTCCGACCATTTGCATTTCTCAAAAATGCATTATATACCTCTTGCCACATTGGAGCCTTCTTTCCCAAGAAAATAATATGCCAAGGGATCAAGTTTGTTACAAAAATCCTCATGATTTGCAGAAAGGGACATCAAACAGAAAAATGTTCGATGGATGCCAGGTGTGCCAAAAAGGTTGAATCATTACAAAAATTTGGATCATTATCCATCCTAGAGGCACGTTTTCATCATTGAGGCATGCAGACACCTTTTCACTCATCATTTTACCTTTTTACCTTTCCAAATTCACTCCTATAACTTCCAGATCTGAATTTTACGTTTTCTCGGGCCTAGGCAAAAATTACTTCAAAAACACCTTAGATCAAAGAATCAAGCCATGAAAGTGATGCCAATGATCCTGGAAGGCCAAGACGACACAAAATCACCTAAAATTTGATGAAATTTGATGCAAAATTCATGATTCCAAACTTCCTAGAGCTCCCATGGTGGCCAAAACAAATGAATGCATAACAACAAACAATGTAATTCATCTTTTAATCTTGGCCCTCCACGTGGAAGATGAGGACCCAAAAATAAGCTTGGGTTTCCTTTTTAATTTTTGGATAAGGCTGGACATGTGGCAAAACATGATTGGATCAGGCCCAGTGTTTAAAATATGCACTTTACAATCTTGCAAAATATGGAAAATTTCACCACTTTTCCCGCCTCCTTCCTGGGCTGTCATGTGTCCAAAAGGTGGGTCCCATTGAGACCACATATCAATTCCATCACTTTTACCTCTTTTTGGAAAAAGATATTTTTCCCAAAATTCCCCACACTTCTACCTTTCCTAATGCCACGTGGTGCTCGCTGATTCGTTGCGGGGCCATCTCTCTAATTCTTCCTTCATACCTTCCTTACAAATTTTGAAAATTCAAAATTTTCATCGTTGCCCGCGCTCCGTTTGACCTTCAAAAATGGCCACGTGTCTCACTTGGATTGGCTACAGAGGCATGCTCCCCTTTTACAATTTTAACCAATTTTGCAAAAAGGCAAAATTTCCTTTTACCTCCGAAGGCCCTCGTTCCCGCACAAGCCCAAAAATACTCCTTGTCGGGGTTGCGCACATAATTTTAACTTTAAAACATTTTTCCAAAAATGTAAAATTTCCAAAGTGTCCCCGAAGTCCAAACCTCTGCGCCCTTCATTTTGATCAAAAATTGCACAAGGCATTGATTTCAGTTTTGGTGGCCTTGTGGACCTTTTCACCACTTTGAGAATTTTGCCTCAAAGGACAAAAACCTCAAAACCTCCAAAATCTGATTTTCACTTAAGACAAAAACTTTCCCTAGCAGACCCGCAGATTTTTCTTTGATTTTTTCAAAATTTTGGACATGTGTCCCCATATGATTGGAGCAGAGTTGTATTCCATTTTTCACCTGTAGAAAACAAAGCCAAAAAATCATTAAGTTTTCCATCGGCCCCTTCCTTCATTTTTGCATTTTTGGACACGTATCTCTGTATGATTGGAGCGGAGCTGCATTCCATTTTCCACATGTAGAAAACAAAGCCAAAAATTCATTAAGTTTTTCCATCGGTCCCATCCTCCATTTTTGCAAATTTTGGACACATGTCCTCTTCTAATTCACTACGGAACTTCGGCCCAATTTTTGACTTTTATCCATTTGAAGTTAAAACTTCAAAGTTACCAAAACATCCACCCCCATTCGACCTTTCTTGGACACGTGTCCACTGTGATTAGTTTGTGGGGTTTCAAAGTGCCAAAATTTTACTTTAACATTTTTACCTAAAAACACAAAAATTTCACCAAATTCCTTTGTCATCCACATCCCCTCTCGCTCAAAATTTGGACACGTGTCCTCTCCCCATTGCTTGCGGGGTTTGGGACAAATTTTGATTTTGAAAATTTTGCAAAGTAAAACCAAAAATTTCTAAGGAGATCCAGCCACCCACCAATCACGACCAATGAGAACATGCCACATAGGCAATTTTGAAAAAGGCGAAGCCGTGGAGCCAAATTCACCATTTTCCCCAAAAAGCAAAAATGACAAGTTAAAAAAATTTCATTTGCTCCTCGGCCAATTAGAACTCACCATGTTGCCATTGCATGTTGAGGAAGAATTTTAAGGGAAAATGATGCCCGTCGACCATCGAAACATAAAAATTCAAGGGATGCCCTAGAATTCAATTTTTCACCAAGGACATGAAAATTTTTCGATTTTGAATCAACTGAAGCATGTTTTTACAACATTCTCAATATAGGGATTGGATTTTCAAATACTTACAAGTATGAATCGATCAATTTTGTTTTTTCACGATCGGGAAAAGGGAAAAATGATAGAGCGAGAAAATTTGGAAAAATTAGGGCACAAACAAGGCACACATGGATTATTCTTTCAAACTAGGGAAAAACAACAAGTTTGTGGGCATTTTGAAGGCATTCAACTAGAGGGGAAGAAGCGTAGACCACCAATTCAAAGGATAAAACATTTTTGAGCAAGAATGGATTTGAAAAATTAGGGCAACATGATGCAAGCTCAAAATGGAACCAACATCGGCTCTTGCTCGGGGATGGGCACTCCCAGTGAGTGCCACAAGGACAAAACATAGACAAAGTGCTAAAATATCCATTGGGAAAAGAGTCAACATGCAAGGTAGCAAAAACTAGAACCATCCTTCAAAACCAAACCAAGAAACCAACCGGAATCAGTACTTTAAGAACTAGGGCAAACCACAAACCAAAAAAATAGCAAAAACAGAGCAAAAAGCAAAGACTATACAATTGTACAATTGGTGTATACCTCAAATTTGGGGATTAATCCAAGAAATTCTTAAGATGTCTACGCCATTAATAGGCAGCTCCAACAATTCCCCATCTAAGTCTTTGAGAAAAAGGTATGTTCACCAATTCCGATATCAATGGCATAAGGGCCCATCCACATTGCATCAAATTTTCCATGCTTGCCCTTGTATTCATGCCTGCTATCCCATAACAAAACCAGATCTCCAACATTGAAGGCTCTAGGAGTGACCTTATCGTCAAACAATCTCTTCAATTTCTCTCTAAATCTGATATGCCTTTGATGGGATGCTCTTCTCTCCTCATCAAGCTCAACAATCTGATTGATCCTTGATTCATATGGGTTGAGCTCTTGATCTTCCAACTTGTTGAACAAACTGAAATGAAGATAATTGTAGATGTAAGGGAAACAAAGCACGAGTTCCATACACTAACTCAAACAGGCTTTTACCAGTAGCTCTTTTAGGATTTATCCTATCATCCCAAACTACAAATTTTAGTTGTTCTCCCCACTTCTTCTTGTTTTGTTCCAAGGTTCTTCTGATAATCTTTAACAAGTTCTTATTACTAGACTCAGCTTGTCCATTCCTTGGGGATTATAGTTTGAAGAATAAGTCAGATTGATTCCATATTCTTTACACATTGCCATTAGAGGTTTGGCTCTGAAGCACATGGCATTATCAGCTACAATCTTGATTGGGACTCCAAATTTGCATATGATGTGATTCAACAAGAAGTCCATAACTACTTGGTGTGTTGCCTTCTTAGATGGGATTGCTTCTACCCACTTTGTAAAATAATTAGTGGCTACAAGAATCCACTTATGGCTAGCACTAGAAGGATCTGAAATCTCACCAATGAAGTCCATTCCCCATTGTTTGAAAGGGGCTTCAATTAATATAGGCTACAAAGGAAGGGAGCCTGAAGCTTTCAATCTTCTAGAGAAACGTTGGCAACTATCACATTTTCTAACCAGCAGGGTTGCATCCTTGAAGAGAGTAGGCCACCAATAACTAGCTCTCAAGATCTTATGTGTTGTTACCCTTCCAGCAAAGTGTCCTCCACAAAATCCCCCATGGAAATCAACAACTATTCTAGGAGCTTCATCTTTAGTTATGCATTTCAAGAGGACACCTTCAGGGTTCTTCCAAGCTAGCCTAAGGTGCGTGATGATGTATTTTTGAGAAGTTAGCTTGAGGGATATTTTCTAATTTTTACTTAAGTGATCAAGACAACATAGGTGTTTGAGGTAGAAGACCACATCTTTGTACCACTCAGAACTCATCAAATTCTCTAGAATATTTGCCCTTTCTTCCTCTAGGCTGATTCACTTCTACATTCGCAAGTTGCTCTCACCATGAGCTTAGCAAGACCCAAACCTCGTAATAACTTGGTGGTTTGGATGTCCATATCATACTCTTGTAGTTTGTTCACCAATTTACATCTTTTTCTTGAGATCTCCATCTCGATAAGATGTCATTCACCATGGTGTGGGGAACATAAGCAACAAATTTTGAACTCAATATATAAGGCTTGAAAGCCTTTGTTGCTTTCACCAAGGCAAATGCTTATTTCTCCATGATTGTATACTTCAACTCAAAGCATCTTGTAAAGCCTTACTAAATAATGCAATAGGCCTCTCAGCCCCATCCTCATCCTTTTGCAGAAAAATAGAAGAAATGGTATACTCAGAGGAAAAGGAGAACATTTGGAAAGGCCTCTTGTAGTTTGGAGCTGCTAAAACAGGGGCATGTTTAAGTGCTTCCTTAATTCCTTCAAAATCCTGAATGTTATCCTCCTCCCATTTGATAACATGGTCCTTATTTATCATGCATTTTATTGGAAGAGTCAACTCAGCAAAGTTGGATACAAACCTTATCATAAAATTAATTTGACCAATGAAAAATTGGATGCCTTTCTTGGTTCTTGGGATAGGTACTTTGCTTTGATTGCTTCTACCCTCTCCGGGTCAATCATGACACCATATTTTGACACAATATCCCTAGTAGCTTGGCCTTTTTCATGCCAAAATGATACTTCTTTGGATTAAGAGAAATTCCATACCCTATATCTCGATCAACATATTTCCAAATGCTGCAAGTGATCAGCTCGCCGCCTTGAAAACACAAATCACATCATCTTGGTAAACTACAATAAAGTCATTGATGTAACCAACAAAAGCAACATCCATTTCTCTTTGAAAAGTGGCATTAGCATTCATCAAACCAAAGGGAATCCTAACAAAAACACATGTTCCCCAAGGAGTAGTGAATGCTGTCTTAAGTCTTTACGAATCATGTGACAACCACTTGATTGTATCGGAGAAACCATCCAATATGGAAAGCAACTCGAGATCTTTGTCACTAGTTGCAACATATTTTCCATATTTGGCAAGGGGTAGTTTTCCTTCATGGATGCTTTGTTTAGATTTCTAAAATCTACACAAAGTTTGATGTCTTTGTTCTTCTTTTTGGTGACACAAGGTTTGCATGACCCAAGATGAATATCTAGTGGGCTAAATAATACCTCCATCTCTCAGTTTCTTCAACTCTTCTTGCATTTTCATAGAGAGAAGTGGATTAATTGGCCTTTGCCTTTGTCTAAATGGTTTATTCTTGGCCTTAATAGGGATCTCATGTTGAAACAAGTCTTCTCTATATGCCTTTAGCTTAGAATAGGACCAAGCCAGGCAGTTTTGATATTCTTTCAAGAGTTGGGCATAGGACTGTTTTTCCTCTTTACTTAGATTGTTGCCCAACCAAATCCTCCTTGGTTTATCATCAGTGCCTAAGTTATGCTCTTCCACATCCCTTGAGGTAGACATGTTCCTATTGATGATGTAATCAACATTGTTAAATTTTGATTCAAGTGCAACAAGACCTCTAGGAATGGTGTTTGTTTTCGGTTGTATGATATCTTTCTCAAATAAAGTTTCTCTTCCTTTAGTCATACATACCATTAGCTCCCAATCAAAAATATAATTTGTAAACTCACCTTGGTTTTTAGGAACCTTAGCACTTGAGCATCATCATTAAAAACTTGCCAATGTTTCACATTATTAGGGACAACAATGAGTCCTAGTTAGCACTTCAATATTATATCCACAATAAGGTGAAATCATGCAATTTACAAATCTAGAACCCAACACTTCCAACTTTTCAACAACAACATTGATACCTCTATCATGATACAATATGTTAAAGGAATCAAACATTTCAATTAGATCCCAAAGCGCATGCTTATATTGTTTCATTCATTGATTTTTGTAGCATACAGTTTCCTTACTTGTTTGATAACCAGCTCGAATATCCTTTGACAATGATGTTCTTGACACCATATTTCCATGCAACTCTTAGAACCAACAACAAGGCTTCATACTTAGCAATGTTGTTGGTACATTCAAAATTAAGCTTGAAGGAAAAATCAAACTCTTGAAGCTAGGAGAAAGTAGAACTATACCAGCACCATTTCTAAATTTGGAGCAAGCTCCATCAAATAGAAAGGTCCACAGAGAGAACCTACAACTTAAAGGAACTTTTATTTGTCCATCTTATTTTCTTTTCCATCAGTGAAACCAATGAAATTCTCAGCATCTACATCAGCAAACAACACTTCATAGGAAGCATTGTTGGGATCTTCAATTAGGTGCAACATCTTCTTTTCACCATAAAGTTTGACAAGGCTGCCTTCAATGGGAATAGTGGCAAAAGACATGTCCATCTGAACACTGCCACCAACACTTGCAGCCCACTTTCTTGACAAAAGCATGCCCCATTTGGTAGGGTAGTCAACAATTACAACATCAAGTTTCAAATTCTTACCCGAATAGGCTACAAGTTGCACCACCAAACCCTTCACACAACCAACAACTGAAACCTCCCTTGAGTCCATGGTAGTACACTTCCCATAGGCTGTTGTCACTTTGATATCCAACTCATTCATGACTTCTAGAGGCATGAAATTACATGATGCACTAGAATCAAACATATAATTGTGAAGTAGCCTATCTTTTATGAGCAAAGTTGTAAAGAATGGATCAAAATTCAATTGGGAATCAACCAAGGATGTTCCCAAATACACCTCAGGAGCTTCCCCAAGATCCTCTAATGCTGGTGGTGTTCCAAGGTCTGCAATGATTGGAGGAGGAGTTTCAACAATGTTCACATTTCTACTTGGGGTACTCTTTTCCTCCTTCAATCCCAAGTATTCAAATGCTCTCTTCTTGTGCTCAGGTATTCTAAGCAACTCAATGATTGGAACACTCACTTTTATTTGGCTCAATACTTGGGCTATGTCATAGGGAACATTCTTTGGCAAGATAGCATTGGAAGGGAGACAAGTAGATTCACTAGATGGCATGGGATTCTTGGTAGCTTGGGCATGAGGAGGACTGAAATTTTTGCATGGGACAACAGAGTTCTTGGCAGGTGTTTCCCTTCTAGGAGCTTCTTTAGGAATGCTTGTGAGCAAGGGTGTCTTAGGTTTGGCTTGAGGACCAGCTCCCTTAACAACTTTGCTTCTAGTGTTATACTCTTTCTCTTGACCAACAACAAAATTCATTAATAATTGTCTATCTTCCTCCGAAGGGATACCACCATCATAATTTTTAATCATCAAAGCTCTTAAGTATTCAAATTCATTGTTAGGAATTTCAAAAGCTTGCACTACATCTACTTCATAAGTATGAGAAGGAGAAAGAAGTGGTACCGGTTTATGCAATCCCAAAAGGTTCTGTGATCTTTGCACTTATTACCTCTGTTGATGTTGCTGCTTGTTGTGAACTTGAAGAGCAGCCCACCATGCAAATGTCATCATCAGTTCCATCTTCATTATCAGCTTCATCAACTTTTTGGTCCACTTCACATGGAGGATGGGGAAGAAAACATCTATCACACCAATCCATATCAGCAACCTCCTCAACAACAACAACCCTGATAGTCAGAGGGTCAGGAACCAATCTATTTTCATGTGCTTGGGGTTGTCTATTTCCCCCTCCCATAGGTCCTTTACCTCTATCATCTGGCCTTTGATCACCCCTAGGATGATTGCCAAATCTATCATGGTTTTGTGCTCTTTGTTGACCTTGTGAACTTGGCCAATTCCCTTCTCAACTCAAGCTAATTTGTATGAAATTTCTTTGACAACACTGCCAAAATTTTTGACAACATCCTCCAAATCAGAACCCTTGCTAACTTGAGGTTTTTCAGGGTTTATTAACTTCACACCATCCCTCTTGAGAGGCTTACCAATGGCTTTAATATTGTTTTCAATCTGCAGTGCCATGGTAAAAGTCTCGCCTTAAATTTGTAGGGTTTTTGTCTCTCAAGTAATAGGATACTTTTTTATCAAATGCATCTGCATATTTGATTAAACAAGACTCATCACAAGGCCTTAGATTAACAGGTAACTTCTCAATGTCTTATTGAACCTAGTGTTAAAATCATGAACCGTTTCATTTGGGTTCTTCTTGATATTCTCAAACTCAGACAAGAGGAATCTAGGATCAGTCTTGTCTCCATATTGTAATCTAAAAGCATTGTTCATCTCTGCCCATGAGTCAATAGAATTATTAGGTAGAGCCTTGTACCAATCCCTTGCATCCTCTTCTAAGGTGTGGATGAACAATTTTACATACACATCCTCAAACTCTATCTCAAAATCTTCCATCATGTTAATAAAAAGTTTGAGATTCGATCTCCAATCATAGCATTGTTACCTTGAAACTTTGGTAACCTATTTCTCACATCTTGTGGGACTGCATTAGGATACCCAACCATTCCTCTAAAATTGATAGGACCAAAGGTGTTAACAACAAATGGAGGTCTAGGTGGAGGCTGAGCCATGTTATTTTGAGGTGGTGATCTTGGAGGAGAAACAAAATGAGGAGTGAGAGGTCTTTGGGGAATGCGAATGTAATGTTCAAAATGGATCTCTCTTAAAGGCTCTCCCTCTTGATAAACTCTAGAAAATTTAGAAAATATAGGAGCAGATTTAGGAGAAAGCCTTTCAAATGCGAAGAAGGTCCCTCACACGATGGGGAATGCAAATTAGTAATAGAATTGTTTGAATCGGATTTACTTGAGGAAGAATTGCAGTCCTCAATAATAGGCTGCTCACCTTCAAATTCAACAATGGGGATCTCTTTTCTTGCAGTCAAGTCTCCAACAACCTTCCACACCTTTCTTCCCTCTCGGCTCTAAGTTTCTTGAATCGTAAACAACTTCTCAAAGAGAGTGTAGACACCAAATTTGTGTCTTACGACCCCTTGTGACCCGCATCTCATCTCGCAACTTAACCTCATCACCTAAACCTTACACAATTATTTATTAATTACCTTGTAATTGATAAATCCACATCACCTTACCTGCCACCTCATTTTGCCACCTCATCATGACCTAGCCCTAACCCTAAACTAACCTAATTAAGACTTATGGCTTGGTCTAGACTCACATCCATAACTAATGCCTCCTTACTCGCACCCAAAACCGACCTTCTAGCCACTTGACCAAGCCCGCAACTGATCTCTCGGGAGAAAAGCAGGGAAGGTGGGTTATTTTACTAAAAATAGCCTACTTTTTCCTTACCGATGCCGGTTCCTACTCGACCGCCATCGGTTACGCAACCGCCATCGGTTCCCTGTAAATGGGCTCCCCAAACCAAAAACAAAGGATCGGAATTTCATTTTTGGGATCAGGTCGAATGATTTTTGAATCAACAGAGATCATTGGGAGTGAAAACAGAGTCCAGATCTTCACTTGACCGAGCAGAGACGAGTGGAAATACCAGAAGTGTTTACAGCAAAGGAGATCAGCTTGCATCTTCGTCAAAACCAGTAAGTCACATCTTGCATGTCCTCTGTTATAACATTTCTTATGCCTTTTGAATTACAGTCCTCATAAATCCATCCCTGAATCCACTACCCAGCATGCATATTACCTCTAACTATCATTCATCTACCTCTCATCACCTTATTTCCTAATACCACCTATATACAGCCTTACAAACAACACAACTACCCCACAAAGCAACTAACCTACAGATCCTAGAACCCACCGGTATCGGTTATCAGTAACCGGCATCGGTTATCAGTAACCGGCATCGGTTCCTCCGATCAAAACCAGAAAACCAGCCTTTCCCCTACCCAGTTCAACGAAGCAACTTAATTGATATTTTACAGTCTTTTGTGTTAATTCATATTAGCAGGGAAACTGACCACCTTCGAAAGGAAGTTTTATATTTCCTGGGCCCAAGGCAGTTTCCTCATTTATTGTCTAATCAAAATCTTGTGGTCTTGTGTTCTTATTTGCAGGTAGTCCTTCCAAGACAAAAAGGAGTTCTTCGCAATCAGCCTGATCTTTCTCTCTATGCGCGCACACCATCTCGACATTCTACAGGTATTCCTCCTAGCCCCTAACCTTATCTGTTTCTAAAAGGAACGAATCATTCCGAGTGAAACATTTTGGCACGCCCGGTGGGACCCATCTTGGGTTTCTGTTTCTCTTGCTTATTTTCATTTTAGGAAGCATACTTCTTTATTCTTTGCTTTTGTTATATATTTCGTAAAGAATTTGTCTTGCTTTCCTAGTTTCGCATTAGTGAAAGTCATCTCTCTTGCTTCATCGAACATAATTTTTGATTTGGGTTTAAAACACGTGCATTGCATTCCTGCTTGTTGTTTTTCAATTCTAGTGAATGTAGATTAAGTAGCGAAGTCGTACACGTGGGGTGATATCCACGGTATTGTGACGGGAAATTAATCTTACATTCTGCTGCACAACACATACCGAATCACTTCACAATTAACACAACAACAGCTCAAACATCCCCTTTTTTTTCCGCGGTATTCCTCACTTAGATTGAGGTAACCTTATAAGCCAAAACAACTTGACATTTCCCCTAAGTCTCTTGTTTAGGATTCTCACATCATTCTACGTCTAAAGGCATAAGCCCACGATAATTAAAATTAACCCTAGGGTTAATCTCTGGATTTGTGTGTGCATCTTGCTTGTTTTTAGTTCTGTTTTCTTTCTCATACTCTGTCTTCTGTGATCAATAATTGGACACGTATACTAAACGTTGTTAAAAATCAAATTAGCAGCCTTTTATATCTTGTTAACCCAGACTTCTTACACCGACATCGGTTACCTGACCGACGTCGGCTATAGTATAACCGACATCGGATACTAGACCGATATCGGTTACTGTCTTCTACAACCCCTGACAAACCAGCAACCTGCCAATTTCACCATTCTAAGGCTGTTTCTGTTCCGGATAGATTGAAACCCTACTGTGAACACCTGTCCATGGTTGTTATCACTCGAAAGCAAGCCGCCGCCATGGTTTCACATGCTTGCTCTGTTTCTTTACCTGAATCACCCCCTTCACATTCTGTGGGGAATCCTACAGACACCAGTGAGATCCCCCAAATTCCTGTAGGAGACAAGGACTTTGCCAAGTTTCTGGATGCTAATTCTAGCGCTGTACAATACTATTTGTCCCATACCCCTGACCGTACGCCTGATGGTCAGCTCCTTGTTGGTATGCCTATTAGTATAGCTGCTCATTTAGCTCCCACTCCGCCTGATAATACCGCCTTGCTTCCTGCATCTCTAGCCCCGTCTCCCAATCCGACAGCTTCAGAGGTTCATACGACTCAGATTGGCTTTTCTTTGGCTAATCTTGGACCCCACATATCATTACCACCGACTGCCCCTACCTCATCTCTCTTGCAGACTACTCCATTCATGACTTGCTCTCTGCCACCTATCCACACGAGCTTTCCTTCTCAAGCTCCGCCTACCTTCTCATTCCCATACACGTATCCAGTAACCTCAACACCTTATATGGGACATCCCTATTCTATCGCCTCAACATATTCATCCTCCATACCTTATCAACACTTAACTCCACCATTGTCCAGTGGAGGCCCTTGGCCCAATTTGCCTCCGTTTGCCACAACCGCATCATCATCTCATCCAACCATGATTTCATCAAACAAATGATGGAAAAAATGCAAAATCTGGAGGCTTCTGTGTCGGGAAGTCGTAGCGCCTTGACATACGAGCAAGTTTGTCGGGAGCCCATTCACCCTTCTGTCCCCCTTCATTCATATCCTCCTCAATGGGAGTTGCCGAAATTTACTCGTTTTAATAGTAAAGAGGATCCTCAACAGCACTTGCGATCATTTAGACATGCTTGTTATTTGATTGCCCATGATGATGCCTTGCTACTCCACACATTTCCCATGTCCTTATCAGGACCCGCCTTGGAGTGGTACAGTGCTTTAACCCAGCACTCAATCTTCTCTTTTAACCAACTAGCCCAATCTTTCTTGGATCACTTCTCCATTAACATTGCTAAGAAAGTATCCATCACCGACCTTTATGCCATCCGACAATTCGAAGACGAATCTATCGCAGATTTCGTTGGACGATGGCGTGGCCTTATCAACCAACTTACATATGCCTTGCCTCAGGCTGAACTTATCGAACTTTTCACACGGGCATGTGCTAAGCACATTTCTCCTACTCTTCAAATTCAAACTTTCCGCACATTTGATGAGGCCTTTACCATGGCTCGGAAACTAGAAATTCAAGCCTTAGAAGAAGAGAAATTGCGGTTGCGCAAAAAAAACCCCAATTTTCGAACTCCTGATTCTACCAATAAACCAAATACCACCACTCCTCACGCGTCCACTTCTTCTAAATCAAAAGGAGCTGTCCACGCGGTGATGGTTAAATCTCAAACACCGTCTAATACCCCACCAAAAACCACCTATAAGTATAAAGCCGAGCCCATCAACTACACTCCCTTGGGAGAAACATATGGTGTGATATTGGAAAAATTGCTCAAAGCAGGAGCCATTACATTACCTCCTGTTAAACCTCATTCCGGGTTTGATTCCACTCGCGCCATACCTTCCTGGTACAAAGAAAATGACCACGTAACTTCCACCGCGTGAAGGACACGAGTTATGAAGCTGCAAGATGTTGAAAAACATAGTGTAGGAAATGGTTGATGTGAGGGGATATAACCCTCGATAATCCTAATGCCCACCTTGAACCGAAATTTGAAAATCTTCAACAAACCATTCCCGAATCACTCTTCCAACAGTAACACAAACCAGGATATCTTAGCCGAAGAGAGTGTTCATGAGATCCATGCAGTCTTTGATACCCAGCCCAAAGCCTCTATCGAGAAAATTTTGAATCAAGCCTCTTCACTAACACAGGAGCCCGAACCTCCTTTACCACCATCGAACCAAAGTGAAATCATTCCTTTACCCATAAGGGAGTTAACTGCCCAAACTCCTCTTCCCATCGATGAGTCTGCTTATACCACATCCCTACTGAGGCGTGACGGATGTTATCTAATCTATCTATTTCCCAGACTTCCCCTTCTACCACTCTTGTTGCACAAGAGGAAGGTACGCCACTCCTTTTGACATCCTTAGACGAGAAATCTCTTGCACCGACATCACCAAATTCTTTAACCATGACGGATCCTCTCGAACACGCCCTCTTACCTATTAGTTCTTCATCGCCTAAATCTTTTCAACGACCGGTTGACCTCTTAACATCTATTGATACAGTACCTCATCTACTCACTGTATCACACCCACAGTGGACTGGAATCACAACCCACCTTTCTTCCGTACCAAATTTACAATTCAAGCCTGAAGACTGTCATTCTCCAGAGGATAGACAAATCCTATGGGAACGTTTGAGTACGCCATATTCTACTCAAATGCAAATGACCGATCCTGAGACCTCCACCATATACCCGAAGTGTTTACAGAAGCTTAAAATGCCCATGTTCTCACCTTCACCCCCCTCACCTCTACCAAATGCCTCGTCCACTTCTATTAACTTAGCCAAATCTTCCCCTACGCTTGGGACCTTACCCATACCCAGTCTAACACACCCGCCTAAGCGACTAGATTTGTCCAAGAATAAAGCCGCCCCGCCACCTAGGAGACACACTCAACCCGTGCCTCTATCACAATCAAAACCATCATCGTCATACCTACCTTCCATATTAGGACCTCATCCTTCCACCTTGCACCAATATATCATACCTCCTGCGTTTTCTTCAAAACGATCTACGCCTTCTGCACCCATACAGGGATCAAAGGGTATATCAACATTATCACCCCACGTATCCTGTCCACCCATCAACCCTAAACAAACTCCATCATCAAAGGATTTATTTTCTGTCACTCCCCTTTCTCCGTGGTTGTTTCCCGCTACCATGTCATCTGTAGCCTCATCATCTAACCAGCCGAACGTAGCTCCTGCGCCAAAGAAACCACGTTTAGTGAAAAACACATATCAACACCCCTCGGTTAAACCACCACCCATACGAACTAACCACGCCCAAACATTACCAAAACCCGCGCAATCAATACCCTCATCCTCTTCTGATTTTGACCCACTCAAAGGATCTTACGCCAAAATCCTTGCTATGTTAGTAGATAATGCGACCATTTCCCTACCCCCACTTAGACCTTATGACCCGTCTAAACCTCGACCTATAGGTTATGATGAGTCTAAGATCTGCGCTTATCACCGCACACCAGGACATGATGTGGAGGGATGCAAAGCTTTAAAAACCATCCTTCGTCAGTCACCTCTCCCAGATAGAAAGGTTAAGAAAGACAACTTACGAAGGGAGAGACCTTTAGCTTCAATTCCCTCTCCTATACCATCTATCCCCGCCTCACCACGATCTATCATTATTACAACCCCACCTCTTGAAGACCATAATTTATCCCAACCATCTTCCTCATCTCAGGTTTACGAGATTAATATGATTAGTGTTGCTACTCGAGCGCAGAAAAACAACGAGAAAGCGAAAGAAAGCACACCTGCGTCCTCTCTTTCTCCATCTAGCATCCCGATTGCACCACCACCCAAAGTGGTTATTCGTGGACCCGCTTACCCCGTCTCTAATGGAGTTGCCCATCGAGCCATGATCAAACAGCTTCACCAATCACCCGTCAAAATGACACTATATGATCTCATTCAGACTTCTGAATCTCATCGACAAGCTCTCGTTGAAATTCTTCAGGGGATCGAGGTCTTACCTAATGAAGCCCTACCCTGTTGCCTCCATTCTAACACCCAATCACGTTGCCTCTCTCACCAAACAACCCACCGCCCTGACCACTTTGTCTTTGTACCACAAGGCTGCTGCGATCGGTTTCTCTCACGAAGATGAAATTGTCGATTTTGGTACGAGAAGATCTCGACTACCTGCCTGTTCATCTCGAAACTTACGTCGGGACATTCGTATGCGTCGTGTTATGATTGATGGGGTGCTTAGCCTAAACATCATCTCTTCAAAAGATTTTCAACAAATGAATATCCCTTCTAGCTACATGTGTGCCAACCCCATCATGTTGCGGTCATTGATAACGCTATTACCTCTACCTTAGGCACCGTGATCCTCAACATTCGGGTAGGACCACGTACTTTACCCGAACTCTTCTATGTCCTTGAGGGAGAGTTCGATATAATATATTCTTTGGGTCGTCCTTGGATCGGGCCATGGGATGCGTTCCCTCAACCTTACATAGATGCATAAAATTTGAGTACGAGGGGAAGTCCTACACCGTAAAAGCTGATCCTCCCCCCTTTAAAACCTGCAATATGTTATACCGCCCAAATGATGTGCTAGTACCAATCAAGACACCCGTTCATTCAACCCAACCATCTTCTTCAACTATGCCTCAACCATGTACCTCAATCGCACCTACGCCTTCGACTAATGAAACCACCATCGCAAAAACCACTTCCCTTCCCATGCAGCTAACATCCCAACCGCAGACCCCTTAGTAGATGTTTTTCAAGCACCCTTCTTTGGGGAGTATCGCCTATATAACGTTAGTTCTTTCCATACCCCATAGGAGTACGGACAGGTACATGCCCATCCTAACTATGACCGTCGTGTGGGGGAAGTAATCTCCTATGGACCACCTCACTGCCGCACTAACCTAACGTATGGGGGTGTCGACGCATCTTCCGTTGCCCCTGAGCCTCCTCTTGGTGTGGTTCCTTTCCAGTCCGATTTTCAATACCTTACCAATCGTCGCTTTGCCCTCACCTTCTTGACTCGCTGTGCTTGGAAAGGCTTTGGTTTTGGTCTTTATGAACAAGGCCGACATACGCTCATCCCCATCACCACACGCAAACATAATGATCGCAGTGGTCTCGGTTTTCCTGAAACACCTACACAGGAGACACCTCGTGTCAGCTGTATTCTGGAAGAAGACAACGTCACCCCTACCAAACCATCATCACCCACTTTGCCATCATCACCCACAGAATCTATAGACCCTGAATCTATCCCTCCTAACTTTTTTTTTTCATAAATGCTATCTTCATAGGTCCTCTCACTTATCAACGCGATAATGAGGACCCATCTTCTCTTCCCCTTCTGTATCCAGACATGATCGAAGAGGATTCGCCTTTGATTAATGTTGTTGAGTGTCAGGATGACGACTCCATCCTCACTTACCTTGGCGCGGATGATTCTTATATTCAACGAGCCTTACCATCTGAAACCCAAACCATGCTGAATGAATCTACAATAGAAATCAACATCCACACGGAGGAGGATCCTCACATTGTGAAGATCGGACAATCCCTTAACGCATCAGAACAAGTCGCCTTTACTACTTTCCTCCGTGCTCGCACCCAAGCTTTCGCTTGGTCTCTGCTGACATGCCAGGAATTGATCCACGACATTGCTGTCCATAACATACACTGAAACCCGATTCCAAGCCAATTAAACAGAAATTGAGAAAAATGCATCCACGCATTGCCCTCTTGGTCAAAGAGGAGCTCCAACGACTCCTTTCTGTTTCCTTCATCTTGCCTATTGACTATCCTCAATGGATTTCTAACACATCGTACACATCACTAAAGCGCGGGGGACTTCGGATATGCAGTTTACGGGATCTTAACCTCGCTTGCCCTAAGGATGACTTCCCCTACCTAGTATTGATCAACTTGTTGATCTCACTGCGGGTCATGAAATGCTTTCTCTCATGGATGGCTTTTCAGGATACAACCAAATTTTGGTTGCCCCTGCCGATCAACACAAAACTACCTTCATAACTCCTTGGGAACCTTCTATTACCGTGTAATGCCATTTGGCCTTAAGAATCTTTGGTGCGACCTATCAGCGGGCTATGACCTACATTTTTCATGACATTATGCACACTATCCTTGAAGATTACGTCGACGATCTTCTTGGCAAGTCTAAACATCGCAGTGAACATCTCGATGTTTTAACCATTATTTTTGATCGCTTTGTTACAATATTTGTCCATCTTGACCAAAGAAATGTGTCTTTGGTGTCCTTTCGGGAAAGCTTCTTGGTTTTATCATCTCTTTGCGTGGCATCGAGGTCGATCCATCTAAAGTCAAAGCTATCATAGAAATGCCCCCACCTACCAATCTCAAACAATTGCGTAGTTTACAAGGTAAGCTCCAATCTATCCGACGTTTCATCTCCCAACTCTCGGATCGATGTCAACCTTTCCATCACCTCCTTAAGAAGGACATTGATTTTCAATGGAGTGAAGAGTGCCACCAAGCCTTTGAAGCTCTCAAAACTTATCTCTTGCAGCCACCCATGCTTATCCCACCTCAAGACGACCGCCCTTTCTACCTTTACCTTTCCGCCCCTTTGACCCACTGTTTTGTAGGGGCCATGCTTGCACATCGTGACTACGAAAATCGAGAACAAGCCGTTTATTATATAAGTCATACTTTGGTGGATTATGAGACTAGGTATACACATGTAGAAAATTTGTGCCTTTAGCCCTATCATTTGTGGCTACCAAGCTCCGACACTACCTTTACGAATCACAAAAATTTCGTCATCACCAACACTGGACCCCATCCATTACATGTATGCCAAACCTCATCTAAACCAACGCATCGCCCGATGGCTCATGCTCCTCGCCGACCTCGACCTTGAGTTCGTCCACCAGAAATCAATCAAAGGACAAACCATCGCAGACCAACTTGCGGAAGCCCCTTTACCTGGGGAACAATTTACCAATTTTATATTCCCCGACGAACTCATCGCCACTCTTTCACTCGGGGAAGAGTCGTATCAAATGACCCTCTTCTTCGATGGATCTAAATGCCAACGCGGTGGAGGAGCTGGCGTTGTTCTCGTTCCTCTTGATGCCGAGCCTATGCCTCTTTCATTCCGACTCGATTTCCCTTGCACTAATAATACAGCGGAATACGAGGCCCTTGTTCTAGGTCTCCAGGTTGCACTGCACTTAGGTATCAAATCTATCAATATTTTTGGCGACTCTCAATTGGTAGTCAATCAAGTTATGGGCATCTACCAATGCAAAAATGAGGAACTTCAAAAATACAAACACTACGTGGATTCGCTTCTAGCCTTATTTACTCACTATTCTATCCAAACCATTCCACGCTCTACTAACAAATTTGCGGATACTATGGCTTGCTTAGCCTCGCAAATTCCAGCCTCATCAACTGACTCTGACATTTTTGTCTTGGTCCAACAACTCTTTGCCCCATCTTATTCAGCCCCGGTTGTTTGTACGATAAATACGTAATGTCGCTAACTCATGAGGATACGGTATCACCAATTCCATGACTACCTTACAACCTCTGTTCTCCCTTCGACCTTACTAGTCTTGGTAAGCGTGCTTTTCTTAAATGCGTTTCTCGTTATGTAGTTATGGGGGGACTCCTTTATAAACGTGGCTTTGATGGCATCCTCCTTCGATGTCTCACCGGTGCGGAGATCACCCATACCATCCAACAAGTCCATGACGGTATTTGTGGTGGACATTTTAGTGGCCTTGCTTAGTGGCCAAAACGAATCCTTCGCCTCGGTTATTATTGGCCTACTCTCAATAACGACTGCTACGAATATGTTAAGCGTTGTGTTATGTGTCAACAACATGCCAACCTTCAACATACTCCTAGCCACCCACTCCAGGTCGCTCGAGATCTTTGGCCCTTCTCACTGATGGGGTTTAGACCTTATTGGTGAGATTCACAAATCCTCTTCACAACGTCACCGATGGATTATCACACAACCGAGAATATTACACAAAATGGGTGGAGGCTATTCCACTCATTTCAACTAAAAAGGAAAAAATTGTCGAATTCATTAACCATCACATTATCGTCGTTTTGGTATTCCTCATCGCTAATAACGAGATAATGGTAAATCTTTAAAAACAAGTTGTTCTGAGACCTTTGTGACAACTTTGGTATCAAACTTAGTTTCTCATCGCCTCTTATCCATGAGGCCAATGGTGGTGAATCTTCTAATAAAACCCTAACCAAAATCCTCATGAAAGTTGTCAATGAATCGGAAGAAATTGGCACGATCACATTCCCTTTGCCCTTTGGGCTTATCGTACTAGCATTCGTACCTCTACTAATGCCACACCTTTTCTTTGGTATATGAGTGCAGAATTTGTTTTGCCTCTGAAATACAAATACCCTCCCTTAGAATATCTCTTGGGATATTCTCATCAACGATGATTTCCGCAAGAGCGGTTAGCCCAATTGGAGCTTCTTGACGAACGTCGTCTTACAGCTCTTGATCACCTTCAAATCTATCAAAAACGCATCAAACATGCTTATGATAAGCGACTTCATGAGCGTACCTTTAAGGTTGGTGATCTTGTCCTCAAAGAGAATCAACATGTCACCAAACTAGAAAAGAGAAAACGTGGAAAATTTGCTCCCAATTGGATTGGGCCTTACATAATCACTCACACCTATGGATCAGGCGCTTATCGTTTAGCTTAAGCAATGGTAAGCTTGAGCCTGAACCCCTTAATGCCTTGCATCTTCGACCATTCTACTGTTGAATTTAGTGTTATATCACTTCTTATCTACCTGCCGCTCGTCCCTTGAGCTCACATACCACCACATGCACTTCGTTTCCTACACCTCATAATAAAAATCAAGCTCACATAGTTTGATTCTCACCTCACCTAAACGATGCCTTCCCCTTTTTAGTCTAGTCCATGACTTCAAAGTTTTAAAATAAGCCGTATTCTTATGGGATTTTCTTGAGTCAAACTTCCTACCAAACTAGATGCTTCACGCCAAAAGAACATCTAGCTATCTAAATTATATATAGACTGTTCCCTCGAAGGACAACTATATGCCAAATTATTGCTGCTATTATATATAGACTACTCCCCCGAAGGACAGCTATGCACTAAAATCATATCTGCTACTATAAATAGACTGCTCCCTCGAAGGACAGATATACACAGTCAACCTTTATCAGAAGCTTCTCACATTGATCAGCTTCGTGAAGACCTCAAGAATAGCACAATCAATATCCCTTGTAGACTTCCCGCATCGATCAGTCTATATTCAGTAAAATAAAAGCCTCATTCAAAAAGAACTTTTTGGGTCATGGACTTGTCTATTTAGGGTAGGTTCTCTTTCGTCAGAACACTCACTTTGTAATAAATTCTCTGTACCTCAGCTATATCATCCACCTCACCTCACCATTTTTTTCAACTCAAGGGACGTAACGTACACCCGATATATTGTGATCATACAACTCTTTTCACCTATGGACTTCTCGTCTATGCACGGTACCTAGGGCTTCAAGCTCGTTCTATGTTTGGTGGTTTGTTTAGCTCTTTTCACCTACGGAGCACTCTTTCCGCTTTGCCTCGCATCTAGGATTGTGTGTTGATCTTAATCAGGACATGGTTCCCTACCACTTGGGTAGGCTAACTTTCACTTCCCTTATACCTTTTACAACATCACCAATTCATTTCCGACACCAACAACCTTACCTTACCAATATTAATATCAATATTCTTACCAATCAACCAATTGCCTAAACCGTACCAAATTGCCTGAATTCGCCTCTCCCTGATCCTAAGGGAGAACTACATCGGTCTGAGGCCCCTCCTTGCTTTGTGCAATGGGCTATGTAGGCAGCACTTCGGAGACATGGGGTCTCCCAAGGTTAGCTCGACCATCCCCTACCATAACCTATCATGTGTGGTAAATATAAATATTTTTGTGTATTTCTATTTAATCACATTCCTCTTTATCCTTTTTCAAAACACAAAAAGTCAAAACGAAAACATTCTTATTATTATAACTCAAATCAACATACATATTCAGTTTTATTTAGATGTTAAACAAATACATCTTCTCTATCATCGACACGCAGGTCGGTACTCTTATTTATTCTTATACCTTGCTAACATTTATTTAGACCCTCACGCCTCATCCCGAACTAGGTGATGATCGTGATCGTCGACCCCTCTCAGCCAGGCCTCTCTGTCCTCAATGGTACCACGGCTATTGGTACCGCCCACTGATCTGCCAATCTCTCCTGTAACATATGAATACGCCCTCTCGCATGGAGGACTCCAGCCTCTAGTCTCTCCGCCCGTGACTCCGTAACCACTAACGATCCTCTTGTCTCATTCACCTGCGTTTGGAGCTGCTGAACCAAACGCTGTAGACGATCCCTCTCTGCTGTAATCACCGCTATGTCAGGATGATCATGTACACCTCGTAGTTCTGCTACCCACCATAATCTATAGGCCTCTGTCGTTCCTGCATCCATTACCCTGTGATCGGCTGCTACCTCTTTAGGCCCTTCTGGAGGTGTTGGCTGGGGAGGTGAGAATACTGCCTCTGCATCGATCCTCATATAGGGTCTATAAGCCTGGGGTATATCCTGCACAAATCAAAATTGTCGCCACACGCGATCTAGAGGAATCCTCTCATACTCACCTGGCCTGTGCCCTGCGATCCACCTCAATCACTCTACACCCCTTAACTCCTCGGCTCTATATTCTCTGTTACCATATAGTTTCCGTAAGGCTGCCAAAATATCTGCAATCGTCACTCTCTCCCATACCTGCCTATAATACTCAAAGTCATCCGTCACGGCACGGGATTTTGCCTCTGTTATTCATCGGACCTATCGTCGAATCCCAACCTCTCGTACTCGGTTTCTCTTTGGATGGATCGGCTCACTTGGTCGCACACAAACAATGTGCTCATAGGCCCAACAGTGTAATAAGTATGAACAATCCAGTGTCGTTCTGTGATTTCACCTACAAGCCCATAAACCCCTGTATAGCTCCGCCAAATATGCAGGTGCCCATGCAAACATCACGTTCCTTTCTATCATCTCCCAAATAACACACATCAATGCCTTTGGAAATCTTCCCCCTTACGCCTCGGTAATGCATAATACCCTACCACTATCATTAATATTACTGCTAACCTTGTCTCCTCGGGATGTGCTGCATACATTATCCCATACGTAAATGACAAACCTCACTGTGTTAAATCTCGTGCGTATGGACCAAATACTACTGTTATCGCTCCCGTGCCACGCATTAGGTAATGCACGATATCTTGGTTTTCTGTAATTGGGAGTCTCAAAATACGGAACACATCTTCCAATGTTACTGTCATTTCCCCTGTTGGTAGATAGAAGGTATTTGTCTCAGGATTCCATCTCTCAATCAACGCCTGTAACATAGCATGGTTACGTGCGATTCGTGAATAATAGCGGATTCCACTTAACCCCAAACGATTTATCAATGTCCATTCAGCTGGCGTTACATCCGCTCGGATTCGTGACAACAGCGCTGGTACACTATCATTCATCCTCAACCCTGCCTCTGCCTGCATACATCCAAATAACAAAAAACCATTCAATTCCTCCAATCCCCGGTTTTTTCTCAAATTCTGGAAATTCCTACAGCAACCGGTATCGTTTACAGCTAACCGGTACCGGTTGAGTAACCGATACCGGTTATCCCTAACCGATATCGGTCCCTGTTATGCCTAAAACAACCACCTACGACAATAAATTGCTCGTTTATTCCTCTCTGTATACACAGACATACTTGAAACCCTTGATTACCTACCGTGTAACACTCACCCCATTTATAACCCTTGTTATCATCTTTTCTTTCTCATATCTACCCACATACTCTCCCCCATCTTATTCACAAAACATGCAGTAGTCAAATCACAAACAAAACGTTACCTCTTGGGTTGCAGTAGCTTGAGGTGGCCCTTGTCTTCCCTCTTGTCCCTGCCTGCTGGATGTTTCTCCTCGTCCTGCCATTATCACCACCTTTTTCAAACACTGCCTTTACGTCTTCGAATCTCGGATCACAATCACTTTCCACTGTCTCTTTTTCCTAATCACTCAAATCTCTCGTGAAAATACTGTCTCGGTCGTCCAAAAGCATCGCGTTCGCGTATTTAACTCTTGCATGGCTCTAAAAATAAGAACTTAAGTTGCCACCCTAGCTTTTCTATTTTTAGAAAAGCTCATAACTAAATAACCGGTATCGGTCATGTGACCGATATCGGTCTAGCAGCTACCGACATCGGTTCGCTAACCGATATCGGTTATAGACCTATCTTTTTACAACATGGTTCTTTTTCTTCATTTTCTACCTAATTTTTTGTCGCGCCCGCCCTTTTTCCTGCATAACAACACCATTATCCATATTTCTCCATCCACCACACATATCATTACAATGTCCATAACATCATCTATTTTACAAAAACAAACAAACCATCAACTAAGTCACATCTACACAAAACCAAAAACTCATCATTTGGATCCAACTCATCAGATACATATATAACAATGTCACAAAACCAGCCCAAAACATGCAACATTTCATCATATAACACATCATCCATATATCAACACGTCAAATAAACTCATCATATATTCTATACCACAAACCATTGACGAAATACTTAAACACATTTTTGAACACTGCATGTGGATCAAAACATCATCTCTATATATATATACAAATTTTCAAATATACAATGTGCCCTGCATCGGGGCCTCTGTGATCTCATCATACAACTAAGCCGGCACGCAGGCCGCAATAACTATCCAAAATCTCGACTCGGCTCGCAGGCCGGTATCAAATATACAACCCATACTCGACTCGCAGGCCGGTATATAATGAATAAATGAATCCATACATGAATAAATGACGGCACGCAGGCCTCTATCAACATAACCGGTTCGCAGACCGGTGCCCATATCCAATATACAAAATACAAAAACAATGCAGGGATCCCTCAGCTCTCCCCACTGCCCTCGGCACCTCTCCTTGCTGGTCCCTATGGTGCCTCTCGCCTCCTTCACCTGTGTGAGACACGCCGGATGTGGCTACACCTCCTGCGATCTCGACTACACGAGGTCTCGCTCGGTGTGCGCGCATATGGGCGATACTCGGCTCCGGTACTATCAAGAACATCACGATAATCTTGGGCCTCCGCTGCTCGCCTCCATGTATCTATCCCGTGCCACCGTCAGTACTGGGGCTGGTCCCCAGACTCCTACTGCCAGTACCCCTGTGCTGTCTTTGGTGGTGCTGTGTCATTTGTCTTGCCATTCTTGTGCGCGTGAGTGGTATGCACTGTGCACAGAAATTTTGTGTTTACATCTTCTTCTCTTGAATGCTTTTGAGTACTGCACTGTGCACTGCACTACGCTGTAATTTATCTTTCTGGTGGTGGTGGTCTTTGCTTTGTGCCTATACTTGAGCAGCTGGGTTAGCTGCCCCTATAATACCCCTATCGTACTGTGCTGCTGCAGTAACATTTGCTGCCTGTAATCTGCACCTGGCCCCTGAGCTGATCTCTCTCTGCCGTCACCGCTGCCAAGTCTGGCTGTGCGGGCTGTGCTACCCTCGCCACTCTCTGACCAGCCCACCAAACCCTGTATGCTCCCGTGCACCCAGCATCATCTACGCCATCATCTGCTGGCCTCTCTGCAACCCAATCTGGATCCAAGGGCTGTGGTGCAGGCAGTGGGGCCTCTACATCATCCCTCCTGTACTGAGGGAAGGGAGGTGGCTCGTCCTGTCGCAGCCCCATCTGCCTGCGTACCCTCTCTAAGGGTATCCTCTCGTACTCTCCCGGCCTCCGTCCTGCTATCCAGAAAGTGTACTGGATCCAGCGTAACTGTACTCGGCCTCCTCTGTGCGGGTGATGACCTCTGTAAGGTCTCCATATGATGTCTACCGCTGTCAGGCCCTCTAATAAATGTCTATAATACGCCACATCTCGCCTGCAAGAACTGCTCGTGGCTGCCCCACGACCCCCAACCACCTCTGAAAGCCATATCTGTATATATGACCTGTGGCCCTAGCTGCTGGGGTAACCCTACTGGCCTGATGCATATGATGTGCTCATATGCCCAACAATGCAGCAAAAATCTCAAACAGATACCGAATCGCCTCATCCGGCGATAACCCCAGAGCTCTCTGTATCATTGCACTTGGATACACTGGTGCCACGCACGCATAAGTATGCTCTCTCGATCATTTCAAGCAACACCCCCATCAACGCCGTGGAAAGTGGCCTCCCTCTCGAGTCGGGAGGCGAGCGGGTGATCCCGATCATCATCATTCAGCCGATGCCAGTGTCTCGTGTCGATGCGCATGGTACATGTCACCATACCCAATGCTCGGTTTGTGATAGGTAAGTAAGCGTGGTTGCATCTCCAAAAACCTGTAATATGCTGTCCATGGCAGTCTCTGAATCTACCTGGAAGACTGCCTCTCCCTCGATAGGTAGTCGAAGGATGCGATACACATCCTCCAACGTGATAGTCATCTCCCCAGTCGGGAGATGGAACACATTGGTCACCGGATCCCATCTCTCGATGAGGGCGACCATCAGGCTGTGATCTCTCTCTATCGCTCTGTACCTCTGGACTCCACCGAGTCCCACCTCACGCATGATCGCCCAGTGAGCTGCGGACACATGTGGTCTCATCCGCACCAACAGCGGGGGCATCCTATCCCGCATCGTCAACTGCTGACGTGCCTGCAAAACCAACCCACATCTTTAGACCTACTCTTTATCACAACATCTACTTTACCCTCTAAACCCCCTTTTATCCCCCCGACCACACCCCAACTCTCTACCACCCCCCTCTAGCAACCTACCTTCAACCACCCAACCCAAAACCCACCTAACCCCAACCCATACAAATCCCATACCTACCCACAACTCAACCCACCCAAACCACTACCCGACCCAAAGCCCAAAATCTACCCAAATCCAAACCCACCCAAAGCCCAAAATCTACCCAAACCCAACCCAACCCACCCTAACCAAACTCCACCCCACCCAACACCCCACCCCACCCAACACCCAAACCCACCCAACCCAACCCATACCCATACAAACCCAAACCAAACTGATTGGCCGACATACGACCGACGCGCCCAGCCGGTACAGCCACCTAACACCACTGTCCCACAATTTCCATCGATGATCTTTGGTCGACACTTGCAATGACATCGGTCCTTTGTAAGTAATCTTAGGAGCCGAACCCTTGCTGCCCCCACCCATATTTTTGCATTTTTATACTTATCTACCCACCCAAACACCATAAAAACCTACCCACCCAGCCGACTTGCCCTATTTTACCCCTCTATCCTCTTCATTTTTCAAATTACGTCAATTTACTCATTATTTCCTAAAAAATGTAAATTCCTACCCAAACCCCCAATTTCGCTTAATACCATTCAAATGCACAAAATAAAAAGTTCCGAGCCTACCCGTACGACGACACGTCGTCGTGGTGGGATGGGTGGTGGTGGTCCAGCTGGTCCAGCCCCTCCTGCTCCTCCTGCCTGTGCCATGGCTCCAATTCTACTCTGCTGGGTCCCCGGCCAATCAACTGCTGCCTCCTCCTCACTCGGGCCCGCAAACAACTCACTCCTCCAGCAAAATAGCTCCACCTCACTCAATAAACCTCCAATCTCAACTCTCCACGTCAGACAAGTCAATTTGGTTTTCAAAATAACAAAGTGACAATGACAAGCCGTATTTTTCTTTTTATAGGTTTTTCGCCCTTAACCGATATCGGTTTCATTTTGCCCTAATGAACCGGTATCGGTCCCTTAACCGATATCGGTCATGTAGAATCGACATCGGTTTTTCTGCCAACTTTCCCCCAATTTTTGCCCTTATTTACCATTTGCCCTTTTTTAACCACATATCACCTATATCCACCTTTGCTGAACACCATTTGTTTACCTATTCGGCCTGACCCAAGGCCTCAACCTACCTATTCGGCCCGACCCAAGGCCTCAACCTACCTATTCGGCCCGACCCAAGGCCTCAACCTACCTATTTGGCCCGACCCAAGGCCTCGCCCTACCTATTTGGCCCGACCCGAGGCCTCAACCTACCTATTCGGCCCGACCCGAGGCCTCGCCCTACCTATTCGGCCCGACCCAAGGCCTCGCCCTACCTATTCGGCCCGACCCAAGGCCTCAACCTACCTATTCGGCCTGACCCAAGGCCTCAACCTACCTATTCGGCCCGACCCAAGGCCTCAACCTACCCATTTGGCCCGACCCAAGGCCTCAACCTACCCATTTGGCCCGACCCAAGGCCTCACCCTAACCATCCGGCCCGACTAAGGCAGTAACTCCAAGCAACTTGGCCCGACCACGGCCGTATCACTTGATACCATACCCTGATCAACGTTTTATTTTATCCATCCATCCTGTACCTTTTGTTCCATCGAGCTCACCTGTTCGTGTTTTAGCATGATTAGGGTCCTTGACTTGATCTGTCGACCAACTTTGCCTAGACCTAGACCGTGACGTTTATCTCAACCAAACCAACCATTTGGTACTGCCGAACACGCCTAAACGTTCCTGTACCTTACCTATTATATACCCTAGAGTTACTTCCTATGCCTTGGATACCAGGATTATATCAC
This sequence comes from Taxus wallichiana var. yunnanensis, assembly GCA_018340775.1. NCBI lineage: Eukaryota > Viridiplantae > Streptophyta > Pinopsida > Cupressales > Taxaceae > Taxus > Taxus wallichiana. The sequence goes on from CM031235.1 coordinate 187,016,615, forward strand.
CCTTGTTTGGATAAACTATCGACCTTTGCCTATGCCTTTCTTGGTTTTGCTCGTCAAATCATGTACCCTAGTCGCATCTTATTACATTTTACCACGCGTCGCTTCCTTGGACCTACCCCACCATCTTACCATCCCCTCTACCCCATTTACCCTTTATCAACCCTATCCCACGATTTCCCGTTCACTCAATCGTGATAGATTTGAGGGGATTACCTATACCCTAAACAGGGGAAACCACTTCATATTATTGTCCGTGCAGCTTTACAAAACAAGCTACACGACAATAAGGGGCTAATGTAGACACCAAATTTGTGTCTTACGACCCCTTGTGACCCGCATCTCATCTCGCAACTTAACCTCATCACCTAAACCTTACACAATTATTTATTAATTACCTTGTAATTGATAAATCCACATCACCTTACCTGCCACCTCATTTTGCCACCTCATCATGACCTAGCCCTAACCCTAAACTAACCTAATTAAGACTTATGGCTTGGTCTAGACTCACATCCATAACTAATGCCTCCTTACTTGCACCCAAAACCGACCTTCTAGCCACTTGACCAAGCCCATGCAACTCGATCTCTTAGGAGAAAAGCGGGAAGGTGGGTTATTTTACTAAAAATAGCCTACTTTTTCCTTACCGATGCCGGTTCCTACTCGACCGCCATCGGTTACGCAACCGCCATCGGTTCCCTGTAAATGGGCTCCCCAAACCAAAAACAAAGGATCGGAATTTCATTTTTGGGATCAGGTCGAATGATTTTTGAATCAACAGAGATCATTGGGAGTGAAAAAGAGAGTCCAGATCTTCACTTGACCGAGCAGAGACGAGTGGAAATACCAGAAGTGTTTACAGCAAAGGAGATCAGCTTGCATCTTCGTCAAAACCAGTAAGTCACATCTTGCATGTCCTCTGTTATAACATTTCTTATGCCTTTTGAATTACAGTCCTCATAAATCCATCCCTGAATCCACTACCCAGCATGCATATTACCTCTAACTATCATTCATCTACCTCTCATCACCTTATTTCCTAATACCACCTATATACAGCCTTACAAACAACACAACTACCCCACAAAGCAACTAACCTACAGATCCTAGAACCCACCGGTATCGGTTATCAGTAACCGGCATCGGTTCCTCCGATCAAAACCAGAAAACCAGCCTTTCCCCTACCCAGTTCAACGAAGCAACTTAATTGATATTTTACAGTCTTTTGTGTTAATTCATATTAGCAGGGAAACTGACCACCTTCGAAAGGAAGTTTTATATTTCCTGGGCCCAAGGCAGTTTCCTCATTTATTGTCTAATCAAAATCTTGTGGTCTTGTGTTCTTATTTGCAGGTAGTCCTTCCAAGACAAAAAGGAGTTCTTCGCAATCAGCCTGATCTTTCTCTACGGTACGCGCACACCATCTCGACATTCTACAGGTATTCCTCCTAGCCCCTAACCTTATCTGTTTCTAAAAGGAACGAATCATTCCGAGTGAAACATAGAGTCTTTCTTGAGAGATCTTCTTCCTTCTAGCTTTGTAGATTTGAGAAATAAATCATAAATGACAGAGAGGTAAGACAATTGGTATTTTAAAGATCAAATCAGCATGGAGTCACCACTAAGGACTTTCACCCTAGTTATGAAAATGCACTAAAATATTCTGTTAAATGTTTGCTAGCACTAAAAAATTTGCAAAGCCTTATAAATCAGACCTTCTTCTTCTTAAATCAATCAATCAAAATGCAACCAAAGTATATGAACTGTTGGGAAATGGAAAAGGGAAGACAGAGCTTGAAATTTTTGTTTAAAACTTGCAAATCTGAAGTATAGAATGATATTTCAACAATGTAGCTGCTCAAATACTTAAATGCACAAATGCTCAAACTCTTCAAACACTTCAAAACCCCAAGAAACTCCAAGAATTCCCGGTAGTGGCGCCACTTGTGTTGGTACCCAAATTTGTTCTCCTTTTCGGTCTAAGCAGACTAGAGAAATGAAATGGAGGTTAAAGATATATTAGACCATGTTGTATGTCATTGGTAGCCGAGGATATGATCTAACTAGCACTCAAATTTTTGGAGAGATGGATAACACTTCAATAGGAATTGACCTTGTCCTAGCTATTTTAGGTTGTGCCTTGCTGACCAAGGTAAGAGGACCTATTTGTAACCTTTAATGGTGAAGGAGATGAAGATATCATTCCCTTTTCTTGAAATTCTATGTGAAAGACCTTGATGAAAACATGATCAAAACCCCGGATTTGACTCTTACGAGTTGTCACTTCTAAAACATGGGTATGTTCTCAAAATAAGGCAAAGGTTACTAGAGACATTGAAATCCGATATGTTTTGCATACTCTTGCAAATGTATTTTGATCTTCTGTGGGTACACAAATGTAAATCGGGGTAGTACGGGGTAGGATCTGTTGTTTAGGTAATTTTGTGGTCGGATATTGACAAGACAAACTTGACTATGTCAGATCTTTGATAACCTCTACAATACTTGAACAACTATTAGATAAAATTCTTCAAACAATTAATATGTTCTTTCAACCAAAAGATACACATATGGAAGCCCATGTTGCAATCTTCACACAATATTTGAGACATTACCACAAAATATTGAAGTAAAGAACTCAATTAAACACAAAGTCCTTGATCAAACCACGCCTAAGGTACCCCAAAGGCTTACAAACAATTTCAATTGACAAATGAAGGTGAAGTGATTTTAAACTGCTTGTTTCCAATGCCAGATGAAAGCTCTTCTAACAAACAAAACTGCAAGTGCCATTAAAATATCAATAAGAATGAGATCTGTGTGATTGTGTAAAGACTTTCAACGCAAGATTGCAACAAGAACAATGAAAACTATTTGCGGAGTTTTTAGTAATGATAACATACATCATATTGCCCAGAAAACACTGATTAATTAAAAAGCTTGTTAGATTCATCAACAGGGGAGAGTTTCATCAACAATCTTAGAGCTGTGTGATGGCTATACACTTGTAACCAACTCACATTCATGAAGAACTAACACATAAGACATTAACCAGGTTTTTTGGAGGGTTTCTTAGAAGATGGACTTCTCTCAAAATTTTTCTCATGAATTTCAATCTCTGACAATTTGCATTTCTCAAAAATGCATTATATACCTCTTGCCACATTGGAGCCTTCTTTCCCAAGCAAATAATATGCCAAGGGATCAAGTTTGTTACAAACAATCCTCATGATTTGTAACAAGAGACATCAAACAGAAAAATGTTCGATGGATGCCAGGTGTGCCAAAAAGGTGGAATCATTACAAAAATTCGGATCAATATCCACCCTAGAGGCACATTTTTCATCATTGAGGCATGCATACACCTTTTCACTCATCATTTTACCTTTTTACCTTTTCAAATTCACTCCTGTAATTTCCAATTCCGACTTTTATGTTTTTTCTCGGGCCTGGGCAAAAATTACTTCAAAAACACCTTGGATTAAAGAATCAAGACATGAAAGTGATGCCAATGATCATGGAAGGCCAAGATGACATAGAATCACCTAAAATTTGATGAAATTTGTTACAAAATTTGTGATTCCAAACTTCCTGGAGCTCCCATGGTAGCCAAAACAAATGAATGCACAACAACCGTCGATCTAACTCATCTTTTAATCCTAGCCCTCCATGTGGAAGATGAGGACCCAAAAATAAGCTCGAGTTTCCTTTTTAATTTTTGGATAAATTTGGACATGTGGCAAGACATAATTGGATCGGGCCAAGTGTTTAAAATATGCACTTTACAACCTTTTGAAAATATGGAAAATTTTTCCACTTTTCCCGCCTCCTTCCTAGGCCTGCCACGTGTCTAAAAGGTGGGTCCCAATGAGACCGCGGATCAATTCCATCACTTTTACCTTTTTTGGAAAAAGACATTTTTCGCATAAAATTCCCCACACTTCGACTTTCCCGATGCCACATGGCGCTTGTTGATTCACCGTGGGGCCGTCTCTCTCATTCTTCCTTCATACCTCCTTGCAAATTTTGAAAATTCAAAATTTTCATTTGTGGCCCGCACTCCCTTTGACCTTCAAAAATGGCCACGTGTCTCTCATGGATTGGCTACGGAGGCATGCTCCCTTTTACAATTTTAACCAATTTTTCCAAAAATACAAAATTTCCCTTTTACCTTGAAGGCCCCGCTCCCGCACAAGCCCAAAAATACTCCTTGTCAATTTGTGCACATAATTTTAACTTTAAACAATTTTTCCAAAAATGCAAAATTTCCAAAGTGGCCCCAGGAAGTCTCGAACCTCGCCCCTTCATTTTGATCAAAAATTTCACAAGGCATTGATTTCAGTTTTGGTGGCCTTGTGGACCTTTTCACCACTTTGAGATTTTTTCCTATAAAGGCAAAAAACCTCAAAATCTCCAAAATCCAATTTTTCACTTAGCACAAAACATTTCCTTGGCAGAGCCACGGTTTTCTTTGATTTTTTCAAAATTTTGGACATGTGTCCCCATATGATTGGAGCGGATCTCAGTATTCCATTTTTCACCTGTAGAACACAAAGCCAAAATTTCATTAAGTTTTCTTTCAGCCCCTTCCTTCATTTTTTGAATTTTTGGACACGTGTCTCTATATGATTGGAGAGCAGAGCTGCATTCCATTTTCCACCTATAGAAAACAAAGCCAAAAATTCATTAAGTTTTTCCATCGGTCCCATCCTTCATTTTTTGCAAATTTTGGACACGTGTCCTCTTCTATTTCACTACGAAACTTCGCCCAATTTTTACTTTTATCCATTTGAAGTTAAAACTTCAAAGTTACCAAAACATTCACCCCCTCATTCTGACCTTTCTTGGACATGTGTCCACCGTGATTGGATTAATTTGTGGGGTTTCGGGCAAAAATTTTACTTTAACATTTTTACCTAAAAACACAAAAATTTCACCAAATTCCTTTGTCATCCGCATCCCTCTGCTCAAAATTAGGACATGTGTCCTCTCCCATTGCTTGGGGTTTCGGGCCAAATTTTGATTTTGAAAATTTTGCAAAGTAAAACAAAAATCTAAGGAGATCGGCTGCCAATCCACGACCTAATGAGAACATGCCATGTAGGCAATTTTGAAAAAGGTGGAGCCGTGAGCCAAATTTGCCATTTTTCCCAAAAAGCAAAAATGACAAGGTAAAACAATTTTTCACCGCTCCTCGGCAAATTAGAACTTGCCACGTTGCCATTGCATGATGAGGAAGAATTTGATAGGAAAATGACGCCCGTCGACCCGTCAAAATGTAGAAAATTCAAGGGATGCCCTAGAATTCAATTTTTCACCAAGGATGGATTTTTTTTTGATTTTGAATCAATCAAGCATGTATTTACAACATTCCCGATCTAGGGATTGGATTTTCAAATACTTACAAGTATGAATTGATCAATTTTGTTTTTTCATGATTAGGAAAAAGGGAAAAATGGCAGAGCCCATAGATTTGGAAAAATTAGGGCACAAAAAGGCACACATGGATTATTCTTTCAAACTAGGGCAAAATAACAAGTTTGTGGGCATTTTTAAGGCATTCAACTAGAGGGGAAGAACTATAGACCACCAATTCGAAGGATAAAATGTTTCTGAGCAAGAATGGATTTGAAAAATTAGGGCAACATGATGCAAGCTCAAAATGGAACCAACACCTCCCTCCCTACCTCTTCTTCACCTATGACCCCATCCACCAGTGCCACTGTAACCTCACACTCACCTAACTCTTCTATTCCTACCGCTTTTGTAGCTTCCACCAATCACACATTAGCTTCCCAACCAATAGATACCTCTTCTGACCCAACCTCTAATACTTCCTCCATTCTAACTACCAATATATCAACCATTGATCCCTTGGAAGGTGTTTTTCAATGCCTCACTATGGGGGAGTATCTCTGTACAACGTTAATACATTCCTTACTCCACAAGAGTATGGAAACCTTCACCAACATCCTCACTATGATCACCACATAGGTGAGCATCTCTTTATGGTCCTCCCCACCATCACACCCATCGTACCTATGGGGAACTTGATACTTCCACTTACACACCCGAGCCACCATCATAAACCCGACCCTTCTCGGTTGACCTTGAGTCACTTACTACCAATGCACTTCACCCACACTTTCCTACACCGATGTGCATGGAAATGTTTGAGCTTTGGTTTTTATTTGCAAGGCCGTCATACCATTATTTTACGTACCATGCGTAAACACAATGATCGTAGTGGAATCAGTTTTACCAAACTACCTACCAAAAATCCCCACATTGAACTCATTGAAGACATTGACCCCTCTCCACCTTCTTCACCGCCTTCACCAATGGAGTCGATGGATCCCGAATCTATCCCTCCTAATTTTTTTTTTTTTCATAAACACCATTTTCTTGGGACCTCGACTTATCAATGTGATGACGAGGCTCCTTCTTCTCTTTCTTTCTTGATATCCGACATGATAGAAGATGATAATCCTTCTATTAATGTCATTCAATGTCGAGTGATGAGTCCATACTCACCTACCTTGGTGCTGAAGACTCTTATATTCATCGGTTGTTACCTTCTGAGATGCAAACAATGTTGAATGAATCAACTATCGAAGTCAACATCCACACTCAAGATGACCCCCACATTCTCAAGATTGAATAATATTATGTGGACGATCTCCTCGCAAAATCTAAACATCGATCTAAACATCTTACTATCTTGAAAACCATCTTCGATCGCCTCATCAAGTATTGTGTTCACCTTCAACCCAAGAAATGTGTCTTCGTAGTTCTCTCAGGGAATCTCCTAGGATTTATTGTTTCCTTACATGGTATAGAGGTTGACCCTACTAAAGTCAAGGCCATTCTCGAAATGCCTCCACCCACCAACCTTCATCAACTTCATAGTTTGCAAGGGAAGTTACAATCTATCCGCCGATTTATTTCCTAACTCTCTGACTGTTGTTAACCATTTCATCACCTCCTTAAAAAGGATGTCTCCTTCAAATGGGATGATGACTACCACAAAGATTTTGAGGCCTTAAAACAATACCTTCTCTAACCACCTGTACTTATTCCACCTAAAGACGACCAACCCTTCTACTTATACATATTTACTACTGATCACTCTTTAGGGGCCATGCTCGCTCATCGTGATGAACAACATAGGGAACAGGTGGTTTATTACATAAGCCATACTCTTTTGGACTACAAAACTCGATACACCCATCCTAAAAAACTTTGCTTAGCCTTAGTTTTTGTTGCCACAAAACTTCACCATTACCTACTCAACCACAAAACCTATGTTGTGACCAACATTGACCCCTTACACTTCATGTATGCCAAACCTTACCAAAATCAATGTGCGCACGTTGGGTCATGCTTCTTGCTGACCTAGACCTTGAATTCATTCACCAAAAATATATCAAGGGCCAAGCCATTGCTGACCAACTCATTGATGTGCCTCTTTCTAGAAATCAATCTTCGAACTTTGATTTCCCTGATGAATCCATTTCTACGCTCTCTTTGGATGATGACCCTTACCAAATGACCTTATTCTTCAATGGTTCCAAATGTCAAGCATGGGGTGGTGCAGGTTTTATCCTCATTCCTCTTAATGGTGAAACCATGCCTTTATCATTCAAACTTGACTTCAAGTGCACTAATAATATCGATGAATATGAAGCACTCGTATTGGGTCTCATGACTGCCTATGCCTTAGATGTTAAGTCCATTAATATCTTTGGTGATTCTCAACTGGTAGTAAACCAAGTCGATGGTTTCTATCAATGTTGTAATGAAATACTTCAAGATTACAAATGTTATGTTGGCATCATGTTGACTACCTTTGACCGCTATACAATTCAAACTGTTTCGCGATCCACCAATAAATTCACAGATACCATGGCTTGCCTCACTTCCCAGATACCTTCTTTTCCTACCGATTCTAACATCTTTGTCATTGTAAAATGCATACTGAGACCTTCTTATAAACCTTGTTGTGTTAACCTCGTCCGGACCACCTCATTACACACACAAGACCTTTGGTATAAGGAGCTTGTGGACTACCTTTCCCTTTCTATCTTACCTCCTGACCTCACACGTAATGGACAACATTCCTTTCTCAAGAAGGCCTCTCGTTATGTCATTATGGGTGGTTTCCTCTATAAACATGGCTTTGATGGTTTTCTTTTATGATGCCCGACGAGCTCTGAAATCCCCTATACCATTAAAGAAGTTCACGATGGCATATGTGGAGGTCACTTTAGTGGCCTTGCTGTTGCTAAATGCATTCTTCGCTTAGGCTATTACTTGGTGACCCTCAATCATGATTGTTGCAACTACGTTAAGCATTGTGTAAAATGCCAACAACATGCCAACCTTCATCACACACCTAGTCATGCATTATAGGTCGCTTGTGACCTTTTTCCTTTCTCTCAATGGGGTTTGGATTTGGTTGGAGAGATTAAGCATCACTCTTCCCTAAGACATCAATAGATCATCACTACTACTGAATACTATACTAAATGGGTTGAAGCCGTACCCTCATCTCCATAAAAGCTAAGAAAATATGTGAGTTCATCAATCATCACATTATTTGTCGATTTGGTGTTCAAAATCACCTTATCAATGATAACATAAAAAATTTTAAAAACAAAACCCTACAGAAAATTTGAGACACCTTCGGCATCCAGATCAGTTTCTCTTCACCATATTACTCACAAACCAATGGCCAAGCTGAATCCACTAATAAAACCCGAACAAAATTCTCATGAAAGTGGTGAATGATATTGGGAAGGATTGGCACACGCACGTTCCTTTCGCCCTATGGGCATACCTGCATAAGTATTCACACTTCCACCACGCTACTCCCTTTTCTCGGTCTATAGTATCGAGGCTATTTTTCCTCGAAGTCCATATCCCATCTCTCTGTATCTCTCTTCAAGACATGCTCACTGATGATGAATTTTGCTAAGATCGTTTAACACAACTTGAGTTATTAGATGAACGTTGTCTTCATTCTCTTAACCATTTCCAAGTCTACCAAAAATGCATCAAGTGTTCCTATGAAAAACATGTCCATGAATGCACCTTCAAGGTTGGTGATCTCATCCTCAAGGAAAATCAACATGTAACCAAAGCAAAAAAAAGCAAACGAGGCAAGTTTGCTCCTAATTGGCTTGGACCATACATCGTGACCCATGACTATGGATCAGGTGCTTATCGTTTGTCTTCACTGGATGGTAAGCTCGAACTTGAGCCCCTTAATGCCTTGCATCTTCGACCATTCTATTGTTGACTTCTAGTCCTACATCACTATTTATCTACTTCATGCTCGTCCCTTGAGTGCCATTCATCTTTCTCTTTTCCGCACCTCATCACCAACGACTAAACAAGAATCATGTGATTACCCATCACCAATTTTCCTTATCTTAAATATGTGCACCACACTCTTCCGCACATGGCTCGATTCTCATGGATAATTTTTTTCTTCTTTTAGATGAGATCCCATAGTCGTTCACCCTTTCCTTTTGAACAAGGAAAAATTCTTCATTATAGTCTTGTCCATGACTTAAAAGCCAAAATAATCATTTCCACAAATAAAGGGATTAACTCCTTGAGTCAAACTTCCAATATAAAGATGAATCCCTCAAAAGGACATCTTCCACCTTAAATCGCCACTATAAGTAGATTGCTCCCTTGAAGGACAACTATACAAAGCTCACAACTATCTACATAGTCTATCCAAAAAGATGACTATTTTCTTAAAAAAATAAAAATTTTGGAAGCTTCCGGCATCGATCAACTTCGTGAAGACCTCAAGGAGACATGTATTCATCCCAAATAGACTTCCTGCATCGATCAATCTATCTAAAGAGTCAGAAGAAAAAGAAAAGTAAATTTTTTTGTCATGGACTTGCCTATTGTGATCTTGGATCTCTTGCCCAAGGCATGCTTAATCTTACCATATGACCTAATTACCTTCACCTCCTTACTCATTGTCTCTTCACTTCATACTGACCTCAAGGGACGTGCTGAACCTATGACATTTGGTGATCATGTGACTATTCTTCACCTTTAGAATAATCACTCATGTAATGTCTTTAGGGTCTTATGTTCACTAGCCTATCTACAGATGTGGTTCACATGTTTTGATCCTTGCCAATTGGGTGGCTTTCTTGCCTCCTCTTATCTTTTCACTTCTTCATTACCTTTTGATTATCCTATATAGGACTAGACCCTCAACACTTGTCTTTTGGGATTTTCTTCTCTCACCACAATCAACCTAAAATCACCCATACCTATCTACCTATACTCCACCCAAACCTAAATGACCTTAACCTAATCATACCTATGACCTAGAATCAAACCTACCTATCAACCTACCAACCTCTTCTTCTACCTTCTCATATTCTTCCCTAGCTTATGGGAGAACTACATCAGCCTGAGGTCCCTTTTCTTTGGGACTATGTAGGAGACTTCCAGGGCATGGGGCCCTGGAAGGTTAGCTCGACCACTCTTTACCCTCACCAATTTTCCCCACCTTACTTTGATCTCCCATTCTAATAAAAACCAGAAATCTAAACCATGTCCACATCATTTATATTATATATACTCACCATGTATCACATAAATTTTACCACTTACTTTATTTCACATTTTCATACATAACCAATATTTGAACATATACACCATCACATGCATTTACATTACCATTTATTACCAAAACACCGAAATGAACATCCATGCCTAAACCAACCTGACTCGATCCATGCCTAAACCAACTTGACTCGATCCATGCCTATAACCTGACTCGATCCATGCCTATGACCTGACTCCACCATGCCTAAACCAACCCGACTCCACCATGCCTATGACTGACTCAATCCATGCCTATAATCCTAACTCGATCCATACCAATGCCCCGACTCCATCATGCCTAATTCATCTAATGTCCATCCATATCATAACAAAATTAAAACAAATACACATCACAACACATAATCATATAAACCTCATATATCTCATCATATAAATATCGGTGTATCAATACAATGTACACTCATCTCAAAAATATATGTGTCTCTCATAAATCATTGGCACGCAGCCGATAGCTCATACAAAAATGTCTTCGGCTCGCAGTCAGTATCATATACAAAATCAAATACAAAATCTCTTCGGCATGCAGGCCGGTATATATCCAAAATATGACTATCTATAATAAGGTGAGACATGGGGCTATCGACCATCTCTCGGTTGTGTATCCATCGACTCAAGTATCCCCTATCTCCTCCACTCCTTATGTCACCGAGTGTTGTCTTCGCTATCATCAATGGTTGGGGCCTCACTCCTAACGGTCCCTCACTTGGCGCGGCCTCTATACACTGGTGGCCTCACTGCTTGCTCTGTCTCCGGGGCTTGGCGCCCCTATACTCTCCAAACTATGAGTGTGGGATCTCGTCCCTCTCACTAGAGGCTTGCTATGCTCTGTACTCGCATATTGTTTCACACGAGAAATGGTTCCATTCTGGAATAGAGTTGTTTCTATCCTTTCATTCCTTTGAGAAAGAGATAAGGGTTAGGCCTAGGAGGAATACCTGTTGAATGTCGAGAGGGTGTGTGCGTACAGAGAGAGAGATCGGATAGATTGCAAAGAAATCCTTTTGTCCGGGAAGGACTACCCTGCAAGTAAGAATACAAGACCACCAGATTCTAATTAGACAATAAATGAGGGAACTACCTTGGGCCCCGGAAATATTAGACTTCCTTTCGAAGGTGGTGGGCCCCCGCCAATATGAATTAACACCAAGTCTAATAAAGAAGATATTGTCAAATTACAATTTAATTACCTCGTTAAAATAATAGAGGAAAGGGCTAGTTTTGGTTTTGAATCACACGGTGACCGATGCTTCATCACATCGGGTACTGGCTTCGATAACCAATATCGGTGGGGGCGAGTGATTTAGGAGCTTTGGTGAATATTTGGTTATAAGGTGGCTATGGTGTTTATAAGGCTGGTAAATGATTGGGGATAGGTAATGGGGTGATAGAGAAGGCTCAGAGGGTATGGGGACTGTTCTTAGAGGCAATGTAGGGGTAGAGGAATGACAGTTAGATGGAGGGTGTTACCGGGTAGTAGATCTAGGAATAGACTTGTAATTACTGTGATTCAGAAATCCAAGAAATGTTATTAAAAGAACGTATAAGACTTACTAATTCTGATGAAGATATAGGTTCAAGGACTGTGATGACGAAGGCAGGGTTCAGGTAGGATGATCTAACAATCCAAGATGAGCTATCTTCTCTCTCGATGCTTGGATGAGTGTCACTGGGCTCTGGTTACTCAGTTGCAGTCTTGGGCTTGATGTCCTTCTCTGCAAACTCCTCTCTTTCCTTCACTTGTCTCTGCTCGGCCAAGTGAATTCCTGATTCTTCCAATGACTTCTGATTCGGATCAATCAAAATCCAACCTCCTGTTTTTGGTTGGGGGAGGTCATTTATAGGGAACCGATGGCGGTTACGTAACCAACGGCGGTCGAGTAGGAACCGATGTCGGTTAAGTCAAAGTGGGATATTTTTAGTAAAATAGCCAACTTTCCTTCCTTTTCTCCGAAGGATTAGTTGTGGGCTTGGTCAAGTCATTATGAGGTTGGTTTTGGATGCGGGTGAGGAGTAATTAGTCATGGGTGTGGATGTAGACCAAGTTATAGGTTTTAATTAGGTTAGTTTAGGGTTAGGACTAGGTCATGATGAGGTGGCAGGTTTGGAGATGTGGATTTATTAATTGTAAGGTAATTAATAAATAATTGTGTAAGGTTTAGGTGATGAGGTTAGGTTGCGAAATGAGATGCGGGGCACGGGGGGTCGTCAGACACAAATTCGGTGTCTACATTAGCCCTTTGTTGTTGTGTAGCTTGTCTTGTAAAGCTTCACCGACAATAATAAGAAGTGGTTACTCCTATTAAGGGTATAGGTAATCCCCTCAAATCTATCGCAGATTGAGGTAGCGTGAAATCGGGGATAGGGTTGATAAAGGGTGAATGGTGTTGAGAGGATGGTAAGGCTGGTGGGGTCGGTCCAAGGAAGCGGCACACGTTGAAATGAATTAGTGTGACCAGGGTACATGATTTGAACAACAAACAAGCAATTAATAGGCAAAGGTCGATAGTTTATCCAAACAAGGGTGATATAATCCCGGTATCAAGGCATAGGAAGTAGCTCTAGGGGATATAACGGGTAAGGTCTTGTTGGTCCAAAATCACGCTTGGGCAGATCTATGGATAAATGAGCCAACAGTGTGCAGTGGGCATAGCCCCTCTTTGAGTCAAGCAAAGTTAAACCGGTTTATTGCTATTCTACCAAAGAGAACTGTAAGTCTCACAAATTCTACATTCGGGGATTAAGATCTCATCCCAAAGTAGGGGTGTTTCTAACTACAAAAAGAAAGTAAAGGAAGAGGGGATGAAGAAAGAGTAGGTCCGAAGGGAGAAAAGAAATGAACTCCAAAGCGAGAAAGGTCGGAAGGTTTATGTTTTGGGATTGGTAGTAAATGAGCCAAACCTACTTGCATAAACGAGAAAAGCAATACGATGATGAATAAATGACAATAAAATGTAAGCAGATCCAATGAGAATAAACACAGATCTGACGTAAGAAAGATCTAATGCACATAACACATGTATTCAGCACAAAGTCTAAATATTGTATTAATATTTTCCTTCTGTTACAAAAAGCTCAAAGTCTTTTCTCCTCACTTCTATTTTTCATCTGAAAGATATTCACCCTCTCCAATACAACAAGTATTGGGGTATTTATAGAAGAAGGAGAGAGAAGAAGGCAAAAAGGAGCCAACCACTTATTTACAAAGATATTTACAAAATATCTAAAAGTCATGTTGACTTTTGACAACTTGATGGATGACATCATCCCATGATGCAACATGGATGATGTCATCATTTGTGTCAACATACTCCAGATATTCCCAAAAAGAAAGTCGAAGAAGAGAGAGAGAGAGAAGAAGAAGGAGGAGAAACTACTCGTCGTCGTCATCTTGCGGCTGAAAGGGAGTGGACTGCTTTTGTTGTTGCTCAGGTGACGAGATATGGAATTGGGAGTGGTATTCCATAAACTTGTTGATCATGGGCCCTAGTTGATCCTGGGAAGGATCCTTGTGCCGCTCACTGATCACCTCACAAGTCTCCCGCTCATCTATGAGTTTCTCGGGGAGTTTGGAATAGTCTTTTTCCGCTTCAATGAGTAACCCAATGAAGTCTCGACAGGCCAGCAGGTTGTTGATAGACTCTGTGTCAAAAGTGACCTCTGGCCCCATCCCTTGAGAAACGATCTCCTTGAAGATCTGGATGGTTTCATCAGCTTTTCTTAAAGTGAAGGAAGGAGTAAGCAACCCTGGTGACATGTTGAGAACGATCCGTTCCATTTGGTGCATCGCGTCCAGGGCTTCTTCCTTCACCTTGTCGATCTTTTCTAGGACAAATTCCAGCTGATCCACCGGTAATCCAGAGTGGACATGATTTTGTTGAGGGCCCTGGGATGGCCGAAGACGCCGAAATCGACAGATCTTTGATGAATAGTGGAACATTTGTTGAAAGGTCTCGTCTTGCTGCAGCTAGCGTATTCTAGCTCTTCGATATGGGTATGGGTCCCGCTAACGCTTGGAGCTCTTTGTTCGCCTTGTTGATGTTCAAATACAAGTCAGAGAGCTTGGCGATTACTTTTTCATTGTCTTTGAGGATCTGGCTCCTCCAAGCGGAAACGGCCATACCCTGCTCGCCGATCTTTGCATATTCATTAATTTTCTCCTGGCTCAAAAGCTCAGAAGTCTCGGCGGTAGTTGTGGGAGGTGCACTGCCCATTTTCTATAAGGCTTGGAGCAGATATTTATTTTGCTCTTTCAGTTGCCTTTTCTCCTCTTTTGTTTCCTGAAGCTTCTTGCAGAGGGCGTCAACTGCAGAAAGGGCCTCCCCCTGAAGACTTTCAGAAGACGTCCCCATTGTGACTTGGGTCATAGTATAATCTGTCGAAGACAGATCCTTTTTCTCCTTGAGAGGATTGGGGTACACGATCTCCATTACCCTCTCTCCCGAAGCACTTTGAGAGAAGCGTGTGATGGGCTTCTGCTTCTTTTCCCCTTGATGGGATTACAGAAAAGTCCATCGGAGCGATGGGAACTTTCCTTTTTTGCTGACTTAACTGCTGGGAGATCCAGGCTGGACTTATGGGAGAAGGGCCGGAAACAGAGAAGGGGGCAGCTACAGTAGAAGAAGGGAAAAACGTGGAGACACGTGGCGGTGGCATGGAGAGAACAGCCGAAGAAGTGCCCACGGGAGGAAGGGATACTGCAGCTGAGGAAGACATAGGAAGGGAAGGGAGCTCAGAGATGAGGGAAGAAATGGAGGGGGAAAGATCCGCGAGGGAAGAGAAGATGGACGAAGAAGCGGGAGGAATAGTAGAAGAAGGGGGAGAGGACACGACCAAAGGGATGGTCGCTTGAGTCACTCGAGGAGGGGAAGGAAGAGAAGAAGAAGGGACAGAAGGGACCTCGGTTGTTGTAGCAATGCTGACATCCTGAGTGGATGGGCCTATTGGAATATCCTCTTCTGCTTCTTTCTCTGGCGTAACCAGAGTTATGACCTGTTCGGGTGCCGCGGAAGGAGGACTCTCAGGAGCTTCTTCTTGAATGGTGCTGGATTCACCCTCTATGCCTTTGCCCTTGCCTTTAGGCTGTTGTTTAGATTGAGGAGGTGCGTTACCCAATGGGGAGGTTGTGAAATCAACCCCAAGGTAGATTAATCCATTCATCCGGCACCAATGCTCTGTTCTGCGCAGAGTCTCCTTGACCCTCTCCTCAATCGTCTGAGGTGCCTTAGTTCTATCAATGGCTGGAAAAGGCCAATTGTCCCCATCTGTGTTAGTATATACTTGGTCTACTTCATCCTCCATAGTTTGGAAGCCTTTGGGGACAATTGCTACCCCGTATTGGATGATTTCTGCCAAGGCTAAGCGAGAATGGTCCTTTCTCCTGAGCTCAACCTCATGAATGATGTCAATGTAGATGTCTTCGATCTAAGGGATGTGGATTGGATCTAGCTTAGCCCTTGGCAGACAACTTCTTGGGTCGAAGGTAGGCCTGGCCGGGAAATCATGTTTCAAATTAAGCAGCTCCAGCTCTGCGAACATGTCCTTTGCCTTGTGATGGGTAAGGCATGTATATCTGCCCACTGTGAGGGGGAAAGGAGTTCCACCCTTCTTTCTTTTGAGGCACTTCTCATGATAGGTGATCAGCTACCTTGACAGCTCTAGCAGAATCAGCTTGGGTCCAGCATACCTCGGTAGTCTAGTTGGCTCTCCCAAGAAGTTGGCTGCCCTCAGATAGGTGAACGTGGGAAATTGGGTGAACAGGGCCCCCCATTTCTCAGTGGCCGCCACTATGCTCTTGGTCGTGCGACCGTAAGTCATATTTGGCCTCAACAAGTAGATGATGTGGTAGAAAAACACATCGTTGATCTTTGTGAATTGAGGGATGCTATTTTCCAGCCTCAACTCTGGGTAGTATTCATATATTTTGACCTGAGGCCAAACCCCACTCCGCATCAGGCCTGGGTAGTCTCTTTCTGATGCTGCAGCATAAACAACATAGGAATTCATGTAGAATCTCCCTGTTGTATTGAATTGTTGAAGTTGTTCGGAGATTGTGCTGCTTATAATCTCTGCCCATTCGAAGCGCTGATCGGGCATATTATTATTCATAGTCTCTAAGTACCGCAACATCCATTTATGGAAAAAGTGGGCATCAGGAAGCCCAAAGACCCTGCTCAGGAATGTGATGGTATCACTGAGATCCTTCGAAAAATCACTACGGTGAATGATTTGTGGCCATCGGGTCACTACCTTTTTGTTTTTCAAATAGACCTCGTTCATCAGCTGCATGCACTGATCTTCGTTGTCGTCCTAGGCCTTAATGCAATCTTCTTGGGCCGACAGCCACAAAGTACCGATGATGAGGAATGCCGAGTATTATTTCAAAGTGGCGGGCAGTGAGGTTAATGATGACCTCGCCCTTGTCATTTACGACACACCTTGTGTCCTTGTTGTAGCACCGGGCAACCACCATCATGAATTCATTGTTGACGGTGCTGACTGGGATTCCTCCAGTGAAGTGTAGGGCACTGCCCATCAGTTTGTCCATCCATGGACTTCTTGTTACCTTCTGAGTTCTGACCCAGAATTCCTCCATATCAATGTGACCCAACTCTGAGTCTCTGATGTCCAGGTCGCATTCGGCCTGGGAGTCAGGCATCCTGACCCTCTGATATTTATATTTCATCTCTTCTTCTGTAAGTTTGGCCTTGCCTTTGGATTTGGTAGGTCTCTTGCTTGATGTAGACATATGTTCTTCCAAGCTTAGTTGCTGATCTGCACGAAGAAGAAGCGAGACCCAACGCAAAAAGGTTGTATTAGCCATTTGATCTTCCATTGAAGTGTTGACAGAAGAAAGAGTTAGTGATTTTGAGGCTCAGGGCGCAGGGCGCATGAAAGCTGTAGCTTACAGGGCCAAAATGGTAAGGCACACAGGAAAAAGGTGTTGCAGGGGCTAAATCAGCGCCAAAGGTGCATGGCGCATAGATACTGCAGGGTACATTTTGTAAAGGGCGCATGGAGATTTGGTGTTACATAGGGACAGGATGCGCCAAAGGTGCATGTATTTTTCATGTTGCGTGGAAAATTGGTGTGCCAAAGGTGCATGTATTGTTTGTGTAACATGAACTTTTCATGTGCCAAAGGTAACTTGGCACGGCACACAGAGGGTCTACACAACATGATGTTGCTGTAATGGGGAATGCGCCCACGCCTTCGATAGTTTTGCACTTGGCGCAGATATACACTGATGTTGCATAGGTGCAGGGTGCGCCCAAGAGGTGCATGTTTAAGTAATGCAACAAATAAGGTTGGTGCGCCAAAGAGGGTGCAAGGCTAGTGCTTACAGCATATGAAAGAGGCGTGCCTTGAGGGCACAAATGTTCTTGATGTAACAGGCATAATGGGTGTGCCATTGGTGCAGGTTTTGATCATGTTGCAGGGGTGACAGATGCGCCAAGGGGAAAAGGAAACATACAGTCTCTCTTAGAGCTTTAATTATTCTCGAGAGGGTTTTTCATATGGTTTAGCTTCTCTTTTCTTTCTTTGTATGGTCATTTTTGTAATGAAACGGCTTAAAAGCGGTTCAAACCATGAATTCAGAACAACTTCCTCTACCAGCAAATCTGAAAAGAGGGGGAGGAATATGTGGAAAGATAGCAGGGGGAGCTAGTTCAATATTTCATTCTTTCCAATCCAAAACTAGACCAAAAAGCGAACAAAGAACCAAAAACGTGAAACACACAAAAGAGATAAGAGCCTCTTACCCGGATAAATAGCGAAGAACGTGCAAACGGTTCCACTACGTGTTTGAAAACAACAGGGCAGGCGCGCTGACAGGCTCAGAGAATATAATAAGAAAAACATCATCGTAATAAATGCGCCACCAACTTTTTCAAGTGGCACATGGAAATCATTGTCAACATCAGAAAGTATGCGCCTTTGATGCACCAAATCGTCTGACAACACAAAGATATGTGCGCCTTTGGCACACTTGAAGCGGTGTCGACATAGAATATGTGCGCCTTTGGCGCACCAAAAAGTGGCGCAACAAAAGGGTTGCTAACACGAAGGCGCATGCGCCACGACACACACAGGAAAGACTCAACATATCAAGGTGCACCAAAAGGTCATTGTGACAAAGGAAAATATACGCCAAAGTATTTAAAGGGGCCGCACCAAAAGTTGGTGTTACATAGTAATTCCATGCACCCAGCTAAAAGACCAAAAATGACTAAGTTCGAGAAAACTAGATTTCCCGAAAAGGGATTTTGCAACATTCCGAACGCAAGGGATCCCTGACGAGGGATCGGAACAAAATTTTCGGTATGGTTATCGGTAAAATTTCCCTTGTCAATTTTACGGGATAACAAAGCTGGCTCTTTCTGGGGACTATCCCTGAGCAAAATTGGGGGTAGAGAATCCCATATCTCATGTGCCTATCCATTGGGTAACAGAGTCAAAAACAAGGGCGACCGGAGGGAGAACAAAGGAAACACACAACAAACCGAAAGCAAACACACGATGAAAACAAACACACAACTAAAGCAAACTGTACAAAGAAGAGAGCAAGCTCTACTTCTTGAAAATTTTCAGATGTTGCCCGCTATAAGGAAGCGGGAGCTCGGTTCCATCCAGATATGAGAGATAGAAACTATTCTCTCCATTGAGCTGCTTGATCTTGAAGGGCCCTCTCCATAGGGAATCAAACTTTCCGTGCATGCCCTTTGGCTCTCTTCGCTTGTCCCACAGAAGGACGAGGTCTCCCACTTGGAAATCCCTTTGCTTAGCTTTTTTATCGAATAATCTCTTGACTTGATTCTGATGTTTGGTGATCCTGTCGACCACTCTTACTCTCTTTTCTTTGAGCTCTGTCAGATACATGATTCTCTTTTCAAGAGAATTTTGGAAAGTTTCATCTTCGATAGCTCGTGCCAAGCGCAGAGTAGGAAGTTCAGCAGAAATGGGAAGCTCGGCATCAGTGCCATATAACACTTGGAAAGGTGACATACCGAGAGACCTCTTGGGAGTAATGCGGTCAGCCCACAAAGTGTCGTATAAGGACTTGTGCCACATTCGTTGATTCTCATCCACTAACTTTCATATGATGGTCACCAAGTTCTTGTTACTGGATTCCGCCTGACCATTTCCCTGAGGGTAATAATCTGAGGCGTGAGCCAAAGTTATCCCATATTCATAGCAAAAACTAATAACTTCTCGCGAGGAGAAGTTAGAAGCATTATCAGCAATAATCTTGTTTGGAACGCCAAACCTGACAATGATATTTTCTTTAATGAAATTGCAAACCACCTCAGAAGTGGCATGCTTGACAGGTATGGCTTCCACCCACTTGGTGAAGTAATCCATTGCTGTAAGGACATAACTATGTCCGGCACTCGATTGAGGATTGAGGGCACCAATAAAATCAATTCCCCATTGCCTGAATGGTTCGTTGACAATGACAGGCCTAAGGGGAAAAGTAGCCAACTTGGGCTTGCCGATGAACTGCTGGCAAGGTTCACACTTTGCCACCCAGGTGGCTGTATCTTGGAAGAGCGTCGGCCAATAGTACCTAGCTCGGATGATCTTATGTGTTGTCACGGAGGAAGAGAAATGACCTCCACAGGCTGAATTATGAAAACTTTCGAGTAACTTTACCTGTTGTGGTTTTTCAACACATCGCAAAAAGATGCCATCTATCCCACGTTTATATAAACCGTCATCCTAGATGACATATTTAGCTTCTCTGAGCTTTATAGTGTGCTTCTCCTTTGTAGTTAGGTGCACTGGGCATTCGCCATAGGTGAGGAAGAAAGTGATATCGGAATACCATTCATCACTAGTCGCAACAAATAGGACCAGAGGCAGTGAATCGGGTTTTTCCAGCCGGTCCTGTGCTTCATCGGTGTAGTCACCCCTTTCATCAGGGTTTTCTGAATCTTTGTTTTCAGCCATAAGCTGACATAGGCCCTTGCCCCTTACCAGCTTGGTTGGTTTAATATCCAGGTCATACTCCTGGACCTTTGCGATCTAATTTCCTCGCAAGCTTCCTAACTCCTGTTGAGTTAGAATTGATTTGATTGCCGTGTCAGGGACCAGCACCACCGTATGAGAGTTTAGAATGTAATACCTGAAATTTTTTACCGCTTTGACAATGGCAAAGGCATGCTTTTCCAGTTGAGACATTTTTAGTTCGTGAGGTTTGAGGGGAGAGCTCATGAACGCAATCAGAGATTCAACATCCTCGAATTCTTTTGCATCAAGATTGCAGACACAGTATGCTCAGATGCATAACTATACATGATGAAGTCCTTGGAGAAATCGGGACATACCAGGACTGGTGCGTGAGCAACGGAAGCTTTTATTTCTTCAAATGACCTTTTCCCTTCCTCGCTCCATCTGAAAGTTGGTGACCCCTTCATCATGTTCAATATGTGACGAGTCTTCTCAGCAAAGTCAGGAACAAAACGCCTGAGAAAGTTCACCTTTCCGAAGAAAGAATGAACACCAATTTTTCTTGTAGGTAGAGTAAGGCTTTGAATAGCCTTAACTCTTTCGGTATCTATCTTTGTTCCTTCTTTGCTAACCACATGCCCTAGCAACTTTCCTTCCGTGACTCCAAAAACAGACTTTTTTGGGTTTAGGGAGATCCCATGTTCTCGGCACCTGGCCAATACTTGCTCCAAATGATCACAATGATCATTTCGTCATTTAGAGAACACGGTTAAGTCATCTAGATAAACCACAATGACCTTCCCCATCATACCTTTGAATGCAAAGTCCATGGCCCGCTGAAAAGTGGCGCCAGCATTAGTTAGGCCAAAAGGCATCCTGCTGTAGGCAAATGTACCCCAGGGAGTAGTGAATGCTGTTTTAAATTGATCTTCAGGTGAAACTTCAATCTGATTGTAGCCTGAAAAACCATCAAGCATGGACAGCATCTCTGATCCAGTTACTGCTTGCAGAACTTGATCCATTATAGGAAGTGGGTAGTTGTCTTTCAAGGAAGCCTGATTCAAATTGTGAAAGTCTACGCATATGCGTATCTCGCCATTTTTCTTGCGCACTGGCACAATATTTGCTACCCAAGTACTGTGATGGATAGGAAAGATGATTCTCGCATCCAAGAATTTTCTGAATTTTGGCCTGGATGGTGCCTGAAATCTTAGGATTATAATGCCTCTGCTTCTGGCGAAAGGCTTTGACATCTTCTTTCAATGGGATGTCATGTTGGACATCCTTTGGCTTAAAAGACTTTAGATCGGCATAGGACCATGCCAATACATCCATATATTTCTTCAGCAACTTGACGAATTTCCGCTTCTCTTCAGGCGTGCAACATTTTCCAATGTTCACAAACTGCGGGTGTTCTACCGAACCTATATTGACCGGTTCAGTTTCTGGGGATGAGTCAGGATCATCTCGCCTCTTCTTTTTCACAAAACGGTCATGCCTGTCGAACAGCCGCTCCAGAGAAACCAGGCCCTTTGGAATTTTATTTCCTTTGAGCTGACATATGCCGTCGTTCCCTTCAGATTCATCGTCTTGATCGGTGACTGATTCACGGCAAGTGGAAGTAGATCCTTCAAAGTGCAATTCTTTAAAATTTTCCGCCTTCTCTAGAAAGGCAATGAGTTGATTATCATCGTTGAACACTTGCCAATGCTGAGAATTGTCTGGCACGCTCGGGCGGAAAACCACCTCAATGGTGTATTTGTTTGTTTTCAAACCTGGGTGAGGAAGCATGAGGGATGCTGAAACAACCAATGAATCGGCCATGTCATTTTGGGCTCTTGGAATGGATTCAATTGAAAAAGCATCAAACTCTTCAATGCTGTCCCACACCGCATTACGGTAATGCCTGAGCCTTTCATTCTTCACTTGGTAAATCCTTTTAACTTGATTCACAACTAGCTCGCATCACCTTGCACTTTCAGATTCTTAATCCCTCTTTCTTTTGCGGCTTGCATGCCAAGTAGCAAAGATTCATACTCAGCAGTATTATTTGTGTTAAAAAACTGCAACTTGAAAGAGAGAGGAATGACTTCTTCCTCGGGAGATATTAGCATGGCCCCAGCGCCACATCCGCTGGTTGCACAGCTACCATCGAACTGCAAGGTCCAGATCTTATTAAGATCTCCTTCTTGAACGAGAACAACCATTTTGTCAGACTCGGTAGACAAGAAATAGTTCCCCATCCCTGATGATTCAAAAAGGATTTGAGCTTTGGGGTCCTCAGAGCTAGTAACCAAGTACTTCTTTTGTGATTCGGCTCCAAAGTCTGCATTACACCTTTGACGGGAATTCTAGC
Organism: Taxus wallichiana var. yunnanensis; assembly: GCA_018340775.1. Lineage (NCBI taxonomy): Eukaryota > Viridiplantae > Streptophyta > Pinopsida > Cupressales > Taxaceae > Taxus > Taxus wallichiana. Next base: position 187,039,584 of record CM031235.1, read on the forward strand.
TTTAGACCAGTCCATATGAATCTCTCCACCAACTTCGCTGCAAAAGCTTCTTCCCAAAGAAAATTCCATAGCTGCTTTGGAATGTCAAAGAACAGGACCTGTCATCTTTACTCTCTTCTCTGGGAATGCCGCAAATGCAAATTGCGCGTCTTTGATTTGGCCAATCAACAGAACCTGCTTGGTTTCCAAGGAATAACATCTGCCAAAAGGCTTGGTAAGGGTGAGGCCCAAAGCATGGGTGACTTTTTCCGGCATGACGTTATCAGAAGCTCCGGAATCAATTATGCAGTTACTCAACTTGTGACCATTGATTAGGAGGGAGAGATAGAAAGGCTCTATCTTGCCTGATGCAGATGTTGAGGCAACATTTATGTGGGATTCAGAAGGAGTGGAAAGGATTCCTTTTGGGGAAACCTGCTTAGATACAACAGCTTGACTTTGAATATACTTGGTCAATCTTACAAGTTGTTCGGGATTTGACTGAAGGTACTCAGCTTCAGACATTTGGATCTTGGTCTTTTTTGCATGATCTATGATATCAAATGTGGCCAAGGGTTGCGTTGGTGAAGGAATGAGTCCCTCACTTCGCGATGGTGGAATAGGATTACTGGTCTTGGTAGGAACATGAGAGGACTGATTTGGAGGAGAGATGGGGGGAAAAGATTTCCTTGTAAAAGACTTGCCAGGGAGTTGAGTAGGAAGAGGATTACCTCTTTTAGCAATGATTGGAGGTGCGTTTGACACAGCCTTCTCCTGCTGTACATGGGCAGCGACCTCTGCTTCTTTTCCTTGCGAGCGGGTAAAAACAGCGTATGACTGTCCGCTTGCATATCCCTGGGTACCCTCTTCTTCATCAGATTCTTCCTCATCAAATTCCATATACCCGATAGTAGAGTCGCCAGTCGGTTCACCGACATCTTGATCATCTTCACCTTGAGACGAAGGTTCTTCATAATACTGCTCTTCTTCTTCAATTTCGGCCAGAGCGTTGACCGGAGGAGCCTCAAGCGCCAGCCGTGGAGCAGTTGCGGGTAAGCGCGGCCTTTGTGAAATATTGTTAGGAATGAAATTCCTCCGCGGAATATCCTGGTATGAGGAACTGGGGGAAGCCTGGGCCAACTGCTTCTTCAATGCAAGCAAGTCATTCGCCATCTTTTGAAAATTTGGATCGGGGGACGAGGTAGTGGGCAAAGGGCCCAAGATTTAGGCTTGGATGATTCCTTTTTCAATTCGCCAGATATTATCAAATTATCTTCTATTCGAATGGCAGCGGCCTGGGCGAGAATCAAGGTAGCCACTCGCTCTTGAAGGAGCAAGAAACTAACTTTTGAGCTCATAGCGTTTACGAAGAAACACTTTTGATTTTCCGGCGTTGGAAGCATGGCAACAGGGACACGATTGATTAATGCATTGAACCTGGTGATAAAATCACGCATGGTTTCATTTGCCTCCTTCTTTAGGTGAGTGATCCGTGATAATAATGCAAATGCATCTTCTGAAGGTTTGTACCTGTCTTCAAAAGCATCCCGCAAGGTGGCCCAACTCGTAATAGATCCAGCCGGCAAATGCTGAAACCATTCAGCTGTGGGCCCTTGTAGAGTTTCCAGAAAAAGGTGAACCGACACATCCTCATGAGTTACATCTAGGATACTGCATGACATAATGAATGCAGATATGTGGGAATCCGTGCTTTGATTTCCACTCCCGTCGAATTTGGGAAAATTCTTTCGGTTTCCATGAGGGAGCACGTGAACAGGATGTGGTAATGTGAGAGGACCCATAGCATTTCCCCATGGCACTACCATCTAGACAGCTGGAAAAAGAATGCGGGCTGGGAGTGTGGTTCCACTGAGCAATAAAGCACTGCAAAGGGATGTAGAGGCTCCTTGTGAAAACTGGCTCTTCCGTGGGGGTGAGGCACTTCTGGTTGACCGATCAGCTGAATTTAGTGGTGAAAAGTGCGTCGGTGCTACACTAAAATTGTGCCTTTGAAGCCGATCGAAAGTAGGATTGACTTCTCCACGAGCTCGCTTGCCACACATAAATGGTTCACCTACCGGTGTACCTTCCAGATCCGGGAACGCGTTGTGGTGCAGATTTAAAATTTATTTTTGGTTGTACTTGCTGATTTTCTAGCTTTTCTGACAAAAACCAGCAGCATGTACTTTCTTGAATATTTAAAAACTATCCTCTCTTTTGAAAACTGATTGCGGTTAATGACAAATAATAGTGAGGATAAAATGACAGTGAAGATTAGCAAGCTGATTTTCGGATCTAAATCTGACTTTTTCAAAGAGTTTGAAAATTTTGGTAAACTATCAAAAACTCGAGATCTATGGAAAAATACGGACTTTTATAAAAACTCAAAGCAAACTAAAGACCTCCAACTAGCCGGATCTATGATTTTTTGATTTGGATCACTTTTGCAAAATTTTTGGATTTTTAACAAAAAGTGCGATTTGCAAACAGGCGGTGATTTTTCTGATTTTCTATCCTACCACCATCATAGATCTGATAGATCTATTCGATCCCCAGCGGAGTCGCCAAAAACTGTTGGTCCGAAAATCTGTCGCTTGGGCAGATCTATGGATAAACGAGCCAACAGTGTGCAGGGCATAGCCCCTCTTTGAGTCAGCAAAGCGAAACTGGTTTATTGCTATTCTACCAGCAGGAATCTGTGCAAGTCTCACAAATTCTACCTTCGGGGGTTTGGGATCTCATCCCAGTAGGGGTGTTTCCGACTGTGAAAAGAAAGGAAAGGAAGAGGGGATGAAGAAAGAGCAGGTCCGAAGGGAGAAAAGAAATGAATTCCAAAGCAGAAAGGTCAGAAGGTTTATGTTTTGGGATTGGTAGTAAACAGAGCCAAACCTACTTGCATAAACGAGAAAAGCAATACTGATGATGAATAAATGAAAATAAAACGACGAGATCCAACAGAATAAACACACAAATCGAGGTAAGAAAGATCTAATGCACATAACACATGTATTCAAAGACAAAGTCTAAATATTGTATTAATATTTTCCTTCATTACAAAAAAGCTCAAAGTCTTTTCTCCTCACTTCTATTTTACATCCGAAAGATATTCACCCTCTCCAATACAACAAGTATTGGGGTATTTATAGAAGAAGGAGAGAGAAGAAGGCAAAAAGGAGCCAACCACTTATTTACAAAGATATTTACAAAATATCTAAAAGTCATGTTGACTTTTGACAACTTGATGGATGACATCATCCCATGATGCAACATGGATGATGTCATCATTTGTGTCAACATACTCCAGATATTCCCAAAAAGAAAGTCGAAGAAGAGAGAGAGAGAAGAAGAAGAAGGAGGAGAAGCTACTCGTCATCGTCATCCTGCGGCCGAAAGGGAGTGGACTGCTTTTGTTGTTGCTCAGGTGACGAGATATGGAATTGGGAGCGGTATTCCATAAACTTGTTGATCATGGGCCCTAGTTGATCCTGGGAAGGATCCTTGTGCCGCTCACTGATCGCCTCACAAGTCTCCCACTCATCTATGAGTTTCTCGGGGAGTTTGGAATAGTCTTTTTCCACTTCAATGAGTAACCCAATGAAGTCCCGACAGGCCAGCAGGTTGTTGATAGACTCTGCGTCAAAAGTGACCTCTGGCCCCATCCCTCGAGAAACGATCTCCTTGAAGATCTGGATGGTTTCATCAGCTTTTCTTAAAGTGAAGGAAGGAGTAAGCAACCCTGGTGACATGTTGAGAACGATCCGTTCCATTTGGTGCATCGCGTCCAGGGCTTCTTCCTTCACCTTGTCGATCTTTTCTAGGACAAATTCCAGCTGATCCACCGGTAATCCAGAGTGGACATGATTTTGTTGAGGGCCCTGGGATGGCCGAAGACGCCGAACTTGACCAGATCTTTGACTGAACAGTCGAACATTTGTTGAAAGGTCTCGTGCTGCAGTCTAGCATGTTCCAGCTCTTCTGATATGGGTCCCGCTAACGCTTGGAGCTCTTTGTTTGCCTTGTTGATGTTCAAATACAAGTCAGAGAGCTTGGCGATTACTTTTTCACTGTCTTTGAGGATCTGGCTCCTCCAAGCGGAAACGGCCATACCCTACTCGCCGATCTTTGCATATTCATTAATTTTCTCCTGGCTCAGAAGCTCAGAAGTCTCGGCGGCAGTTGTGGGAGGCGCACTGCCCATTTTCTGTAAGGCTTGGAGTAGATATTTATTTTGCTCTTTCAGTTGCCTTTTCTCCTCTTTTGTTTCCTGAAGCTTCTTGCAGAGGGCGTCAACTGCAGAAAGGGCCTCCCCCTGAAGACTTTCAGAAGATGTCCCCATTGTGACTTGGGTCACAGTATAATCTGTCGGAGACAGATCCTTTTTCTCCTTGAGAGGATTGGGGTACGCGATCTCCATTACCCTCTCTCCCGAAGCACTTTGAGAGAAGCGTGTGACGGGCTTCTGCTTCTTTGCCCCCTTAGATGGGATTACAGAAAAGTCCATCGGAGCGATGGGAACTTTCCTTTTTTGCTGACTTAACTGCTGGGAGATCCAGGCTGGACTTATGGGAGAAGGGCCGGAAACAGAGAAGGGGGCAGCTACCGCAGTAGAAGAAGGGAAAAACGTGGAGACACGTGGAGGTGGCATGGAGAGAACAGCCGAAGAAGTGCCCACGGGAGGAAGGGATACTGCAGCTGAGGAAGACATAGGAAGGGAAGGGAGCTCAGAGATGAGGGAAGAAATGGAGGGGGAAAGATCCGCGAGGGAAGAGAAGATGGACGAAGAAGCGGGAGGAATAGTAGAAGAAGGGGGAGAGGACACGACCAAAGGGATGGTCGCTTGAGTCACTCGAGGAGGGGAAGGAAGAGAAGAAGAAGGGACAGAAGGGACCTCGGTTGTTGTAGCAATGCCGACATCCTGAGTGGATGGGCCTATTGGAATATCCTCTTCTGCTTCTTTCTCTGGCGTAACCAGAGTTATGACCTGTTCGGGTGCCGCGGAAGGAGGACTCTCAGGAGCTTCTTCTTGAATGGTGCTGGATTCACCCTCTATGCCTTTGCCCTTGCCTTTAGGCTGTTGTTTAGATCGAGGAGGTGCGTTACCCAATGGGGAGGTTGTGAAATCAACCCCGAGGTAGATTAATCCGTTCATCCGGCACCAATGCTCTATTCTGCGCAGAGTCTCCTTGACCCTCTCCTCAATCATCTGAGGTGCCTTAGTTCTATCAATGGCTAGAAAAGGCCAATTGTCCCCATCTCGTGTTAGTATATACTTGGTCTACTTCATCCTCCGTAGTTTGGAAGCCTTTGGGGACAATTGCTACCCCATATTGGATGATTTCTGCCAAGGCTAAGCGAGAATGGTCCTTTCTCCTGAGCTCAACCTCATGAATGACGTCGATGTAGATGTCTTCGATCTGAGGGATGTGGATTGGATCTAGCTTAGCCCTTGGCAGACAACTTCTTGGGTCGAAGGTAGGCCTGACCGGGAAATCATGTTTCAAATTAAGCAGCTCCAGCTCTGCGAACATGTCCTTTGCCTTGTGATGGGTAAGGCATGTATATCTGCCCACTGTGAGGGGGAAAGGAGTTCCACCCTTCTTTCTTTTGAGGCACTTCTCATGATAGGTGATCAGCTGCCTTGACAGCTCTAGTAGAATCAGCTTGGGTCTAGCATACCTCGGTAGTCTAGTTGGCTCTCCCAAGAAGTTGGCTGCCCTCAGATAGGTGAACATGGGAAATTGGGTGAATAGGGCCCCCCATTTCTCAGTGGTCGCCACTATGCTCTTGGTCGTGTGACCGTAAGTCATATTTGGCCTCAACAGGTAGATGATGGGGTAGAAAAACACATTGTTGATCTTTGTGAATTGAGGGATGCTATTTTCCAGCCTCAATTCTAGGTAGTACTCATATATTTTGACCTGAGGCCAAACCCCACTCCGCATCAGGCCTGGGTAGTCTCTTTCTGATGCTGCAGCAGTAAACAACATAGGAATTCATGTAGAATCTCCCTGTTGTATTGAAATTGTTGAAGCTGTTCGGAGATTGTGTTGCTTATAATCTCTACCCATTTGAAGCACTGATCGGGCATATTCTTATTCATGGTCTCTAAGTACCGCAACATCCATTTATGGAAAAAGTGGGCGTCAGGAAGCCCAAAGACCCTGCTCAGGAATGTGATGGTATCACTGAGCTCCTCCGAAAAATCACTGCGGTGAATGATTTGTGGCCATCGGGTCACTACCTTTTTGTTTTTCAAATAGACCTCATTCATCAGCTGCATGCACTGATCTTCGTTGTCGTCCCAGGCCTTAATGCAATCCTCTCGGCTGACGGCCACAAAGTGCCGATGATGAGGAATGCCGAGTATTATTTCAAAGTGGCGGGCAGTGAGGTTAATGATGACCTCGCCCTTGTCATTTACGACACACCTTGTGTCCTTGTTGTAGCACCGGGAAACCACCATCATGAATTCATTGTTGACGGCGCTGACTGGGATTCCTCCAGCGAAGTGTAGGGCACTGCCCATTAGTTTGTCCATCCATGGACTTCTTGTTACCTTCTGAGTTCTGACCCAGAATTCCTCCATATCAATGTGACCCAACTCTGAGTCTCTGATGTCCAGGTCACATTCGGCCTGGGAGTCAGGCATCCGGACCCTCTGATATTTATATTTCATCTCTTCTTCTGTAAGTTTGGCCTTGCCTTTGGATTTGGTAGGTCTCTTGCTTGATGTAGACATATGTTCTTCCGAGCTTAGTTGCTGATCTGCACGAAGAAGAAGTGAGACCCAACGCAAAAAGGTTGTATTAGCCATTTGATCTTCCATTGAAGTGTTGACAGAAGAAAGAGTTAGTGATTTTGAGGCTCAGGGTGCAGGGCGCATGAAAGCTGCAGCTTACAGGGCCAAAATGGTAAGGCGCATAGGAAAAAGGTGTTGCAGGGGCTAAATCAGCGCCAAAGGCGCATGGCGCATAGATACTGCAGGGTACATTTTGCAAAGGGCGCATGGAGATTTGGTGTTACATAGGGACAGGATGCGCTAAAGGCACATGTATTTTTCATGTTGCGTGGAAAATTGGTGCGCCAAAGGTGCATGTATTGTTTGTGTAACATGAACTTTTCATGCGCCAAAGGTAACTTGGCGCGGCGCACAGAGGGTCTACACAACATGATGTTGTTGTAATGGGGAATGTGCTGCGCCTCGATAGTTTTACACTTGGCGCGCAGATATACACGATGTTGCACAAAGGGGTGCACCCAAGAGGCGCATGTTTAAGTAATGCAACAAATAAGGTTGGTGTGCCAAAGAGGGTGCAAGGCTAGCGCTTGCAGCATGCGAAGGAGGCGCGCCTTGAGGGTGCAAATGTTCTTGATGTAACAGGCATAATGGGTGCGCCATTGGCGCAGGTTTTGATCATGTTGCAGGGGTGACAGATGCGCCAAGGGGAAAAGGAAACATACAGTCTCTCTTAGAGCTTTAATTATTCTCAGAGGGGTTTTTCATATGGTTTAGCTTCTCTTTTCTTTTTTGCAGGGTCATTTTTGTAATGAAACGGCTTAAAAGCGGTTCAAACCATGAATTCAGAACAACTTCCTCTACCAGCAGATCTGGAAAGAGGGGGAGGAATATGTGGAAAGACAATAGGGGAGCTAGTTCAATATTTCATTCTTTCCAATCCAAAACCAGACCAACAAGCAAACAAAGAACCAAAAACGTGAAACACACGAAAGAGATAAGAACCTCTTACCCGGATAAATAGCGAAGAACGTGCAAACGGGTCCACTACGTGTTTGAAAATGACAGGCGGGCGCGCTGACAGGCTCAAAGAATATAATAAGAAAAATGTGATTGCTCTGGTGATAATGACATTTAGCGCATATATATATATATATATATATATATATATATATATATATATATATATAGGTGAGTCAGTAATAAATGCGCCACCAACTTTTTCAAGTGGCGCATGGAAATCATTGTCGACATCGGAAAGTATGCGCCCTTTGGCGCACCAAATCATCTGACAACACAAAGATATGTGCACCTTTGGCGCACCGGAAGTGGTGTCGACATAGAATATGTGCGCCTTTGGCGCACCAAAAAGTGGCGCAACAAAAGGGTTGCTAACACGAAGGCGCATGCGCCACGGCACACGCAGGAAAGACTCAACATATCAAGGCGCACCAAAAGGTCTGTTGACACAGGAAAATATGCGCCAAAGGATTTAAAGGGGGTGCACCAAAAGTTGGTGTTACATAGTAATTCCATGCGCCCAGCCAAAAGACCAAAAATGACTAAGTTCGGAAAACCAGATTTCCCGGAAAAGGGATTTTGCAACGTTCCGAACGCAAGGGATCCCTGACGAGGGATCGGAACAAAATTTTCGGTATGGTTATCGGTAAAATTTCCTTGTCAATTTTATGGGATAACAAGTATAGGAACATTTAGGCATGTTTGGCGTCAAATGGTTGGTTTGGTTGAGATAATCGTCACGGTCTTGGTCTAGGCAAAGTTGGTCGTTGATCATGTCAAGTACCCTAATCATGCTAAAGCACGAATGTGTGAGCTAGATTAAACAAAAGGCTACATGATGGGTGGATAAAATTGTAATTTGTTGGTTTTTGGTGAGGTATTTAATTGGTGCGGCCTTGGGTCGGGCCAATTGATTAGTGAGGGCCATGGGTGGGGCCTGATTGGTTGGTTGCGGCATTGGGTCGGGCCAAATGGTTGGTTGTGGCCTTGAGACGGGCCAAATGGTTGGTTGCGGCCTTGGGTCGGGCCAAATGGTTGGTGGCGGCCTTGAGATGGGCCAAATGGTTGGGTGTGGCCTTGGGTTGGGCCGGATGGTTGGTTGCGGCCTTGAGACGGGCCAAATGGTTGGGTGTGGCCTTGGGTCGGGCCAAATGGTTGGTTGCGGCCATGGGTCGAGGCCAAATGGTTGGTTGTGGCCTTGAGACGGGCCAAATGGTTGGGTGTGGCCTTGGGTTAGGCCAAATGGTTGGTTACGGCCGTGAATTGGGCCAATGAAGTCAAAAAGGCTATTTGGCAAAGGAGGGTATAAGCGATGTGGTGAGAAAGGTAGACTAATGAATAAGGGCAGAAATTGAGGTAAAATAGGGATTTTGGGGGCGCGTCGGAGTTTGGCTTTGGCCGTGGGCGGATGTGGACCGATGTCGGTCACTAGGCGACTGGCATCGGTCACGAATTTTTGACTTCCGGGTATTCTTACTTGCAGTAGACCTTCCCAGGACAAAAATGAGTTCTTTACAATCAATCGATCTCTCTCTAGGGTACGCGCACACCCTCTCGACATTCAATGTATTCCTCCTAGCCCTAACCCTTATCTGCTTCTCAAAGGAATGAAAGGATAGAAGCAACTCTATTCAGAACGTAACCATTTACGTGCGAAACATTTTGGCACAGGAGGGTAAATCGGACACAAATTTGGTGTCTACACATATGAGGGTACATCTAGTTTGACTACCTAAAAATGATCTTGATAATAATGTGCCTCTCCTAAGGCATCCCCGAACCTAGCTATCGGTACTATATATGGAGGTCCCATGGGTCTCCCTACTATGTAGGTGCTGTATAATGAGACCCCGTCTTGAGTCCGCACTTGTGCCCCTGTCTTGGTACCATGGCCTAACTCCACGCCTGGGATTTGTGCTTGTGCCTATAACTAGGCCTGTAGAGTAGTAATCGTGCTGTGCCACTATCGGCTAGCCCTACGGACCCGTAACCTCTCCCGTGTTATGGCTAAGCGGCCTTATAAGTCCTGCACCCATGCAGCCAGTAGGGCGGCTACCGCCTCCCTCTCCCCATGCCTCTGCCTATGTGGGTACTTGTCCCTACGCTTGTGCTTGTAATGTGGCTATCTCGAGCCTTTAATGTGGCAACTTGTGTGTCTATACCTATGAGCTACCCCTACGTGATACCTAGATGGGTCACTGGGGTAGCCACCTGCCCCTGTAGGGCGTCTCTTTGCACTGTGATGGTGGCTAAGTCTAGATGCCCTAGCCTCGGTGGTACTTTGCTTGTAGCTATGCTACTCACCACTACCTATAACCATCAGCAACCCCGACATCATCAATATGTACATCTACTTGGCTGCTCCTCTGTCTAGTTGGCACTGTGGGTCATGGTGGAGACATCGACCTCTCCACTTCATCTCTCTATCTGCGGGAAGGGTGGTGGTATGTCTGTACTAGTCAAAGCGGCATCGGACCCACTCTATGGGTATCCAATCATGCTCTCGACCCTCCTCTCCTCTACACATATATAGATCTCGTAATCCATCCAGCTCCTCTGCCATCCCCGGTATGAAGGGAATCCCACATAAGACAACTAAATGATGTCCACCCCGGAAAAACCCTCGATAATAATCGTCTGTAATACACTACATCATGTGTAGCTCTAGTGCCTCGGCGCTCTCCAATAGTTGGTACCCACTTCTGTACCTAACCCATAATACCCTCTCCAGAATGCATCTTCCTAGGGCATCCCCACTTTGGTGAACACAAACAATGTGCTCGTAGGCCCAACAATGTAATAGTAAGGTACAACATATCTTTGAACCACCGTAATCACTCGTAGGCCCATAGCTCCCTATAAACCTATGTCGATAATGTAGGCACCCATGTGAATCTGGTCCTATGTATCATCATGTCATGTAAGATCCCCATCGGTGACCTCGGGAACCGTCCACCCTCTCGCATCCGGCATTGCAAAACAACACACTACCTCCATCAAAAGAACACTAGCCTCATCCCATCCGGTTGAGCTCTATACATCGATCAATAACTCATGCTAGCACTATGGAACATCATATTAGATACACCCTCACCAAATAAGGGTGCTAGTAACTCCTCAGATGCCTCCGAGGAGATAGAATAAGCTTGGGCACCCAATATGGGCAACCGCAGAGGTCCTGTATACATCCTCCGGGGTGATCATCATCTCACCCATCGGCAAATGGAAGGTATTAGTCACCAAGTCCCATCTATTGATGAGGGCAACCATCAAACTCACCTCCCGGACTACATGCTTGGTAGCATCTCATTCCTATCAAAATCAGGTCACGCTCCCCTTAGCCCCTTGTTAATTAATTGAATCAAACACATTCATCTAACCATGGCCCTCTTTCACCCCACACTATATTAATTTGATTAATTTAATTAAATTAATCATTTTACCTCATTATAATTATTATTTAATTACCCTAATTAATTAAATACCTACCCCTCCACCTCATCTAGCCACCTCACCTAGACACCTCACCCTAAACCTATTATTAGCAAGTTTCATCAATAAACTAAAACCTAACTAACAACCCCAAATTAAATACCTAAGCCTCATTCTCGTAGACACAACGATCACTCCCGGTCTTGTCTAGATGAATAGTGAGATCTGGGAACTGTTAGGGCCACGATATCCTATTTTTAACATGCCTAGGGAATCCCTCCTTAACCGATGCCGGTCACCCCTGAACCGACGCTGGTCAGCCCGTAACCACCGTCGGTTACCATTAATGCCTATTTCTTACCTCATTCTTGAGGTTGGCACATTCGAGAATGAACATTCTCTCACTTGCAAGCAAGAAAAAATGACATATTCCTTTCGCACACAGTGCAACCCACATCCAACCAGAGGCCATCCAACACACACTCTCCGGTTGATACTTGAGTAGAACCAAGCAAGAAGGAGCTCAAACAGTCCATGCAAGAGCTCTACAAACACTTGGTGATTCCTCCACACCACTCAGCTTCATACCAACACCTCCAATCCTCCTGCACATCCACATGTATCAGTCTTAGGGTAAGTAGAAAGTCTTTACTCTTCTATTCCTTTCCTTTGCAATGTATCTCCTTATTGCTGCATTCTCATTGTTTCACACGGAATGTTTCGGCTCTGTGGAATAGACTTGCTTCTATCCTTTCATTCCTTTGAGAAACAAATAAGGGTTAGGGCTAGGAGGAATACCTATTGAATGTTGAGATGGTGTGCGTGTACCATAGAGAAAGATCAGATCGACTGCGAAGAACTCCTTTTTGTCTTGGAAGGACTACCTGCAAGTAAGAATACAAGACCACCAGATTTTAATTAGACAATAAATGAGGGAGCTGCCTTAGGCCCAGGAAATATAAAACTTCCTTTCGAAGGTGGTCAGTTCCCCTTTTAATACGAATTAACACAAATGATAACAAAGAAAGCTATTGCAAAATCACGATTTAGGTACCTCGTTACAAAGCAATAGAGGCTAAACTATCAATAATAAAGAGTCACGTTGTTTGTTCGGTTACTGGTCATTGATACATTCAGGTTGAGTTACAGGGATAAACCAGACTAGATCTGAGGTTGTTAGGTGACAAATAGGCGAGAGGAAGGTTTTGGGGTATAAGTCACAGTGACCGATGCCGGTCACTGGATAACCGACCGTGGTTAGAGAACCGCTGCCGGTAGGGGATAAACGACACCGGTAGGGTCAGCAATCTAGGTGCTTCTGGATAGAGGTTGGTTGCAGGGTGATTGTGGGGTTATTAAGACTGATGGATGGCTGAGGGGAATAGTGAGAGGACAGGGAAGACTCAGAGTGTGATAAAATGGTCTTCTGGGCAATACAAGGATGTATGGATGAAGGTTAAGTGCAGGGTGCTGGTAGGTGGTAGATCTAAGAATGAGTTTATAATTACTATCAATCCACAGGCTCAAGAAATGGTGCTTAGAAACATACAAGACACTACTTACTCGTTCCTGATGAAGATGCAGGTTCCAGGACTGTGATGATGAAGACAGGGCTCAAGTAGGATGATCTGACAATCCAAGATGAGCTATCTCCTCTTCTGATGCTCGGATGAGTGTCACTGGGCTCTGGTTATTTAGTTGCAGTCTTGGGCTTGATGTCCTTCTCTGCAAACTCTTCTTGTTTCTTCACTTGTCTCTGCTCGGCCAAGCAAAATCTGGATTCTTTCAATGATTTCTCCTCTTCTCGATCAAAATGAAAAATCCAATATGATGTTTTTGGTTGGAAGTGGTCATTTACAGGGAACCGATGGCGGTTACACAACCGACGGTGGTCGAGTAGGAACCGGTATCGGTCAGGTCAAAGCGGGCTATTTTTGGTAAAATAGCCAGCTTTCCCTCCTTTTCTCCCGAGGGATTAGTTGCGGGCTTGGTCAAGTCATTATGAGGTTGGTTTTAGGTGCGGGTGAGGAGTAATTAGTCATGGGTGTGGATGTGGACCAAGTTATAGGTCTTAATTAGGTTAGTTTAGGGTTAAGACTAGGTCATGATGAGGTGGCGAAATGAGGTGGCAGGTATGGCGATGTGGATTTATTAATTATAAGGTAATTAATAAATAATTGTGTAAGGTTTAGGTGATGAGGTTAGGTTGCGAAATGAGATGTAGGGCACATGGTGTCGTAAGACACAAATTTGGTGTCTACACTCATTCTTTTTCCATACATGTAATTTGGTTATATAAACCTCCCATAGACCACCCTTCATATTTACACTCCCACATCCCTGTAAATCTTACCAAATCCCATCAAAACCTCTTGTAAACTCACCCCAACCAACCCTGTCCTTTGTGCAATCACAAAGGAGACCCAAAACAACTTCAGGATTCCTAATATTCTACAAGAATCGACATCGATTAGACCATAAATGACATCTGTTACCTTACAAGTGCTCGGACCTCGTAACAATCCTTCTTCAACTCACCCAATACCCACCTCACCTCCACCAAAACCTTGTCAAACCTACCCCCAACCTCGCTAGACCTTCTAGACCTCACCGAACCTCATTCGGTCCCCTAATAACCTAAAAACTCACTCTCAAACCTTGGTTTTGAATCTCTATCAAACTATCGGTGACAGGAGTCGGTCACCCCTAACTAGAACCGGATGCTTAGCTGAGGCTGAAATTGGTCTCTGCGTTTCCTACTTGGACCCAATACGAACTACCAAACACCTTGCCTATTGACCGTAATCATACCCATAATCATATACGGACCAAGTACCTACACCTGTGACAACACCTTACCTCTCTGGATCTGATCGTAGCTTAGCCTGTTACTTTTAGATTCATTTATTGTATTTAAGTGAGATACCTAAATCAATTAATTACAATAGAACTTTATTTATTGTTTTAAATAAGTGGATTGACCGGTTAGGAAGTATCACACTTCCTAGAACTAGCACATGCTAGGCAGTCCACTACCATATATCGTTTAACTCCCATTTTGTGGTCTTGCTTTGTCTTTCAGGTAGTTCCTCCCAGCCAAAAGGAAGCTCTCATGGTCAGCTCTGGATCAAGGAGTCAGTACGCGTGCAACAACCTTCAACCATCTATAATAGGTATTCCTCCTACGCCCATTACCTTATCTAGTTTCGTCAATACTTCTAAGAAAAACTAAGAAATCAGGTGAAACAAAGAGAGCCAAAAGTAGGCCGTAGGATCTTGGGTGGCTGATGGAGAATGGTCACCTAGCGGTAACAACATTTCTACTGGATCCTAGATAGGTGAGGGAGATGATGGGTGCTCCTTTATGGGTGGAGGAGGTATGATTGGTGATGGCTCACTTAGTGGAGAAGCTAAAGGTGAAATGGTCTCGGTGCTAACAAGAGGCTCCTCTACAAGTGCAGGAGGAGATGAAGGGTATTCCTCTGTGGGTGGAGGAATAGATGAAGTAGGTTCCTATGTAGGTAGAGGACTTTGGGCTAGGATTTCCTCGATGGAGGGAACATGAGATAAATGAGAAACAACTGGTATGTCAGTGAAGATAGCATGGACCTCGCATGTATTACTATCATTATTTGAGGCATCACCAGTTTGGTCAGCAGACGGGGAATGATTAGGAAATGGTTTCTTGAAAATGTGGAGGTTTTGGTTGGCAGGTGCATTCGGGTTATCCAGGACTAACTCACCACTCTCAAGCATTTCTTGAACAATGTTTTTGAAAGTGATGCAATTGCTATCACTATGACCATTTACACGATGATAGTTACAGAAGTCATTCTCTTTGTACCATGCAGGTATGGGGCGAGAGGGATCAAAACCAATGTGTGGTTTTATAGGAGGAAGGGTGATAACACCGACTTTAATAAGATTTTCTAAAATGGATGAATATGGCTCCCCAATTGGGGTGTATTTTCTTTGTTCATGTTTGAATTGAAAATTCTGGACCGGGGAAAGATTAGATGAGGGTTTAGCGTGATTGGATGGATGGGCAGGGCCAGCCTTGAGTACCACCGCGTTGGCGTTCCTTTGCCTTGGAACAATTATTCTAAGGTTTTGAGGAAGAAGTATCATTTGACTTGAATGAAGTGTTCTTGTTTTGTAATTGGATTTTCTTCTCTTTGATGGCACGAATCTCTAGTTTTCATGCCATAGTGAATGCCTCATCGAATGTTCGGAAGGTCTGCACCTGTAAGGTCGGTGAAATATGTCTAGCACAAGCCCGTGTGAAGAGCTCTATGAGTTCGGTTTGTGGTAATTGGAAAGTGAGTTGATTTATTAGGCTACGCCAACGAGTGACAAAATTTGCGATAGATTCATCGTCATATTGACATGTAGAGTAGAGGTTAGTCATGGTAACCTTCTTAACGATGTTAATCGAGAAGTGATCTAAGAAGGCTTGGGCTATTTGATTGAAAGAGAAGATAGAATTTCTAGGTAATCCACTATACCAGTCTAATGCAGGTCCGGTTAGAGACATGGGAAAGGTTCTCAGAAGTAAAGCATCATCATGGGCAATAAGATAGCACCCATGTTTAAAAGACCACAAATGTTGTTGCGGGTCCTCTTTACTATTGAAGCGGTTAAATTTTGGCATCTCCCAATGTATGGGATATGGATGAATAGGAATGGATGGGTGGATGGGCTCGTTACAAATTTCATCGTAGGTGAGAGAATTATGCGAGCGGAAACTAATGCTTCTAGTGTCTGCATCTTGTCCATCATTAGCTTGATGAAGTCATTGTTAGGCTACGAAGATTGGGTACTTCCTTGTGCAAAAGGGGGTGTTGTTGAACATATAAAGAGTGTGACATCCTAGTGTATGGTGCTATTGAATAAGGAGGTGGGAATAGGGGCATGGACATAGGGGTATGTACCGGATTGAATGACATATGAAGTAGAAGGTGGCTAGTAGTAGGCATATGAAGGTGGGACGGTCATAGTGACTCTAGTAGAGATAGGAGGTAGAGATTATGGAATAGAGAGGATGATGTTTTGGTAGGGGTAGTGGTCACTAACACCAGGGGTGGTTGTGTTGCAATTGGTATATGTGAGACAACAGGTGAGAATGAGGCTATGTTATGGGTGGTTGATGAAGGTATGGTGGCGATGCAGTGCATGAGATGTGGTAGATGTGGTAGTCAAAGATGGAAAGGGGCCTAGCTGCGAAACAACTGGGGATAAAATAGGTGAGGGTAATACGGAGGCGGGGAGGGGATGAAACGAGAAGCAAACATAAGGGCCAGAGGGAAGGATATGGGCATGCCATATATCAAATGACATGAGGCATCTTGAGTGGATGAATGGGTGAGGTAGAAGTGCAAGGCCACTGGATTCTGATCAAGGAGTCATGCAAACTCCTCGTCACCTATGGAAATAGTGATAGGTTGGTTGGGATCCATGGGTGATATAATGGAAGGTGGTTATGGGATTTTTGGGAGTGGTTGATGACTAGTGTGAAATATGAGAGCGCTTGCCTGACTACGGGTCAACACCATGTGGAAAAGAACTGATCTGGTAAGACCGTATTCATTTTGGATGACATAGAAGCGGGAAAATAGGCAATGGTAAGTGAATTAGGTCAATAGATGAATTGTAAAACAACACAAGGTGATGGACACGGTTAGGGTAAACCGATGCGGTTAGGATAAGCTGGTGCCAATTATTGTGAGAAAATAACAATTTTCGAATGAGGTCGTGCATCGACAAATTCCGAGATAGATGAGATGTAGGGTGGATGTTTATCGAGAACAATAAAGGTATATCCAGTGTTAATAACTTTTAACAAAGAAAGAGGATGAAGTAGGTGTCCCTTTGGGTAGGTTAACCAAAAGGACCGTAAAGCGATCTTTGGTTGGGTAAAACTAATGACGGTCGAGGGTAGTAGCGATGGTGGTCACTAGATCGACACCGATTCTTTGTGGAAATTAAAACAGAGATGAAGAAAATGTTTGTGATTTAAAATCTAGTGTAGAATCAAACCGTAAGTCTCGAGAATGATGCGAGATAAGGTCTAGGCACTACTGAAGACCACACATACTTTTAGTGTGGGATGGAACATGTACAAGAAAAAAAGAACTTATTGGTATTGAGATTCAAGTGAAAGTTGGCACGCACACACACAAATATATATATATATATATATATATATATTATATTTGGGATGGAATATGAATGTATTCTAAATGGTTGGTACACATAAAAGAAAGGTGTTACAGTGCTAAGGTGATGGTGCTCATAAGGGAGTTTTCTCATTAAATACCGCACGTGAGGAAAGGTTCACACAATGTAATGTGAGGTAGGAATTAGCATGGTAAATTACTTAGTATGAGGTGCAGAGGATTATGTACTTTTGTTCATGGAGGTGTATGTAAGGAGGTGCGTGGCCGAGAAGTAGTAGGCGCACGAGAAGATTATGACTTGGGTGTGGAAGAAAGCAACAAAAAGTCTAGAAAAAGTGAAAAAATGTAATTAAAGCTGGTGAGTCCGGTGGTAGGTGATGAGAAATTAATGTGGGAAAATTAGAGAAATATTTAAAAGTGTTGCATGTGATTTCATTTTTACCTTACATGTTTGAGTTTTCAAGCATTGAAGAGTGAATTGAAGAGTGAATGAGTGCGAAGTACGAGTGTAGAAGTGAAGAAAATCGAACCAATTGAATTTGGTAATGACCGTAGTGGATCTCCTGTAACATCCTCATTTTAAGACATCGAAACAAGGGAATTTTTTTATCTTACATAATTTAGAACACACATTCCATTTCCAATCCATCTCATAAAATGTAACCATATGCATCTATAAATGACTCAATGAGACACCGATCTCTCATTCCATGACTTGGTATTAAACCGATCTCTCATGTTAACTTAATAAATGTGTATACTATGTATACCTGGTTCCTTTACCCTTTTAGGGGTTTCAAGTTTTCTGTCTAAGAAGCCTATTTGAATATCTATTACCGATATTCATCTGAAATCTTGCATCTTAGACTAGGTGACATAGGAAAACGTAACTAACAACTTGTGATACTTTGGCCAAAGTTTTTAAACATGCTTAACATGTTTACATTCCTAGACAACATACTCGTCAAAAGGAATATGTCCCTCACCACACTTGTTATGTTATCTAGAATGGTCTTTCCTAACTTCTGTCAATTCAATCTAATTCAAGGTTTCACACTAGACAAGGGCAACAACATGCACTAGTGTGGAAGACTACTCATGGTGACTAAGGATACATATACATACTCAATCAACTTATGTTGATTGGGTGTGTCTAGTTACCCTAAGTCAACATGAGTTGACCTCAACACTAGATCATGTTTCTATCTCTATTTAGGGTGGGACCGTGATCTAGTCTTCCACTTATGTCAATCGAGTTAATCGAACTAAGTGGGGTGTTGAGGCATAGTAGGCTGCATCATAGTATCCTCATAATGACCCCTATCATTATGAAGTTACTATGTTGCAGTTGCTATGTTTCAACATCCAACTGATTTTCCTCAACTAGACTAACATACTTAAGATTATAAGTCTATTAATTGAAATAATCCTTATCTTAAATTTTAATGATAACAACTCGTAAGGTTCAACTAAGCATCATTTAACCTAAAAAGGTTACAAGGTGTAAATTACACGAGAGGTAGGTATGTAGATAAAATATGCTTTCCTAACCACTCGAATACATGTTATGTTTATCTTAAATGTAATTGCTTATCTTATATAATGACATGATTGATCTCAATGTTATGAAGGTGTGTTCATTAAATCTTTTTACTTCAATTTTAGCTTAAAACAAGCTTATTTAAAACTTTTTCTTTAGACTTCATAATGTTGAAGTCTAAATCCCTTTAGTTCCTTTTTAAGCATCCATATTTTGATTAAAGAAATCTACCTAAGGAAGAACACAATCAACCATCCTTATAATCTATTCATAACACCTAACAATATCTCAAATAAATCCCTTTGATTAATTTCAAGGAAAATATCCTTTTTCCTTTATCAAGGACTAATGTCCTAATTATGAAAACAGATCACATATGTTTTAATACAACAAAGAATTCATACACATATATATAATTCAATCATATTCCCTTTCTACTATTTAAGGATCTAATCAAGAGTATCAACTATTAGTTGTATCTCTTTTATGTGTAAATAAATCAACTAATATTTCGATCCGTAATCCAAGTGTAACATTCCCCAATTTAGTACATTAGAACAAGATTTTTTTTTTTGATAAGTGCTTCCTAGTTCTAAATACATAATTTAGAACTCACAGATCAAAACAATCATTCTTATAATCAGATAACCATATGCAGCTGTAATGACTCGGTATACCACCGATCTATTCATTCCATGACTCGGTAATCTACCGATCTATTCATGGGTATCATAGAGTTGGTGTTTTTATTTTAACACCACACTCTTGCGGTTCTCTTCCCTAAACTGGGATTTCAGAATGCTCTGCCCAAGGAACCTATCTGAATAATTGTTACCATTATTCATCGGCATCACGTCCCTTAGACTAGGTGACATAGGACAACGCAATCAGCAGCTTGCGATACTTTGGCCAAAGATTTGAAACGTACTGTTTATGTCTCGTATTCCTTGACGACATACTCGTCAATCTGGAATATGTCCTTCACCCCACTCCGATGTTATATAGAATTTCTTACACGACTCATCACACCTCCCTTTCCCAAGTCATTCACTCAGGAATAGATTAATAACATGTCAACGTTATAAGGATGCTCTCGAGGACTAGGGATAAGCTGACATACTAGGTCAACCCTAGTTAACCCTGTGTGTCAAGGTACCCCGAGTCTCCAAGGGCAGCCTCATAACATGACCATGTTCCTAACCAGATCTAAAGTAAAAACTTGTTCGAGTTTAAGGTGTAAATCTTAACGATCAATGCAAAGGGTGCCGCCATAAGTCACCTGCATTGTTGTATCCTCGAGAAGATCCTAATCTTCTCGAAGGTACAACCCTGCAGTTGACATGTGCCGACATCCTACAAAACCACCTCGGAAAGATCTACTTAACTTAAGGTGTTGTTACTTACGTTGAGTTGAAATTATACTTTAAGACTCTCCTTTCTGGGTAGTCTTTTCCCAAGTTGCACTTTCTTCGTTAAAGCTGGTCCCATTGGACCTTACATTGCTGTATTTCATGATTTCTCAAATGCAATTGGTGAGTTTCAGCACTCGTGTGGGTTTAACCACAATTATTCCTGGGTCTTGGACCTGCAAGGAATTCTAATTTAAAACATGTGACAAATCTGAAACATATTTCTTAAGCAAGGAAATATGCAAAACATCATGAATGCGAGACAAAGTAGGTGGTAATGCTAATCGATAAGCTACAGGATTGATTATTTCGACAATTTCGAAAGGTCCCATGTAACGAGGTGACAACTTGGCAGCCTTGCCAAAAGTTATAGAACTCTTTCTGGGTTTAACATGAAGAAAAACCTTTTCACCAAGTTCAAACCTTTGATCAACCCGCTTAAGGTCAGCATAGCTCTTCTACCTATCTGCTACTTCCTTTAATCGTTCACGAATCATCTTTACTTGTTGTTCCATTTCAGTGAGGATTTCTGGCCCAATTACCACTCTATCCTCAATACTATCCCAACTAACATGGTGTTCGCACTTTCTTCCATAAAGTGTTTCAAAAGGTTTCATTTTAAGAGATGAGTGATAAGTGTTTTTGTATGTGAACTCAACTAATGGAAGATACTCTTCCCATTTATACTGTTGATCCATGCAATACATTCGCAACATATCTTCCAACACTTGATTTACTCTCTTCATTTGTCCATCCGTTTTTAGGATGATATGCGAAGCGAAGTTTAGTTTCATTCAAGAGCTGTATTAAGCGTTTTCCAAAATCTTAACGTCATTCTAGGATCCCTGTCAGATATAATTAATTCAGGTACTCCATGCAACCTGAAAATTTCGTGTACAAACCTTTTTGCTAACAATGGAGAATCATCCTTCAGATTTCCAGTGATGAAATGAGCTACCTTTGTTAGTTTGTCTACAACTACTAAGATAACATCATGCTTATTCCTAGACATAGGTAACCCTTGTACAAAGTCCATGCTTATTACTTGCCATTTGTACTGTGGTATGCTATGGGGATATAATAGTCCAGTAGGGTGCATATGTTCTGCCTTAACCCGCTGACATTCCAGACAATGAGTCACAAAATCTATAACATCCTTTTTCATACCTTTCCAAAAGTATTGCTGTTTTAGATCAGCAAGCATTTTTGTGATACCGGGTGTCCAGAGAAGGGTGAATTATGAAATTCAACTAGCAACTTCCTTCTCAAATCATTTAGCAAAGGTACGTATACTCTGTTTTCATAACGTAAGATTCCTTCATTATCAAAATGAAAACCTTTAAACCTTTCATCATTAGGTTCTGCAGCAAGCGCTACTTTTACTTGCTGAAAGTATATATCAGATTCTGAGGCACTTTTTACCTCATCCTTAAACTGAGTTCTTAATGTTATAAGAGCAGAAATGTGTCTCCTATGACTTAGAGCATCTGCTACTCTATTCTCTTTCCCTTTGATGTAGCTAATATCAAAATCATATTGAGATAAAAATCTAACCACCTTCTCTGTCCGGCATTTAGATTAAGCCGAGTGAAAATATATTTCAGCCCTAAGTGATCATTTTCCACTCAAAAGGTTTCCCAAGTAAATAGTGTCTCCAGGACTTGAAGCGCATGAACAATGGCAACAAGCTCCAAATCATGGGGGAATAATTCAGCTCATGTAACTTAAGTTTTCTACTTTCATATGCTATGACTTGATCATTTTGTAACAAAACACCAAGGCCTTCCCGAAGCATCCGTTACAACAGTAAAGCTCCCATTAGGGTCTAGTACAGCTAATATAGGTGCTGAAGTTAACTGGATTTTCAAAATTTTGAAAGTAGTTTCGCACTTATGATTCCAAATAAATTTCTTATCCTTCTTCTGCAATGAAGTTATTGGTGTAGCCACTTTAGAAAAATCCTTAACAAATTTTCTATAATATCCAGCAAGACCCATGAAGCTTCTTATTTCATGTACATTCTTGGGTGTAGGCCACTCGGTTATAGCCACTATTTTTGAAGGATCCACTGCAATTCCTTCCTTGCTAATGACATGACCAAAATAGTGAACTTGAGTATCAAAGAAAGAACATTTGGCATACCTGTCACTATTCTTTTTGATACAGAGCTACTAAATGTTTCATTTCTAGTAAACTTGCTTCTAAACTTAAAAGAAAAGATAGAAAAATGGATAAATATTGGGATCGCATGATGGTAATAACTCTGTTCATACGGTGAGTATGTGTATTTTGGGGTAGTCCTTGACTTACCTAACTTTTCCACTGAAGTTGACCTCTATGTTGCACCTTTGGGATCCTATGACATTGTCATCGGTGTTAATTGGTTAGCTGACCATAAAGCAAAAGTAGACTGTTTTGAAAAGAATATAAGATGTTTAGATGATCGGCTGAAAATAGTAGAGATACAAGGAGTGAAACGGGAAATTTCAGTTAGGAAACTGTCAGCTATGCAACTTAAAAAGGCTAAAAACAAAGGATGTACTTTATATGTAGTAAAGATGTCTGAATTTTTAGAAGAAGATGGTGATTCCATGAAACGATTCCCTCTGTTGCAAATTTTCAAGGATGTATTTTCGGAGGAATTACTAGGTTTACCACCCAAAAGGGAATTTGAATTCACTATTGAAATCAAACCAGGAACGGAACCTATTTCCAAGGCACCTTATCGGATGACTACTATAGAGTTAGTCGAGCTTAAGGCACAATTGCAAGAACTTTTGTCTAAGGGCTTGATTAGACCAAGTGTTTCTTTTTAAGCATCCATATTTTGATTAAAGAAATCTACCTAAGGAAGAAAACAATTAACCATCCTTATAATCTATTCATAACACCTAAAAATCTCTCAAATAAATCTCTTTGATTAATTTCAAGGAAAATATCCTTTTTCCTTTATCAAGGACTAATGTCCTAATTATGAAAATAGATCACATATGTTTTAATACAACAAAGAATTCATACACATATATATAATTCAATCATATTCCCTTTCTACTATTTAAGGATCTACTCAAGAGTATCAACTATTAGTTGTATCTCTTTTACGTGTAAATAAATCAACTAATATTTCAGATCCTTAATCCAAGAGTCTTATATATATAAGAACTATTAAGTTTCAAAATCCCATATCACATAAATATCCAAATAGCCCCTTCATGCATGATATTACTCAATAATATATCAATGAAAGTATCACAAGTAAAGCAGTAATCAATAATCATCAAGTCATTCATTTATAAAAAGGGAGTGATCCACTCACTGAATACAAAAATATTTCAAAGTATTACAAAATATCTTTACATCAATATGAACTAGTTTAAATACAACATATTTTTTCGATTGAATTACATATCAAATAAACTTCGCTACATAGTCATCATAATAAAGAGACAATTTCTTTAGTAAAACATATGTAACTTTCTATATGTATTTCTCCTTTCATATTTTACAAAATCCATCTACAAAATTGTTAGCACGAGTCAGTTCATATGAACTGAGCATGATAAATGCTATAACATTAAAACATTGTGCTTTTATCTAACTGTTTCATAAAAGGAACCCTACTATTAATGGAATAGTTCCAAAAGCACAATTAAGATTAACAGAAAGACTTTCCAAAATATAAAAATCAAGAAGGAGAGAGAAAGATCATAGAATCTACAAGAAGTAATATTTAAGTAAGAACTAATTAAATCAACATAATTAATTCTATCTCAAACACCAATATGAACTCATTACAACCTGCTAGTCATCTAAACAACAATATTAAAGAAGGAAGAAATTCATATTTCCAATCCTAATCTTATCTTCTCAGTCAAGGTTCCAACTTAAGTTCTTCAACTCAACCTATTTTGACTTTTCAAGAAGAAGTACAAAGATATACACAACTACCTTTCTGTAATAAGTATATTGTTTTGTTATTCAAAGTTAACAACCTAAATAATAACTGAAAGATCAAACATAAACCTAAATATCATTCCATTAAATACTCTTACCTATCTTAGGCTCAACACAGAGTCTAAGAATTAGGTTGATCAAGAACAAGTCCCAACACTAAAGGTAAGAAAGGTTTAATCTATTAGAAACAAGACCCAAGTAACTCATGGTACAAGTTTTCAAAGTCCTGCATTCATGTCCAAATTCAAACTCAAACGTAACAGTCATAACAACACCATGCAATCCTAAGACATCAACAACTACATGTTCATTATTTTACAAACCACAAAGAAGCACGAGCTATCGTTATGAATAACACACAACTCAAATCATTCATTCCCAATTCAAGAAAAGGGATATCTAAACCTATATGATTCCAAGCATTATCTTAAAGGTTGAACTCATCTTAATGAAAGGATCATAAGAATGAATGAAACAACTAATTTCAGAATCTGCTAAAGACTCCAACCATCACAAAGGAACGTCTTACAAGAGACCCAATAGAGTCACGGTCACAAATATGACATGATAATAGTATGTACCTGAAATTTTAGGGTACTACACCGCCGGAATGACATTACACATACCCCAATGATGATACAGGTCTCCTTGCAAGGTGTTTGGAATCCATAAAAGCTCGCCAAGTATACGTTTGTATCCTACATGCCCCGCTCGGCCTCCGCATGCTTTGTTTTTCCCCCGCCTCCCTTTTTCCTTGCATTTTGGTCTTTCAAAGTGATGAGACATCCACCTACTACAGGTAGGGGTCCCATGACCACCACCGGGATAGGCGGTGGTCCCAGTAACCACCGCCCCGCACAGGTGGCGATCTGTACATGTTTTCTAGATTCTTTTGACGATCGTGTCAAATGTAAATCTTCAATTTCACCCACTTTATTTCGCTACTTTGCTTTGCATTTATGTTTTGGAAACCATGTGAATAGTGTTTTCCCTTTGTTTATAGTAAAAGAGTTCAATTGGGAGTTACCCTCTGGTAATTGCGTTTGCTATAAATAGCCAACTTGTTTTCAAACAAATGGCCCATCATCTTCTCAATTCTATTATTTAGTCTTTTGAATTTCTTGATTAAAATTCCCATGGTTTCATGTTTTACTTCCATTGTTAGTTTGCATTTGCTATTTAGAGGTCGTTTGATCTTCTTGTTTCAGATCTTCTTCATTGTTGTTCCATACAATCAACTTAGCTTAGAATAGTTTTCATTCTTAGATTGGAATCCATTAGAGTTGCAGTTCTGTTTGTCACAAAGGATAGTTTCAAGAACTCTCGGTGTATTTGTGTTGTATTCCAACAATAAATCCCACTAGGAATTGCATAGTCAAACTCTATTCACTTGCACTATCTCTCTCTTACTCGCATTATATTTGGTCTATATCCAAAGCTACCATTGTTAAAGTTCCTTTTCTGCTGATACCATCATATATACACTTTTCTGGATTCACAAGAACACGAAGGAACGAGGAGATCATCACTTGAGGGATGAAGTCACACACAACTAGATTTACCATTGTTGTGTAAATGTCATGTTTGAGCTATCGAGTTCTACTTACAACGTATTAAATAGAGTAGTGAATTATTTTATTTCAGTTAAAATTTCGTTCTCAATATCACCGGGGAAGTTATGGGGATTGATAGTTTCGAGAAATTGTGATTCATTCCTCACTTCGAGGTAGGATCAAGAGTCTTTCAATTTAAAATAATTAGTTGCTAAGATATTTAGGATAAAATAACAACTAGAAGCAAATAGCCACACCAGGCTACTTTGTTTGTTTTAAATTTCGTTGCTTTAGATTAGTTGTTCATTTTTCTAAGTATAGTAGAATATATTTGCTCTTTAATTTCATTGAAATACATCATTGAAAATACAAAAATAGAATTTCATTGAAATACGTCATTGAAAATACAAAAATAGAATAATGCTTGCATAGTGTAAATACATCTTTTGTAATCGTTTATTAATTTTAGTTAAAATTTGAATCATTTTGTATGACAATCATAGGACCTAGAGAGCCTAGAGAATATATATTTGAACCAATAGTGCCTCAACCAAATCTACCGACAACATTAGCTGATATAGATCAAGACCTTAGGATACAGGTTTTTGAGCAATGGAAAACCTACAAGTAATTAGTGAACAATTGAAAGGGTTAAATATTGAAGATGACAAGGCATACACATTTTGGTCAAATCATCCTAACTATAGACTACCTTGATAAAATATCCGAATGACCGTACAAAGATTCAGAAGAGAACAAGTATTTGGTTGCAATCCTTTAGTTCCATAACTGATGCAGAGACCTCATCATTGACATAGATATTAGCTTATGCATTCAAGTCTGCTACAACACCAAGAAGGTATTCGAGAAAATTACACAACTTCTAGTTCTAAACATGAGGCGGAAAAGGTGTATGATTCTTTGGATAGTTGGAAGAAGGGATTGATTCTTCACATGACCATAATAGGTCCACAACAACCACAAACTCATGGTTGTGATCCCCAAGTCCCATAACCCAATGGGCCTACAAATCAATTAAGCATTAACATTGGTTTACAAACGCTGGTATTTAGATCCTCACCACTCCCCTTTGATATCATCATGCAGTTCTTCGTATTAAATATAGAAGCCAATAAATCTAATATTTTCTAGGCTAGACCAAAAATCACCCATAGTTCATTACAAATCCACTAAGCCTCCTATCACCATTTTTCATGACCCTTTTTGGAGATATATACAAAGCTCCCACAGGCCACTTCCCACGTATCCAACAACCAAGAAATAGGATCTCGGTAGAGCTTGAAATTGATTGGAGCCTACGAACAACTATTATATCCAAACGATCCATTACACCAATTTAGGTTAGGAGGGCCTTCTTTGCCTTAGATTCACAAATTCCATTATTGTGTATTGAGGATATAAGATTACTCAATTAGCTTATCTGTATCCATTCATATTCAACATTCATCGGTTGTCTCGGCATGACCTCGGGAGGTCGGGTATGAGGAAGAGGTACTTGTAGATTCCCATGCTCACATGTCACTTTTCCATCGTACAAAATTGGTGAACCCGATGTGAAACAAATAGTTCTTCCTTTTTTATTATTTTTCATTTCTTCCATCCACCTTTGCTCTTTCCCATTATTCTGCGGGTATTCATATACCCCGAATATGTCGGGATATGATGCATATGGTAGACCTCTCTCAGGTCTCGAAGCAAACTATAGTCAAACAAATAGACAACCATCGCTCTCACTTTCTACATGGGTTGATAAGTATTCAAGTAATTACTTGTCATCTCAAACTCCCCCTCACTGAATCGTTCTAGTTATTCATTCCGAATTGAGGAGTTTGATCAACTTGCACAAACGCAATAGCTAGAGCCATCAGACACTAACAATATGACATTTACTGGAGAGTCCACTTCATCTCCTCGAGTCTTGTTTAGACCATGGATCGTAGAGACGATCCTGATCCACTCCCATTTTTAAATGAGGAGCACTTAACATGCTATGCTAAAAGTGAAAAACATTTCTAAAACATGTATCCACCTATAGGAGTTTACAAATACAATCGATGCCCTATTCTAAGAAAACACCCCATTCCTCCACCTATGGGAAATACCCTTTGTGAATCTTGGCGGGGTAACGATCGGTTCATAGTAGAGTATCACACCCCTTTACAACCTCAAGGTATACAACAAATGTCATTAAGGCAAAACACTGTGTCTTCACCAATAGATGTCATTTCAACCTTAGTTGAAAAGGTTAGAGGGCTAGAACTTTCTCAAGCAAACCAAAATTCATATTTTGGGAAAGCAGGAATCCCCAACCCTCTCGCATCACCCCAGTCAAGTTGACCTCCTTACAGGAACATGCATGTTAGGCATGCCTCCTCAAAATCCTCATAGTTACCCATAGCAAACACCAACTAGGACAACATTTTCAAACGCTGCTCCAATGAAAAAACATGACACCTCCTAACTTGGCACCAAACGACCTATACCGAACATTGCTCCTCCTTACTTAAACATTTATTCAAATTCACCACAAGGGGACATGTTCTCTTCCCCGAGATGTTCGTTCAACCACATGGATTCCCTTATGTCCCTATAAATACATATGCTATGTCATATCAACAACTTGTGCCACCCCCACCCTCAAAGAAACACCATCGATGGTAGAGGCTTACGCAAAGAGGGACTTATTCGTAATATTTAAAAGAGCCCCTAGACTTCACCATACAAAGTGTTATGCTTCCAAGACCTCTTCATGATTTACCCAAATATAAAGGGTAAGGTGATCCAAACGCACACATTAAGGCCTATGCCACAACCATATGGGAATTACTCCCTTGGGACGGGGTTGTTGCTAAAATATTCCCTAAAAACTTAGAAGGTATTTCCCTTGATTGGTATTATAGAATACCTGAAGCCTTGATACACTCATTTAAACAACTCATGTCTGAGTTCATCAAAGCTTTTGATATGAACAAATTGTTAAGAATGGGAATCAGGGAGTTCTTGCATATTAAACAAGAACATAATGAATCCGCTGCTCATTTTATCCAAAGATGGCGTATGGTTCTATACTCATCAGTAAGTGCTCCAAACATGGATCAAATGGAACTATGCGATTTATTCCTTAATTCTCTCAATAGAGAGATAAAGGAAGAAGTCCAGAAGTTCCCACTAAGAACTTACGATGAAGTACTTGAGAGTGCTCTCCGAATCGACCAAGCAGCGATAGATAGTGGTCGTAAGACATATGGAACAAATGGGAAATTAATCACTCCCAATCAAAACACCGCGGCCTATCCTAATACTGGGAACGCTAATCAAGGACCTAAGATCCTTAACAAGAACCGTAGAGTTACAATAGATGGAGTAACTGACCAAGTTAAAAGGGAAAACATTGTAAACATTTCGCCACCTGTTAATAATCAGCGAAATAACAATTTTACTCCTAAAATCAATGCGGTGGATTTTTATCATCCACCATGACAATCGTAGACACAAATTCGTGTCTCACGACCCCTCGTGACCCGCATCCCATTTCGCAACCTAACCTCATTACCTAAACTTTACACAATTATTTATTAATCACCTTGTAATTGATAAATCCACATCACCTTACCCGCCACCTCACTTCGCCACCTCATCATGACCTAGCCCTAACCCTAAACTAACCTAATTAAGACCCATGACTTGGTCTAGACTCACATCCATAACTAATGCCTCCTTACTTGCACCAAAAGCCGACCTTCTAGCCACTTGACCAAGCCCGCAATTGATCTCTCGGGAGAAAAGGGAAGGTGGGCTATTTTACTAAAAATAGCCTACTTTTTCCTTACCGATGCCGGTTCCTACTCGACCGCCGTCGGTTACGAAACCGCCATCGGTTCCCTGTAAATGGGCTCCCCAAACCAAAACAACGGATCGGAATTTCATTTTTAGAGATCAGTCAAAGGATTTCTGGATCAACAGAGAGCATTGCGAGCGAGGAACAGAGTCCAGATCTTCACTTGACAGAGCAGAGACGAGTAAAGAAACCAGAAGTGTTTGCAACCAAGGAGATCAACTTGCATCTCGGTCAAAACCAGTAAGTCAGATCTTGCATGTCCTTTTGTCATAACATTTCTTATGTTTTTTGAATCTCAGTCCTCTTAAATCCGTTTCTGAATCCACTACCCAACGTGCCATTGCATCGAACTGTCATTCTTTTGCTTCTAACCATCCCATTTCCTAATACCATCCAAAAAACCAGCCATTACAAACACCATAGCTGCCAAGAAGACCGTAGAACCCACCGCTATCGGTTATCAGTAACCGCCATCGGTTATCAGTGACCGGCATCGGTTATCAGTAACCGGCATCGGTTCCTCTGATCAAAAACCAGAAAACCAGCCTTTCCCCCTACCCAGTTTAACGAAATAATTTAATTAATATTTTGCAGTCTTTTGTGTTAATTCATATTAGCAGGGGAACTGACCACCTTCGAAAGGAAGTTTTATATTTCCTGGGCCCAAGGCAGTTTCCTCATTTATTGTTTAATCAAAATCTTGTGGTCTTGTGTTCTTATTTGCAGGTAGTCCTTCCAAGACAAAAAGGAGTTCTCGCAAGCCACTCGATCTTCTCTACGGTACGCGCACACCATCTCGACATTCAATGTATTCCTCCTAACCCTAACCTCATCTGCTTTCTAAAAGGAATGAAAGGATAGAAGCAACTCTATTCCCGGCTTCAAACATTCCGAGCGAAACATTTTGGCACGCACTTACGGTGGGACCCATTTTGGGTTTCTTTCTCTTGCTTATTTTCATTTTAGGAAGCATATTTGTTGTTGCTGTTTTTGTTATATATTTAGTAAAGAATTTGTTTTACTTTCCTGGTTTCGCATTAGTGAATGTCATCTCTCTTGCTTCATCGAATATAATTTTCGATTTGGGTTTAAAACACGTGCATTGCATTCTCGCTTGTTGTTCTCCAATTCTAGTGAACATAGATTAAGTAACAGGTCGTACACGTGGGGGTGATATCCACGGTATTGAGAGAAATTAACCTTAGTTTCACCGCACAACACATACCGAATCACTTCACAATTAACACAACACTCAAACTTCCCCCCTTTTCCGCTGTATTCCTCCACCCGATTGAGGTAGCTTTATAAGCCAAAACAAACTTGACATTTCCCTAGGTCTTGTTGTTTAGGATTCGACATCATCTTACGTCCGAAGGCATAAGCCCACGATAACTAAAATTAACCCTAGGGTTAGTCTCTAGATTTGCGTGTGCTCTCGCTTGTTTTCAAATCCTGCTTTTTCTGTCATACTTTGTCTTCTCGTGATCAATAAGTTGATAAACATACTCAACGTTGCTAAAATCAAATTAGCACCTTTTATATCTTTTTATCCTAGACTTTGACACCGCATCGGTTAAGGGACCGATGCGTTTTCTCGCGGACCGACAATGTTACTAAACCGATATCGCTATCGTCTCCATCACCCTTGACAAAACAGCAACTTGCCAAATTCACCATTCTGAGGTTGTTTTTGTTCTTGATAGATTGAAACTTTCCTGTGTGTTCTGGTCTATGGTTGTCATCACTCGGAAGCAAGCCGCCGCCATGGTTTCACATGCCTGCTCTGTGTCTTTGCCTGAATCACCCCCTTCACATTCTATAGGGAACCCTACGGACACCAGTGAGATCCCCCAAATTCCTGCAGGAGACAAGGACTTTGCCAAATTCTCCGGATGCTAATCCCTGGGCCACACACACAATACTATTTGTCTCATACCCCTGACCGTACGCCTGATGGTCAGCTCCTTATTGGCATGCCTATTAGTATAGCTGCTCATTTAGCTCCCACTCCTCCTGATAACAATACCTTACTTCCTGCATCACTAGCCCCGTCTCCCAATCCGACAGCCTTCGCAGAGGTTCATACGACCCGATTAGCTTTCCTTTGGTTAACCTCGACCTCACGTATCGTTACCACCAACCGCCCCTATCTCATCTCTCTTTTGCACCACTCCATTCATGACTTACTCTTTGCCACCTGTTCACACGAGCTTTCTTTCTCAAGCTCCGCCTACCTTTTCATTCCCATACACGTATCCAGTAACCTCAACACCTTATATGGGACATCCCTATTCTGTGGCACCATCACCTCATCCAACCACAGATTTCATCAAACAAATGATGGACAAAATGCAAAACCTGGAGGCTTCCGTTTCAGGAAGTCGTAGCGCCTTGACATATGAGCAAGTTTGTTGGGAGCCCATTCACCCTTCTCGTCCCCCTTCATTCATATCCTCCTCAATGGGAGTTGCCAAAGTTTACTCGCTTTTAACAAGAAAGAGGATCCTCAACAACACTTGCGATCATTTAGACATGCTTGTTATTTGATCGCCCATGATGATGCCTCTTGTTTCCGCACCTTTCCCATGTCCTTATCAGACTCGCTTGAGTGGTAATGTTGCTTTTAACCCAAAGACTCAATCTTCTCTTTTAACCAACTAGCCCAATCTTTCTTGGATCATTTCTCCATTAACATTGCCAAGAAAGTATCTATCATCGACTCTATGCCATCCGACAATTTGAAGACGAATCTATCGCAGATTTCGTTGGACGATGGCGGGCCTTATCAACCAACTTACGTATGCCTTGCCTCAAACCGAACTCATCGAACTATTTACGCGGCCTCGCGCTAAGCACATCTCCCTACCCTCCAAATTCAAACTTTCCGCACATTCGACGAGGCCTTTACCATGGCTCGGAAGCTAGAAATTCGAGCCTTAGAAGAAGAGAAATTGCGGTCGTAACAAAACCCCAATGTCCGAACTCCCGATTCTACCAACAAGCCAAACACCACCACTCCTCACGCGTCTACTTCTTCTAAATCAAAAGGAGCTGTCCATGCGAATGGTCAAATCTCAAATACCGTCCAATACTCCGCCGAAAACCACTTATAAGTACAAAGCCAAGCCCACCAATTACACTCCTGGGAGAAACTTATGGCGTCATCCTCGGAGAAATTGCTCAAAGTCGGGCTATCACCTTGCCTCCCTGTTAAACCTCACTGGGTTTGACTCCACCCGCGCAATACCTTCCTGTACAAAGAAAATGACTTTTGTAACTTTCACCGCGTAAAGGACATAGTCATGAAAACTCGCAAGATGTTGAAAAACATAGCGCAGAAATGGTTCGACGCAGGGATATAACCCTCGATAATCCTAACGCCCCTGCTAACCGAAATCTAAAAATTTTCAACAAGCCATTCCCGAATCACTCGTCCAACAGTAACGTGAACCAAGATATCTTAGCCGAGGAGAGTGTTCATGAGATCCATGCAGTCTTCGATTCTCAGCCAAAAGCCTCTATTGAAATTTTTTTAAATCAAGCCTCTCCACCAACACAGGAGTTTGAACCTCCTTCACCACCATCAAGCCAAAGTGAAATCATTCCTTTACCCATAGAAGAGTTAACTGCCCGGACTTCTCTTCTCATCAACGAGTCTTCTTACACCACATCCCTACAAGACTGTGAGCGGATGCTATCTAATTTATCTATTTCCCAAACGTCCCCTTCTACCACTCTTGCTACACAAGAGGAAGGCTCGCCACTCCTTTTGACATCCTTAGACGAGAAATCTCTTACACTAACATCACCACATTCTTTAAACGTGACAGATCCCCTCGAACACGCCCTCCTACCTATTAGTCCCTCATCGCCTAAATCTTTTCAACGACCGGTTGACCTCTTAACATCTATTGATACAGTGCCTCATCTACCTCCTGTGTCACACCCGCGATGGACTGGAATTACAACCCACCTTTCTTCCGTACCAAAATTACAAATCACACTGAGACTATCATTCCACGTAAGATGACAGCCCTATGGGAACATTTGAGTACCCCTTTTCTACTCAAATGCAAATGACTCGATCCCGATGTCTCCACCATATACCCGAAGTGCTTACGTAAGCTTAAAATGCCCCTGTTCTCGCCTTCACCCCCTCACCTCTACCAAATGCCCCGTCCACTTCTATCAACTTAGCAGATCTTCCCATACGCTGGGACCTCACCAATGCCCTGGGCCTAATGCACCCGCCTAAGCGACTCGATCTATCCAAAATAAATCCACTCCACCGCCTAGAGACAAACTCAATCCGTGCCCCTATCACAATCAAAACCATCATCGTCATACCTACCTTCCATATTGGGACCCCATCCTCTACCTTACACCAATATATCATACCTCCTGCATTTTCTTTAGAACAACTTACGCCTTCCACACCTATACGTAAATTCTGTGGTATAGCAACACCGTCACTCCGCGTATCCTCGTCCACCTATCAACCCTAAACAAATACCATCATCAAAAGATTTGTTTTCGCACTCTATTTCCCGTGGTGGTTTTCCGATACCACGTCATCTCGCGCCTCATCATCCAACATAGCTCTGCGCCAAAGAAATCACGTTTAGTAAAAACCATGTATCAACACCCTCGGCTAAACCGCCACCCATACGAACTAACCATGCCCAAACATTACCAAAACCCACACAATCAATACCCTCATCCTCTTCCGATTTTGACCCACTCAAAGGATCTTACGCCAAAATCCTTGCTATGTTGGTGGAGAATGCGACCATTTCCTACCTCCACTTAGACCTTATGACCCGTCTAAGCCCGACCTATGGATTACGATGAGTCTAAAATCTACGCTTATCACCACACACCAGACATGATGTGGAGGGATGCAAAGCTCTAAAACCATCCTCGCCAATCACCTCTCCCGGATAGAAAGATTAAGAAAGACAACTTACGAAGGGAGAGACCTTTAGTTTCCATTCCCTCTCCTATACCATCTGTCCCCGCCTCACCAAGATCTATCATTATTACAACCCCACCTCGTGAAGACCATGAGTTATCCCCACCATCTTCCTCATCTCAGGTCTACGAGATTAATATGATTAGTGTCGCTACTCGAGGGCAGAAAAACAATGGGAAAGCAAAAGAAAACACACCTGCGGCATCTCTTTCTCCGTCAAACATCCCGATTGCACCACCACCTAAAGTGGTCATTCGCGGACCCGCCTATCCCGTCTCTAATGGCATTGCCCACCGAAATATGATTAAACAGCTTCACCAATCGCCCGTAAAAATGACACTGTATGATCTCATTCAGACTTCTGAATCTCATCGACAAGCTCTCGTTGAGATCCTTCAAGGGATAGAGGTTTTGCCTAATGAAACCCTGCCTGTTACCTCCATTCTAACACCCAATCACGTTGCTTCTCTCACCAAACAACCCACTGCCCCAACCACTTCTGTCTCTGTACAACAAGTCATTGTCAGCATGGCTCAAGATGAAATTGTCGACTTTGGTACAGAAGATCCCGACCCTGCCCTTTTCATCTCCGCTTACGTCCGGGACATTCGAGTACGTCGGGTTATGATTGACGGGGGCGCTAGCCTAAACATCATCTCTTCAAAAGCCTTCCAACAGATGAACATCCCTTCTAGTTGCATGTGTGCAACCCCATCATGTGCGGTCATTCAATGACGCTTATTACTTTACCTTAGGCACCGTGATCCTCAACATTCGCGTAGGACCACGTACTTTACCCGAACTCTTCTATGTCCTTGAGGGAGAGTTCCAATATAATATATTGCTGGGTCGTCCTTGGATCCGAGCCATGGGATGCGTTCCCTCAACATTACATAGATGCATAAAATTTGAATACGAGGGAAGTCTTACACCGTAAAGCTGACCCTCCCCCTTAAAACCTGCAATATGTTATACCACCCTAACGATGTGCTTATACCAATCAAGACACCCATACATTCAACTCAACCGTCCTCCTCAAATGTATCTCAACCATCCACCCCAACCGCGCCTACGCCTTCAATTGATGAAACCACCATCGCAAAAACTACTTCCCTTCCCGCAGCTAACATTCCAACCTCCGACCCCTTAGTAGATGTTTTTCAGTTGCCTTACGCTGGGGGAGTACCGCCTATATAACGTTAGTTCTTTCCCTACCCCGCAGGAGTACGGACAATTACATGCACATCCCACCTACGACCGTCGCGTGGGGGAGATAATCTCTTACGGACCACCCTATTGCCGCACTAACCTAACGTATGGGGGTGTCGACGCATCCTCCATTACCCCGAACCTCCTCTTGGTGTGGTTCCTTTCCAATCCGATTTTCAATACTTGACAAATCGTCGCTTCGCCCTCACCTTCTTGACTACGTGCGTGGAAAGGCTTTGGTTTTGGCCTTTACGAACAAGGCCGACATACACTCATTCCCGTGACTACCCGTAAACATAATGATCGCAGTGGTCTCGGTTTTCCCGAAACACCTACACAGAGACACCTCCCCGTCACCGTATCTCTGGAAGAAGAAGACGTCGCCCTACCAAACCATCATCACCCACTTTGCCATCATCAGTAATCTATAGACCCCCGAATCCACCCCCTAACTTTTTTTTTTTTTTTTTTTTTCATAAATGCTATCTTCATAGGTCCTCTCACTTATCAACGCGATAATGAGGACCCATCTTCTCTTCCCCTTCTGTATCCAGACATGATCGAAGAGGATTCGCCTTTGATTAATGTTGTTGAATGCCAGGATGACGACTCCATCCTCACTTACCTTGGCGCGGATGATTCTTATATTCAACGAGCCTTACCATCTGAAACCCAAACTATGCTGAACGAATCTACCATAGAAATCAATATCCACATGGAGGAGGATCCTCACATTGTGAAGATTGGACAATCTCTTAACACATCAGAACAAGCCGCCTTTACTACCTTTCTCCGTGCTCGTAACCAAGCTTTCGCATGGTCTTACGCTGACATGCCAGGAATTGATCCTACTATCGCCGTCCATAACATCACCCTAAACCCCGATTCCAAACCAGTCAAACAGAAATTGAGAAAAATGCATCCACGCATTGCTCTCTTGGTCAAAGAGGAGCTCCAACGACTCCTTTCTGTTTCCTTCATCTTGCCTATTGACTATCCTCAATGGATTTCTAACATCGTACCTGTCACTAAAGCGACAGGGGGACTTCGGATATGCACAGATTTCCGGGATCTTAACCTCGCTTGCCCCAAGGATGACTTCCCCCTCCCAAGTATTGATCAACTTGTTGATCTCACTGCGGGCCATGAAATGCTTTCTCTCATGGATGGCTTTTCAGGATACAACCAAATTTTGGTTGCCCCTGCCGATCAACACAAAACTGCCTTCATAACTCCGTGGGGAACCTTCTGTTATCGTGTCATGCCATTTGGCCTTAAGAATGCTGGTGCTACCTATCAGCGGGCTATGACCTACATTTTTCATGACATTATGCACACTATCCTTGAAGACTATGTCGACGATCTTCTCGGCAAGTCTAAACATCGTAGTGAACATCTCGATGTTTTAACCATTATTTTTGATCGCCTGTTACAATATTCTGTCCGCCTTCAACCGAAGAAATGTGTCTTTGGTGTTCTTTCGGGAAAACTTCTTGGCTTTATCGTCTCTTTGCGTGGCATTGAGGTCGATCCATCGAAAGTCAAAGC
Source organism: Taxus wallichiana var. yunnanensis (assembly GCA_018340775.1). Lineage (NCBI taxonomy): Eukaryota > Viridiplantae > Streptophyta > Pinopsida > Cupressales > Taxaceae > Taxus > Taxus wallichiana. The sequence continues at coordinate 187,076,971 of CM031235.1, forward strand.
TATCCTAGAAATGCCCCCACCCAAAAATCTCAAACAATTGCGTAGTTTACAAGGTAAGCTCCAATCTATCCGACGTTTCATCTCCCAACTCTCGGATCGGTGTCAACCTTTCCATCACCTCCTTAAAAAGGATATTGCATTCCAATGGAGCGAAGAATGTCACCAAGCCTTCGAAGCTCTCAAATCTTATCTCTTGCAGCCACCCGTGCTTATCCCACCCCAAGACAACCGCCCTTTCTACCTTTACCTTTCCGCCACCGACCACGCTGTAGGAGCCATGCTTACACATCGTGACTCTGAGAATCACGAACAAGCCGTTTATTATATAAGTCATACTTTGGTGGACTATGAGACTAGGTACACACATGTAGAAAAATTATGCCTTGCCCTATCATTCGTGGCCACCAAACTCCGACACTACCTTCTAAATCACAAGACTTTCGTCATCACCAATACAGACCCCATCCATTACATGTACGCCAAACCTCATCTGAACCAACGCATTGCTAGATGGCTCATGCTTCTCGCCGACCTCGACCTTGAGTTTATCCACCAGAAATCAATCAAAGGACAAACCATCGCAGACCAACTTGCGGACGCTCCTTTACCGGGGGAACAATTTACCAATTTCACATTTCCCGACTGAACTCATCGCTACTCTTTCCCTCACAGAGGAGTCGTACCCAATGACCCTCTTCTTCGATGGATCTAAATGCCAGCGCGGCGGAGGAGCCGGCGTTGTTCTCATTCCTCTCAACGCTGAACCTATGCCTCTTTCATTCCGACTTGATTTCCCTTGCACTAATAATACAATGGAATACGAGGCCCTTGTTCTGGGTCTCCAAGTTGCGTTACACTTAGGTATCAAATCTATCAACATTTTTGGTGACTCTTAATTGGTAGTCAATCAAGTTATGGGCGTCTACCAATGCAAAAACGAGGAACTTCAAAAATACAAACACTACATGGATTCACTTCTAGCTTTATTTACCCACTATTCTATACAAACCATTCCCCGCTCCACTAACAAATTTGCGGATACTATGGCTTGCTTAGCCTCGCAAATTCCCGCCGCGCCAACTGACTCTGAATTATTCGTCGTGGTCCAACAACTTTTTGCCCCATCCTATTCAACCCCGGTAGTTTGTATGATAAATCATTGTGTCCATTAATTCACAGGATACCTGGTACCACCAATTCCACGACTACCTTACAATCTCGTCCTCCCACCGACCTTACTAGTAACGCAAACGTGCTTTTCTTAAAAGTGTTTCGCGTTATGTTGTCATGGGGGGACTCCTCTATAAACGTGGCTTTGATGGTATCCTCCTTCGCTGTCTAACTGGCGCGGAGGCCACTCATACCATCCAACAGGTCCATGACGGTATTTGTGGTGGACATTTTAGCGGCCTTGCCGTGGCCAAACGAATCCTTCGCCTTGGTTATTATTGGCCTACTCTCAATAACGACTGCTACGAATATGTTAAGCGTTGTGTTATGTGTCAGCAACATGCCAACCTTCAACATACTCCTAGCCACCCGCTCCAGATCGCTCGAGATCTTTGGCCCTTCTCACAATGGGGTTTAGACCTTATTGGTGAGATTCACCCAACCTCTTCACAACGTCACCGTTGGATACTCACAGCGACCGAATATTACACAAAATGGGTGGAGGCTATTCCACTCATTTCAATCAAAAAAGAAAAAATTGTCGAGTTCATTAACCACCACATTATCTGTCGTTTTGGTGTTCCTCATCGCCTGATAACAGATAATGGAAAATCTTTCAAAAACAAGTTGTTGCAAGACCTTTGTGACAACTTTGGTATCAAACTTAGTTTCTCATCACCTTACTATCCACAAGCCAATGGGCAAGCCGAGTCCTCTAATAAAACACTAACCAAAATCCTCATGAAAGTTGTCAATGAATCCGGAAGAAATTGGCACGATCACATTCCCTTTGCCCTTTGGGCTTATCGTACTAGCATTCGTACCTCTACTAATGCCACACCTTTTTCTTTGGTATACGGTACCGAGGCTGTTTTGCCTCTCGAAATACAAATACCCTCCCTTAGAATATCTCTTCAGGATATTCTCACCAACGATGATTTCTGCCAAGAGCGGTTAGCCCAATTGGAGCTTCTTGACGAACGCCGCCTTGACTCTTGATCACCTTCAAATCTATCAAAAACACATTAAACGTGCTTATGATAAGCGACTTCATGAGCGTACCTTTAAGGTTGGTGATCTTGTTCTCAAAGAGAATCAACATGTAACCAAACTAGAAAAGAGCAAACGTGGAAAATTTGCTCCCAATTGGATTGGGCCTTATATAATCACTCATACCTATGGATCTGGTACTTATCGTTTAGCTTCGCTTAATGGTAAACCTGAGCCTGAACCCCTTAATGCCTTGCATCTTCGACCATTCTCTACGTTGAAATTAGTGTTATATCACTTCTTATCTACCTCGCCGCTCGTCCCTTGAGCTCACTTACCACTACATACAACTGCTTCCTACACTTCATAATAACAATCAAGCTCACATAGTTTGATCCTCACCTCCCCTCGATGATGCCTTCCCTTTTTAGTCTAGTCCATGACTTCAAAAGTATTAAAATAAGCCGTATTCTTATGGGATTTTCTTGAGTCAAACTTCCTACTCACTAGATGCTTCACACCAAATGAACATCTAGTCATTTAAATTAAATATAGACTCGCTCCTCGAAGGACAGCTATATGCCGAACTATTCTTGCTATTATATAGATCGCTCCCAGAAGGACAGCTATGCATTACAATCATATCTCGCATTACTATAAATAGATCGCTCCTCGAAGGACAGCTATACACAATCACCTTTATTAGAAGCTTCTCGCATTGATCGCCTTCGTGAAGACCTCAAGAATAATACAATCAATATCCCCGTAGACTTCCCGCATCGATCAGTCTACATTCAATAAAAGAAAAGCCTCATTCAAAAGGACTTTTGAGTCATGGACTTGTCTATTTAGGGTAGGTTCTCTTTCGTCAGAGCACTCACTTTGTAATAAGTTCTGCGTACCTCAGTTATATCATCCACCTCACCTCACCACTTGTTTTAACTCAAGGGATGTGACGATATCCGATATATTGTGATTATACAACTCTTTTCACCTATCGAATTCTCACCTATGCAAGGTACCTAGGGATTCAAGCTCATCCTATGTTAATATGTGGTTTGTTTAGCTCTTCTCAACTACGGGACACTCTTTCCTCTTTGCCTCGCATCTAGGATTGTGTGTTGATCTTAATCAGGACATGGTTCCCTTCTATTTGGGTAAGCTAACTTTCGCTTTACCTATACCTACATCAACATCGCCCATACCTTACCAACACCAACAACATTACCCTATCAACATCAAAATCTTATCAACCAACAAATTGCCTAACCATACCCAAATTGCCTGAATTCACCTTTCCCTGGTCCTAAGGGAGAACTACATCGGTCTGAGGCCCCTCCTTGCTTTGTGCAATGGGCTATGTAGGCAAAGACTTGGGAGACATGGGGTCTCCCAAGGTTAGCTCGACCATCCCCTACCATAACCTATCCTGTGTGGTGAATATAAATATTTTTGTGTATTTCTATTTAATCACAGTCCTCTTTATCCTTTTTCAAAACACCGAAAATCAAAACACAAACAATCTTATTATTATCGTAACTTAAATCAACATACATATTCAGTTTTATTTAGATGTTAAACAAATACATCTTCTCTATCATCGACACGCAGGTCGGCATCCTTATTTATTCTTATACCTTGCTAACATGTACTCAGACCATCACGCCTCATCCCGAACTAGGTGATGATCGTGATCGTCGACCCCTCTCGCCGGGCCTCTCTGTCCTCAAAGGTACCATGGCTATTGGTACCACCCACTGATCTACCAATCTCTCCTGTAACATATGAATACGCCTTCTCGCATGGAGGACTTCAGCCTCTAGTCTCCCCGCCCGTGACTCCGCAACCACTAACAAACCTCTTGTCTCATTCACCTGCATTTGGAGCTGCTGAACCAAACGCTGCAGACGATCCTCTCTCGTTGTAATCACCGCTATGTCGTGGCGCTCATGTATACCTCGCAGCTCGCTACCCACCATAATCTATAGGCCTCTGCTGCTCCCGCATCCATTACCCCCGCGATCGGGCCGCTACCTCTTTGCCCTTCTCGGAGGTGTTGGCCGGGAGGTGAGAATGCTGCCTCGGTGTCGATCCTCATATATGGTCTATACGCCTGTGGGTATATCCTACACAAATCCAAATTTTATTTGCACGCGATCTATAGGAATCCTCTCATACTCACCCGGCCGTGTGCCCCGCGATCCACCTCAATCGCTCTACACCCCTCAACTCCTCAGCTATGTTCTCTGTTACCATATAGTTTCCATATGGCCTCCAACAGATATCCGCAACCGTCACTCTCTCCCATACCTGCCTGTAATACTCAATATCACCCATCACAGCCTGGGATCTGGCCTCTTGTTCTGTTTGGACCCATCGTCTGAATCCCAACCTCTGTACTCCGGTCTCTCCTGCCTGGATGGATCGGCCTATTGGTCGCACACAAACAATGTGCTCATAGGCCCAACAGTGTAATAAGTATGAACTATCCAAAGGTCGCCCCGTGATTTCGCCTACAAGCCCATAAACCCCCTCGTATAGCTCCGCCAAATACGCAGTGCCCATGCAAACGTAACGTTCCTTTCTACCATCTCCCGTATAACACACATCAATGCCTTTGAAATCTTCCCCTTCCGCCTCGGTAATGCATAATACCCTACCGCTATCATTAATATCATCGCTAACCTTGTCTTCTCGTGGTGTGCCGCATACATTACCCCATATGTAAATGATAAACCTCGCTGTGTCAAATCTCATGTGTATGGACCAAATATCGCTGTTATCGCTCCCGTGCGCGCTAGGTAGTGCTCGATATACTGTTCTCTCCTGTAATAGGGAGTCTCAAAATCCGAAACACATCTTCCAATGTTACTGTCATTTCACCTGTTGGCAGATAGAAGGTATTTGTCTCGGGATTCCATCTTTCAATCAACGCCTGTAACATACCATGGTTACGTGCGATTCGTGAATAATAACGGATTCCACTTAACCCCAAACGATTTATCAACGTCCATTCCGCTGGTGTTACATCCGCTCGGATTCGTGACAACAGCGCTGGCACACTATCATTCATCCTCAATCCTGCCTCTGCCTGCATACACCAAAACAACAAACAACCATTCAATCCGTCAGGGTTTTTTCAAACATTCTGGAAATTCCTCCAGTAACCGGTACCGGTTATACATAACCGATATCGGTTGAGTAACCGATACCGGTTCTCCCTAACCGATACCGGTCACTGTCAATTATATACACCTTCCAAAAAAAACAACCACCTACGACAATAATTTTCTCGTTTATTCCTTTTTATACATACAAACATACCTGCAACCCCTGATTGCCTACCCTGTAACACTTACCTCACCTGCAACCCTTGTTATCATGTTTTCTTTCTCATATCTACCCACCTACTCTCCCCCATCTTATTCACAAAACATGCAGTAGTTAAATCACAAACAAAATGATACCTCTTGGGTTGCAGCAGCTTGAGGTGGCCCTTATCGCCTCCCCGTCCTCGCTCGCCGGATGCTTCTCCTCGTTCTGCCATGATCACCACCCTTTTTAACTTTGTCTTTCTGCCTTCTAAATCTCGGATCACATTCACTTTCCTTGTCTCTTTCCTCCTTCTCACCCAAATCTCTCATGCAAATACCTGTCTCAGTCGTCAAAAAGCGTCGCGTTCGCGTATTTAACCTCTTGCATGGCTCTAAAATTAAAACTGAAGTTGCCACCCTAGCTTTTCTATTTTTAGAAAAGCTCATACCTAAATAACCGGTATCGGTCATATAACCGATATCGGTCATATAACTACCGACATCGGTTACCCAACCGATACCGGTTACACACCTGCCTTTTTGAAACAGGGTTCTTTTCTTCATTTCTCATCTAAATTTTTGTCGCGCCCGCCTCTTTGCCTGCATAAACAACAGAATTTACCACATTTGTTCATCCACCACACATAGCATTATAATTTCATTAAACATCATTTATACAAATACACAACCATCAACTACGAATATCAGGAAACTATCAATCTCTACATCATTTGGATCCCATTCATCAGTTACATATATCACAATGTCACAAAACTAACAATTCATCACATCACATATCATTCATACATACGTACAACAAAAACAAAAACATCAACATCATCCATCTATCAACATATCAACTAAAACTTATCATACATTACATATTACCAACCATTAACAAAATATTTAAACACATTTTGAATACTGCACGAGGATCAAAACATCATCTCTATATATATATACCAGTTTTCAAAAATACAATGTGCCCTACATCGGGGCCTCTCGTGATCTCATAATATACCAAAGCCGCACGCAGCCGCAATACCTACTAAAATCTCGACTCGCTCGCAGCCGGTCTCTCATATCAAAATATACTCGCTCGCAGCCAGTATCAAATGTACAACCTGATTTCGGCTCAGCAGCAGTATATAATAAATAAATGAATCAATGCAATGAATAAGTCTCGCACGCAGCCTCTATCAATACAACCGGTTCGCAGACCGGTGCCCATGTCCCTATACAAAACCATGTCGGGATCTATCGCCTCTCCCCACCACCCTCGGCACCTCTCCCGCTGGTCCCTCGTGGTGCCTCTCGCCCCGCCCGTCACGGACACGCCACTGTGGCTACCCCTCCCCGAGATCTCGGGCTTGTGTGAGGTCTCCCCATGCGCGCATACGCCGATACTCGACTCCGTATTTATCAAGAATATCCCGATAATATCGGGCCTCTCGCTCTAACCTCCATATAGCGATCTCGCGCCATCAAGGAGCTGGGTGGTCCTCGCACCCAACACCAATACCCCCGAGCTCGCGTACTCGCACTCGTGGCATGGCGCGTGGTCGCGCGTGCTGCTGTGTGGCCGGCGTGGTGGTGCCGCTCGCTGCCACACCGCACTCGTGGGTGGTGCTGGTGGTGGTGCCTCGCGTGCCTGTACTCGCACTGTGGGTGTGGTGGTGGTGCTACTCGTGCTCGTGCTCGAGCCTCGGCTAGCCTGCCTCGTAAGGCCCCTATCTGTGCCTGCGCAGCAGCTAGCTGCCCCTGTAAGAGCTGCACCTGACCTCTGAGCTGATCCCTCTCTCCTATAACTGCAGCCAAGTCTGGCTGCGCAGGCGGTACTATCCTCGCTGCTCTCGCCGCCTAAACCCACCACACCCGTATGCTCCGTGCACCCGCATCATCCACACCCTCTCACCGCTGGTCTCTCCGCTACCGGCCTGGATCAAAAAGGCGTGGCGCGCGGTGGGGCCTCTACATCATCCTCTCCTGACCGAGGGAGGGAGGTGGCTCGCCCTGTCGTAGCCCCATCTCGCTCGCTGCACCCTCTCTAGGGGTATCCGCCATACTCTCCCGGCCTCCGTCCCGCTATCCGAATGTATATGGATCAGGTGTGTGACGCGGCTCCTCTGCCAGCCGATGACCTCTCGTAGGGTCTCCATACAATGTCTACTGTTGTAAGGCCCTCTAGCAAGTGTCTATAATAGGCCACATCCCGACCTGCAACAACTGCTCGTGGCTGGCCCACGACCCCTAACCACCTCTGAAAGCCATATCGGTATACGACTATGGGCCCTGGGCCGCCGAGGTAGCCCTATCGGGCTCGATGCATACGATGTGCTCGTATGCCCAACAAAGGCAACAAAAATGTCGAACAAATACCAAATCACCTCCTCCGCGATAGCCCCATAACTCCTCGTATAATGCATTCGGATATACTAGTGCCTGTGCATAACTGTGTGTGCTCCTCCACCATCTCCAGCAGCACCCCATCAATGCTCGTGGGAAGCGGCCTCCTCTCGAGTCCGGGAGGGCGAAGCGGGTGATCCCAACCATCATCAACACGCGGGCCGTGTCTCGTGACGATGCGCACGGTACATGTCACTGCACCCGATACTCGGCGGCTATGGTAGGTCGCAGCGCGGCCGCATCCCCAAAACCTGCAAAGATCTTTGTCCATCGCAGATTCGATCTACTCGGAAGACTACCTCTCCTCGATCGGTAGCCGCAGGATGCGATACACATCCTCTAATGTGACTGTCATCTCCCCGGTCGGCAGATGGAACACATTGGCCGCCGGATCCCATCTCTCGATGAGGGCGACCATCAGCCGTGATCCTCTCTATCGCTCTGTACTGACCCCGCCGAGTCCCACCTCGCGCATGATGGCCCAATGCGCCTGCAGATACGTGTGGCCTCATCCGACTCAATAGTGGAGGCATCCTATCACGCATCGTCAATCGCCGACGTGCTCGCAAAACCAACCCACATTCTTAGACCTACTCTTTATTATAACATCTACTTTACCATCTAAACCCCCTTTTGTAAAGCCCAAAATCTAACCCCACACTTACCCCTTCTCCACCCCTAACCCAACCCCACTCCCACTCCCACCCCAACCCCAATCCACCCAACCCAAAAACAATCCACCCAACCCCCACTCACACTCCCATCCACCCAACCCAAAAACAAGCCACCCAACCCACCTTCAAACCTAAACCCTAAACCCTAAACCCCATCCCAAACCCAAACACCCAACCCCACTCCAACCACACCCCAACAAGCCACCGAACCCACCTTCAAACCTAAACCCTAAACCCTAAACCCCATCCCAAACCCAAAATAACCCCACCCCACTCCCACCCACAACCCACCCAACCCCACTCACACTCCCATCCACCCAACCCAAAAACAAGCCACCCAACCCACCTTCAAACCTAAACCCTAAACCCTAAACCCCATCCCAAACCCAAACACCCAACCCCACTCCAACCACACCCCAACAAGCCACCCAACCCACCTTCAAACCTAAACCCTAAACCCTAAACCCCATCCCAAACCCAAACACCCAACCCCACTCCAACCACACCCCAACAAGCCACCCAACCCACCTTCAAACCTAAACCATAAACCCTAAATCCCATCCCAACTCCACCCTCAACCCATCCCTTCCCCACCGATACCGGCCGATACGCGACCGATGCCGGTCCCCCCATTTCAACCTCACCCTATGCTTTTGCGACCGATGCCGGTCGCCTAGTGACCGACATCGGTCACTGTCTCCTGCCCGAGCCGAACCCCCGCGCGGCCCCCAAAACCCATTTTTTCCTATTTCTACCCATTTACCCACCCAAAACCCTCCAAATTTTACTCACCTAGCCGCATTACCCTATTTTACCTCTCTACCTCTCTCTTTTTCAAATTACGTCTATTTACTCCTCATTTCCTAAAACAACTAAATTCCTACCCAAACCCCCAATCTCACTTAATACAACCAAATGCATAAAATAAAGAGTTTAGAACCTACCGGTACGACGACACGTCGTCGTGGTGGGATGGGTGGTGGCGGTCCAGCTGGTCCAGCCCCTCCAGCTCCTCCTGCCTGTGCCATGGCTCCAATCCTGATCTGCTGGGTCCCCGGCCAATCACCTGCTGCCTCCTCCTCAATCGGGCCCACTATCAACTCTCTCCGCCAATCAAATAGCTCCACCTCACTCAATAACCCTCCAAATCAACTCTCCACGTCAGACAAGTCAATTTGGATTGCAAATAACAAAAGTGACAATGACAGGCCGTATTTTTCTTTTTATAGGTTTTTCGACCTTAACCGATGTCGGTTTCATTTTTGCCCTAAGAAACCGGTATCGGTCCCTTAACCGATATCGGTCATGCAGAATCGACATCGGTTCGATACCCAACTTTCACCCCATTCTTTGCCCTTCTTTACTCCTTGCCTCTTTTTCACCAATATCGCCTCTGTCCACCTTTGCTGCACAACATTTGTTCACTTGTCCAGCCTGACCTACGGCCTCAACCTACCATTCGGCCCGACCCAAGGCCTCAACCTACCTATTTGGCCCGACCTAAGGCCTCAACCTACCAATTGGCCCGACCCAAGGCCTCAACCTACCTATTTGGCCCGACCCAAGGCCTCAACCTACCTATTTGGCCCGACCCAAGGCCTCAACCTACCATTCGGCCCGACCTAAGGCCTCGCCCTAACCTATTTGGCCCGACCCAAGGCCTCGCCCTACCTATTTGGCCCGACCCAAGGCCTCAACCTACCTAATTGGCCCGACCCAAGGCCTCAACCTACCTATTTGGCCCGACCTAAGGCCTCAACCTACCAATTAGCCCGACCTACGGCCTCAACCTACCATTCGGCCCGACCCAAGGCCTCAACCTACCTATTTGGCCCGACCTAAGGCCTCAACCTACCATTGGCCCGACCTACGGCCTCAACCTACCATTCGGCCCGACCCAAGGCCTCAACCTACCTATTTGGCCCGACCCAAGGCCTCAACCTACCATTCGGCCCGACCTAAGGCCTCAACCTACCAATTGGCCCGACCCAAGGCCTCGCCCTACCTATTTAGCCCGACCCAGGGCCACCGCCCAACCACTTGGCCTGACCCAAGGCCGTATCACTTCCATACCATACCCACAATCAACGTTTTATTTTATACATCCATCATGTACCTTGTGTTCAATCGAGCTCACCTGTTCGTGTTTTAGCATGATTAGGGTCCTTGACTTGATCTGTCGACCAGCCTTTGCCTGCACTCTAGACCATGACGCTTATTTCAACCAAACCAACCACTGCACCGCCGAACATGCCTAAACGTTCCTGTACCTCACCTGTTATATACCCTGGAGCTACTTCCTATGCCTTGGATACCAGGATTATATCACCCTTGTTTGGATAAACTATCGACCTTTGCCTATGCATTGCTGGTTTGCTAGTCAAATCATGTACCCTAGTCGTACTATTGCATTTCAACATGCGTCTCGCTTCCTCGACCTACCCCACTACCTTACCATCCTCTCTACCACATATACCCTTTATCAACCCTATCCCCGATTTCCCGCTCACTCAATCTATGATAGATTTGAGGGGGATTACCTATATCCTTAACATGAGAAACCACTTCATATTATTGTCCGCGCAGCCTTTTACGTAACAAGCTACACGACAATAAGGCTAATGTAAACACCAAATTCATGTCTCACGACCCCTTGTGACCCGCATCCCATTTCGCAACCTAACCTCATTACCTAAACTTTACACAATTATTTATTAATTACCTTGTAATTGATAAATCCACATCACCTTACCCGCCACCTCACTTTGCCACCTCATCATGACCTAGCCCTAACCCTAAACTAACCTAATTAAGACCCATGACTTGGTCTAGACTCACATCCATAACTAATGCCTCCTTACTCGCACCAAAAGCCGACCTTCTAGCCACTTGACCAAGCCCGCAACTGATCTCTCGGGAGAAAAGCAGGGAAGGTGGGCTATTTTACTAAAAATAGCCTACTTTTTCCTTACCGATGCCGGTTCCTACTCGACCGCCGCCGCTTTACTAAACCGCCATTGGTTCCTCGTAAATGGGCTCCCAAACCAAAACAACGGATCGAAATTTCATTTTTAGAGATCACCAAAGGATTTCTGGATCAACAGAGAGCATTGCGAGCGAGGAACAGAGTCCAGATCTTCACTTGACAGAGCAGAGACGAGTAAAGAAACCAGAAGTGTTTGCAACCAAGGAGATCAACTTGCATCTCGGTCAAAACCAAGTAAGTCGATCTCGTGCATGTCCTTTTGTCATAACATTTCTTATGTTTTTGAATCTCGAGTCCTCTTAAATCGCTTTCAATCCACTACCCAACGTGCTATTGCATCGAATCTGTCATTCTTTTGCTTCTAACCATCCCATTTCCTAATACCATCCAAAAAACCAGCCATTACAAACACCATAGCTGCCAAGAAGACCGTAGAACCCACCGCTATCGGTTATCAGTAACCGCCATCGGTTATCAGTGACCGGCATCGGTTATCAGTAACCGGCATCGGTTCCTCTGATCAAAAACCAGAAAACCAGCCTTTCCCCCTACCCAGTTTAACGAAATAATTTAATTAATATTTTGCAGTCTTTTGTGTTAATTCATATTAGCAGGGGAACTGACCACCTTCGAAAGGAAGTTTTATATTTCCTGGGCCCAAGGCAGTTTCCTCATTTATTGTTTAATCAAAATCTTGTGGTCTTGTGTTCTTATTTGCAGGTAGTCCTTCCAAGACAAAAAGGAGTCTCTGCAGTCAGCCTGATCTTTCTCTACGGTACGCGCACACCATCTCGACATTCAACAGGTATTCCTCCTAACCCTAACCTCATCTGTTTCTAAAAGGAATGAAAGGATAGAAGCAACTCTATTCCCAGAAGCCGAAACATTCCGAGCGAAACAACAACAACCACAACAACAACAATGAAAAATCCAAGCACAAGGTCCAAATCAAAACCCAACTAGATATTAGAGTCAAAACCAAAGGCAAAAACCTCAAAATTTTAATTCTAACAACTAGCAACCTTATCAGAATTTTGGGCCACAACAAGTTTTAAATCAATAGCCTTGAAATTATAATCCCAATTTGTATTGTGGCTTCCACAAGATTCAAGGCCACAATACTAGGACTTGTCGTGACTACAATAAATTCATGCAACATTTGCCAAAAGATCAAAAGCAACTCTTTATAGATATGTTTTTAGAAAATCCTATAGTACCAGTGCCAAACACTTACACAGGGGAAATTTCCCCTCAAAATGCACCCCTCAAGATCTTTAATGATCCACTCCCAAACCATTCTAACAATAACAGGTTAGCTCTAATGGGACAAACAAGGGTGTTATAACAGAAACAATGATCATGAAGCTTCAACTTCATTAAATCCACTAGTCACACCCCAAACTAAGATAGTTGGTTTGGTGGAGTTAGACACCGAGCTACCCATAGAAACCATAACAAGAACACGGGATTATTCTTCTCAACCAACTCCAAGTTATTCATTAGAGCCAGACAACACTCAACAAACATTGGTAAAACCCATAGGCACCTATGATTTAATTAATGACTTAACTAAAACTTTCTCTCACATCTCCTTTTTGGATTTGCTAAAGAACTCTCCCACCCACAGTGGCTGCCCTCCTAGAAGCATTAGGCCTTGGTCATTTAATCAACATCACTCCTCCTCGAAAATGCAAGTAAACCATGTAGAATTTGATGTTTATCCTCCAGGGCAGCTGGATAGGGATACAAACTTTATATTCGATATAAGCAAAATGCCAACAGATGCTGAGATTACACGAAGAGGCAACCCAACTTTACATTTGCAAGTATGGATTTACAATAATTATGTTAAACATGCAATGGTTGACAATGGGGCAACAATTAACATAGTCCCCTTTGCTTTTCTTCAAAATTTAGGATATGGAGAGACAAACATTTCCACAACATGAAATATGCTAAGAGGTTATGATAGCCTCGGGGCCACTTCAATTGAAACCATAGTTTTACCAGTTACTTTAGGACCTAAGATGGTCCTCACCGAATTTTATATTATAGATCAGGAAACCAACTACAATATGATCCTTGGTCGGCCATGGATACACCGCATAAAAGCAATCCCTTCCACGTTATTCCAAGAAATAAGATTTCTAAAATTAGGGAAAATATTTGTGGTACAAGGTGACCCAAAACCCTTCGATGTACACCTAGCTGATTTAAAGAAAAGAGTAGGTGTTCACTTCGAGTTTGAATTCCCAAAAAATCAGCTTATCAAACCAATTAATTCAAAACCAAAAGAGAAGTTGATACCCACCACAGAGTTGGAAATTACAAGTCTAGCCGAGGACATTCCAACACTCAAAAGTGAGACCAATGTTATAAAAACAATGTCACTAGGGACTACCACAAAAATTGTAAAGTTTCTAGAGAAAGACTTACCAATTCTCCTACCATTTGATTCTATGGGTATGGGACACACCCTAGGAATTTATTCTCTTCCATTAGATGAAATTTTTATGGTAGAAGTAACCGAAGCAAAGGAAATAGATACAATCAGATATCCCAACATCCATTTTTCCAAGCAAGTATTAGATGCTCCACTTCGATGGAGCTAGATGTCACTTTGGAGCTGGGGCAGGAGTGATCTTTACTTCACCCGAGGGAAAGATCCTGCCTTTCGCCTTTAAATTAAACTTTGAATGTACAAACAATAGGGTTGAGTACAAAGCTCTCCTCCTTGGCCTCATCCTAGCCAAAAGAATGGGTGTCGATAACATTAGAGTGCTAGGAGACTTGCAACTAGTTGCAAACCAAGTCTCTAAGGTATATGAAACTAGGGCTAAACATTTACAACTATACAAAACAACGGTGTTAGATCTAAGCAAGGGATTCAACTTCATATCAATTGAAGCAATCCCATGAGAGCAAAACCTTCTCATGAGACTTGATAGCAACCTCAGCTTCCCGTTTCACTCCAAATAGTGAGTTGGAAGATACAAATTTCACGGTATCACTTCGTACCGAACCATTAGTGCGTAAAATACCAACAAAATCACTCCTGACTCATGGAGAAGCTGAGGATGATTTTTCTATCATGGATCACTTTGATGATGATAGAGTCACTCTCGAATATCTAAACACCTATGTGGAGCTACACCTTGCTCATTGTATAGTTGATCTTTCCCCAATACCACATTCCTCTTCCTATTTTGGAATTCCCATGGTAGAGTCTTCTCCACGAGAAGGACCTCGATATCTATGAGATAGAAAATGGAGAAAGCTTGGAACTACCTCCAGCCCCTCCTGAATTTGAAGAAGGTAACACTTCGTTAATAGAAGAAACCATTGACATAAACATTGGAATGAAGGAAGAACCAAAAATTTTGAAGTTGGGATCCTCGTTAACTCCAGAGGAGATAGAAGTACACACCCAAATCCTCAAAGAACATCAAAAGGATTTCACATTTAACTATAAAGAAATGAAGGGCATTGCACCACATGTTGCGGTACATAATTTGGTCACTAAACCAGATGTAAAACCAATTAAACAGAAGTCAAGACCAATGAAGCCAAAAGTGGCTCTCATGGTAAAAGAGGAAGTAATAAAACTTCTCTAAGTGGGATTCATCAAGCTAGTTGACTATTCACAATGGGTATCTAATATTGTCCCTGTCCTAAAAATGAATGGGAAGATACACATTTGCATAGATTTTTGGGATATTAACAAAGCTTTTCCCAAGGATGACTTCCCTTACCATCCATTGACATTATCATTGATGCAATAACTGGATTTGAAATATTGTCCCTCATGGATGGGTTCTTAGGGTATAATCAGATTAAAATATCTGAACAGGATCAAGCCAAGACTACATTCATAACTCCCTGGGGAACTTATTGCTACACTATCATGCCATTTGGTCTTAAAAATGTCGACGCTACGTATCAGCGGGAAATGGCATATATATTCCATGATCTTATCCATAAAATTGTGGATTCCTATGTGGATGACTTATTGGCCAAGGCCAAGAAATGCTGTGATCATCTAGAAGTGTTCGTATCATCCTCTCATGATTAATTGAATATGGCATCACATTAAATCCAGAGAAGTGCGTGTTTGGTGTGATAGGAGGAAAACTTCTAGGCTACATTATATCTTCATGAGGGATTGATGTTGATCTAGCCAAAATACAAGCTATTCTCGAAATGATCCCACCATCAGACGAGTCTAGAATCAGGTCATTTCTTGGGAAACTTGGTGCAATCTGAAGGTTCATCCCAGATTTAAGTTTTTCCATTCATCCAATCAACAATCTATTAAAGAAAGATTATAACATTGATTGGACTGAAGAATGCAACGAGGCCTTTGAAGCAGTTAAACACTTCTTGTTATCTCCACCCACACTAATGCCTCCCAAACCATACCGCCCTTTGATCTTATACTCATGAGCCACTCATGTCTCGTTAGCTTGCATGCTGGCTCAAGAAGACAATGATAAATGGGAACATGTGGTCTATTTCATTAGCCAAACGTTGCTTGATTATGAAACACGTTATACACAGGAAGAGAGATAATTCCTTACCATATTCTTTGCAACAAAACGTTTAAGACACTACATGTTAAACCAAGAAACAAGGGTCATTGTAAAGACAGATCATTTATGAACGTTTCTCACGTAAGGATATTTATCTCAAAAGGTTGGACATTTCATAACCTTAATGGGTGAATTTGAGTTAACATTCGTAAACCAAAAATATGTTAAGGGACAAATCATTGCAGATTGGTTAGCTGACAATCCACTAGATGGAGGTGATCTGGTAAATTTGGACTTTCTTGATGAGTGTGTATACTTCTTCGAAACTAGGCCTCCATCTCTACATGCCCCTGGTACACTGATATCATCAATTTTATCATAGACCACACATACCGGAAGGTGCCACATCACAAAAAGAAGGCGGTTACGCATTATTACTACTAAATATGTTGTTTTAGAATAGGTACTCTATCGTAAAGCCTTCGATGACATGCTTCTAAGATGCGTCGACACAGAAGAATCTAAGAAAATTCTTCATGAATCTCACAGTGGGATATGTGGAGGCCACTTCGGTGGTCACGCCACTAATCACAAAATACATTGGATGGGATATTTTTTTCCCACTCTCGAACATGATGTAGTGGAATTTATACATAAGTGCCACAAATGCCAAGAATTCTCTCACGAGATTCACATGCCAACACAATCCCGCATGACCAATAGCGACCCGTGGCCATTCTCCACGTGGGGTGCGGATTTGATAGGAAATTATCTCCCTCATCAACCGATGGCCATAATTTTATAATTACAGCCCATGAATATTTTACCAAATGGGTAGAGGCCATGCCCCTCACCACCATACCAGGTTCGGTAATTGCCAAATTCATTCTGAACCAAATCATTTGCAAGTATGGTGTCCCACAAGTCATTATCTCAGATAATGGCACATCCTTTAAAAATGAAGAGGTCCATGAGTTATGTGGTAAATTCAAAATAAACCATCACACGACCTCCCTTTACTACCCTCAAGCCAATGGGTAGGCGAAGCGACAAACAAAGCGTTAAAGGCTATTCTCCTCAAAAGCAGTCAAGGAGAAGAAGCAAGATTGGCAATTAAAACTATATCAGCCTTGTGATCCCATTGAACCTCAATAAGAACACCAACAGAGTAACCCCCTTCTCACTTTGGTATTCGAGGTAGAAGCATTTCTCCCACTTGAGGTTGAAATACCTAGTCTACGTATTTCATTACAAGGGATTTTGGATGAAGAAGCTTACAGAGAGACATGCCTCTCTCAACTCGAAAGCATTGATGAGGCCAAAGCTAAATGCTAAACAACGGCACAAAGCCTATCTTGTTGGATGTTCCAAAGTAATATAAAAAAATGGTCTATGAGTAGGAAATATATGAGGGAGATCTAGTTCTAAGGCTAGGCAGCCGGATCGATAAGAAAACCGGCGAAGGAAGGAAGTTCTGTCCCAAGTGGTTCATCCCATACCAATTCATGAAGGACTACGAAATGGTGCGTATATCTTATGCACACTAGAAGGTGAGGAATTTAATGAAACTATCAATTCCTTGCATATTAAATTGTTTTACGCGTAAAACATCGAATCACCACTTATACATTATAGCTACCTAAATTGCATTTGTCATTTAGTTGTCTCATTCTATCCACTCATTTCATAAAAATTGTAGTCCAGAACTTACTCTTAAGCAATTTATTACAAAATTATGAAAGTATTGGCAAAAGCATTCAAAACACATCTCTTCAAACATCATCAAGTATTTTCAAATCTTCTCATCAAGTTCGACATACACGTATTGAAGAAAACCATACCAAGGCCTCGCACACTTGGTTTTGCTCTTCTTCTTTCTACTAGGTGAAGTTGTCCTTACCTACAATATATTCTAGAAGCTTCTTAGTGTCACATTTATCCCTATTAAAACTCTCTTGAAAGAAAGGATATCCCAAAGTCATAGATCGAAATGTCAAAATAAAATGGAATCAAAAGTACGAAGCAAACAAAATATTTTATTTTACACACTTCTTTGGCCCACCAACCTTTGGTGATAAGCCTGCATTTCTTACTAGTGGTGCGAGGTTGGGAAAGGAAATAAGTGCCCTTACTCGCCTATATCTTGCCTTTGGTGACAAACCCATGCTTCTTACTAGTGGCATGAGGTAGGGTGTGGGGGGTCCATTCACACAAATTAACAAATCTTGGTATGCTGGAAGCAAAATCAAATTATATTAAGAGAAAACAAATGTCCAAATTCCAAAGAGATCAAATCCTCAAAACTAGATTTTGTTAACTAGGTTGCCATTTATGAATCTAAGTCTAGATAAACTGGAAAGTAAGTGGCCTTCTAAGCTTGGTGGCAACTCTGAGTAGGGTAGGTGTGTAGGTCTAAGTTTGGTTTCTGTTACTAGTTTGTCTGTCTCTCATCGTTCCATTCAGTCAAACTCATACAATTTGTGCCCTTCCTCACCCTTGGTGTTGAGCCCTCGCATCTTACTAGTTGCGTGGAGTTGGGAATGGGGAAAATTCATCTCTTTATCACTATACATTCATCACGTTTTCCAACATAAGAAGAAATTACAAACATTTCCCAAAGAGTTCAAAAGTTCAGTACTACCATATGTTAGTATCATCTCATATCAACATTACAAAAGCATAAAAAAGAGAAACATTCTGTTTACTATCATTTGTCATCCATTGCATACATACTGAAAAGCATGAAAACAAATACTCTAAAAACATCTAGTAGACATATAGAGACAAGTCACAAAATTCTAGGCACCAAGAGTCTAGATCCAAAAATATATATATATATATATATATATATATATATATATATAAATCAAGTTTCATATACAATGCCATCATGCACTAGGCATGGTCAAAATGCTCAATGAGCCCGAAAAGTACAAAAACACTCATATAGATATCTGACAAAATACTACAAAAATGGCCTCTCAATCCCTATGGGATCCCTTAGAGGGTGCACGACCACGTCTAGGACTCGGCTATGCCAGTGCTCGAATGCACTGAGGGCTCACGGTCACGGCCAGTAGCTGCCATCTCACTATGAGAATGACTCCTCCTCATCAAGCGCTCAACCATCCTATATCCAACTACCTCAGCGTGGAGAGAAGTCATGATCTTCGCTGCATGCCAGACAGAGGAAAAAACATTGGTATGCCTACCGGCTGCTGAAGGCTCCCCCACATCCACAGAAAGCTCAGCACGAGTCTTCTCGAGGGGAGCAACAAGGTATCTGTACATACTTTCTGTGAATAAAGTCTTTCCACTCATCAAGCACTCACTTTGCAAATAAAGGAGAAAACAAGTTAGAAAACGATCAAAGATAAAACCAAGAGTAAACAAAACAAAAAGAAATAACAACTAAGACAATTCTAACTAAAAAAAGTCAAGAGAAGAGTGGCAACTCACTCGGATCACCAGGCCTCCAAGAAGGATCTCTAGGATCCACGCCTGCCACTGATTCTACCACTGACTAGTGTCCCTCTCCCACGTCTGGGGAAATGTGACGGCCTATAACGAACTTGCCATCTCCCCCTAAATCTTGAGAGAGCAACTCCTATGAGACTAAAGTCACCCTCTCTGTGCTTCGCTCCACCCTCTCGGCCCATAGGATCTCCTGAGTGTCATGCCACTCGGGATCACTATCATCCTCCCCACCCGTCTCTCCGATCTCCATCTCCTCTATCTCCTCCTCTGTCTCTCCCCCAGTGAACTCCTCAGACTCGGAGTCCACGTTAATGGACTCATCGCGCCTATGGGTGGGATCGGTAGAAATCCAAAGTAAAGTTGCATGAGGAGCATCGGCTCTCCCGAGCACGTACCACCCTCCTGGTTGCAATAGGAATATCAGGGGTAATAATGGTCCAATCCGGCCTCTAGGACCTCCCCGAGCCTCATGAATAGATCTATACACTGGCCCCGCTAGAGGAAACATGTCAATATAGGGGAGGCCGAACTACTATGGTATTCTCACAAAGGGGTGGATCTCAACTTCCGCCTTTGCCTACCACCATTTGGTAGTGTCGAAAAACAATCAATGTAATGGTCTCCTCTTCCCATAGCCTTGCCATGGCCTGATAAGGAGTGGCCTCCATATCTATAGTAGTCAAAGAGGCTCTTGGCTGGTAGGGTGCTCTAAGAAAATTCATCCCCTGTCCACCTCATTGCCCGATGACCCGGGATCCTCTCTGCCTCTACACCTCTCCCATATGGTGTGATATGCTCATACACCCATTCATGACAAGATTCGGGTGGCTCGGTGACTATCCCCGTAGGTGGAGCACCTATACAAATCATGGTAGGTGGTCCCAAGGATGTCTGCTCCCCAAGCATAGACACGTCCATGGCCCTCAATCGTGCAATAATGGGGGCCCAACAATATAAGAGAGTGTCACCTCCCTTGTCCCCAATCAATCTCAAAGAAAGGATGCCCATCATGGCCTTGCGGAGCACATGAATGGTTATCTCAACAATGGAGCGGATCCTCACTCCCTTCTTCAATCCCATTGATACAACTGCATCTCCCATATAGGTGGCCCACTGAACCACCTAAGATCTCAATACTGTTGTCTTAAGAGATAGCCACGCCAAGGATTGGAACCCCAATATATGGTAAACATCCTCTAGGGTGATGGTCCACTCACCCCAAATCCCTGCAATCGGAAGGTGTTTCGATCTGCATTCCAAGATGAAAATAAGTCACATAGTATGTGACTAGTAGGTGCAATGTGAGGGACTGTGTAATCCTCCAAATGCCAACCCCCTCGAAGTGTATCTCGCTCTGCCGAGTGAGTGCCTCTAATAATGCTAGAGCCAATCACATTCTCTCTCTCGGATCCATCTAATGTATTCCTCCTCCTTTTGCATACACCCAAAAACACAAAATTGGAGTATGTTAGTACCAAAATCCAATTGGAAAACTATCAATAACATGTGAAAATTCTTAAAATGCAATAATAAGTTAAGTAAAGCATTATTTTCACTTTCTATCACGAACCGTCACCTTGTGCGAGTGGCGGTTCCAGAATCGCCGCCTTCTAAGGCGGCGAGTCCCAACCGTTGCCCTACATAGGGCAAAGTGGTCCTATCCCAAAACACAAACGGCTCGAATGCCCGAAAAACACCTAAAAACAGGAAAAATTCACCATTTTAGCTAAAATAAAGACCTACCCTATGGGCTCTCGCCCTAGAACAACATTTAAAACTAGTATTTTAAAAATCTCCCCCTCAAGACAAAGATTTTATCTTTTCTAAATTTTAGGTTTAAAAACAATAAATTGAGAAGAAATAACCCGAGACTTCGTGGGTCAAGGTTCCTCTCTCGGAGGCATGATTTCTATCTCACGACAAATGTTTTGACTATACTCTCATTGAAAACCGTCACCATGGGTCCCAGAGCTCAAAAAACTTTCAAATCAATCCACGTAAATAAATAGTGAAATGAGTTCATTTTTTATATATATAGCTTTTAAAATTGATTTTGAATGTATTTCACAGGGTCGGAGCGTCGATGGAGGTAATTTCTAAACCTCGCATAGATGGTAAGTCCTCATTTCATACCAATTTTGTTTTATTTCTCAATTTATTTTATCTATCTACACTTGAGTCCTTTTCTTTCATTTTTTGCAGAGATAAAGATTTTGGATGGCAAATTTCGACACACAGGTGTGTCAGGTATAACTCCTAACTCCCCATTTTGGGACTTCCATGCTCAGATCCACCATTTTATGCCTCTTCATGGCTAAGAGGCTTATTCGATGGGGCAATATGTACGTACACAAAATTATAGGTCTTGTACCACCGACGACGGCGTTACACATACCCCAATGATGATACAGGTCTCCTTGTAAGGTGTTTGGAATCTAAAAAAGCTCACTAAGTATATGTTTGTATCCCACATGCCTTGATCGGCCTCCACTTGCATTGTTT
This sequence comes from Taxus wallichiana var. yunnanensis, assembly GCA_018340775.1. Lineage (NCBI taxonomy): Eukaryota > Viridiplantae > Streptophyta > Pinopsida > Cupressales > Taxaceae > Taxus > Taxus wallichiana. The sequence goes on from CM031235.1 coordinate 187,099,019, forward strand.
TCCCTCTTCCCCCTTTTCCTTGCATTTTGGTCTTTAGTGATGAGACCGCCGCCCTGCCTAGGTGGCGGTCTATGACCGCCGCCCAAGATAGGCGGCGGTCCTGTACGCATTTTCCAAGTTCTTTCGACGATCGCGTCAAACGTAATTCTTCAATTTCACCCACTTTCTTCAGCTACTTTTCTTTGCATTTATGTTTTGGCCACCATGTGAATAGTGTTTTCCCTTTGTTTATAGTAAAAGAGTTCAATTGGGAGTTACCCTTTGGTAATTGCGTTGCTATAAATAGCCAACTTATTTTCAAACAAATGGCCCATCATCTTCTCAATTCTATTATTCAGTATTTTAAATTTCTCGATTAAAATTCCCATGGTTTCATGTTTTGCTTCCATTGTTAGTTTGCATTTGCTATTTAGAGGTTGTTTGATCTTCTTGTTTCAGTCTTGCTTCATTGTTGTTCCATACAATCAACTTAGCTTAGAATAGTTTTCATTCCTAGATTGGAATCCATTAGAGTTGCAGGTTATGTTCGTCACAAAGGATAGTTTCAAGAACTCTCGGTGTATTTGTGTTGTATTCCAGCAATAAATCCCACTAGGAATTGCATAGTCAAGCTCTATTCACTTGCACTATCTCTCTCTTAATCACATTATATTTGGTCTATATCCAAAGCTACCATTGTTAAAGTTCCTTTTTCTATGATACCATCATATATACACTTTTACGGATTCACAAGAACATGAAGGAACGAGGAGATCACACTTTGAGGGGACAAAGTCACACACAACCTGTTGGATTTACCACCATTGCTGTAAATGCCATGTTTGAGCTATCAGATTTCTAGTTACAATGTATTAAATAAAGTAGTGAATTATTTTATTTCGAGTTAAAATTTCATTCTCAATATCACCAGGGAAGCTATGGGGATTGATAGTTTCGAGAAGCGTGATTCATTCTTCACTTCTAAGGTAGGATCGAGATTCTTTCAATTTAAAATAATTAGTTGCTTAGATATTTAGGATAAAATCACAATGCACAAGCAAAATAGCCACACCGAGGGCTACTTTGTTTGTTTTAAATTTGTCTGCTAGATTAGTTGTTCATTTTCTAAGTATACTAGAATAACTTCTCTATAATTTAATTGAAATACGTCATCAAAAATACAAAAATAGAATTTCATTGAAATACATCATTGAAAATACAAAAATAGAAGAATGCTTGCATAGTGTAAATACATCTTTTGTAATCAGTTTATTAATTTTAGTTAAAAGTTGAATCATTTTGTATGACAATCACAGGACCTAGAGAGCCTAGAGAATATATATTTGAACCAATAGTGCCTCAACCAAATCTACCCACAACATTAGCTGATATAGATCAAAACCTTAGGATATAGGTTTTTCGAGCAATGACAAACCTACAAGCAATTAGTGAACAACTGAGAGGGTTAAATATCAAAGACGATAAGGCATACACATTTTGGTCAAATCATCCTAACTATAGACTACCTTGATAAAATATCTGAATGGCCGTAAAAGGATTCAAAAGAGAACAAGTATTTGGTTGTGATCCTTTAGTTCCACAACCTGACACAGGAGACCTCCTCATTGACATAGATACTAGCTTACGCATTCAAGTTGCTAGAACACCTGTAAGGTATTCTGAGAAAATTACACAACTTCTAGTTCTAAACATAGAGGTTGAAAAGGCGTATGATTACTGGATATTTAGAAGAAGGGATTGATTCTTCACATGACCATAACAGTCCACAACAACCACGAACTCATGGTTGTGATCCCAAGTCCCACAACCCAACGGGTCTCTGCAAATCGATTAGGCATTGACACCGGTTTACGAATCTTTGGTATTTAGATCCTCGCCACTCCACTTTGATATCATCACGCGATTCGCCGTATTAAATATAGAATCCAATCAATCTAATATTTTTTGGGCTAGACCAGAAAACCACCCATAGTTCATTACAAATCCACTAAGCCTCCTATCACCATTTTTCATGACCTTGTCTGGAGATATATACGAAGCTCCCACAAGCCACTTCCCACATATCCAACAACCAAGAAATAGGATCTTGGCAGAGCTCGACATTGATTGGAGCCTCCAAATAGCTATTATATCTAAATGATCCATTACACCAATTCAGGTTAGGAGGGCCTTCTTTGCCTTATATTCATAGATTCCATTATTACGTATTGAGGATATAAGATTACCCGATTAGCTTATATGTATCCATTCATATTCAACATTCACCACTATCTCAACACGACCTTGGGAGGTTGGGTATGAGGAAGAGGTACTTGTAGATTCCCATGCTTGCATGTCACTTTTCCATCATACGATAACTCAAGGTTCTAAGAAAATATGAACTACAACAAGAAAAGAATGCCGATATACACCCACATAATTCCAAGTTCCTCAAACTCAAAAGTTGAAAAAAATCTTAAAAGAGAGTCCATTAAATGAAGAATACTTCCCTACAAGAAAGGAAAACAGAGTTAACTAGATCACCGAGAATACTAAATGATGCAACCTAGAATTTACTAACAAGATCCCCAAGCGCGTTGGCACATCGCTCGGCCTATACTAAGAGCTCACTCAAAGCACATAAGGTACTGGCCCCTCTTTTTGGTTCTTTGTTGCGGGATGTTAGCATAATGAAGACTTAACACATACCAACCCATATTTTATATCTCATTCTATAGTGTATGATAGATCTAGATCTAAGGAGAACAAATTTAAACAATAACCATGATGGAAATTAAGAACACACGAGATCCAATTGCACACAGGATTAACACATATATTTAGTCAATAGCCTCCATATATTAAACATGACAATTACATAGAATATTATTACAACAATGGTGTTATGTGCCCATGCATGGAATAATCTAGTCTTGCATACCAACATAGATTTATATATCTCACTATCTCTACATAATCACCATCTATATGTGTATATATACTACGTAGTTCACTATATATAAGGATGGGGAATTTTCCTTCACCGCTTATCCATTCCAAAAATAGGTCGCATGCTATTAATATCCATGCACTGTTTACAAGCATAGCCACACATGTAAGTGTGCTAACTATAGACTTCTGTCAGTTAACTACAGTGACAATCCTATTCTTAGCCTACATCCATGCAAAATGCTTTGTATCCGATCCTCCAAAAATAGCCAATGCATGGTGTGCATGTCTCTACTTTTTTGTGTGCTCTGCATGCCATCTTCTAAAAATAGACCTTCATGCTCGAAAATGGCTAAGTCTTGAAAGATGAACTTATCCTCCGTGCACATGTTCTCCCTATCCATTCATGCCTTTGAACATGACCTATTTTTCTCGTGGGGACCTCTTGTGTGATTTCTATCAAGTGTTCTCTTATCAACATTACCCCACACTAAGTTCATTTCTGATCCAAAAATAATCAAGTTATTACTACGATCTCGGACCCTTGTAGGCTTTAATTATTTGCTTGACAATTTTCTCCTTTTAAGTAATCAATTTTAAAACAAATGCAAGACAATAAGACAATTGCACAATGATTGATTACAGAGTTCAAAAATTGCCTACGTCTCCAGGTTCGTGGTCGAACCGTTCCACTAGTCAAAACTTGTAAGTTCAATAGTACTTTCACAAGAAAACCTAATGGAATTTTACTTCCCTATCGGTACACTAGTTCTTCAAAAATTCCGATGATCGGTCGAATTGTTCTTCAATTTCTGATGCACAATGTCCTTCAACTTCGATTGGCCTTCCCAACACTATCAATGCGATGCTAGCACTTGGTTGACAATCCAAAATTTGCAAGTAATTGGTGTGGCTCGATGGGCCTATTGGGTAGTTTAAAATTTACTCCCAATCACAAATATTTCATCTACTATTTCCTAAAATAATAGGTCAATAAACAATATATGTGTATAGCATTTTAAAGATTTTAATATAGTTTAAACACTATATTAAAAAACCTAATACTATATTCCCCCTTATTTAATAAGGTTAACAAATTAATAAGCTCGGGTGTGTTTACAATGCAAATGGGCTCCTATTTATACAAAAAATAGGGCCCTTAAAAAATGCAATATAATTTATCCTAAGGCTATTTTTAAACCTTAGCCGTACATAGAAATTGGGATAAAATTTCCAAATTGGTGGATTGCATATGAAATGGGATTAGTACCCATTTTATCGATTTGCATTTTTAATGGGATTACATACCTAAATAATGGGTGGATTTTGTTGAAATGGGATTAAATCCCATATTTGGTGGGATGTAATTTGTTTAAGGCTTTAAAGCCTTTTCCCACACAAATGTATAGTGGTCAATGGACCACCTTAGGCTTAACCACCCCCATCTCAACCGCTTCATCCTCCATCCTTCCATGTGGAAACATCCACGCATGGCTTAATGCCCCCTAACAACCGCTTCACCACCTTCTCTCCTCCACGTGGAAGCATAACATGTTAGCGGTTAGGAGAGTTATGTGGGTAAGGTGGAATATTGTGGTTTATACTAATGTTTGAACATTAATATATATATATATATATATATATATATATATACACACACACACACACATATACATACATACATACATACATACATACATACATACATACATATATACATATATATATATATGTGTGTGTGTGTGTGTGTGTGTGTGTGTGTGTGTGTGTGTGTGTGTGTGTGTGTGTGGCATTTGGGAATAATGTGTAGTGGACTTACCGAGATAAATGAAAATTCGATCCATACACCATGGGGTATCGAAAATAATTAACTCGGTCATCATGTAGTCCACTTGTGCGTCTCTGTAGGTAAATCGAGTGAATTCGATGTGTGGTGGCAAGCCACGTGTCACAATGCGATTGGTCCAATATTGACCAGTTGACTAGAGTTGACTTTCCCATTGTCTAAACTTTGACCGGACATATCTAGAGCTCCCGTTGTTCGTTTGTCACATTCTCACAATCATTGGAAATCTCTCGAGATGATCTTCTACACTGACACCATTTAGGGATGTTTAGGGAAATTTTGAAAATGATCCCTTGATCACACCTCCCCACTGAGAAAGGATTTTTGTCCCAAAAAGCTTCCATATTGTCCTGAATCTGAAAAAATCTACTGCCACCTTGGAAGTGCTACGTAGTAGACCCTTGGGTCTTCTCCTCCAACCTTCTCACTTCGACAACTCTACTCCGATCCTGGACCTATGGGTTATGGGCCCACCACACTTCTTTGTGCCACTTTGATATCTCGAAGAAGACCTTCACGCCTCCGCTATATGGTGCTAAGTTTCTGAATGAAACCTCAACACTCCTTCTATGCGGTGCTAAGCTTCTTGATATCTAACAACAAGGATCTTCTTTTACTCTATAACATAGCTCCTAGCTCGAGTTGATTCCACATAATCCAAACTGGTTTGAAGGAACTCCATGTTACATAGAGCTATGATTGATCCAATGTCGATGATGGACAATGACTTGTCCCTTTTCAGACCTCAACGCCTCCAATGCATGATGCTAAGCCTCTTTCAAGACCTCAAGCCTCCAATGCATGATGCTAAGTCTGTTATAGACCTCAACGCCTCCGATGCATGATGCTTAAGCCTCTTATAAGACCTGGAGCCTCCAATGCACGATGCTAAGTCTGTTGATCAGCTACCATTCATATGTGTGGTTGCAATGCCTTGACACTGAATGACGTTTGAGCTAATCCTTTGAGAGCTCCTCTTGTTGACATACTAATATCAGGTACCATTCTGCTACACGGTCATAATGACTCTACACAGAATGAAGTTCGACACGATGTTAATGCCAACAGTGATTCAAATACCATTACGCTACATGGTCACAATGCCTCTACACAAAATGAAGTTCGAGCTGATCTTTTGAGAGCTCCTTTTGTTGACAAATTATATCAGGTACCATTCTGCTAGATGCCCATGATGGCTTCTCCACAGAACAAATTTCTGACCGATGTCAATGCCCACGATGATTCAGCTACCATTCTACTACACAGTCACAATGCCTCTACACAGAATGAAGTTTCGAGCTGATCTCGTGAGCTCTCATCTGTCTGCACAAATGGCGATTAATCTCAAGCTTTATATGAGTTAATTTCTGTATCAAGTTGTAAGCAGTACTCACACATTGATTAGGAGATATGTGCCCCTAACAGGGTCTTTATACAACTTTCAAATACAAGTGTGAGGAAATTATATCCTAATACACCATGTAAAACTAGTTGTAAAAATGCTCCATTTTTGGAGTCTTGTACAATAAGCTTAAAATACCAATTCTATAGGAAAATAATTTTGCATGGTAAACCTGTCACGAAATTTCTCCTACTTGGTGGCTTATGTACTTGGTCTTCTCCACTGCATCACAATGTGGATTGACTTAATTTGTCTCCTCCCTGCTGGACCAATAACTCAACAAGGAAAAATATACTGCATCTTATGGTGTTAGAAAAATCACCAAAATAATTGCCCTCGAGGTCTTACTAATGCAAGTATAATAGAGTACAAACATTGCCCAAAATTGGGTCTTTAACTAATGTGCCATGTCTGGTTAGATGTATACACACATTGCCCTCAAAGGGGTCTTACCAATACATTCTACCTAACACAATAGTTTATGGTTTTATTATAACAAGAGCAATAAATAATGCTCGATAGCCTAAAACAATAGTTGAGCAATATATATTATTACACCTTAGATTTCTTACCAGCTGTAGAATCCTTGGTGTTGGCTTATCTCAATATATGCCTTGTGGATCGTCGAATGATCTTTTATCTGCATATGAGATACAATGGATTCATCCAAATAGAAATGTGAGAAAATTACTGAGTATGTTAAACCTGTCTCTCAGTCTATCCCACCAATATGGAATCCAAAAGTACAAGCCAATGCCATCCCTGTCAAAGAATCCTGTACTGATTAACCTGCTCGAGAGAATAGCAAGTTTGCAAGCGCGATCACCTGCTCTGATACCAAACTTGCTTCGGAGATTAGCAAGTTTGCAGGTGTCGATTACCAGCTCTGATACCAAACTTGATCTAAAAATAATCAAGTTATTACTACCTAATCTCGGACCCTTGTAGGCTTTAATTATTTGCGATAATTTGCTCCTTTTAATTAATTAATTTTAAAATAAATGCAAGACAATAAGACAATTGCACAATGATTGATTATGGAGTTCGGAAATTGCCTACGTCTCCGGGTTCATGGTGGAACCGTTCCACTAGTCAAAACTTATAAGTTACAATAGTACTTTCACAAGAAAACCTAATGGAATTTTACTTACCTATCAGTACACAAGTTCTTCAAAAAATTCCGATGATCGATCACTTAATTGTTCTTTAGTTTCTGATGCACAATCTCCTTCGGCTTCAATTGTCCTTCCCGACGCTTATCAATGCGACGCTAGCACTCGGTCGACAATCCGAGTTTGGAAGTAATTGGTGTGGCTCAATGGGCCTATTGGGTAGTTTATAATTTACTCCCAATCACAAATATTTCGTCTACTATTGCCTAAAATAATAGGCTAATAAACAATATCTGTGTATAGTATTTTAAAGCTTTTAATATAGTTTAAACACTATATTAAAAAACCTTAATACTATATTCCCCCTTCACTAATAAGGTTAAAAAATTAATAAGCTCGGGTGTGTTTACAATGCAAATGGGTTCCCTATTTATACAAAAAATAGGGCCCTTAAAAAAATGCAATATAATTTATCCTAAGGCTATTTTTAAACCTTAGCCGTACATAGAAATTAGGATAAAATTTCCGAATTGGTGGATTGCATATGAAATGGGATTAATACCCATTTTAGCCGATTTACATTTTTAATGGGATTACATACCCAAATAATGGAGATTTTGTTGAAATGGGATTAAATCCCATATTTGGTGGGATGTAATTTGTTTAAGGCTTTATAGCCTTTTCCCACGTAAATGTATAGTGGTCAATGGACGACCTTAGGCTTAACCACCGCCATCTCAACCGATTCATCCTCCATCCTTCCACGTGAAAGCATAGCATCTTAGTGGTTAGGAGAGTTATGTGGGTAAGGTGGAATATTACGGTTTAGTCTAATGTTTGAACACACACACACACACACACACACACACACACACACACACACACACACACACACACACACACACACACACACACACACACACACACACACACACACACACACACACACACATATATATACGTGGCATTTGGGAATAATGTGTATAGAAAATAATTAACTCGGTCATCATGTAGTCCACTTGTCATCTCTTGATAGGTAAATTGAGCGAATTCAATGCGTGGTGGCAAGCCATGTGTCACAGTGCGATTGGTCCAATATTGACTAGTTGACCAGAGTTGACTTTCTATTTATTTGAACTTTGACCAGGACATATCTAGAGATCCCATTGTCCGTTTGTCGTGTTCTCACAATTTTGGAAATATCTCGAGATGATCTTCTACACCGACACCATTTAGGGATGTTTAGGGAAATTTTGAAAATGATCCCGATCAATTGTCAACCCGACAATGGTTGTCTCCAAAAATTAAGTAAATAATTTGAATGGAAAGAATAAGAAATAATCTTTACAAATGAAGAATAATTTATTCTACTGACTTCATCTACTTCAATTTGAAGAATAAAATCAAGATAATCCTATTTTATTTGGGCCTCCAAAGCCGCCACTCGATAAGTGTTTCTTCTACTTTTTACGGAATGTCCACAGTGATGGACTCCAGTTCATCCTGTGTAACTTCACCCTTCTCATTCTGTAGACCAACACAATTCTAGACATTGCAGTCATCCTTCCTTCTAGCACATCCATCTTTTGAGTGATGAGTTTCCCAAGCTCATCCAATCATTCCTTGTGTGGTTCTTATGCCACTGCAAGGGCTTTGCGCTTATGTTTTACAAGTTTTAACCTTTATGCATGGCCCAAGGTATCATCCTTCATTACCTTCTGGACCTCATTGTCCTCCTCTAGGGTTTTTATTTTAATTAGTGCCTTTGGATCTGTACATATGTTCAAGGATTGATCGACTTCTTTAGTTCTTACATCACTTGTAGTAGTCCTTTGTAAGATGTGATCTTTCTAATCACGCAGCCTTGTCTCTTCTTGCTGCAACTACTTTCTTGGGTGCCATTTATACCTTGCAATCTTCTATAGATACTCACGTCTTTAACTCTGTAATGTGTGAATCAAAGCCTAGCTCAATTTAGCATGCCCTAGGTGAAATCATGTGCCTTCGATCATCTTCATCACCTTTCTTCGCTCAATCCCTTCACCATAGGGGACGTAAGATTATTTTGCAAACACATCTTTTTGTCACGTATGGTTTCAAACCCTCTACACCTCAATTCAATCACTCGGATCTTTGCACTTATATCTTTTCAAATACTCTTAATTGCAATGGTAAAAATGAACTTGCATCCCATCCTTATATAGATTTTCAATTTTTTGATGCATTCATTGCTCCTTCACCTACCAAGTATCCTCTCATTAATTGACCAAATTCATTCTTTCCGCATGGTACATCTTCACACCCCATCTATAACCTTCTAGCATGCCTTCCTACCCTCTGGTCACATAATTCTCTTTAGTGCACTTCCTTGCACCCAAGTACCTCGTCACTGCACCTTCTCTTAGTAGTTACCATGGCCTCTTCTTACCTCGCATTATACTGTCCCTTCATTCATCTCCATCTTGGTCACTTTTTGAAGAAATATTTTGACTTGAAAAGCACCCGTAGCAGCTTATTCCTTTCACCTTCCAATTCCCACAGTCTTGTACTTGGATATCGACAACCACCCCACACTAAAAGTATGTGCAGTCCTCTGCACATAAACATGCTTCAAAGAGTAATTAGCTTCATGCATGCAAGCGCATATTACATAAGAAAAACAACTAAATTGACAAAGCATAAAAACAATAAAGTAAATACATTAAGGAAATACGAGAATTGAAAACCTAATCTAAATGACAATACTACCTTATTAAAAACACCAAGAAGACTTATTTATAATAGGGCTTGACCTACTCCCATTAAAGTAAAAGGGTATCCATGTTCCATAAAGTGATTCTAAGCTGGAAAGAACTTGATTCAAGTATGTAAATGATGACATACAACCCCAACCAATGTACCTTAAGTTTTCTGGATGGCGCAAGAACTTAGAGTCATAAAAATCACCATTTTCCAACCTCAAACTTCTTATCCCTTATGTTTCTGTCATGCCATGCTTTTTTCCTGGCCTTTTCTTGCTTTTGACTCCAACTTGCTATGGCTCATCGCTCATCTTTTCAATTCATTCTTCTAAGGCTTGTTCATTAGCTAGACTTCCAACGTGCGCGATACGCAAATAAGATAACATGAATTCTATATGAAGAACAAATTCTGCACCAAAAACTAACTAAAATGGTGTGGCCTTGTTCAATCTCTTATAAGTTGTTCTATATGCCCAAAGAACAATAGACACTTTGTCATCCCAATCCTTTCTTCCAACATCAAATTTTTTTGTCAATGTCTCGGCTCAAAATCTTGTTGAAATCCTCGGTAGTTCCATTTACACGAGGATAGTAAGGTGTAGTCTTATGGTGCACAACCATGAACTCATCCAATAGGATCTGATTGTCTCATTCAATTTTTTTCCCGATCACTTGTTAGAATCAAAGGACATTCATACCTTGTAAGAACATTTTCCTATAGAAACCTAGCTGCAACATTGCTATAGTTCTTTGTACAATCCTTTGTAGTGTCGCTTCTTCCCACCTTGTGAGATAATCTTTACAAATAATGATATAACGTGATCCATTTCTATACACGACCATTGAAATAGGTCCTACGGTCGATAGCCCATTTCTCAAATGGTTCGCACTAGTGATAGGTCTTAGACACATCTCATCTCTTTTCCCTAGTTTTCCTAGATGCTGAAAATGATCACACACCTTGCAATATGCCTTATAATATTTATACAGTGTCTCCTACCATAATCCAACAAGTAGGATCTTACGCGTAGTAGCATCACCTGCATAGTGGCCACCTAAAATATCACCATGTGCTCATGTTCCAATACAAAATGAAACAATACTTCATCTCTACCTAACTTTTATAGGTCACTGTTGATCAACATAAAAGGTGTCGCACGTATAGCAAGTTATTTCCTTTCCAAATATTTCATTCCTTCTGGTGCCACACCAGTCCATAGAAAGATAGCAATGTCTTCTAATTTTGATGGCACGCGTTGTAACCTATATAACTATGCATCTAACATAGTCTCTTCAATTGCTTGTGCTTCCTCTCCAGAATGTATACTAGACAAGTGGTCTGGTGGGGAATTACTTTTCCCTGGTTTTACCACAACTATGAAATCAAAATCTTGAAATAAGAGTACCCATCTGCATATGCACCCCTATAAGACGGGCTTGTTCACCAAATACTTTAATGCCATGTGATCTGTATAGAATACAAATGGTGTAGCTAGTAGATATTATCTAAACTTGTGTAATGCATAGATCATGGACAAAGCTTTGCACTTTTTATTTGTATAATTTTGTTCAGCAGGAGTCAACTTTCTACTAGAAAAGAAAATAAGATGATCTAAAATACCCTCTCTAGGGTGAGCCAACACCATGCCAATGGTCATGCCAGAGGCGTCAACATGTACATGAAATGGTATGTCCCATGAAGGAAAATGCATGATAAGTGCGGGAGTAAGTTTCTCTTTCAATGTCTCAAACACACATTTGTTGCGATTATCCCTAGTAGAATGTACATTTTCCTTTTAGTAAATCCTCCAAAGGTGTGGCAACATTTACATACCCCTTTATGAATTTTCTTTAATATCTGTGTGACCTAAGAATCCGTGCACCTCACCACGACTAGTAGGTGCTTCCGGTGCCTAGAATGACCTGTAACCTTAGCTAAATCAATTAGTAAACCTTCCTTGCAAATTATATGTCCTAACAATATTCCAAATGGTGTAGCCAATATACACTTCTTGATGTTCAAATATATACTCAACTATCTCGCATCGTTCAAACATTAAGTGCAGATTGTCACGATGATCCTTAATAAACCCATGATCGTCCAATCATCTAGATAAACTGCAAGAAGTTGTTAATAAAATATTTTAATGCCTCGAACAACTATCCACGAGAATACAACAGGCATGTTTTTGATCTAAAAGGCATCATAGTATAGGCAAATCTACCCCATTCAGTAGTAAAAGTTGTCTTTTCCTAATCTTCCTGGGCAATCCAAACCTAATGATACCCAGAAAACCCATCTGTAAATGAATATATTTTGCACCCGCCACTCCTTCCAGTATTTCCTAGTGAATGGTGTAGGAAAGGGGTTTGTGACACATGTAGAATTTAGCTCCCTGTAATCCACATGATTTGAATCCGACCATCCTTCTTGATACTGATCACCATTGGACTAACCCATTCTGACTCATCCAGGGGTCGAATTATTCCAGATTTCAACATGTTGTCAATCTCTTCTTTTACCTTTTCATGCAAATTGGGATTCATTCTATAAGGTATCTTTCTAACTGGGTGCGCACCCTCTTTAAGCTTTATCTTCATTTCTGCTAATGACTCATGCATGCCTTTAAGTTGATGATATCCTCGAGGAAATAAGTCCACGATAATCCCATAACAACTCAATAATCTGTGCCACTTCGAGTCCGACAATAGTCTCCAATTATGGCCTCCTTAGGCTCAACTTCTGACCCTATATTCAATTTCTTTGTCTTCATTGGTTCATGATATGCACATGTGTTCTTATCTACACTATCCAAGACCTCGCGCATTCCCTGTGAATGATCAACATCCAAAATCTCATATTCCTCATCATCCACTATATAGACCATCTTTCCTTTTTCTTTCTTAAGGCAAGTGTGTTCAATTAGTATAGAATCACATTCTTCTTCTTCTTCAAAATGTGCCCCCGACTCTGGTGACCAAATAATTCTTGAATGATCTCTTCGCCTTTGCACTATCTCCCATAGTTAAGTGCTTGACCCTTTTCAAGGCCTCTTCTACTTAAGAATTTGAAGAGAATTAGTAAAAATTTTGGACCATTCCTGCAATCAAGTCCTGCCAATTTCTAGTTTCTCGATGTAGCTCTTCATATACATACCAAGTGCGTGCACATCCTTGTAGAGTGGAATACATCTTATGCACCCAGAGTGAAGGTGGTAATGCTTCATGTCCCTTGATCCAGTATCTCACACTGCTAGATGTGGTGCTGAACAAGTTGATTACCATGATAAGTGTAGATTTGAGTAGGTGCATTACCCCTAAAAAACTAGGTAGATAGGGAAATATTGATTTCATTCCATTCTATAAGACTATATCTCGTGAACCAACCACCGGTAGCTGTATTTCTTTGTCCCGCACAAGGTATAGGCTAACGTTTTCCTTCTCTCTACTTGGTCTATCCATTGTGCTTCTATGGCTTGTAAAAATCTTTGGAATATCTTCCACCCCAAAAGGTATAATAGAGTCTTGAGCGCCTAATCGTCAAACAAAGTGAAGCCCATTTTCTCGCGCAACCACGCTCCTTACTTTGCGCCCTATGAGTTCATAAGTACCGTGAGCCCAATTATCACAAGTAAGACTCATAGTATCACTAATGGACTATGCATCTTCCCACTAAAGGATGCCTTCCTTTGATGGCTCAGTGATCTCCGGTCTTGAATAGCGTGTACATAAATTTTGTTTCAGTCCTCCTCCTCAAAGGCTCAACATATGGTGTAGATTTTCCATCCGCTTAAGGGATTATAACCTATTCTTCCTTGTTTTCAAAACTGATGTACCCTTTGTTGAACCTTAAATCAACATTATTTACATAACACCAAGGGTGCCCAAGCAAAGAAGGAAAGTTATCTGCTTCCGCGAGTGCTAATACCTCAAAATCCCTAGTGAACTTGGCCCCTTGTATGGTTATAGATGCATCCTTTAGAACTCCTATGGGAGTGGCTTTAGTCCTATTGGCCATAAAAAACACATTAGATGATGGTTGCAGTGGGGGTCTCCCCATTTTCACCCACGCATCTAATGTAAGGAAATTGACCTCCGCACCTGTATCAATCAAGATATTTCTCAAAATTCAACCATCCACAACAACATTCTGTGGTGATTTCTTTGTCATAGTCAATACTATCGGGGGAAGATTTACATGTTGATTATGCCATTCATTCCAAAGTGCTCACATGTGGAGTGTTCCCTTTTAACCAATTTCCTAATAATGGAATAATATTCTCCGACACAACATTTTACATACCTCTCTCGATGTCATCGGTATAAGATGGAACCTTTTCTACTTCTTTCTTCCGTTCCATCCTTTTTGATCGCTTCTATTAAACATTGTATCTCACCTTGAAGATTTCTAAGGACCTCCATGGTCTCTTGATAGACCTCATTCTGATGAGCAGGATCTGGGTACCTTGCATGTAAAACCTCCTCCTTAGTGATTGTCGGCTTCTATTGTAATGCCTCTTTTACACATGCCACTTCAGCTCGTGTGGTAATATTCACGGTTAATGCCTTAGGTTCTGGTGTTAGCTTTGGCATCCACTGATTTTCTACCACGTGCTAGATTCTAACCATCCCTGCGCCTTTGTTCTCCTACTTATGTTGTTTACTAAGATGCTCATACAAGTCTGGGAACTCCTCATAGCTATGATTCTTTCCACAAAAAGAACATGTGATATTCTGAGGACATTCGCACCTATAGTGATTAGGAGATCCACATGTATAACATGTTTTGCAAGGAAAATCACTTCTTCCTCCACCACGGCCTCATCCTCCATATCTACCTTGATATCCACGTCCTCTTCCATGACCTCCTTCAAAATGCCCCTCATTCTTGTCATAGCACGGTTGATTGTGATCATGATCCTGGTGCTCATTCTTGTTTTTAGAATTATCCGATACACTTTTCTGTCGCACCGTAATTTCAATAACATCATGGATCTGACCAATCAACCTACAATCTTCAGTATCACGGGTCATGGATCAAAAATATTACAATAGTAGGATACATTCTTCCTTATCGCGCACTGTAACAAAGGATAGTGGCTAACATCATGATTCAAATGAAATATCTCACAGTCTAACAACAATGAACGTATAGATCTGTGAGGAGAACTTTCCTTGGTGTGACCTTCCACTTCACAATCTGTACACCAAATCCCTAAGCATGTTTCATGGGATGAATTAGCTGATAACTTCTCTAATTACTTTTCCATAGCTATGATCTATGCCTCTAAGAATGGGATAATGCCAATATTAATACTCCCAACGCCTCAAAGCATGAAAAGTTTCCTCAAAGTGATTTACACGGATCAATGTATGTTTTATGTGACAAAGTGCCCTTCTAAATGGTGTAATCAATCCTCTAACGAACCATGTGCATGCTTTGGCTTGCGTGGATATCATAAGAAATATTAGATAGAAGTGTTTTAAAATGGGTATCATACTCACATACACTCTTAGTAGTGCCTTGTTTGATATCCTAGAGCGCACTTATGCTATTCTACTCAAATTCCATAATATAGAACTCTTTTAAGAATGCATCCTTTAATCTTTGCATAATCCATGCAAGTTTGATCAGTGGTGAAACTCTGGTACCAATTGTGTGCACGTCCTGTAAAGTAGTAGCAAATTGAATTTCCTTAGACTCATAAGTTGTGATACCTTTCACGCACCGCACATGTTTAGCAACATCTTCTATACCTCTATAATCCGAGAGACGAAGAGACATCTCCATGTAAATATTCTGGGGTTGGTGCGGACCTTGCCCACCTGATCCAAAACCTCCTGTATTTCCTCTACCTCTAAAACCACCAGATCCATTGGAACTAGAACCACCCATACCTCCTGATCCACCACTTGTAGTTGGAAGAGGACCTGTAGATGTACTTCCATGTGCTTCAATAGTGGTACTATACTGAACCCCTATGGTCTGTGAAGTAGTTCCAATTCTATAAGTGAATCCCACATTCGCATGCTCACGTTCTTTGCGGCAGACGATGCACTTAAAAGTGTACCCCCAAAAAATAATGAAGTCATTTGTCCTGCCATTGATGTACTTACTTTTTGACTTACTCTGGTTCTCTTCTTAAATTAGCTTGCTGACTACTTGTCGTAGTAGATATTAGAAAACCCAGTGCAAGAGCTAGGTTATCAGGTAGGTTTAGATGTGCGCTTGTGGCCTGTGTCATCTCTACTAACACACCCTTGTGAGGTGAGGAGGGTTCTCTATCATGCTTTCCCGGATGGGGAGTTCTCGATGCTGCGCTCAATGTCTTCCATGTGAGCTCCAAATACTTCTCGAGCCATCTCTCTCCTCAATGTCGTCCGCTCTACAATATCACGTTATTTCTCAATCTCCCTCTCGCACACCTCATTATACTTAAGCCTCTTTCTTCCCCTCTCCGCCTTGTTGCCACTAGGTCTGCCATTTTCACTAATCCTGTTCCTCGCCCCACGTGTGGTGAGACTTAGTTAGCCATAGGTTTGTCTTCCAAATCAAGGGTTACCAACAAGATCTTAATTGCCAGCTGAATAACTTGTAAATATGTTCCTTTGGGGTTCTGTAAGAATTCAAATTCATCTACCTCGGAAAAGAATATGTATAATTTGAATACTCCAAGATATAACCGTTTAAAACACCACGAGAACCACATATCGACAAAGGTGCAAGTCTAGATCAAATCAACATCATAAAGGGTTTGAAATTCTTCTGTGTCCAGACAAGTGCATGATATCTCTAATTCCATTTAGATGCATAAGTAACTAGCCACTCATACAGATCTTCCGAGAAAAATATCAAAGAAATTCTCATACAAATTCTGCTCTACCCAAGTGCATGTGTTAAACTCAAATCTAGTGTTGAACCTTCATGTGTATTCTTCCTCCAGATCATGTATCTAATCCTCAACACTTTCTAGAGTCAACTAAGTATGTATTCATTGGAAACCATCCTAGAAACAACTAAAAAGAGGTCCTAGCAATGGAACCAATGATGCAGCCTAGAATTTACTAACAAGATCCCCAAACGTGTTGGCACATCACTCACCTAGTGCGAGTGCTCACCCAAAGCACGTAAGGTACTGTGCCCCTCTTTATGGTTGCTTTATTATAAGATGTTAGCATAATGAAGAATTAACACATACCAACCCATATTTTATATCTCATTCTACAGTGTATGACAGATCTAGATCTAAGGAGAACAAATTTAAACAATAAGCATGATGGAAATTAAGAACATACAAGATCCAATTACACATAGGATTAACACTTAGATTCAGTCAATACCCTCCATATATTAAACATGACAATTACATAGAAGCTTCTTACAACAATGGTGTTCCGTGCCCATGCACACAATAATCCAGTCTTGTATACATACATAGATTTCTATATCTCCCTATCTCTACATAATCACCATCTATATGCGTATATCTACTACATAGTTCACTATATATATATATATATATATATATATATATATATATATACACACACACAAGGGTGTTGACTTTCCCTTCACCACTTATCCATTCTAAAATAGGTCACATGCTATTAATAGCCACGTGCCATTTACAAGCATAGCCACACATGCAAGTGTGCTAACTATAGACTTCTGTCAGTTAACTACAGTGACAATCCTATTCTTAGCCCATATCCATGCAAAATTATTTGTATCCGATCCTCCAAAAATAGGCAATGCATGGCGCACATATCTCTATTTTTTTGTGTTCTTTGTACACCATCGTCTAAAAATAGACCTTCATGCTTGAAAATGGCTAAGTCTTGAAAGCTGAACTTATCCTTTGTGCACATGTTCTCCTATCTGTTCATGCCTTTGAACATGACCTATTTTCCGGGTGGACCTCTTGTGTGATTTCTATCAAGTGTTCTCTAATCAACATGAAACCATTAAGATTTATCTCAAAGACTCTAACAAACCAAATTAATAGTTCCTCCTTACGCAGGCCAACCCAACAAGGGTTAAAGTTACAAGTAACTCAACAACAAAGAAAAGAAGGAGAAGAGTACCTTTTGAGTAAACAAAATATTTCTCTAAGGAGTAAACACATAAATGATTTGCGCATGAGAACAAGGAAAATTTGAAGGTGTGGGAAGGAAATTCATGTCGAATAGTTTGAATCAAGACTTAGGCATTTTTATGGATAAGGGATGTTTTTGGAAGATAGCGTGCAAAGAACACATCGAATGGAGACTTGCGTGACACGCAAATGGTATTTTGGGAACGAGTGAGTGATAAGAACTATGCATGGTTTAGACTAATAATATGATTTCTTCTAGCAGGTTAACTATAAGACATCTATTATTAGCACACTTACATGTGTGCATGCTATTGTAAAGGTGCATAGATATTTTCAACATGCAACCTATTTTGAGAAGTGCATGAGTGGTGAAGGGAAAGTACCTACCTCTATTTATATGTATTGATCTCGTGTAGTTTAAGGTGCTACTTATTGGTGAGTTATTGTAGAGTTATGTTGTTGGATCTAATGCACACATGACTTATGGATACACTTTATAATGTAAGAAGATTTTTTGTTTTACAGTTGTTTAACACAATAGATAACATTAGCTAGATAATGGTGTTAAACATAGTTGGATCTGGTTCTTATATGGTTAATCTTATTATAGTTATTGTTTAATTCATGATTCTCTAAGATCTAGATCTAGATTATGCATTGTGGAATGTTTATGTTTAATTATGGATCTGAATATGTTTTATCATCATCACACTAACATCCTACACAAGAAACTCTAAAGAGGGGCCTAGTACCTTTGTGCACTTCGGGTGAGCACTTAGCTTAGGCTGGGTGATGTGCCAATGTGCTTGGGTTATTCACAGTAGATTCTAGGCTGCATCATTGGTTCCATTTCGGGACCTATTTTTCAGTTGTTTTCAGGATGTTTCATGATGAAGACGTACCAGTTAACCCTAACAAGTGTTGAGGAGTGGATAAAAGATCTGGAAGAAGAGTACGCTTAGAGGTTCAACACTAGATCTGATTTTGACGCATGTGCATGGGTGGAGTAGAATTTGTATGATTGTTTGTATGAGAGATTATTTGCTATCTTTCCAGTAGAGATGTATGAGTGGTTGGTTGCTTATACGTCTAAAAGGAATTGGAGATATTGCACACTTTTCTAGACGTAGGAATAATTTCAGGCCCTCTATGATGTTGATATGATTTAGACACACACTGTGGATACTTGGTTCCATGGTGTTTTGAATAGCTATATTTTAGAGTACTCAATTTCCACTTACTCTTTCTCGAAGGTAGTTGAGTTCCATTTTTACGGTATCTAGGGGAACTTATCTCGAATGTCATTCTTTGGAGATCAAAATCTTAATGGTAACCCCGAACTTGGAAGAAAATTCGATGGCTAGCTAAAACCCACCATGCATGGGGAAGGAGTAGGTTTGGTTGGAAAGTACCCACCTCTATTTATATGTATTGATCTGTGTAGTTTTAAGAGATACTATGTGGTGAGTTATTGTAGAGTTATGATGTTGGATCTAATGCACGCATGACTTATGTATACACTTTATAATGTAAGAATATTTTGTGTTTTATAGTGTTTAATACAATGGATAACATTGGTGGATAACAATGTTAAACATAACTAGATCTAGTTATTTTATGGTTAATCTTATTATAGTTATTTTTTAATTCATGATTCTCTAAGATCTAGATTTGGATTATGCCATTGTGGAATGTTTATGTTTAATTATGGATCTGAATATGTTTTATCATCATCACACTAACATCCTACACAAGCAACTCTAAAGAGGGGCTTGGTACCTTTGCATGCTTTGGGTGAGCTCTCAGCTCAGGATGGGTGATGTGCCAACATGCCTAGGTTATTCATAGTAGATTCTAAGTTGCATCAATACTGGTATTAGCTTCTATATTGGTTCACTGATAAGGTTGTAACTATCCAAACAAGAAGGGAAGAGAGAGAGCATAAGGACAATATCTATTCAACAAACGCTTACCTAGGATCAACAATCCTTGCAAACTTTCCAAGATCAAAAAGATCTACTAAGGAAACCACAAGCCCAAAATGGGTTTACAAAATATGATTTAAACGCAAAAAACATAACCAAAACATTCATGAGCATATTTTCCTCTTAGAATTCTATCCAGATAAGGTTCTATAAAATAAACAAGGATTTGATAGAGTTACCCAAAATAAGTGTATCCCAGATCTAAACAAACTAGATATTCCTTGCAAGTAACAAAAATACATTCATGAAACAAGTCGAAAAAAATAATGGGTCATCACTTTGCCATCAACAAGAAAACAAATGAAAACGTAGGAAACAAATATTTTCTTAAGTCACAAGGCGTAAATCTTAATTGCGGACAAAGTCTCCTACAAAGTTAGTTTCCAAAAACAACAATAATGAGAGCATGCAAGTAAAAACATATATATTTCAACAAATATAAGCTACTATTAATGCATATACAATACCATCCGGTATCCATTCAAAAAGGAACAAACATAGATCGTTTCAATGCCAAAGAAGGTTCAAATGTAGATAAGTTAACACAACTGCAAATAAATCAATATTACCCAGAGCTCATATTCCATGCAAAAACACAAAATCATATTGCATCCAAAAGAATCAAGTCAAATGCCATTGAAGTAAGGAAAAGAAAACACAAAACCAGAACCAGAAAGTTTCCAAAAAGAGTAGAGTTCTTTTAATGAATACATTTAAATAAAAGTAGAAGACTTAAAGAGATAGGGCCTATCATGCCTGATAGAGCTCTGTCTTCTATTCCTTGTTGCAAATATTCAAGTAGAGCCTCGATAGCAATTTTTCCACAAAAATGCCAACGACCAAATCTGAAACTTTCTTTTCCTTCTTCTTATAACTTCCTCACTTAATTCTTGTTACCATCACCACCATGCAAGGAAAAATAAGCATGCACAAATTCAAACTGGGGGTTGAAAATGAAAAACCACATGTAGAGCTACAAGCTCACCAAAACCAAATGAATAATGAAAAACTAAAAACCATATTTTCTTCCAACTTCCCCTACTTCCTAGGTAGTTTTTCGTAATTGCCAAGATCAATTAATGCAAATAGGACTGACATTCCTTCCTTATCTCTCACCTCTGCCAACTCATTTTTGGCTATTACAAAGTTTAAAATTCCATGCAACTAAAAATTTAGTAGAGGTGTCAACTCATCATCCACTAAACCTTCATGCACTCACCAAAATTTGCGACAACAAAGAGTTTAAAGCCCATTTAATCCTCTTAAATACTTAGAGATTGGTGCCACCGACATCCCATTGTATGTCATCCATGCCATCCCTTTAGGTTAGTCCAAGTCTTAGGTTAGGTTCATAACATTAGATTAGAAACAAACTTAAGTCCTTAGGTTAAAGTTTATTAGTTCCCTTCCTCTAATAAACAATCCTCATTAATAAAAGAACCTAGTCACTTAGGATAAGCTTACAACTTAGGAACTTAGATTTAATTAGGTTCCCTTAACAATTGTTAAAATTATCACTTCAACATTACTGAATGGAGAACCAATATGACATTATTGGATTACTTGCAAAGGGTGCGAGAGAAAAAGTCACCCGAGATCCCGTGGCAATCTTGTGTTCAAAATCTAACATTCTTCCCAGCTCAATCAAGATGACCTCAACGTCATGAAATTGAAAGCATGCCTTGGATCATTGAAATTGATCCAAGGTATAGCTATCTGCATCAGAGATCATGAAGACTAAAGCACAAGTTCAAGTGCAATAAAGACTATGAATGAGTTTAAGTGAATCAATTTCTTCTATCCACATGCAATGAACATTCAACATAAGAAGGAATGAAATACTTCATTTTAAATTCAGAATAGACATGGCATAATTGTATCTATTTCCAGAAGATAACATATTATCTACAAAAACATGATTACTTAGTTCACAAGAGTACATTGTCTTCAAACAAGAATCATATATCAACATTTATAACTTCAAGTACAAAATTCATCATATATATCAACCATGTTAGAGGCATTACAACTCCTTTGAGAAATGATTTTGAACAAGTGGAAGGTGTGCAAAGTGTTGGGTTCGAGGAGTTAGGGTTTGAGAAGAAGAAACTACAACTAGGGCACGTGAGTTCGAGGTTACAAAAGAAGTAGAAGGCAGAAAAATGTAAGGATAAGTTATAAGTGAAAAATGGCACCAAAGAGAGCACATGAAGCAACCACAAGGGGAAAGAAGAGGAATGAACTAGAGGTGGAAGTAGAAGACGCACCAGGGAAAAGATTTTTTGAAATACAACATCCTGAGGGTGTCATTATGGGGCAATTTTGGAAGTCCCATGTAAGAAAGAGAAATGTGAGTGACTAAAACCACCGCACTAGCACAAACAAGGATAAAATTGAGAATGAGCTGGTGAAAAAGACTAATTTTTACATCGAAGATGAAAATCCCATCTATAAAGATGTAGGAAAAAATAAAGTTAGAGTCTTACAAATTTATGAGTTGCCATACTTTAGAAAACCAGAAAGGTTCTATCAGTGGTTGATGTTGAGAGTCCATGATGAATTTTTCTATTTTGCGTAGGAGGTGAGTGCACATCACCACACATTTAATTGGGAAGCTTACAGATTAAGGATCTCGGGGACTGAAATTTCCAGTGACTTAGATGATGAAGTATGTGTTGAGGCCCTTTGTTGTGGAGTTGGCATATGAGAAGGGAGGGCATGCAATAAACATGTCAAAGGTAACCAAACTGTGGTAAAAATTACCACGCAACTCTTGAAAAAATTTAATAACCTAGAGCGTTGGGGCGGGTGAATAATAATTAGCTCTACATCATGAAGAAGATGGTGGAAGGTAATTTTTATAACCTTGTGACATTCATAGTAGAAGGTATTATTTAGGAGGTGCAAAAAGGAGAAACAAATATTTTGGGTTCTATCCTTCTCGTCGATTATATTTATAGAGATTGAGGTACTAGATGGCCCCAAGGACAAGATGTGGTAGTACCCACAAGAAAAGAATTATTTGGCTGAAATGTTTGAGAAATATACATGTGTGCCTGAGCCACTAGTGGCTCTATAAAATTAGGATGGAGATGTGGTGCAAGCAAATGCACGATTCCTTTGAACAAGAGTGTTGCATACCAAAATAATTTCCTGCAATGGTATAGGGGAGGTAGAGTTTGCGGTCTACTAGCACTACTACGTTGGTAGGTTCGAAAGAAAGACTGGTAAGTGGATCCCATGGTATAAGATCTTATATGCATTTATAACGCACTATTTTTAGGATTTAGTGAATAGATTCTCAGAAAAATAGAGGCTCAAATTTAATGCAGACAAGGTTGGTTATGATTACCATATGCTTCACAAGACTTATGTTTATCCAGGTAAGTCTGCCTACATTGAGACTATGATATCAGATGATATCATCATTAATTCTATGACTTTGGAAATTGGAAAAGTGGGTGCGGCTAAGGTATACATCAACCTTAAGCCTAAATTGGTTAATGGGAAGTATATTGAAAATGATTTCAAGCTCCCAAAGCTACCAAAGGGAAAGCATACAGTTGGCACAAGGAAGAAGCGTGATCTTACTCCTCCAAAAAAAAAAGAGCTTAAGGATGAGGAGGAGGATATGGAGGATGTTGGCACACTATATCATGGTGCGAGAAGGAAACTAACTATGGGAAATAAGAGGTCACATGAACATATTTCCCCAAGGAAGGAAGAAGAGGTGAGGATTGATCTTGTAGCCGAGGAGACAAAGAAAGAAAAGGGTGAAAGCAGAGTGGTTAAGTAGGATGGGAGGAGAAAGATAAGAAGAACCAAGCCTTAGGGTGGTGGCATGAAGCCACTTAGGAGGTCACCCAGGACATCCCATGTTAAGCCAAGCCTATAGAAGAAAACCAAGAGAAGGTGAAATATTTTAACAAATGAATAGAGTGAGGAAGATGAAATATCATATGATGTTGCATGTAACAAAGTTGTCACTCAAGTATTGGTGTGGAAGGTGAAGAAAAAAATAAAAGAAGAAAACCAACACAATGTAGAAGTTCCAAGTGAGCGCGAGGAGGAAGATGCCACTAGAGGTGATGAAGAAAAGGAGAAGAGTGTCAAGGAACCGATAGGTGAACATGGGGACATGTTAGGTGAAGGTTCAATTCTAGGGGTAGAAACACATATTCCCAAGGGTAACTAATCGAGAGGAAAATGGGGGAAGAAATTTTGAAGATGCGAAATCTCGGGTATGTGGATGAACCTTCAAAAATCATTCAAGAAAGTTTTCGAGATCACCCTTTTCTCATGAAAAATTATACGACTGGGAGTTGATAGATCCCAAGTGTGTGAATATATGTGCACTAGGAAGTAAATTTCTCGGGAGTATGCAAACGCACACGGAAAAACTGAGTTCGACATTAAAGAGAAAGCATGCGAGAAGGTGAAAGATGAAGAAAATTCCCCAAGTGACACATATGACAATCAAGCCAACCTAGTTTTCGGATGAACAAGGCTAGAGATGCCTTGACAAAGATGATGATAGAGGTGGTGCAGAGGAACTTGGATAAGGTGGCCGCATTCAAGACGTTGTTAGAAGATACTAAGAAAAATTTGAAGCAAATTGAGTAAGACTAAGGCACATAGAAGGGTTGAGAAACGAAAGAAAGATATTTTGTATTTTGCTGCTAAGATTGGGGTTGAAGTTTTAGAGGTGTGTCCAAAATTTGATGAACATACGAAAAATACCTACCCACCCGCCTTGCATTTTTTGCAATATTAGTTACACCTACTACTTAAGGAGAGGCTAGAAGTGCAAGAGGAGACACACATAGATACTTCAAGTGAGAAAGAGAAGAATAAAAGAGTGATAGCATGCCGGATTGCAGAGTACAATGCCATGCTCCAAACATTGAAATATGAACTGAAGAAAGAAGGATGGGTGTTGGAAAAATGTGAGGATCCAAAGAGAATCCTTAAAGTGTACACATTCTAAGAGGAGAATGAGGTCCTTGTATCCAAGAAGGATGAGTCCCGGGGATAGAAGAAAATTTTTCCATATGTTTAAGGAATCATGATGCACTTAAGGCAACTAGGGATCCTCATGAGGTGTGAATAAAGGAGCTGGGAGAGTTGGTTGTGAAAAATATGGGTTTTATGGAGGGAATGGTATATGACATTGCTGGTGTAATAAGGGAACTAAATCATAAGAGTTGGGACATGAATCTTGAGGAGATGGAAGAAATAATTCTAGCATTCTTAGATAAATTGAAGAAGGGGTTGGGAGAGTGGAATGAATTGGATACTTTGAAATAAATAAAGAGTAACATGAACTTCTGCACTAGCGGATGAGTAAGGTGCACTAGGTATTCTTCCATTTAATTCATTCTTTCATTCTTGTATGGACATTCTTGATTCTTTTATTCTTTGGAGGGATAAGTTGTGCAACCCCATTGCTGAGGGGAAATGTAATTAGTGTGGGATAATGTTGGGTTGAAAAAAATGACTAAGTATCGAGAAGAACACGTAGATTAGTGAGGCATGAAAGTAGGGTGCATGAATGCGCGTAAGGTTCATTTTAAGTGGCTCGCACCTAGAAAGATAGATTCAGGACTTAGCCAATTTTGCATACACACGCTAAAAATAGGGAAGGGTAGTTAGAGTGCGAGATCATGCCAAAGAGAAAATAAAGGAGAAGTGGTGATCAAATAACATCTATTTTGGGATAAATCACATGCGAGGTGAAAGATCAAAGGTCATGCAAGGGCCGATCTAATAATAGGATTAAATAATATTTTATTTATAGATTAAACTATTATTAGGATCGATAGAAAAGCATGCACTTCTTTATTTATGTACGCATGGCTATTTTGAGAATGCAGTCTATTTTGAGGATGTATAAGCGGTGAAAGGAAAGTCCCCACCCCTATATATAGTTATTATATGTCATTTTTGGGTACCACTTGATAGTATGCCATAGTTATGCGGATCTTTTATACTTGCGCGCATGGGTCCTGTATTTCTTGGTATTATTTATTATGTGATTAGTTTCAGTTATGTAAGACTATGTTATTAATGGATCATTGTGGTTGGATTTTGATAATTGACGTGTATTAATATGGTGATTACATGGTGTATATGTTATTAGTTGTTATCTAATCTATGTGTTTCCTTATTACATGTGTTTCTAATTGAATGTAGGTAATAATCCCTTATGCGTGAATGCACACTTAGTTATCTATCATCATGTATCTACATGCTAAAATATTGAAAAAAACAAAAAGGAGAAACCTGTTAGCTTTGTGTGCTTCGGGTGAGTGTTCAGACCTTCTTGGATGAGGTGCCAACGCGCATAAGAGCTAGGTGAAATAATAAGACTACAATTCTTAATAAAGATAAGTGATTTTTGGGTGGGTTTTTACCGAAAGGTTTTCCCACTTAAATCTTGTGCCTTGTGTTCATGTACTAAATATAATATCTAATTTATTCTATGATGTAATTCATTGTAACTTGTTCAATCATAAATTATAATCCTTATCTTATTTATTTTGGTGGATATATAAATCTATGTTATTATTTATCCATACATTTCCTAATGAGATATTATAAGCGAGATCACAAGGCATAATATAACATAGAACATTAAGAGTGCAAGGGCCTATATTTATGAGTAGAAGGATTTCTCCCAACACTCTCTTAGGTGTGTTATCAAAGCCACAAATACATAGATTAGATGGAGTTAGATCGGTAACATAATGTTCTATTTGATGGAGAAAAGAAATCTAGCATACACTAAGACTATATATATTATTAACTAAAGCACGCTTAAGAAGAATATTATAAATTTGAACTTGAATATAAAATGGGGAAGCATTTTCATCAATTGTATAGTAATTAATAAGATAATTTTGCACAAACAAGCTAGACAAATAAAGATATTTGTATTGAAAGTGACGTTGATCAAAAAGTGATTGTTATCAAATGAATAAAACAACCATATCTCGAAATAGAATTTTAATTTTACAAAAAATAGGCTCTTTTGAGTCTAATGATGTAAAATAAAAACCTCCAAGGGATTATCTCAAAAGTGTGTATTATTCAAATTATGCCTTAATTACCAAAATGTGTTATTTTGAATTTCCAAAAATTGTGCAAAAATTAAGGAAACAAAAATAGGTTTTCGTTAAATATGTAAAAATTAAAAATAACCTCAAAAGAATTTAAAAATAGATTCATTATGCTCAAGATATGAAATAAAAGGTGATTTGAAAATTAGGAGCCCTAGAAACCCTAGGAAAATTAGGGTAGAACCAACCATGAAACCCTAGGAAAATTTGTTTTGATCAGATTTATGGAAGATGATAGATGAAAATCAGGTGTGAATATGAAGATAAGATGTAGATATGAATCCTAATGTAACTAGGGTTTGGGCTTGGAGAAGAATAGATCCGATAAAGAGCATGTAATGATCAGGTTTACCAAATGATTTTAAATTTTTTTAAATATTTTTCAAATGAATGCGATAAAATGAATATAATAGCGATGTAGCCTAGAATTCATAGATACAACCTAGACATGCTAGCACATCACTCGGCACGGGATGAGTGCTCACCCAAAGATTTCAAAGGTACCAGGTCCCTCTTTAGGGTTACTATAGCAGGATGTTAGCATGATGAAGTAACAAAGACATACACTTAAGAACTAATCCATCATCACATAGTTATAATAGAACCATATCTATGAATGAATGTGCTTAAGTGTTAATCATAAAGGAATCAATAGCATGTAATGATCAGAACATACAAGATAACACTTTGGTTCAGCCAATATTCTTCATATATTATCATAACACTTAATACAGAAGCTTCATACAATAATAATAGTCATGTGCGCATGGATCTGATACAATTATCTAGTCACATACACACATGAATCTCTAACTCTCTCTCTAGCTCTCTCAACTAAGTAATTAAACTTATATATATAGGGTGGGGACTTTCCCTTCACCGCTTAACTATTCCAGAAATAGGTCACATGCTAATAATAGCCATGCCTTTTACAATCATAGCCACACATGCAAGTGTGCTATCTATAGATCTCTGATAGTTAACTACAGTGCTAAATCTATTCTTGGATCACCTTCATGCAAAAGCACTTCGATCCCATCCTCTAAAGATAGATGATGCATGGTGCACAAGTCTCGGTGTTGATCTGTGTACTCTGCATGCCAGCTTCTCAAAATAGACTTCATGCTCTAAAACAGCTAAGTCCTGAATCTGAACTTGCCCTTCCACAAGATGGTTGTTCTATACTTCCACGCCTTTGAATCTGGCCTGCTCTTCCACGTGAACTCTATGTGTGAATTCTACTAAGTATTTTCTCTAATCAACATTACCCCACACTAATCTCATTGTCACCCCGAAAATGGTTATGTCCAAAACTAAATAAAGAATGGTTGAATAAAGAATGTTGAATGAATCATACACAAAGAATTTGAAAGAATAAAAGAATTTCTTAGGTTTCAGGCTCTTCTATTCCACTCTGAAGTATCATCTCTGGATATTATGCTCTTATCTTAGCCTCTAATGTTTGCCAATCGGTGAGTCTTTTTCCTACTTTTTTGGTGTACCCACAACAATGGATTCCAGTTCATCCTATGTCACTTCACCCTTTTCATTCTTAAATACCAACATAATGGTGGACATTGAAGTATGTTCTTCTTCTAGTACATCCATACTCCGGGCAATGAGTTTGCCAAGCTCCTCCAATCTCTCCTTGTGCGGTGTTGTGTTATTGCAAGGCCTCATGCTATTGTTTCACAACTATTAATATTTCGGCATGGCACGAGGTCTCATATTTCATTGCCTTGTGCACTTCGTTGTCTTCATCCATGGTTTTTATTTGAATTAGCACTTCTGGGGCTATGCAAATGTTCAAGGCATGATCTGCCTTTTTTAATTCTTCTTAGAGCACTTGCAGTAGGCCCTCATATGCTACAATTTTATGTGTCACCGCTGTCTTAGCCCTTTTTGCATCCTCCTCAATTTTTTTGTTATGGTATTCTAACTTTTTCATCTTCTAATACCATTTTTACCAAAGTATTTACATAGTGCATTGCTGAATGAAAAGATTCTGGTACTCTTGACTCCAAATGTGGGCGTGCTTTCATCACATAGTCCCCAATTTCTTCCGCCATACTTACAAAAGTATCATACTTTCACTGGGTCAAGTCTTTCTATTGCTGTAAGAGTGCTATTTCTTTATCTTTTTCCTCCAACTCTTTATGTAGTGCTTTGATCATGGTGGCCTTGTCTATATTTCACCTTTCTAGCTCTGTTGACACTTTTACAAGCATGTTACTCACTTGTTCATATGACATAACAGTTGGCTTGACTATTATGTGCCTGGCCTATGGCACTTTTCTCAATTTTCTTGACATGCAAGACTCCTCACACACATCAAAATCTGGCTCATCCATGTGTGTGTGCATCGACTAGGATAGCTGCTTTCTTGTGTGCACTATTGCCATATCTTCATCCATGAGCTCCCAACCATATAAATATTTTTGCGCGATTGTGCTCTAGAAATGGGCTCAGACAATATTTTCCTTATCCTCAGCATATCCCATCAATGGCGCACTATATTCTTCATGTGCTCTACCTATCCTTGGCCCTTTTGGTACTCGGCCTCAAGGTTAGGAGCCTATGTGGTATCAAGGTTTGTTTCATACTTTTCCTTCTCTTCTTCTTCATTCCTTACCTCTTCATTCTTGGCCTCCTCTTGCTACTCTTCTCCCATATCCTAAGGCTCTTATTCTTTTCCATGCTGTATTGGAGATGCATGCGTGCTCTCCCTAAATATTATTCCTCCTCATCTAGTTTCATCTTCCTTCATCTTTTCTTCTTAGTAGGTTCCTTTATTGGTGAGAGGTGTGGTGACTTTATCACAGGATGAAGAGTTTACGTCCTTGTGCGTTTAAACAAATTTTTAAATATTTGATCTGCTTGTCCCTCCTCAGTGCCTTCTTTCTCATCCTCCTTCCTTGGTGGAGTATCCACGTGCTCAGCCTCTTTCTTTCCAGTCACCTACCTTCTCCTGTGTACTAAGCCCCCACTTGTCTTCATTTTCATCTTCTTCATCATCAACCTGAATGGTTTTTGATGGCTTCGGTGCCAGGATGTTCTCCAATGCGTGCTTTCCCCTCGCCGAACACGGGAGCGTGAATTCATTCTCCACATATTTGTTGTTCTCCATCTTTGGCTTCGGATGTATGTATACAATTTACGCCCTTGTGTCGCCAACTGCAAGACTTACTTGGTTTGATGCTTAATATTTTTGAGAGAATACTCTCATTGTATGCATTCTACCTGGATATACATATTTCTTCCGCAGAGTATGGTAGTCACAGTCTACCTTATCTACATTAAATATGAATATATTTTTATTAATAAACCTATGAACGGATGCCTAAAAATACCTGGCTATGAAGGCATAAGGTAGTTTGCACCATGGGCTCCATGTGCCATCCGTCATCGGGAAGTGCGCGATGCAGAAATGATGATAAACAACAAATTGAACCTGCTTTCCCAATACCGAAGGCAGTTCCTTAGGTATGCACCACTCCTCTTCGAATGTCATGCGGAGCCTATCATACCACTTCTCTCGCCCTCTATTTACATCGTCCATCATGGACCCCTTGCATAAATACTTGTCAAATCTTTCAGTTGGAGATTTGTTCTCCATGGGGTACTCCCATACTTTATCCTTGGGTCCATCTGGTACCCCGATCTCCATAAATACTAAGGATAGTAGGACAGTGCCATAACTTATTTTCTTCCCCTGTGTACGCTTCCTCTATGATTTCCTCTGTAATGTAGCCAACAATGTTGTATACAAATCCTTCCATGCACCTTGCTACATGCAACCACATGGAGTTTACCTATGACCATCTATCTTGGTCATTCAGCTTTGTGACCAAGTGTGATGTTGCCTTCACTACCAAACAGTTCTTCAACTTTCCAATGTCCATTCCACGTAGACCTTTCATGTACCCCAGTGCATGATGTGTCTCCGTGATAGCAACTTTATCTACTAAGTCATTCTTTATATCCTCTCCTGAGGCCTTTAGTCCTGTCACTGATGATATGAGCGTGGAAGAAATTCTTACCCTTCTTCCTGTAAAATAGAAGAAGTCTTCATGTATTCGGCTCATCAACCATCTGTATAATGGCTCATACTTCTGAAATATACAGAATCTTGTAGAGTTGGTATACTCCAGTTCTCCTTAATAACTTCTCCCCTGCATCATCATAAACTGGCATATCATCCACCGTGTGCTTATTTGTCCTTGTTGTGAGCAGGGCATCAAGTTCCTTTTTATTATCAGAGGTCCTATGATTGTATTCACTTACTTTACTCTTTCGAATGTGTGACTCCCACTCTTTCCCGAAAATCACCCCTTCTGGGTACTGCATTTCTGAAAAATTGCTCTCGGGAGCCATTTCTTCTTCTTCCTCAACCACTACTTTCTTCTTTCCTTTTTTTGTTCTTCTACTACGCCTTCTTAGGAGCCATTTATACCTTGTAATTGTTTGTTAAATACCTTCTCTGTATTTGTTAATGGTGAACTCGAAACCCTAGCTTGATGCAAGCATGCCCTAACTCAAATCACAAAACCACGTGCCCTAGCTCTCCTCTGTCTTCTCTGCTTCCTTCAAACCCTTCCTCACATGGGGATCCAAGCTCTTAAGCGCACAAAGCTTCCTCTCATGTCTAGTTTCATGCTCTTCGTACCTTGAATCGATCACTTGGCTCTTCACACTTAACTCTTTCTCGAATACGCACAATTACAAAAGGTAAAAATGAACTCGCATCCCATCCTTATATAGATTTTCAAATTTTGATGCATTAATTGCTCCTCCACCTACCAAATATTTCCTCATTTATTTCCCAATTTTTTCATTTCTGTGTGGTACATCTTTGTGCCATAGCTATAACCTTCTAGTGCGCCTTCCTACCTTCTAGTCACAGAATTATCTTTAACGTGCGCCCTAGCACTTTGAGTACCTCGTCATTGCATCTTCTCTTGGTAGTTACCATGGCTGCCGCTTACCTCATGTTATACTTTCCTTTCATTCATATCCATCCTTGGTTACTTTTGACAAGCAATATTTTGTGAATCACCCTTAGTATCTCACTTCCTCAACACCCACAACATTGTAACTTACAATCTTCACAACATTATACCTAGGAATCACCAACAATCCACCCCACACTAAAATTATGTGTAGTCCTCTGCACATCAACATGCTTCATATTGTAGTTAGCTTCATGTGCGCAAGCACGCTTATTACACAAAAACAAGAACTAAATTGACAAATCATAGCGACGATGAAAGAAATACATTAAGGAAATGTAGAAATGGAAACCTAATCTATTTAGCAATACTACCTTATTAAAAACACCAAGAAGACTTATTTATAGTAGGGCTTCAACCTACTCCCGTTAAAGTAACCAGGTAGCCGTGTTTCGTCAAGTGCTTCTAACTGGAAAGTTCTGACTCAAGTATGTGAGTAATAACATAAAACCCTAACCAATGCACCTTAAGCTTTCCTGGATGGTGCAAAAACCTAGAGTCATACGAAATATCATTTGTCTAACCTCAAGCTTCTTATCCCTGATATGTCTATCATGCCATGCTTTCTACCACAATTTTTCTTGCTTTTGACTCCACCGTGCTATGGCTCGGTGCTCATCCAGTTGAACCATCTTCTCAATCTGTTCTTCTAAATCTTTCTCATCAACTAGACCTCCGGTGCACACAATGCACAAAGAAGGTAACTTAAATTTTGTAGGAAGAACAACTTCCACCCTAGACACCAATTGAAACGGTGTGGCTTTGTTCAATCTCTTATATGTCATTCTGTAAGCCCAAAGAATAGTAGATACTTTGTCATCCCAATATTTTCTTCCAACATCACAAATCTTGGTCAATGTTTGGCTCAAAATCTTCTTGAAAGCCTCAGCAGTTCCATTAGCATGAGGGTGATAGGGTGTAGTCTTATGGTGTGCAACCATGAACTCATCTAATAGAATTTTGATTGTCTCATTCAAAAAATGTGTGCTCCTATCACTTGTTAAACTTAAAGGACATCCATACCTTATAAGAAAATTCTCCCATAAAAACCTAGCTACTTTGTAGCCAGAAACATGCGGTCCTTTGTAGAAGTCTTGCTTCGGCCCATCTTGTAAGATAATCTGTACAAGTAATGATATAGGGCAATCCAGTCCTACACATGGTTGGAGAAATAGGCCCTACAAAGTCAATAGCCCATTTCTCAAGTAGTTCTACACTTGTAATTGGTTGTAAAGGCATCTCATCCCTATGTCCTAGTTGACCTAGACACTGACAATGGTCACATGCTTTGCAATACTCTTTACAATCCTTATACAATGTTTCCCACCATAAACCAGCAAGTAAGATATTTCACGCTGTAGCATCACCTGCATAGTGGCCACCTACAATACCACCATGTGCTTCCTCCATTATATCCTTGCGTTCATGCTCTAATACACAACGACGTAACACTTCCTCTCTTCCTAACTTGTATAAATCACCACTGATTAACATGAATGGTGCCTCCTTCATGCCTTTTGGTGCTATACCAGTCCTTAAAAAGATAGCAATGTCCTCTAATTCCGATGGCACACATTGTAACCTATACAACTATGCATCAGGCATGGTCTCTTCTATTGTTTGTGCTTCTTCACCTGATTGAATTCTAGACAAGTGATCTGGTCCAGAATTACTTTTCCCTGGTTTCACCATAACTATAAAGTCAAACTCTTGGAATAAGAGCATCCATCGACATATGCACCCACGTAATATGGGATTGTTCACCAAATACTTCAATGTCATGTGATCGTATAAAACACAAATGGTGTGGCTAATATATACTTTGTCGGAATTTGTGCAAGGCATATATCATGGACAAAGCTTCACGCTCTATAGTGGTATAATTTTGTTCAGCAGGGGTCAAATTTCTACTAGCAAAACAAATGGGATGATCTATTATACCTTCTCTAGGTTGAGCTAACACAGCGCCAATGGCCATGCCAGAGGCATCCACATGTACATGAAAAGGTTTATCCCATGAAGGAAAACGTAAGATAGGCGTGGTAGTAAGTTTCTCCTTCAATATCTCAAATGCATGCTGCTACAATTCTCCCTAATAGAATGTACCTTTCCCCTTGAGTAACTCTTCCAAAGGTGCAAAACTTTAGCATAACCTTTTATAAAATTCCTATAATACCTGTGTGACCATAAAATCCACACACCTCTCTTTGATTAGCGGGCGTTTTCAAGCCTAAAATGACCGCAACTTTATTTGGATCAACCAATAACCCTTCCTTACATGATTATGTTCCCTAATAGTATTCCAAAAGGTGTGGCAAAGATGCACTTCTTAATATTCAAAGAGATACTCAACTATTTACATCATTTAAACATTAAGCGCAGATTGTCTTTGTGATATTTAATAAGCCCATATACGGTCCAATCATCTAGATAGACCTGCAAGAAGTTATGAATAAATCATTGAATGCTTGAATAACTATCCGTGAGAATACATCGGGTGAATTTTTCAATCCAAAGGTCATCACAAAGTATAAGCAAAGCTTCCCCATTCAGTACTAAATGTGGTCTTTTCTTGATCTTCTGGAGCAATTCTAACCTAATAATACCCTGAGAACCCATCTTTAAACGAATATATCTCGCGCCCAGCCACTCCTTCTAATATCTCTCCCGTGAATGGTGTAGGAAAATGATACGTAACACATGCTGCATTCAACTCTCTATAATTGACAAAAATTTGAATCCTACCATCTTTCTTGATACGTATCTGTTGGTTAGATATTTTGTCAAACCAAAATATGAGGTTCAACCACAGTACATGGGATTAAATCCCTCCTCAAAGATAGGTGAGGTTGCCTGTTTATTTCTAATCTAAAACACGGTAAACAATATATACGATATTCACACTAATCTAACCATTGGGGTTGGAATGAAATCCCGAAATCTACATTCATAAATTCAAGGGTATTTCTTTCGTAAATAAAAGGTCGAAAGCATTCAATGAAAGAAGCGGCAATAGAAAGGAAATGGGAGAAATGTATTTTCTTTCGAGTAAACACAGAGCACGAAATAATCATACGAGTTTTAGATCACAAATATAATGTCGAAATAATCGAAACACTAAGATGCTTTATACGAAAGAAGAATAGCTTAAGATCATGAACATAAGAACAACTTTGTCTTAAGTAAGATATATTCCACAACACAAAGTCAGTAAAATGATATCAATTCCTATTCTTCAAAATGATTGAATGAAAACACAAAGTTTTCTTCTTTCCAATAGCCCCTAAATATTCCAAAAAATCTCGACCCTTTTGGAATGCACAACATCCCTTATTTATAACAAAAGAAGTAGAGATAAAATAGGGCAGATCCTAAAAATTAGCGCTTCAACAAGAGTTTTGTTTTGCATGATTCTCACGTAGGAGATCAAGTCAAAACATGATTCAAAAATATGACGAAACAGAAATGAAAAAGACATGTCGATTTCAAGATTGAAATGACATGAAACGCTGGGACTTAATCTGAATCATCATCTTTTGCTCCTTCCTCTTTTTCTTCCTCCTGTTGAGACTGTTTGCTCTGAAATTCCTGGAACTTTCGAATTATGCCTTGCATTTCATTCTCATCAGGTGCAGTGGAATGATCATTCCAAATTTCACATGAGTTTCATGAACATCATTTGGCAGTCTTGGGAAGCTTTTTCAATCCTTTCTTTGAGTTTTCTCAAGGCCTCCAAAGAATGCTCAATCTTTACCAACCGGTCCATCTTTTCAAGATCAAATCCAAACATTGATTCATCTTGAACAGGACTCTTGGAATTGTTTGAAGAGATCATCCGATAGTATACCTGAATTTCCTACCGACACCTTTGAACAAATCTTCAAAGAACTCTTCTTCTAAATCAATTTTCCCATCAATCGGTTTATCCCTTGATTCTCTCAACTTAGCGCGAGGCTTCGTTGAGAATCTTCACCGAATCGATGGCCTTGGTGGTGGAAATGCTTATCCGTATGAGGGAGAATACCTTCTTCAACCAAGAGATGTGTTGGTATTTGCTTTAACACTTGGAGAGCTTCATAAGTCAAATCAAGTTTGCCCAATTTCTTGAGAAATCTCCTCATCCATATTTTCTCCATCTTTACGAATGTCTCCCACAGATTGATGAATTTTCACAATGCCTTGTATTACTTCCTTCCCCTGTTGGAGCAACCTTTGGACCCATTCATCAACCACCCTTCCTTGTTTAGCAATCTTCTCAATTGTAGGTACTGATGAGAAATCGAATCCGACAGGAACAGAAGAAGGTGGTATGGATTCAAGGGGTTTTGAGAATTTAAGCAAAACCTCTGTCAACTGCTCCACTTTTCTCTTAAGTTCATCTCTGCTGTCCTTTGTTTCTTTCAACTTTTGGCACAGGACGTTTATGGAATCCTTTGCATCTTGTTGCGCCCCTTCTGCTGTTACTTTCCCTAGAGCCACCCTGGTTACCTGATAATCAGAAGCTGTTATATCCTCTCTAGTTTTGTCAGCCGAAGGAGTGGCAATCTCTGCAAACTTATCTCCTGAAGCATCCACCAAAACCCTCGAAACTGTTTTGGGTTTCTTGGCTGATTTCGCAGAAGAAGCCTTGAGTGAGCTGAAATCAAAGGCTGGTAGGGGTACCATCACTTTCCTCTTCCTCGGAGTTTGCTCAAGTAACCATTGTGGCGTATCAGAGGAAACTGCCCCCGTCGTAGTAACTGGTATTCTACTCTCAAGAGGGGAAGATTCTACCATTGGAGGAGGAACAGTTGTTAATATGGTAGTAGATTCAATGAATAGAGGCACAGGTTGTGGGGGAGTGTTGGTGATCACTTGGGTTCCAGCAGAGAGGGGTGAGAGCCCGGAGAAAATACTGGCCATGGTTGCAGAAGTGGATGGAGAATGAGGAGGTAGAAGTGGCTGTGAGGGAGGAGGTGCAGACTCAGATTCCAAAGCCTTGATTTGTAAGAGATAAGGCCTCTCCGGTTGAGCAATCAAGCAAATGGTGAAGACAGTGGCTTCCTCCTTCTTCCAAATTAATTTCTCCTATTTCGGTGGTGTTGGTGATTACGGCACATTCACTGTTTCTACGGGAGAGACAATTGAAGAGATTTCTCTTTCTTTCCTCTTTTGACAATCTTGACCTTTATAGGTGCCTTAGAAGACTTTCTGTCCTTTTCCTTTTGAGAGGCCCCGCCTCTAAAATAGCCAACTTTGAAAACTTATCATCTTTAAAATTCATTCCCCAAGAGGAGAGCCATGCTTTGGTGTGAGCAAGAATTAGAGCCGACCTATCTGTAATAGAGGCTTTTATTCGCTGGCTGACCAATCAATAGGTGGGAAAACATATTGATCCTCATTTAATCCATTATAGGAAAGATCCAACACACTTTCATTGTCGGTTGTACCTCACGGTAAATCAAGCTCCAGTGTTTGAATCTCATCAATAGTTAATCTGCTTATTATCTTTCTGCGAATGGCAACCTCATTACGCAGATCAACCCAAATATCCTCTATGTTTGGCTGTGTAAATCTTTGGGTTCCATATGCCCTGAGCACTCCTCAGATATCAAAACCATCTCGAGGCTTCATATGCTTCTTTAATTTGTCCTGAAGTTCATGGACAACATTTTTGGCCTTGACTACCGTCGAGCAAGTGTATCTCCCAATAGAAATCGGGAAGGATACAATGCCTTATGTTTGCTCTATTGGAATTTATGGAAATCCAACAGCTGTCGACCAATTCTATCAATATCAATCTGTCACTGGATATCGGGGCAAGCAAAAAGGTTCCCGAGTACATGACTGTTCGAAGATATGTAAACTTCTTGAATTGCAAGAAGATACACCCCCATTGGGACACTTCAGCCCAAGCCTCATCCGAGACTCTCGTCTTCCTCGGCTCTGTGTTGATCCTGCAGATATTCTCATAAAAGAAGGCATCATTTACCCTTACGAAATGCTCTTTAGACCCCTTTTTGGTCAATTGAGGGAAATATTTATAAATCGGGTTCACTGATTCGCTTCCCTTAGTATCCAGCCCAGGATAGTTCCTCATCCCTTTGCGGCGTATGCGACATATGAAAGCATATAAAACTTCCTAGTTGTAAGACCGTTGTCATTTAGGAATCAATCTCATTCTTGATGAGTACCCGATCAATTCCTTGCTGATTTTTCTTGATGGTGACCATAAATTGTTACATCCATCCATGAAATACATTCGATTGAAGCGGCAACCCGAAAACCCGACTCAGCGGGGTGATAATATCATTGATTTCTTGGAAGAAATCACTCACGAGGATAGTCCTTGGAAATCTAGAGACTGCTGGTTTGGCCTTGATCAGGAACTTTTTGTTTACATCCTTGATGCAGTCTTCCTGATTGCTGTCCCAGGCCTTCTGAGCCGACTTGATGTCCAACTCCCCATATTGTTCAAAATTAGGCAATTTTAAGAGATCATCAAAATAACCTCCATCCAATTTGATGACTACCTCACCATCCTGACTCCTCACAGAACGAGAAGCCGAGTGATAACTGGATGCGCAAGCCAAAATGAATTCCGGACATTGGGCGGACATGGGAAAACCCGCTGCGAGAGGCAAGCCACTGTCAGCTATAGCTTTCGTCCATGGAGTTGGGGAGGAACTCCTCACCCTACTCCAGAAGTCTTCCATGTCTATATTTCCAAGTTCTGTGTCTCGGATATCATAGTTACAATCAATGTATGATGGAGATTCCGGCTTCTTGAATTTGTATTTCATTACGCAGACTTTTCGGCCTTTTCCTGAGATGGACTAGGGTCCGACATGAAGAACGTTGCAGGAGGAAAGGTTCGAAACTCAGGAGGTGTTGGCCACCTGCTTTGAAAATCCCGATCCCGAATATCTAGGAACTTCCGAAAAACCCGACACACTTGATACTTTGGAACTTTGGGAAAGTCGACACTCACCGTTGATGTTGGATACGGAAGAAACCCGACACTGTTGTGGATGTCGAATCGGAAGAAAACCCGACACTTCAATATACTTGAACTTTGAGAAATCCGGTGCGCCAATCCATCAAGACACTTCGGGTCTCGGCTCTGCAAAACAATCTTCAAAACCCAAGAAGAAAAATAGGGTTTTTCGTTGAATTCCAAAACATGTAATCTCCTTCTTTTTTTATTATTCATGTTCCATTCATATAATAGAACTTGGAAGAAACAACACCAAGGATAGTCTCAAAAGAGATAAACCCTAGAACCTAAAACCCTTCCCAAAACAACGCAGAAAGACGAAGAATAAAAATCATTCGCAACCCAAAGAAGAAATTAGGAAGACACCAAAGCAATCGATCCATAAAAACCAAGAACAAAGAAGGAAAAAGAAATACCTTCAATTGGAGAAATGGAAATCCGAAAACAGGTGATTCAATCGGGAAAAGCGAGCTTTCGGGTTTGAAATCGAGAAGAGCATGCACGAAAAATCCACGAATTAAAAATAACTCGATAATGATAGCGTGGAAATCCACGTATTCTTAAGAAAATTAGCAATTAATGTTTTTGGGCTCAAAGACGTGCAATTCACCGACAACTCGGCATGAATGCCATGTCGGCATGTTTGAAAGGTCCGAAAACCCGACACGAGGGACTTAGTGCAATTCGGGTTTCGGGTATCGGAAAGCATGAGGCATAAAACATGAAGTGTTTAGATGTTACATAGCTCGATAACCCGATACAAAGGACTAAGCGAGAACTCGGGTATCGGAAAGCATGAGGCGTAAAACATGTTTTAGGTAAGGCATGTTCCGATGCACCGGAGGTCCGAAAACCTGATTTTCACAATATGAGGCGGGTTTCGGGTTTCGGAAGACATGAGACATAAAGCATGTTCAAAACTTATGTCGAGCTGTTGGTAAAACCCGAAAACCTGAAATTCTCTAAAAGAGGCCATAATGCAAAATCAACTTCAAAAATTTCGTATAGGTTATCTAATCGTTTTGTCGTAAACTCAAAACGGAGATAACAGCTGGCTCTAGCTGGGGACTTTCTTTGTAATATCAGAGGAAGAGAACTCAGAATCTCTGGTCTCGCAGACCAGGGCCTTATCCATTGGGCTACGGAGTCAAGAAGAAAACCAAAACAAAACAAAACGGAGAAAGAAAGAAAACCAAAAGCAAACACACAACAAAAGTAAAATATGTACAATGCAAGAGAGCATCTTGCATTAATGGTGGAACAGTTTTAGATGTTGTCCACTGAAAGGCAATGGGAGTAGTCCTCCATCCAGATATAATAGTAGGAAACTATTTTCACCATTCAGCTGATGAATTTTGAAAGGTCCTTTCCACAAAGAATCAAACTTCCCATGCATTCCTTTTTGTTCTCTCCTTTTATCCCAAAGCAACACTAGGTCTCCAATCTGGAAGTTACGTTGCTTTGATTTTTTGTCAAAAAAATTCTTCACTCTGCTCTGATGATCTGCAATGTGATCAATCACCTTAATTCATTCCTCCTCTAGCCTGGCTAGATACATAACCCTCTTCTCGATAGCATTCGAAAAGCCGCATCTTCAACGCTTTTGCTAACCAGCTGCAAGGCGGAAATTTCTCTTTGAGATAGGAATTTCAGCATCAATCCCGTATAGCAATTGAAAAGGAGACATCCCTATGGCTTGCTTTGGAGTGATCCGATCAGCCCACAATGCATCATACAATGCTTTGTGCCATGTCTTCGATTTTCATCCACTAGTTTCCTGATTATGGTAACCAGGTTCTTGTTGCTGGATTCAGCTTGCCCATTACCCTGGGGATAATAATCAGATGAGTGAGCCAGAGTGATGCCGAATCCATAGCAAAACTCAGTTAACTCATGTGATGAGAAATTAGAAGCATTATCCGCTACAATCTTATGAGGTACACCGAATCTGACAATTATATTTTCCTTAAGGAACTTGCAAACAGCTTCAGAAGTTGCTTGCTTGATTGGTGCGGCTTCTACCCACTTGGTAAAATAGTCTGTAGCAGATCAAAGCACATAGTTGTGTCGATCTTTCGAAGCGAGGATTCAATGTTCGATGAAATCAATCCCCCATTGGCGAAAAGGTTCTTCAATCACCACAGGCTTCAGAGGAAGAGCTGCTAGCTTGGGGCGACCAACGAAATGTTGACAAGCCTCACACTTGGACACCCATTCTACTGAATCCCGGAAGAGAGTAGGCCAATAGTACCTGGCCCGTAGGATCTTATAAGCTGTCACAGAGGATGAAAAATGTCCTCCGCAAGCTAGACTATGAAAGGACTCCAATAACTTTTCCTGTTGTGATTTATCAACACAACGCAGGAAAACACCATCTATACCTCTCTTGTATATTGCATTATTCCACAAAAGGTATTTTGCAGATCTCAGCTTGACGGTCCTCTTCTCCTTTTGATTTAAATGTGGAGGGCATTCACCATAAGTTAGGAAGAAAGCAATGTCCGTGTACCATTCATCGGTCGTTTACGAATAGCACCATAGGCACTCACGAAGAAGTATCTTGAGTCTTTTCACACTCTACTTCTCGCATGATTTTCTGCAATCAATTGACATAGGCCCTTTCCTCGTACCAACTTGGTAGGCCACGATGTCCAAATCGTACTCTGAACCTTAGCTATCCAAGTACCTCGTTGGCTTCCCATCTCTTGTTGAGTCGAATGGATTTAACAACAATATCGGGAACGAAGCGAGAGTATGGGAATTTAGCACATAGTACTGAAATGCTTCACCGCTTTCGCACCACCGCATAAGCATGTTTTTTTTCTGTGACATCTTCAATTCATGCTCCTTCAACGGACAGCTCATGAATGTGATGGGAGCTTCAATGCCTTCCCCATTTTCCTGCATCAGGATGGCTGACACTGTGTGAGCAGAAGCATAGCTATACATGATGAAATCTTTCTTGAAGTCTGGACATACTAAGATAGGAGCGGAAGCAACTGCCCTTTTGATTTCTTCAAATGAAAGCTTCCCTTCTACACTCCATCTGAATGGGACTTTGCCTTTCATCATTCCAAGGATATCCTTGGTTTTGTCAGCGAAATCAGGTACAAATCTTCTCAAGAAATTAACTTTTCAGAAGAAAGAATGAACTCAGTTTTACTTATGGGTAAGGTAAGACTCGAATGGCCTTTACCCTCTCTTGGGTCAATTTTAGTTCCTTCTTTAGTCACAATATGACCCAGCAGCTTTCCTTCGGTCACCCCGAACATGGACTTCTTGGGATTCAGTGAAATCCCATGACGCGCCTGCATCTCAAAAGTACTTGTTCTAAATGACCAGAATGATCACTCCGTTTTTAGAGAAAACGGTCAAGTCATCCAAATACACAACTATGAACTTGCCCATTAGATCTCTGAATGCCAAGTCCATAGCTCTCTGAAAAGTGGCTCCGGCGTTGATCAAGCCGAAAGGCATCCTCCTGTAAGCAAAAGTACCCCATGGGGTCGTGAAGGCCGTCTTGTGTTGATCCTTTGTGGTTACCTTGACTTGATTATACCACGAGAATCCGTCGAGCATGGATAGCATTTCCGATCTAGTAATGATTTGTAATACCTGATCCATGATCGCAAGAGGATAGTTATCCTTCAATGAGGAATGATTGATTCAAGTTTCGGAAGTCAACACAGATCCAAATCTCGCCATTCTTCTTCTGGCAGAACAATGTTAGCAATCCAAGTGGAGTGATGGATTGGGAAAATAATTCGGCATCTAACATCTTCTCGAATCTCTGCTAGGATAGTTCCGAGATCTTGGGATTGTAATGCCTTTGCTTTTGTCTATACGGCTTCACATCAGGCTTCAGAGGAATACTGTGCTGAACATCTTTGGGCTTGAAAGATTTCAAATCTGCATAAGACCAGGCCAACACATCGATGTATTTCTTCAAAAGCAAAGTGAATCTCGCCTTCTCTTCAGGAGAACAACATTTCCCAATATTCACCATCCGAGGTTGGTCAGATGAACCTAGATTGATTTGATCTACTTCAGAGGAAGAAGCTCCTTCAACTTGCCTTTTGTTTTGGATAAAGCGATCATGCTTGTCGAACAGACCCTCCAGGGAAACCAGACCTTTTGGTATCTTGTTGCCTTTCAGCTGGATATATTCTCCATCAACCTCCTGATATGGATCTGAAATAGTTTCACGGAAGGCTGATTCTGAACCTTCAAAATATAACTCACTGAAATTGTCAGCTTTTTCTAGGAAAGCCAACACCTGTTGATCATCATTGAACACCTGCCAGTGAGTTGCATTATCTGGGACGCTAGGGCGGTACACAATCTCAATAGAGTATGTATCTTGCTTGAACTGAGGATGAGGAAGAAGAAGAGATGCTAGACACGGCCAAAGAATCAGCCTTGTCATTATAATCTCTCAAAACTGCCTTAATAGAAAATGCATCGAAGCATTCTATACTATCCCAAACTTTGTTCCTGTAATGTCTCAACCGATCATTTTTCACCTGATATATACCCCTGACCTGATTAACAATCAGCTCCGCATCTCCTTGAACCTTGAGATTTCTAATTCCCTTATGTCTGGCTAATTCTAATCCCAATAACAGGGCTTCGTATTCGGCCGTGTTGTTAGTATTATCAAATTGCAATTTGTAAGCTGATGGGAAAATCTTGGAGTTGGGAGATATAAGGACAACACCAGCGCCTGATCCAGAGGTCGAGCAGCTACCATCAAATTCGAGCATCCAAATAGCATTGGGATCTTCTTCTTCAACATCCACAATTGGTATCTCTGAAGTCATGAAATAATTCCCGAAGCTAGCATCTTCGAAAAGAATCTGAGCCTTAGGATCATCTGATTTGGTCACCAAATACTTTGCCTGCGGTTCAGGATGAAGAACCTGTTGAACCCCTTTGACTGGGATCTTGGCTTTGGTCCAATCCATACTAATCTCTCCTCCGACATCTTTACAGAATCCTCTACCCAAGAGGATACCGTAAGCTGCAGGAATGTCAGCAACCAGAATAGTCATTTTCACTCTCTTCTCAGGGAAGGCAACAAATGCAAACTGTGCATCTTTGATTTGACCTATCAAAGGGACTTGTTTAGTTTCCATGGAATAACACCGTCCATATGACTTAGTCAAAGTAAGCCCGAGGGCATGGGCCACTTTTGCGGGCATAACATTATCAGAGGCCCCTGAGTCAATGATGCAATTGCTGAGTTTAAACCCATTTATAAGTAGAGACAAATAAAATGGTTCAATCTTTCCTGAGGAAGAAGCAGAGGTCAGATTATTCTGTGGTGGAAGTTGAACAGGATTTGGAAGGAGACCTTTGGAAGGTGATGGAACGGCCGCTTTACTCCTGATGAACTTGGCCAGCTTTTCAAACTGTTCAGGATTCGACTGAAGGTATTCTGCCTCTGACATTTGAATTTTGGTTCTCTTTGCATGATCAATAATGTCAAAAGCAGTATAAGAAGGAATGATGGTAGGCTCAGATCTAATTACATGAGCTTGTGCCGAGGCACTGATCTTAGGAGAAGGAGAATAAGGAGCAGCTGCCTTTTTGGTAACCTCTCTTTCAGTTTGCGCCGAA
The DNA here is from genome assembly GCA_018340775.1 of Taxus wallichiana var. yunnanensis. Taxonomy (NCBI): domain Eukaryota; kingdom Viridiplantae; phylum Streptophyta; class Pinopsida; order Cupressales; family Taxaceae; genus Taxus; species Taxus wallichiana. The sequence continues at coordinate 187,143,851 of CM031235.1, forward strand.
ATAGGGGTACCCCTCTTAACTATGGATATGGGAGGATCCTTATTCTTCTCCTTAGTGTTTTCGAGAGGTTTTCTGGGATTCTGAGATTGGGACCGAGTGAAGACAGCGAATGATTGACCATCTGGCGCACATTCATCTTCATCGTATTCCAAATACCCAATGCTGGAGTCGCCAGCTGATTCATCATAAGACTCATCAGCATATCCTGAAGCTTCGAAAGCCTCATGGGATTCTTGTTCTTCTGGTTCATCTTCTTCATCAAGTATTTCCACTGCTGCATTGACGGGAGGAGCTTCAATTGCTAGTCTCGGTTGAGCAGGAGTTAACCGTGGCCTATCTCTGACAGGTGCACCATTGTTATTATTGAAATTCCGCCTAGGTATATCCCGATACGGAACATTGCTCACCTGCTGGGACATTTGCTTCTTTAAAGCAATCAAATCATTAGCCATTTTTTGAAACATAGGATCTGTGTTACCTTGAGAAGAACCTTGATTTTTGAGTTTGGGTATGTCTTTCTTGATCCTTCCGGCCAAGATAAGATCATCCTCTATTTCGATGTGCTGATCGAGCAAAGCGGTAGCCAAATGGGATAACCGACCTTCTTAATAAAAGCTTATATCGGGAGGTTGAGCATTGATGAAGAAGCATTTTTGGTTTTCCAGTAGTAAGTCTGACTATTTCGGAATCTTAGGATCAGCTTGTTGAACTTTGCCACGAATTCCCGCATAGGTTCATGCGATTCCTTCTTCATATGCGTGAGCTGAGCTAACAATGCATGGGAATCTTCGGCTGGTTTGAAATGTGCTTCGAACTTAGTCCGCATGGTAGCCCAGTTTGGGATGCATGCATTCGGGAGGTGATAAAACCATTCGGCTGCTACACCCTGCAACGTTTCAACGAAGAGTCGGACGGAGACATCTTCGTGGGCTACTCCGAGAACACCGCATGCAACAAAGAAAGATGCTATGTGCTCGTCAGGATGCTGCTTCCCATCTCCATTGAACTTGGGAATATTTTTACGAGATCCACGTGGTAACTCATTCAATGGAGGAGTCAAGGAAAGAGGACCAATAACTGCACCCCAAGGCACAGGTTGAACCGCCATCCTTCTGAAAAGAGTGCGTACAGGGATCCGAGTATCAGATAAGAGTAGTGCACGACAAGTTGCAGATGCTTCCCCTTCCACAGGGATCCGGTTTCTCCGAACAGGTGAAGAACTTCTAGTTCGGTTAGAGACAATGCTGTTGGGAGAAAGACTGAAATTGTGCTGTTGCAGTAACTCGAAGAGTGGATCAATTTCACCTTGAGCTCGGCGGGACCAAGTAAAGATCTTCTGGACAGCATGGCGAAAGGAGATCTTGTTGAAAAATAAGGTAAATACGGAGTCGCCAAACACCGAGAGGATAAGCTTTATACTATAGATCCGTAGTTCCCCAGTGGAGTCGCCAAAAACTGTTGGTTGGATATTTTGTCAAACCAAAATATGAGGTTCAACCACAGTACATGGGATTAAATCCCTCCTCAAAGATAGGTGAGGCTGCCTGTTTATTTCTAATCTAAAACACGGTAAACAATATATACAGTATTCACACTAATCTAACCATTGGGGGTTGGAATGAAATCCCGAAATCCACATTCATAAATTCAAGGGTATTTCTTTCGTAAATGAACTGGGTGAAAGCTATTCTGATGAAAGAAGCGTGATAGAAAGGAAATGGGAGAAATGTATTTTCTTTTGAGTAAACACAGAGCACGAAATAATCATATGAGTTTTAGATCACAAATATAATGTCCGAAATAATCGAAACACTAAGATGCTATGCAAAGAATAGCTTAAGATCATGAACATAAGAACAACTGTCTTAAGTAAGATATATTCCACAACACAAAGTCTCAAAACGATATTAATTCCTATTCTTCAAAATGATTGAATGAAAACACAAAGTTTTTCTTCTTTCCAATAGCCCCTAAATATTCCAAAAATCTCGACCCTTTTGGAATGCACAACATCCCTTATTTATAACAAAAGAAGTAGAGATAAAATAGGTGAGATCCTAAAAATTAGCGCTTAAACAAGAGTTTTGTTTTGCATGATTCTCACGCAAGAGATCAAGTCAAAACATGATTCAAAAATGTGATGAAACAGAAATGAAAAAGACATGTCGATTTCAAGATTGAAATGACATGAAGAAACGCTGAGGACTTAATCTGAATCATCATCTTTTGCTCCTTCCTCTTTTTCTTCCTCCTGCTGAGACTGTTTGCTCTGAAATTCCTGGAACTTTCGAATTATGCCTTGCATTTCATTCTCATCAGGTGCAGTGGAATGATCATTCCAAATTTCACGGAGTTTCATGAACATCATTTTGGCGGTCTTGGGAAGCTTTTTCAATCCTTTGCTGAGTTTTCTTAAGGCCTCCAAAGAATGCTCAATCTTTACCAACCGGTCCATCTTTTCAAGATCAAATCCGAGCATTGATTCATGCTGAATAGACTCTTGGAATTGTTTGAAGAGATCATCCGCGATAGTATACCGAATTTCCCTCACGACACCTTTGAACAAATCTTCAAGCAACTCTTCTTCTAAATCAATTTTCCCATCAATCAGTTTATCCTTGATTCTCTCAACTTAGCGCGAGCTTCGTTGAGAATCTTCACCCGAATCGATGGCCTTGGTCATTGTTGGAAATGCTTATCCGTATGAGGGAGAATACCTTCTTCAACCAAGAGATGTGTTGGTATTTGCTTTAACACTTGGAGAGCTTCATAAGTCAAATCAAGTTTCGCCCAATTTCTTGAGAAATCTCCTCATCCATCTTTTCTCCATCTTTCGAATGTCTCCACAGATTGATGAATTTTCACAACGCCTTGTATTACTTCCTTCCCTGTTGGAGCAACCTTTGGACCCATTCATCAACCACCCTTCCTTGTTTAGCAATCTTCTCAATTGTAGGTGCGATGAGAAATCGAATCCGACGAGGAGAAGAAGAAGGTGGTATGGATTGAGGGTTTTCGAGAATTTAAGCAAAACCTCATCAATTGCTCCACTTTTCTCTCAAGTTCATCTCTCTTGTCCTTTGTTTCTTTCAACTTTTTGGCACAGGACGTTTATGGAATCCTTTGCATCTTGTTGCGCCCCTTCACAAGTTACTTTCCCTAGAGCCACCACAGTTGCTGATAATTAGAAGCTGTTATATCCTCTCTAGTTTTGTCAGTAGAAGGAGTGGAAATCTCTACAAACTTATCTCTGAAGCATCCACCAAAACCCTCGAAAGCTTTTGGGTTTCTTGGCTGATTTCGTGAGAAGAAGCCTTGAGTGAGCTGAAATCAAAGGTGGTAGGGTACCATTACTTTCCTCTTCTTTGGAGTTTGCTCAAGTAACCATTGTGGCGTATCGAGAGAAAGCGCCCCGTCGTAAGAATCGGTATTCTACTCTCAAGAGGGAAGATTCTACCATTGGAGGAGGAACAGGTTGTTAATATGGTAGTAGATTCAATGAATAAAGGCACGAGGTTGTGGGGGAGTGTTGGTGATCACTTGGGTTCCGAGAGAGGGGTGAGAGCCCTGGAGAAAATACTAGCCATGGTTGCAGAAGTGGATGGAGAATGAGGAGGTAGAAGTGGGCTGTGAGGGAGGAGGTGCGGACTCGAGATTCCAAAGCCTTGATTTGCGCAAGAGATAAGGCCTCTCCGGTTGAGCAATCAACAAATGGTGAAGATAGAAGTGGCTTCCTCCTTCTTCCAAATTAATTTCTCCTATTTCGGTGGTGTTGGTGATTCGGCACATTCACCGTTTCTGAGGAGAGACAATTGAAGAGATTTCTCTTTCTTTCCTCTTTTGACAATCTTGACCTTTATAGGAACCTTAGAAGACTTTCTATCGTTTTCCTTTTTGGAGGGCCCCACCTCTAAAACAGCCAACTTTGAAAACTTGTCATCTTTAAAATTCATTCCCCAAGAGGAGAGCCATGCTTTGGTGTGAGCAAGAATTAGAGGCGACCTATCTCGTAATAGAGGATTTTTCACTTTGGTGACCAATCAATAGGTGGGAAAACATATTGATCCTCATTTAATCCATCGTAGGAAAGATCCAACACACTTTCATTGTCAGTTGTACCCTCTGGTAAATCAGCAAGCTCCAGTGTTTGAATCTCATCAATAGTTAATCTGCTATTATCTTTCTGCCGCGAATGGCAACCTCATTACGTAGATCCACCCAAATATCCTCTATGTTTGGCTTTGTGCAAATCTTTGGGTTCCATATGCCCCTGAGCACTCCTCGGATATCAAAACCATCTCGAGGCTTCATATGCTTCTTTAATTTGTCCTGAAGTTCATGGACAACATTTTTGGCCTTGACTACCGTCGAGCAAGTGTATCTCCCAATAGAAATCGGGAAGGATACAACAGCCTTATGTTTGCTCTGTTGGAATTTATGGAAATCCAACAACTGTCTAACCAATTCTATCAATATCAATCTGTCACCTGGATATCGGGGCAAGCGAAAAGGTTCCCCCGAGTACATGACTGTTCGAAGATATGTAAACTTCTTGAATTGCAAGAAGATACACCCCCATTTGGACACTTCAGCCCAAGCCTCATCTGAGACTCTCGTCTTCCTCAGCTCTGGGTTGATCCTGCAGATATTCTCATAAAAGAAGGCATCATTTACCCTTCTGAAATGCTCTTTAGACCCCTTTTTGGTCAATTGAGGGAAATATTTATAAACCGGGTTCGCCGTTCTGCTTCCCTTAGTATCCAGCCCGGGATAGTTCCTCATCCCGGCTGCGGCGTATGCGACATATGAAAGCATATAAAACTTCCCAGTTGACAAGACCGTTGTCATTTGGGAATCAATCTCATTGCTGATGAGAGTACCCCAGTCAATTCCTTGCTGATTTTTCTTGATGGTGACCATAAATTGATACATCCATCCATGAAATACATTCGATTCGGGCAACCCGAAAACCCGACTCAGCAGGGTGATAATATCATTGATTTCTTGGATGAAATCACTCCTGGGGATAGTCCTTGGAAATCTAGAGACTGCTGGTTTGGCCTTGATCAGGAACTTTTTGTTTACATCCTTGATGCGAGTCTTCACGATTTTGTCCTGTGCCTTCGAGTGACTTGATGTCCAACTCCCATATTGTTCAAAATTAGGCAATTTTAAGAGATCATCAAAATAACCTCCATCCAATTTGATGACTACCTCACCATCCTGACTCCTCACAGAACGAGAAGCCGAGTGATAACTGGATGCGCAAGCCAAAATGAATTCGGACATTGGGCGGACATGGGAAAACCTCACGCGAGAGCAAGCAAGCCCTGCATCGGCTATAGTTTTCGTCCATGGAGTTGGGGAGGAACTCCTCACCCTACTCCAGAAGTCTTCCATGTCTATATTTCCAAGTTCTGTGTCTCGGATATCATAGTTACAATCAATGTATGATGGAGATTCGGCTTCTTGAATTTGTATTTCATTCTGCCAGACTTTTCGGCCTTTTCCTGAGATGGACCAGGATCCGACATGAAGAACGTTGCAGGAGGAAAGGTTCGAAACTCAGGAGGTGTTGGCCACACTGAAAATCCCGATCTGCCGAATATGCCGGAACTTCTGAAAAACCCGACACACTTGATACTGTCGGAACTTTGGGAAAGTCCGACACTCACCGTTGATGTCGGATACGGAAGAAACCCCGACACCTGTTGTGGATGTCGAAGCCCCGGAAGAAAACATGACACTTCAATATACTTGAACTTTGAGAAATCTGGCGTGCCAATCCGTCAAGACACTTGGTCTCCGGCTCCGCAAAACAATCTTCAAAACCCAAGAAGAAAAACGGGGTTTTCGTTGAATTCCAAAACATGTAATCTCCTTATTTTTATTATTCATGTTCCATGCATATAATAGAACTTGGAAGAAACAGCACCAAGGGATAGTCTCAAAAGAGATAAACCCTAGAACCTAAAACCCTTCCCAAAAAAACGCAGAAAGATGAAGAATAAAAATCATTCGCAACCCAAAGAAGAAATTAGGAAGACACCACGCGCAATCGATCCATAAAAACCAAGAACAAAGAAGGAAAAGAGAAATACCTTCAATTGGAGAAATGGAAAACCGAAAATAGGTGATTTAATCGGGCAAAGTGAGCTTTCGGGTTTCGAAATCGGAAGAGCATGCGAAAAATCCACGAATTAAAAATAACCCGTAACAATGACGTGGAAATCCGCGTATTCTTAAGAAAATTAGCAATTAATGTTTTTGGGCTCAAGACGTGCCAATTCACCGACAACTCAAAGCATGAATGCCATGTCAAGCATGTTTGAAAGGTCCGAAAACCCGACACGAGGGGACTTAGTGCAATTCGGGTTTCGGGTATCGGAAAGCATGAGGCATAAAACATGAAGTGTTTAGATGTTACATAGCTCCGATAACCCGATACAAAGGATGAAGCGGAACTCGGGTATCGGAAAGCATGAGGCATAAAACATGTTTTAGGTAAGGCATGTTCGGATGCAGGAGGTTCGAAAACCCGATTTTCACAATATGAGGCGGGTTTTGGGTTTTGGAAGACATGAGACATAAAGCATATTCAAAACTTATGTCGAATTTGTTGGTAAAACCCGAAAACCCGAAATTCTCTAAAAGAGGCCATAATGTAAAATCAACTTCAAAAATTTCGTATAGGTTATCTAATCGTTTTGTGATAAACTCAAACGGAGATAACTTGATATCACCATAGGACTAACCCATTCTAATTCATCCAAGGGTTGAATGATTCTAGATTTCAGCATCTTTCCAATTTCCTCCTTTACTTTCTCACACAAATTAGGATTCATTCGATAAGGTCTCTTTCTAACAGGGTGCACACCTTCCTTAAGCTTTATCTTCATTTCTCCAAGTGATTTATGCATGCCTTTAAGTTCATGGTACCCTCTCGAGAATAAGTCCTCATAGTCCCTAAGTAACTCTATGATCTTTGCCACTTCTGATTCTAACCAGTAGTCTCCAATTATCACTTCCTTAGGTTTAACTTCCGTTCCAATATTCACCTTCATTGTCTTCATGGGTTCATGATATGCGCGTGTATCTACATCTACACTGTCTAAGACCTTGCGTGCTCCATGTGAATGATCAACATCCAAGTTCTCAACTTCCTCATCATCAATTATGTAAACTAGCTTCCCCTTTTCTTTCTCAAGGGGAGCGCGTTCAAGTAGTATGGATTCATCTACTTCTTCTTCAAAATGAGCTCTGTCTATGTCTCACCAAATAATTCTTGAATAAGCTCTTCCAATTTCCCACTATCTCACATATTTAAGCACTTGATGAATTTCAATTCCTTGTCCTTTGGTGGTTTGGTCGAGAAGAAGTCAAAATTTTGGATAATCCCTGTAGTCAAATTCTGCCAATTTCCAATTTCTCTATGTAGTTCATAATATACCTACCAAGCGCACACAACCTTGTAGAGTAGAATATAACCGATGCACCCAAAGTGAAGGTGGTAATGCTTCCTATCCTGCTATCCAAAGTCTCTCACACTGCTGAATGTGATGTTGAACAGGTTGATCACTATGATAAGGAAAAATCTTTCTAAGTGCATTGTTTCTTGAAAACCTAGTAGATAAGGTGGTCCCAATCTCTTCCCATTCTAGAAGATTATCCTTGTGAACCACCCACCAGCACGCTGCCATCCCACACAAGGTATATGCTAACATATCTCTTCTTTGAACAGTCAACTCATTTTACCTCCAATATACCAAGGTATTGAGTGACCTATACATTTGACATAGTGAAAACCCTTCTTACAAGAAACCATGTGCTTCACCTCGCACCCCAACAGTTTGTAAGTACTATGAGCCTAATTATCACAAGTAATACTTGTAGTATCACTGATAGACTGAGAGTCTTCCCAATGAAGGATTCCCTCTTTTGATGGCTCATTGACCTCTAGGTATCAAATAACGCGTATATAAATTCTATTCAAGTCCTCTTCACTTAAAGGCTCTACATATGGTATGGAATTCCCATCTATCAAAGGTATTATAACCCTTTCTTCCTTGTTATCAAAGCTGATATACCTCTTGTTAAATCTCAAATCAGCATTTTTGCATAAAACCAAGGGCGCCCAAACAAAGTTGGAAAACTATTTGCTTCCACAGTACTAACACTTCAAAATCTCCTGTGAACTTGGTCCCTTGTATAGTTATAGATGCATCTTTTAGAACTCCTATGGGATTAGCCTTAGTCCTATTTGCCATGAATAATACATTAGATGATGGCTATAATGGAGGTCTCGCCATTTGTACCCATGCATCCAATATAAGTACATTTACTTACGCACTGTATCAATCGGGATGTTTCTCAACAACCATCCATCCACAACAACATTCAAAGTAATTTCCTTTTCGTAGTCAATTCTATCAGGAGGGAGATTTACATGGAGTATTTGTCTTCTAGTCTCAGTTCCCACGTGCGGAGTATTCCCCTTCAACCAATTCCCTAATAAAGGAATAATACCCTCCTAGCGCAAAGCATTCGCATACCTCTACGATGTCATCAATATCGAAGGGGCCTTTTATGTATCCTTCTTATGCTCCATTTTCCGAGATTACTCTTTTAAACATTGTATCTCACCCTGAAGATTCTGAGAAACTCCATGGTCTCTTGATAAACTTCCTTTTGATGAGTTGGATCTAGATACCTGGAATGCAAAACCTCCTCCCTAGTGATTGTCGGCTTTTGGTGCAATACCTCTTTTGCATGTGCCACTTCAACTCGTGTGGTAATCTTCTTTATTCTTGCATTGGGCTCCAGTGTTAACTTGGGCATCCACTAGTTTTCTACCACACATTAGATCCTAACCATCCATGCGCATTTGTTCTCTTTCTTGTGCTACTTACTAAGATGCTCATATAAGTCCGGACACTCTTCATAACTATGTCCCTTTCCACAAAATGAACAGGAGATATTTTGCGGGCATTCACACCTATAGTGGTTAGGTGATCCGCATGTATAACATGTTCCACAAGGGAACTCACCTCTTCCTCCACCTCGGCCTCATCCTCCATATCTTCCTTGATACCCCCGTCCTCTTCCATAACCTCCTTTAAATCACCCACCATTCCTTTCATAGCGTGCTTGATTATAATCCCAATCTTGGTGCTCAATATTTCCTTTAGAATTATCAACCACACTTTCCTATCAAACCCCAATATCAATGGCATCGTGGATCTTTCCAATCAACCTACAATACTCGGTATTATGGGTCGTGGACCTATAAATTTTATAAAACGAAGATACATTCTTCCTGATCACATGTTGCAGCAAAGGACAGTGACTAGCATCATGATTCAAATGGAAAATTTCACAATCCAACAACACTAAACATACAGATCTATGAAGACAACTATCCTTGGTGTGACATTCCACTTCCCAATCTATACACCAAATCCCTGAGTGCGTTTCATGAGCTAAATTTGCTGATAGTTTCTCTAACTACTTCACCATAGCTATTATCTAAGCTTCTAAGAATGGACTAACACGAGTATCAATACTCCCAACTTCCTCACTGTAAAGCTAATTCTAATGCTTTTCATAGATCATTATATGTCTTATGCAACAATGCCCTTAAAATGGAGTAATTAATCCACCAACAAACCATTGTGCATGTTGACTTGCATGTATATCATAAGATAGATTTGATAAGAGTGTCTTAAAATGGGCATCATACTCACGTACACTCTCAGTAGTTCCTTGCTTAATATCTTTAAGTGCACTTATACTCTTCTACTCAAACTCTGGGATATGGAATTATTTCAGAAAGCATCTTTTAATGCTACATAATCAATGTAGGTTTGATTGGGATCAAACTTCCTATACCAGCTATGTGCACGTGCCTATAATGTAGTAGCAAATTGACTTGCCTTGCACTTAGAAGCCGTGATACCTTTCACGTGCCACAAGATTTCACACATATGAACATGTTGATAGCATCTTGATACCCCTATACTTCGGGAGACAAAATGACATATCCATATAAATGTTTACGAGGTTCTTGTGGGCCTTGCCCACCCGATCCAAAACCTCCTAGGTTTCCTCTACCTCCGAACCACTAGATCCATTGGAACTAGAACTACTCATACCTCCCAATCCTCCACCGAAGTTGGAATAGGGCCTATAGATGTACTCCCTTGTGCTCCAACAATAGTACTATCTATCTTGAACCCCTACGATGCGTGAAGTAGTTCCACTTCCAGAGGTGAATCGACATTCGGGGCACTCATATTTTGTGTAAATGATGCACCTTAAAATGTCCCCCAAAGAATAATAAATTTGTCTATCCTACCATTAATGTACTTGCTTTCTAACTTTCTCCCACTCTTTCACTTCCCAAATGAAAGCTCTGTCTACTGTTGTACTAGCTCTTTGGAAAACCAAGTGCAAGGGCTAGGTTAACGAGGTTGGCTCGAGATGTACACCCATGGCCTAGGTCATATCTCTTTGGCACATTTCCATGTGAGGCTGAAGAGGGTTCTCTATCATGCTTTCCTAGATGGGGGAGTTCTTGATGATCTAGCTCTTTATCGTCTTCATGAGCTTCAAATCCTTCACAAGCCATCTCTCTCCACAATGTCATCCATTTTGCAACATCATGTTGCTTCTCTATTTCCCTCTCGCGTGCCTCATCATACTTCAGCCACCTCTCATCCCTCTACCTTGCTGCCGCAGGTCAGTCGCCATCTTTCACCAGTCCTATTCCTACCCTTGCACATGGAGGTTTTTAGCTAGCCATAGGTTTATCTTCCAAATTCAACGTTACCATCAATATCTTGATCACCAATGGAATACCTTGCAAATACGTCCCCTAGGATACCACAAAAACGAAACTCAGCTACCTATGGGCACGAATATGTCGATATTGAATACCCATAATATAGCTATTTAGAATACCACAAAACCATGTATCTACCGCGTGATTCTAAATCAAGTCAGCATCATATAGTGTTTGAAATTCCTCCTGTGTCCAAATAAGTGTGTGATATCTCCAATTCTATTTAGATGCATATGTAGTCAACCACTCGTACAACTCTACTAGAAAGATAGCAAAGAAGCTCTCATACAAATTGTCATACAAATTCTGCTCTACCCAAGTGCGTGCGCTAAATCTAGATCCAATGCTAAACCTTCATGTGTATTCTTCCTCCAGATCGTGAATCCATTCTTCAATGCTTGCCAAAGTTAACCGGTATGTCTTCATCATGAACCATCCTGGGAACAACTAAAAAAGAGGTCCCGACAACGGAACCAATGATGTAGCCTAGAATTCACAAATACAACCTAGACACACTGACACATCACTCGGGACAGGTTGAGTGCTCCCAAGCACACAAAGGTACCAGGTCCCTCTTTAGGGTTGTTGTAATAGGATGTTAGCATGATGAAGTAATAAAGACATACACTTAAGAACTAATCCATCATCACATAGTTATAACAAAACTAGATCTATGAATGAATGTGCTTAAGTGCTAATCATAAAGGAATCAATAGCATGTAATGATCATAACATACAAGATAATACTTTGGTTCGGCCAATATTCTTCATATATTATCATAAAACTTAATACAGAAGCTTCATACAATAATAATAGTCATGTGCACATGGATCTAATACAATTATCCAGTCACATACACACATGAATCTCTAACTCTCTCTCTAGCTCTCTCAACTAAGTAATTCAACTCATATATATAGGGTGGGGACTTTCCCTTCACCACTTAACTATTCCAGAAATAGGTCACATGCTAATAATAGCCACACACCTTTTACAATCATAGCCACACATGCAAGTGTGCTATCTATAGATCTATGATTATTAACTACAGTGCTAAATCTATTCTTGGATCACCTTCATGCAAAAGCACTTGATCCCATCCTCTAAAGATAGATGATGTGTGGCGCACAATTCTCGGTGTTGATTGTGTGCTCCACATGCCAGCTTCTCAAAATAGACTTCATGCTCTAAAATGGCTAAGTCTGAATACTAAACTCGCCCATACGCATGCCGGTTATTCCTATCCTTCCTCGCCTTTGAATCGACATGCTCTTCCATGTGAACTTTGTGAATTCTGCTAAGTATTTTCTCTCATCAACAAATAATAATAAGAAATATCTAGCACGTAAATTACAAACAAGTGTGCAATATAGGAGATAAGAATGAATTTAACTTTGCTTATATTTGGAGATCTAGATCAAATCTAGGATAAAAGATGATTGGAATAGGATGTATCTAAACATTGTAAGCTTTATCGAGAAATTGGAATCTATATCCTTTTCGGATAAGACTACCAAGATAATGTCAAGACCTCCCAAGCGTTGGTATCGAACTAGGCATTAGTGTCAGGTAGAAGCTTTGTTTTTGATATTTTTATGGCTAAACTTAGCTTCTTCCTTTCACTCCCTGTTACACCCACTTTTCTGTAGGGTTAGTATGTCACACATGTACCTACAAAACAAACCCTAGCTACATGAAAAAACTCAAACAAACATTAGATGAAAAAAAAATGCATATGCACGATTCGAGAATGACCTTAATAGTCACCCCAATGTGATTATGACTAAGCACTATGCTAAATTTAAGACTCTATGTAGTTATAGTGTGTGTGATTAAATTTTGTCCCTTAAATTTAGGTTACCCTTGTACCAGCCACACCAATCTAGAGGGATACAAATATTTTCCCCTTAAGATGAACGTGTGATATAGAATTCAGAAATAACCCCTCATATGTAGTGAATAATGTAACCTAAATGTAGTCCTTGAATATTGTTATTTTCCCAAGTAATAGATAGTAAGTATTAGCCCTAAATTGTCTAGCCCCTAATGATAGTAAGTAATGTATATATGATTCCCTTGTTTGAATTTTTCATTAACAACAAGAAAATATGACCCAAAGTAATAAGAAATATTTTAGAAAAGGTACCAAATGATGTGGCATTTGAAAACAAGGAAAAATGAGGAAAATGATAGAAGCAACCAAAGGGGATAGTAGCACTTGGGTTCTCCTCTCCCAAGTCGGTGGTATTGTCAGAATGGTCAAAGGATATAACAATAAATATATATCTGAGCCATATGTTGTATAGTGTCCAAGAGTAAAGTGGTCATTCAATAAAAGTAAATAAGAAGAGTGCGTAAGAGGATAAAGAAATTTAAAATGAAAACATGTGTTGTTAATGTCTAGGTTTATCACTTAGAATCATGCATTTACTAACATACTTAGAGGCTTTATATAAATACAAAGTGCTTAATTTCATGACTATATTTAGTTTGGGATTAATTGACCCCATTTATATACCATATTGAATCTACTAATTTATTTATTCAAAGTGGTATGAAATTGGGGAAAATTGGACCCCAACTAGCATTATAAATAATTATAATTAGTAGGTTTGGGATTGGTTGACCCAATTTTCATACTTTGTTCAACCTATTTATTAAATTAGTTCAACACATTGCATAATTGGGGCGAATTAAGCCTCAATTAGATATATGTTATCATATTTGGTGGGTTTAGACTCAACTTGACCCATTTTCATACAAATGTGAATCTATTATTCGATTGGTTCAATAAGGTATGCAATTGGGTTTATATACCAAATTAAAAATATTAATCAATTGATTTTTTGGATAAGGGTGAAAGTGAGGGTTTTGAAAGGACCCACATCCTTATACAAAGAAGAGGTAAAAGGAGATGATTCAATACAAAGCAACGAAGAAGGGAACCAATACTAGGAACCCAAAAGAAACAACTAAAGAAACCTACCACTAAACAAAAGGAGAAAAGGGAAAATAACTACAAGAGGGAACAAGGAGAAGTTATTGCAGCCACAATTGTAACAATGAATAAGAAATTGAAAGTAGAAGAGATAGTTCCTCAAATAGCTACAACAAGATGTAGTAAGAAGAAACAAAAATAGGGAGAGAGGAGAAGCAACATGATATAGGCTATAATAAAAAAAGTGGAAGCAACCAAGAGGTTTCCAAAAAATAAGATGAAGAAGGGAAGATAAGAATATGAGGGTAAGAAATTATTTTTATCCTTCTTTCCCTTCTTTAAGCACACAAACTACTAATTTCTAAGTAAGTGTTCCTCTGAACTCAATGGATTCAGGGAAACCGGATTCAGAGGGGTGCAAATATAAAATTCCTTTCTAGAGAAAAGGGATTGTCTTTATCAAGTCGAGTGATCAGATTCATGAGGTATCTTGATCCCTAGATTAGGTATCTCCAAAGAGGAAGAATGAACCAAATATTGTCCCACCTCAGTACAATTAGATGCATCAGGCTAAGTAGTGGCCGATGGAACTTATTATTTAGCTTCTTGAATGTCTAAGTCGAGTCGAGTGTTGTCTTCAAGATATGGAGGGATCCATCATTTGGGAATGAATCCTTTTTTATTTGAAGCTTGGACTTTCTTATAAGGGTAGGAATTCTAAAGGTGACTCAAGAGTCCTACAATTTATACATTTGAAATCCATGTTTTCATAGTCAAGAGTTTGTATGTGAGTCACATCTCCCATCTTGAGCGTCATTTTATCTGGCAGTCCTTTACTAAGATCCACTTCTACATAGATCCTGACATAAGTAAGTAGACCATTATGAATTCTCTTGTCATCCTATTTTATGAACCTCCCTAGACTATTACCTATATCTTCCATAGCAAGAAAAAAATTAAGAGGAAGATTAGGAAATCTCACCCAAACAGGAACACATAAGATGGAGTAGGAACTCGGATCAAATTGTGGAAACCATGGGGTAGTGAACAACCCTGCCCAACCCTAGAACCAAGGGCCCTCATCAATATCCCTTTGATAGTCCTCTAGATCATAGAAGTAGACAATGAAGAAGCCTCATGCACAGAATAAATATTCACAAATTTTTTTCCATGAGGAGTGAATCCTTTAGATCAAAGCATATTTTGAAGGCCAAAAACCATTATATTTGTAGATGAGAGCCTTAGTTTCTAAATTGTGTCTGAAGGTCAAAGATTCTTCACTATTAATATCCAAATTAGGGGATTCTGAGGCTTATTCCACAATGTAGGCGGGGGGAGGAGGGGTAGTTAATGTTAGATGTGTAAGAGGTGTTTTTAAATAGTGCCTCTTTAAAAGGTGTAGGGTTTCATTTTTCAGCTCATCCCTTTAAAAAACTAGACACGAGAATCATGGAATCCTATCTAATCCCATATGAGATGAGAAGGGAGTCATCCTTCAAAAAAATTCCTCCAAAAACCTTTGTTTGTGTTGTCTCATATGAAGTCCGCAAGGATGAAAGACAGGACAACACAAACAAAACAAAAACAAAAGACAAGACAACAATAAATTTTATGAGGCCAAAACTACATCCCAATTTGTTTGCAAGAATAGATTTAATATCCTTACCCCTTGCGATATGTGGGAGCTAGATGTATAGAGTGTTCCCAAACTAGGTGTGGACAAGGACCTAGGAAGGAGGAACACAACCACCTTGATGCCAACAACGGGCTCACCATTTGAAGAAGTATCAGTGATGAGTTGATTAAACCATGTGTATAAACAACTCATATTCTGTATTTTGTTAAGCCATTGAAGCCATGGCATTGTATTTCCCTATCATACTGTTGAACATCATCACTATAACTTGAGCTTATTGGCATAATACTGATTAATATAGTTATTACTAGTTAACTTTATTTTTGGTATTTTGAGTATGTACTTATTCTCTTGATTGTAATAAGTTGTATGGATGATGATATTTGTGATGCCACTCTTGTTTGTAAGAAACTTGTTATATGTAGCTAAAGGACCTATCCATAATAAATCTTCCATAGCAAAGGAGTCACCTACATCAAAGGACTTGTTCACAACAACCCATCCACAGCCAAATAAGATCACCTACAACAAAGGAGCTGTGATTGTAAAGATATCTTGGAATGTAAATGATGAAACTCCAAGTCTGTACATGTTATGGAAGAAAGTCAAAATTGAAACATTAAAACTAAAGATAACTCAAATCTGATCTAATTATTAATTACAACTAAATAAGTTTAAATTCATGATTTGAGAGTTCTGATTGATTTAACTAATCAGTTACTTAAGTTATGAGTTTGACATTTAAACACTTGTTGATTAATTTTGTTGCATGTATCAAATCTCCCGATGATTTGTTTGAGATCTTCTACCTAGTCTATTATAACTTCTCATGAAACTCTTCTTCCCATGATTTGATTAAAATGAGAAATTAGAAAAGGGAAGGATTAATGCTAAAGAGAAAAATGGGATGTGTATATCTAGATAGAGATTAGAGAGTAGTGGATACACAGAATATAAAGGTTTCTTTGCATGAAGACACAATGTTCATGCCATTTTAATAAAATTATGAGTTACATTCGGTAACTTCTATAGGTATAATCCTTAGGATGTATTAACACCCAAGACAAGGCTTACTTGTGGCTTGTTATCCCCTCCATAGTCCATTTCTTTGATTTATTGCATGAGTAGAATTAACATTAATTCATTCCTTTATCTGCATTCTAAGTTTACATGCTTTACCTTAGTCATAATATTTACTTTCAATATGAATTTAGTTTGTTCCCAAGAATTTTTATTTCTAGTATTGTAGTGACATCAATTCATTTCCTTACCTCCTAAATAATTGTAACTATGCATACAACACTGGAATTATTGAAAGTCTACGTCCATTGGTTTGATAATTAAATGACTATGGATTAATGAACAACATATTAATTGCTGAAAGTTAATTTGTACCATCATTTTTGTCACCGTTTCTAGGAATACTTGCCAAGTTTTAATGTTTTTGAGAGGTTTTTCATTTCTTAAGTTATTTTAGGTTTAGGAAATTATCCTCCAACCAACCCCCACTAATTTCTATTGATTGAGTTGAGCTAGTTGATGCATGCACCACCCAAGAGATGCCCACTGGTATATTTTTACCCAATCCAAAAGTAGCACAAATCTCTTCATACAATTTTGAGGATTCTGAAGAAGACATACTTTCCTCTATACAAGGTTTGTTGTTAGAAGGTCCCTTTCTAAGTAAAAGTTTGAAGCTGCTCCTGATCAGCTAGACATGGTAGAAGAAGTGAACCAAAATGTTGAAGATATGGAAACTACCTTTGATTTTCCCATTTCCAACAATGATGAGGTTGTTGCTATGAAGAATATTTCTCGCTCTTCCTTGCCTAAATTTCATGGATCCATGACTAAAGACTTGAAAACCTTTTTGTTAAAATTTTACATTCTATGCAGGAGATATGATTATACTATTGATGCTCATAAACTGAAGCTATTCCCTACTACACTTAAGGAAGCAACCTTGAGATGGTTTATGGGATTAGGAAAGATGGTGTTACCACTTGGGCATAGATGAAGGAAACGTTTCTCACCAAGCACCAAGACTATTACAGGCCGAGTAGAAGAGGGCGTGATGAAATATACAAGATGGCACGAAGGAGGTTGAACCATTATAATCCTATATAGAAATATTCCTATTCATTCGAGAAGAAAAGGCACACAAGACTACCTCTTAAATCTATCAAATTACTCTTTTTGAAGGGACTCGAGTGAGGAGGACATGGATGTTCTATATTGGATAAGAGTTGGAGACATTTAAAAAAAGATCCTTTGAGGAGATTTGTGAATCCTGTATGAATTACTCTAGATTCACCATGAAGAGAATAAGAAATACAAGATCAAGAGGTGGACTAGCTACCAAAAAAATTGGGGACATATCCAAGTCATAGATTGTCGACATGTTAAAGAACATGAAGCGAGAAGATTTTCAATGACATGGCCACTCAGCTGGATTCTCTGCATGCCAAGAAGAAAAGATAATATGCAAAGGAGACACTTACAGAGTTCTGTCATGCATGTAGAAGGAAGAAATATAACTACAGATGCAAAGGAATGGAAAACATTTCTCAAGAAAGGGAGGCTTCACCTGAATTCAAGATGTTGGAGACTAGAGGATGGGAAAGTTTTCTATGTTGCTCAAATAAAACTATGGCTGCCAAGACAAGGAGGTATGTCACAAGACCATATGTCATCATTTCATAATTGGGCTAGTAATCAATATATGTAACCCCCACCTTGGGATAATCCATAGCAAGGTTGGGATCCATACCCTAGCTAATACCAAAAATAATGGAAACCTCAATTTGCAAGCCAACAATAATGGAAACAACCACCTGAATCATGGCAGTAACCTTGGAGAGGAGGTCAGTAATGGAATAACCCACCTCCTAATTACAAAAAATCTTATGAGCAACCTCCTTATCTGTAGTAAAATATTTAAAGCCAAATCCTCAACCTGGATCTCAGTCAAAAGAAACTCAACTACCAGATCAACCAACACCTAACCCCAAAAATAAAGTTGCTCAGCATCCTATTCCACCAAACCAACTCAATACCCTACCTATTTCATTAATCTTAATAACATTCATCTTTTCTCAGGAAGAACACTTCCTCCACTAAGTGGACCCGATTACAAATATTGTAGATGAACCCCAATTACTGTAGACTTATCCACAACAAAGTGAAAACATGTTGCAAGCTGATACGCAACAACCTACAAAAATTCCAGCAAGGGTAAAGTACAAGCTAATGAACCTCAATTTCTAGAGAGATTAAACGAAAATAAGACTGACCTCAAATCAAAATTTGACTATGATTTTGTCAATCGGTGAGAGATATTTGTGACAAAATTCCACTTATTCAAGCCATCAAGGATGTACCCATATACAACAAATTGGTTAAAGATCTATGTTGTAGAAACTGAAAATCTACACTCCCTCATCTTTGTCCAAATCCCTAATTAAACACGACCATGTTTAATACAATATATCCTCCTCTTAATTAATTAAACACATTCCATCCCATAAAAACACCCTTTATCTCTATTCATTTAATCAATTAATTTGATTGACACCTCCCTTTCCCCCTTTCTTTTTACCTTTATTAATTAAATACATGCCCTAGGCCACATACTACATCCCCATTTTATTAATATTCCATAACATATACACCATTTAATCAAATTAATATATCCACCTATGAAAATTGTTATTAATAACCTAATTATCTAAACCTAATCTAATCATTTTCCTAACTATCCAAATATTCCCTAAAAACCATTTTTAACCTATTCCCTAACACCCTTATCTCACAAACTTATCATTATCATCTATAAACCTATTAAAATTATCTATAAACCTAGATTAGGCTAAGTCATAACCTAATCTAGGAAAATTTAGTTTATTCCTTCATCATCACTACCAACCTGACACATTTTGAACCACTTCACAACTCATCTCCTTGAAATCCAAAACAAGATCCTTGAATTAGCAAGCAGTTACAACTATTTACTAACCTAAACCAAAGCATTTGAAATCATTGGCGATTTGGTCAATCGCAACAATTACTCAAGTCATTTTTTTAGTCTCTTTTGGGATCATCCATTGCATTTCACAAATTCTATCTTCTCTGTTTTGAGTTTGTAGCATTGTTTGGAATCCACAACGTTTGAGTTATTGTCCAGTAGCATCCCAACATTCTCCAGGCACCTCAAAGTTGCTTTAAGGCTCTTGCAGATCAGCATCCTGTCACTCCAGCTACAAGTTTCCTCAACCTCTTACATCACTTTTCATCAAGGTTAGACATCATTTCATAGCTTCATCTTTGCACTCAGGTATTCTCATATTTTCATTTGTTTACCATTTATTATCTAAGTCCCAGAAAGGCCTCAATTTCAAATTAATTAGTCAAAATAATATATCGATCTGTTATAATCTCCCATAATCGCCAGCGATTGCATGAATCACCGATGATTCCTGTTATATTCATTTTCCTTCTAGTATACATCTGATCTGTTTATCAGTCATTTCAAACATGTTTTATTCTAACATTTTTTCTAGCATGAATAACTTTAGATGGAAATAGGTAGTCCAAGTCATGAGATTAGCAGTATCAATTCATTACCCATAGTCCGTCATCGATATGTAATGGGAATAGTATGACAACCTACATGATCTTGAATAGTGTGCCATTCACTCTGCCCTTTTTGATCAGTTATAAAATATTTTTGAATCTACTCAGTGGATTTATGATGTTGTAGAAGAATTTTGGGAAGCATACTTTGAGGTCCTACGCATCTAAGTTGATCTAGCTTGGTTTGAATATCAATATGAAGTTGAGTTAGAGAATTTGAGATCTAAGTATGAATATGAGAATGAAACTAACTTCGAGGATTCATATTTTGGATCTAAGCACCAATACGAAATTGAAGAGGAGTATTCAAATTTATTTAATTAAGAATACAATGAACATGAGAATTTAGATTTCTTTGAAGATGAAGATCTAGAGTTCATAGAAGAAGATAATTCTCCTTCCTCTGAGAATTTGGATTTGATTTGATTCCAATTTGAACCATAGATTCATATCTATCATTTCTTATCATTTATCAACTTTATATTTGTAATAATGAAACATTTGTCAAAACATTTATTATTACCATCTATCATATATCATTTATTATTTTTGTACCCACTTGATTGTAAAAGCAGATTGACACCCTTATCAGGAAGTCCTTTGATTTTCGGAATTGGACTTTTCTAGGAAATCCACCTCATATTTTACTAATCATATTTTGTTTAGTGTTTGTGATTTGTAGGTGTTCTCGTAGAAATAAAGTCTAAATATTTTCATATATGAGTGCAACCATCAAGCATCATTCATCCACATCCACGTGTATCTCTAAACCCCATCATTATGAGGTTAGGTAAGTCTTATTTTCTTGCTTATTTAATTAAGTTGAAGAGGTAGGATTTATTCTCAACATCTTGGCATGCCCAGTGGGACACGGTTCCTCATTTCATTATTAATTTTATAAAAATAGCATCTATTTTTTATTTTTGGTTCCACACGGTAATCACCGGTGATTTAGCTAATCTCCAGTGATTTAGCTAATTGCCAACAATTTATCCAATCGCCAATGATTTCTAAGTACTTTTACTTACTTTACAGTTTTCCCTTTAGTTATTGTTTTTGGTTATTTCTCTGTTTCTGTTAGACAAAGATTTCAGATTTCTATTTCTAATTGTTTATTGTGATTTTTATAAAAAAACTTTCATTCATCTGAAAAATCAAATTTCTTCATATCCATTTTACTATTTAGTAATCTCCAGTGATTTGTGCAATCACCAACAATTCCTTCTCTTTTTATATTTCTTTATAGATTACTGCTAATTTTTGTTTTTGTTGTATCATGTTTGTTTCTACTAACCTGGTTTTATAGGTTGTTGTTATTGTTTCTAATTTTTCTTCTTTGGATTGATATATTATTTTCTTTAAAAATTGCTAAAATAAAAAAAAATAGGAAGCGTTTATCACGGGAGTCCTAAATCCATCTTTTTGTTTTTAGTATTGCATTATTTTCTTGATTGTCTTCATCGAAAACAATATTTCGATTTGGGTTTTAAAGCAATTATTCATCCTTCTTGCTTCACATAGTTCTAATTAGGGAAGGTAATTAGTTGCATTCACTTTATTTTCCCCACACACAACCAAACCACATAAAACAATTAAAAACACATTTAAACAATTCCCACCTAGGTGGATACCTACTTGGATTTGATCACCAAGAGGAGAAACCGACTCAATTTTATGGCCGAGTATAATCACCTTCACATGGTATATTAGAAAATCATCGATACCCTTATCATTGTGGGAATGTGAAGTGAGGGGGTAGGCCCCAATACCATGCCCGTATCGGTAGCGGCATAAAGTTTTGCCTCATGTACCTTTAGGTATATTAAGGTATCTGCCCATAAACATACCTAAAACCATCCATAGCTTGCCATTTCCTAGGATCCTTATTAGCCATTTTACATATTTAACTTTTTTGTAATTAAACTAAGAAAATATAAAAATTCATTTTGGTTATGTTCGCTATTTGTAATTTACCCACTTAGTTACTTTTCATTTTTAGGTAATTTTTGTGTGTTTTTTCACTATGGTGCAAACAAGACAACAAACCCATAATCAAGCTTCCGAAAGTATGTCTACCTCATAGCCTACATCATTGTAACAACAAATCCAATTATCTATTCCAATGTCTACACCGTTGCCTACACCCTTATCCACTACTATATCTACACCATTATCTAATACATTCTCTACGCCATTATAGTAACAAAACCCATTTCATTAGCCAATTACATATACCCCTCTATCTACACATCAACAACATCTCTTACATTATTCATGTCAGTTTCATAGTCAAATCTTCCATACATTTGAACAAGAAGAAACTAAACAACCATACTCCCCCAGCTCACAATCAGAATCTTCTAAAACTGCTTTCTTTGAAAGAGGAGACCCAATCTTTGAGAAGATGTTAGATTCAAACCCCATTTCTCTCAACACTTATCTTGCAGCTAGGGGTGTTCAAATCCAACCATTCGAACCTAAACCATCTTCAAATATTCCTGATCCTTTATCTAGTTCTTCACATCCTATTTATTCAAACCAACAATCTAAACCCGAACCATCTTCAAATATTCCTGATCCTTTATCTAGTTCTTCACATCCTATTGATCAAATCAATAATTTGTATCCAAACCACCGCCATATGTCCCAGATCCTTTGTCTTAGGTTCCACATCTTATTGATCCAAATTACCAACCTATCATTCAACACATAGATTCATATCCACCTTTAAGTCAATTTGAAACCTCATGAGTTTCATTTTCCATTCCTATTTTTAGTCTTCATATGATTTCATCTTAAGACACAACTTCCCAACAACATACATCTTCACCTGAGCACTCCACTAGTTCAAAACCTCCACATAAAAAATACAAGTGCTTCATTATCTATTTCTCCAACATCCTCGTTACTCAAAAACCTCCAATGAGTTATGTTGCCACTTCTATTGTTATATCTCAACCAATTGGTAGTATTTATAATATCACTATGTCCATTCCGACATCCATTCCTTTCATCAATACTAGTGCCATTTCCACCACTACAAAGCTATACACCCACGGGAGGGACTTACGGTTCAATTTTTGTTAAACTACTTTCCGTAAACATGATATCTCTCCCACCTATTCGACCAATCGATACATTTGTATCTAAACCCACTTGGTATCGAGACAATGATTATTGTAAATACCATAGGTCAAAGGACATGATATCAAAAGGTGTCGAACATTCCGTAATGCCCTTTAAGAACTTATTGAAAAGGGTGAAATTCGCTTAGATAATCCAAATGCACCCCGCAAATAAGAATCTTGACATATTTAAGCAACCTTTTTGAATAATTCCCCATCTAATGATCAACCAAAAACAATCTCTGGTCAAGTTCACCATACAATCAACACCATTACTAAAACATTACCAATTGTCGAGTCCACAACATCTACCAAATCCAAATCCACATCTACCAAGACCTCATCATGCATGAAATAATGTTGAAGCTATTCCCTCACCTTTAACACATGATATAATTTATTCCATTTCAACACCCATGCATGAACCTCAATTTACAAACATAACTATGATACCTCTCGAAACATTCATGACACAACCACCTCTGCCTAAACCAACCATAAGCCATATTCATTCCCCATCTACAAGACCAAATAATCTGAAACTTACAAAACCTACAAATAATTTAGATCTCATTAACCGTATTATTCAAAATCCTCTTTCATCATTAACAACCACACATTTCTCATCCAAAACCATAAAGGGACCCAATAAACAAGGTGTTTTTCAAGTCTTTAAAAGTCCTCCCCATACCGTTTCGCAGCCCTACACCTTTTTCTTCACCTCCTCCTAAAAATGGCATTCCCACTCCTAGTAATCACCCTACTATTTTAGGACCAAATCCTACTTCCACATCAACCCCTCATCCTCCATCCATCACACCATCCAAAACTCCTCAACGTTAAAAAAAAACTAAACAACATATAACCAAACTCTTACTTCCTTTGGAAGATAAGATAGACAAATCCTCATTACCATCCACATATGGACCTAAGGGGTGTTATGTGACTACGTGGATGACCTCCTTCAACAATCACTAATTACATTACCACTCCTCAAACCATTGGTGTTTCACTTGATTCTTAGATCATTTCTTTGAAGTGTTGATGAAACAGATAGGGTAACGGGCATAGGAGGAATACTTGTTCAAATGTTGGTTGATGGGTTGTTGCATGCGTATGACTTTCAAATCCACAGATGATTGTGAGAGCTTCCTTTTGGCTAGGAGG
Source organism: Taxus wallichiana var. yunnanensis (assembly GCA_018340775.1). Taxonomy (NCBI): domain Eukaryota; kingdom Viridiplantae; phylum Streptophyta; class Pinopsida; order Cupressales; family Taxaceae; genus Taxus; species Taxus wallichiana. The sequence continues at coordinate 187,168,190 of CM031235.1, forward strand.
AACTACCTGTAATCCAAAGTAAGACCACCGAGAAGGAGTTAAACAATATGGGTAGTAATCTTCTAGCGTATGCTAGATCCAGAAGTGTGATACTTTCTAGATGCCTTTCAGTCCATTGTTTTAAACAATTTAATGTTGTAAACAAAGTAAATCCTATAGTAGTTTGAAATGATTTAGGTATCTCACTTAAAAAAAAAATAATAGATAGATCTAATCTAACAGGCTAAGCTAGAATAGAATCCAAAGGTCAAATGATTGGTTCTTGGTTCTGTAGGTTTGACAGAGGTCACAGATAGATCACAAGTGAATGAGGGTAAGATGAAATTTGGTGGGTAGGTCTCTGTTCTAGGCTGTGTGGGAAAATACAGAGACCGGTGTCGGTTAGGGGTGACCGACGGTAGTTAGGTGTAACTGGTGCCGATTACTGTGAGATCTGGAAATATCACAGAACAAGTTGTGGTCTCCTTTGTGATTACACAAAGGACTTTGGTGGGTTGAGATGAGGTATTGGGTGACTGGAGTAGGATTTGGTGAGGTTTTAATGGGTATATGGAGGTGAAAACGTTGGAGAAGGTCAATAGGGGGCAAAGTAAACAATAGATGATAAAATGAAATAAACCAAGAAAGTATGATGTTATACTTACTTGGATTCCGGTCCTGAATTCCTATGTGTGAGGGATGGAGGTGCTGATGAGGGGTTTGAAGGCTGCAAGTGATCACCAAATGAAGAAAAGCTTCTACATGGGCTGCATGTACACTCCTCTTTGCTTGGATAGATTAGATCATGGCTGGGATGGTTGTGCAGGAGAAGATGCTCAATCTCCTTCCTTGCATGTGGGTTTTCACTAGAATTTTCTCTCTGAAGATGTGTTATCTCTCTGAGATGTGTTCTTTCTCATCAACCTTATCTCAATGTTTTCCAACCTTGAGAATATGGTTGTTTAGGCATTAAAAGGGTTACCGATGGTGGTGCAGCTTAGCCGGCGATGGTTAGGGGTAACCAACATCGGTCAAGGTGGGATTTCCTAGGTTTACTAAACTAGGGAGATCCTCTGATTTCCTTGGATCTTATGTCATTATCCCATGGATTAGACTAGGAGCTTCTTATGAGCATTCAAGAATGTGGTTAGAGGGAATGTAGGCATTGATTTTTAGGGTTTGGGTAAGTCTTAGTTAGTTATGACAACTTGCTAAGAATAGGTCTTAGGTTGAGTTGGCTTGGTGAGGTGTCTAAGTGAACTGTATGTGTGGATATTATTTAAATAATATATTTAAATAATAAATATAGTGAGGATTATGAATTAATTCAATTAGATTAATTAAATTAATATTAGTGGGGTGAAGGGGTCATGGCTAAGTAAGTGTAATAAAGGGTGCTTATTGGTCGAGGTACGAAAGGGGAGTGTGACCTAATTTTAGTGTCTACATTTTGCCCCTTTTTGTTGCGTAGCTTGTATTGGTAAGCGACGCTAACAAAAATAAGATGTGGTTGCCCCATGTGTGGGTGAAGGTGATCCCCCTCAAACTAGGAATTGACGAGGCAACAGGATGAAGCGGTGAGTGGTTTGATAAAAGGCAAATGTGGGGAAAAGGGTGAAAGGTCTACTTGGGAAAGCTAGGGTATAGGCCTAGGGTCAAAGGTAGCAACATTCAAATGCATGCACACATATAAATTGCAGCACGCTACCGGGTTGAAGAGTAGGAAAACTCTACATCATCTAAGGTCGATAAGTTTATCGAAAAAGGTTAAAGTGAATCTGGTATCCAAGGTATAGGATATGGTTAGGAAACACAACGTAGGTTAGGTGTAGGAACATTTAGGTATGTTTTGGTACACCAAAGGTAGGGTCAGGATAAACGGTCATGGCAATAGGCTAGGTAAGGTCATTAGGTCAATCAACACAAGTAACAATGCCACAAGGTATAGTGAACACATGAGGTCAAAGGTCACTAGCGATGGTCCAAGTCCAAATATCTAGGTCATGGCACATGTAAGGCCAACGTATGGGTAAAATAACAAGTCCCCAAAGGAGGAAAAGAGTAGGCAAGCAAGTGAGGAGGTGCAGCAAAGGTAAGATAAATAGGTTGGGTACAGGTGGGGTGGGGTAAAGGATCAGGGTGAAGGGTGGGGTAAAAGGGAAAAGTTAGAGAAATGTGTAGGTGAGGGTGACTAATGCCGGTCATGGATAATCGGCGTCAGTATAGGAAAGCGTGATGACAATTAGGTAGGGCATGCGACCGATGTTGGTCAAGGGTAACCGACATCGGTTAGGTCGGGTTGGTTATAAAAAAAAAAATTCCACATTTTTTTATTATTCATTTGTTATTTGCAAAGTGAGAAAATGACAAAAAAGAGAAAAGAGAGAAAAGTCTAGAGGAAATGGGACAGTGAGCTGGTAGTGTGATTTGACGAGGGTTTGGTTAGTGAGCAGCGGGTCCACGGGATTAGGGTGAGAGATTTGATTGGTTGGAGGTTGCGAGTAGGTATTTAGTGATGGAAGATCTTTGGAGAGGGATTAGGAGGACCATCAACACGAAGCCGGACATTCCACCGAGATGGTGGCGGTCTGCAACGAGGTAGCGCAAAGTCTAGATTGGTTATTAGATAGATTAGAGGTTTTGAGGATTGTCGTTTGTAGGGTTTTGTGGGTTTTGGTTTTGTGGGTGATTAAACATAAAATGTGGGTATGGGGGAATAATGGGGAAAAGAGGGGGAAGGGTAGTAAATTGTATAGGTGGGGTGGGTAGGGGTATTGGGGCAATGTAGGTTATTGTAGGTAGGGTAAAAGGGGCAGGTGGGAGAGTTTTTTTTTTTTTTTTTTAAAGGGGGGTTTGGGAAGTCACAGAATTTTCCATGATAGTGACTTGCGTTAGTCAGCTTAGCTAGCATCGGTTGGGTAGGACCGGGATCGGTCACCAAAGCAGTGGTGATGCCAATTAATTGGTAACCATGGTTGGTAAAGATGAACCGGTAGTGGTCACCAAACAGGTGACCGATGCCGGTGTAAAGGTGACCAAAGTCGGTTAGAATAAAGCTGATGCAGATTCGGGATTTTAGGCATAAGGGTGAAAAAGTGATGTAGGTTAGGTAGTTGAGATGGGTAGGGTAAAAATAGGGTGGAGGGTAATGATAATTGGTGAATATGGTCATGATTAATGTCGTGCTTGGATTGGATGTAGGGGAGAGCATAGTTACACATGCGGGATAGGGTTCCACCTTTGCTAGTGACGTTGCGCGGCTTAGCAACCCCTTTGGAGCTACAACACGTGGAGGTAGTGGGCTTGAGTGGGATTTGGTGCTACCAACATGTTGTTTAGTAGCCCAGACTTGATGGTCGCACTCATCAATAGATGGGACTCCGCGACCAACACGTTCCACCTTCCGACGGGTGAGATGACTATCACCCTAGAGGACGTGTTTTGGATTTTGTGGCTACCCATATTGGGTGCCCAGGTTTACTCTATCTCCTCCGAGGCCTCAGAGGAGCTGATCGGGACAATTTTTGGTGAGGGGTGATAGATATGAGATTCCATAGTGCTAGTTTGAGCTATGGCGAGATGTACCTAGCCCGTCCGGATGAGACGAGGCTAGTGGTTCTATTGATGGAGGTAGTGTACTACTATGCACTGTTAGATGTAGAGGGTGGACACTTTCCCCGATCACTGATGGGGGTGCTCCATGATATGATGGTAGAGGAGACCCGGTTTTCCTGGGCACCAACATTCTTAGTGTAGCTATACCGAGAGCTGTGGGCATATGGGCGGTTGTACAATTTTAGCTTGTGTTGTACATTTATACTACACTGTTGGGCCTATGAGCACATAGTATGTGTTTGACCTATAGGGATGCCCCAAGTAGATGCATTCCCAGTGAGATCTGTGTGGGTGGGATATAGGAGATGGGTTCTAGTTGTAGGAGAGTGGAGATCGAATAGGACGACATATGATGTGGCCCATTTTCGGCAGTTGTTGGAGGGTTTTCCGTAGTGGACATTATCTGGAGGCCATATGTGGGATTCCCCTCATATAGGCACATGCATGAGGATCTAGTTGAGCTCTATCTAGAGAGGTGGATACAGGGTCACCGTGCCGAGGAGGATGAGATGATCCAAGTAGATAGGGTCCAAAGATAGTTTGGGCTTGTACGGGATATTCATGTTTCACCGATTCTTAGATCATTTTCTTTGAAGTGTTGACAAAGCAGAGATAGGGTAACTTGAGGCATAGGAGGAATACTGTTCAAATGTTGGTTTATGGGTTGTTGCATGCGAGATGACTTCCAAATCCACAGTTGATCATGAGAGCTTCCTTTTAGCTAGGAGGAACTACCTGTAATGCAAAGAAAGACCACCACAAGGAATTAAACAATATGGGCGTGAAGCGCACTAGCGTATGCTAGATGCTGGGATGTGTGATACTTCCTAGATGGATGTCGATCTACTATTTTAAACAATTTAATGTTGTAAACAAAGTAAATCATATTGTAGTTTGAAATTATTTAGGTATCTCACTTAAAAAAACAATAAGAAATAGATTTAATCTAACAAGATAAGCTAGAGTAGAATCCAAAGGTCAAATGATTGGTTCTGGGTTTTACAAGTTTGACAGAGGTCACAGATAGATCGTAGGTGAATGAGGGTAAGATGAAATTTGGTGGGTAGGTCTCTATTCTAGGCTGTGTAGGCAAATACGAGAGATTGGTGTCGATTAGGGGTGACCGATGGCGATTAGAGTGTAACCGGTGCGATTCTTGTGAGATCTAAAATGTCACGAGAACAGTTGTGGTATCCTTTGTTATTGGATAAAAGGACTTTGGTGGGTCGAGATGAGGTATTGGGTGACTGGAGTAGGATTTGGTGAGGTTTTAATGGGTATATGAAGGTGAAAATATTGGAGAAGGTCAATAGGGGGCAAGATAAACAATGGATGATAAAATTATGATGAAATGAAATAAACCAAGAAAGTATGATGTTATACTTACTTGGATTCCAGTTCTGAATGCCTGTGTGTGAGGGATGGAGGTGCTAATGAGGGGTTTGAAGGTTGCAAGTGATCACCAACTGAAGAAAATATTTTGCATGGGCTGCATGTACACTCCTCTTTGCTTGGATAGATCAGATCATGACTAAGATGGGCATGCTAGGAGAAGATGCTCAATCTCCTTCCTTACATGTGAGTTTTCACTAGAATTTGCTCTCTGAAGATGCATTATCTCTCTGAGATGTGTTCTTGCTTGTTAACATTCTCTCAATGTTTTCCAACCTTGATAAGGTAGTTTAGGGGTTAAAAGGCGTAACCGACGGTGGTCCATCTTAACCGGCGACGGTTAGGGGTAACCGACATCGGTCAAGGTGAGATTTCCTAGGTTTACTAAACTAGGGAGATCCTCCTAATTTCCTTGGATCTCGTGCCATTATCCTATGGATTAGACTGGGAGATTCTTGTGAGCATGCGGGGATGTGGTTAGAGGGAATGTAGGCATTGATTTTTAGGGTTTAGGTAAGTCTTAGTTAGTTATGGCAACTTGCTAAGAATAGGTCTTAGGTTGAGTTGGCTTGGTGAGGTGTCTAAGTGAACTATATGTGTGGATATTATTTAAATAAGATATTTAAATAATAAATATAGTGAATATAATGAACTAATTTTATTAGATTAATTAAATTAATATTAGTGAGGTGAAGGGGTCATTCTAAGTAAATGATATAAAGGGTGAGTATTGGTCAAGGTATGAAAGGGGAGTGTGACCTAATTTTAGTTTCTACATTTTGACCCTTTTTGTTTCATATCTTGTATTGGGAAGCGACGCTAACAAAAAAATAAGATGTGGTTGCCCCATGTGTGGGTGAAGGTGATCCCCCTCAAACCAGGAACTGACGAGGCAACAGGTGAAGCGGTGAGTGGTTTGATAAAAGGAAAATGTGGGGAAAAGGTAAGTGGGTACAGGGGAAAAGGGTGAAAGGTCTACTCGGGAAATCTAGGTATAGGCCAGGGTCAAAGGTAGCAACAGTCAAACACACACACACGTATAAACTGTAAAGCACGCTACCAGGTTGAAGAGCGAGTAAAATCTACATTGTCAAGGTTGATAAGTGTATCCAGACAGGTTTAAGTGAATCTAGTATCCAAGGTATATGATATGGTCGGAAACACAACTTAGGTTAGGTGCGGGAATGTTTAGGTATGTTCTAGTACACCAAAGGTAGGGTCAAGATAAATGGTCATGAAAATAGGCTATGTAAGGTCATTAGGTCAATAACCACAGGTAACAATGCCGCAAGGTATAGCGAACACATAAGGTCAAAGGTCACTAGTGATTGTCCAAGTCCAAATATCTAGGTCACAACACGGGTAAGGCCAAGGTATGGGTAAAATAACAAGTCCCCAAAGGAGGACAAGAGTAGGTAGGCAAGTGAGGAGGTCTAGAAAGGTAAGGTAAATAGGTTGGGTACAGGTGGGGTGGGGTAAAGGATCAGGGTAAAGGGTGGGGTAAAAGGGAAAAGTAAGGGCAATGTGCAAGTGAAGGTGACCGATGCCGGTTATGGATGTCGACATTAGTATAAGGAAACCGACGCGATGGTTAGGTAGGGCACATGACCGATGCGGTCAAGGGTAACCTTGCGTCGGTTAGGTCAAGTTGGTTATAAAAACAAAAAATCTGCATTTTTGTTATTCATTTGTTATTTGCAAAGTGAGAAAATGACAAAAAAGAGAGAAAAGAGAGAAAAGTGTCTAGAGGAAACGAGATAGTGAATTGGTGATTTGATTTGATGAGGTTGGGTTGGTGAGTAGCAGGTCCACGGGATCAGGGTGAGAGATTTGATTGGTTGGAGGTTGCGAGTAGTTATTTAGTGATGGCAAAGGCTGGAGAGGGATCGGATGGACCATCGACATAGCAGCCATATGTGCCACCGAGACAGCGGTAGTGTGATGAGGTAAGTGCCTAACTCTAGATTGGTGATTAGATAGATTAGAGGTTTTGGTATTTGTTATTTGTAGGGTTTTGTGGGTTTTGGTTTTTGTGGGTGGTTAAAAATAAAATGTGGGTATGGGGGAATAATGGGAAAAAAAAGAGGGGGAGGGTAGTAAATTATATAGGTGGGGTGGGTAGGGTCACTGGGGGGTAGTGTAGGTCAATGTAGGTGGGGTAAAAGAGGGGTGGGAGAGTTTTTTAAAGAAGGGCTTTTGGGAATCGTGGGTTTTTCTATGACGGTGACCAGCGTTAGTCAAGCTTGGCTGATGTTAGTTGGGTAGAATTGGGATTGGTCACCAAATAGGTGACCGATGCCGGTTAAGTGGTAACCATGGTCAGTAAAGATGAACGATGGCGGTCACCAAACAAGTGACCGATGCGGTGTATAGGTGACGAAGTTAGTTAGAATAAAATGGTACCGATCGGGGTTTTAGGTACAAGGTGCAAACATGATGTAGGGTAGATAGTGTAGATGGGTAGGGTAAAAATAGGGTGGAGGATAATGATAATTGGTGAATATGGTCATGATTAATGTCATGTTTGGATTGGATGGAGGGGAGAGCACAGTTACACATGTGAGAAAGGGTTCCACCTCTGTTGGTGACTTTGAGTGGCTTAGCGACCCCTTTGGAGCTATAGCACATGGAGGTAGTGGGATTGAGTGGGATTGGTGCTACTTACATGTTGTTCGGTAGCCCAGATTGATGGTCGTGCTCATCGATAGATGGGACTCCGTGACCAACACGTTCCACCTTCCGACGGGTGAGATGACCATCACCCTGGAGGACATGTTTTAGATTTTGCGGCTACCCATATTGGGTGCCTAGGTTTACTCTATCTCCTCCGAGGCCTCGAGTAGCTGATTGGGATAGTTTTGGCGAGGGTGATGAGATCTGTGATTCCATAGCACTAGTTTGAGCTATGGCGAGATGTACCTAGCCTGTCTGGATGAGACGAGGCTAGTGGTTCTATTGATGGAGGTAGTGTGCTGCTATGTATGCATCTTGCTAGATGTAAAAGGTGAACGCTTTCCCGATCAGCGATCGGGGTGATCCACGATATGATGGTAGAGGAGACCCGGTTTTCCTAGGCACCAACATTCTTGGTGCAGCTATACCAGAGAGTTGTGGGCATATGGGTGGTTGCGCAGGTTTAGCCTATGTTGTACATTTATACTACACTGTTAGGCCTACGAGCACATAGTCTGTGTTTGACCTATAGGGATGCCTTGAGTAGATGCATTCCTAGTGAGATCTATGTAGGTGGGATATAGGAGATGGGTGCTGGTTGTAGGAGAGTAGAGATCGGATAGGCCGACATATGATGTGGCCCATTTTCGAGTAGTTGTTGGAGGGGTTGTCTAGAGTGGACATTATCTGGAGGCCATATGTGGGATTCCCCTCATATAGGCACATACATGAGGAGCTAGCTGAGCTCTAGCTAGAGAGGTGGATATAGGGTCACCGTGCCGGGGAGGATGAGATGATCCCAGTAGATAGGGTCCGACGGCAGTTTGGGCTTGTACAAGATATTCCTCCATCCTTCCCACAGTATCGAGAGAGATGACATGGAGAGGCCTCTACCTCTACCACATCCTACAATGGCTACAAGGAGGAGGAGGAGGAGCAGTGGATCGGTGGATAGATGACACTAAATGTACGAGATAGGTAAAAGCGGTGGTGGGCAGCTCAGTTACAAGCCATACCACCTAAATCGGGGCAGCTGAGACTTAGCTACCATCATAATGCGAGAAAGACACACTACGGGGGCATGTAGCGACGGTGATTACCTGAGATAGGTATACCGTAGAAACATATAGAGGGGTCGAGAGGCAAAGTTAGTAACAAAGCTACGAGTATAGGTGGCAGTTTGCGAGCCTTGATGGTGGATGGGGAGAGGATGGAGGAGATGGAGATAGAGATGGTCAGGTGACAACCTTGCGGCTCATGTGGCAGGTTTACAAGGCTAGTTTTCCACAACCCAAGCATATATTGTGGCCTTATAGGCCCAAATACGAGCACGAGGGTAGGGGGCACCACCACAGGCATAGGGAGCTGGTCCCAATTCCCGGGGTGGCGCGAGGCGGAGTTCACTGGGACAGACAGTCACTATATAGGGTAGTACGGGGGCCGAGACCTATGGGACCACCATAGACCGTGCCTATATCTAGGTTACAGGATGCCCTAGGTGAGGTGAGATATTATCAAGACCAGCTCATGGTGGCCAGGATAGACTTCCTATCTTACGGAGAGTATAGGGCACAACAGGCATCCAGTGAGAGGACGAGATCCCACACACATAGTGTGGAGAGCACAGGAGGTCAGTGAGCTCCGAGGCCCGATCAGGGAGAGGCCACCAATACACGATGAAATGTATTAGGTGAGGTGCTAGCAAGGACATAGGAGGCGAGGGTGTAGGTGACATAGAGATGGAGGACATCTGGCGAGATGTCTGATATGTGGTCACCTAATTTTTGATGTATACTAGTGATTTTTGATATATATGTTAGCTGCGTGTCGAAGATAGTTGTATTTTTATCCCATACTAGCCTATGTGCCGAAGATAGTGAGGATGTATGAGTGATTTTGTATATTTTGAGCATATACCGGCCTGCGTGCCGAAGAGATTTTGTATGTGATTCATTCATTATTTTTGTATATATGAGACGTATTGACTGCGTGCCAAAATTTTGAGATGAAAGACATGATGAGGTAGACATGTATATTGAGACACACATTTATTGATTTATAGGATGAGATACATGGTATTTCATGATTTGTCGATGTGTGTATGAGCTAGGGAAGAATATGAAAATGAGTTGGTAGGTTTTGGGCATGTTGTGGGTTTAGGTTTAATAGGTGTGGGTAGATTATAGGTGAAGGTGATTATGGTGAAAGAGGAGGATTACTCAAAAGGTAAGTGTCGAGGACCAAGTCTTGTATAAGGTAATCAAAATGTAAACAAAGATGGTTAAAAGATAAGAGGGGGCAATAAAGCCACTTGATTAGGTAGGATCATACTAAGTAGATCATACCTTGGAGGGGTGATGAACATAAGACTCGAAAGGCATTACACGATTAACTATTCTATGATGAAGGTAGTCACGGGATCACCAAATGTATAAATTCCAAGATGTTCCTTGAGGTAATTGAGGAGGTAAGGAGGGTGAAAGGTAGCTAATTTTATATGTTTTGAGTGACGAGGATTTTGGGCAAGGGTCCTAGGTCACAATGGGAAAGTCCATGACTAAAAAGTTTTTGTTTTAATAGGACCGATCGATGCGGGAAGTATATATGGGATAAATAATATGGTACTCCTTGAGGTCTTTGTGAAGTTGATCAATGTGGGAAGCTTGGTTTGTTTTGTTTTTTAAAAGCTTTACATAGCTGTCCTTGAGGAGCAGTCTATTTATAAACAATTTTGTCAAGAGGAAGATGTCCTTTTGAGGGAGTCATCTTTTATTAGAAGTTTGACTCAAGGAGTTTGGTCCCATGTGAGGTCTTTGGAATCATGGACAAGACCAAGGTGGAGGATGTGACTCTTGTTCAAAAGGAAAGGTAGAACGACCATGGGATCTCATCTAAAGGTAGACAAAAAGTATCCATGAGAATCATGCTATGTGTAGTGCCATGGTACACATATTCAAGAGAGAGATAAAAAGTGACGGATACTCACATGATTCTTGTTTAATCATTGGGGAGGTGTATGGAGTGGGTAGTGCTCAAGAGAAATGCCTGGAAAGAGATAAAGGGTGAGGTAGGACGACGAGTCAACAATAGAATAGTCAAAGATGCAATGCATTAAGGAGCTTAGGTTCGGTTTACCATCAAGTGAAGATAAATGATAGGCACCTGATCCATAGGTATGAGTTATGATGTATGGTCCAAGCCAATTAGGAGAAAATTTTCCCCATTTACTTTTTTCTCGTTTAGTTATGTGTTGATTTTATTTCAAGACAAGGTCATTGACTTGGAAGGTTCATTCATGAACACGTTTGTCAAAAGTGCGTTTGATATGTTGTTGGTAAACTTGAAGGTGATCCAAAGCTTTAAGATGGTGTTCATCTAATAACTCTAGCTATACTAATTGGTCCTGATGAAAATTCATCATCTATGAGCATGTCATGGAGAGAAATGCGGAGTGAGGGGATCTAGACTTTGAGAGGTAGAACAACCTCTATACCGTAGACCAGAGAAAATGGTGTGGCCATAGTGGAAGTGCGAATACTAGTGTGGTATGCCCACGGGAAAAAGGAATGTGCATATGCCAATCCTTCCCAATATCATCAACCACTTTCATGAGTATTTTGTTGAGGTTTTTGTTAGTGGATTCAGCTTGGCTATTGGTTTGTGGGTAATAAGGTGATGAGAAACTAAGTTGAATGCCGAAGGTGTCACAGAGTTTTTGCAATGTTTTGTTTTTGAATTATTTTCCATTGTCAGTGATGAGTTGATGAGGAACACCAAATTGGCAAATGATGTGATGGTTAATGAACTCACATATTTTCTTAGATTTCATGGAGATGAGTGGTATGGCTTCCACCCATTTTGTGTAGTATTCGGTAGTAGTTATGATCCATTGATGGCGTTGGGAAGAATGGGGATTGATTTCTCCGACAAGATCTAAACCCCATTGAGAGAAGGGCCAATGATCAAGAGCAACCTGTAAGGCATGACTGGGTGTATGATGAAGGTTGGAATGTTGTTGGCATTTTACACAACATTTGACATAGTCGCAACAATCATGGTTAAGGGTCGGCCAGTAATAGCCTAGGTGAAGAATACACTTAACAACAAGCAAGGCCACTAAAGTGACCTCCACATATGCCATCATGAACCTCCTTAATGGTATAAGGAATTTTAGAACTTGTGAGGCATCGTAAGAGAATACCATCAAAGTCACGCTTATAGAGGAGTCCCCCTAAAATGATGAAACAAAAGACCTTTTTAAGAAAGGCATGTTATCCGTTATGGGTGAGATCAGAAGGTAAGATGGAGAAAGAAAGGTAGTCAAAGTATTGTTTATACAAAAAGGTCACTTGGGTGCAGGGTGTCGGTTCGATCGAAAACATTGTGAGGTAAATAAGAAGGTGAATGGAGGCATTGTACAGTGATAAATATGTTGGAATTGGCAAGGAAGTGGGTATTTGGGAAGCTAAAGCGAGGCCATGGTATCTACAAATTTGTTGGTTAAACGTGGGATGGTTTAAAGGGTGTAACAATCAAAGGTGGTCAAAATTATGTCTACATGATGTTTATACTTTTGAAGTATCTCGTTATGACATTGGTACATACCATTGACTTGGTTTATGACCGATTGTGAATCACCAAAAATGTTGATTGATTTGACATCTAGGGCATATATGGCTTGGAGACCTAGTACAAATGCTTCATACTTGGAAATATTGTTCGTGCATTCAAAATCTAGTTTGAAAGATAAAGGAATGGGTTCTCCATCTAGAGGAATGAGGATAATACCAGCCCCACCCCCATGTTGACACTTGGAACCATCGAAGAAAAGTGTCATTTGGTAAGGGGGTTCGTCCAGGGAAAGGGTAGCAATCGACTCATCTGGGAAGTCAAAATTAGAGGGTTGATCCCGAAATAGGTGTGTCAACCAAATTGGTCGGCGATAGCTTGGCCCTTGATGTACTTTTAATGAATGAATTCAAGGTCAAGATCAGCTAAAAGCATAAGCCATCATGTGACACGCTGATTTTGATAAGGTTTGGCGTACATGAAGTGTAAGGGATCGGTGTTGGTCACGACATAGGTTTTGTGGTTGAGTAGGTAATGGCGGAGTTTGGTGGCAATGAAAACTAATGCTAAGAAAAGTTTTTCAGGATGGTTGTATCAGGTTTCATAGTCCAAAAGAGTACAACTTATGTAATAAACCACCTGCTCCCTGTGTTGTTCATCGCGATGAGCAAGCATGGCTCCCAAGGAATGATCGATGGCGTGAATATGTATAGGTAAAAAGGTTAATCATATTTAGGTGGAATGAGTAAAGGTGGTTGTAGAAGCTATTGTTATAGGGCATCAAAAGATTTGTGGCAGTCATCATCCCATTTAAAGGAGACATCCTTCCCAAGAAAATGATGAAATGGTTGACACCGATCAGATAATTGTGAAATGAAACGGCGAATGGACTGCAACTTACCTTGTAGGCTACGGAGTTGGTGAAGGTTAGTAGGTGGAGGAATTTTGAGGATGGCCTTGACTTTAGTAGGGTCAACTTCTATACCTCGGAGGTAAACAATAAATCCCGGGAGATTTCGGGAGAGAACCGTAAAGACACACTTTTTGGTGAAGGCAAACACAATACTTCATGAGGTGGTCAAATATGGTCTTTGAGGATGGCGAGGTGCTTAGAACAATGTTTAGATTTGGCTAAGAGATCATCCATGTAATATTTTAATATGCGATGCATGATATCATGGAAGATATAAGTCAAAACACAATGATATGTGGCACCGGTGTTTTTAATGCCAAAATCCATGACTTGATAGCAGAAAGTTCCCAAGGGGTGATGAATGCGGTCTTGTGTTGATCTTCTAGGGCAAGAAAAATTTGGTTATAACCCGAGAAGCCATCCATGAGTGAGAGCATCTCATGACCAGCGGTGAGGTCAACCAGTTGATCAATACCGGGCAAGGGAAAGTCATCTTTTGGGCAGGCTAGGTTGAGGTCACGGAAGTCCGTGTAAATGCAGAGTCCCCTTGTTGCTTTAGTAATAGGGACAATGTTAGAAATCCAATGAGGATAATCAATGGGTAAGATGAAGGAAATGGAAAGAAGGTGTTGAAGTTCTTCTTTGACAAGAAGAGCAATGCGAGGGTGTATTTTCCTCAACTTTTGTTTGATAGGTTTGGCATCGGGAATGGTTATGATATTGTGGACCACTATGGTGGGGTCAATATCAGGCATGTCTACGTAAGACCAAGCAAAATCATGGTTATGATCTCGGAGGAAAGAAGTGATGGCTTCTTGTTCAACAACATCTAAAGATTATCTGATCTTTAGAATGTGCGGGTCATCCTGAGTATGAATGTTGATCTCAATAGTCGATTCATTCAACATGGTTTGCATCTTAGAGGGTAAAAACCGATGAATATATGAGTCTTCTGCACCAAGGTAGGTGAGTATGGATTCATCATCTTGACATTGAATGGCATGAATTTTAGGTGTGTCATCATCAATCATTTCAGGATACAGGAATGGAAGAGTGGAAGGGGCCTCATCTTTGCGTTGATAAGTCAAAGGCCCTAAGGAAATTGTGTTTATGAAAAAAAAAAAAAAAAGTTAGGAGGGATAGATTTAGGATCCATCGACTCCACTAATGAGAGTGATGATGAATATGGAGTGGGTGAAGGTGGTGATGAAGATGAAGGTGAATAAGGGTTAGTGTCCTTAATAAGTTCAATGCGGGCCTACTTGGTAAGAGGTTCAGGGAAGCCGATACCACTATGGTCGTTATGTTTACGAGTGGTACATGGAATAATGGTATGGTGGCCTTTCTCATAAAATCCAAAACCAAATCCCTTCCATGCACAGTGGTGTAGGAAGGTGTGGGAAAATGGAGATTGGTAAGTGATTGGAAGTCAGCGAAAAATGGGCGGGTTTGTGATGGTGGTTCAGGTGTGTAAGTGGTAGTATCAAGTCCCCCATAGGTGAGACTAATACGAAGATAAGGAGGACCATAAAGGAGGTGTTCTCCTTTACGGTGATCATAGTGAGGGTGTTGATGAAGGCTTCCATACTCCTACAAAGTAAGGAATGTGTTGAAACTATATAGGTCGTACTCCCCTAGAGTGAGGCATTGAAAAACACTTTCAAGGGATCAGTGGTTGGTATGTAGGTAGCTGGAATGGATGATGTGTCGGAGGTCGATGCAGAGGTGGAGTTAATGGATTGGGAAGCTAATGGGTTAGCCATGGAGGTTATGGTAGTGGTAGGAATGGAGGAGGTATGTGCGGTGAAAGAAGCAAATGGTGTATTGGTAGGTGGAGGTGTAGGTGAAGTGGTAGTGGTTGTGGAGGTAGACGGCTTGACATGTATGAGCACATCATTGGGTTGGTAAAGCATGTTACATGTTTTGAAAGGTGATGGGTTAGCTGGAATGGTATAAGTGTGTCCTTCATGTTTAAACTTTACAAAACGATGCAAAGTGGAAGGAATGCAACCCATGACACGAATCCAGGGTCTACCAAGCAACAAGTTATATTGGAATTCCCCCTCCAAAACATAAAATAATTCTAGAATAGTGTGGGGGCCCATGTGAACATGGAGGATGACAGTGCCTAGTGTGGAGGTGATAGCATCATTGAATGAATGCAACATGACCAGATGTTTATGCATGTAATTATCAGGTATGTGCATTTGAGAAAATGCATGGGATGAAATGATGTTAATGCTAACGCCTCCATCAATCATCACATGGCATACCCATATGTCATCAATGTGGATGGAGATGAAGAGGGTTGGGTCTGGGTCATCATTTTGGTATGGCGCGATCTCCTCCTCTGAGAAGCTAAGGGAGGCCACTTGGTGAACAAGATGGGGTGAAGATGAAGATGGTAATTTGGTATGAGAGGCTACATGATGGGGTGTGACAATGGAGGCTACGGGTGTAGGGTCATTGGATAAAACCTCAATAGATTGAAGAACCTCCATGAGAGCTTGATGATGGGATTCTGAGGTTTGGATGAGGTCATATAATGACATTTTGAGGGGAGATTGGTGTAATTATTTGAGCATGGTGCGATGTGTGATGCCATTAAAGATGGCGTATGTGGGGCCATGGATAGTTATTTTAGGTATGGGTGTATATGGTATGTTAGGTATAGGATTAGTTGGTGGGTCAGTTACCTTTTCTTTGCCCTTCTACGCATGTGTAGTGACGTGTATCATGTTGATTTGAGGGGAGTTGGAAAATGGAGAAGGTGTAGGGTGAGTGGTGTAACGACATGAAGGGAAAAAACCTATTGGAGGAGAAAATCCTTGTGAGGTGAGCTGGGCACAATGACATTGGGGTGGTGGCATGACAGCTCTCTGATGTGAACCATGTTAATTTCAAATCTTGAGGGTGGCTCTAGGAGTGGTGAGGGTGGAGATTGTGGTTGTTGAGTGGGCAATGTGGGAATGGGTGTCGGTGAAATAGGATCCTCGTCAAGAAGGTCGTCATCATCAAAGTTGGTTTCTGGTGGACACAATTGGATAAGGATGGTTTTCAAGGCCTTGCAGTTCTCCACATCATGCCCTGGCACACGATGGTATGCACAAATTTTAGTATCATCAAACCCTTTTGGCTTGGGTTTGAGGGGGTCATAAGGTCAGAGTGGTGGTAATGTGATAACTGAAGTCTTGATTAGGTTGGTTAAAATTTTGTAATAGGACCCTGTTAGTGGATCACAATGGGAAGTGAATGTGGGTTTGGGTGTAGGTGTGGTTGATTGTCGAGGAACTATTTTTGGAAGAGTAGGAATGGGTCGAGTTATGGTTTTAGGTTCCGGTGTGGTTTTAGGTATCGGTTGTGTTTGTTTGGGTAGGGTACAGTAGATGGATGGGTAGGAGGGTGTGTGGTTGTTTTGACTACCTTATTGTGGGGTAGTGGGGTTTTGTTTTTGGGTTACACCTTCTTGGGTAAAGGTGATGTGGGTGTATGAGGTCTAGAAGGAAAATAAGATGGAGGAAGAGGGCGAGTTACCCATGGGGATAATGGGGGTGTTGTGAAGGTAGATGATGCGAGGTCGTGCTTGGGGTGTGAGGGATAATGACTGAAGTGTAGTGGGTAGTGAAGCAATAGTTGAGGGTATTGGAGGTATTGGTGGTAAAGATACTACAGAGTGCGGGTGTAAGTTGTGTTGTGTTCTGGGTAGGTTAGAGGTTTGTGAGGAAGGAATGGGTTGTTGTGTTATTGGTTTATGGATGGGTGAAGGTTGCTTGACCATGTTG
Source organism: Taxus wallichiana var. yunnanensis (assembly GCA_018340775.1). Taxonomy (NCBI): domain Eukaryota; kingdom Viridiplantae; phylum Streptophyta; class Pinopsida; order Cupressales; family Taxaceae; genus Taxus; species Taxus wallichiana. Next base: position 187,185,113 of record CM031235.1, read on the forward strand.
GGCAGTTGAGGTCTTAAGATAGACAGGACAAGTGCGGGTGTGATTGGTGTGGTCGGGTATGAGGTCGATGAGTTTGTTTCTTTGGTTTGGGTGTCGGAGTAGGTGTGGTATTGACATTGGAGGATGTAGCTAAATCTAGTTTAATAGGTGGATGAGTAAGGCTAGTGGTCGGGGTGACCCCTAAAGTGGTAATAGGTTTAGTTGAGGAAAATATTGTAGGTGTGGGTTTAGGTTTAGATGTAGGTTGGGTTATGGGTAAGGGTGTGGTTTGAATGCTACTTGCAGTATCATGGAAGGGTTGCTGTGAGAGGTGGTTGTGCTTGGTTTGATTGGTGAAATGTGTTTGGGTAGATAGTGGAGGTATCGGTGAGGGATCTCTGCATTTGTGTTAAGACAGGAGTAAAAGGTGCCCCATAGTAAAGCCCTGTCCACATAATCTAAATGATTAGCCAAACGTGATAATGAAACATCTATAGGTAGATTTGGTGAGGACCTAATGGAAATTCCCATAAAATGTGTCTTAGATATGGGGAATTAGCTAGCTTCACTTCCATGGGTAAAGAGAGCTCAAGTAGGTTTGCAGGATTCGGGATAGATGATGGAGAATGCTCGCCGGGAGGCAAAGGTATATCAACCAAGTCTATGATAGGTGGAGGAGATGATGGGAGCTCCTCATATAAGTGGAGGAACATATGTGTGCTCCTCTCGTGGGTGGAAGAGATAATGGGTGCTCCTCATGGGTGGAGGAGGTACTTGGTGCTCCTCATGAGTGGAGGAGTCTTGTAGGTAAAGGTTCTCTAAGTGGTAAAGCCGGGGTGAGATGGTCTCGGTGTTAGCGAGAAGAACCCTCCATAGGTGATGAAGGAGATGAAAGGTGGTAAACTATTGGTAAAGGAGTATGGGAGGTTGGTTCTAATGTGGAAGGAGGATTTCGGGTTAGGATCTCCTCTATGGAAGGAATATGGGGTAATTAGGAGGTGACAGGTACCTCATTAAAGATAGTGTGAACCTCGCGGGTATGGGTATCGTGAGTTGATGTCTCACCAGGTTTGATTGGATGAAGGGGCATGGTTGGGAAATGGTTTTTGAAGATTTGTAGATTTTGGTTGGGGGTGGCGTTGGGATTATCCATAATTAACTTGCATTTCTCGAGCATTTCTTGGACAATATTTTTAAAAGTGATGTAGTTGTCGTCACTATGACCCTTTACTCGATGATAGTTACAGAAATCATGTTCTTTATACCATACGGGCATGGGGTGAGCAGGGTCAAAACCAGTGTGTGGTTTTATAGGTGGAAGGGTGATGGCTCGGCTTTGATAAGATTTTCTAAGACATAAGAGTAAGGTTCCCCAATTGGGGTATATTTTTGCTGCTCTCGTCTGAATTGAAAAGTCTAGACAGGTGAGAGATTAGATGAGGGGGTAGCTTGATTTGACGGATGAGCTGGGCCGGCCTTAAGTACCACTGCGTTAGCGGTGCCCTTAGATTTTGAATAATTGGTTTGTGGTTTAGAAGAAGAAGAGGTATCATTCAACTTGAATTTTGAATTCTTATTGCGTAACTGGATTTTGTTCTCTTCGATGGACCGAATCTCTAAATTTCATGCCATAGTGAACGCCTCATCGAATGTTCAGAAGGTTTGGACTTGCAAGGTCGATGAAATATGTCTAGCGCAACCCCATGTGAAGATCTCGATGAGTTTTGTTTGTGGTAGTTAGAAGGTAAGTTGATTGATTAGGTTGTGCCAGTAAGCGACAAAATCTGCGATAGATTCGTCCTCATATTGACGTGTGGAATATAGATCGGTCATGGTAACCTTCTTGACAATATTGATAGAGAAATTATCCAAGAAGGCTTGGGCTACCTGATTAAATGAGAATATAGAGTGTTTAGGTAACCCACTATACCAATCTAATGCAGGTCCAGTGAGGGACATGGGAAAGGTTCTCAAAAGCAAGGCATCATCATGAGCGATTAGATAACACCCATGTTTGAACAACTGAAAATGCTGCTGTGGGTCTTCTTTGCTATTGAAACGATTGAATTTAGGCATTTCCCAATGCACAGGGTATGAACGGATAAGAATGGATGGGTGAATTGGCTCCTTGTAAATCTCATCGTAGGTAAGAGTGTTGCGGGAGAGCTGGAAACCCGAGTGCCTCTAATGTCTACATCTTGTCAACATCATTTTAATTAGGTCATTGGTGGGTTTGATGATTGGATGCCTCTGTAGCGTGAGAGGATTGGTTTTGGGCATATAATGGGGGTGACACTCCAGTGTATGGGGCTGCCATGTAGGGTGGTGGAGAAGAAGGTAATGACATAGGGGGTACGTACCCGAAATGTATAATGGATGAAATGGGAGGTTGTTGATAGTATGTATATGGGGGTGGAAGGGTCGTGGTAACCCTAGTGGCAATAGGGGCTAATGATTGTGGAATAGAAAGAATCACGTTCGAAATAGGGTAGGGATCACGAGACACTAGAGGTGGTAATGTAGCTATGAGTATGTGTGAGACATTAGGGGTGGATGAGGTTGTGTTTGGGGTAGTCGTCGAGGGTACGGTGGATGTAATGGGTGTCACAAAGGTAGAAGATGTAGCAAAATGAGTCATAATGGGTATAGGGACGTAAGCTGTGAAATGACTGGGGGTAAGGTGGATGTGGGCAGCATGGAGCCAGATGGGGCCAATGCGGGAGTGGGTACGAGAGTCGGGGGATAGATACGGGCATGCCATATATCAACTGACCCGAGGTATCTTGAGTGGACAAGTGGGAAAGGTAAAACTACAAGGTGACAAGGTTTTGGTCAAGGAGTTGTGCAAACTCCTCATCTCTAGTAGTGATAGTAATAGGATGGATGGGATCCATGGCTAGTGATAAAATAGAAGGTGGTGAAGGACTAGGTGGGAGTGGTTGACAACTGGTGTGAAATACGAGTGCACTTGCTTGTCTTTGGGTCAGCACCATGTGAACCAGTACTGATCAAGTAGGGCTACTTCTTTGTAAATGACATAGAGAACAACAGGAATAGGTGAATCTGGTGAAAAAAAGTGGGTTAAGTACCAAATGGTGGCTGGAATGTGAAACAGCTAACCGATGCCAGTTAGGGAAAATTGATGTTGGTCAGGGGTAACCCCTATTTAGTCATGTAGAAAATGACAGTGAGTAAACAACGAGGTAGAAGGTAAAATCTGATGGTATGCCAAATCTAAAGATGTTTGAAATGCCAATGGGAATAATGACAGTGACAGGGGCTATGAAAAGTGGAAGAAAGTGAAGCAAAATGTCCTTTTGAGTAGGTTAGCAAAAGGACATGGAACCGACGTCGGTTGGGTATAACCGATGGCGGTCAGAGGTAACCGATGATGGTTACTGTGAAATTGAAATAGTGATGAAAGAAAGTGGTTGTGAATTAAAATATGATGTAGAATCAGACCCAAAATTATGAGAATGATGATGATATGACCCAAGAACACTCAGGTGAAGCCGAAATACACCAGCTATGATAAGGATCGTGCAAGGATGAACAAAAAAGTGACGAATGTGCTCTCTCACCTCAAAATGCAAGCCAAGCAAAAACACTAAGAAAATGTGATCCTAGGAGTGCCCTTTCTATTATGTTTGTTTAGCTTATGCTATTTAGGGACTGACACATGAATTGTGAAATAGAGTTTTTGGTGAGGATGGCTTCCTACAAAGAAGGAGATCTAAAAGGTGAGGTTTCAGGTATGTTATGGTGGGGCGGGCTTCGCTCTGAAGTATGACTTGACAAAGCAGTGAGTTGGGTGCCCACTGTGCCGTGATCGTGTGATCACCTACAACTTCTTCTAGGTAGGATGTTGTTTAAGAATGTATGTATTTTGAATTTTTGTGAGGTTTGGTAAGACTCAGAGAAAGAGAAAAGGATAGAAGTGCTTTTCTACGATTCGTTTTGTCAACCATCAGCTGGGCATGACTTCCAGTGTATAGGTTGCCCTCAATTAATGTGAGCTAATGTAATAAATTAGAATGGAATGCACTTATTTTTAAACCCAAATCGAAAATGTGAAATTGGATGACACAATAAGATGAAGAGGAAGAGGGATGCTCTTTCACTATAATGCAGAAAACATGAAGAAATGGTTCTTTTTAATTACACCAAAAGAAAAAGTTTCCTTTAGAGAAAATAGAAAGAAGAGGTGGATTACCAAAGAATAAAATTAGTGTGTACACTTTTAGGAAGGAAACAAACATACAATTTTTATCTAGGAATGAATGAAATGCAAGGAACCACGTATGGGTCCCACCGAGCGTACCAAAATGTTTCACCCTGATTCTTAGATCATTTCTTTGAAGCGTTGACACAATAGATAGGGTAACGGGAATAGGAGGAATACTTTCAAATGTTGGTTTATGGGTTATTGCACGTGTATGACTTACAAATCCACACCTGATAGTGAGAGCTTCCTTTTGGCTAGGAGGAACTACCTGTAATGGAAAACAAGACCATTAGAAGGAATTAAACAATATGGGTAGTGAACTGCCTAGTGTATGCTAGATCCGGGAAGTGTGATACTTCCTAGATGGCTGTTAGTCCATTATTTTAAACAATTTAATGTTGTAAACAAAGTAAATCCTATTGTAGTTTGAAATGATTTAGGTATCTCACTTAAAAACACAATAAGAAATAGATCTAATCTAACAGGCTAAGCTAGAATAGAATCCAAAGGTCAAATGATTGGTTCTAGGTTCTGTAGGTTTGATAGAGGTCACAGATAGATCATAGGTGAATGAGGGTAAGATGAAATTTGGTGGGTAGGTCTTTGTTCTAGGCTGTGTGGGAAAATATAGAGACCGGTGTCGGTCAGGGGTGACCGACGGTGGTTAGGTGTAATCGGTGCTGGTTACTGTGAGATCTGAAAATGTCATAGAACAAGTTGTGGTCTCCTTTGTGATTGCACAAAAGGACTTTGGTGGGTTGAGATGAGGTATTGGGTGACTGGAGTAGGATTTGGCGAGGTTTTAATGGGTATATGGAGGTGAAAACGTTGGATAAGGTCAATAGGGGCAAAATAAACAATGGATGATAAAATGATGATGAAATGAAATAAACCAGGAAAGTATGATGTTATACTTACTTGGATTCTAGTCCTAAATGCCTATGTGTGAGGGATGGAGGTGCTTGATGAGGGGTTTGAAGGCTACAAGTGATCACCAACTAAAGAAAAGCTTCTGCATGGGCTACATGTACACTCCTCTTTGCTTGGATAGATTAGATCATGGCTGGGATGGCTATGCAGGAGAAGATGCTCAATCTCCTTCCTTGCATGTGAGTTTTCACTAGAATTTTCTCTCTAAAGATGCGTTATCTCTCTGAGATGTGTTCTTGCTCATCAACCTTCTCTCAATGTTTTCCAACCTTGAGAATAAGGTAGTTTAGGGGTTAAAAGGGGTAACTAATGGCGGTCCAACTTAACCGGTGATGGTTATGGGTAACCGATGTCGGTCAAGGCGAGGATTTCCTAGGTTTACTAAACTAGGGAGATCCTCCTGATTTCCTTGGATCTCGTGTCGTTATCTCACGGATTAGGTGGGAGATTTTTGTGAGCATGCGGGGATGTGGTTGGAGGAATGTAGGCATTGATTTTTAGGGTTTGGGTAAGTCTTAGTTAGTTATGGCAACTTGCTAATAATAGGTCTTAGGTTAAGTTGGCTTGGTGAGGTGTCTAAGTGAAGTGTATGTGTGGATATTATTTAAATAAGATATTTAAATAAAAATATAGTGAGGATAATGAACTAATTTAATTAGATTAATTAAATTAATATTAATGGGGTGAAAGGCGGTCATGTCTAAGTAAATGTAATAAAGGTTGCTTATTGGTCAAGGTACGAAGGGAGTGTGACCTAATTGGACCCACAAGGATGGAAACCCACATGGTATGATTTTAATGTTTCCTATAATTATCACAAGGCACGAGGACATTGCGTAGAAGATGGTAAGGCCTTTGATTTAATCACCCAAAATCCTCAATAATCTCACTTTCCTTCCTTATAAACCACGCACAATAGCACCATCATCATTCAAATCTTAATAACCCTTAGCTAAAATCTCATCCCATTAGGTTGATGATGTACACATAGCTACTTGCTCACGAATTATTACACATAACCTTAGAGCCCAAGAAATCCAAAATTTTTGTAGCCATACCTCCATCTCCATAATTAGTTAATTCTTCTGATAATCCTAAACTATCCATCTCTATAGATCCTGAAGCTTTTGATCAAACACCATCACCAAAAGCTAAGGTTTCCATACTCACTACACCACCCTAATCCACCACTGTACAATGTGTCATTCTCAAACAATTACATCAATCCCCTATTACGATGTCACTTTATGAGTTAGTTCAAACATTAACATCTCATAAACAAGCTATGATCAAATCCCTTCAATCAATAAAAGTATCATTCGACAATCCCTTCCCTTCAAAAAATTGTAGGTGCCCTTAAAACATCCACAACCATATCATTCGAACCATATGAAATCCCGCGTTTAGGCAAAAATATCATGACTTGCCACTTTTTTATTACCACCCAAATCAATGACGTCCTCATCAAAAGGGTCATGATTGATGGGGGTGCATCCATAAACATTATATAATCTATTACTTTCAATCAACTTAAATTACCTCATCTTGTCATTGGTAAAGCCCCGGTTTACTACATGCTTTCAACAACACTATTGCACCCACGTTAGGTACCATTATCCTACCACTCAAAGTTTGTGTCAAAACCTTACATGAACTCTTCTACATTATAGAAGGAGAGTTCCAATACAACATGTTGTTAGGATGCCCTTGGATACGCACTATGAGGTGTGTTCCTTCTACATTACATCGTTGCGTTAAATACGAACATGAAGGCCAAACATTCACAGTCCCCACAAACCTAAATCCCTTTGCTAACTACTATATGACATATCATCCAAATGATGTACTTGTGCCTAAATCCACATCATAATCATCTAATGAACCATCTACTAGTACATCCATCCCTTCCTCTAAACTACCAGATGATTCCTCCCTTAATGACATTGTACAATGCCTTATGTTGGGGAATACCATCTCCTCATGCTTAACTCCATCCCCTCACCAAAAACTTATGGTCTCCCTGACAAGTAACCCATGTATGAGCCTAACATATCAGAAATTGTCTCTTATGGCCTGCGTATTTGAAAACAAACCTTGTTTATGGAGGACTCGATCATCCCCCTCAATTCTATTATCCAACATTATACAAAAACCTACACATTGGATTTCAAATCCTTAGATAATCCCTAATTCACTTATATGTACCTTCATCATTGTGCATGGAAAGGTTTTGGTCTTCATCATTACGAATAGGGAATAGTTTTCTCCAACCCATCTAAACCTACTACATCCATACATATCACCGAACTAGAACCATCATCACGTACTAGCTTGAAGATCCTATAGAAACCGATGATACTCTATCCATCCCACCTAACTTTTTTATCAATACTATTTCCTTAGGTCCTTTGAGTTACCAATATAACCGTGTCGGTGAATAACTTCCTCTCATTTGGCTAGAAATGATTAAAGAAGATTCACCCACTATCGATATCCTTCAATGTCACGACGATCAAGATATCCTTTCTCACATGGGAGATGAAGACCATTTCCTTCAGAAATATCTTTTCCTTGATACATCAAATCTTCTTAATGAATCCACTATCGACATTAACTTAGGAACCTCTCAGGATCCTTGTATAGTTAAAGTCAGTCAGTCACTAAGTCCACAAGAACTTGAATATTTCACCACCTTCTTATCAAAATATAGCCAAGATTTTTCCTGGTCATACAATGATATGCCTGGTCTTGATCTTAATATCATTGTACATAATATTTTCACATATATAAACACCAATCTGTTAAAGCAGAAACTTTGTAAAATGTATCCCCATATAGCTCTCCTTATTAAAGAAGAGTTACAACGCCTTTTATCAAATAATTTTATCATACCCATTGATTATCCACAATGGGTTTCTAATATCATTCCCATAACCAAAGCCTTGGGCAAGTTACATATCTGCATAGATTTCAGGGATCTCAATCTTGCATTTCCTAAATATGATTTCCCCCTTCCAAACATAGATCAGCTCATTGACCTAACATCGCCATGAAATGCTTCCCCTTATGGATGGTTTTTCTGGTTATAATATAATTCTTATTGCTACGATGATCAACATAAAAAATATTTCATCACCCCTTCAGAACCTTCTTCTATCGTGTCATGCCATTTGGTATTAAAAATGCAAGAGCTACTTATCAACATGCCATGACCTACATTTTTCATGAAATTATCCACAAGACTATTGAATATTATGTTGATGACCTTTTAGGAAATTCCAAACAATGCAAAGATCACCTCGAAATCCTTGAATCAATATTTACTCATCTTATACAATATTGCCTTCGTCTCAATCCCACAAAATGTATTTTTGGTGTTCTCATCATACTCTTAGGATTCATCATATCTATACGAGGTATTGAAGTATACCTAGTAAAGTTTAAAGCCATTGTTGAAATTCCTCCTCCATCTAATCTTATAAAATTACGTAGCCTCCAAGGAAAATTACAATCCATTCGGTGCTTTATATCACAAGTTTCTGATCGTCGTCAACTATTTCATCATCTTCTCCACGAGGATGTGGACTTTTACTAGGATGATTATTTTCATAAAGCATTTGATGAACTCAAACACTATCGTCTATCGCCACCTGTGCTCACACCTCCTTGCGGGGGAGCCATTTTCCTTCCAATATACATCTAATCTATTTATTAGTCATTTCAAACATGTTTTGTCCTGACATTTTTTCCAGCATGAATCACTTTAGATTGAAATAGGTGGTCCAATTCACGAGATTACCAATATCAATTCATTTTCCATAATCTGTAATCTAGTGTAATAAGAATAATATGAAATCCTACACAATCTTGAGTTGTGTGCCATTCACTCTACCCGTTTGGATCAGCTACAAAATATTTTTTAATCTACTCCGTGAATTTGTGACGTTGTAGAAGAATTTTGGGAAGCATACTTTGAGGTCTTATACATCCGAGATGATCTAGCTTGGTTTGCATATTAGTATGAAACCGATTTAGATATTTGGAGCTCGAGTCCTAATACTAGAATGAAACTGAATTTGAGGTTTCAAATTCCTTCTCTTTGATTGCTTTATAGATTTCCTATAATTTTTTTCTTTTCTTATATCCTCTTTTTTTCTATTAACCTGGTTTTGTAGGTGGCTATTGTTGTTGCTACTTTTTCTTGCTAGATTGTTGGATTCCTTACTTTAAAAAGTGCTAAAAAAATAGGAATCATTTATCATGATGAGTCCTAAATCCATCCTTTTGTTTTTAGTATTGCATTATTTTCTTGATTTTCTTCATCAAAAACAATATTTCAATTTGGGTTTTAAAACAAACCATTCATCCTTATTTATTCACATAGTTGTAATTAGGGAAGGTACTCGATTACATTGACTTTATTTTCCACAAACGTAATCAAACCACATAAAATAATTAAAACACATTTAAATAATTCCCACCCGGTGGATACCTACTTCGATTTGGTCACCAACAGGAGAAGTTGACTCAGTGTTCTGGCCGAGTATAATCACATGTCTAACAGTATATTGAAAAAGCACTCGACACCCTTATTGATGTGGGTCTGTGAAGTGAGGGGATAGGCCCCAATACCACACCCGTGTTGGCAACAATACAGAGTTTCATCTCACGTATCTTTGGGTATATCAAGGAATCGCCCATAAACATACGAAACCAGCCATAACTTGTTATACCCTAGGATCGTTATCATCCATTTTACATATTTCATTTTTGTAATTAAACCAAGAAAATATAAAAATTCATTTTGCTTGCTTCTTTTTATGTTTGTAATTTACCCACTTAGTTAATTTTCATTTTTAGGTAATTTTTTTGTGTTTGTTCACTATGGTGCAAATAAGACAACAAGCCCGTAATCAAGCCTCCAAAAGCATGTCTACCTCATTACCTACATCATTGCAACAACATATCCCATTATCTATTCTACTATCTACACTGTTTCCTACACCCTTATCCACTACCGTATCTACACCATTACCTACTACATTCTCTACATCATTACAAAAACAAAACCCATTTCATCAACCAATCACATCTACCCCTCTATCTGCACATCAACAAGCCTAGAATGAAATAGAAGAAAAGAAACAACATCTCTTATGTTCTTCACATCAGTTTCGTAGTCAAATTTTCCATACATTTGAACAATAAGAAACTGAACAACCATACTCCCCATCTCGGAATAAGAATATTCTCGAACCCACTTTCTTCAAAAAAGAGGAGCCCAAATATTTGAGGAGATGTTAGATTTAAACCACATTTCTCTCAACATTTATATTATAGTGAGGGGTGTTAAAATCCAGCCATTCGTACCCGAACCATCTTCAAATATTCTTGATCCTTTATCTAGTTATTCACATCCTATTGGTTCAAACCAACAATCTCAACCCAGACCATCTTCAAATATTCCTAATCATTTATCTAGTTATTCACATTCTATTCATTCAAATCAAAAATTTGTATCAAACCACCGCCATATGTCCCAGATCCTTCATCCCTTTGTTTCACATCTTATTGATCTAAATTAACAAACCTGTCATTCAAAAAATAGATTCATTTTCACCTTTAAGTGAATCGAAACATCGGGAGTTTCTTCTTCCATTCCTTTTTTAGTCTTCATATGATTTCTTCTCAAGACACAACCGCCCAAAAACATACATCTTCACCCAAGCCTTCCGTTGGTTCAACACCTCCACAAAATAATACTAGTGCTTCATTATCTACCCCTCAACATCCTCAATTACTCAGACACCTCCAATGAGTTCTGTTGCCACTTTTACTGTTGTATCTCAAGTAGTTATTAGTATTCAAAATATCACTATGTCCATTCCGGAATCCATTCCTTTAATAAATACTAGTACCATTTCCACCACTCATCCTATTTCAGTCTAGTCTACAACACCCCTTGTCTCATAACATATTACACAACCATCACAACCATTAATTTCCATACCACGATATATTCCCATACAAAACATCCCACAAAAACACCATCTTACGTTGCCTTTGCAATGTATTATCAACAACCACTTCCTTATTCACAACCATTTACCACTACATCTATCCCACATCCTTATCAGTATGTTGGTGCTCATTTATAATCTTACCTTTTTTCGTTTAAATTTTTTGATCCACATGGTTTGATGTACTTTTTGTCTTCCTGTATGTATGCGTGAAAATTTTTACCTTCATTAGGGTGTTGTTGTCAATCCTTTTCTATGGTCGTAGATCACACCTTGAGCCATGTATTATTTACAGTTTTTCTTTCCACAAGGAGCAATTTGTAATTTGGGTGTGAATGATGGGGTTTCCCCTTCTTTTTATTTTTCCATGGTCATGTCTTCTTTGTCATTTTTGTCCCAACGTCCACGGATACGTGGTCATCCCTAATTGGATGCGATATGGCGGATCTATTTTTAAAACTTGTCACTTTTTATTATAAATTCAAAATGCCAAATTGGTCTTATGGCTCGATGAATCCTAATTGGATATTCGAAACTATCAAGTGGCATAAGAAAATTCTCACTTTACCCCCAGAAAATGTACACTTGTCATAAATCAAGCGGTTGCGGGAGGCGGACCCTTTTTGTGTTTTGATACATTATGGTGAAAGCCATGAAAATATAAGAGGAATGCCTAAGACCCGCAAAAGGAAACATTGCCATTTTTTATCATAAAAGGGGGGAGGTAGGTCGTCAAGGTACTTTCTAAGTTTTAGCTTTGTTTTGAAAAAGGGAGTAAAGTTATAAAAGTGAGCTGAGACCTCGTTGGCCTTGAGATAAAGCCACATGTTGAGCCCGCATCGAAAGTCAAAAGTAGATGGGTGGGCCAAGATGTCTAAAAATACACAATCTCTATAAGAATCACAAAATACGAAGGATACCCCGGGCTTTCTTAAGCTAAAATCTACTCTAAGTGGAGGACTCATTTTTGAAGTTGCAAAAAATCAAAGTTAACGGCTGAGATACAATGCATTTAGTTCTTCCACCATTAATGCTCCTACACAAACCAAGAATGTTAAGGGATACAAATGCATTCATCCTTTTTGTTAGTTTGTTGGTCTCTTGTTGTTTCTATCAGTGAGTTGTAATTAGAATTATTGTGGATTTGGTTGTGAGCTCAATTTGTGAAACGAGAGATGCAAAAGCTATTGTTTTGAGTCAAAATTTCTTGGGCACTTGTAGAAAATTGGTAAGAACTTGAAACTCCTTTATATTGTATCTATTCCATTGGTAAATTAGTTGAAGTAAATTTAGGGTTTTTGAAATGAAGACTATGTCGTTTTATTCCTCAGAGTGCGTCGGGGTCACGAGTGACCTAGACAAGATAATGACATAGATTTGATGAGTTTTGACTCAAATGATTTTCATCAATGGTTAAATAGTTCCCATATGAGTGAGTCTTTAAAGAAAATTCATGATGACCACATTTTCTTAGTGGGTGCCATCCCACCTTCTGTTCAATGCCTAGAATTAGTATGGTATTGTGCCATGAATTATGATTCTAAGAAGAGGAGGTATTAGATGAGAGCGGGGATGTGGTGTTGACATTAACACTGGCAGCCATTAGAGTAATACTAAAATTACCTATAATTACAGACCCAATTACTATTGGCATCAAACTAGCTTTGAAGGACTATGAAACAAGGAAGAAGGATTATGCCAAAATGATAAACACAAAATGGATCCTTACATAGAGAAAGGCATCAACTAAAATCCCCAAAAGGTTTGTTAGGTTAGGAGGGATAGATTCGGGATCCATTGACTCGTCGGTGAGGGTGGTGATGAAGGTGGAGTGGGTGAAGAAGGTGGAGAAGGGTTAGTGTCCTTAATGAGTTCAATGCGGGCCTATTCGGTAAGTGGTTCGGGAAAGCCGATACCACTACGGTCGTTATATTTGTAGGTGGTACATGAAATAATGGTATGGTAGCCTTGCTCGTAAAAGACAAAACCAAAACCCCTCCATGCACATCGGTGCAGGAAGGTGTGGGAAAAATGGTGATTGGTAAGTCATTAGAAGTCAACGGAAAAGGGCAAGTTTGTGGCGGTGGTTTGGGTGTGTAAGTGGTAGTATCAAGTCCCCATAGGTGATCTTGGTATAGAGATGAGGAGGACCATAGAGGAGGACCATAGAGGAGGTGCTCTCTAATACCGTGATCGTAGCAAGGTTGTTGGTGAAGGAATCCATACTCTTGTGGACTAAGGAATGTGTTGACACTATATAGGCGGTACTCCCTAGAGTGAGGTGTTGAAAAACACCTTCCAAGGGATCGAGTGGTTGGTATGTAGGTAGCTAGAATGGATGATGTGTTGGAGGTTGATGCGAAGGTGGAGTTAGCGGATTTGGGAAGCTGATGGGTCGGTTGTGGGGGTTATGGTAGCGGTAGGAATGGAGGAGGTATGTGTGGTAGAAACAACGGCTTTGGTATGTGGAAGTGTAGGTGAAGAAGTAACAAGCTATGGAGGTGGTTGACTTAATAGGTATGAGCACATCATTGGGTTGGTAAAGCATGTTGCATGTTTTAAAAGGTGATGGGTCAGCTGGAATGGTATATGTGTGTCCTTCATGTTCAAACTTTACACAATGATGTAAAGTGGAAGGAATGTAACCCATGACACGAATCCAGGGTCTGCCAAGCAATAGGTTATATTGGAATTCCCCTTCCAAAACATAAAACAATTGCGGAATAGTGCGAGAGGCCCACCGAATGTGGAGGATAATAGTTCCTAGTGTAGATGTGATAGCGTCATTGAATGAACACAACATGATCAGATGTTTATGCATGTAATTGTCAGGTATGCGCATTTGATCGAATGCATGGGATGAAATGATATTAATGCTAGCACCCCCATCAATCATCACATGGCATACCTGTATGTCATTGATGTGGACAGAGATGAAGAGGGCTGGGTCTGGGTCATCTTTTTAGTGTGGTGTGATCTCTTCCTCTGAGAAGCTAAGGGAGGCCACTTGGTGAATAGGGTGGGGTGAAGATGAAGGTGGTAATTTGGTGAGAGAGGCTACATGATGGGGTGTGATAATGGAGGCTACAGGTGTAGGGTCATTGGGTAAAACCTCAATAGATTGAAGAACCTCCATGAGAGCTTGACAATGGGATTCCGAGGTTTAGATGAGGTCATATAGGGACATTTTGAGGGGAGACTGGTGTAATTGTTTGAGCATGGTGTGATGTGTGACGCCATTAGAAATGGGGTACATGGGGCCACAGATAGTGATTTTAGGTATGGGTGTAGATGGTATGTTGGGTATAGGATTGGTTAGTGGGTCAATTGCCTTTTCTTTGCCCTTATCCTTCTGAGCATGTGTAGTGACGTGTATCATGTTGATCTAAGGGGAGTTGGAAAATGGAGAAGGTGTAGGGTGAGTGGTATAATGACATGACGGGAAAAAACCTATTGGAGGAGAAAAACCCTGTGAGGTGAGTTGGGTGCAATGACATTTGGGTGATGGTGTGGCAAGTTCTCTGATGTGAACCATGTTAATTTCAAATCTTGGGGGTGGCTCTAGGAGATGTGAGGATGGAGTGTGTGGTTGTTGAGTGGGAAGTGTGGGAATGGGTGTTGGTGAAGTAGGGTCCTCGTTGAGAAGGTCATCGTCGTCAAAGTTGGCTTCCGGAGGACATAACTGGATAAGGAAGGTTTTCAAGGCCTTGCAGTTTTCCACATCATGCCCTGGCACATGATAGTAGGAAAAAAATTTAGTATCATCAAACCCTTTTAGCTTGGGTTTGAGGGGGTCATAAGGCTTGAGTGGAGGTAATGTGATTATATAAGTCTCAAGGAGGTTGGTTAAAATTTTGGCATAGGACCCTGTTTAGTGGATCGCAATGGGACTGAATGTGGGTTTGGGTGTAGGTTTAGTTAATTGTTGAGGAATGGTCTTTGGAGGAGGAGGAGTGGGTCAAGCTATGGGTTTGGGTGTTGGCATGGTTTTGGGTGTCAGTCGTGCTTGTTTAGGTAGGGCTATAGTAGATGAACGGGTAGGAGGGTGTGTGGTTGTTTTGACTACCTTATTGTGGGGTAGTGGAGTTTTGTTTTTGGATCACACCTTCTTAGGTAAAGGTGATATGGGTGTATGAGGTCTAGAAGGAAAAGTAGATGGGGGAAGAGGCCGAGTTACCCATGGGGATAATGGGGGTTACTGTGAAGGTAGATGAAACAGTCGTGCTTGGGGTGTGAGAGACAACGAATTTGAAGTGTAGTGGGTAGTGAAGCAATAACTGAGGGTATTGGAGGTATGGGTGGTAAAGATCTGCGAGGTCTTTGGTGTAAGTCATGTTGGGCATGTGGGGAGATTAGAGGTTTGTGAGGAAGGAATGGGTTGTTGTGTTTTTGGTTTATTGGTGGGTGGAGGTTTCTTGACCATGTGGGGAAGCTGAGATCCTAAGATGGACAGGATAGGTGCAGGTGTGATTGGCTTTGACTAGGGTATGAGTTCTATGGGTTTAGTGCTTCTGTTTGGGTGTCGAGAGCGGGTGTGGTGTTGTCTTTGGAGGATGTAGCTAAATCTAGTTTGATAGGTGGATGAGTAATCTTTGGTAGTCGGGGTGACCCCTAAAATGGCAATAGGTTTAGTCGAGGATGATGTCATAGGTGTGGGTTTAGGTTTAGATGTAGTTTGGGTTATGGGTAAGGGTGTATGTGAAGTTATGATAGGTGTCATGGAAGGAATTGTTATAGAGGTGGTTGTGTTTGGTTTGATTGGTCAAAATAGTTTTGGGTAGATAGTGGAGGTATCAGCAAGTGACCTTTGCATCCGAGTTGAGACGGGAATGTAAAAGGCGTCCCCATAGTAAGGCTCTATCCACATAATCTAAGTGATCAGCCAAATGTGAGAACGACACGTCTGTAGGTGGAGTTGATGAGGACCTAATGGAAATTCCTGTAAAATGTGTCTTAGAGATGGGAAATTGGTTAGCTTCAGTCTTGTGGGTAAGAGAGCCGAAAGTAGGTCTGCAGGATTTTGGGTAGCGAGATGGAGAATACTCACCAAGAGGCAATGGTATCTCAACTGGGTCTATGATAGGCGGAGGAGATGATGGGTGCTCCTCTATGGGTGGAGGAGGTAATGGGTGCTCCTCTATGGGTGGAGGAGGTATTGTGGGTAAAGGTTCTCTAAGTGGAGAAGCTAGGGGTGAGATGGTCTCGATGTTAGCGGAAGACTCCTCCATAGGTGATGAAGGAGATGAAAGATGTTCCTCTGTGGGTGAAGGAACATGGGAGGTTGGTTATGATGTGGAAGGAGGATTTCGGGCTAGGATTTCCTCTATGGAAGGAATGTGAGGTAATTGGGAGGTGACAGGTACGTCATTAAAGATAGCGTGGACCTTGCAGGTATGGGTATCATGAGTTGAGGTCTCATTGGTTTGATCATATGAAGGGGAATGGTTGGGAAATAGTTTATTAAATATATGTAGGTTTTGGTTGGTAGGTGAAATAGGATTATCCATGGTTAAATCACCTTTCTCAAGCATTTCTTAGACAATATTTTTAAAAGTGATGCGGTTTCACATCACTATGACCCTTTACTCAATGATAGTTATGGAAGTCAAGTTCTTTATACCATTAGCATAGGGTTAGTAGGGTCAAAACCAAAGTGTGTGGTTTTATGGGTGGAAGAGTGATGAATCTAGATTTGATAATCTTTTCTAAGATAGAAGAGTAAGGTTCCCGATTGGGGTGTAATTCTATTGCTCTCCGAATTGAAAAGTCCGGATAGGTGAGAGATTAGATGAGGGGGTAGCCTGATTTGATGGATGAGATGGGCCAACCTTAAAGTACCACTACGTTAGAAGTGCCATTAGCTTTTGAATAATTTGTTTGTGGTTTGGAATAAGAAGAGGTATCATTTGAATTGAATACCAAATTCTTATTGCGTAATTGGATTTTATTCTCTTTGATGGCCTGAATCTCTAACTTTTGTGCCATAGTGAATGCTTCATCGAATGTTCAGAAGGTTTGGACCTACAAGGTCGGTGAGATATGTCTAGCACAAGCCCGTGTGAAGAGCTCAATGAGTTATGTTTGTGGTAGTTGGAAGGTGAGTTGGTTGATCAAGCTACGCAAGCGAGTGACAAAATCTATGATAGATTTTTCCTCATACCGATGTGTGGATTATAGGTAAGTCATGGTAACCTTCTTAACGATATTGATAGAGAAATGATCCAAGAAGGCTTGGGCTACTTGATTGAACAAGAATATGGAGTGTCTAGGTAATCCACTATACCAATCTAATGCAGTCTAGTCGAGACATGGGAACGGTTCGCAAGAGCAAGGTATCATCGTGAGCGATCGAGATAAAACCCATGTTTGAACGACTCCAAATGCTGATGTGAGTCTTCTTTGCTATTGAAATGATTGAATTTAGGTATTTCCCAATGCATAGGGTATGGGCGGATAGGAATGGATGGGTGGATTGGCTCGTTGCAAATCTCGTCATAGGTGAGAGTGTTGTGGGAGCCAAACTGATGCCTCTAATGTTTGGATCTTGTCTAGCATCAATTTTGATTAGGTCATTGGTAGGTTGTGACGATTGGGTGCTTCTTGTAGCGTGAGAGGGTTGGTTTTGGGCATATTATGAGGGTGACACTCCAGTGTATGGTGCTTCCATGTAGGTTGATTGGGAAGAAGGCAGTGAAACAGGGAGTGCACGTACCCTGAGTGAATAATGGAGGAAACAAGAGGTGGCTGATAGTATGTATATGGAGGTGGAAGGGTCGTGGTAACCCTAGTGGTAATGGGGGCTAATGATTGTGGAATGGAAAGGACCATGTTTTAAAAAGGGGTAGGGGTCACCAACACGGGAGGTGGTAGTGTATGTATAGGTATTTGCGAGACATTAGGGGTAGATGAGGTTACATTTTGGATAGTTTTCGAGGGTATGGTGGATGTGGTGGGTGCTACGGAGGTGGCAGATGTGACAGATCATAAGCGGGTATAAGACCTAGCTGCGAAATGAATAGGGGTAAAGTAGATATGGGGCTGATGAAGGAGTGGGAGTGAGAGTCTAGGGGATAGATATGGGCATGCCGTATATCAACAGACCTGAGGAATCTCGAGTGGATGAGTGGGAAAGGTAAAAATCCAAGGTGGCGGGGTTTTTGGTCAAGGAGTCATGAGTACTCCTCATCTCCAGTAGCCATAGTGATAGGTTGGATGGGATCCATGGATGGTGATAAAATGGAAGGTGGTGAGGGACTAGGTGGGAGTGGTTGATAACTAGCATGAAACACAAGTGTGCTTTCTTGTCTTCGGGTCAGCACCATGTGAACCAAGATCGATCGAGTAGGGTTGCTTCTCTATGAATGACATAGAAAACAACAAGAATAGGTGAATCTAATGGTAAAAAGTGGATTAGGTACCAAATGGTGGTTGGGAAGTGAAACAGGCTAACCAATGCCAGTTAAGGAAAATTGACACCGGTCGGGGGGTAACTCGCCGGTCACTTTGTAGAAAATGGTCAGTGAGTGAAAAACCAGGTAGAATGTCAAATATTATAGGTATGCCAAATCTGATGGTTTTTTACAATGTCAATGAAAATGATGGAAGTGACCCCGGATGGGTTCCACCGGTGTGCCAAAAATTTCACTTGATTCTAGATTGTTTCTTTGAAGTATTGATGAAACAAATAGGGTAACAGCGTAGGAGGAATACTGTTCAAGTTTTGGTTAATGGGTTGTTGTGCATGTATGAATTCTGAATCCACACTAACTATGAGAGCTTCCTTTTGGCTAGGAGGAACTACTGTAACATAAAGCAAGACCACCAAAAAAAGTTAAACAATATATGTAGTGAACTGTCTAGTGTATGCTAGATCTGGGAAGTGTGATACTTCCTAGATGGACATCAGTCCACTATTTTAAACAATTTAATGCGGTAAATAAAGTAAATCCTATTGTAGTTCAAAATGATTTAGGTATCTCACTTAAAACACAATAAGAAAGATCTAATCTAACAGGCTAGGTTAGAATAGGGTCCGAAGGTCACATAACTGGTTCTGGGTCTCTGCAGTCTGACAGAGGTCTCAGGTAGATCACAGATGAATGAGGGTGAAAGGGAATTAGGTGGATAGGTCACTATTTTGGGTTGTATGGGAAAATATAAGTAACCGATGTCGAGTTAAGGGTGACCGGCGGTGGTTGGGTGTAGCGGTGCGATTCTTATGGAGTTCTGGGAATGCCACAGAACCAGATTTAGGTCTCCTTTGTTATTACACAATGGACTTTGGTTGGTTGGGATGAGGTATTGTGTGATTTAGGTAGGATTTGGTGGGGTTTTAATGGGTATATAGAGGGGTGAGTGTTGGGGGAGGTCAATTGGTGGCTAGGTAAACAAAAGATGATAATATAGTGATGAAATGGAATAAACCAGAGAAGTATAACGTTTACTTACTTGGATTATGGTCCTGGATACCTATGAGTGAGGGATGGAGGTCTTTGATGAGAGGTTTTGATGGCTGCAAGTGATCACCAACTGAAGGAAAGCTTCTGGATGGGCTGCATGTACATTCCTCTTTGCTTGTATAGATCAGATCATTGTTGGGATGGCTATGTAGGAAAAGATGCTTGATCTCCTTCCTTGCATGTGTGTTCTTGTTGGAATTCACTAAGGTTCGCCAACTTTTCCAATTGTTTTCCAACCTTGAGAATAAGCTTGTTTTGGGGTTAAAGGGTAATTGCGGTTCCACTTAATCGGCGATTGTTAGGGGTAAGTAGCATTGGCGTCAAGGTGAGATTTCCTAGGTTTACTAAACTAGGGAGATCCTCTTAATTTCCTTAGATCTTATACCGTTAACCCATGGATTATACTTTGGAAGCCTCTTGTAAGCATCTTTGGAATCTGGTTAGAGGGAATGTAGGCATTGATTTTTAGGGTTTAGGTAAGTCTAAGTTAGTTATGGTAACTTACTAAGAATAGGTTTTAGGTTGAATTGGCTTGATGAGGTGTCTAAGTGAAGTGTATGTGTGGATATTATTTAAATTAAGATATTTAAATAATAAATATGGCGAGTTAATGAATTAATTTAATTAAATTAATATTAGTGGGGTGAATGGGGCCATAGCTAGGTGAATGTGAAGCGTGCTTATTTGTCGAGGGACCAAAGGGGAGTGTGACCTAATTTTAGTGTCTACACTCACAACTGATGAAAAGATAATCACATTATTCCCTCAAAACATGAAATAGATAACCCAAAATAAAGGTAAACTAATCACTCACACCAAGGAATAACAACATTCACAAAGCATGTATTGACTAATCATCTAACACTATAAATTAGATTTTAAAAGGTAAGGTATAACTCTGAATATAATTAAAAGGTTTCAAAAATATTTGAAGCACTCTTCCAAGCTTGAAGAGTAACTTCACCCAAAAATGATCTATCTTTCTATGTTTTGTCTCCCTAATACTCCATGATTCAAATATTTATAAGTCCTTAGGTGAGCCATTACAATCTGGGCCCTTAACTAACATTTTACTACAAATAGAAATGTCATTAAATTAAGGGAATAGGCTCCTATGAAAATAGCAATTTTTTTGCAAAGTTTTGACTTAGTCAACCTGTAACTTTGATAGATACAGAGCTTAGATCTGTCCTTTCATGACCACTCGTTTTGGCACGGTTCAGCCTACGCCTTCTTCCTCTACTAGTTTCTCTTGTTCTTCTCACGACTCGGTGAAATTGAGGCGTAATATTCGACGTCGGGAAGTTTGATCATATCTTCGAATAAGTATGGTTCCAAAAGGATTACCACCTTATCATCAGCATCTTTAACCACCATATATTCCTTGTCAAAGTGAGTTGTTGTGGCTAAAAAAACTCCAAGAAATGTATGGATGTGGGAAAATCGGTAGCCGTGACGAGCCCACTATCATAGATGGCTTACATCCATGGTTTCTTATTTAGAACCTTTACTCTTTCCGAAATCTAGAAAATCAATCATTGTCATAGGTCGGTGTCTCCTATATTTCCCAAGTCAAAAGACAAACAGGAGTGAGGAGAAACTCCAAGAAATGAATATTTCATATTTTCTTTTCCCTTTTATGTGAAAGTAGACATCAAGCTCTGTATTTCAGAACCTAATGAATTTCTGAATCCCCAAAGCCGAAATTGAAAAATCCAAAAAAATATCAACTTCAAAACCCGAACTAAAAACCCCAAGTGAAAACCTCCAAAAAAATCAAGTGGAAACCCTCAAACAGAGTAGTAAAAATTTCAAAACTCCGACTTCCAAAATCTCAACTTCGAAAACCCAAAATAAAAGCTGCGAAGTTCCAAAAATTAAAGTTCTAAAGTTAAAATTTCTAAAGTTAAAAGCTCTAAAATGCATGGTTTCCAATGACTAAAAAGCTCAAAACCTGAAAAAAGTTCCAAAAATAAAAGTTTTGAAGATCGACTTTCGAAATCCAAGAGAAAAAATCTGAAATGATGACTTGAAATCCCAAAACAGGAGTTCAAAAAATAATACCTCGAAAAAGAAATGAAGCGCCAAATCTCTTAAATCGAGAGGAAGGTTTTTTGAGAAACGCTAACCTCCAAATACTGAAAAATGAGAAGTGCTGAGAGGGGAAATTGAAAAACTCGAGAGGATCCCTTGAAAACTCTGAATGCCTGTGGAAACTCCAAACGTAGAAACATGGTGGGAAATAAGTTTTTCATTTCAAAAGGTATACATAGAAGGAAACAAAGAAAACAAACAAAGAGGAAACAAAATAAAATATCTTAAACCAAAAGGAAAATAACCAAGTTAAAAAATACCTTGAAAATGACATCCAAAAGTATAAGAAAATGGAATGTCAAAGCAAAGTATCAGGTGAAAATGACAAGTGAAAATGTGAATTTAAATAGAAAACCCAATATTAATGGCTAAATTCTGATCCGTACGGAGGTTGGTAAAAAAATTAATTGCATGAAGGACTCTGAAAGTCTGAAATATGAAAGTTTGAAATTCTGAAATTTATGAATTTTGGGATTTTGGATTTTAGAGATTGGGAGATGAATAATGTGAATTGGAAATGGAAAGTTCAAAAAGCTGAAAGTCCGAAATTCTAAAATTTTGGAATTTCAAAATTTCAGACTTTGGAAGTCCAAAAGGGATTTAACCAAAAGTGTGACCAAAATTTCCTAAACCCAAAAGCTTGAAAGTCTAAAATTTCAGACATTCAGGGTTTCAAATTTTAGAGATTTAGAAGAGATGTTTTCAAAAACTATGACATAGAGTTCCGAACCTTGAAAGCCCGAAAGTCTGAAATTTCAGGACTTTGGACTCGAACTCGGGTTTTAAAATTTGTCAATTTCTACGTAAATACTACGAACCTCGAAAGCTCGAAAGTTTGAAATTTCAGACTTTTAGTGTTTCAGACTTTAGAAATTTGAAAACACAATTTCAAACTCATGCCACTAAAACTCCAAAATATAAAATCTTTGAAATCTAAAATTTTAGATTTTAGGTCTTGGAGAATTTTCAATTTTCTTTGCGAGAACACTTCCATACAAAGGAATTTCTCCAAAAAAATATAACTACTTTCGACATCCGTTTCTCAAGGTAGATTAAAATGTTAACATTTTATCATATTGTCCATTTTTTCTGGGGAAAATTTGACAACAACACCCTCATAATTATTTTCTCCCCAACACCTCCAACATCTACCCCTATTTCCTTAGCTCCTATATCCTCCCTTACTTCCTCTTCTTTTTACACGGAGGAGTTTCCTTGCCCATTATCTTTACTCCAACCTGTTGTTTGCATCCGTGAGCCATAGTCCAATCTGCTAATGTATTCCTTTAGTTCTTCCTCCCTTTCTTAAATGCCGTGTTGGGAATATTTGGCTCTTTATCCTGCAATGTGCCCACCGTATGCTTTCCTTTGGGAGGGATTTTGAACTCATTTTCAATGTATCTTCCTTTTTCCAATTTGGGATTAAGGTAGATGTATACCTTAGCCACGCCAAGTTTCCCAACTACCAAACTCATTTAATTAATACTTATATAATTTTTTCTATGTAATCAAATGTATCATGGTATACATATGTCTTCCACGGTGTATGATAATCATAGTCTACTTTATCTGCATCAAAAACCAATATGCATGTGTTTAAGAACCTATGTAATGAGGCTTTGAAGTAACACTCGGTGAATGCATATGGGAGCTTCAACAAAGATCCTTCATCCGAAATCTTGCTATGCAAAAATGTTGATATACACCAAACCTGACACGCTTATCCAATACCGAAGGAATGTCCTTGGGTATTTTTTATGATTATCCTTGTAGATGAACCGTCAGATTCATTAGATACCTTAGGTTAGTGGGACGTGTGCCCTAAGGTAACCTCAAGATTTTAAATATTTTTTTCTTCTTTGTGGTGTGAGATAGAGTTACGATAAAGCTGAAAGAAATGTAAAACTAAGGCGATGCACTGGAATAGATCCTAAAGAGATAGAGAGATACCCAGGGAGACTATCTAGAATAGTTTGAAGAGCGTTATAGCATGATCCACCTATTTTAGAAGTACCTTAGATTTATCAGAGTCTGAGGAGACATAACACACGATAATGCATAGATAATAGATAAGTGAAAACCCAAGGGCGTATAACACGATAGATTTCTTAATTTATCTAGAACTACTTAGCAGAAAAAAAAATCAGAATATTGAAAGCTAAAGTGCACAAAACAAGAACTCTATTTATGGAGAAAATGATACATAAGGCTGAAATGGCACAAATTACAACTTCCTTCTATAATGGAGTCTTGCTAAGGCTAGCTATTACAAAAACTAAATCTTGTATCTCTTTTACAACTTTTGTCTATTTTCCCTAAAAACTCCTCCTCTTATTTATGGATCAGATGTCTTTTTATAGATGTTCATGGCTCTTGCTTCAACATTTAGAATCAGAGCTTCTACTAGCAGCATTCAATTTTCTTACATGATCTTCCCTTTCGGGTCAATATCTCAACTACTTGTTGAGATATTTGTGATTCACCTTTAATTCTCCCAACTGGCACTCCTTGAGTCGATGATGATCCTTTTCTGCCACATGGAGAGTGGACACTTTTTTGAGAGCCTTTTATGAAATGTGATCCTCTAAACTATCACCTGAAAGACACGTGGTGGGCGCACGCTAGTTTGGGGGGCCTTCTTTTTTCTTTACTTGAAAGTGCACTCGGGTGACATGTGGAGGCCCTGTTGCATATTTGTTATGCTTTTGAATTTTCAACCCGCGGAGGCAACCTTTATCAAGCTTAGGACACGTGGAAAGCATGGCAAAAGTTTTAGAGTCCTTCTTCTTTTCTTTATGCCTTAACGACACCAACGTGACACGTGGACACCTTCTACATTCAACTTCATACTTAGCCAATTTTTGACCCAAGCGAACAAAAGAAATCAGGCCGGAGTGGAAAAATACGGTGGTCGGTAAAAGAGTCTAACACAAAATAACTTTGCAATTATGGTGACTCACCAAGGGACTCTGTGCTATCCATGGAAGAATATGACAATCTCATCGGCCTCAAAAAATCAAAATGTGGCTTCATAAAATGCCACTCAAAGCTTCTGCAATGCATCTTGATACCCAAGCCATTCCACCTCTGTTGGGTAAGTCCTTCTTTGCAAGGCCTGAAAAGATCGATCCAGCTCGATTATCTCCTTATGTGAGAAATTTTGAGGTTCTGTACTACTACATGTAAGCGGAACTCCAACTGCATGATGGGGTTTAGAATGGCTTCCACCTCGCAAAAACTAGAGATATCCTTTAAATATTGAATGAAAGTCTTGTCTTGGCATTTGAAAATCATGAGCTCTTGAATTTGGTCCTTTGAGAGTACTATAGAATCATCGGGGAAGGGGGAAGGGAAGCCTAATTGAAATAATTCATTGATGCTCTTCTTCCTCTCTTCAATTCCCTGGTGGATTTATGCCAAGAGATTCGGCATTTGATGGAAGCCTTGTTGTAGCTTAGAATCTCGTTGATTTTCATAGAAATCAGCCACCTTTGAGTAATCCTTTCCCTTGAAGGGAAGAGTCTGAAGCATCATAAAGTTTTTGAATCAAGATTTTTGATTCAGGGACCTTGGTGGAAACTGTGCTAGTGATGGTGGAGGCTATGGTTTTTACATTAGAGCACAATCCTTGTGCATTGAATATACATATAAGGGTGGGGCTAAATCCATTTCCATAGTGGAAATTATGTCACAATAGGAAGCATACAATTCCTACACTAATGTTACAATTCCCCCTTCTGGGATTGTTTCCCCAATTTGCAAGTCAAGTCTTTGACCATGTCCTCAGATGATTTAAGATTTTTTTGGAGGCTTCATGTTTTCACTTCAACAACACGCAACTTGGCTTCGAGTGTCACCTTCTCCAACTTACTTGAATTGGCATTTGTTGGAAGGATCCCTTTTCCTGCATGAGTGAACTAACCAAGGCCTCAGATGTGGTGAGTTTGGTTGCTAGAGTCTTATCCTCTACCTGAGAATCTGTAAGGGCCTCTTGTGATGGGGCTTCCTTCAACTCCTTACGGAGCTGGTCAATTTCTCTACCTTTGGCCTTTATCTCATCCTCATGGTTAGCCACAGTGGCCTCTACCCTTTGAAGGCTAGATTGGACATTTTTAGCTGATATCCAAGCTTCAGGTAGTCTATAGTGACTACCACCTCCGTTTCATTCATTAATTTGACCTTATCCTGAGGCTAGAACTCAGAAAGGTTGACCGTGACATGACTGATAGAATAATCATCTGGCTGCATCTGTTTAGTGGGTTTGGATGTTTGAGGGATGATTCGGGAAATTATTAAGGAGCTCTGCTGATGGTCATATAATGATCGCATATGCTTTGTTTCTCCTACCGCCATTTCTTTTTCTTTTTTTTCCCTTTGGTTGTCTCGGGAAGCCTTGCATGGAGACTCAAATTGACTAAAAAATTCAAAGAAGGGACCATTCCTCCCGCGAATGGGAACCCGGTGTGGCGGGGCGTAAGGGATTGTAGCTTGTGGTTGGGGAATCAAAGCTACTAGGGCCATAGAAGGTTATGTCACCATGCGGGGGAAGGTTGGGATGGTTGAGGGAAGTTGAGGAAACAAGGGGGTCCTGGGAGGAGGGAGAGTCGTGATAGATTTACGAGATAAGGGAATACTTCTAGAAGGGGAAAATGGAGGCAGAGGGGGAGATTGAAATGGATCCCGAGAGGAAGGTGAGGTGGAGGAGAAATAGGAGCCATGACTGATTTTAACTTTTTATGCGGTAAGCTTGAGGGTGATTCCTTGCAGGTTTCTCTCTCAAGGGAATGATTATAGGTTGTGGCGTGGGATCCTAGACTGGAATATTCTCCGAGGAATGGAATGTGGAGGTGGAACAAGTAATTTTTGTTGTTGGGGACCGGAGGATTTCGTGGTCAATTTTACGGACCTCTCCAAGTGATTGTGACCGTATCCTTGCTCTCCACATTGGATGCATGATCCACATCCCATAACTCTTCCCACTTCTCATCACTGAAGATAGCCTCAAAATTTTGGGTGGTTTGAATAATCTCTTATCTATATTTCCAATAGGCTTTAATATTCTCTGTGCTTCATTCCCTCTTCTTTAGGGCCACTCAGAGTCCTTTGGTCATGGTGAGAGTGGGGTCATATTTGTACTTGATCTGGTGGAATGCCTCCTAGCACTCGGGGTTGGTATGTCTTTAAGCTCAACAAATATGTTGGGTGAATCTTCTGGGGTCCCGCCTTACTTCAAAAATTTCCCTTAGCTCATGCTTGCAGGAGTTTGAGACCTTGTTATGAACCAAAGTCACGGCCATTGTCCCATCTGGGTCATACCTCCATGAGTATTGAATTAACCCGTAGGAAGCCAACTTCTTTATAAGGCTATGCTCCGCCTTTCTCTTAAGTATAGTAATTCCTACCTTTCTCAAGGGAAGATTAAAAAGTACCTTCTTCTTTCGACATGAGCCAAAATTAACGTCTAGGAGTACTAATTTGCTTAGCTTAGCTATCTTGAGGCCCACCACCCACTCCATGAGGACCCTAGGGAGCATAAAGGATTATTCTTTGAAACCATGTAAGTGAATCATGGAATGTCCTCTAGCGAAGAAGTAATCGCAGGGGTATAGGGGTATAAGAGGATGGATTGCACTGAGTCATTCATCCTATTGTTGATACCTTCAAGATCAATCTCGAGAAGGAGGGGCTCCATAGAAGATTTAAAAACTTCATATACGTCTGATGAGTGGGACAATATATGGGTCCATGCGGACATTGGAATGATTTTTGAGGATCTATGTCCATGTTCCATAGAGTCAAAGTCATAAATTGACTAAAATATTGGGTATTCTGATATAGAATGAGATGGAATAGATAGGATGAATACCTAAAAGTTAAGGTCATTGAGAATTGGTCGAGTTGTTCACAAATAGATTTTGCAATGACTTCAAATGAAATTGAAGTGATACGTCTGCTCCTTAGTGACAAACCTCATTCGAAACAAGGTTGTCATCTACCAATCCTCAATGCCTCTATCTGAATCTTGCCCAAAGATGAATGTCAACATGGAATAGGCATCCTGAGAATCTGCTAAAAGTGATTTCAATGGAATGGGAAATCCCACGGTCCCCGAACCGCCTATCTCAACTCCCTATTAAGGAACGAGGATTTATTCTAGCATTACACTTAGACACTTTAGAGTTTGGCCATATCATAGAAATTGGCCATTGGGTTGTGAGTCAGAGCCAACATGTCCCTAATAGCTTGTGGTGTAATCATCACCATTACATTTCGACATAGATGGTATGGGTTCCAGAATCAAAGCAGATCTGTGCACATCTGTATGAGTTTTGGAATGGGTACACGAGGGAACCATGTATTGGGCGAGTGTCTTACTCCAGATTCTAGATATGAAAGATTCATAATTTCCCAGGCTAAGAAACCTGGCGTAGGTTGCCTCTCTCATAGATTTAGACTTCTTGTTGAGGACCGGGTCGAATACGTTGTCGCAGGGTCAAAGATCACAATAGGGTCACTAAACTAATACCCTTCATCCGGGAACTTCAGATTTAGTTGTTGAGGACAAGGAGGAATGATTTTCCTACGTAATATTTTAAGGTGGTACAGAGCTGGAGGATGCCATGGTGTTTCTCTAATTTTGGGGAAGGCTAGAATTCCTTTACCTCTAATACTTGACAATTTATTAAGAAGAATCTAACATTTTGAATGAACCTTTTAGATGCTCCCAATATCTTAAATAACCACCCTCACTTGAAGAGTAATGGCTCATGTGTAAACAAGGTCACTTCTCACAATGACCCCTTTCTAATTAATGACCTTAAGCACCAAACTCTATGTTCTTCAAGGGATTTTGTGTCAATTCAAAATATTTTCTCTCAAGTGTCAAGGAAGTTATTGGATCATTAATTTCGGGGAAAAACAGGAAGGTACACTCCCTCCAAAATTCAAAAGAGGCAAGGGGGATCTGTGAAAGGACATGTGTCTGAGACACTTATTAAAGGGAAAAAATAGATAAAACAAAGAACAAAGAGAAGAAAAACTATACATATGATACAATTTTTATGAAGGGACTTACAGAAAGGTTTCAAGTGAATTTCATTCACGAAATTGCCAAGGAATCACCTTCCATAGTTTAGAGCTCAAATGCATTATGCTTCTTACATGCACTAATCTGAAGGGTCTTGTCGATAGTGGATCTAACTTTCCATGATTCTCATGCTTGATAGCTCTTGCGCCCTATTTCGAGAACCATAGTTCCGTCTTGGAAGTTTGGTTATGATGTCTTTCGATTAAACCAAGTCTTGACCACTGCTACTGGCTAATCATGGCCTCATGAGAAGACTCATATTTCTCCTAGAGCTCTACTAGCTTGGTGAGTCTCACTTGCATCACTCCATTCTCTTCTATCTTATCTTGTTTTAATAATTTTAATGCGGGATTTCCAAGGAAATCAAGTATTACAACGCTTTTCCCATAGACTATCTCATATGGTGATGTTTTAGGATCTACTTTGGAGTGATCCAATCAGCCCATAAGGTTGTCTTGATATGTTCATGTCATAATCTCTTATGCTCATGCCCCATTCACTTTATGAGTCTGATTAAGTTTTTGTTGGTAGATTCCGCTAGACCATTTCCTGGGGTAATAATTGGAGGACGTTTTTAGGTAGATCCGTGCTTTACCACAAAGTCAGATACTTTGGCTCCCACAAAGGCCTTAGCATTATCTGATATGACAGTGTGGGGAATATGAAGCATGTAGTTATATACTGTAGGATTCCTAGGATTACATTCTTAGTGGCCTCTTTAAGGGGGACTGCTTCCACCCATCGGGTGAAGTAATCGATTCTTTGTGAGAATCCATTTGTCGATGATGATCAAAGTTGGATTAACCATTCGATGAATTCCAAACCCCATTTCATGAAGGGTTCCTCAACTAGGATGGGGTTGAGAGGCAATGTCGCATTTCTCTAGAAACCGATGTAAACTTGTCAAGCCTTACATCTATTTACCTCTGCTTGAGTGTCAGTGAATAGGCTTTGCCAAAAGTATCCTTCTTGTAGGATTTTTATGGTTATGGTCTGGGTAGAAAAGTGGCCTCCGAGCTCCCGTGATGTAATTCATATAAGAATCTTTCAGCTTTCTCATTTTCCAAGAATCTTAGCAGGATTCCATTAAAATTCCTCTTAAAAAGGAAGTTGTTGATTATAATAAAATTGGCCCCTTGTTGCCTATAATATCTCCTCTTTTCAAGGGGAGATGGCTTGATACTTCCCGATCTACATAAAGTGGATCTGTCTAAGACCCAATTATCGAATCACTTTCCGAAGATACAATATCTCCTCACGTTCGTCATCAATTAGGGTTATGGAGTCATGTGCTAAATATTGACATAGCCGTACCCTCACAAGATTTGTGGGATTTAACTCAATTTCATACTCAAGGATCTTAGTGATCTAATTGTCTTTTTTAAGTTATCATGTCCTCCATTATATATTCCTTGACACTTTGGAGAGAGCCACCATGATGTGGATTATATTATGAGTGACAAGGTACAAAAATTTCTTGTGACCTTTGATTATGGTATAAGCTTGTTTTCCTACAAAATTCTACCTTATTTCATAGTCATGGAAGGTCTTTGAAAAGAAGGCGATTGGATGTTCCTCTCTTTGTGACTCTCCTTTCTATGTCAAGTATAGATGCTACGCTATGCTTACCCTTGTATACATACATAATAAAATATTTTGAGAAGTCCAGTTATGCGGCACCAAGGAAGATGCAACAACTTCTTTTATTAACTCGAAGGCCAAATG
This sequence comes from Taxus wallichiana var. yunnanensis, assembly GCA_018340775.1. NCBI lineage: Eukaryota > Viridiplantae > Streptophyta > Pinopsida > Cupressales > Taxaceae > Taxus > Taxus wallichiana. Next base: position 187,215,632 of record CM031235.1, read on the forward strand.
ACCTTCATTGGTCCACTTGAAACTGAGGTCCTTTTTCAGCATGAGAGTGATCGGGCGGATTGTCCTGACAAAGTCTAAAATGAACTTGCTGAAAAATTTGATCTTTCCGAGGAAATATTGGACCGATTTTTTATTGAATGAAAAGGGTAGCTCCAAAATGGCCTTAATTTTCTTGGGTACAATGGAGATTCCTTCCTTTGACACAATATGTCCCAAGAGTTTTCCTTGGGGCACTCCAAAGACACATTTCTTCGGGTTCAGAGAGATTTTAAATTCTTGGCATTTTTTGAATACAGCCTCTAAGGCATCGAAGTACTCCTCCACTATTTTGGTGAACACCGTGAGATCGTCAAGATATATAAGGATCACTTTGTTTATTAGTGATCCAAATGTGGAATCCATGGCACTTTGAAAGGTATCCCTAGTGTTTTTGAGTCCAAAAGGAATTTTTACGTAAGTAAAAGTTCCCCATTTGGTCATGAACATCGTCTTATGTTGATCCCTTTCTGCGAGCCATATTTGATTATAGCCCGAAAAACCATCTAGTAGAGAAAAACATCTCGGAGCTTGTGACCATTTGTAATATTTGTTCCATAGAGGGAAAAGGGTAGTGATCCTTTAGGGAGGCCCTATTTAGATCTCTAAAATCCACGTAGAGCCTAATTTCACCATTTTTATTTCTTACAGGACTAGGTTGGAGACCCATGTTGTATGCTTGATCGGGAAGATTATGTGAGCTTCTAGTATTTTTCTCAACTCCTCAACCATGAGGGATTCTATTTTTGGGTTCACAAGCCTTTATTTTTGATGCACAGGCTTAGTCCCTTCTTTAAGGTTGATGGTGTGTTGGATGATATCCTTGTTGTAGCCATGCAAGTCATCATATATCCAAGCCATCACCTTATCATACTTATGGCATAGAGCCACGAGTCTCTCTCTTTCCTTTTGAGTCACCGATCTCGACTTTTAGTCATCTCTCCTTAGTTACTTCTAGTTCGACATAGTCCTCCTTTATTGTTGCAAACTTCCTTTAGTCAGAACTAGCATCGTTTGAGTCAAAAAGAATCTCTAGGGTTATTAACCCTTTTGGAATTTTTTTTTTTTTCTTCAACTGGATAATATGATCTCCATATGCTTCCTTGATCTTGGGCTAGAGTTGGTTCACAAATTGATCAGATTGTTGAAGGAAGTGTATAATCTTTCGGTTACTATCGAAGACCTATCAATGGTTGAAGTTGTCAAGGATAGATGATCAACTTTATGGTATTCTCATTTGCTATCAAATCTTGAATTGGGTCGAACTACAATCCGATCAAGGCCATCCTATCAGCCTTCCGTATTTTGATCTTGGGGAATAACCTTGATATTGAAAGCTTAAAAAATCATCTATGAGATCCCACACCCGAAGTGCCGATAGGACCTCATCCTAGGATTCTTTGTGGCGGCAATATTTCTTACTTATGTCACTACTAATTCTGAGTCACCAAACACTCTCAATTGTTTGATGCCTTCTTTTTGGGCCATGGACAAGCCATGCACCAAGGCCTCATATTCTACCTCATTACTAGTACATGAGAATTAGAAATGGAATGAATGGTGTAGACACCTAAAATTGGTTACCCAATTTAGTGTCCCCCACATTCGTCTACCTTCTCGGGTAACCTGGGGCACCTTTATATCACCACTTTTCCTTTAGGGTATTAATTAAATTAAACATCTATCCTAAGTTTATTATACCCCATTGTATTTTACCAATGGATAATTAAATATTAACTATTTAATTATACTTTTTACATGTATCTTAACCGCTTATCTACCCCATATCAATTTCTAACCTCCCATAATCAATTCTATCCATCTATCCCCCCTATTTCTCCTCCCCCCAAACCATGCAATGGGATATTTCCCATATTTGAGTCAGAAGGATACACTCTTATCTTTCCAAATCATCCTTTTTGGCCATTTTAGGAATCTGTTCCCTGATCGGCGCCGACTGGTACTCGGTCGATGCTGATTTTTCTAAACGGTGTCGATTGTACCTTGGTCGGCGCCGATTATAAATACAAGGCCAGAATTTAGTTCTGGTTAGACAGAAAGAGAGACAAAAAGCTTAAGTCTTGAGCCTTCGAATTGTTAATCAGAAGAAGAGAGAATTTTGTCCAAATCAATCCCTGAGAGGTGTACCGTTACTCTGCCCTCGCAACATCGACATCATGAGGATTCCTCGACCTCTTGGTGATTTTGTTCCTGCATCTAGCTAAGGTGAAACTCTGTCCACAACTTTGCAGCCCCTGTAGGTGTTTACGATCCAGTCCTCATCAATCATCCATCAAGCTTTCTACAACTTGCCTCCGGTTGACGCCGACCCATTCCAGTCGATGCCGATTTATCCTAATCGGCGCCACTTAAAGAAATCAACACTGACCCCAATCTGGTCGACACCGATCAACCTACAGATAGGTGCCAAGTATAGGTAACGTAAGTCTAGCATTGTTTTCACAGTTTCCTATGTTCTGTTTATATTTTGTCTGTTGTTTACATTCTGTCTTTTATTTTTAATCAGAAAATCTAAACATTTACCTACATCTTTTATCATGTATGCTTCTTTCCTTAATTGAAAACGTGGACTGACATCCGCCGAGGAAGCTCATCACTTCCCGGACCCACTTTTCGGGCAGTCCACCCAAATATCTTTTAACATTGTCTTTTTCTGCCAAGGATTTGTACATAGTAGGTTTTCGGATCTACTTTACAGGATTACTTGTGTGTGCTCATCCCGTCTACATTGGCTTTCCTCTCATTTACGTCTTCAGATCCCGTCTTAACTATCAGGTATCAATTTCATTTGATTTTTTCAGGAATTTTGTGTTTAGTTTGGTGCATTAACTTGGACAGGTAACAAGCATGGAAATTCTTGATCTACATTCTGGCATGCCCGGTGGGACTTGACCAAATTCCCCTATTGGTAAGTTCATCTCTTTTCCAGTTTTGAACTTTTGTTCTTTTTCTTCACTGATTTTCATCAGTTTTCCTTAAAGCATTTCCTTTCTTCATGTTGGTCTTGTTTCTTTCATTTATAATTTGCAAAATCAAAATTATTTCTTTCTTGCATATCTAGATTCCCATTTCTACTTCTAAAATTAGTAAATCTTTCATTTGATTTCAAAGCTGCACTTTTTGATTTATCTCTTGGTGCAAAATTGTCATTTCCTTGAAAGTTTCTAGTTTCTTAAATAGAAATTTTTGTTCTACCATTATCTGGATATATCTTTTTGGATTTGTTTGTGTGTTTGCTTAACCTTTTCTTGCGGAGAACTTTTCTTGTTTGTGGGATTGTTTGAGGGGAAGAGCTCAACAACGTGCTTTTTGAAGTCCACACACCTTGGAGAGCTAAATCGTAGGTATTTCTCTTTTACGGTGTTTTCTCCTTTCTAAGAAATTAAAATAGCTTGTTTGTTTATTTTCTATCACACTCAAACATTTCTATTTTGGTGCCTAAAAAGAATTTAATCGCATTTGGGAAAGAACTTGTTTGACTTGTCTTCATCGAAATCAAACACTTCATTTTTAGTGCTTAAAAAGAACTTCTTCTTTGTTAAAAGAACTTGTTTGTTTGTTTTCTATCACACTCAAACATTTCGATTTTGGTGCTTAAAAAGAATTTAATCGCATTTGGGAAAGAACTTGTTTGACTTGTCTTCATCGAAATCAAACACTTCATTTTTAGTGCTTAAAAAGAACTTCTTCTTTGTCATTTCTGTTGTATGTTCTTCATCTAGTTTTCTAAATAGGTTGGAAAATTGATCAAAATCGGTAGTGACACTATTTTATTTTTATTTTTCACCCTTGCACACAAAGCCAAAATCACTAGGTATAAAGCATTTAAACAAAAATTCCTTCCCTGGCCTTGCCTACTTGGAAGTGACATCCAAGAGGAAGATCCTACATGGTACTCGGGCCGTCTTTATAAATTCATGGAAGTTACGTATATATTGGCAAAGAACTTGACTCCCTTATCGCAGCGAGTGTGTGAAGTGTGGGGGTAGGCCCCTATATCAAGCCACATACCGGTATTTTACTGAAGTGCCTTCGGGACTCCTCACCAAAACATTCCCTAAACCATCCTTAGTTTGGTTGTTTGAGTAGTTCTGTCCTAAAAGCCTTCCCTAATATTTTCTTTCTTAAAAGCATGAAAACTTAAAAGAAATAATCACCCACATTGCTTGAATTGTTTGTGCATTAGTTAGGTCAATCTTTTTTCTATATTTCTGCTTATTTATGACGGTCATCACCCGGTCACAATCTAGAAAAATGGCTCAATTGGCCTCTTCTTCATCCAATATCACCACTAATGTGGATGTTTGGAACCCCTCGGGTCTTCCTCGGGACCGCTATTAGTTGGTTCTCCATCTTGGTCAAATAATCCTTTCTATCATCCTAAAATGATCCCATCATGTCCAACTTCCCCGGTCCTTCGAGAGGTATCATCTCGCTTACGATATAGAGTATGTTCCTCACGGAGATCTTGAATTTCAAGTGCTCCTTGATCATAACCCAGATAGCCCTTATGGACTATCTAGTGCATAAGTCTATTCGAATATCTAATCAGGGACCACCAATCCAACAAGTTTATGATTATTCTCATGAACCATCCCAAGCTTTTATAGAATAGTTAGCATGTTTTTTCTCTTCCACCGACCATGTCGATTGGTTCTCAAATGATCTTGCCTATCCCTAGTGTCGCGGCTACCTCAGCTACTCCACAACCTACTTTTGAGAGGCCCTCTTCTTTAGCTATGATGAGTGCATCCGCACTCTCATAGATTGCTATTAATTCTTCTATGTCATCTATTGTGTCTCAGGGTCAGTACCTCTCTGTGAATCAACCCCCTTCTACGAGTCAGTCGGTTCCTTCTTCTTGTCCTCCAGCTGGTCTTTCTTCCAATGCTCCAACGACAGTGACCTTTACCCATCCTCTGGTGTCGGCACCCTTAATAACCAATCTAGTAGTCAAAATCCTCATTCAGAGTTTGTTCCCCACCATATCCAATCAAATCAACACCCACATTCCTCAATCCATTCCGATTCAATCGATAAGTATAGGAGCCCACCAATCATAGGCTCCGTCTTTCATTCAACCACCTTTCTCTCAACCACTTGTCATCTCACAGCCTATTTATATGCAAGCTCCTTCACAACAAATACCTCACCAAGTGTCACCCAGAATGCCTAGTTATTCCTCTTATCATCATGTTAATCAGTAGATGAATCCCCCATTAACGCCTCAACAAAACCTACCATTTTCTTCTTATGCGGGACATACCAACATGCCCCCTCCTCAATCTGACGTCATCCAACTTCTTTTCAAGAAAATCGTAGACCTAGAAGCCTCCACCAAAGGGGCTCGCCCTTCATATTCTTTTGAAGAAGTATGTAATGAACCGATTCATCCATCAGTGGATTTTAAGCCTTATCCTCCCCAATGGGAATTTCCTAAGTTCTCAAAATTTCATAGCTAGGAGGATCCTCAATAGCACCTGCGAGCATTCAAGCACGCTTGCTACCTTATAGTCCAGGATCGGGAGCTTATGCTCTGTACCTTCCCTATGTCTTTAGCAGGGCCTGCTTTAGACTGGTACAATAACATACCCCAACACTCCTTGTTTTCTTTCTCTCAATTATCTCAGATGTTTGTTGAAAACTTCTCAATAAATATCACACATAAGATCTCGATTACAAATCTTTATAACATTTGTCAATTCGATGATGAATCTATTGCAGACTTTGTCACTCATTGGAGAGGTATAATAAATCAATTGTCTTTCTCCCTCCCTCAACCTCAGCAAATTGAGTTGTTTACTTGATCTTGCGCCAACCATATTTCTTCCACCTTAAGGATTCAATCCTTTCATACATTTGAAGAAGCATTCACAATGGCACATAAACTTGAATCTTGCGCCATTGAACAAGGGAAGTTAAAACTTCACTCTAAGTCTAAACCAGACTTTTCTCGATTCACAAAATCAAATCCTTCTTCTTCTAACAAAGACAAGAATCAGGGATCCATGAACGCTATCATCTTAAAGACATCACGAACTGATAACACGTCTAATCAAACACCTCAGAGAGACTCTTCATCCTCTCAGAAAGGACCCGCATCATCTCGATATTTTACTTCATTAGGGAAATAATATGCTTCTATCTTAGAAAAAATGTTGGAAGTTCACATGATCGAACTTCCCCCTATTAGAAATTTTGATGAGAGCCAAGAACGACCGTTCGGTATCATGAAAATGACTTTTATCATTATCATAGAAGCAAAGGCCATGACATTAAACGATGTCAAACCTTCAAAAATCTTGTCCAAAATTCATTGATAAAGGCAAGCTCATTCTAGATAACCCAAATGCTCCCCCAAATCAGGAACTTGATGTCTTTAAACAACCTTTTCCTAATCACTCTCCAAACAATGAAATTTCGGGGCCTCAAAAACCAAACACTCATACTATCAGCTTCATTTCTCCTAGAGGATCTTCTTCTAAACCTGAGCCATCTATGCACACGTCGACTGAATCAGAACTTCCTCCCGCTCCGTTAATCTCTGAGATTCCACCATCTTCGGATGATCCATCTTTGAGTATTCCTCCAAAATTAGAGACGGATTCATCTCTCTCTACCTCTTTATCTGATCTTCCATCCATACCAGAGATAGTGTCATATTCATCCTGTCTTGTCATCGGACATTCTTTCAATGCTTGAGGCATTTACATCCCTTCAAGTTTAAGTACGAATACATCTACTGTTTCTCCCATTTTCTTCATGACTATGCCATTGGTTAACATACATATAGTTGTACCAACTTCTCTACCGACGGAAGAATCTTCAATTTTAACTCTTCTTGTTTCCTTTTCTATAGTAGTTGTACCCACAATTCATCGTACAGAAGTAACTTCCTCACAGGAACTACTTCTTCATCATCCACTTCTCCCATCATGTTTCCTTTCCTATCAAGGAAAAATCTAAAGAAATAACACCGGCACCTACACTTTCGGTTCCTAAACTTAGACCAAGACAATTGAAATCTAACATTGCATCATCGGTACCTTCCCCTCTACTTCCCCGAAAAGGTTACAATCACCTTATGTGGTCAAAGTTATCACCATCCCCGAAAAAGGAAAACCAATATTTCAGACTATCAAGACTCTTGGTGCTTTCCCTCAAAAATCCCTCTCTGTACCTCATAAAAGATTGGATTTATCCATTGAAAAGGTGTCTTCTTCTACAACACCATCTTCACTGGTGCCTCGTAAAGGGGGTTTACCAACTATAAAGGTGTCACCTCTTTTATCATAACCATCATCTTCATCACCAAAAGCCAAGGCACCCTTTGTGCCTCCTATCGGACCTATTTTGGGAGCTCCTCCCCCATCTAAATCGGTCTTATCTCGAATCATCATCTGTTTTGGCCAAACAGCCTTCTTCATCTCCAACGACCAAAACACTTGTCACATCATCATCTTTAAAATCTATTTTAGGAGCTCCTCCTCCACCAAAATCAATCTTGCCTCACTTCCTTCCATCTCAAGCACCTGTGGCTACTTTTCCCAATGTCTAGAAAATCAAAACGATCCCTAAAATGACTATTAAACTAGATATGCAGATTCTTTTACCTTGGCAATCTGTTAAGGCTAAAGAGGCACCTCATAATCTATCTTTGAAGCTCAAAAGATCCCACAAGGATGCGTTATCTAACACTTTCTTAAGTTGTTATACTACGTTAATTGGTCCCGTGGAAATGCTTTCAATGATGGTGGTGTTTTATCCCTTCACCGGTAGGTGGGGGTCATCTTGATTCGAATAGTTCCTATTGCATCTTATTTTACATTGATATGCGGTGACATGGTTAAGATGGTTGAAGTCTCTTTCTCTATCTTGTCATTCATACTTGGGATCAGAGCGTCTTCCTTTATGATCCTTTTCTTAAAGCGAGTGTTGTAGAGAAACTGAATAGGATTTGAAACAAATGCTTTATTTGTAAATTTGGATTCTTCTCCTTCTATCCAAGAGAAAAGAGCGTTCTTTGGTGTGATCTCCACTTCCTGTTCTAAGGGACATCCCTTGAATCTGTGCAACGAAAGAATAATTTTGGACTCCTGCGGACTAATGATTTCTATATGTATCCACATAATAGAAATCCCTTGATCATTGTTCAACCACCATTTTTGTAAGTTACCTTGGGGGAAGTCTCTTGGCATGTGAGAATTATTACAGGGGAAGCACCATGCATTAGGGTCTTCAACCAAATGGTTTTTCTCGGGTACCATCTCTCTTCGATATTGGGTGGAATAGTCTGGAGTGGCGTTGGTACAAGAACTAACTAGTTAGATGGCTACATAGGTGGCAGTCTCTGGGTATTATGATATTGAGAGGAATAGGTGGGCCTGCTACCTTGATAATTTTGTCTTGGATAAGCGGCTGATTCCTTTTAAGATTTACTATCTCGTTAGAAATTTTTCTCATAATATTTTTCATTTCCTCCATTTTGAGAGAAGAAGATGAGGATGCGGTAGTGGGAGTTGGAGCCAAATGAGAAGATGGGTAGTTATATAAGGACGTAGGGGATTGAGCAAGGCTTGGTACTTGTGCTTGCGGAAGGGGGCTATCTCAGGGTACATTGGCAAAGGGGTTCTAGGAGGAATTTTCTCGGCATCTATTAAATTATTCTCAACTTGGACAACAATGTTATAGGCTTGTGGTAAGGAATCCCCTCCCAATGATTGAATCATTATCGAAATATCTGAATTTAGAGCTTTTAAATAAAAGACAATAGCCATACCTATGGGTGGCCTTGCTAGGACTGAAATCCTTTGCCAAGTTTTATGAAACATGGTGTTAAAATATGTCATTAGCTCTTATGGGCCCTTCTTGATGTTGATAAGTTGTTATAGGAGTGATGATCTATCTCCCTTTTCATTGAATCTTTCTACCAACACATCTCCTAACTAGTCCCAAGTGCCGATAGTGTTAGGAGTTAAGGATCGGTACCAATCCAGGGCCTTTCCTTTAAAGGAAGCAGCTAACAATCGTAAGGTGACGTCTTGTTCTCTAATATAATGTACTATGCACATATTTCGCTACATCTTGGAGGTGTTCCTTAGGAGTTTTGAAGTATTCTCCACTAAATTTGGGTAGTGCCTTTAGTGCATTAGCGGAATAGGACTCAACATTACCGAGGGTGTGGGAAAAATGAGCAGAATCCCTTGATTCCATGAGACAAATTTCCTTGGAGGCTGAGCTTGAAGATGAGCCATAAAAATAGGTATGAGGGTTCTAGTTGACTGTTTGAAGGGCCTACCTGGTGGAGGTGTTGAGAGAGTCCGATTTGGAGGAGACAGAGATCTATGGATCTTTCTACCTCTTTTTTTACATGGTGGAAATAGCTCTAAATATTCAAACACACCTTCCTCCATTTTTCTTGCCCTCATTCACATTCGTCTTAAAAATTAGAGAATACCAACTAAATACTACTAAAATCATTATATCTTTGATGACAAAATAACCAAACGTGTAGATGTTTCTTCCCACGGTGCATGCCGGGAAAAATGTTGATGATTATCCTTGTAAATGAACCATCAGATTCGTTGGATACCTTAGGTTAGTAGGACATGCGCCCTAAGGTAACCTCCAAATTTTAAAGAAGCTGGCTCTTCTTTGTGGTGTGAGATAGGGTTAGGAGAAATCTTGAAAGAAATGTAAAACTAACTAAGGTGATGCGCCAGAATAGATCCTAAAGAGACAGAGAGAGATACCCAGGGAGACTATCTAGAATAGTTTGAAGAGTGTTATAACATGATCCACCTATTTTATAAGTACCTTAGATTTATCAGAGTCGAGGAGACAAAACACACGACAATGTGTAGATAATAGATAGGTAAAAAAACTAAGGGCGTATAACACAATATATTTCTTAAGTTATCTATAACTACTTAGAAAAAAAAAATTAGAATTTTGGAAGCCAAAGTGCACAGAACAAGAACTCTATTTATGGAGAAAATGATACATAAGGCTAAAATGGCATAGATTACAATTTCCTTCTATAACAGAGTCTTGCTAAGGCTAGCTATTACAAAAACTAAATCTTGTATCTCTTTTCTGATTCTATCTATTTTTTCCCAAAAATCCTCTTCTTTCTAGATCAAATGCCTTTTATAGATGTTCATGGCTCTTGCTTGAATGTTTGGAATCAGAGCTTCTATTGGCATCATTCAATTTTCTTACACGATCTTCCCCTTCTGGGTCAATATGTCAACTACTTGTTTAGATATTTGTGATTCACCTTTAATTCACCCAATTAGCACTCCTTGAGTTGATGATGATTCTTTTCTGCCACGTGGAGAGTGGACGCTTGTTTGAGAGCCTTTTCTGAAACTTGATCCTCTAAACTATGCGGAAGAAATGTGGTGGGCACGCGTTAGTTTGGAGGTCCTTCATTTTTTCTTTTCCTAAAAGTGCGCTCAAGCGACATGTGGAGGCCCTATTGCATCTTTTCTATGATTTTGACTTTTCAACCCACCAGGGAAACCTTTATTGGGCTTGGGACATGTGGATAGTGTGGCATAATTTTGAGATTCTTCCTTATTTTCTTTATGCCCCGATCATTTGGCTGATGAGTTAAGTGGACACCTTCCGCATTGACTTCATACTTAGTTGATTTTTGACCTAAGAAAACAAAATAAATTAGGTTGGAGGAAAAAAATACGATGGCTGGTTAAATATTCTAACACAAAATGACTCTATAGGTATTCTCCATTCATTTTCAAATGCTTCGTGTAGGTGCTTATACTAGAGATCCAACATCAGCTTGTAAGGTCCACTCATAGATCCAACACATATATCTTTTGCAAACCTATCTGCAAGGGAATTTTCTCTTTAGGAAACTACCAAATATTCTCCTTTGGCCCATCGAGCACCCCAATTTCCACAAACACAAGAGATAATAAAATAGCACCAAAACTTATCTTGTCTTCATGGTGTGCTTCTTCAATAATAGTCTCAAAAGCAATGAAGGAATAAAACTTGGATACCACTCCCTCTGTCATTTTCTTTACAATATGGAGCCAAGTTCTATTTACCTAGCTCCAATGCTCTTGGTTATTCAATTTGGTGAGGAGGTGCATGGCTTCCTGAATCATAGGGTACTTTTCTAGCTTGACAATATCCATCGCACACCCTCCCTTCATATAATCCAATGTAATCCTTGTAGCTTCTACGCCCACATCATCAATGAGGTCACTAATAATCTCGAGTGTATGATCTTATCAACCCTGTCAAATGACCTATCAAGGGCATGGTAAGTCACATTCACCACCTGCCTGTAAAATAGAATAATTCCTTGTACACACAGGACATCAACCATTGATAAAATTTCTCAGGTTTCCCAAAGTATGGCAACTCATACAACTACATGACTCCAACACTCTCCAAAAAATTCTGACCTACATCTCCATAGATGGCCATGTTGTTTTTGTCAGTAAGTTTATTATTACCACCAAATGTTTATCCAATTCATCCTCGTTATCTCATTAGAGTAGGTATTTACCTTAGCTCATGTTCACCTAGGTACTTTATTTACCTTTATTGTATTTATCCTCACCCACTTATGTGTGTGGATATTTCTTTTATCTTATTTAGATATTATGAGATATTATCTAGTTGTTAGGTATAGTTCTTTCCTTGATCTATGGTATTGACTAGATCCTTGATGTCTAGTTCTCTCCTAAATCTATGGTCTTAACTAGTTCTTTGATGACTAGTTATTTCCTTGATTTATGGCTTGATCTACAACATTGATTTGGTTCTTAAATTGTTATTCCTTGCCTATTTAAGCAAGGCCCATTCTCAATGTATTGCTTTGAGTTCCATTAAAATATATGATATTGCTGCTCATTTATTTGCAAAGGTTTTATGTAAAGTTATTATGGTGAATTGCTTTCATCTTATTGATCGTGGTGTTTGATTAGCATCTGTGTTCTTGGCTTGGTATGATTTGGTTATCGTTCCTTTTATGGTATCAGAGTAGGAGATTGCTGTTGACATCCGTCTGTAAGTTTTATTTTGTAAATAAATTCATTGTATATTCATATATTTGGGATTTGGTCATATTTTGTTGTTGCATGCATTTTTATGCAAAACGGAGGCTTCCATTGGATCCAGAAGGTGGGAAAACCCTAAGATTGACTGTAAACTTGACCATTTCTGGAGGCAATCATTTTTTCTGGGTTTTTGTATTGTTGCAGGGGAAGCACACTGGTTTGCCTCAGGATTTGTCCGTGAAGGGAAAAAACGTGGGATTCTTTTTTGGGTTTGTTGGATTTCTCGAGATCTCGCACAGGAAATTTTTGTTGCGGCGTATCTATACGGGATTATACGCAGGGAAGGTTTTCAGATATTTCCTTTTTGGCAAGGGTCCATGGATGTTGTGCATGGTTTTTACTATTTGAGTAAATCCACATGTTTCTATTTTCGACATGCAACACACCCCAGAATAGTAAGTTGTGCAAACACCCATTAAAATCCTTAGCCCTTGGTCATATGGTATGGTCATATGAGGGCTTAAAGCTTGTGATTAGGTGCTTAACTTTAGCCCCCTTTAATTTTATTTGTGTGGTGAAGGCAACAACAATTTATTTTATTTTAGTGGCAACTAAAATAAATAACAGAGAAAAATATTAAAAAATTGTAACTTTTGATCAGTAACTCGGTTTTGAGTGCCATTTTTGCAAAAGTGCTTGTTTTTTTCATGCTCTTTCCATTGGAGTTATTTATTTTTAGACTTGCACTATAATTATAAAGTGTCAAATATGGAGGAGTGTTGTAATCAATTGTGGACGTAATTTCGGTTGAGCCGACATCCTAAATTTTTGGGAGTTACAATTTGTACCTATTATGGATTACGAGAATGATATGCTTTTCTCACGAAGTATGTGGACTTCAAGAGGATATTGTAAATTTTTTGGAAGAAAATAGATCACTCAAGAAGTGAAATTATCTTCTACAATCACTCATACATGATAAGGATACAATAATACACTTCCTGCAGAATAGACTTGCTAGCCTCAAGCATCACCATCATATTGTGGACAACCATATCCATGCTCCTAGTCCACTTGTAGTTGTTGCTCTTGTACCCACTAACATTGATCTACCAGTCTTTGAGCCTGAACCTACTTTTGATGCTTCTAAACCTATGAGGCTTGTTACTGCATGCTCTTCCACATCTGTGCCTATTATAGTACCACATGTTGTGTATCCTACTTCTACTTAGCTGCATGGATTTTTTAAGAAGCATACCACTGCATTCAGTTCTCACATGCTCTATTCTATGGGTCTCACTAGAGGAGTCATTGGCAGACATTCACAAGGTATTGTTTCCTCTATTCCACATGTTAAGTGGAATTCTCGTCATGACATTGGTTTTCAAGAAAATACTTCATTGGGATCACACATTGACAGAGCTCCTTTTTTGTTCACTTGACTCTTTCTAAGGATCATGAGAAACACATGAGTTCTGCACCTTCACTCAGGATTGAGAAACCTGAGATTTCAGCTATCATACATGATCAACCTGACACACATTCTGATGTTCTTTTGCATGCACCCATTGTACATTTTTCACCAAGTCATATGCAGGCATCTTCTTCATCCATCCGTGTTGATTTGGGGTGGATATCTGATCACTTGTGGCAGCGACATAGGCATTCATTGAGAGGACTCTATAGGCATGGCTCCTCCACCATTCGGCCTCTTGCTCCACTTTCTATACCTTTTACATTGTGATGCTTCTTGTTTGAGCATTTTTCTTTAGCAGGTGTAGTGTATCTCTCTTGTTTGTTGAGAGATTTTGTATCTGTATTTTCGACACTTTTGGCATGTTGACAGTATCTCTTGTGAGGAATCTATTCTGGTGAATTCCAGTGTTATTTTATCAGTGTTCGAATAGTTGATTTTGGGTAACTCATACAGATTTGTAGCGTCACTCCACCCATTCAGCAGTATGGGAGGGTGCGGTGTTGATCTTGGTTCTTGATTTCATGTCCTTGCCTTATTACCTTGGATTTTCTTGGATCATGACACTCTGGAGTTTGTGTCCTTGCCTTGTTGCTTTGGTTATTGTTCTTGGATTATGGCACACCTATTTGCAGTAGTTGATCGAATTATGTTTGATGTTTTTTTGCACTTTCGACATCACTCCATTGACAATATCCTTATATGGAGCTATTCTGGTGAAACCCAGTGTCAGTTGTTTTTGAGTTTTGTGATCGAGAAGTGGATTCAGACCATAGTACACACCAAACTTATTCAACATTGTATGAGTTTTTTGAGCCGAGATTCTTGGGATGCCTTGGAGTGGGTCTTTACTCTCTTTACTTTGTTATTATTGGTTTTGGGTACCTTGCGGTGTTCCCTTTTTCCCAATTATTGTACATGAGTACCTCATCGAGGCCTAGTTATTGGGACTCATATCTTTGTGGACATGCCACATCTATTTTGGCCTCTAGCTTCACTTGAGGGGGATTTTATAGTAGGTATTTACCTTTTTCATGTTCACCTAGGTACTTTATTTACCTTTATTGTATTTATCCTCACCCACTTATGTGTGTGGATATTTCTTTTATCTTATTTAGATATTAGGAGATATTATCTACTTGTTAGGTATAGTTATTTCCTTGATCTATGGTATTGACTAATTCTTTCCTTGATGTCTAGTTCTCTCCTAAATCTATGGTCTTGACTAGTTCTTTGATGACTAGTTATTTCCTTGTTTTATGGCTTGATCTACAATCTTGGTGGTTCTTAGATTATTATTCCTTGCCTATTTAAGCAAGGCACATTCTCAATGTATTGCATTGAGTTCCATTATAATATTTGATATTGCTGCTCATTTGTTTGCAAAGGTTTTATGTAAAGTTATTCGCAAATTACTTTCATCTTATTGATCATGGTGTTTGATTAGCATATGTGTTCTTGGATTGGTACAACTGGTTATCGTTCCTTTCATTATCCTTAGTAAAATTATTGTAGTCACTTATTTTTCTTCTTCTCGGTATGTGAATCCCAATCCAAACCCATTATGACACCTTCTGGATACTACATCTCCAAAAATATGCTTTTAGGGTATCCTCCACCTCTAATTCCACTTCTTTTTGCTTCCTTCCCCTTGTGGTTTCTCTAAGTGCTCATTTAGGTGCCATTGTGATAATAAAAATGTGTTCTTGTAGTAGATTTAAGATTTGTAACTTAAAAATCATGTGCCCTAGCTCCTCCTCAAACACTAACTCACATAGGTTTTCTCCCCGCATGCCTTTTCTTCACTCAAACACCCTCTCTAATGGAGCTCAAAAAAAAGTCATGCACAAATCTCTCTGGTTCGATGTCTATAATCACACTTTCACACACTTTTGCACACAACTCTCTCTTCAACTTGATCAAACACTTCACTTCACAATACAAGGTAAAAATGATATTGCAACCCCTCCTTATATAAATTTTTCAAATTTTCCCACATTTATTGCTCCCCATCTACCACCGTACTTAGCATTAAATGGTGTTTCTTTCCTCTTTTCCATGCTTGAGTTTTTACGCAGCCCGGTCATAACCTTCTAGCACACCTACTACTTCTTGGCCACATACCTCCTCTCACACACCTTCATGTGTTGAAGTATGTATCCACTATGCCTCACACCAAGTATTTTTCCATGTTGCTGCACACATTGCATTACATTGCGTGTCCATCCATCTACACATGGTCTTCATCTATGAGAAATTTTTCTTGATCCGCACCTTCAATTAAAGCACATACACCATGTTTCTTCTATGCATACCCATCTTCGTAGGAGGTTCAATCTATTTCCATCCTAGCCCATTTGTCATGTATCTACTACACCCCACATTGAAATTATACATGGTCCTCTCTTGCACATGAATTCACTTAGATAGTAATCAGCTACTAGCATAAAAGTGCTCTTATTAGAACAAACCACATAATTAAAATGAAAAACCATAGAAACACCGAAAGGAAACACATATAAAGTAAATTCATTAAAGGGAAACCTAATCTAAATGGAACTACTGCCTTATTACAAACACCAAGAAGATTTATTTATAGTAGGGATTCAACCTACTCCCATTGAAATAACCGGGAAACCATGTTCCATCTAGCACCCTACAATTGACAAGTGCTGCACGAATCAAGTATATATGTTACCACATATGGTCCCAACCAATGCACCTTTAAATTCCTATGGTGGTGTGTAAACTTGGAGTCAAAAATTAGAACCATCTATCTAACCTCAAACTACTTATTCTTAATATGCTCATCAAACCATGCCTTCAACCTAGCCTTCTTTGTCTTCTATCTCCAACGTTTGATGGCATTCCTCTCATCCAACTGCATTATTTTATCTATATGCTCTTAATTTTCTTGTTCATCATCAATTCCTCCTATGCATGTAATACGTAGGGAGGGTAACATGAATTTGATTAGTAAAATACACCAACCGGAAGGGTGTGGATATTTTAAAACATTTGTAAGTTTTCCTATATGGAAAAAGTATGACAAAGAATTTTTTAATCCAATCCTTCCTTCCAACATCACAAATATTTGTCATTGTATGTCCCAATATATTGTTGAAAGCCTCAGCACTACCATTGGCCTATGGGTGATAGGGTGTTGTCTTGTGATGGGTGACCATAAACTCAGCCAATAATATTTTGATAGTCTCATTAAAAAGTGTGTGCCCCTATCACTTTTCAAGCTCAACGAACATCCATACCTGTTGATAATATTTTCCCATAGAAATCTTGTTTTTGTAGCTATCCTACAATCCTTTATAGGTGTTGCTTCTTCCCACCTGGTCAAATAATTTGTACATGTTATAATGTAGCGCGACCTAGTCTTACACATTGGTGGGGAAATAGGACCCACAAAGTCTATTTCCCATTTTTCAAAAGGTTCTACACTTACAATAGGCATCAAAGGAATCTCATCCCTATTCCCAGGCTTCCCAAGGCATTGATAATGATCACATGCCCTGGCATACTCTTTGTAATCCTTATATAGTCTCTCTCACCAAAGGCTAGCCAAGTAAAATCTTGTGTGCGGTAGCATTTCCTACATAATGTCCTCTGTAATTCCACCATGAGCTTCCTCCATTATAGCTTCACACTCATGTTCAAGTACACACTGACACAAAATATCATCATGACCTAACTTGTATAAATTTCCACCAATCAACATGTAAGGCACGATGCATATGACAAGTTGTTTCTTCTAAGTTATTCATCTCGTCACAAAGCGCCACATTAGTACACAAAAAAAAAGTAATGTCTTCCAAATAAAAGTTTGTATGGTTTAATCTAAACAAATATACATCTAGAATTGCATCCTCAATGCTTTATATGTCCTTATCTGAGTTAATCCTTGAAAAATGATCTGGTAGGAATTACTCTTCCTTGGCTTTAGCACCATTGTAAAGTCAAATTCTTGAAACAAGAGAATCCACTAACATATACCCCCCTACAATATGAGATTATTAACCAAGTTCTTAAGTGCAATGTGATCTTTATAGAATATAAAGGGAGTTTCAGCAAGTATTATCTAAACTTGTGTAGTGCATAAATCATTGATAATGCTTCACACTTTGTAGTTGTATATTTTTTTCTCGGTTGGGTCAACTTCCGCTTGCAGAAACAAATATGATGGTCAACAATACCATCACTAGGATGTGCTAACACTCTTTGTACAATGGCCATGCCAAAGGCATCAACATGTACATGAAATGGTTTTTCCCAAGAAGAAAAGCGCGAGAATGTGTGCAAAAGCAAGTCTTTCCTTCAATGTCTCAAATGCTAGTTATTGCACCTCATCCCAACGAAACTTCCCTTTACTCTTAAAAAATTATTCCAAGGGCACAGTCATCTTAGCATATCCCTTGATGAACTTCCTATAATAACCTATATGTCCTAATAACCCATGCACCTCGCTCTGATTATTAGGCTCCTCCAAACCCAAGATAACTACAACTTTAGCAGGATCTACCAACAAGCCTTCTTTACATATAATGTGTTCCCAAAAATTTCAAAAGGTGTAGAAAAGATACACTTCTTAATATTGAGAGAGATGTTGAAATTCCTGCACCTCTCAAACATTAGTCTCAAATTGTCACAGTGATCTTTCAATATCCCATATACATCCCAATCATATAAGTAAAGCTATAAAAATGTGTATAAAGCCTTAAAATTCTTGTAAAATAATGCACAAAAAGATGACAGAAACATTCTTCAACCCAAAGGGAATAATTATGTATGCAAAACTTCCCACTCATTGGTGAAAGTTGTATTTTCTTGGTCTTCTTTAGAAATTTATACCTAATGATAACCAGAGAATCCATCAGTAAAAGAGTAAATATCACGCCCTAGGGACGCTCTCCAAGATATCCTCGAGTAAAGGTGTGGGAAAAGGGTCTATGAAACAAACATCATTCAACTCTTTGAATTCCACATGGATCCTTATCCTACCACTCGACTCCTCGATGGGCTCAACGATTCTAGACTTCAACATTTTATCAATATCTTCATTAAATATAATACACATATTAGGATTCATCTTGTAATTCCTCTTCCTAACTGGGTGTGCACCTTCCTTTAACTTGATCCTCATCTCACCTAAAGAGTAATGCACTCCTTTTAACTCATGATAACCTCGTGGAAATAAGTCCTAGAATTCACACAGTAGCTTAATAATTTTAGTCACCTCTTGTTTAGACCAATAGTCACCAATAATGGCCTCTTTAGGTTTTACATTTGTCCCAATGTTGACCTTCTTCATTTTCATAGGCTCATGATAAGTGTGTGCCTTCTCATCAACACTATCCAATACCTCGCATGTACCTATAGTGTGATCAACATCTAGATTCTCTACTTCTTCATCATCAATCATATAAACCAACTTACCCTTCTCTTTTTCCAACCAGAGCACCCAAGTTGCTCCTCATTTGTCTCTTCTTCTTCAAAGTGCACCTCCAAATCCATCTCTCTAAAAATATCTAACCATATTTTCAGCCTTTTGCACTATCCCCCATCGTAATGCACTTCATGATCTGTAATGCTTCATTCACTGGAGGTTTAGTAGAAAAATAGTCAAAGGTCTGAATCATAACCAATTCATCTCCTGCCAATTAACTGTTGCTCTTTTTAACTCTACATGAACATACCATATGCCCGTGCAATCGCTTAGAGTGGCGTAGAACTTAGTACCCAGTTGATGGTAGAAATACCTCCCGCCCTTACGTATGAATCTCTCACACTTCGAACATGGTATGAAGAAGAATCCTTCCCATGAAATTTGTAAATTTGTGAAGGTACATTACTCATAAGAAACCTAGTAGAGAAGGTGATTCTCACTTCTCACCACTCCAAAAGGCTATTTTTGTGTGTATTCCATCGTCTTGCGCAATTGTCCCAATCAAGGCATATAATAACATATTTCTTCACTACATTCATCCTTCCACTTTGGGATTTGATGACACGTAAGAATACATCGGGGTTTCCTTTACTAGTGTATATGTACTTGATTATGACTCAAATGCCGAATGCAGTGCTTTTTTGATCACACAAGTAACTTTATTCTTGATCTCTCACCTGACCATTTCATATGTTCTATGAACCCACTTTTCACGTAAAAACACTAGTTGTATCACTCATAGACTGAGCATCATCCCACTAAATAATGCCTTCTTTAGATGGCTCAATCACTTCAAGATCCCTAACTGTGCGCACATATATCCTGTTCAGATCCTCTTCACTCAAGGGTTCTACATAAGGTGAAACTTTCCCATCTTTCAAAGTAATAATTACACACTCTTCTTTGTTCTCAAAACTGATATAACCTTTATTAAAGTGCAGATCAACATTATTCACGTAACACCAAGGGTACCCAATTAATGTTGGAAAACTATCTGCTTCTACAAGTGCCAAGACCTCAAAGTACCCCAGTAAACTTGGCCCCTTATATAGTGATAGTGGCATCCTTCAATACTCCAATAGGCATGGATCTATTCCTATTCTCCATAAACAAAAAAATTTGAAGAGGGTTGTAATGGTGGTCTCCCCATCGATTCCTTGCATATAAAGTGATTTCATTTACTTCTACACATGTATCAATCGGTATGATACTTGAACAACCACCCATCATCAACTACATTCAAAGTGATATCTTTATGATACTCAAGACTGTGAGGAGGTAAGTTCACATGTAATACATGTCTCTCACGCTCAAATCCAACATGTGGTATCTTCTCCTCATCCATTACCCTAACAAATAAATGATATTGTCCCGACATAGCATCTTACAAAGCTCCTTTAAGTCATCAACATATTTCTCAAAGCAAGCTCAACTTTATTTTCTTGCTCCGGCTTCCAAAAATTCTCCTTCAAGCATTGTATTTCACCTTGCAAGTTTCTAATAACCTCTATAGTCTCCTGATAAAATTCCTTCTGATGGGAAGGATCTGGATATTTCACATTTATCACCTCTTTCTTTGTAATAACATTCTTTCGCTTCGGGATCTCACTAGCATGCACAACCTCAACACATGTAGTCACTAACATAGGAAACATCTCAAAATCAAGCGCAATCTTAGGCATCCACTGGTCTTCTATAACGCATTGTACTTTAATCATTCCCGCACCCTTATCATTATTATTATAATTCTTACTCATGTGCTCATATAACTCAGGACATTATTCAAACTTATGTTTTTTCCCACACCATGAGAAGACTACATTTTGAGGGCATTCACGCCTATAATGATCAGGGGATCTACATGTAAAATAGATTCTCAGGGAAATCACCTCTTCCACAACCGGGACCATGGCCTCTGTATCCTCCTTAGTAACCTCTACCTCTACCACCTCCATCAGATCACCCTTCATTATGGTTATGACTATGATGTTCACCTTTCTCCTTAGAACCGTTTTGCAACACTAGTCTAACGTACACCAATCTCAATAGCCTCATGAATTTGATAAATCATTCTATAATTCTCTCGTATCATGAGTGTGGGACTTATAAATCTTATAGTAACAAGAAACATTCTTCCCGATCATGCACTACAACAAGGGGCACCTACTTGAATCATGATCCAAGTGATAGATCTCACAATCTAGCAACATGGTGCACACCGATTTATGAGGGAAGCTATCCTTGGTATGTCCTTCTACCTTGCAATCCATACACTAAATACCACTACATGTCTCATGAGCCAAATTGGCTAATAATTTCTTCAATTAATTTTTCATAGATGCAATTTGTGCCTACAAGAATGGGATAACTCCAGCTTTTAAGCTCCCAACTACCTCAAAGCATGTAAATATGCTTCCAAATCCTCTCTCGTATCTATAAATGTATTATGAGAGAGCATCCTTGAAAGGTGTGATCAAACCACTAACAAACCACTGTGCATGCTAGCTAGGGTGAATATCATAAGACAACTTTGATAGAAAATTTTTAAAGCATGCATCATACCGCTTATGATCTCAGTCATGCCCTACTTAATCTCCTTTAATGTGCTGATGCTTTTCTATTTAAACTCAGGTATATGAAACTCAGCCAAAAAATCATCATGCAGTGAGTTGTAATCTCTACAACATTCTAGTTTGGATCATACTTCCTATACCAACTATGTGCATGCCCTTGCAAAGGAGTAGAAAAATGACTCGACTTACACTCATGAGCTATAATTCCATTAGTACGCCATAATATCTCACACATATGCACATGATTTACTGCATCCTCAATACCTCTATACTATGGTAGGTGAAGAGACATCTCGTAATAATTTTTTTTTGGTTGTTACCTACCATTCCCACAAGATCCAGAACCTATATTACCTCTAGTATTCCCTCCACCTCTAGAGCCACCAGATCCACTAGATCAAAAAACTCCAAATCCTCATGATCCACCTCTTATAGAGGGAATTGGACCAAAGGATGAGCTGCTCTGTGTTCCAATGGTTTTACTAAATTGAACTCCCATGGTCTGTGTGAATATTTGCTACTACGGATGTATTACCAATTTTTTACGTGCCCAAACTCTGTCCCGGATGATGTGCCAAGAAATATACCACCAATCGGACCACCAAACAAAGAAGATGTATGCACAGCCATAGATGAATGTGTTCTCTAAAGAACTTTTTTATTCAATGGAAAATGAAATCTACCTATCACTACTCTATCACCAACACTATCCTGTTTCTCAATAACTATTTTAGGAACTGGAACACCAAGCGAGAGGGAAAGGTTATCGGGTGAGATCTCGATGTGCACCTACGGTCCTTATTATTTCTTCTTCTGACGCACTCTCATCTAAATTTGAAGGGTATTCTCTTCCCCTCTTTCCTAAGTAGGGGAGATATTGATGATTTGTCTCCACATCTTCCACATGAGTTTCAAATCCTTTATGAGACATCATCCTCCACAATTCCACAGAATCCTTAATATCGTGCTTCTTCACAAATTCCCTTTCCCGTGCTTCATTATACTTAAGCCACATTTCCTCTCTTTCCTTTTCTTCTATAATGTCTGTAATATTTCACCACACCTTCTCCGCCCTATGCACGGTGGAGGTTTATCTAGCCATAGGTTGTTATTCCAAATCTAGAGTCACCAACAAGATCTTAATCGTTAAAGAGATAATGCATAAATAAGATCCTCCGGGTTCACACAAGAATTGAAACTCAACAACCTATGGACATGAATAAGTAAAAACAATGTACTTTGATGTGTAACTATTCAAAATTCCACTCCACCAATTCATAAATACATGGATCATATGTTACCAATTCCACTTTGATGCATATGCTACTACCACTCATACAACTCTATAGGAAACAATAAAAGAATGTTTCATAGAGTTAATGGTACAAATGTTCTTCAACCACGTACGAACATCAAAATTAGGTTCAGTATTATATCTTTGAGAAAACTGGTCTTCCAAATCCATAACCCAACTTTCAATGTTGTCCAAAGTTAACCGATACATATTCATCGTGCAAAATCCTTGCAAAAGCTTGAAAAGAGGTCCTGAAAATGGAACCAAAATGTAGTCTCCATTTTCTTTCTCAAACCCTATACACACTTTGGCACATCACTCGATAGATATGAGAGCTCACTTGAAGTGCATAAAGGTACCAAGTCCCTCTTTTACACCATATTTTTCAATATGTTAGCATGATCATTCATATGTTCCATATTCATAAGTAATTAAAGGTAAAACATAACAAGAACTAGATCACAACCATAGTGCATAATGAATCAAACAAGGATCAAGATCAGATTTACCATATAATAACCAATAATAAAGATATCAAAAATCAATATCCATCCACAAAGATCCATTATATTAATCCATCAAAACACAATAGTTGAATAAGATTCAATTACCATTATAAATTCATGCACGCAAATACACCAGCAACATAACTCTGTCTCAATCTAACAGCTCTCTTAAACTCATGGAAATAAATGCACACACACACACACACACACACACACACACACACAAGTAGTGGGGACTTTCCCTTCATCACCTATGCACTCTCAAAATAGGATGCATGCTCAAAATAGCCATGCACCGCTACAAAAGTAATTAAGGAAGCATGTAAGCTTCTCCTAATAATATCTTATCTATAATTTACTCTAGATATACTTATATTACTAGCTCGAAATTCACATGATGCTTGATATTCCACTTGCTCCAAAGATATCTTGGCGTATCCTTCAAGTATTCTCATCCTTATCCCATGCATATTCTGCACTCAATCCATTCTTATCCCATGCAAGAAAAATAGCTAAGTCCCAAAATATGAATTTCCCAGTGCCGCCTCCTTTTGTTGAACTTCCATGTGCATACGCACCTACTTTCTACATGCCTTGTTCTTATGCACCTCTAATACTTAGGAAATATTTTATCCAATCAACACATGAGAATCGTAAAATATAAATTTACTTTGTGGACAGTTCCTCTCTATTAGGATTTATGGATTCATTTCTTCCAACACACATACACACAACCAAATAAACTAATAGAAGGGAAACACTTTGGAAGGAAAAAAAAACAAAAAGGAAAAGGGAAATTATATACGGGGTTGTTGGGGTTAGCACAAGGTTGTACATACAATTTACTGGATCTAAGCATACATGCAATAAAAGTGGATATTCTACTGAATAAATATATAAAACAAGAGATATAAATCAACACCATATTTAATGTGGTTCACCCGATGTGGGCTACATAGACCAAGAAACAAGCCAATCTATTATCCAAATATTTGGAAGATATACAATGAAGATTTACAATTCATATGAAGATTTACAATTTTCCACACCTCTCATATGTACACTACTTTCTTCTCCAAGAATTCTCTCTCTCACAATTATTTTCACAATAATCATCAACTTCTTACTAATTCTTACTTATAACCCTAGCTTTCATGTTTATATAGGCATATACAAACTTAGGGCACTTAGCCATGCAATTACAATCAATAGATCTTCTTTAATACTAAAAATAGATCTAATTCTCGTGAGTTAAATAAAACACCCACACACAGGTAACCGATGCTAGTTATCCCTAACCGATGTCGGTTCCTCCTTGCTTGACCGATGTTGGTCATAGGTGACCGATGTCGGTCCCTTCATAACCAATGTCAATTAATGTGTTTCCCAACAAGTTTAGTAGTGCATGCTAAAATGAATTAATTGAGCTCCAAAACTCAACAATATCCCACTTGGAGATAAATTACTACACTATACTTATACAAGATCATTCTTGGATCCTTTCCTTAAAGTTTTTTCTTCCTCTTCAAATCTCAAACTCAAGACCATCAAAAGTGGAGTGTAACTCTAACTTCTCTTTTACTAATGGCTTCGTTAGCATATCCATGGGGTTTTTACTCGTATGAATATTATCTAGTTTCAGTTGCCCATCCTCCAGTACCTGCCGTATGAAGTGATACCTCAATTGAATGTGTTTCATTCTATAATAAAACACCGATTTCTTTGCCAAATTAATTACTCTCTAACTATCACTGAATAATTTGAAACCATCTTGTTCCTTTCCCAACTCTTCCATGAACCTACTCATCCATATCATTTATTTGCTAGCCTTTGTAGTTGTAACATACTTTTCTCTGTAGTAGACAAAGCCACAACCTTATGTAATCTTGAAATATAGCTAACTTCCATCCCACCTATTATGAAAATATATTCAATAGTGCTCCTCCTACCATCGGATCTCACCATATCCAAATCAACATAGTCACATAAATAAATATCGAACCTCCATAGCATAATTACATGCTAGATGTCCCTCTCAAATACTCGAGTATCCATTGGATTGCTTTCTCAATGCTCTTTACATGGATTGGCCATAAATCTACTCACAACTCCCCTCGCTTGTGTAATGTCTAGTCTGGTACAAAGAATAGCATACATGAGACTCCCAATCGCCGACGCATATGGTACTCGTGTCATGTATTTGACCTCCTCATGTGATGAATGAAACTTATCTTTTCTCAATTTGAAGTTTCCAACCATAGGTGTACTTACGAGTTTTTAATTCTTCGTATTAAACCTTTTTAACACCTTGTAGATATAATCCTCCTGATACAAATACAATTTCTTGTTCTTCTTATCTCTGTGTATTTTCATGTCAAGGATTATTTTTGTAGATCCTAAATCCTTCATAGAAAATGTGTGAGATAGCTTTCCCTTAATCTCACCAATGTCCTACATACTAGATCCTGAAATAATCATATCATCCACATACATTAACAAAATAATATAGCTCCCATTTTAAAGCTTCTTGGAATAAACACAATGATCAGATTCACATCAAAAAGAGCCTATATGGGCTTAAGAAAGCTCCAAGGTAATGGTACATTGAGCCCATATAAGCTCTTTTTGATGTGAGTTTGATCATTATATTTATTTTAAGAATCTTGAAAATAGGAACTATATTATTTTGTTATTATATGTGGATGATATTGTAGGATCTAGTATGCAAGATATTAGTGAGCTTAAGGGAAAGATAGCTCATGCATTTTATATGAAGGATTTAGGATCTGCAAAATAACCATTGGCATGTAAATACACATAGAAAAGAAGAACAAGAAATTGTATTTGTCTCTCGGAGGATTATATCTAGAAGGTGTTAGAAAGGTTTAAGATGCAAAATTCAAAAATTGTAAGTACACCTATGGCTGGATAATTAAAATTGAGAAAATATCGTGTCCTTCATCACGTGAGGAGGTCAAATACATGACACGAGTACCATATGCTTCAAAGAGTTGGCGATCTCATGTGTATTATGGTTTGTACTGCACGGACATTACATAGGCAATGGGATTTGTGAGTAGATTTATGGCCAATCTAGGTAAATATCATTGGAAATAAGTCCAATGGATACTCAGGTATTTGAGAGGTACATCTAGCATGCATTTATGCTATTGAGGTTTGGATATTTCTTTATGTGGCTATGTTGATTTAGATATGGCTGGAGATCTAGATGGTAGAAGAAGCACTCTTTGGATATATTTTCACATTAGTTGGGATGACGAGTTAACTAGATTTTGAGATTGTAGAAGGTTTTGGCTTTTTCTACTACAGAGGTAAAGTATGTTATAGCTAGAAAGGATAGCAAGGAGATGATATGGATGAGAAGGTTCATGGAAGAGTAAAGGAGAAAGATGATTGAATTTTTTTCAAAGGTGACAAGAAAAGTGCAATTCATTTGGCAAAGAACTTAGTGTTTCAATATAGAATGAAACACATTCAATTGAGTTATCACTTCATATGGTAGGTATTGAGGATGGGAAGCTAAAAGTGGAGAATATTCATACGAGTGAAAACCTGTAGATATGCTAACGAAGCCATTAGAAAAGAGAAGTTGGAGCTACACTCGATTTTATTGGTATTCAATTTTGAGACTTGAAGAGGAAGAAACAAAGCTAAGGATCCAAGAATTATGTTATACGGTATAGTGCGGTAATTTATCTCCAAGTGGGAGATTGTTGAGTTGTGATCTCAATTACTTCAATTTAGCATGCAATATTAAACTTTTTGGAAAAAATAGTAACCGACATCGGTTATGAAGGGACCCAAATTGGTCACCTATCATAGACATTGGTTAGGGAAGGAGGAACAGGCATCGGTTACGGATAATCGACGCGTCGATTGCACTGTGTGTGAGTGTTTTATTTAACTCACGGGAATTAGATCTAATTTTAAAATTAAAGTAGATCTATTGATTGTAATTGCATGCCTAAGTTCCCTAAGTTTGTATATGCCTATATTAGCATGAAAACAAGGGTTAGAAGTAAAGATTAGTAAGAAGTTGATAATTATTGTGAAAATAATTGTGAGAGAGAGAATTCTTGGAAAAGGAAAAGCTTGAGAGAAAGAAAGTACTGTACATATGAGAGGTGTGGAAGATTGTAAATATTCATTGTATATCTTTCAAAGCTTTGGATAATAGATTTTATTGTTTCTGGTGGATGTATCCCACCTTTGGGTGAACCACGTTAAACTGGTGTTGATTTATATCTCTTATTTTATATATTTCTTCCGGTAGAATATCCACTTTTATTTGCATATATGCTTAGATCGATATATTATTTGTATAACCTTGTGCTAACCCCAACATAATTTCCCCGTAGAAATAAGATTCCTCATGAAGCTTGACACATGCCTCACATCTTTCAATACCCATATATTTCCATTATGTAATTTTAGATGAACTTCCCTTTACCAAGAAACTGCGCAAGGTTCATCATCACCCAAATAAACATGCCCAAATTTTCCCTAGACATAATTTCGAAATAACCCTTATTAGGGGTTGCATGGAAAGAAGCTCTTGAATCTAAAACTCATGATTCTATTATATTATCTACAGAAAGAATAAGAGCATATTACATTACCTCTACTACAATATTTTCCTCTTTACCTTTTTTAGGTGTTGGTTCTCTTTATCCTTTGACCAACAATCTTTATTTTCATATACTTTCTTTCCACATTTTCAACAAGTATTTCCCTTACGTCTTTATTTATATCTGTCATCCATTGAATTTGATTTATTATTCTTATTCTTGGATCTCTCCTTCTTCCCACCCTACTTTCTACATTCAAATAATTCCCAGATGATGATTCCTATATAATTTTCCTGAAAATTTCTTCATTAAAGATTATACTAACCATATCATCAAACTTAAAAATATTATTAGCAGATGTTGTATTACTAACAACCATTACCAATTTATCCCAACTATCAGGAAAATAACATAAGAATAAAATTTCTTTCACTTCATCATCAAATGGAATATCAATTGATTTTAACTAATTTACAATAGATTGGAAATCATTCAAATGACTAGATGCAGATCCACCTTCATGCATCTTAGAACTAAATAGTTTCTTCATCAAATAAACTTTATTTGAAGCACTAGGTTTTTCATATAAATTAACAAGAGATTTCATTAACTCTACTATAGATGTCACTTCTATAATATTAGAAGCCACGGATGCTGTCAAGCTCAATATTATAGATCCTAAAGCCTTTCTATTAAGAATATTCCATTCTTCATCAATCATCTTCATAGGTCTAGACTTTTCATCTAATGGTAAGTACAAATCTCTTTGATATAGATAATCCTCAATCTGCATCTTCCATAATTGATAATTTCATCTGTCAAACTTCTCTACCTTGTATTTGTTTTCTTATGCCATTGATGTAGGTACCACTTAATCAGATTACCCTCGTGAGTAAATCATCAACACACAAATCTCTAATACTAGTTGTTGGGGTTAGCATAAGGTGTACAAATAATATATCGATCTAAGCATACATGTAATAAAACAAGATATTCTAGCGAAGAAATATACAAAACAAGAGATATAAATCAACACCATATTTAACATGGTTCACCTAGTGTGGGCTACATCCACCAAGAAACAAGCCAATATATTATCCAAAGCTTTCAAAAGATTTACAATCTTCCACACCTCTCAGATGTACAATAATTTCTTTCTCTCAAGCTTTTCTTTCTTCTCCAAGAATTATCTCTCTCACAATTATTTTCACAATAATCATCAACTTCTTACTAATCCTTACTTCTAACCCTATCTTTCATGCTTATATAGGCATATACAAACTTAGGGAACTTATCCATACAATTAAAATCAATAGATATGCTTTAATACTAAAAATAGATCTAATTTCCGTGAGTTAAATAAAACACCCACGCACGAGTAACCATCGCCAATTAGCCCTAACCGATGTATGTTCCTCCTTTGCTCGATCGATGCAGTCATGGTTGACCGATGTCGAGACCCTTCATAACCGATGTCAGTTACTATTTTTTCCAACAAGTTTAATATTGCATGCTAAACTAAAGTAATTGAGCTCCGCAACTCAACAAACAAAAAAACAAACAAACATAAAGGAAACACACTTTGGAAGGGAAAACACACAAAGTAAAAGGGAAATTATATACAGGGGAGGTAAATTTATAGAGGTGGGAAAAGAATATACACATACCCAACGACGGGTTGGGAAAATTACATGCCATCATGGAATAGTGGACTAAAATGTGATCTTTGAAGCACAAAAACTATTATCCGATCAAACCATGCTCTTGTGATAGATTTGCATGGATTGAGAAGAAGAAGACACACCAAGATTCCTTCTTCGTACTCATATTTCACTTTGAGAACATTCTTTCATCCATTTAAAAAAATTCCTTCTTGAAATTCTCGCATCTTGAGGCTTCCTCTTGATGTTCTATGATCATGAGACACCATTTCTCCATGTCTTCAGGAGTGGGACAGAGTTGATATATTCAGCTAGAGGTCTTCATCACTATCAAAAAAAAATTGTAGCATGGAAATATGTTCAATAAAAATTTGAGCTTCAGAATGGAGTGCACTTTGATTTTGAATCCTTTCACAAAAATCATGCACATTTTCACTTTGTTGCTTGGAACAATTTCTATTGATATCCATCCGCTTGATATTGACCTTTGTATCATTTTCAATATTATAACCCTTGATTTTTTCAAAAATTCCTTCATCACCCTAGAGGGGATTTTACAACATGGACTCTTATTCTGCATTAGTGGAGCCTCCAACGATGTCGAGGAATAGTTGATCTTGACCCAACTCACCAAAATATTTCTTCTTTTCACCTTGTTTCAAACTATTATCTTCATACAAATCATCTCATCACTTTCCCTACTATCTCCCTCTATGGAAAAGATGTTGTCTTCAAGAATTGGGATATTTAAAGGAGATTCAAGAACCTTCCTTATTTTGCACTCACTAACTTATTCGTATGAATAGAAAGACATGTTTTCACATTTGCTTTCGCCAACCAAGTCATTGGGGAGGGTATTAAACTCATGCATTGGCTCAGTAACAAAATCAAATATTGGTGTATCAAAATAAGAAGAAAGAATTAATTCATACCTGTCTTGTATCTCCATAGCCCAAGTTAAGAGTTCAATATTGAGTTGAGGATCTTCAATTTCTTCTACAGCCTTCAATATGTCTTGCACAGATGGCTCTTCCAAGTTCACCATATACTCATCTTTATCCTCATTGAAAGGAATTCTTCCTTGTGATTTTGGGAGATGGTTTAAAATTTGATCCATACATGCCCATGATTCATTTGAAACATCCTTTTTCACCTCCTCCATGATTTATGTTTCCAAAGATTCACTTTCTCGCAAACACATGCATACTTGATATACAATACATTATGACAAAGAGAAGAGGTCCATGCTTCATGGGAAGGGCACTCCTTTGAGCTCAAAATCCATATCATCCTCTTTATGGGAAGCATAGGACCATGTTGGGGTAGAAGTATGGGAATAATTTTCAATTCTATCTTGATCATCCATTATTGAATCTTCTTGCTCATATGGAAAATGAAAGATTTCATACTCACCATGATGATCAACATAATGCTCCTTAGGTGAGAATGATGGAATTGATTCCTTGAAGAGGTTATGCTCAAATTTCTCATCCTCCTCAGATTTAAAATTAACATTGGCCTCTTCCATTTGGTCATCCATGATTGAATTAGGAAGAGAATTTGATTCTTCAACCGCCTCCCTTTCTTTATTCAACATTTCTACACAAATTGACAAATCATTTTGAATTCATCATCTTCTAATCAAAATAGGAAGAAAAATTATCCATGATCATTTTGAATTCATCATCTTTGGTCCATGATGCGGGATATATTTCTTGCACATCTTCACGTATCTCCATTCCATCACTAATTGAAAGACCAAAATTTGAAAGGATATTATCCATGATTACCTTAAACTCATCATCTTGTAATTCTTCATTGTTGGCGGAGTCTTTGGAAATCATTTAATCATCCATCATGAAACAATAATCTTCTTCTCTTGATTCCGTTGTTCCTCCAATGGTTTTCCTCGAGCCAAAATGAGTTAATGAATGGAGGTTCCACTTCCATGTATAATTCATCATCATCAAAGGTGTTTACTTTATTTTCAATAGAGGGTTCAAGGAGAAGACATTCCTCAAAATCATCCAAGAACCTTCTAGGGAAATACACCTTGTAATGTGGACAATCATCAAGATCTTCTTGAATCTATTCATCCTTGGAAGCGAAGTGATTTAAGGTGTTCATACCTTCTTTGTAAGGAAGCCTTTCCACATATCCTCTTTTCAAAATTCCCGTTTCTTCAACACCGTATGCAAGGAAGTCATCTAGAGATCAAAAAATGAAGGATAATGTTCTCAATTTTATAGTGAGCTATGTGAGGTTGAAAAAGTATTCTTCAGTTGATCCTAAACCATCATGTCCTTCATCATCCTCCATAGTTCTGATTTGATTTTCATCAGAAGGCTCAAGGATAAGATCTTCTTCAACAGTATCCAAAAAACTTGTAGGGACGAACACTCTGTAGTATGAACTATCCTTGGGATATTCCATAGGAAAAATCTCCTCTTCCTCTTCTTTTCTAGGAGTGATTCAAGTTGTTCATACATATCTTGTAAGGATTCAACATATTTTATAATTTTGAGGTAGATTTGGGGACTATAATTTCCTTACATAGTATTTATGATTCTTTCCACATACTCAATTTTTAAGGCTTCCATTTCATTGTTTCTATATGCAAGGAAATAATCCCAAGGGAGGGTGATGAAAGACATGGCTCTAATTTTTTCATTCAGTTGTGCATGATTGAGATTATTACCTTTGGCATATTCTTGAGATTTGCACATTATCTTGTATCTTCTTTGAATATTTTTCAACATTCCATACTTTCTTCTTCATTAGAGATTTTTTTTTTCTTTCCTTTGTCTAATTGTAGGTTATTGCTTGAAGTAGGAGACCCTTTTTTGTTCTTGAATTCCCTTCTTTGCAAGAATTGGTTCGGAACCATGGTTGATCAACAATATTCTTTTCTCGGTCACGATATTCTTCTTCTTATTCGTTGTCAATCATTGGTACTTCACTCCAATTTGGAAATTTCTTCATTGTGCACAAGAAATGAATGTGATAGGGATTCATTCCTTGACAAAGTTGCCTTCAAAAATGATTTTCTTTTGAAATCTATTTTTTTGTTTTTTTAATATATACTTTTTTTTTTGTATTTTTGGGTAGAGATCCTTTTTGGGTGCACTTGGGAAAATCTATCCCCAAAGGAGTCACCAAAAATGTTGTTGAGAAAAAAATTTAGTTGGGAAAATTAGGTGTCTCCACCAATGTTCACGAGGCTATGCCCCTCTGCATTAAATGGTGCAACTACCATTATTGAATTTAACTAATCTAATCCTAATCTAAATTTTGTGGGTTGGCCAAATACGCTAGGGATTGCACAAGGATAGTCCGCTGAACTTGTGCCAAAGTTCTTGTATGGTGGTACATGGGAGGAAATCACAATGATGAGGGGAAAGGAGAGAAATTAGGGAAGGAAAATTATTGCCATGAGTAGGCCTATTGCATATTTCACACATAGTAACCAAAGTAATTCAACATTCAATATAGAAAAAAGCAACAACGAATCTAGTGGAACTAATGAATTAAAACACAAAGTTTTTTTATTCATCTATCGAGGAAGAAAATTTCCTCTCCAACATCATACATATTTAACTATGCTTGGAAGGTGCATAAAAGAGAGAAATAGAGGAATTGATACAAAGTCCAACAACTATAATCCACAATTTCTACAGAGTGGAAGTTTTAAAAATATAAGATCCTTAAGAATGGAGAGGACATCCCAATTTATAGCATTTTGGATTGATCTTTCATCTCCCTCACATGACTCTTCACATTCCTATTCTACTTGTGACCTTTCATTTTTCATTAGAAAAAACAAATTAAGTATTTCTCTTATAATTTGTAGAAAATACTTTTATAGTTTCAAAATAGCTCACTTAAGTGAATACGACAAAATATAATTATTATTCCCAAAAATAATTATAAAGGAGAGAGAAGGAAGAGGGAGAAAGATAGAGGGAGAGAGAAAGAGATGTTACGGAGCATGGATGAAGAAAAATATATCTCGATGAAGATTAACTCCACCGATGAATCAATGAAATGCAAATTGTGAACCTTTGAACCATGAGAAAACTCCTCAACAATCCATGAAAATTTTCCACTTATTTTGGCTAATTAGGGCATATTAATGAAGGCTTGATACAATTTCTAAACATATTCCATTTCTGTTTCTTCTTCCCACACCTCCACATGGGGGCACCTAGTCTCAATGTTTGCATTCCTATATCTACCACTCAATTTTATTTTCCTCTTATCTCTCATATTCAGCATAGTTCTTCTTCTAGAACCCATTCCTTAAAGTTCTTAGTGCATAACCTACAATCCCACAATCTTCAATTATAACAAGGAACCACCATCAATTATTATTCTACGGATTCTTCACTTCTTCTATATAGTCCTCTTACACCTAAGGTTTTCTCTTATCCTCTTCCTCCTGGAGTTGTTTCACCTACTATTAATATTTTCACTAGTAAATAAGATCCACAAGAGTATATTATATCATTTCATCTTGCTTATTCATATTATGATTTCGATGATAGATTGTCAATGAAATTTTTCCTAGAATTTTACAAGGTTATGCATTGTAATGGTTTTATGTTTTTCCTATTACTTCGTATAATATTGCACTCCATTAACAAATCATTTTCTAAAAAAATCTATTAATATTTGAACTAAAATATCTTATGCACAAATTGCTAAAATGAAACAAGGATCCAATGAGAACCTTAGTGACTATGTTCTACATTATAAGACCAATCTTACTAAAATGAACAATATCCTAGCTGATTCTAAATTGTAAGATCTATTTCTATAAATTATTTTACCTCATATCCAAGATTCAATCATCTTTGATACCTTTCATTCCTTTGATCACTTATTTCATATCCTTAAGGACTATGAAGGTAAGTTAATTTCCATGGGAAAACTCAAATGTGGTTATTAAGCCTCTAATCAATCTCATGATAAATTCCAAGGTAAATATACCTTCAAGACAAAACATATTGATCCCTGAGTTGAGGATAAAACAAATGTTAATGTAGTGTTCCAACCGATGAAGCTCTATATTTGACCTTCTTGATGAAATTTTACTAAATTTCCAATCCCACCTCAAGTGGTGTTGCAACATCTCCTTGATAGTAACCTTATCTCTCTTCCTCCACCTCTTGAGTTGGATTCTAGTCATCCTCAAGGATTAAACTTTGATGAAAAAATATATTGTGATTATCACCCCTATAATGGGAAATCCATTTGTCGATTCTTTAATCTTAAAATCCATGACTTAATTTATTCTCGATGCAATTGAATGGGACGATTCTACTATATCCAAGCCTAAAAATGTTAATGATAATCTTAAGATATTCAATGACCCACATCCTAAGAACAAAAAGGCTACATATAAAGAAACTTCTAATCATTATTCTTTGCTTAGTTCCACCTCCACAATCTACCAATAATCCTCTAGACTTTATTGTTGGTATTACTACTACTCTACCACCAGCCATTACTTTTAATGATGCAGATTTCCATGCTTCTTTCACATATTATAGGATTTACATTTTTACATCCATTAACAATCAAGATATCAATAATGGCATGATCAACCCTACTTTCAAACATCACTCTTGTTTTCTTCCCCTTTTGTATGTTATTGGATTTCCATTATCTCAAATCAAGCATAAGTATCCTACTTCCTATGGGCATATACATCTTCCCATCATATTTGGGCCTAGATTACTATCTATCTTCCATCTATTGTACCATTTAGAATCAAGCATTGTGACATGATCTTAGGTCTTCCTTGGCTTAAGGCCAATTAGGTTTGTTCCATATGTTGTACACCCATGAGTAAAATTCATAGATGAGTTTCAATTCATCAATATTTAAGGTATCCCACCTTTAAACCCATTACCTATTATCTCCCAAGATTCATAGGTCCTTACCACTAGTGCACCTCTTGTTCCAGAGTTAGCATTAGTCCTAGTCCACGTGTTATAACAGCTTACTCATATAATTAGTGATGATATTCTTATGGTTTTTCCACACACTCCTAGTGATAGTCCCTTATTTTCACCACCAGCTAATAGCCCAAATAGTTCTCCTCAATATTTAACTCCCATCCCCCACTATGGGTATATCTCTATGTCCTATAATATGCAACATAAGACTAGGACGTCACATAGGGTTCGTAGTACACATTGCACATATTTATCCTACAATAACTATGTTTCACCTCATACATAACATATTTCCTTAGTATACATCTTCCCTACACAAACAATCAAGTAACAAGTCTCACATGACACTCATCCATTGATTATTGATCACATGCTTCCTTTATTCTACAATGGAAGATAGTGGGATCTTGCCCAACATACTCATTGGCTAGTTCACATGCTACTCATACTAGAGGAATCTAATTCCGCCTTAATTTATTGATGACATACTCTATTTATAGGTTTAACTTGAATGTTGAGGGAGAATTTACACACCTGAACCTCACTTTTCACACACACACACACTGGGAACAACCTTACTTTCTCACCTTTATATATGTACTCTATAACTCGTCAAAGGAACTTAAAATATATATTACCCTCCCTCTAAGCACATTCTTGATCACCCTTCCTTATCTTCATGGAATGTTTTCTCATCTATTCCCTCAGGGGGCCTAAAATCTAAAAACATTCAAATATGCTAAAATTTTAAAAATAGTTGTATAGATCTTGCTTCGTTTTTGTATTGCATTCTTATAATTTTCATGTTGTAATTTACTTATCATGTTATCTTAATACATAATATGTTATATCATTTTTCTATACACATGTAATTTCACATGGAATGTTGAGTTGAATGCAAGCTACATACGTAAGGTTACACAATGCAAGATACTTAATAATAATCTTTATCAATTTTTTATATGACAAGTTGGGGCATCCAATTTACACTTTATAACACACAAGTTATATCATTCCATTATTTACTAGTTTACTTATTTTTACCTTATTTACTAAATAACATACATCCTATCATACATTCTATTTCTCTAACATGCTAATGGGTTCTTCATATGTATTATTTGTTTTTTAGATCACTTGCAAACTAGGGATCATTTTTAGTATATTGTTTTTCTTTTGTTTTATATGTTTCATCTATGTTTTCGATTATTCATGGAAAATCCCTATGTTAATTATTTTTCCTATTGGCCTTGAGTTCCTTGATTGTCTTGTGACATCCTGAGTGGCATCCCATGTATACGGTATATAGGTTTCCATGAATGTTTCTCTTGTTTATATTTGCATGATTTTTCTTACATCTACTGCATTGTTTTTTTTTTTCACTAACGTTGTACTAGATTATCTATTATACAATTATGTATGTGCCATGGTATATACCATGCACACTCCCATTTTTTCATATGTGATAATATTTCAACACATATACACATCAGCTATAAGTCCTCTTGTTTGAGTTGCGCTCACATTTATCCATCTCACATGTCCCAAACAAGGGGGAAACCATTAGATGATATTTCATCCTCACAACAACTCAAAACCAGGAAACAAAATAACAAGTACAGAATCACACATTACAAAGGTTTAAAAATGTATTAGAAATAGACTTGGGGTTAAAAATACATAAGGAAAAAACCATACAACGTGTACCATAACGTATGGAAACTATGGCCCATTCCATACGCTTCCATCCTGGGGGTAGATTCAATAAAATTCTCAGTTGGTACAATTTATTAATAATATCAACATTATTTTTACTCAGGTTCAATCACATAATTCATGGTATAGGTCATATTATGGTGGCACCAAGGGTACGTGTAATCTAGCATTTTTCGGGTACATTGCATCACCATTTACCGATCCATTGGGTTCATGTTCATTTATAGTGCCACTTATCTATGGGCCTTGGGAGCTATCAAAGTTATTGTTACCCTCGTAGGTTTAACTTACTATTGATCATATCTTAGTGAAGGGATGTAGAGAAACTAGAAATCTCCCCATATAATTATCTTCACCATGTAGGGTACATTTTCACTTCTTTATATTATCCTTAGCACATTCCAATTGGGAATGATCACCCCAAGTCCCTAAAACCAGCTCTAAAAATTTAAACAAATCTCCATGGTAACGGTAGTGAAAGTGTTATCTCCCCTCTCTTGTGAAAATAAATTACGTGTATACTTTTCTTTATTTTACTTTTCTACTTCACATATTGCTATTTTCATACGAAGCTCAATTTTTTCATGTTAAATTTTTATTTCCTATACGATGGAAATTGAATACACTATTTTCTCTACAAGTATTCATCTTGACAAAACACACACAATAAAAACAAAGAAAAAAAAACTAGCACGGGTAAAAGGTTCTCCAAGTGATTACTACGTGTGTCTACACACTTAGGAAACTTTTCCTTTAAGAACACAATTTTTAAATTCATACTTAAAGGGGGAAAATATAGACACTCATTTTGGTAATTCATGTCTTATAATAACAAAAATTGTATAATGTTTTTACACTAGTCCACATTTCCAACTTAGTAAAGTATGCCATCCCTAGTTATACCCCATTCATTCTTGCTTGCACACACAACTAATTTGTTCACACAACAATCAAAGTAGTCTATAGAATCATGTTAAACTATCACACAATATAATCACGGGTTTTGAAGCACTTGCTCATGAATTCCATAACAAAGCACCTAAAATGGGCCATAACATCCATACGTTATGGCCCTTCCCATCTTCTTAAGTCCTTTTCCCTCTAATGACACTTTTCTTAAGTAAAATTCCTTTAGTACACTTCTATTCGGTCTTATATGAGATTTCTAGACTCATGATGGATATACAAGCCAACTATTAAATCGTTATTAAGGAGGAGATCATACACACTTGACACCTAAAGATCGTAATTAGAAAAATCTAAGAGAAATCATAAGAAATTCCATTCCAAGACTCTTGTGAGATTCATATACTCCACATAATCATTCTAGGGTAGTCATCCACTCATATATACAAATACAAGGAACATATTATCATTCCAAGTAAAGCTACGGAAAAAAGAAAGTACAATACCATTATTACAATATCATGGCTATCTATTTGGTTACATACGTTTTAGAGGCCACATGCTAGGAAAGAATGAAGTATGGTTTGGAAACTCTTCATAGCAAAGTGGTGATTTCAACATTGCACGCGAGAGGTTCTCATAACCCACCTAATTTTTGTTTTGTAGGACTTCTTGGCCATCTAGGGTTTTGAAGGATCAATCAATTGTATAAGAAGCATCACACAGTGTCATAGATCTAAGTTACACATAAGATGATATCAAGGAACAATCCATAGACCTATAAAGTATCATGATTAGAGATTAGAACATGATAGGAGCATATGAAAAGGGCTGAGTGGGGGTACACATTTTCCCATGCCATCTAATTTGGTCCTCATGAATCGTTCAAGATATAGTTTTAATAACAAGGTTATGTCTGGTCAATTCCAACATGTTTCAGTCATTAGAATAGTCTAGATCATCACATAGAGCAGGAGATCATCTAAGTCATCTTATCTCTCTCATTGCAAGTGCTTTATTTTAGTATCTATAATTATTTATCATTTATTAATGGTTATTCCATATATTTCTGCAATTAGCATTGGAAAATAATTAATTAGGATAATATATCATTATTTACTACTCCCTAGAGATATATTAACCATTTAGGTAAAATCAACATCCTATTTATTGTTGTGTGCATTCTATAACATAACTTAATTACGATGTAAATAGGAAAAAATGAACCTTATTTGTTAATATGAAGTTACCAACCATCCTTATATACATGTTCACTTAACATAGTTCATAATAAAATAAAATTTGAAATAATTTCAATAAGAACATGATAATTAGTTATCCCCCATCACCTATAATTATATTTTATGATAAATTAGTTGAAGAAAGTAATGATAATAAAGTTTATGATAGACAATATGTAAGAGAAATAGACAAGGATATTTTGCCATTGGAGGTAGTGCACTTAAAGTAATCCATCACTTAGTTACAACTAATTATTTTTCAATAATATAATGTTTTGAAAATTGAGAAGGGGTTCTTAGCTCCAAATACCACCTAGGGTGCTAATAACCCTTTCTCTATATCTACCAAATAATTTATGGTTAAGTTAGCCAAAGGTAGTACAATAAATCAAAGTAAGGTATGCAAGTTAAGCTCTCCAAAATTTAATTGTTTAAATGTTATATTTTTTTAAACACCTAATTTGGCAAAAATAATTATTACATAATTCTTTATGGGTCTTGAAAAAATGAAACTATAGTTGAGTGATGTAATTTATTATTATTTCAATATCATATTGCTTGATTGACTATCATTTGTTGAATTATTTGGATCTTTCATATTTTCTTATGGCGTGCCACATAGATCTCTTGCTATTGTGTTTTATTATTGTTTGAATGATATTTTTTACAAGGTCATCTAGCTTGGTTGATTTTTACTTTAGGTCATTTATGCCTATTGTTGCTCTTTATTACTCTTTCTAATTTAATATCTTGTTTTTGGGTCAGAATTACTTGCCACTAAGTTCAAATTTCAAAGTAATGATGCTCTTTTATATACAAGTTTACTATAAGAATGTATCATCTACCATTCACTTATCTACTATCCATGCAAAGAAATAACAAGAAGCAGTGAATGTTATACCATATTTATTGATCAAATCACAAATTAGAATTCACTAATTTCAAGTGTTCTACATCTACTTATAAGGGATTTAATTAGGAAAAATATTTATCTTACTCTCGGTGTAGAGGTATGATGGAGATGCTATCATAAGGGAACAAGTTTCATACACGCATATACTAAAAAGACTACATCGAGTTTGAAATATAGTGCATCACTAAGTATGAATCACATAAGGTGACCATCAAGGTCAATCAAATTCAAGAACCTAACCTTAGTTTTTGTTATCTATTGTGTGCTTGAAGTGATTTTGAGGAAGATATGGTTTGTTTTTAGATACAAGTCCTAGTTCAAAATCATACAATATGGGACCAAGCCATGGTATAGTCTAGTACAAATATATACAATCAAGCTTCTTGACACACAAATTGATAGTGAGCTATTGGGAACATTACGTAATAGTTAATTCTCAAATCCCTAATGCACTCTTACATGTTTTATTGTATAATCATATCTTCAAAATCTAGTTTCCAATCTTATTATTTGATGTATATGATATGCATTTATCATTTCTTTCATGTTACACATTACTCCTAATTTAGTAATTAAATAAACCTATTATTATTATTAAATTTAAGATCAAATATATTGGTGAACCCACTTTTTTCTCAAACCCTTAACCTAGATTGGAGAACATTATATAACATAACTAGGCCTTTTGTTCTCAAACCCTAGTTTTCATTTCCATTTATTATTGATTTAAATCTTTTGAAGATATGGTCATAGATATCACAAAATTTCTTAATACAATTAACACATAAAATAATAATCTTCTTTATATATATATTAGCAATGGGGGTTTACATTTTAATAGCCTATTGAATTCCTAGTATTGTGGAATTAGGAATATAAAAAAATCTTATATCTCTCATTTCTCCCTTTATTCTCTTACAAATCTCCTAAGAGTACTCCCCAAAACCTAGAATCACTATATACCTATTCTATGTTGAGTTGTTATTACAATTTAATGTATAGAATTGCATCCATATTAAACTACTAATATGAACACACAAATTATTACACACAACATAATTTTAAATGAGCACTAATTATTTAACATTCCCCCTTAGTGAAAAAATCCAAGAGAAAACATCAATATCAAGAACCACATCTTGCCACTATGGATCTTTCTCATGATATCGAATCGTACATGTGTCACACCAGACTTGCACATTCAAACTTACTAACACACAACATCAAGCTTGAAAAATATTCAACAAATTGTATTCTCATATATGGATACAATAACCACCTAGGTATGAACATACAACCACTCATTTATTCATCGTCCACATGTTTCAAACATAGTTTTACATGGTGAAAACCTATAAGTTTAGTTCATATTGAAACAAAAAAAAATAGATTTAATAAATAATAGCACTCAATAATAATGATAATTTTCTATCAATATTTATGAGAAATACATTACATTTATAGGACCATATCTCCACTAATCAAGGAGGTCTATGATTTACTCAATTCTAAATCTCACTCATAATTATTATGATATTTGTTACAACAACTCTTATAATGTGCACACATGTTATATCTAGTTATGAGTTTTTACCGATAACTCCTTACACCTGTCGTTTTCACATGTACAATTACTTTACTTACTAAATAACTTAATTTGAGTAATATCGTAATATTCCTAAAAATTTCCACGCAATACAAACATGAGAGATATCACTAAACTCTAGAATTGTAGCATGCCACCACAAATCCTGCTCATGATCTTGATCCATGTGTGCAACATGAGCTTATGTACGACTCAACAAGCATGTAACATTGGACTTGTACAAAAATCAAACAAAGTTATATTGTCATGGTTTGATTTCATGGATAGATATAACAACCACTCGGGTATGAATATGCATAGAAACACTTTGTGCATCCTCCACACCTCGTATACTAATGGATTTACAAATATTCAACAAGTTTGTATTCTCATAGATGGATACAATACGCATCTAGGTATGAACATAAAACCACTCAATTATTCATTGTCCACATTTTTCAAACATGGTTTTACATGGTGAAAACCTATAAGTTTGGTCCATATTATAAATACGTCCAAAAAAAAAAAAAACTCAAATTTAACAAATAATAGCACTCAATAATAATGATCGTTTTCTATCCATATTTATGAGAGATACATTACATTTATAGGACCATATCTCCACTAATCAAGGGGGTCTATGATTTACTCAATTGTAAATCTCACCTCATAATTATTACGAGATTTGTTACAACAACTCTTGTAATGTACACAAATGTTATTTATAGTTATGAGTTATTTTTAATAACTCATTGCACTTTCATTTTCACACGTATAATTAATTTACTTACTAAATCACTTAATGTGAGTAACAACACAATATTCCTAAGATTTTTCCACTTAATACAAATGTGAGAGATATCACTAGAATCTAGAATTGTAGGATGCTACAACAAAACTTGCTCATGATCTTGATCCATGTGTGCCGCATGAGCTTATGTACAACTCAACAAGCATGTAGCATTGGGATTTTACATAACTCAAGAAAAGTTATATTTTCATGGTTTGATTTCATGGATAAATATTAGAACCACTCGGGTATGAACATGCATTGACATATTTTTGCATCCTCAACATTTGTATACTAATGGATTTACATGATAATGATCAAAACACACATATCCAAATGGTTTTACATGATAACCAATAACATGAGCATATAGATGGTTTTTAGGACAATAAAAATATACAAAAACAAATATCATGATGTTAAAGAACTCTAATCAAACTCTCTATTACTTTTACATCAAGGTAGAATATTAAATCTGTATACTCACATTACAAGTTTTATTTTCCACACCAAAATAAATTGAAAATATAGAATGGTAAATGAAGAGG
The DNA here is from genome assembly GCA_018340775.1 of Taxus wallichiana var. yunnanensis. Lineage (NCBI taxonomy): Eukaryota > Viridiplantae > Streptophyta > Pinopsida > Cupressales > Taxaceae > Taxus > Taxus wallichiana. The sequence continues at coordinate 187,258,935 of CM031235.1, forward strand.
AATCAATCATTATTATCTTCATATTGTAGACACAAAATCACACACTTTAGGTAATTATCTAGTCTTGATCGCATACTACTATTCATATGGTTCATAAGTAAGAAAAGTACTAATTAGCCCATGTATTTGGCCACATTTATTTGCTTTATGCTTCTAATTTCAGTCTTGCACTCTTACTTGCTCAGTCTATCTTTTCACCTTTCAACATTTTTCATTTTGGACACTAGCTCCCAGCCAAGATGCCAGCGTTAGGTGCCCTTGTCCTCTTTGTACTTTGGTCACACTTTTTGGGTCCTTTCTATCCATTTGAGAATCTTATATTTTTGTTATTCAAAATTTTTGGGGTTAATTATGAAATTCAAGCAAGGGAATCATATAAATATAAATTTATGTGATCATAATAAGGGACCAAACACTAAGCATCTACTATCTCCACCTAAGGTTACATCCATCAAAGGCATCTATAGCTCCATTTGCATCCATATATCTCCATCATAAGGGATAAAGGTTGGTTCTTCTACATCACACTTCATATGAGGGGAGTCTATTGTTTCCATGCACACATTATTTACATTATACATCTAGTTACTTACTCACTACTCACAAAGTGTGACACACAAAAGAGTAACCTAGGGCACAATTCCGCACACACACACACACACACACACAATTACATTGGGTCTAAGATGTAGTGCAACGATCAGTTATAAGTCCATTATTTTGGCAAGCTAAGGATAGTTTGACCCCTTCATCTACATCTTTCTTTTTTATGGTTTTATTCTTTGTTTGGGGTTTTGCAGGTGATTAATTCATTCCATATCTACAAGCGAAATCGGTGATATTGTAGTGACATACAAGTGACCAAAGACAAGTAATTGAAAAATCTTATGACCCTATGAATTCATATTTTTAAGCATCTATGGAGACCATGGTGCCCATTGGTGTCCCTATCCCTCTCTAGGCACCCCAGTCTAGAAACATTTGTTGGATATGCATTTTCCGGATTCGTGTGATGGTCCTACATCTTTGTTTAGCCGGTCTCCACTACAACACACTCCAAAGTAACCTCTATGAATCATTTAAGGCTCTCCCAAACCCCTTTGTAATTAGGGTTTCATATTTTTATTACTTAGTTGTTTTGGTATTATTTCAATATTTCAGTATTCATTTATTTATTGCAAACTTGCATTAGATTAGGCTATTATTTTACATTTTATCATAATCATTTTGGTGAACCCAACCGATCAAACCCTTTCTTCTAAATATGTCTTCTCCTTATCAAGTCATGACCCAATCATCTTATCCTTCTTTCACACCTACTAAAGTATATGGTATAGTTACTACTGTTGTTGATTTCATGCAAGTTCGTACTCAACATCCTCCTCACTTTGTTATACCTAGGGCTGATCCTTCCATCAATTTAGTAACTATTTTCTCGCATTCGTCCTCCATGAGATCTACCGATTCTCTTCCTCCACCTATCACTTCCTCAACTCCTTCTGCTCCTCCTAAGGGTTATGATATTATTGAACAACTTAAAAACACACCAGCTAAGATTTCCCTCTATGAATTATTACATAATGCAGACTTTCATCAAACACTAGAATCATCCCTTCATGTCATTCATATAGAAAGTGATAAATTTGTGGTTTCCTTCACACACCTCATTCAGTCTCTCAAAAATATGCCACATGCTATATCATTCACTAATGAGGACATATCACCTTTTGCTAAAAACAATCCATGTGTGCCCTTGCTTATTACTGCCATTATTAGCACCACTTGCATCAAATGTGTACTTATCAATAATGGGTTGGTCTTGAGACTATTTGGATACATATTTAGGTCGGGCCTAAGACCATCCTCACCGACTTCTATGTTATTAACGCTTCATTTCAATTCAATTTGTTACTTGGTAGACCTTGGATTTAGGCAATGTAAGTGGTCCCATCTATTGTCCACCAATGTGTCAAATTCTTACACAATGGCTATGAACATACTATTACTATTGATCCCAAACCATTCAAATTATGTCGTATATACCTCTTCTTGTTATGCTTATTCCTCCCTCATAACCTATTCCATATAGTAGCATTGACACATACGACATTGGTCAATATAGCACTTCACAATATTCTTCTGCCACTCCAAGTTTTCCAGCTATTTCTACTCATACTATGGTCATTATCTCACCCAATGTATCTTCTCTCGATAGACACTATTTCTCCACCTATTAAGACTCCTCTTACTCCACCTCATGCAACTTCTAGCAATATAATCGACAAAGTGATACAACATGATCATGCTAATATAGACGATTAAGAGGATTCGATGATAGATTTTATGTTGTCGAACTTTCGAGGAAGCATTAGGCCAACTTAATTTTACTCCTATCGATGTAGATGACTCCTATTTCAATGAAACCTTTGTGGTTGATGGCCTAGGTGAATACAAATTCAAGACCCCTCCTTTTACTAATGTTATGATACTTTATCAGGGGTTTGTCAACACCTTAGACGTTGTTTCACCCTCCCATGACCAGTCTACATCTCCACCACCACCTTTCACATGCACATTATTGATCAAAAACTCTTTTTGGCATCATATTCCATCAGCTTGTAATTTTTAGATACTATTTTCACACATGATGGCTTAACTAGGCTTTTCTTGATGCTTAACGAAATTTTACCGCCAATTCACTCACCTCACCTTTACCATGGTTATTGTCACATTATGGCTACCTATGGTATTCATGTGTTTCATTTGAAAGTATGTGTATCCCATTCTCCTTGCACTTATCCACCTTGACACTTGGATAATATTTTCTTGACTATATCGGTGGTATTGTTGGTTACTCAAATTGCACCCATATCTCACTTTGGAAGAACCGAGTCATTGAGTCAACAAACGGACTATCTCCAACTGTGTGACTTTGTGTGCTTGAGACAGACCTCCAAAGAAGGTTGTTTCCTCTACCTATTTCTAATACTACTAATACTCCTAATTTTGGAAAGGGAAACTAAGCTAACAATGTCAAGGGACTAGGGATAGAAGGGTAACATGAAAATGGAAAACTAAACTAAGGAAGGTGATAACACCAGAAAAATTGGGATGAACACTATCTGTTTTGAGTGAAAATGAAGGAGAAAGCATAAAAGGAAGTTAGGCATGCATAGCACAAACTAGAATGCATTCACCTACTCAATTTCATGAAACACAACAAGAAAATGGAGTTGCAAGGGATTTAAAGTGACACAACAAGCACACAATGCAAAAGGGAGGCAAGAAAGAAGAATAAAAACACGTCAAGGAAAATAATAGCCACAAAATGATGCTTTTATTACTTTCATGGATGCACAGTCAATTACAATGGCATATGAGGCCGATATCCACATGCAAGATCCAAATCTAGAGGTCTGCAACTCAAAATACAAAGATGGAGAACCCTTAGAAAATGCTATAAGATCTAAAATGTCCAACCCTTTACAATGAGCTAAGCTCTTGCATTTATAGATGAATCAATGAGAGAGAGAGAGAGAAGAGGAGGAGGGAAAAATTAGATTTTGAATCATAACCATGAACAAAAAGTAATAAATTCCTACAAATCTTCTTGCAATCTACTAAATGTGCTTCTCCAAGTCTGTATGGCATGTAGAAGAAGCAAGGAGGGTAAATCAGATCAAATCTAGATGGTTGGAGCAATCAGATGTGTTCATTAACTTCCATAAATAAATTTTCCTACCTCTCACCTACCAAATCTCTTTGAAATTAAAATGGTAATGATCTAGAGTGTAGCCACATCAACATGACTTTCAAATGAGTCCGAGTGTGCCCGTGTCGAGACCTGCAAAGAAAATTTATGGCTTTCATAAGTTTCAAGGTTTCTCTATCACACAATGACACATGGTGTGCACTAACTAGATGAAGAATTGGCCAACTGTGCATCTATTTTGTCATTTCGCCACGTGTCACATATTGATTTTTGTAAGGATTCAATTTCCAACCGGCATGCTTTGATTGGTGTGTGTAGCACACTCATTCCACATGGTAGAAAAGGTCACAAACGAAGTTTTAAATGCATACATGCTAAAGAGTGAGGTGCGGGAGGAAAGAAGAGGAAGGGCGTGCACAAAGGTGATGCACGTGGGAGAAATGGGAGAATTACCCAAGGGATAAGCGTATGGTTAAGGCATAATTATTATAAAAATAATGTGTGGAAGAAAGGAAGAAGGGTGCACGAGGAAGCCAAGGACTTAGCTGATTTTGGAAAGCAAGTCTAGGGCACGTGCATAGGGTGCATGCACTGCTTTGGGAAGAAGGTGAATGCGCAGAGGGTGTGCATGAGGGGAAAATGGAACAAAGAGGAAAAGGAAAAGAAGAGGTGAAGGAAAGGAGGAGCACGCAAGGGCATGTGAGGAATCTATAACCACAAGAATGTGCCCAAGGAGAAAATGAGGTGTGAAACCTACAATATAGAACCTTCAAAGCCATAATGTGAATATAAGTTGTCCAAATAACTAGGGAGTTATTTGGAGAATATGTACTTTAGACACCGACCACACTTTTATCACATTTCCTATGCCATTCAACCATGTTTCCATTACTAATGATTCATGTCCTACTTATTCTCAGAATATTTATCATTGGTATGCACATGAATGTCCACGAGTACGCTTCACTTATGAAGATTACGCAATGAGTGTCTACACCCTATGCTGCAATGGCTCTTTGTATGATCCACCTCATTCTATTTCTTATCACGTCTCTAATGTTTCTCCAGTGGGTTTTGATCACGACATTGATGATATTTTAGAAAGTGTCACATGATAATATTCACCACTACACACTTGGGGGCATTACGCTTATCTCTCCCTATCAACACATCGTATAATTTTTCATAGACATCTCGTATGGATGCTATCACAAAAATTACACGATGACACACTTATGTGCTTCGGTTCATACTTGATTGTTGAGGCCATCCTATACACATGAACCTCACACACTACACGGCAGTAGACACTCTACATTACACATCTTTACACATCTTCACACATCTTACATACATACATCCTACATCCTACATCTTACATCGTATATCTTACATTTACTATTCCTCTGCACATCTTATCTCATCTACGCATGTTTCATTATATACTATACATTATACATTACACACTACACATTACACATCACATGACGATTTCTCATCACCACATCTACTACACATATTACACATCCTACTCATCTACTTATACGTGTTGCACTCACTACCCTATGGTTCACTTTAGTCCCTCATTCTATACTTGACTACCAAGGATTTACAAATAAAATGGACCTCATCACACTCACACATTCAACCATTCAACCTATTTCTCATGCAACATTCCTAGTCTAGTGATATATGCTTTAGGCTACATCATCACTTCCTCTAGCATCATCTAGTGATATACGATTTAGGATAAATCATCACTTCTTATGTTATCTTGTTGTGATATATGCTTTAGGCTAAATCATCACACATTCTCGCACCTCATCTCTATGTCACATATCATCACTACACATTCATCACATCACACTACACACAACATATAGTTTAACCATTTCCCGATGACGCACTCTCATCTACAATTCATTCTTGATTGATGTTGAGGGAGCATAAAAAGAACCTCGCTGCATACAATTACACTCGGGGCATGTTGCTTCTATCATTCACTCGTATTCCATTCCATCCATCCATAACATATTATATATCTTGGTTGCATTTACTGTACATGTTCATGTTCATGTTATTACACATGATAGATAGATATCTTGTATTTCATTATCTTTATCATACACACATGCATGTTCACTTGATTTCTAGTTGTGATCACAGATTCTATAGGTCCATTACATACAACATGGATGCTTGGCACAATACCTAGTACCAATCCCACAACGGCTCCTAGGGGCATCCACTTTCGTACACTATAGGTGTTATTATTTAATTTTGTTTCATAACACACTACTTTATCAGATTATACATGCTTTGACATACTTTTTATATTTCTAACATGCTAATGGGTGCTTCATGTGTAACATTTGTTTTGCAGGATTATTTTCCACCATGGTTATCTGTTACATTTCTTGTATTTTATTTTCATTATATGCCATGTTTTGTGGGCTTTACCATTTTTATTGTGTGCACACTTGTCTTTTATGAGAACTATGGCCTTGATTGTCTTTGCGACACCATGAATGGTGTCCCATGTTTTTAACCCGCTTATTTGCACTTTATGTTGTCTTCTTGTATGTTTACTTACATCCTAGCTTACACATTGTTTTCGTATCTTACTATTGTCTTCTATATGCATGCTTGTTCATACTAACATATGTTTTCTAGCCATTTGTTTGCATGTGCCTTAGTTTCTACCAAGCATGTCCCCTTCCCCCTGCAAGGAACATTTTCGGTGGTTGGTCCTTTTTTTGGCTGCGTTCTCCTTCGGTGGCATCACATGCACTCCCAAAGAGGGAGGGAATCATTTGGGTGAATCAAAAACCCCATAAAATGGTTTACATGCAGTCCACAACACAACACAGTCCTGGTACAACACATTTTAGGGCTCATAATCAAACTTGGGTCCTTAATATAATGATTCCTTTCGTAGCGCATACAACCATGGGGAAGTTACATAACGATTGGGTTCAACATAGTCTATATATTTCTACACAACAAATTTTACAAGGTAGATTGTCCTTAACACATGCATTAGTACACACCATTTGCAGTGGTGTTTTATTATGGGTAATAGTTAAAGGTTAGAGGATAACACCAAACCTTCCTCTCTACACTAATTCTACCGTGGCGTTGGATCGCCTAAAACCAGACTACAGAGATATCTACAGTTTTGGGAAGTGGTTAAAGATTAGAGGACGACACTAGACAATGTTTCCCTATGCTTCTTCCATTGCATTAGCGTGAGATTTCTCAAAAAATTCATGTGCATCAAAATCATCTACATGATCCTTTCTACACTCTTTCCTCATCATGGATCAAGTGCACATGTTCCTTTTTCACACTTTTAGCATTTTTACATACTTCCTTACATGCTTTTTATACATATACATGTGTATTTGACTACTTGATCATCTTCTCTTTTGCAGGTTTGTCCGTATGAGAAGTAACCGATCAACATCAAAAAAAACATCACACACATTGACACCAACAACATGTACACTATCAACATTTACACATTCATTTCCACCCTAGGTTCATCCTCATTACTTTTTACACTTTTTCATCTTTAGTCTCCATGCTCCATCTTTTTATCACTCCACACTTTTCTAGACCCTCTAAGCATGCCTTCTACATCGATTTACATGGATATCGTGTACACGTCTCTATCTAATTTATGTTACCGAGCATTTTTCACACCAACATAGAGTGAGGGAAAATATAGAGAAAAATCCGAATTTTGGGTAATTATCTAGTCTCGATCGCATACTACTATTCAAATGGTTCCTAAGTAAGAAAAGTATTAATTATACCATGTCTTTGGCCACCTTTCTTTGCTTTATGATTTTGATTTTAGTCTTTCACTATTACTTTCTCAATGTGTCTTTTCACCTTTTGACATTTACCATTCTGGACACTAGCACCCAGCCAAGGACGCCACAGTGTCAGGTGCTCTTGTCCCCTCTCGGTGCCCTTGTCCTCTTTTTATTTTGGTCACACTTTTTGGGTCCTTTCTATCCATTTGATCATCTTATATTTTTGGTAGTCGGCCTTTTTAAGGTTAGTTATGAAATTTAAGCAAGGGAATCATATAAATATAAAGTTATGTGATCATAATAAGGGACCAAACAATAAACATCTACCATCTCCACCTAAGGTTTCATCCATCAAAGGAATCTATAGCTTTATTTGCATCCATCTAACTCGAATCACAAAGGACAAAGGTTGGTTTATCTGCATCACACTTCATAGGAGGGGAGTCTATTGTTTCCATGCACACATTATTTACATTCTACATCTAGTTACTTTCTCACTACTCACAAAGTGTGACACGCACAAGAGCAACCTAGGGCACAATTCTACACACACATACAAAACTACATTAGTTCTGAGATGTAGTGTCATGCTCAATTATAAGTCCATCATTTTGGAAGCTGAGGAAAATCTGACCCCTTCATTTGCATCTTTATTTTTTTAGGGTTTGATGATTTTTTGGGTTTTTTTAGGTGATTCATTCATTCCGGATCTATAATGAACTCAACAATCTTGCAAAGAAAGATATAGGAAACAATGCAGACAAGTAGTCAGTAAACATCTTGTGACCCGAGAATTCAGTTTTTCGAGCATCTATGCAAACTAGGGCACCCATAAACTAGACCAGAATACCCACGGGTGTCCCTATCCCTCTCCAGCACCCTACCTAGACAAATCTTTCGGATCGCATTTTTCCAAGCTTCGTACGATGGTCCTCCATCTCCATTCACCGATTTCCATTTTGAAATAGTCCAACAACCTCTGCAAATCAACTAAGTATATCCCAATACCCTTTGTAATTAGGGTTTCATATTATTATTTCTTAGTTGATTAGGTATTATTTCACTATTTCAAAGTATTCATTTATTTACTATAAACTTGCATTAGATTAGGCTATTATTTCACATTTTAGCATAATCATATATGTAGTCACCATTATGGATCCCCTCGCCACTCGTAGCCACCGTTATGGATCCCTACTACTCTAATATCAAATGTAACAATTGGTATCTACGCCACTATTTAATTGTCTTGGAAATGGTCATTTTGGTAGAGTTGGTTTTCACTAATGTATTGTGTGGCCCGTCATTAGTGATTGATGAGATGTCATTATTTTACCTCCTTCCTCTACTTCCTCTATCCTCTAGTATGTTGCTACTTACTCAATTGGATTTTACTTGAACCTCATATTATCTTAGGATAATATACTCCCCCTCGATTATGAAATATGTATAAGATCTCGCGTTTACCGAAAATGAACCTATTTATAGTGAGGAAAATTTTATTTTTGATACAAAATAACTATCGACACACAACCTAACTTCATGTAGACAATTTGACAAACTCGAACTTATAAAGACTATTTAAAAAATTAGAACCTAAACATATATTTAAATGTAAATTATTATCAATTTAAAATCCCTAATGAGAGATGCTAAGGGCCCCTGCTAAGCATGTTTTGGTGAGCATGGATTCAACTTCAAATAGTGGAATATCGGTGGGGGTTCATGCAAGAGGAAACATTGTTAAAATTGATTGCATTTTTAGTTATTGTTTTTGTAGAGGTGAGGTAGATGAAATTAGTGTGGAATGGAAGTCCTAATATCATCCTAGCATCTATTATGGGGTAAGTGCAAGAAGTTGATGGACAAAAAGGAGTCATCCGTGGACGTCATATTACAAAAATAGCAAAATCTCAACTTATAGGGATTATTAGCAATACGTGCACTCAAAATTAGAAAAATTATATAAATATGAATCGTATAATCCGAATCTAGTTTCTAAAATACTAATTTTTTAAAAAAAAATCAACAATTTTAGCTATATTAAACACTTAAAATTATATGACTTGGTTTTTGTTTTTGAAAAAACTTATAAGATTGTAGTCTGTTTGCTCGCGATTTGGATGACAAAATCTTTTTTTTTTTAATTTGGTGAAAATTTAGATGTATTTGATATCTTGAGATGGATTTTATTTTGTATTTTTTCGAGAAATATTTTTTTAATGATTTTTTCCGTGAAAGTGGTCTGAAAATATTTAGAAAATGGAGCACTTTCCGTTTTCCCACCATAACTATATCAAAAATATCAAAATAATTTTTTTAACATGTATTTAATTTATCCACGCTTGGGATGTTATAAGTTTTATCACATTTTGATAAGCGAAACAAAATTTATAGTCTTAAACGTAGACATGAACATTCGTAGGAAAAAAATTTCGTAAAGACCTATTGTTAGTAAAAATTATAAAATGATATTTATCTTATTCTATTCACTTTAAAATCAATATTTATACGAATCTAACTATCTCCCTACATGATGGCACCATTTTTGTGAAATGTTTTCAATTTTTTTAGCATGGTTCAAGTCTCTGGAAGAGAAAATTTGAAGTTTTTTGACCTTTTACACTTCATAATAACCTTCCATAGCTTTGGTTGGGGAAAAACAAATATTTCCTAAGCCTTAGGATCAGATTTGATGATACAAATAGATCCAAATCGCGATTTTATAACACAAACCGTGAGCGTGCTTTATAAACCGTGATCGTGGTTTATAAAGTGCGCTTGCGCAGATTCTTAAATCATATTTACACGCATCCCAACATTCAAATTACCATGTGATTTTTATTGTTTTACCTTACCATACAAATTACTACAAAATTTTGTCTTTTTCTGCATACGTTTTTCTTATCACCGGAAGAAAAACATCATGGGAGACAAGAAACGAAGTCAAAAAAGGAATTCATTAAGTAAAAAAACACCAAACGAATTAGAGGCCAACAAAATTCAAAATGTTGAGCGAATGCGAGAATCTTCGTGAATCAAGAAGAGGTTCGTCTTCAAACCCTACTATTGTAAGCAATGAAGAACCGGGTAATATTTTCTACTATCAATGTTGAAGTTGAATTAAATACTCGTGATGAAGATGTTTTTAACATCAATGTTGAAGAAGAATTAAATACTCGTGATGTAGCAAATGTTGAAATTGAAGGAGACAATGAAAATGTGAATAAGGAAATTCATGTTGAAATTGTAGGAAAGCAAAAATTGACAAAAACACCTCCTAGGATTTTACGTAAGAAACCTAATTTTTTATTGAAATTGATGAAAACATTTTGAAACCAATGTCTGACAAACTTTCTGAACGGAAAATCAGAAGAAAAGCCACTAAAATTTGGGATAATCATTTTGAAATTTTAAATGTTAGTTGTTGGTTAGTTTGATGAAATTGATTAAAATGAGACCTACATTAAATACCTTAGGATTGACAACATCTAATATACGTGGTCAAACCTCTATAATTGTTGAAAACCTTCATGATGCATATCACATTGTTGGTGTTAAGAGACACACTAGGGATAGTAATATTGTGCATCATGTACTTGTTACTAGTGTTGTAAGTGAATAAATAAAAACAATGTTTGATTATGCAAACAAGACAAATGTTGCAAGTTAATCGAAAAACTCTAATGAAAGCAATTGAAAGATGTAATATCCTTCAATCACTCAATAACACTGATTTTTGGGCATTTTCTACTAGAGCACCACGTAAGGACAAAGATAATTTTGATGCTATAAGAGAATTTGTTATTCAATTTTGGCATGATAACACTAGAGTTTCACCTAATATAAGAGATGTTGTAAAACAGAGAGTTGGTTCTACTAATCGTGAACCACATCCAAATAATTTCTTTGATATGACTCAAACTCAATTTTTTCGTAAGTTTGAACAAGTATTTGGAAATTAAATTAGTCAACATTTTTTTGAAATTTTGAAATCATTCTATGTGAAAATCAACCACGCTCGCACCACTTGTTGTTGTAGGCAACATGTTGAATTTGCGATGCATTATGCTAAATTTTTATGTATTCATTCTAATTTTCATTCTGAAACTATGTTATCAGAATGTGGTGTTCAAGTTCCACCAATATCTTCTAGGGATTTCATTCCTACGATATTTTGTGAAAAAGAAGTTGGACAATTTTTTTATAGTCAAGATTGTTTAGATGGAAGTTGTGGTACATGCGACGGATTACCTAAATTGGAAAGTTACATCCATGAGAAAATTGAAGGTGCAATAGGACATAATTTAGTTGAGTTTGATAAATATAAATCAGTTGCATACTAGTTGAAAGATGGAAAAGAGTCTAAATGGTGTGAGCTAGTTACAAAAAAATGCTTGTTTTTCAATTTATGAGAAAATTTAAGGATGAAATTATTTATGAGTATGCTAGGCATACACATAGAGCTCGATGGTTGGATGAATAGTTCAAGATATGCAAGGACACATTTCTTATTAGTACTATTGTTTCAGTGGTTAATTTTGCAGATAATTACACATTGCAACCACAAATGAAGGTTCAATCGCAATATTACAACTCAATACAAGTTGTCATTTTTATGTATATAGCATTTCTACATTCTCCGATAGTACGAGAGAATGATAGAAATTTTTTGAGAGAATACCATTTTTATATTAGTGATGATCGTACTCATTCTACTTGAATTTGTGCAAGGGTGTTTCCGGTTATTTTATGGAAACTTGTCGATAGGGACATCCACTTCAAACAACATTATATATGATCGATAATTGCACGTCTCAGTTTAAGAATGCAAGAATGTTTTATTGGATGAGAAGGATGCATGTCAAGATGGGTGTGCAACATATTTGGAGTTTCATTGAGGGACATGGAAAAAGAGAGCATGACTGCATGACAGGGCATGTGTGAAAAGAGCTCTTGCAAGAGAAGAGTTGAAGTACAAAGATGGTGCTAAATTAAAATATGCAAAGAGCATAGTGGAATGGTGTATTGACAACATGGCCCGAGGTTCTCAAGAAAATTCCACAGTTCACAGATCTTTTTGTTGATAGAGGAACAACAAATTTCTAACTACGAGGATTGTATGAAACTCACTAGGTCCAGTGATATGTACTCATTTTGTAGCTCAAACGCTACTTCATGGGCCATATGGACAAGAAAGTTGACATGTTTTTGTGCATCTTGTATCAAATTTGTCATTGTTGAGTGTGATTCACAAGAATGGGTGGATGGATGGATTTGTAGGCCTGTAACTCCACTTCCTAATTATCAACCTCCACAAGCATTACGACTTATTTCTGCAGATGAAGTTGCAACATCTAAGGACTTTGTCGAAATTTTGATTTTGATGCGACAAGGTATTTATGACCTTATTTACAGTTTTTGTATTGAGTTATGTCCATTGAAATTTTGAAATGTAATTTAAATTTGAGTTGTTTAACCTTTGTTTTTTGTAGGATATGTGTTTTGCATAGCTATTATGTACAAAAAGAAAATGAAGAAGGAATAGACTATTTCTTATGTCGTTGCATCGAGGAAAGAAATAAGTTGACTTCTCCTATTATAGATGGTGAAGATATTGAGTATCCTACAAGGTTAGTGGTATTTATTGGAACTTGGATTCGACGGTATAGTTATCCTGTAAAATTGACGAGGGAAATTTTATAGGTAACCATACCAAATTTTTTCCTGGTCCCTCGTCAGGACCCCTCTGCATTCGGAACATTGCAAAATCCCTTTCTGGGAAATCTAGTTCTCCGAACTTAGCCATTTTTGATACCTTTTGGCTGGGCGCACCTTTTATCTGTGTTACACAGAGTAAATCTATGCCCCCTTCATTTCCTTTGGTGCACCGTTTGACGTGTCGACACATGTTTTGGTGTGCCTTCCCGTGATGCGCCATTCTTGCATGTGCCAAGGCGCATGCGCCTTCATGTTAACACATAAATTGTTGTGCCGTGTTTTGGTGCGCCAAAGGGTGCAAGGAATGAAGTGTTGACAGTCTTAAAATTGTGCCAAAGGCGCAAGTATTCCCGTGTTGACATGCATTTATCCACGCCAAAGGGTGCACCGTTTGACGTGTCGACACATGTTTTGGTGTGCCTCTTGAAAAAGTGGTTGGCACATTTATTGCACCTTTGCCTATATATAGGCACATCCGCCCTGTCACTTTCACAAATGAAAACACGTGATAACTTTATTCCTCTACACCTGTCGGCATGCCTGTCCTCCTCGTATCGCGTTCGTGGACCCCGTTTCACCTCTCACATACTATATATATTCGGGTAGGTGGTTCTTACTCCTCCTATGTTTTGTTTTGATTATTTGTATGGTAGGAGGCAATGGATTTGTAACCCCCTTTTTTTTTTCTTGTTGTCTTTCTCCCCCAAGCTCTTCCTCCTCTTTCTAGATTTGCTGGTAAGGAGGATCTTGCCTCAAAATCACCTGGACCTCCTTGTTGTGCCCCCTTCACCATCAAAAAACCCTGTAAAAGAGGCCTGAAAGATCACGAGCCTGTCAGGAAAGAGAAAACCTGAAAGATTAGTTTAAAACTGTGCTTTTTCCTCTTGGTGCATTCGCCACGCCTGTTACATAAAATACAGTCACGCCAAGAAGGCACTGATCCCGCTTGCAACATGAAAATTACCCGTGCCATGTGAAACCGAGTAAATCCTAAACAATAGCGCAGGCACATCCCCTCTTACAGTAGCACAATGTCATGCAAGCCTTCCCTGTGCCGCGCCAAGTTCCCCTTTTGCACACATAAAGCCTATGTTACACACATCAACCCTGCGCCCTTTAGTGCACCAAAGTTCCATGTAACATGAAAAATATATGCGCCATTGGCACGTCTTGTCCCCGTGCAACATGAAAATTATCTATGCCCAACATAAAACACATATGAATGGCACAGTGCACTACTTCGCTACAATAACAAAATTTCATGGTGCAGCAAAGATCCTTGCGCCCTTCACCCTTTGGCACTAATTTGTTCCTTATAACACCCTTCTTCTGTGTGCCATACTATTAACCCTACAGCCTGCAGTGTTCATGCACCCCGAGGCCTTTAAATTGTTAACTCCTCATTCGTAATACTATAATGGAAGATTTAATGACTAACATGGCTCTTTCGCATTGGGTTTCGCTTCTTCTTCTTGTAGATCAAAGAAACCGAACTCTCGATCCACATATGTCTACATCAAGCAAGAGACCGACCAAATCAAAGGGCAAAGCTAAGCTTACAGAGGAAGAGATGAAGTACAAGTATCAGAGGGTCAGAATGCCCGAGTCCCAGGTAGAATGTGACCTGGATATAAGAGACTCTGAGCTCGGTCACATTGACATGGAAGATTTCGGGGCAGAACCTAGGAGAGTCACAGGGAGTCCTTGGATGGAAAAACTAGTAGGTAGTGGCCTACATTTTGCTGGGGGGATCCCCGTCAGTGTAGTGAACAATGAATTCATGATGGTAGTGGCCCGCTGCTACAACAAAGACACGAGGTGTGTCCAAAATGAGAAGGGCGAAGTCGTGATCAACCTTACCACCCGACACTTCGAAATCATGCTTGGCATCCCTCACCACCGGCATTTCGTGGCCGTGAGCCAAGAGGACTGCATTAAGGCATGGGAGGATAATGAAGACCAGTGCATGCAGCTGATGAATGAAGTGTATTTAAAGAACAAGAAGGTGGTAACCAGATGGCCATAGGTTATTCACCGTAGTGATTTCTCCGAGGAATTAAGTGATACCATCACGTTCCTAAGCAGAGTGTTTGGGCTTTCTGACGCCCATTACTTTCACAAATGGATGCTCAGGTACTTTGAAACTATGAACAAGAATGTACCAGATCAACACTTTGAGTGGGTGGAGATCATAAGCAGCACCATATCCGAGTAGCTCCAACAACTCACCATAATGGGGAGGTTCTACATGAACTCCTACGTAGTCTATGTTGTAGCCTCGGAAAGAGATTATCCAGCATTGAGCCGATGTGGGGTTTGGCCCCAGGTGAGAATATATGAGTACTACCCAGAGCTGAAGCTGGAGAATAGCATCCCGCAGTTTACCAAGATTAACGACGCTTTCTTCTACAACGTCATCTTCCTTTTGAGGCCCAACATGACTCACATTCGAACAACTAAGAGCATTTTCACAGCAACGGAGAAGTGGGGGGCCTTATTCACACAATTTCCCACCTTCACCTATCTCAGGGAAGCTAACTTCCTGGGTGAGCCCACCAAATTGCCAAGATATGCCGGTCCCAAGCTGATCCTATTGGAGCTATCCAGACAGCTCGTAACATACCACGAGAAGTTCTGAAGAGAAAGAAGGGTGGAACTCCTTTCCCCCTTACAGTGGGTAGATACACATGCATCTCTCACCACAAAGCTCAAGAAATGGTTACCAAGCTAGAACTGCTCAATCTGAAGCACAATTTCCTGGCAAGACCTACTTTCAATCCAAGGAGCTTCCTTCCCAAAGAAAAACTTGATCCAATTCACATTCCACAGATCGAGGACATTTATATTGACCTGTATCATGAGGTTGAGCTCAGAAGAAAGGACCATTCTCACCTGGCCCTGGCAGAGATCATTCAGTACGGCGTGGCCATTGTCCCAAAAGGTTATCAAACTACCAATGAAGAATTTGATCAGGTGTATCTTAACACGGATGGGAACAATGGCCGTTCATCGCAATCAGCGAGAACCAAACCGCCCTGCACCATTGAAGATAGGGTCAAAGAAACTCTGCGGCGGACAGAACACTGGTGCAGGATGAATGGCCTCATCTACCTCGGGGTAGATTTCACTACGTCCCCATTGGGCAATGCACCTACAGGCCAAAGCATCTGCCAAAGGGTAGAGGCAAAGACAAAGAGGGAGAACCAAGCTCTGCTCAAGAAGGAGCTCCTGAGAGTCCCCCTTCCGCCGCACAAGAACAGGTTGTGAGTCTGTTATCTCTAGAGAAAGAAGCGGCCCCCTCTACTCACTTTCCCTCCACTCACCATCTGCCCCCTCTTCCACTTCGGTCCCACTCCCATAAGTCCGTGGATCTCCCAAAGATCTCGATCCAAAAAAGAGGAAAGTTCCTATCGCACCGATGGACTTCTCCATCATCCCAGCAAAGGGGGCTAAGAAGCAAAAGCCTATAACCCGCTTCTCTCAGAGTGCATCGGGAGAAAGAGTAATGGAGATTGCATATCCCAATCCTTTAAAGGATAAAAAGGATCTGTCTCCAACAGATTATACAGTGACCCAAGTCACAATGGGAACATCTTCTAAAATCCTTCAGGGAGAGTCCTATCTGCAGTCGATGCCCTTTAAGAAGCTCCAGGAAGCAAAGGAAGAAAAGAGGCTATTAAAGGAGCAAAATAAACATCTTCTCCACGCCTTGCAGAAAATGGGCAGTGCACCTCCTACAACTACCACCGAAACTCCTGAGCCCCTGAGCCAGGATAAGATAAATGAATACGCCAAAATCGGCGAGCAAGGTATGGCAGTATCCACTGGAGAGACCAAATCCTCAAGGAAAGTGAGGGAGTAATCGTCAAGTTCACCGAGTTGTATCAGAACATCAATCAGGTGAACAAGGCACTCCAGGTGATTGCGGGACCCATCTCCGAAGAGTTGGACCATGCTAGGCTGCAGCATGAGACCTTCCAGAAAATGCTCGACTGTTCAGTCAAAGATCTGGTCAAGTTTGGCATCTTCAATCACCCCAGAGCGCCCAACAAAATCCTTTCTACTTTGGACTACCAGGTCGATCAGTTGGAGTTTGTCCTTGAAAAGATAGATAAAGTCAAAGAGGAAGCCTTGGAGGCTATGCACCAGATGGAGCAAATCATCCTGAGAATGTCCCCAGGCTTGCTCACTCCTTTCGCCCTGAGGAAGGCAGACCAAACTATTCGGATCTTTAAGGAGATCGTCTCACAAGGGTTAGGGCCAGAAGCCACTTTCGACACCGAATGCATCAACAACCTTCTGGACTGTCGTGACTTTATAGGGTATTGATAGAGGTGGGAAATGAATATTCCAAGCTCCCAGAAAGGCTCGTGGATGAACGTGAAACTTGCGAAGTTATCAGTGATCGCCACAAGGATCCTGCTCAAGATCAACTTCAGCCCATGATCAACAAGTTCATGGAATATCGGGCCCAGTTTAACATCACTTCTCCCGAGCAACAACAGAAGCAAGACACTCCCTTTCGGCTGCGAGACGACTGACGAATAGTCTCCTTCCTCTTGATCTTCTTTTTTATAAATATATAAGAGTATGTTGGCATAAATGATGACATCATCCATGTTGCACCATGGGATGATGTCATCCACCAAGTTGCCAAAAGTCAACAGTTGACTTTTAGATATTTTGTAGATACTTTGTAATTAGGTTGTTGGTTGCTTTTTGGCCTTCTCTCTTTTCCTTCTTCTATATATACTTGAATACTTGTTGTATTCAAGGGATGAATACTTTTCAGATGAAAAATAGAAGTAAGAAGAAAAGACTTTGAGCTTTTTGTAACAAAAGGAAATATTAATACAATATTTAGACTTTGTTTTGAATACTGTGTTATACATCAGAGATTTCTTATGTTAGATCTGTATGTTTGTTCTATTGAATCTACTTCTTCTTTATTGTCATTTATTCATCGGTATTGCTTTGTTCGTCTATGCGAGTAAGTTCACTTTGTTTACTACCATTGCCCCAAAACATAGACCCTCCGACCTTTCTGCTTTGGAATTGATTTATTTTCTCCCTTCAGATCTTTCCTATCTCCCCACCTTGCTTCTTCCCCTTCTTCTTACATTTGGAAGTACCTCTACTGGGATGAGATCCCAGCCCCCAAAGGCAAAACATTGTGAGACTTGCACTGATTCCTGCTAGTAGAATAGCAATAAACTAGTTTCTCTTTACTAACTCAAAGAGGCTACGCCCTACACACTATTGGCTCGCCTATCCATAGATCCGTCCACCGACAAATTTTCGGACCAACAGGTATCCATTAAAAACTCCTTTGTTTGGGTGTTTGAAGACTTTGAGACAAACAGAAAATACTCTTATATTCACATCTAGTTCTAGTGACAAATATTCAATCGTATAGATATCGAGGAAGGCCTAATAACAAGATTCTTTGGAAAGTTCAAGAGTCGATCATGAAGCAATCTTGTCTGCTATTCGAGTATATCGATCCGATGGTTCATTGGAATGAATTTACAATGCTCATGTCTAGTATATATAATTTCTTTGGTATATATGAATTTTTAGTTAGATAGATTTAAGTTCATATATTTTATTTTAAATTTGTGTATTTTGTATATATATCTAGTATGGTTTTGATTTGAAACTTAAATTTCTTTGACTAACACTTTTATGTGCAGGTTAGTGGTGCCATAAAAGCTTCCACCTTCACGTGGTTAGCACTATTAGTAGAGAATTTTAAATTCTCGAAGCTAAGAGAAGCTTTCATTGTTTTACAAGAAAATAGAAGTAATTAACAATGATTTATGTACCCGATGGAGGGGGTTCTTGGCTCCGGAGGAGGTAACCCAGAAGCACCTGGAGCTTAGAGAACCAAAATGACACCTCCCTAAGTGTTTACAAGACCATACCTACACATGTTCATAGTCGGTTTGGTTCCATGACCCACCGTTTGCAAACTATAGCGTTTGTGACCTTACACCGGTATAAGCGCACTATTTCGCGCATTTGCAAACAATAGAACAATAAGAGCACCAATCGAGAAGGAAAAACCAAGAGAGGCTATTGTAGAGGGTCCCTATGCTGAGGTGTAAGATCAAATGAGACATCTCTAGGTACCACGGAGTTTGAGTAGTCACCCGTCAAAGTTGAATGATTTTTTGGTCTCAGGGCTCTTAAGGGACTACGCCCAAACGAAGTAGCTCAGAAGCAACGACATTGTCACGCACCCAAAACAACACCTCCTCTAACATTCACTGGCCACTCAAAAATTTCAACGTAGTCGGTTTGGTGCCACGACCCACCGTTTGTAAAATATAGCATTTGACACCTTACACTGGCTCAAACTGCACTATTTCACGCGTTTGTAAACAATAGGGCAGCGAGAGCACCGATCAAAGAAGGAAAAAATAGAGAGATGATATTTTAGAGGGTCACTATGATGAGGTGTAGGATCAGATGAGACATCTCTAGGTGCCATGGAGTCCGAGTAATCACTCGTCGAAGTTGAATGATTTTTTTGGTCTCAGGGCTCTTAAGGGACTACGCCTAAACGAAGTAGCCCAAAAGAAATGACATTTTTGCACACTGAAAAAGCTCCTCCTCTAACGTTAACCTAGCCACCTAGATGTGTCATCATAGTCAATTTGGTGCCACAACCCACCGTTTACAAAATATAGCGTTTGATAGCCTTACACCGCTCAAATGCACTATTTCATGAGTTTTCAAACAATAGGACAACGAGAGCACCAATCGAGAGAAGAAAAAAATGAGAGAGGATATTGTATAGGGTCCCTATGCTAAGGTGTAGGATCATACGAGACATCTCTAGGTGCCACGGAGTCGAAGTAGTCACTCGTCGAAGTTGAACAATTTTTGGTCATGAGGCTCTTAAGGGACTAAGCCGAACGAAGTAACTGGAAGCAACGAAATTTTCATGCACCAAAACAACACCTCCTCTAGTGTTCACCTAGCTACATGGACATGTCGGTGTAGTCGAGTTTGGTGCCACGACGCACCATTTACAAAATATAGCATTTGTGACCTTACACTGGCTGCTCAAACTGCACTATTTCACGCGTTTCCAAACAATAGGGCAATGAGAGCACCGATCGAGAGAAGGAAAGAATAGAGAGAGGATATTGTAGAGGGTCCCTACGCTGAGGTGTAGGATCATACGAGACATCTCTAGGTTCCACTGAGTCCAGAGTAGTCACCCGTCGAAGTTGAATAATTTTTGGTCTCGGGGGTCTTAAGGGACTACGCCCGACGAAGTAGCACTGGAAGCAGCGACATTGTCACGCACCAAAAAAACACCTCTTATAGCATTCAACCGGCCACCCGGATATGTTGGCGCGTAGATTGATTTGGTGCCACGACACACCGTTTGCAAAATATAGCATTTGTGACCTTACTTCGGCTCAAAGCGCACTATTTCGCGCATTTACAAAAAATAGGGCAGCGAAACCTTGATCGGAGAAGGAAAAAACTGAGATAGGATATTGTAGAAGGTCCTTACACCAAGGTTTAGGATAAGATGAGACATCTCTAGATGCCACTTGAGTCAGAGTAGTCACCGTCGAATTTGAATGATTTTTGGTCTCGGGGCTCTTAAGGGACTACTCCAACGAAGTAGCTGGAAGCAATGACATTGTCGCGCACTAAAATAACACCTCCTATAGTGTTCACCTAGCCACCCATATGTTTCAGCATAGTTGGTTTGGTGCCACGACCCACCATTTGCAAAATATAGCGTTTTACATCCTTACACTGACTCAAGCTGCCTTTGTTTCACGCGTTTGCAAATAATAGGGCAGCGAGAGCACCAATCAGAGAAGGAATAAACCAAGAGAGGCTATTATAGAGGATCCCTACTCTAAGGTGTAGGATCAGGCAAGACATCTCTAGGTACCACGGAGTTCGAGTAGTCACCCGTCGAAGTTGAATGATTTTTTGGTCTCAGGGCTCTTAAGGGACTACGCCCGAATGAATGAAGCCCGGAAGCAACAAAATTTTTGCACACCGAAACAACACCTCCTCTAGTATTCACTGGCCACCAGACATTTCGGCGTAGTCAATTTGGTTCCATGATGTCCTCAGGCATGACTTCTCACTCCTCGCCTTTGTTCATTTCTAGGACTCAAAACATTCAATGTCACTTGTTTACCTTCCATCTCTCTTGTTCTCTTTGGACTTTCCTCTTTCCTCTTGGGTACTTCATCATCAATGTCCTTGCTTTCCTCTCTTGAGCTATGTTGTTTTGGTGATCTCTCTCCATCATCTCTTGTCCCGGCTATGTGCTTATGCTCATTATGTTTGCATTGTAATCCTTTCATGCTCTTGGATACCTTGAAACTTTTTACATACTTTTCATCCCTTAATGGGTATCTAATACCCTAATTATCATGCTTTGAATATTCATAAGAATAAATAGGATAATTGGTCTTAAGGACAACTCTGTGATCTCTATTTTTGACTAAAGAGGTTGTGAATGATTTGATAGCTTGAAAATCATTCCCTTGTTATTCTAATAGTGGATTAAGTATTTGAATAGGTCAAGAATACTAAATGGAGTTGAAATTAAATGAGCCATAATTGCTAGTGAAGCAAGAACTAGTGAAAATTGGTGACTAAGGGAAAATTTTCAAGAAGTGAGTAAAGGTAAGTCATTAAAGGAATGAATGCATTTATTCATTGTTTCTAATAGTATGGTGAGAATGTGAACATATGAATAAGATTATCAATAAAATGCTAAGGCAAGTAGGTTCAAGTTTGCATATTTGGATAGAATTTTAGAAGGAGAGTGAAGTGGCCAATCAAGTCACTTATGAAGCATGCTAAAAGAAGTGAAGGAAACAAATAAGTGAGATCCTATGAAGGAATAAGAGGAAAATAGTTTCCATGTGAGAAACATGAAGAAGAGAAAAGAATTCTCATAATGGAGAACATAGTGAAAGAAGAATAATGGAGGAGAAAGGAAGTGCAAAATGAAATGCTTAGAGAAGAAGGTTGGATAAGGAATATGGTGTCCAATAAATAGGTACTCATTGAGAAATTCTCTTATTTTATGTTCTAATGTTGTGTTTTCATGTGTGTATACAGGTTTGAAGACTTTTTTGAATAAAATCAAGGAAAAGACCTTGAAAATTTTAAGAAAAGAATCTTAATTTAACCATGGATATATCATGCCTAAATGGATTAGAAAATCAATTACTTGTGAACAAGAGAAAAAATTCAAGGAAGAGGCTAATAATAACATTCAATATGAAATGGGAAACAAGAGGAAAGTGGTGAGAAAAGGTCAGATTTTAGTTTGAGGCAAGCATGCAATGGCTATGATCAATAAATGAATAAAGTGAAGGAGAGAGTGAATACTTGTTGTATGAGGAAATACAAAGGCTTGAGGAGTTATTTATGACAGGATATTCAAAGAAACAAGAGACAAGTCAAGAGAAAAAAGAGTGAACAATGGCAGAATAAGAAGGAGAAATCAGACTTCTTGAATGTACAAACAAATAAAAGGAAAGAGAGGATGGTAAGTCCAAGAAGAAAGAGACAAACAATGAACATGAAAAAGAGAAGTGAATCTAATTTAAATGATAATAAAATTGAATTTTTAACTTCTTAGTTGATTGACATAGCACCAAATTATAAAGAGATAAGGTGTGTACATCTATTGATCAATGGGATAATCTCTAAAACAATGTAAATGCTTCCCTTAATTTCTTAACAATTGTACCATGCAATTTTGCACCATAAGTAACATTATATTCATATAGTTCAAGATGAACTCTATCTCACTTATTTCTATCAATGTTCACATTAGTTGATATGCAATGATGAGTGTTAGCTTTAAAAGAAAAAAGTAATTATGTATTGCCATTTTGTAGTTCACCTAGCATGGTTTTGCTTAATGGAATAGGTTTGCTTAACAATTGTACCATGTAGTGCTCCGGGACATGGTTTTTTAATTTTAAATCAAACATACATATAGAACTAATATATGGTTATGAAAACATACATATAAGGATATCATACATGCAATGAAATCGAATCAAACATAGAAGTAATATCGTTATGAAAACCAACACACATGGATATATAAGAATCAAACTAAGTGTGTTGGAGGCACGCCTCTGAAAATATAAGTTCATAACATGTGTACATCTTGAACAAAGTGTGTTGGACACACATCTCTGAAAATATAAGTTCATAGCATGTGTACATCTCGAACTAAGTGTGTCATACATATAAGACCACATGTGGTCGCAAAATGCTATATATACAATGGACTATATGAAGAAACATGTTCACTAGGACCAAATGGCCCATATATATATATATATATATATATATATATATGTACATCCAGGCCTCTAAATCTAATCACGAAACATCTTCCCTCTCTTCACCATGCTAGAAGTAGTATGTTTATGACCTAGGGATGTAGTGGAGGAGATGCCACTATGGATTTCATCCGTGTGGTCTAGGCATCTCTAAGCGGGTTTGCAACCTAACTGCACATTCATAAACAACAAGTTTTGACACCCAAAATTTTAAAATACATTCAAAATTTAGAAACTTGTACAATTTAGTTAAAATGCATGTGAAATCTTACTGCAATGTCATGATCCCTATCAATTTTTCGTTTACACATCGCAAGGACAACAAGTAGACTCACGAGGGGTAAGCTACATAAAAATAATTATTTTTTAAATTAAATATTTCACATATAAAATTTGATATTGTAGATTTAAGTAATAATAAATAATGAACCTCCAAAATTTAACAAATTTGAAAAATTGTACCTCAATTAGTGGATCTGCAGATGTTATGGCAGTATCTACAGTAGCCCTACCTGGTCTGCGCATATATGGAGGAGTCTCTCTGGCAGTCATAAGCTATACAAAAAAACATGTACAAATCAATATTAATCTACATGACTGCCACATAACAGAGGTCCAAAGCATGTAATCCACATGAACTTCCACAATTAGAAACAAAGTGTAAAGAGAAACTAACCTGCGTAAAAGTCATGTGAGGCATGCCGTAGCCTTAGTTCCCAGAGTAGATGATGACTGTCAGCTCCTGTGTATAAAAGACAAACATATTAATATGTACAACATACATGTGAAACATTATAATAATAAGAGTGCAATCAAATGAAATTAAAAATGTACTTGTACAACTTGAAACTTACATTTAAAACACGCTCGAGATGTATTAGCTAGCATGTCGATCGCGTTGTATGTTTCCTTCACCGGCTCTTGCTTTATTTAAAATAAAATAAAAGTTAGTTTTTACATGTATGTACATGACGTAAATCAAATACATATATATTAAAATCTCAAACATGAATTAAACTATTGTGTGTGTATATATATATATATATATATATATATATATATAATTTATATTTATTTGACATTTACCCGTGAAATACCAAGATCGGTTGCACCGAGTTCAAAAACATCCCCAACATCTCATCTAGAGAAAATAAATCATGTGATCCAACAAATGATGTCTCACCCGCAATGCATACAACACCACATGATCCATAGTGGTGTGGTGCACTAGAACTAGCACCTCCACCAACATCACCAGATGCAATCTGGTCACTATGTTGGGTCAGAGTGTCAATGAGCTCCCTCAATGCATGTAGTGTGTCAATATCCACAACCTCCTTCATTGTAGGAGGGATAACTAAAGGCAGTGGGGGTTTTGGGGCATGGGGATCCTTGGTTGACCTACGCGTGCACCAGGTCTACTCTATGCAGAGCCACCTCCTTGCCCATAAAACTCAGAAAAGTCAAAATAATTTGGGACCTCATTAAGCACGAACTCGCAATATAATTTCTTCAAAAAATAGAGAGGAACCTCATTGTTGTTGCATGGTGGATAATCAAAAACCATCCACCATTGGTCCAACAATTGTTCTTGATTCACCATCATGGCACCGATGGATTGGGAATCGTTTGCAAGTAGGCTGAGGGGGCATTGGTTCTCAAGTTAGTAAATAATGCACAAATGAGGTCTTTTCATATTTTTTTGTCCTTTACGACCGCATGGGATAATTTATCCACATACCATCACCTAGAATCACCTCTAAAGGTATTCCATCTATATATTTGGTTGGTTGCAGAGTCAACTTCGCCAATCAATGTTTGTAATGTGTTGGTAAAGGCTTATAGTCTCAATAAGGTTCTCAATGAAAATTTTATTTTGTCGATTCTTCCAACGATATTAGCTTGTGTTCTTGATGGTTCGGTGGGGATAGAAGGAACCACGGGGAGGCGCATCTATGTTTGGAGGAGGGTTTTGAGGAATGTTTGGAGGGTTTTGAGGAATGTTTCGATGGTTTGGTGGATTACGAGCTTTCCAACCAAGCTGACAAAACAAGAAAATTGTATACATAAACAAAAATTGAAAAACCCATGAAAATGCAATAAAATAACCTAAAATGCAAAAAAATTGATCAAAATCAGGGGCTTACCTCCTCATCTTGGTGGCATGGTTGAATCTATCGCGATCCAGAAGTCTAATGAGAAATTTTGAGGGGGTATTCAAATCTCGAGTGACAAACTTCTAGGAGAAATTGTGGTTTGAAATGAAAAATGGGGAAAATGAGGAGTTGCGGGTCTTTTTTTTTGTCTCGGTTGTACTGATAATCGTAGTTTCAGATTCAAGAATTGCAAAGTACTTTAAAAATAGTCCCGCGAGTGTGGTTTAAAAACCAAGATCGCGGTATACAAACCATGATCACGGTGTCTAAATTTTGGATTTTTATGTCCAATTAATTGTACATCAACTTCCCGCACTTACCCTATGGATAAACTATTGCTTTACAAATCTAGGATGGGGAGAATGCAAGTTACCTAATATTTTTCAATATTGCGGTAATCATTTACATTTTTTTCTAGGTTCACCGAGGTGTATTGGAAGAAGTTAAGGCCTTGGTAATGAGTGCATGATAGTTTTACACACCATTTGTATAGTTGTATTGAATGTCAAAGGCATCAAGAGTGTTATGGATTCATTGGGTATGCAATGAAAATATTAATTATATAATAGTTGCACCATGATTTACATAATGGTGATTACTATAGTAGAAAATGAGTGTAAAACTCTCCACGTGGAGGATGATATCTAACACCATCGACATGGAAAGGTTGCAATAAAGTTAGTGGTGGTGCCATGAGAATTGGAGGCTTCACTAAAAAGTAAGTGGACTTAAAAATAATCGTACCTCGAGATAAAAATGTGATATAATCGGGAAAAAGTTATGGTATAGGACTACATAATGGATTACATAATATATTACGTATTTGACAAGGAGATTGTATGTGGAGAAAGGTAAAGAGGAGGAGAAAATGATAATCCAAAAGAAGAGAAAATGATGGGTTAGAAATAAGGTGAAGGAGAATTTTATATCAATTGCACAATGGATTGCGAGATATATTGCACAATGATCTTGAAGTGAATAGAGATGAAATAATAGAACTAGCAAAGCTATAGTTGGCTCTAAAAATAATATTGTTTGAAATTTCCTAATTTTGATATTGATCCCTATAAAATTGTATTGACAACAAAATAGGAGAAAGCATTGTTGCAAGAACATAATATGTCTATATGTTAGTTAGAGTATATGATTGCAAAAGGGTGTGCAAGGAGTTGTGACCACGAGGATAGTGATAAGAGTAGAAATAGTTTATAGATATTAGGATCACATACAAACATATACCATATGCATTATTTGTGTATCTAGATGAGACACCTATTTAAGTCGAGAAAAGTGTTAATGAGATAAAATTAAATTAAATCTAATTCACCTTGTAGCATGAAGAATGCAAGAAAATATAAATAAGATGAAGAGAAATATGAAATATGAATAGTCATCGCCGTGGATAAATATGGAAAAATGGAAAGAGGAAAAAAATGAGTTGTTTAGTACTATTTTATATTCTTTCTAGTGTTCAAGTTTTTCATTTCGACGTATATATTTAAATATAGATTATTATCAATTAGCAAGTTCGATGAGAGATTTTAAGGCTACTGCTAACAATAATTGATATAAAATTATGACACGCCACTAAACACTCCTAACTTAATCAACTATAGACTAATAGACTAACCTAACAACATCCTATCAAACATTGACAATGTATTTTTGTGGATAGATGTATGAGGGTCATTGACCGATCGAAGGCATATAAGGGAGGTATACAAAAGAAGCTAAATACTTAACCAAGTTCCAACCATCAACCACTCACTTTTGCAACATCTCAATCTTGTCGGCTCCTATTTTCTTCTACCAATCAACATGAAGTGCTTAGAGTTTTCTTGATTATTTCTCGAGATCAAGACTGCTACACGACATCAAGAGGACAATTAAAGTCACCAAATAAGGTAGCTTGATATAATATGATCATATCATAGGATGAAGCTATGTAAATGTGAACTAATAAAAGAGATTTATGAGATGACTACACATAAAGAATTAAAACGTATAGAGACAACTAGAATAGTTAGAGATTTTCACACAAATTAAGTGATGAGAACCTAGAAGTCGTGTGAAAATCATAGAAAAACTTTTCTAGTGATCCCAAATAATTGAACCAACTCGAACCGGTTTGTAAGTTGGGATAGAACTAAGTGCCTCAATCTAAATTGTGTCTCGAGCTATGAGGGATCTGGGGGACCAAAGTAACCCAATCAAATCCAAGGTGATTTATAATGAACAACTTATGAATTCAGAATGTGAAGGATAAATGTGAGATCATTGAACCAAAGATCGTAAACCGAGTTGAGACACACCTAGAATGGTAGACCATCCTAACAACAAACAAAGTTATCGACTATGATTAAGAATGAACCATGAGATAATTCAACATGAATTTTAGGCATACATGTTTGCCAATTATACATGATGATAAAGAGATTATATGAGTGACTACTTTAATAGTCCAAAAACATTAAAATTTACAAAACTATCTTAAAATACTTTGTCGTAATAATCTTACAAATATTTCCATGAATCAAGGAAACATTTTGAAAATTAGGTGGCCCTTGATGCTCAAAATTCATGATGCACGCATAAGATAAAATTTTGTTTTGATACCAAATGTAATTTTGTTAAGTATTGAGCACAAAAATCTCGATTTAACAAATAATAACACTCAATAATAATTCTTATTTTATATTGCAATCTTTTGATAGATACATTTCATTTATAGAAACATATCTCCATTAAGGAGATCACATTTAGTCAATTGTAACTCTCACCTCAAGAATATTATGAGAGATTTAATAAAAATTCTTGTAATGACCACACATACTATTTCTAGCCATGATTTATTACTAACAACTCATTACATTATTACAATTAGACGTACCATAATTTTATTAACTTTATTACTTAATGTGAGTACTAACACAATATTTCTAACAAAACCAACAACCTAGGTATGAATAAGGGCCTACACCATTATTGGCATGCTACAAACGAGGGATGGTGATACAGAGGATGTCCACTATACTATAGGTGCTAAACAAGGTTTCCCACTCTCTCCTATACTTTTTGGCATTTACATTGATGAGCTAGAGGAAATAATTTTAGATAGATTGGGTGCAATAGATTGGTCGCTTATTCTTCATGTATTTATTACAAGTGCCATATTTGTAGATGAAATTATTTTGATGTCTCACATGGTGAGAGGGCTCTAGAAACAAATTGATGTTTCATCCTTCTTTATGATAGTCACGGGATATATGTTAATTTGCATAAAACAAAATTCATGGATTTCAACATCTTTATCAATAAAGTAAGTGAGATTATTCTTATTTACAAAAGTGAGAGGATTGAGGTAGTATTTTCCTATGTATATCCAGGGGTCCTCTTATCTAGACCATGTTTTAACTTGACTCTAGGTATAGATTCCGGACTAAATAAATTGTAATTCTTATCACCCTTGAAAAAAATTATTCGTGGATTTTGCTTCATGACATGCAAACGAAAATTTACCTCTCACCGACTAGTCACACCTACCCTTTTCTACACATGTGAGGATTGGGGGCCATACCTTTAAGGTGAGAACCAAAAATGAATAGAGAGTAATGATCATAATTTTATACAAACATACTCATGCCAATAGATCAATCCCTCATGCCCTAATCCTTACATAAATTGGTACAACACCACTCTTTGCTTCAATGATCTTTCGCATGGTGACTATTATTCATAGGCTTGAAAATTGGGTAATTCTTAGAGTGGTCACCTTAGGTATCCATACCTCCTTTGTAGATCATCTATGGAGACAGAAAACCGTAGGGTTAATTCATGTTAGTATGTAAGAGCCTCCTCATTACTTTTCTTCATTGATCTTGATATTGATAAGCTACCCACACAACTTTCTCGTAGATGCTTAGAGAAATAGATAATGGTATTCATACTAATATTTACAAAGCATATCTCCAGATTCAAATGGACTTAGCTTAAAGAGTCATTGACCTTATAACTTCAACATTAGTCATACTTATATATTCACTTCATTGATGGGTTCATCCAATCCTAGGGTACACAAAACTACAATTACCTTGTAGCCTAAGAGTTCCCCATATTCACCTCATAGTTTTCTCCCATCAACTTTGTATTGAGACAAACTACCATATCCCGTAAAAGCATCGAATTTTTGATTTACTCTTTGGAGTCTAAGACCGATGACTATTTTGTTTTCAAGTTCTCTCCTTATTACAAGATAAGAGGACATTTGTTTTACCTCTTCGGATATTCTCTTAGCTCTCTAGAGCGTTCATGGCTTAGGAAAACCATATATGTTTAGTCTTCTTCCTTTGAAAGACATTCAACCTTCACCAAAAACTTCTCAAACATAAGTTTCCAAGGGATCTTACACCAAGTTACTTATATCCTACATCCTTGACCATTCGGCATTATCAACACAAAGAGGCGTCGTGGCCATCTTTCAGACTTGTATGTTACACAATGAGATGTTGTAGACTCAATGACCCATGTGGTCTCTCACCCATCTCAAACTTCTTCATCACTTTGAGTATCGAAGTGCTTCTCCAAAGTGCCTCAAGCTCAACAAGATTCAACTAATTACATAAGATCCCTCTCTTTAGAGCTTCTTTATGGTATCTTACTTTGTTGAATTGTGGCTTTCTAATATTTCATTTTAAACTTATTTCTCTTTTGTATCCTCCTCGATATACTACAACATTGCCCACTTCATTATATTTTATCTTTTCAGTCCTATAAACCAATCTTAATCTTTTGTGAACATTAATATTAAAATTATGTAATGATAATATATTTTTTTGGTAATTTGGAAGGATTGGTGAATACCCAACGACCCCAGAGCTTCAAGCAAAGAGGCTCTAACACAAGGTGAGCGCTACCAATCAACCTTATTTAGAACAATATACAATGAACCCTCAACACATAATATAAGTCAATCATAAGATTTGAACCCACATCCCAAACCACCTAAAACAACGACTAAATCTACGTAAACCAACCCCGAAAGCTTATATAATGATAATATTAAAACTATATACTCTCAAACTCGTTAACTTTAATGTATCATATAATACTTTAAGGGCCATTGCCATTTAATCACACTTTGTGATAACATCATCTCAAGTGGCATTAAGAATTAAGAAATAAAGAGGTGTGAAATCCGAGAATAAAAACACGTGAAAAGTCAATGCAAACAAATAAATCTTATCGTAGTAGGGTTCTTTAATAAACATGAATAATCACAATGTTAAGCACCTTCAATAAAGTAAAGGTGGCAACCTTTTTCGAAAATTTAAAAATACTATAATAACAAAAATCTTGGACATTTGACTACAATTATTTGAACCACGCACGTTTAATACGACCATGCAAAAAAAAATTAAATCGTTATAAAGAAAATCAAATGTTTATAAAGAAAGGACAAATTGTTAGATGGGGTGTAGGTAGCATCATACATCGTGTGCAAAAATTATTCGAAATCGAGCTGTCTAAGTGTAATTTAATGTTCATTATTAATATCCACTCGTCTCTATCTTATATTATATGCATATTGTAGATTGGTTTTTAATTAAGTTCAAATTTGGGCACAACAAATTATATTACTTGGCATATAAAATTACAACCAAATGTTTACTACACTTGTTTTACATAAATCACATCTTATATGCTTTTGATTGCACATATTACAAACTAACCACTTTTTTCTTTTCAATTGAGTGATATATGGTGACATCCATCACTTCAAAAGGGGCACATAAGGGTTTTTTGAGAAGGTCACACAAATCAAGGTCAAGTTTCACATGGTAGGGAGACAACTTTTTACATAGTGTGGATACAAACATTCACACATAATCATATACATTCATATAGTTCAAACAAAAATTACATGGAATCGGTACAAGTTCATCATATAGATTACAAATACGGTTTTATTATAGATTCAAGTCATATGAAATTTACATGGACTTGGTACAAGTTCATCATACAAATTACAAATAGATTTTTCACATGATTTAGTTCGAGATGGAATTTAGGACCTTTTTACAAGTTTATCTTAAATGTTCATATTCATTTGTGACATTTATTTAGTTCATATGGAATTTAGAAGGAATTTGTACAAGTTCATCTTACATATTCAAATTGAGTTACAAATTTATTACGTTTTTAAATCACATTTACATGGACTTGAAACAAGTTCATCTTACAGATTCGGCTACATATATGAAATTTATAAGATTTACATGGCCTTGGTATAAATTTGTCTTGCGGAGAATTAGCTATACTTCGACATTTATTATATTTGCATGGACTTGGCACAAGCTCATGATACAATTTCTAATACATTTGTAACATATATCATAGTTTTACATTAAATTTACACAAGCTCATCTTTATACCCTTACGAAAAAACCTAACTCCTTTAGTAGCTCAATTCTAATCTTTACCCTCAATAGACCGCTCTGGCTCATTTAAAAGTTCCATACTAATATGTCTTTTCGGTGGCCTAATGACTAATAGACTAGTTTTAGTAGCTCAATGCCAACTTTGGTATAAGTATTACATCACTTTAAACATTTCGGCACATAGTCAACAATTTATGGTTTTACATTGATGAGCTAGATGAAATAATTTTAGATAGATTAGGTGCGATAGATAGTTATTTTTTCTTCGTAGTCTCTCTTGCAATTTTCCTATTTGCAAATAAAATTATTTTGATGTCTCGCTAGTGAGAGGCCTCTAGATAAAAATTGGTATTTTAGCCACTTTTATGACTATCACGGGATATAGCTTAGGTTAATTTGGGTAAAACAAAATTCATGGCTTTCAACATGTTTATCATTAAAGCAAGTAAAGTGATTTTTACTTACGAGGGGAAAGGGTTGAGTTACTCTCTTCGTATGCATATTTAGGGTCCTCTTCCTCTTCTCTAGAACACACTTTAGGTTGAATCTAGACATCGATGTTGGACTGAATAAGGGGCCTAAAAATCTCATCACCCTTGAAAAACATTATATTTCGCTTTAGCTATAGGACATTTAGATGAATATCTTCCTCTTTCACTCACTAGTCACATCTACCCTCTTATATTCATGTGAGGTTTAGGGACCATACCTTCAAGTTGAGAAGCGAAAATGAATAAAGAGTAACGATCAAAATTTTATCCAAACATATTCATGCCAAGATATCAAGCCATCATGCCCTTCTCCTAACATGATTTGGTATAACTTTGTTCATTAGCTCAATGAGCTTTCATATAGTGACTATGATTCATATACTCAGCAATAGGGAAACTACTATAATGGTCTCGTTGAGTATCCATACATCACTTTTAAATCTTCTATGGAGCAAGAAAACCACAAGGTTGATTCGTGTTATTATACAAGAGCCTCCTCGTTGTTTTTCCTCATTGATAGTGATATTGCTAAGACACCCCGTATAACGGTTATGTGGATGCTCCTTATCTCTCAAAGAGAGAAATAAGCAATGACATTCATACTATATGTACATAACACACCTCAAGTCTACGTGGACTCACTTTGTAAAGAGTCATTTGCCTTAAAAATTCAACATTAGCCAAACTTATATATTCACTTGGTGATGGGTTCATGTAACTCTTAGGGCTACACAAAACTTCAATTACCTTACAACCTAAGAGTTACCCTTACTCACCTCAAATCTTTCTCTTATTGGCTTCACATTGAGACAAACCACCATATCGCTCGGGAGCATCACATTCGTTAAATTTCCTCTTTGGAGTTTGAGATCGGGGACCTTTTTCTTTTCAAATGCTCTCCTTATTACAAGATAAGGGGATAGTTCTTTTGCCTCTTCAAATATTCTCTTGGCTCTCTCTAGACATTCATGGCTTATGAAGCTCATAGATGTTTAGCCTTCTTCCCAGAGAGACGTTGGACCTTCACCGATGACTTCTCAATCACAAGCCTCAAAGAGGGCTGCGCATGCTAATTACATCCTATATCTAACCATATGACATTATCGAGATTCGACATGAAGAGTCCTTGTGGCTATCCTCTAGACTTGTTAAACTACCAAGATGTCGTAGACTCAATGACTCATGTGGACTCTCACACATCACACACTTCACCACTTTGAGTATCAAAAGTCTTTGTCAAAAGTGTCTCTAGCTCAACAACATTCAATTAATCACACAAGAAACCCTCTTTTTTTGTATTTTTCTTATACTAGTGCATCATCCCTTTCTTCTTTGTATCGTATCATTTACGGTCCTACTAACCAATCTTAATCTTTTGTGATCATTATTATTATTATATATTGATAATATAATATTAATATTTTGTTTATTACGACAATCAACGATGAATTCATTTATTCATATAAAAATTTGATATTCACATGTCAACGCTTCAACTGGTTATTACCCGCGTCAACTTGTCACTCTCGCTTATCTAATTCTTACGTTGTTTTGGAACGTTCAAACCCTCGTCAGGCGTTCCCATTTAGATTAAAGAATTTCCATCCATCTACAGAGCAGGTCTATTATATATAGAGAGAGAGAGAGGAGGTCATGGGTGTCATTAGCAGCTTATCAGGATGGGTTTCTGGCAGAAGACGAAGAAGAAGAAGGTGAAGATCATCTTTCCCAATGGAGAATCCCTCCGTTTCCATTCCCCCATCACAGTGCGCGAACTAATCCTGCAATATCCCCACCATTACTGCGTCCCCTACGTCCCCGGATCGAGTCTCTCCATGAACGATGAGCTACAGGGAGGCAAAACCTACCTGCTCTTACCGCGGCCCAGCCCCTCATTTCTAATAATCCTCCGACCTCGAACTCGAGACCGACCAATGGGATGGATCCGAGCTTAAATCGCGCGAGGACATGGACGCCCTCGTTGCAGATTATTGCAGAAAACGATAACATTAGTCTTCAGCAGCAGCCCAACAGCGAGCAGAGATCTGTGAAGAAACATGAGGACACCAAGCTCGTCAAATCGGCTTCAGTAAGACCCAAATCCACGTTAAATAGGAACGCCTGGTAATTTATTTTTTCCCCCTTTTAATGAGGTTTTGTCGATTCAGCTATTTAGGTATGGATTTAGCTGTTTTATTAGAATTGAATATTGAGATTTGTTTGAATGAATATATTTTGTGACAGGCATACGGAGACGGGGATAATGTGTATGACGCCTATGGGATCCCCTGGCTTTTACTTCTGACTGAAGTTCTCAACTTGTTCCGTTTTTCATCTTGCATTCAGTTCAGCTTAGCTTAACTGTGTCTAAATATCATGTATGTTCCACAATTAACCTTAAATTGTATGATTTCTGTATTACAACATACAGAAATCGCATAGAGCATAGCCCATAGCCCATAGCCCATAATATCACGGGTACATTAAGCTTACAATTCAATTCTGGAAGGAAAAATTAATTTGTTTTCTCGATATTATTAAACTGTTTAAACAGTTTAAAATGACTTTTTCAATAGTCTGTATTTTTCTCCGTGGATTGATTTCAAAGTTTGTATGGGTTCTGAGCAGCAGCAGCAAGATGAGGTTGGATGGAAGTCTATCTTCGACTCGGCTCACCCTGGTTCTGGTTGGGGAGACAAATCGGATAGTCTTCTGCCTCCTTTACATACCACCATGTTTGTTGTAGCGGCTTAGTTTTTTGGTTCCTTGTTTTGTTTGCCTTTTTGACTGAGGTCCGCACTTTTATTTTCATGTAATTGGCCTCCTTCTTGAAGTCTTGACTCAATGTGATTGGCATTCTGGGGTGTGATCTTTTCCACCCATCTTTTGTACGATTAGCGTTGTAATTACCCCGTCTCTATCAATAAAAGTGCACTTTTCAATCAAAAATAGTTTGTATGGATTAGATACACAATTTTTTTGGCTTAAGGATTGAGAAATTTCCATTACACTAAATTTGTCCACAACATAATTAGAGTTTTATCCTTATTACTTGACATGTCTTCAAATTTATATCTTGGTAGATGGGTACACAACACCTTTTACACTATCATATACTCATTAGACTACAACCCATTTAATTCAACACTTTCTTTTAAATGACATTTTTTTGAATACTAATTGTATGACAAACAAACCTACTTAAAATCTAAATATATTAAAACATTTGTAAGCTAAAAACTGAAAATTCATTTTCTAATTTTATTTTTCTCATTAATTATTTAATTTTAAAATTAATTTTTTTACTTTATTTAGTAAATTTTATATGATTTTTTAATTCCTATTAAAAATTATTATGTAAGTATTTATCTTTAATTTTTAATTTTTTTATATTTATTAATAATTTTAGTATTTTCTTCACAAATGTCTCATTAAATAATATCAATTTACCTATAATAATATCTGTAGTTTAGAATTGTATTTCTAAAAATAAATTAGATTACAAATAAGATTATTGAGATCTCCACAAATAGATATATATATTTCAGTGTTTACAATTAAATAATATCAATTTAACTATGGTAATATCTAAAGTTTAAAACTGTATTTTAAAAAATAATTAAATTACCAATAAGATTTTGAGATTTCTCCAAATAGACATTTTTGAAGTATATCTAGATGTCACTGTATTCAATTTTTAACGGATATTTCGAGTCTGACTTCTAAACAAATACAATGTTTCCCCATTAACTTTTTCCTCAGCAACAAATTAAAATGTCATGAACTTACTCTATTTTAATTGTGTAATGTATAGTGGACAAATGTAATCATAAAATTATATTGTAAATGGTCGGATGTTACGTCTGATTTCTGCTCGTTGTTAACAACGCATTAAATATTTTTATTCATCGTCATAAAATTATACGCCCCGTTACATCCAGCTTATCCTTAATCGCATTACGTAATAAAAACATTTGAGCTCATGAAAACACGTGAAAAGTAGACCAACACTGACCATATTCTCTTATAACACTATTTAATAAAATGTTCACAACAAACTACACTTATCATCTTCTTTTTAAAAATTTAGACTTAGGCATCTTTACACACGTCTCAACGTGATGTTATAATAATAGTTTCAAAATAAAATAAAAACTCCCAATCCACTAAACCCCACATTCAAAACCTATAACACCTCACTTGTCATGGTGGATGATTAATAACCATAATTTAAGTCTAACGGTCTGGGAAATAGTGGTAACAAATAATACATTTCACACCACTAAGGTTTATTCTACATAAATTTGAGGATTGAATTTTTCAATATCATTAATATTATAGTTCCAAATTCCCCCCTCTCGATTAGAGTGATATTTGGAGGATGTTTGATATTATATACCAAATCGACTAACATATACACTTTAATCTCATTTTAAAATTAATCATAATTTTAGCTATAAGATATACGATGGGTTCTATCCGAACACTATGATCAAATTTCTCATTGTAAATAACATGAAGTATAATTTCATTATTATTATTGATCAAACCCACCACTGCATCTAGAAATGGTTGTGGGGACACTTGGAGGTTCTTTCATATTACGTACCCAAGCCCACCCTTATATAAACTTAAATCTCGGCCTTAAAATTAATCTTAATTTTACTAATGAGATGTAGATGGGTTAGTTAAGCGAGTCAATTTAAACTAGTTCTATCAATGTTTGAATCATGTTGGACATTTGAGGGCACAAGGTCAATTTCGATCATTTTCATTAGATTTTAGGCCGATTATGACCATCTACTAAGGACTAGGCCCCTATTTGTTTATGACATATTACTTGTGAAACATTGCTTGTTACACATATTGATTAACACATTGATTCACATTAATGTTAGAAACATTACTTTTTGGCACATTTTATTCGACACATTGTTGGTTAACACATACTTTCTTAGCACACACAACAAACCACTACTAACATTGGTCAATTCGTCACCCAAAAGTATTGTCAATATATTACGTCCATAAAGACCATGATTGTAATCTCCTTGTATTATTGCATGGATGAATACAAAGTTTCACTCACTATTTTCTTCTCATACAAGCTCTTGTACAAAATGATGAACAACACAGTCGATCTCGAAATATCTCCAAGTCCTTAACAATTCAAAATACCTCAAGAAATGTCAACATGTCCGTTTACAATATCATAAAAAAATAAAGGCTGTCAAATTAAATTTGAAGAAATCCCTTCCAAAATTAGATCTCAAAGTAGTTCCAACAACAAATAAAATAATCCAAATGTGAAAAATTCTCTTAAACGATGTACAACTAGATACTTATTGGAAGAAGCTCCATATTTTATAGCTATATGCAAGATTGTCACATCCCGCAATTTCACTGCTTTTCCTACGAAGGATAAGTAGTAAAATGTCGAATGGTTTACGAGGGAGAGAGGTATAATCATTGTTGCTTAGCTAAGTATGCAGCTACACATGCATATGTATATCCTTAAAAGGATATACACATGTGTAGTTTCATGTGTAACCATGCAATAACGCTTGTAGTCCGACATTCGTAAAGTATTTGATATTTTACCACTTATTCTTGTTTCACTTGTTGTTTGAGGTTATTTTACCTTTTTCCCGGAGAAATGGTTCATTATATGAGAGTGCGGTTGGTTGTTGTACCTATTCAAGAGATTTTTATCTTATTGATGGTTCACAAATGAATAGTAAATTTGTATTTGGATGATTATACTTGCTTACTATTCAAGATGTTTACACAATATTGATAAATTTGCCTCCTTGTTGGGATTGTATTAATCGGTTCATATATATATGTTTTACTAACCTCTTTGTGTTGATTTTGTTGGTTATGGATCATAGTGAATGAGAGGGTCTTCATTACTATGATGGTAACGCTACAAGACATGGACAAGGTAACATTAATTGGTTTGATAAACAATTTATTACTTAATGTGTCAATAATACTGACCATTGGTCTCAAACCATAGTGATTGGCATTCTATCATATGGACC
The DNA here is from genome assembly GCA_018340775.1 of Taxus wallichiana var. yunnanensis. NCBI lineage: Eukaryota > Viridiplantae > Streptophyta > Pinopsida > Cupressales > Taxaceae > Taxus > Taxus wallichiana. The sequence goes on from CM031235.1 coordinate 187,297,675, forward strand.
TCATCCTGCTTGTTGGACATTTTAGTGTTAATATCATATTAGTTTTGCATATTGGTAAGGTAAATCTCTTATTGTTGATCATGGTTTAATAAAGATTAATATTGTGGTCCTAGGCCATATGCATTGGTAACTACTATAAAAATGGTGTAAGATTTCAAGGGATTCACAAAACATGCATAAACCTTTCAATTTGTAATGATTTTCCTTAGAGGCCAAGGAGTGATAGTAAATGTTTGGTTTTTGGTAGAGGTTGGTATTATGGTTTTTGACCATATGTACCATCGAATTACATTATTATTATTTATTGGATAACAATATGGGATAACAATATTTTTTGATTAATTGATAAATTAATTTAGAGGTCGGTTGATGACCCATGCCTAGACCAAGGAAAAATTGGTGATTAAATTGTTTATCTTTAGTCGAATGAATAGATTGCCATGTAACTAAGTATGAGTTTAATTGGTTATTGATCAAGCCTTCGACCAATCATTGTAAGATTGGTAAGTTCGAATGCCATGCGAATTAAGGTTTAAATTTTAATTAGTAACCATATGTTTGAACTCCTAATCTTGATTTGGTGGGAGGAAGTAATGGCGGTGGTAAGTAGCTTGGCCACTCACGTGGCACTTGTCATATTCAATGAACATTAATGCATATACGGTTGTGGGGAATCGTGAAGCTTCTCCCTCTAGCTATTTAATTTAATTTAGATATTAATGTCCACAAAAGGCCAAGAATGGCCTATGGGACAGAAAAATACAAACCAAACACCAAAACAAAAAGGAGTGCCAAAATATCTCCAAAAACAAAAAAAAGCAAATAACAAAACAAGCTGCTATAAGGTTGCAAATCATGATAGAAAGTGCATTGTCGACACGTCGGACCTAGTTGTCTGCATATAAGATCTCTTAAGATTTCTGAAATCAGTAATTTGGAAGTAAGAACTGATCTTTTGTACTCACTTGTATTTGAGGACTGCGATTTGAGTGTTCTTTCCCGAATTTGAAGTATCTCATGAATAAATAAAGCTAAGCATTTCTGATCTTCATATTGAATGAGAATCCTTAAAGATCCATTGGAATCTTTGAAAATACAATGAACACTCCATGGATTTCATAGTAGATGCAAACAAGTTTTTGGTTTTCATTGTCTTTTCAGAGATTTCAATGGATCTTTAAGGAGTCTCATTCGATATGAAGATCATAAACGCTTATCTTTATTTATTCGTGAGATACTTCAAATTTGGGAAAGAACACTCAAATTGCAGTCCTCAAATACAAATGAGTACAGAAATATTAGTTCTTACTTCCAAATTACTGATTTCAGGAATCTTAAGAGATCTCATATGCAGACAACCTGGTCCAGATGTGTCAGACAACGCACTTTCTATTGGTTTCATGATCTACATGCAAACAAGTTTTGGTTGTCTTTGGTTTGTCGAGCTTTTTAGGAAACCATGCATGGACGGTTGAAGCTATTTTACAGTCAAACTATTGTTGGGTCTCCCTTATTTTTGGATACTGTATTTTGACCTGAGCATGAGATTTTCACTTCGGTCTGTTGAGAAATTGGTGGGAACTATAAATGGACGTGCTAACAGAAATAGTGGGGATATTCTTGGTTTAATGGTTTTGTAAAATTATAAATCTGGGCATAGCTGGTTAAGTCTGATTAATCGAATTCTTGATACCAGAGGCAGCATAGAAGAGATTTGTGTGGGAACGTTGTTGATCTTGTTTGTTATTCGATTGAAGAATTTCACCAAATTTGAAGGCATGAATTATTCTCTTTCTTTAATTACTTCGTTTTTAAATAATAAAATATTTGTCGTTTGTTTTTTTGATATAGATCATTGTTGAATGGGGAGTAAGTTTATCGTTGTAAATTTGGTTTTTTCTGTTGGGTACATGAATGTGAGTTAAAAGAAGTCTTGATTTTAGGGACCCTGTCTGCGAACAAAGAACTTATTCCCTGGTCCGTATCATACTTCGTTGTGAGGAAATGTTTCCTTTAGGCTCATTGAGCTCTTCCCCATAGTTATGGCCATGTGGTGAGGAGGGATAATGTTAGTTTTTGGACCAACTCGTTGTAACAAGTTGTTTCGATATGGGTTATCGAGAACCTATATCTACATCGTCCAGGTTGAGTTTTATGTTAAGATATTACTACATCTATGAGCATTAGATCTGTCCTTGCCTTTAATAAACTTCATTGGAAAACTTAACTCACGAGGTATCCCCTTTGAATCTAGACTGGGAATATCGAGCTTATTTAAACTCTGTAGGTTTTTGAGATAAGATGTTTGGTTAGATATACGATTTGTCTTTAATATCCTTACTTGATTAAAGGTTATCATTCTTTGTAAACACGCCTGGTTCAGCGGTATTTGGTATCGAATTAAGGAGGATCTTAAATAAAAAGGTTGTTTTAGTAGGGGTGAGAGGAAAACTTTAGTGGGGTCACTAAGGCGACTCAATAGGATTGGGATAAGTGTGATCTTCACAAGAAAACCTACTTAAACTTAGGGAGATGTGAAACCTTCTTGGAAATCATTCATTCCATGAATCTAAATGTGTGCGTCTCTAAGTAATGTTGATTTTAACCCTCTCCCGGCTATACATATGATAAATTTAAGAAAGTATGTTTTAATAAATTTTCTGAATAATAAAGAGAAACGAGGGATTGGTTAACTAAGGAGTTCATTCTATTTGGAAAGTTAATAATGACTATATGGTGGCCCGTTGTTGCATTCTTACCAAAACAAAAAAATAGTTTTATATCTATTTTTAGGAATGTTACTTGGAAATAGATGCATGAGATAAAGTAAGTGATGTATCTCATAAATTAACAACATTTGGCATCGTTCTATAGCTGAAAACATGTATTAGCGATCTTCATGTATCATGAATGAGAAAAGAAGATTGTGTCGTTTTGCTGTAATTAAGTTTAAGTATAACGAACTTGAAAATGGCATAGAGATTTGTGGAGTTTTAAGTTGTCAATAAATGGAACTCGTTGATCCCTTTGTTATTGTTTACATAGTACCTGATCTAATTTCTATAAAAATAATCATTGATATTCCATTATTTAGGATTGAAATAATTTGGAAAAGAGATTAACCCATGCCAGTTTTAAAGGAGATGACAATGTTTATGATATTATTTTTCAGATGCAGGTTTAAAAGCGTCACCAAAAAGGATAAAGAATTTGGTTTGACATACATTGACTTTTAGTATATTTCTTTATATGATTGTATTGATTATAATGTGCATGCTTTTAAGAATGTAAAGAAAGAGCTGTCATTTTTGTTTCACCTCAAAGTAATGTGATAAAACAGATAAGGGTAATGGGCGTAGGAGGAATACCTGTGAATAGTCGGGAGAAGGTTGTGCGCATTTTAGACTTTTGATTAGACTGAATGTAGAGAGCTTCCCTTTGGCTAGGAGGAATGACCTGTATAAGAAACACCACAAGACCACCAAAAGAGAGTTAAACAATATATGATAGTGGACTGCCTAGCGATTGCTAGTTCGGGAAGTGTGACACTTCCTAGATGGTTTTCAATCCACTATTTTTATCAAATTAATGAAAATAAATGCAAGAAATAGAGGTCCTATTGCTAACACTTTGATTTAGGTATCTCAAAACATTATCAACACACTAGATTAAATAAAGTACTTGAAATAAAACTAATCTAGCATTAGGCAAGGTATGGTTTTGGTTGGAAAGGTCACTAAGGTGTTAGGCAAGGTCTGGGAAAGGTTTTGGGTGATTCTGGGTTGTTTGGTGAAAGTTATGAGCTCATTGTTCTAAACAAAATTACTAGTCACAAAGATCAAAAGTATCCATTAGGTGACCGATGTTGATACTTAGAAAATGAATGATGTCGGTTGGGTGACCAGTGTCGGTAGGGGAAATATAGTGGAAATATTAAAAATGGGTGTTTTGGGTCTCTCTATGATTGCACAAAGAGTTGAGGGGGTTTGGGAAGGATGATATGATTTTTGTTAAGGCTCAGCAAGGGTGGTAGAGGTGCTTAGGATAGGTGAAATGGTTCAGGTTGATGGAATAGGTGGTAAATAGGTGAAAGGTGGTATTTGGGATAGAGAAGGATCGGATGGAAGACGTAAATGAAAGACTTAAGATCAAAACAAAAGCTTAACAAATAAGAATGAATTACTTATTTGGTAACATGTAGATCTGAAGGTGGTTGATGATTCTTTGAGTGTTTGAGGGAAATACGGGAATGTGTCAGTGCCTTAGAAAGCGGAGCTTGTGTTCTCTTTCGTGACGATCTGAAGTTGTGGATGAGATGAATGGATTGGTGAAGACTAGATGGGCTCTAGTTCGTTGTCGGGTAGCTTGAGTGCTCGAGAGTTAGCATGCAAAAGCTTAAGTGAATGAATGATTTGGAGAACCTATGCAAAGAGTTATAAAATCTTATTTAAGGGTAACCGATTGTGGTTAGGGAATTGATGCCTGTGAGGGATAACCGAGAATCAGTTAAGGAGAATTGGTCTAACTTGCCAAAAATAGGGTTTTCTCCCAAATTTGGTATGGTCTTTGGCTTAGTCTGGGTCTGGAGTGTTGAATGGCATAAATTAGAGTGTGGAATTAGTTAGAGGATTAATAGGTCATGAATAGTTAGGGTTGGAAAGAGTCCTAGTTGGTTAGGATAAGTGGGGACTTGGTCTAAGGAAATTAATAGGTTTAGAATGTCTAGGAGTCTGGAAAGGGTGAGGTGGCTAGGTGAGTTAGATAATTAACTTAATTGTGATAATTAAATTAATTAAAATGTGTGCAAGTGGGCATGGTGGGGAAAATATTAAATTAATTAATCAAAGGTGATTTAGAGGGTTGTGACCCAATTTTGGGTGTCTACATTTTCCCCTTTTGTCACATAGCTTGTATTGATAAGCGACGCTGAAAAAAATAGGAGTGGTTGCCCCAGGTATGGGTTGATGTGATCCCCCAAACTGGGAACTGATGAAGTAAGAGATTGAATCGGTGATGGGTTTGATAAAGTGGTAGGTGAGGTGAAACTAAACTAGGTAAGGTGTGGGAACATGCAATGGTGATATGGGTGTAGGTAATAGGTGGGGGAATTCAAATGCATGCACACATATAGAATGAGACAAGGCACTAGGCTAAAGAGCTCAAAAATCTACATCTTCAAATGTCGATAATTTATCCAAATAAGGTTGATGTGGTCAGGTATCCAAGATATAAGATATGGTCCTAAAACACAACTAGGCTAGGTGTAGGAATGAGCATTAGGTGGGTTCCATAAACCAATAGGTTTGGGATGGTCAAGATAAACAACATGACATTAGGAAAGGTAAGGTTGGTAGGCTAAACAATACAAGTAGATTCATCGCATGATGTAAAATGAGTAAGAAAATTCAAGTGTCAAAATAGGACGGGTTTGACTTGGTGTATAGGTAAAGGCCGTAGGTATAGGCAAAAATGTACCATAAATGATATTGAGGTAAGGTGTAAGGTAATATTACAATTAGGTGAGGTTTATAAGGTTGGGGTAAGGCTAATGTAACAAGAAAACTACTACATGCATTCAAACTTGGTGAAATTTGGTCTAATGGGCCTAAGAAGGGTGACCGATACGGTTAAAGGTAAACCAATGTTGGTCAAGAGAAACCGAATGTTGGTCAACTAGGGCTCTTGACCGACGTTGGTCATGAAAATTTGTTAATAAAACACAAAACCCACGTTTAGAAAAGGTTATTTAGAATTTTCTATTTGTGGAAAATGAAAGAGAGGATGGATTTGGGATTTTGTGAGGGGGAGAAAATGACAAGGCTATTTACCAAGATGAGTTGGAGTTTCTTTGAGTGGACCCAAGAGATCTTTATGAGTGAGTGGATTGGTTGATAGTTGAGAGAGTGAGTTGAGCTATGACAGAGATAGGAGAAGGTGCATGAGGACCAATGCGGAGACCGGACATCCCACCGAGGATATGACGTCGAGTAGAGGTAGGATTCAATCCTCATGTGTGGTTTTAGATTAAAACCAAAGTAGAAAATTGAAAGATTTGGGTTTTATATTTGATTTTGAAATTTGGGTTAAAATGATGAAATTGGGTATGGGGAGGGCCAAATGTAGGTTAAATAGGTTGGTAAATGAATGTGGGTGGGATTTAGAGGTTTTGGGTAGGTTTTTAGGTAGTTTTGTCAAGTTTTTGAAAGGTGGGGGCATGGGGTTTTGCTTTGGAGCTGAACTAGTGACCGACATCGGTTGAGCATCGGACGACATTGGTGGAGATGGGGTAAAAGGGTGATAGATACTAGTCGGGGTGGTGAAGTGTCGGTCACTTATAAAAGTGACAAGGTCTTAAAAATGAAGGTTTATGTGACAAAAATTGAGAAGAATGGAGTAGTAGGATAGATGGTGGATAATGAGAGAGTAGCGAGATAGAGTGAGGGTATAGGAAGATTGAATTAGGTGGGATTTAGGTGAGGGTAGGTATGAATGGTTTGGCTTTAGGTGAAAGTTTTATCAAATTGGGGAAGGAAGGAAAATAGTGAACCAGGATATGAGAATATAGGGTAAGTGTGTGAATTGGGTAGAAAATAGATAAGATAGGAAAAATTGTGTGTGTGGGATGGGACTAGGTAGGAGAAAATAAATGATAAAGAAGAGGTAAGTGCTTGATAATTTTAATTAGTAATGATGCAGATGCATCACCATTTGACTATGTGGGACAAGGTGCCACCTTTATTGGTACGAGATGTGAGGTAGCGTCACTGAGGATGAGTGGGACCATATGAGAGATGTTGGGATTTTTAGTGTGAGTCAATATAGGCACATCATATGAGATCATAGTTTGATGGTCGCTCTCATTGATAGATGGGACTTAATGACCAATACCTTCCATTTACCCACTAGTGAGATGAATATCATCGTTGGAGGATGTGTACAAGATTTTATGGATGTCGATCATGGGGAGATAGTATATCAAATTTAATCGGATGAGGAGGTGTTTGAGCCTATGGTCGTAGTATTTGGGGAGGTTATGGGTGACCTGAGTGAGCACGGTGCCAGCATCAGCTATGGATCTATGTACACTGCACATCCTTAGGAGACCAGGTTGGTAGTATTGATGATGGTGGCGGTGGGATGTTATGCACTCCTAGATTCAGAGGGTAGTATATTTCCGAGCATTGATGGGGTTTTATAGGAAATGCTTAAGGAGCGGGTTCATTTTATGTGGGAATTTTCCTACTTAGTACAAATGTATAGGGAGCTATGGGCATATAAGAGGATTTAGTGATATGGTATATGTTGTACTTAACTACGCACTTCTAGGCATATAAGCACACATGTTATTGTGTGCCCACGGGGACTTTCGAGACAGGATTGACATCAGGGTGTCATGAGAGCTGGTTACAGGAGATGGGTACTGTGGTAGGGGCTCATGTAGGTAGAGGAGGTGTCACATTATGTGATGTATATTACCGATGGATGCTAGATGGATTATATGCGATGGATATTGTATGGTGACCATATGTGGATTTTCCATCTTATGGAGGTATGAAAAAGGAGATGAGGGTCTTACAGTTGGTTAGATGGATATAGGGGAGGCATGCCAGTGAGCACGGAATGATTCCAATGGATGAGAGTCGACACTAGTTTGGGTTGCATCAGGACGTGCCCCCACCATTTCCTTAGTATCACAAAGACAATGTGGAGAGACCCTTCTCTCCACCACATCTAGTGAGATCCTATAGGGAAGGAGGTACATGTATCGATAGGTGTATCGATGACACAAGTACCACTATTAAATATAGATAGTGGTGGGTAACATAACTACAGGGAAGCACCACCATGGCCAGATAGCAAGATGTAGCTATAGTGATAGTGTAGAGGGATGCACTATAGGGGTAGGTTCTTCTTATACAATTATACTCACATAGGCACAAACACAGGTGACCACCCTCCGAGGACATGTGGCTAGGTTACGAGGACAACTAGCTCAGCACTAAACATCCGGTAGGGGTGGGGATAGGTAGTAAGCAACTTTACAGCACAAGTGATAGGGTTATAGGACCATATAGTCACATTACATGGGAAATTAGCAGCATTAGAGGCACATATGATTGCATTATAGTTGCAGGTAGTTGCAGTGCCCAACATAGGCACCAACAAGTGGGTTAGGGTCCCATTGTATGGGAAAAAGAACTGGGATAGGGTCCCATGTATTATAATAGTAGGGAAGGAACACTGGTACCAACATAGGGTCTATAGGTAGGTGTGAGCTATGGACACCGCCCCAGTGATTTCTATGGTCAACTATAGATACATTGTGGTAGAGGTGAGATATTATCAAGATAATATTTTAGATGTTGGTCTTTAGGTGATGACATACCCGAGTGTAGCAAGGCCCATTAGGCAACCAATTAGAGGACTCACAATACTAGTACGACAGGTAGTCACCGATCTCATGGGCATGGCTAGAGGGAGGTGACTAGTTCATGGAGGCCAAGGCCAGATGAGGGTACTGGAGAGATGATGAGTGGGAGGAGACCGGGACCAGATGAGGGTATTGGAGATAATAGTGGAGGTGTCGACCCCTCATATGGGTGAGACAGGGATGATATTTGACATTGTATTTTGATTTTTGACATATATATAACCTCTGTGTGCCGAAGATGTGAGATTTTATATGAGGGTTTTGAGACACTATATTATTATCTGTGTATACATGTATTGACACACAAACATTCCATTTATATAGTTGATGATGATGGTTGTATTAGATGTGTTTAACTTTATTTCCAATGTATTATTATCATGGAAATGTAGACATGTAGGCATGGTTTGAATATTGATATATGTTTTGATTTCATTTCCATTTTATTGATGTCATGGAAACTTAGATGATGAGGCATGGTTTGGTTTAATTTCCAAGTTATTGATGTGATGGAAACTAGATGTTGTAGGCATGGTTTGGTTGATTTAGGTTGTGAATGATAGGTTGAATTTCCATTATATTGATGTCATGGAAACTAGATGATTAGGCATGATTGAGTTGATATTTGTGATAAAACTGAGATGATGTTATTTTGATTTCCAAGCTATTGTTCTTATGGAAACTAGGTATGTAGGCATGGTTGAGTTGTGTTTGTGAATTCCCCATTCATTGATGTTATGGAAAGTAGACATAGGCATGGTTGAGTGATGTTTTATATGGTTGAATGATTTATTTTCATTGTTGTGATGTTATGGAAACTAGATGTTTAGGCATGGTTGAGTCAGATGTAGGCATGGTGGAGTAGTATGGATTTTCATTGTATTGGCGTCATGAAAAATAGATGGTTTAGGCATGGTTGAGTTGAAAATTTCCAAGTTATTGTTTTTATGGAAATTAGATGATTTAGGCATGATTTGGTTGATGTTATGATGTATGGTTTGTTGTACGTGAATTTCCAAGTGTTTATGTATATGGAAACTAACTAAGTGGGTTGGTTGAGGGGGAGAAAATGGTTAGAGAAAAGAGTGGCCAAGATAACCTCTAAGGGCCCCATGCCCTCAGAGTGTTGCCTACATAGCCCCGACGAAAAGGGGCCTCAGGCCGATGTAGTTCTCCCATAAACCAGGGAAGAATGAGAGTTGGTTAGGTCAAATGAATAGGTAAGTTGGATTGATAGGTTGGTTTGGTAAGGTATGTGTTAAAAATAGGAAAAGTTGAATATTGAATAGGTAATAGGAAAGGTAAGTTAGGCGTAGGTATAGATGAAGGTATATAGGTGATTTGGTTTCAATGATTGGGTCCGGTTAGAATAAACAACAAGGTAGGTAAGAGATGAATTAAAAAGAAGAAAAATCCCCAAGTTGGCAAAGACCATAAATGTATACCTTTAGACTTATTGAGCATAAGTCCCTAGATACATTGCATGATGATAGGTCTATAGGTGAAAGAAGTCATGTGATCACTATGTGTAAAGTACATGCATCATCCCTTGAATAGGTAGTAAGAGAATAAAAAGAGGTAAGGTGGAGGATTGTGTTTAGCGTAACCTTATTGTGGGACAACATGCCCCTTCTACAAGATACTCAAAACTAGAATAGGCAAGTCCATGACCAAAAATTTTTTTATTTTTCTTGATTTTTTTTTTTTTCTTTTTCTTTCATAGATTGATCGATGCGGGAAGTCTATGTGGGATAAATAGAATATCTCCTTGAGGTCTTTGTGAAGCTGATCGATGCGGGAAGCTTTAGATAATTTTTATTTTATTTTTAGAAATAGTCTTCTTTTGGATAGACTTTTACAATAGGGCTAGCTTTTTATAGTTGTCCTTCGTGGGAGTAGTCTATTTATAGCAACAAGATAGAAAGATAGATGTACTTTTGAGGGATTCATCTATTTATAAGAAGTTTGACTCAAGGAGTTGAATTTGAATATCCCATATATTATTTTTTTTGTTTTTTTATTTTTGGACTTTAGGTCATGGAAAAGACTATAAAGGAGTATAAGCCTCTTGTATGAAGGAAAAACCATAACATGAAAGAGGTTAGCTATGAAAGAGAGGTTTCAAGTGATGAATAACCATGGGATTCCATCCTGAAAAGGACAAAAATTATCCATGAGAATCATGCCATGAGTAGAGTTGTGATACTCATATTGAAGATAAGGCTGAATGGTGATGTGACAAATAATCACACAATTTTGTTTGAGTCATTGGTCCTTGAAATAGGTAGATGAAAGGAGAGGTTCACTCAAGGGATGAGCATGTAAGTGACATAAAGTGATGTAGTACTTTATTCAATAATAGAATGGTCAAAGATGCAAGGAATTAAGGGGCTCAAGTTTGGGTTTACCTTCAAGAGAAGATAAATGATAAGCACTTGATCCATAGGTATGGGTGACAATGTAGGGTCCAAGCCAATTAGGAGAAAACTTTCCTCATTTACTTTTCTCAACTTTGGTTACATGTTGATTTTATTTTAGGACAAGATCATTGACCTTGAAAGTTCATTCATGAACACATTTTTCATAGGCATGTTTGATACATTTTTGGTAGATTTGAAGGTGGTCGAGAGCATTTAAATGACATTCATCTAATAACTCAAGTTGTGCCAAATGGTCTTGTGAAATTCATCATCATTGAGCATATCTTTAAGTGAGATACGAAGAGATGGAATTTGAACTTCAGAGAGGTAGGATGACCTCTATACCATAGACCAAAGAGAAAGGTGTGGCGGAAGTTGAGGTGTGAATGTTGGTGTGATAAGCCCATAAGGAAAAAGGAATGTGCATATGCCAATCCTTACAATATCATCGACAAATTTCATGAGAATTTTTTTGAGGGTTTTGTTAGTTGATTCATCTTGACCATTTTTTGAGGATAATATGGTGAAGAGAAAATTGAGTTGAATACCAAAGTTATCATAGACAAAGTTTGTGTAGGGTCTTGTTTTTGAATTGTTTACCATTGTCAGTGATGAGGTGATGAGGAACACCAAAATGAAAAATGATGTGATGGTTAATGAATTCACATATTTTCTCGACTTTTGTAGAAATGAGAGGGATGAATTCCACCCATTTAGTGTAATTGGTTTTTGTGATGATCCATTGATGACGTTGAGAAGAATGAGGGTTAATCTCTCCGACAAGATCCAAACCCCATTGAGAGAAGGGCCAAAAGTCCTAATGACTTATAAGGTGTGACTTGGGGTGTGGTGAAGGTTAGTGTGTTGTTGACACTTCACACAACATTTGACATAGTCACAAAAATCTTGGTTAAGGGTTGGCCAGTAATAGCTAAGGTGAAGAATACATTTGGCAACAATAACGTGACCACTGAAATGTCCACCAAAATCCCATCATGGATTTCTTTAATGGTGTATGGAATTTTAGAACTAGTGAGGCATCGTAAGAGGATACCATCAAATCCACACTTGTAAAGAAGACCCCCATGATGATGTAATGAGAGACCTTTTGGAGGAAGGCTCACTTACCATTGTGAGTGAGATATGGAGGTAGAATTGATTGGGAAAGGTAATTAACATACTTACTACTTATACCAAATGTCACATGGGTCGGTTTCAATTCTTCCCACAAAATTTTACGTCATGGATGAGATAAGAAGGTGACTACAATCATTGTATTGTGAAAAATATTTTAGAGTCTAAAGGTGAGGTAGGTATTTGTGAGGTGAGGAAAGCCATGGTATCCAAAATTTGTTAGTGGATCGTAGAACAATTTGAATGTCGTAATTATCAAAGGTAGTCAAAAGCATGTCAACGTGATGCTTATACTTTTGAAGTATTTCATTATGACACTAGTATAAACCATTGACTTGGTTGATGACTAGTTGAGAATCACCAAAGATATTAATGGTCTTAACATCTAGGAAATGGAAAGTTTGGAGACCTAACATGAGTGCTTTGTATTCAACCACGTTATTGGTACAATCAAAGTCAAGTTTGAAAGATAAAGGCATAGGCTCACCATCAAGAGGAATGAGGATAACCCCATGTGCCACCCCCATGTTGACATTTAGAAACCATTGAAGAATAGGTCATTTGATAAATGGTGTCATCAAGAGAGAGGGTAGTAATGGATTCATCAAGGAAAATCAAAGTTAGAAGATTGAGTTCCAAAAAGAGGTGCATCGAAAAGATGATCTGCAATGGTTTGTCCCTTAATGGAATTTTGATGGATGAATTTGAGGTCTAGGTCTGCAAGGAGCATTAGCCAATGTGTGACACATTGGTGTTGGTAAGGTTTAGCATACATGTAATGCAAGGGGTCAAGTTTTGGTGATGATGAAGGTTTTGTGGTTGAGTAGGTAATGGTGAAGTTTGGTGGTGACAAAGACTAGGGCTAAGCAAATTTTTTTCGGTGTGAGTATATCTAGTCTCATAGTCTAAAAGAGTATGACTTATATAATAAACCACTTTCTCCCTATGTTTCTCATCATGATGAGTGAGCATGGCACCCAAGGAATGATAATGGAAGAAATGTAGAGGTAAAAGGTTTTCATCCTTTGGTGGGATGAGCACAGGTGGTTGAAGGAGGTATTCCTTTAATGCTTCAAAATATTTGTGGCACTCATCATCCCAATTGAAGGAAACATCCTTTTAAGAAGATGATGAAAAGGGTGACATCGGTTGGAAAGTTGGGAAATAAAAATGTGAATAGATTGTAACTTTCCTTGCAAACTACAAAATGTTGAAGGTTAGTAGGTGGAGGCATCTCAAGAATAGCCTTGATTTTAGCAGGATTGACTTTGATATACCACAAAGAGATGATGAAACCAAGGATTTTTCTAGAGAGAATGAAAAAGACACACTTCTTTGGTTGAAGGTGAACATAATATTTGATGAGATGATCAAAGATGATTTTGAGAACTGGGAGGTGTTGGCATGACTTTTAGACTTGGTGAGAAGGTCATCGACATAATATTCCAATATGTGATGCATGATGTCATGGAAGATATAGGTCATAACATGTTGATATGTGGCACCAACATTTTTAAGACCAAAGGGCATTACATGATAACAAAAGGTCCCCCAAGGGGTGATGAAGGTGGTTTTTGTTGATCTTTAGGAGTGAGTAATATTTGATTATAACCCGAAAAACCCATCCATGAGAGATAACATCTCATGGTTGGTTGTAAGATCAACAAGTTGATCGATACTAGGTAGAGGAAAATCATCCTTGGGGAAAGCAAGGTTAAGGTCATGGAAAATCCATGTAGATGGAGTCCCCTATCACTTTGGTGATAGGAATGATGTTAGAAATCCATGGGGATAGTCAATGGGTAGAATAAAAGAAACAAAAAGGAGGTGTTGGAGTTCTTATTTCACAAGAAGGAAATGGGGATGCATTTTTCGTAGCTTTTGTTTCATAGGTTTAGCATCAAGAATAGTTATGATATTGTGGACCATGATATTTGGGTCAATACCAGGCATATCGGTGTAAGACCAAGAAAAAGCATTGTTATGATCTCAAAGGAAAGAGGTGAAGGCTTCTATTTAGTGGGATCTAAAGATTGGCCTATCTTTAGAATTCGAGGGTCATCCTGAGTGTGAATGTTGATCTCTATGGTCGATTCATTCAACATGGTTTGTGTCTTAGAAGGTAATGACCGGTGAATGTAAGAATCCTCCACACCTAGATAGGTGAGAATAGAATCATCATCCTGACATTGAAATGACATTTATAGAAGGTGTGTCATCATCGATCATGTCAGGATATAGAAGGGAAGGGAAGAAGGAGCCTCACCATCACATTGATAGGTCAGAGGTCCTAAGGAAATGGTGTTTATAAAAATTTTTTTAGGAGGGATGGATTCTGGATCCATGGACTCCATGGGGGAAGGTGGTGTAGTAGGTGAGTGAGGTGGGGAAGGTGTACTTTCTCTATGAGGTCAATAAAATTTCTTAGAAGAAGGTTCCTTAGAAAATCCAAGACCATGTGTGGTCTTTGTGTTTCAAGTGGTGTAAGGTATGACTGTGTGATGACCTTGTTCAGTAAAGACCAAAGCAAAGCCTTTCCAAGCACATCGATGAAGGAAAGTGTGGGAGAAGTGATGATTGGTGAGGTATTGAAAATTAGATGAGAATGGATGGGTTTGGGTAGGTGGTTTAGGAGTATATGAAGAAGCGTCAAGTCCCCATACATGTCAAGTTAGTGTGAAGGTGGGGTGGACCATATGGAAATACCTCACCTACATGATGGTTGTAATGTGGGTGTTGATGGAGGCTTCTGTACTCTTGAGGAGTAAGAAAGGTGTTGATGTTGTAGAGTGATACTCCCCTAAGGTAAGGCATTGAAAAACACCTACCAAAGGATCAGAAGTTGGTATTTGGTTAGTGGGAATGGAAGAATCACCAAAAGCTTGAGAAGGGGAAGCGTCAGGTGTTTGTGAAGTAGATGGGTTGGTTGATGGGATAGCTATGGAAGTTATGAAGTAGTGGGAATAGAGGAGTTGGTTGTGGAATATGTAGTGGTAAAGTGGTGGATGAGGTAGTGGTGAAGAAGAAGCGGTAGTGGTGGTAGATGGGATAGTTGAAGA
This sequence comes from Taxus wallichiana var. yunnanensis, assembly GCA_018340775.1. NCBI lineage: Eukaryota > Viridiplantae > Streptophyta > Pinopsida > Cupressales > Taxaceae > Taxus > Taxus wallichiana. The sequence goes on from CM031235.1 coordinate 187,312,719, forward strand.
AGAAGAAGCAAGTAGTGGTGGTAGATGCCTTAACTAGTATAAGGACATCATTAGGTCGATAGAGCATATCATAGTTTTGAATGGTGAAGGATCTTCTAGAATGGTGTAGTTGTGCCCTTCATGTTCAAATTTTAAACAACGGTGTAAGGTTGAAGGTACACAACCCATGGCATGAATCTAGGGTCGGCCAAGTAGCATGTTGTATTGGAATTCCCCCTCTAGGACATAGAATAATTCAAGAATAATACGGGGGCCCATGTGAATGTGGAGAATGATGGTGCTGAGGGTGGAAGTCATGGCATCATTAAATGAATGCAACATAATTGGGTTATTATTATGCATGTAATTGGAAAGGATGCACATTTTTTGTACATGCATGGGAAGAAATGATATTGATACTGGACACCTCCATCAATCATAACATCAAATGTGTGTGTTATCAATGTAGGTGGAAATGAATAGGGGGGGGTAGGATCATCTGATTAGAGAGGGACAATCTCTTCATCAGAGAAACTAACAACAAAGACTTGATGAAAGGTAATGGAGAGTAGAAGATGAGGCAGAGTAGTGAGGGAAGCCACATGATGTGGGGTAATGATGGGGCAACAGGTGTGGGGTCATTAGGTGGAACCTCAATAGATTATAGGACCTCGATGAGGGCTCGAATGATGAGACTCAGAGGTTTGGATGAGGTCATATAAAGACATTTTGAGGGGGATTGGTGAAGTTGTTTGATCATGGTATGATGTGAATCCATCAGAAATGGGATATGTTGGCCCATGGATGGTTACCTTGGGTGCAGGTGTAGATGGAATGTTGGGTAAAGGTGTAGTGGATGGGTTTCTATGTCTTCTCTTTTCCTTTGTCTTTTTGTGCTCTAGTGGAAACTCAAACCATATTGATCTGAGGAAAAGAGGGAGATGTGTCATGAAAGGTATATAATGGACAAGAGGGACAAAAACCTAGTGTGGGATAAGAGCCTTGTGAAATGAGTATGGCACATTGGAATTTTGGAGGGGTTGGCTAGCTCCCTAATCTAGACCATATTGATCTCAAAGGTTAGAGGAGGAAAAGAGGGTTGTGGAGGTGGAGGTGAAGGCCGCTAAATAGATATGGGGTGAGGTTGTGTGGTGATAGTGAAGGTGGAATGGGATCTTCATCCAAAAGGTCATCTTTCATCAAAAGATCTTTTAAGAGAACACAATTGAAGAAGAATATTTTTAAGGGCCTTACAATTTTCAACATCATGCCTGGCACACATGATGATAAGCACAAATCTTGGTATCATCAAACCCTTCTGGTTTAGGTTTGAGTGGGTCATAAGGCTTGAGAGGTGGAAATGTAATAATGGTGGAAGTTTCTAATAACCGAGTGAGGATGTTAGCGTAAGACCCTGCCAAGGGATCACAATGAGAAGTGAGAGTAGGTTTGGATGGAGGTTTGGGTGACTTTTGTGGAAGAGGTGTTGTTGAGAGGTGGAGTTGGTTTGGATGGAGGTGTGGGTGGATTTTGTGGAAGAGGCACTACTGGAGGTGGAGTTGGAGGTTGAGTAGGTTTAACTACCTTTTTGTAGGTAGTGTGGTTTTGGGCTTGGGTTGCACCTTCTTGGGTAAAGGTGTTGGGGTAGTGTGTGAAGTAGAAGGGAATGCAAAAGATGGAAGTGGATGGGTCAACCAAGGTGAGAGTGGAGGTGTGGTGAAGATAGTAGTAGGAGGCAATACAAAAAGTGTAGGTTGAAGGGAAGGTAAAGGCATGGGTAGTGGAGTAGGCATAGGTAATGTAGAAGGCTTGGGTGGAATGGGAGGTTGTGATAAGGATGTAGGTTTTTCATTTTAGTTTTACCTTGGGTAGGAGGTTGCTTGACCAAGGTTGATGGATGGGGGCCTAAGATGGATGGAAGTGGTGAAGGTGAAAGAGGAGAAGTGGGAGAAACTAGGGTATGAGGCCTAAGAGGTTGGGTCTTCCTCTTAGGTGGGGGATAGGCCTAGTGATAGTTTGGGAAGAGGTGGCTAAATGATCTTCATGGGAGGATGGACTAGACTCGGTGTTTGGCACAACCCCAATGTAGTGATAAGGTTTGGGCATAGGTGAAGGTATGGGTGTAGGTAGAGGTTTGGGTGTAGGTGGTTATTGGGGTAAATGGTAAAGGTTTGGGTGTAGGTGAGGATGATGTAGAAGAGGCTACTATAACCAGCTCAAGTGTGATGGATTTAGTTGTTTTGAACACTTTAGGATAAATCATTGAAGTGTCTCAGGGAAAACATTTACATTTGAGTCGATATGGGAAGTGAAGGTGTCCCCAAAGCATGGAATAGTCGACATACTCCAAGTGATCGGCCAAATGGGAGAATGGTGTAGAAGTGGGGGGATGATGATGATTTGGTAGTAATCCCTGTAAATAAATCTAACATCTATGAGATAGGAAATGGTTGGCTTTAGACTCTGTGGGTAGAAGAGACGATAACAAATCGATAGGGTCTTTAAAAGCTATTGGGGAGTTGTTACCAATAGGAAGAGATGTTAAAAGTGGATCTTCTATGGGAAGAGGAGGGGGAAAGGTGGATGGTGTAGACTCTTTGATTGGTGAAGAAAAGGGTAAGCTGGGATCCTCCATGGGTAGAAGAGTGAGTGATGCGGGGGTTTCGATAGGTAGAGAGATGAGTGGGGTAGATGCCTCCGTAGATGAAGGGATAGATGAAGTGGGGCTTCTTGGTAGATGAAAAATGGTAGATAAGGTCAACTCCCATGGGTAGAGGAGAGGATGAGGTGGACTCCTCCATGGGTGGAAGAACTCATGCAAGGATTTCCTCAACTGATGGGATGGGAGGAAATTGAGTAGAAGGGGCTGGTATGGTATCAAAAATGGCATGCACCTCTCGAATGTTGGTATCATTGGTTGAGGTTTCACCGGCTTGGTTGGATGATGGAGTGTGATTTGGAAACAAATTCTTAAATATGTGGAGGTTTTGGTTAGCCGATGCATTGGGGTTATCAAGACAAGATCTCCATTATCCAACATTTCTTGGATGATATTTTTAAACATTTTGCAATTACCATCACTATGACCTCTGACATGGTGATAATTATAGTAATCATTCTCCTTGTACCATGCAAGCACAGGATGGGAAGGGTCAAAACTAGTATGTGGTTTGATGGGTGGAAGAGTTATGGCTCCTATGTTTAGAATATTTTCCAAAACCGAGGAGTAAGGTTCTCCTATGGGAGTATATCATCATTGTTCATGCTTGTATTGAAAGTTTTGAATAGGAGAAAAAGAGTAGAAGATGGTTTTGGTTGGTTGGATGGATGAGATGGACCAGCTTTTAAGACCACCACATTGGTGGATCCTTTGGGTTTTGAATGATTGGTTTGTGGTTTGAAGAAGAAGAAGAGTCATTTGATTTGAATGGAGTGCTCTTGTTGTAATTGTAATTTCTTCTCTTTGATAACATGGATTTCTAACTTTCGAGCCATGGTGAATGCCTCATCAAACATTGAAAGGTTTGAACTTGGAGTTGGAGAGATGTTCTGGCACAAGCCCTAGTGAACAACTCTATCAACTCGGTTTGTGGAAGTTGAAAGGTGAGATGATTGGTAAGGCTCGCCAATGTGTGAAAAAATATGTGATAGATTCATCTTCGTATTGGTGCACATCGAATACAAATCAGTCATGGTGACCTTCTTAGTGATGTTGATGGAGAAATGATTGAGAAAGGCCTGGGATAATTGATTGAATGAAAAGATAGAGTGCTTAGGTAAAGCACTATACCAGTCTAAGGTAGGTCTTGTCAAGGACATTGGGAAAGTTTGAAAGAAGAAAGGCATCATCATGGGAAATAGATAACATACATGTTTAAAAGATCACAAATGTTGTTGTGGATCCTCCTTGCTATTAAATCTGTTAAACTTTGGCATTTCCCAATGTGTGGGATAAGAATGAATGGGTATAGATGGATGAATAGGCTCATTACAAATATCATCATAAGTCAAAAGAGAATTGTGTGAGCAAAGACAGATGCTTCCAAGGTTTGCATCTTATCCATCATCATTTTTATGAGATCAGTTATAGGATTAGATGAAGGAGCACCCCTGTGGTATAAGGAGGTAAATAAGATGAATAAGGCATGGACGCCCCTCCAGTGTGTGGTGGTGTCGAAGTAAGAAAACTGAGAAGGGGGATATAAGTAGTAGCAGATGATGATGGCATATACCCTGAATGGGAAGCATAGGTGATAGGTGGTGGCTGAGACAAGGTATAGGTGGGTGGGACTGTGTAGAGACCCTTGTAGTGATAGGTGGCAGAGTAGTAAGTATAAACATGACCAAACTCTAAAAAGGGGTCGACATAACTAGAGGTTGTGAGGTAATAATGACTGATGATGTGGGAATCCCTACACTAAGATTCATAGATGATGGTGAGGTGGATGTCAAAGGTGTGATAGATGTTATAGGTGAAAATATCGAAGATGTAGGGGTGATATGAGAAATGACAGGTGGTAAGGTGGAAGTAGGTAACACTACACTAGTGGTGGCCGATATGAAAGTGGGGGAAAGGGCAGGAGGAATGGAGACATGCATCCCATATAAGGGTATGTCTGATGAGTGAGTCGTGGTGGAGGAATGAGAAAGATAATACTACAAGGCTATGGGATTGTGATCAAGGAGTTTTGTGAACTCCTCGTCACCTATAGATATAGAGATAGAAGAAGTGGGGTCCATGGGTGAAGAAATAGAAGGTGGTGAAGGACTAGGAGGTAGTGGTTGATGGATAGCATGAAAGACTAGGGTGTTGACTTGTCTGTGAGTCAAAACCATGTGAATAGTGGTAGGACAGGTGGTCTGAGCTCAGAGATGGTGTAAAAACACAAGGAAAAGAAGATAGAAGAAATCTGGAAAATGAAAATTGGTTGTTTTGATAGAAAAATCAAAACACAGAGAGACCGACGTCGGTAGGGTAACCAATGCAGTAGATGGGGTAAGTCGATTTTGTCGACCTGATCGATGTTGATTATTATGAATAAATGGAAGATTTATAAATTTGGAGATGAAGAATGTAAATTGGGTGGATCTGAACTCTGTTGATGGTAACAAGAGACTTAGAAATGTGATAAATGACATAAACAAGTCACAAAAATATATGGATGTGAATTGAATACTATTTTGGGAGAAATAACCAAAACAACAAGGAACCAATGTCGGTTAATCAACCAATGCCGGTGTGAAGAGGTAACCAATGTTGGTCATTGGACCAATGCTGATTATTGTGGAAATCTGAGAAGATGATGAAAATTTGAATTTTAAAGTGATTAAGTCAAATGAAAACACCAACCCAGAACTGAGTATGGCAGTGATGAGTCCTAACACACCCAGAATGAACCGGAATACACCAATTATGATGGTGGGGCATGAAGGATAAGAAAAATAAGAAGAAATGACCTCACTCCTCAAAACACAATTTTAATAGTCAAAAGCTAACAAAACACATCAATCCTATGCTTCAGATTTTAATGTTATGTGGCTTATGCCATTTAAAACTGACTATGAGTATAATAGAGTTTTTGGTCAACGAGGGTACCCTATAAGTAGTCTATGGCTGGTTTTAGGTGTATTTTGGCTAAGTGTCCCCAATATATACTTCATAGTATGAGGTCCAACTCTAATATGATGATGGCTAGACAGAACACTAGCTGGATCCACCGCCAATCCGATTGTTAATCATTGATGCAATTTCGGGAAGGAAGATGTTTAAGAAGTGAGTAAATTTTTCAAGTGATTTGGATAGGGGTGTGTGTGCACAAAGTGTGAACTATGATTAATTCCCACCAATCATCAACTAGTCATGACCTCTAGTATATAGATTGCAAATAAATTTAGGTGATCTAATGCAACATATGAAGGATGAAATGCAGAGATTTTAAAGCCCAAATCAAAAGTGAAATTGGATGTAGCAAATAGAGAATAGGTCAAGAGGATGATCTTTCACTAAATGTAGGTGCAAAAGAAAGTAAGAAGAATTATTTTTAAACACCAAATCATGAATTTCCTTTAGACAAGTAGAAGAAGAGAATATTGACCAGAGAGAAACTTAATGTGAATTTTTTAGAAAAGAAAGAAACACACAATTCCCTATATGAAGAAAATGCAAAGAACCCACAAGAAGGGGTCCCACCGTGCATGCAAAATGTTTCACCTCAAAGTAATGTGATAAAATAGATAAGGGTAATGGGCGTAGGAGGAATACCTGTGAATAGTCGGGAGAAGGTTGCACGCATGTTGTTAGAATTTGATCAAATGAATGTGAGAGCTTCCTTTTGGCTAGGAGGAACTACCTATAAAACACAACAAGACCACAAGAGAGAGTTAAACAATATATGACAGTGGACTTGCCTAAAATGCTAGTTTTGAGAAGTGTGATACTTCCTAGATGGTTGTCAATCCACTGTTTTATCAAATTAATGAAAATAAATGTGAGAAATAAAGGTCCTATTGCTAACACTTTGATTTAGGTGTCTCAAAACATTATCAATACACTAGATTAAGAAAAGTATTAAAAATAAAACTAATCTAGCATTAGGAAAGGTATGGTTTTGTTGGGAAAGGTCACTGAGGTGTTAGGAAAGGTCTGGGTGCAAGGTTTTGGGTGATTTTGGGTTATTTGGTGAAAGTTATGAGCTCTTTGTTCTAAAAAAATTACTAATCATAGAGACCAGTATTCGGTTAGGTGACCGATGTCGATATTGGAAAATGATGATGCCGGTTGGGTGACCGGTGTCGTAGGGGAAATATAGTGGAAATATTAAAAATGGGTGTTTTGGGTCTCTTTGTGATTGCACAAGAGAGTTGAGGGGTTTGGGAAGGATGATATGATTTTTGTTAAGGCTCAAAAGGGTGGTAGAGGTGTTAGGATGGGTGAAATGGTTTAGGTTGATGGAATAGGTGGTAAACAGGTGAAAGGTGGTATTCGGGACAGAGAAGGATCGGATGGAAGGCATAAATGAAAGACTTAAGAAAAACAAAATCTTAACAAATAAGAATGAATTACTTATCCGAGTAACTATAGATCTAAAGGTGGTTGATGATTAACGATGTGCATTCGTGGGAGATATGGGAATGTGTCTAGTGCCGTGGTAATGGAGCTTGTGTGCTCTACTATGATGATCCAAGTGTGGATGAGATGATTGGATTTGGTGAAGACCTGATGGGCTTTCGTTCATCGTTGGGTAGCTTGAATGCTCAAGAGTTAGAATGCCAAAGCTTAAGTGAATGAATGAATTGGAGAACCCATGTAAAGAGTTAGAAACTCTTATTTAAGGGTAACCGATGGTGGTTAGGAACCGGTGCGATCGAGGGATAATCGCGGGTAAAGGGAGAATTGGTCTAATTTTCCAAAAATAGGGTTTTCTCCCAAATTTGGCGTGGTCTTTGGCTTAGTCTAGGTATGAAGTGTTGAATGGCAGTAAATTAGAGTGTGGAATTAGTTAGAGGATTAATAGGTCATGAATAGTTAGGGTTGGAAAGAGTCCTAGTTGGTTATGATAAGTGGGGACTTGGTCTAAGGTAATTAATATGTTTAAAATGGGTCTAGGTGAGGTGTGGTGAGTGGTGGATGAGTGAGGTGATAATTAGCTTAATAATTAAATTAATTAAAATGTGTGCAAGTGGGCATGATGGGGGAAAAATATTAAATTAATTAATCAAAGGTGGTTTAGAGGGTTACGACCCAATTTTGGGTGTCACTATCATGAGTTGACTTTATTATCTAACAAATGAATAACGAAATCAATGAGATACACAATGAAATTCTACTTAAAGAAATAATTACCAATAATGTACTTACATTGAAGGATAAAATAAGAAGATATATCTATTGATACTTGTTACGTAAGATGAAATAAAATAGATTATGTAAGAGTCTTACGAAATCTAATTGTTGTCCTTTGATGGCAACAACTTGCACTTAAAAAAATTTAGTCAATTTTTCATATGAACAAACTTGATACTACTACTTTTCACTATGAAAGAAGATACGACGTAATATAATTAGGTACAAAAGTAAATTGATGAATCATGAAAGGGATCACATGTTCACGACTATCATAAATAAACTAAAACAAACCTATTACTTGGTAATGGGTAGTAACAATGTTTAAAAGACACTATGAAGTGATTTAAGTCTTTTACTAACCTAAACCTAGCCTTATGTCATAATATGATATAGCTAATTATCATGCTATAAGAGGTGCACACATTATGAAATGTATCACGAGACAAATACATACCTCTATCATGATTACTTAAGAATATTAACAATGAACGTAATAACCTAAGAAACGGAAATGAATCTCGATACTATGAATGAGAAGATTTTACGGTGAACGTAGGGACAAGTTTCAATTGGCTTATGTGTAGTCACAAAACTTGGATTGCTAGTGCAATTACAAAGCTATGGCCATAGTAGTGCAAGTGAATGATTGCATTATCTGTCACCATTTATTCTTTTAAATTGTGTTGTACCCGGGAGGCTAACACTAAGAAGATACACATAGTTCTCAAGTACCTTTAAAAATGTCTAACCGAATGATATATTGTGTATATTGGCTCGTGTAGAGCATTAAAAGGGGATCAAGTAGGATCTGAACCCTTACAGTTGCACATGGTTATCATAGGTTGTCAAGATGGATTGTAAACATTAATTAATGTTGGATTAATCTGTTGTAAGCTATTAATCATTGAAGGCATCAATATAATTACATGGGTAAATAAATAAAAAATCACTTAGTTTGATGAAGCATAATAAAGAGGTACAAATATCGACCAAGTTAATTTCATAAATATAGAAATTACAAAATGGTGTGTACTTTTTACATATTTGAAGTGACATTTATAGACACAAAAGTGCACAATCTAGAAATTGCAAAATCAACATAGAAAATATACATCTATAAATCAAGGATTTCCCTACATATCTTCTTCCTGATCAACACCTTCCTTCAAATTTATGACCTTTTCTATTGGTTTGGTTCCTTTACATAATCATATTTATTACTTTTTTGGTTCCACGAGTGGATGTCTAAGGATGAAATCCCTTAGTGGGGTCAAGGAGTAGCACCCTTGTGAAGTAAGGAGGAAATGTCAATTCATGGTACTAGCCAAGGTCAATGGGAAATGCCCCCAAATGCAATCATAATTTGGGATTCTCATGGACTCTAGAACATACTAATTTTCTCCATTTTCTTGCCAAATATTTATATTTTGGGATTTGGGAATTTGGAGTTGTTCTTATACTTAAAATTCTTTCCATAGTTAAGAAGAAATCTAACCAACTTTTGAAGCTAAAAACCCTAATAAAGACCTTGGCATAACTTTGAGTTGATTTTGCACCTCAAAAGTACACCAAAGAATTGATCATAGTTTTGAGTTATATTTGCACCTCAAAATTTTGTTAATGACTATGACATAAATTTGAGTTGCATTCATAACAAACTAGCCAAAAGTAACACCTCTCCTACTTTGTTTGCCAATTAGATTTTTTAAATTGGTTAATTCCTTTTCCATTTATCTTTTTATTTGTCAATTCATTTTCTATATGTATTTTTTATTGAACAAGACATTTTCCATTTTGAATAACCCTAACTCTAACGGAAAATTTTAAAGTTTTGGGCTAGATGTGAGTTAGGTTTGAGTCTACTAACTGAAACCTATATAATTTTACTTTGAAATCATAATTATCAATATTAATTTTTATATATCATAGCATCCATGTGGAAAACACTCAGTTGAGTTTATAATATACTTAAATCAAGATTGTGAATGTAGTTCCCAATTCATTATTCTTTTATACACACTCACCAAACCCGACACTTTAATGATATTGACTTACCCTATAGTTACATGGTACTTACCCAATAATTACATGATATTTATTGGATACTTACATGATATAAGTTCATCTCAAAAATACAATTAAATAAATGGAAGGTAAATTACAATTTTCACTTTTATTTGAAAAAAGTATATTTATAATCAATTTGATTTCATTTCGTGTTATTTAGCTTAATGTTTTACTGGTCACTTTACAAAACTCATTAAGATGTTAAATCAATTGAAAGTTTCCTCACATTTTTGCTTGCATCAAATATCGTTTGGTAAATGTTGTGAAACTCTCTTTTAAAAATAGTATACATATCATATTTCTTTTTTTTTTTTCTCGGTTGGATTATATGATTGAAAATCATCCCGAAATAAAAATAAAGAAAAAATTATGTTCTCTAGTAGGTGAATACATATGAAGACACAAATTTTAGTTCATTGGAAAATACATAAGCATTCATGTCTATTCCTTAGAGAATTTTTTTTTTTGGTAGGAGAATATATATACAAACATAAATTTTAACCAATATGCGGTCATGTTTGTTCCTTGGAGAAAAAGATGTTCTCTGCTAGGTGAATGCATATGCATGCATAAATGTTACAGGTAGGCCAATGCATATACATTAATGTTTTTTCATCAATACACTTTTATATAATGAGAGTTTGTCGGTCGTCAATTACATACTCATTTTATGTTCTTATACATGCATATATAGAGACATTGTCATTTTTGACAGAGTAATCAAAACATGTGGTGAAGAAATAAGTTAACATATGTAAGAATAATCTATTTAATTTGTGTTTTAGAGGTAGATAAAAACATAGTTATTTTTATTTGTTTCATAAATTGTTATCTATAATGTATGTGAATGTAACTTTTGGATTACCATAAAAAATGGAAAGAAATCCCAACAATGATACAAATTTCCTTATTTTTGGCCTAGAGAAAGAGAAAAATGCTATCTTCATGTATTGCATAGTTTACTTTCATTAAATGGAAAGTTTTAGTAAAAATATCTACAACCAAAGCATGGAGAAGCTACCTCCGTAGACTAGAATTATCCCCGTTTAGGTAAATATTTTATCCATCAATAACGAGAGGAATTGATTGAGGTTATTGGTGTTGGAATCAAAATGGAGTGGGAGGGTGAATCAATCCTTCAAAACCTTTAACCAATTCAATTTAACTTGTATAAACCATTTACCATTCAACCATGCATTAATGTGAGCTTAACAACATATAAAAACCATTCACATGAGCATAACCATGAGAGAGTACACAAGAACACAAGATGTAAGTGGGAAACCATCAAGGGGAAGAAAACCCACTGAAAATTTTGATTATATTACACAAACCAAAATAATTTCATGAATATGACACATCACACAAGATTTTTTAGTGAGGCACCAACCCCACAAGGAGCACCAACCTATGCAAGGAGGATACAAATCCTTAAAGAGATCAAGAACCAACTTAAACACCTAGAAATGTATGATCACTAATTATATGTTTCTCACACAACTGATAGTGATCCAAGGTCAGCTCCAAACATAGTAAACCCTCATTAAATCTCTCTCTCTCTCTCTCTCTCTCTCTCTCTCCCCTAACTCGCTCAATTATTATTCTTCATGGACTAACTTGATCAATCACCCTTTCTGATTTGCTTCTCAAATCTCCTCATACATTCACACACTTTCTCAACACTTGATTCCTTTAAACCACTTTCACTCTCTCACTTAACTCACACTTTTTCTCTGTCTCAAATATATTCAAAATGTACAAATACATGCACTTAAGTACATGAATATTTCTCCAAACATAGCTAGGTCAAACATTACCATTAATATAGGTCATACCAACTTAAAAATAGACCTAAAAATTCATATAAATCAACATGAAAGACCCATATGGGTCAGCAATGCACTAAGACATCCAACAAGCACAACTAGGCCTAAAAGGATAGTTTCTCCTTCACCAAGCACTCCAAGACCATATAGGGATTCATCTAGATTTTTCATGCATCCAAAGGAAAACATGTCAAACAAATCATCTCAAATTCCTTCATCGGCTCAGTAACTCTGCACCATTCAATTTCTTCAAGACACCACCAAGTAGGATTATTTCCTACTCAAACTAGGCACCTCCAGAACTAATTGACAATAATGAAGATCAAATCCACTTTAAAACAACACAACTATGACATGTGACGACTCAATGGAAATACAATTACCGTAATATCATCTCTAAGGATTATATACCTCATGAATCAACCAATAAATCCAATAGAACAACTTCTCCACTTCAACAACTTAAACTTCCTAGAAACTAGTTTTGGAAGTAAGACCTTATTGCACCCTTTCGGTACTTTCAAGACTTTTAAATTCATGAAATATGATAAAATTTCATCACTATTCATTATCTAATGGGTATACATCATCAAATAAGCAAAAATATTGGTTTCATATACCAATATTAAGACCAAAGAATTATTGTCATGAACCAATCAACCTAGGTCAACTTGTGACCTCAATCATGCCACCTCAACTCACCTCCAAATCTAAACCAAGGATAAAATCATGTCATGTGGAATGTAAAAAACCCCATATTCCATAAAACTTCATCACTCAAGTCCATAAGTTCTCAAACGCCATCTAACTCCAAGAGTGTTAAAAGTGTCCATTAGCCCCAAAAACCATTCTTCATGTTTTGACCTATATGCAGACCATAAAATTACTTCACCAAGATCTGAAATGTCTTTCAAACATGTATCATTTCTCCCAAAAACTCATAACACCAATTTATCCATAGGGTCTACTAGGAACTTGAGAGAAAACTAAACTTTCCTAGAAACAAACACTTTTGAGTGGGCTCCACTAATTTTCATGACCTAAAACCACCACCATCTGAAATATGGGAGAGTTCTCTACATCCTCCAATTATCACATTTTATTATCTAATCCATTCTAGTCTCAAAAAATAATTTTCTCCTATCGCTCGTGAAGTAGGGTTTTAGAATCATAAAAAGTAACTTACCTTATTAGAAATCATTCATAAATGTTAGACCTCATTTGATTTCATTCCAACTCTAAGATCTTATTAACCCCATGCTTCAACATCCTGAAATGGTCAAGGTCCCACACAAACATCACACATGTCAACCAAGAATATTTCTCTCACTTTGAGATGGAAAATGAACTCTCTTGAGCTCGGTACGACTAAAAACATCATAACTTGCAAAATATTGTTCATATCAACCTAAACATTTTCCCACAACATCAAGGTATCATCTACTTACTTCCTAATTCTCATCTTATCATAAAAATCTTTACATATTTTTAACCACTAGGACTTACACAACTAGGTCTTAGGATTTTGCATAGTCTAGGCCATAACCAAGTAGAAGAATACCATACATGTACATAAAAACTATTTGAAAGGACCTTGACATCCTTAAGACAACATTTCTCACACCTCTACATGCCCTCATGAGCTCACATATAGCTCAGAAATTCACTCTTATGCTCCATTAGGCCTCCAAGCACCTAGACTAGGTCTAGATGAACACCTGAAACCACGTTCTCAACCTATAATTGCGCTATGATACTCACATGATTATCTCAAAAAAATTATCCTAATGCTATAAAAACCATGCTCCTCCTTCCTAAGCTACCTCATTTATTCATTCCATCCTATCAAATCATCATGTTGACTAGGCTCATGATTAGGCCATCTTGACTAATAAAGTCTCACCTTGTCCACTCTTTCCATCATGCTACAAATTTATTTCCCATGTCATCATCATTTTAAGTAACCTCTTATGCTTATCATCATCCTCATTTATCATTAATGATACTTTTACATCAATGACAACACAACAAACACTCACATGCCAACAATCTCCCCATTTGTCATTGATGGAAAAAAACTAGTTCTTCTCCCCCTTTACATTAATGACTAATAATACCTATAACACACATTATTCATCTTCATCAACTTATTTGGATCACCTCTTGGTTGGAAACATCAACCAAATCCATCATTTCAAGCACACAAACCTATTTTATTCTTGACTCTATTTTTAGCTTCAACATGGCTTGAAAGTACTATAGAATCACCTGTAGGAAAGTAGAGGCACATCATACCATAAAAACATGCCAAAAAAATCATTTTGAGCATGAATCATAATGATTATATCCTTTCCAATTCATTATTTAGCTGAGGATACCCTAAAAATACCTAACACTACCATACATTGGTTACAAACAACTTTAAGATTGATATTCGTAAAGAAAACCTTTACGTAAAATTATTACAACTTCAAATTGTATCAAGAGCATATATAACTCATGGAAAAACACCTTTAACTCCCCTGAGGTCATCCTATCTCTATCTAAGTGATCATGAAAAAAATTAGCTTCACATACCTTGCATTCATGTCATGGAGATGGGCCAAACAACAATCAATATAATCTTGAGACACATTTTTAGTGGTCTTTGTCACCTTTTCATGTTGTCATACATTTTTGACATGAAAATATCTCCCTATTAGTATACATGATAAAATTCACCATTTTATCTTACTAATCCTTCTTTATAGCTAAAAAAACTTTTGATGATTAAAAACAACTTCCCGTGCTTCAAGAAGCCTTCACATACCTATAGCTCATCATTCAGAGCTTCAACAATCTATAGTACTCATGATATAGTACATTTATCCAACCATGATGAAAGAGATCAACCTTATTATTATTGCAACATACTTAGCTTCATATCTCAATTGTAATAGACACTCAATATCCCCTCAACTCATGTAATCATATAAAAACACCATGATCCTTCATGCACAAAGTGAGCAATATGACATTCTTCTCCCTTACTAATTTGCTACATTTTCAAGTAATGAAACAAATTAGAGTCATACCTTTAAGATTTGATGTATTTTCACAGATTTCACAAACCTTTATCATGATTCAAGAATTCATTCTAGAACTGAGTGGCCTTGCAAACCATCATTGTCACTTCATATTTATATTTGGATCTTACTATAGACCTCAAGTATCCATTCGTAGATTTTACATAAGCATACGAACCGAGAAAATAAAACCATTTCACTTCACAAACCTGACATTATGTTGAATTTTTCCATACAAAATCCATGATACATGAAAAAATTAGAGATATCTCAAGCATGTCTTAAGGACTGACAACTCAGCATAGATCTTGTTAACTATCTCACTTACCATAACATACTCTTCCTCCGATGGTTTGATCAAGTAATCATACCAATTGATTGACTTACACTTCATGATTCCAACATCCTTGCACCATGACAATGCCTAAAAATTCTCAAGACAATTTGAAGTACCTTGAAAACATAACAAGGAACATACCTTGACACCACGAATATACTACTATAGTATCATACTTTCAATCATTCATGCTTCTACTCCATTCCAAGCTTCATCTCCATTCCAAGCTTCATATGGATGATAATGCCTCTAAGAATCCTATTAGAGACATCCTACTACATAATGAGTCTACAATAACAACTTGAAGATGTTCTAAGCCCTCTTCAACACATGAAAATCACATCTTCCTTATTGATTTTGATCTCGCACCTGCCATAATCTTCTTGATTAGCATCACCATCTGCTTTGGGAGGAAGAACATTGTTTATTCTAGGCTCCCACAAATTTCCTTTGTCTTATTCTATACTCTAAGGTTTTGAAACCTCATGGATTTCCGTAAGGACCATAAACATTCCTAGTTACATGTCTAATCTTGTTGCAATTAAATCACACAACATGATTATTACCTTTGAAATATTAATTTCTACAATTCCGACTTGATGGATCATATATGCAGTATTTGGTAGTGTGGCCCTTCTCTTGATAGTTGAAACAAGTAAAATTCTTGATTTATCATCTCGTTTATCCCCCATCATGGGTGATCATCTAAAACCTATTACACTCCTTTGATCTCATGTGCCCAAATCCATACAAGTGTATAACAATAGCCATTAAAAGGTTCTCTCAACCTTCAAAGCATTAGGTTGCCTTACAAAACTTTTTCTTTACCTTGGAAAAGCTTTCCTTCTACTCTTATTCAATCTACATGATTGGAACCATATATTCTTGTATCACTCATTTTCCTTTGAGGTATTAATTCAACCATAAGCTTGTTTTGTCTCCTGCAAACCTTTGAATTCCTAAAATATCATCAAGATCCTTAGATATTTTTTCAAACTTTTGAAATGTCTTACCTTTCTCTACCTCCAATATTTATTCCTTTAGAAGAATCACATCTTCTTTGGATTACAATATTAGAGTCATGGAACTCATATGCATTTCTAACCTTTTGACTGTTTCATCAAGCTTATCAAGAACATACTAATGTTTCTCCTCTAGGTCATGAATCTTTTCTTCATACTCCTTGATTTGAGCCATAAAATTCTTGTTATTCTTCTCAACATGCTTTAACTCAGTCTGAACACATATTAGCTCAATTTCATGGTCATCCCTTATTCTTCATCCTCAGGTTGCATGTTTTCAACAAACAAGTATGGAGCTATCACTCATATACCTCATAACATCCTTGGCCATGAACAAGACCTCATCACCTACATCTTCATGCTCTGATTCAGATTTAGAATCTAAAACACCATCATAACTACTAGCCTCAAGAATAAAAATATTTCTTTTTGTAGAAACTCTTTATTGCCTTCTTCTTATAGTAAAACCTCTTGAAGTTCTTATTTCCTTTACTATACTTGTGATTCTTCTTGTCATGATCATCTTCATGTTCTTCATCACTTTCATCATTGATCTTATGGGGACACTTGGCAGAAAAATGACCTACTTCACCACAATTAAAACATTTAAAAGGAAGTTTACCTTTATACTTACCAGATCCAACCTTCAATATTCTCATTAATCATTGTAAAATCATTCATCATCCTTTGTCTTCATATCATTCTTGAAAGAAATCTCCTTCTTAACATGTTTAGAGTCAACAATCCTCATCTCATATGCAGTCAAGATGCCATGTAACTCATCCATTAACATGACCTTCAAATCCTTGGCTTCCTTAATAGTAGACACCTTAGGATCAAACTTAGGAGTTAGATACCTTAACACATTTTATACCACAACTTATTCCTTCACTTCTTCACCTAATCCTTTCATGGTATTGACAACCTTATCAAATCTGAGAAAATATGCAACAATGGATTCTTCTTCACTCATATTTAAGCCTTCAAATTGATTTATGAAAGTTTGGAGTTTAGCTATTCTTACCTTGGAATATCCTTCATAAATGACCTAAATTTTCTCCCACATTACTTTTTCTTATGTGCAATGCATGACCTTCACAAGTTCTGGTTCAACTAGACCACACATGATTGCATTCATAGCCTTGGATTTTTCACTACTAAGATTTTTGTCTACATTACTTGTTGGAGGAGTTTGAGGAATTATATATCCATCTACATCAGATTTCCAAATTTCAAACCCTAAGGACATGATATGAGTCCTCATCCTGAGACTCAAAATTCATAGTTTATTTAATCAAACAATGGAGCTTTGCTAGTAGAAGTTCCACTCTTATCACTCACCATTTTAGTGCTTCAAAGGATCTCCTTCAAGTGATTAAACTTATTCAAAAGGACCTATTATGATACCAATTTTGGAATAAAAATGGATTGAGAGGGGGTGAATCAGTCATTCAAAACTTTAACCAATTCAATTTAACTTGCATAAACCATTTACCATTCAACCATGCATTAATGTGATCTTAACAACATATAACAACCATTCACATGAGCATAACCATGAGAGAGTACACAATAACAAAATATATAAGTGGGAAACCCTAAAGATGAAGAAAACCACTGAAATGTTTTATTATATTACACAAACCAAAATACTTGCATGAATATGACACATCACACAAGATTTGTTTAGTGAAGAACAAACACCATAAAGAGAAACAAACCCTATTTAACAAGGCACCAACCATTCAAGGAGGATCCAACCCCTAAGGTAATAAAACACCAAATTATCCACCTATAAATGTATGATCATTGATGACATTATTCTCACACAAACTGAAATTGATCCGGGTTCAACTCCAAACACACCAAACCCTCATTAATTATTTCCTCTCCTAACTCACTCAATTATTCTTCTTCATGGAATAAATTAATCAATAACCCTTAATTATCTACTTATCAACTCTCCTCATAAATTCACGCACTCTCTAATATCCATCTTGATGCCTTTAAACCACTTTCACTCTCTCACTTAGCTCTCACTTTTTATTCTCTCACACATAGTTCAAAATGAAAAAATACATGCACTTAAGTACATGAATCTTCCTCTAAACATAACTAGGTTAGACATGTACCTTAAGGTTAGTCATACCAACTTAAAAATATACCCAAAAATTCAGATAAATCAACATAAAAGACCCATATGGGTTGGAAATTCATCAAGACATCTAACAAGCACAACTAGGACTAAAAGACTAGTTTCTCCTTCATCGAGCACTCCAAGACCATCTAGGGATTCATATAGATTTTTCATGCCTTCAAAGGCTTTAAAAATGTAAAAAAAATCCTCTCAACTTCCTTCATCAGCTTAAGGAACTTTGCACCATTCAACTTATTCAAAACACCACCGAGTAGGATTGTTTCCTACTCAAACTAAGTACCTCTAGGAACCAATTTACAATAATCAAGACTAAAGCCACATTAAAAAAATGGAGTGTGACTACTCAATGGAAATATAACGACCTATATATCATTACCAATAATTCTATTCCTCATGATTCAACCAATAAATCCAATAGAACAACTTCTCTTTGGCAACTGAACTCGCCTGTAAACTTGTTTTTGAAGTAGGATCTTATTACACAATTTTGATACTTTTAATACTTATAAATGCATTCCTTATGATAAAATTTCATCCCTATTCACTCTCTAATGGCTATAAATCATCAACTAAGCCAATATATTTCTCTTATAGACCAATCTTCAAACTAAAGCAATGTTGTCCTAAACCAGTCAAACTAGGTCAACTTGTGACCTCAACCATGCCACCTAAAATCACCTCCATATCTCAACCAAGGATTAAATAATGTCATGTGGGATGTGTAAACTTCTCCCAAGTCCATAAAAATTCATCACTAATAACATATGTGCTCAAACACAATCTAAATCTAAGATTGTTAAAACCGTCCTTTAGCCCCAAAACCATTCTTCATGTTTTTAACTATGAATACCATAGAATTAATTCACAAAGATATAAAATATATTTAAAAATGTATCATTTATCCCAAAAAAATCATAACACCAATTTATCCATAGGGTTTTATAGGAAACTTGAGAGCAAACTAAATTTTCCTAGAAACAAGCACTTTGAGTGGGCTCCACTTACATGTCATGAACTTGAACCACCACCATCTGAAATATGGGAGAGTCCTCTCCATCCTTCAATCATCAAATTTGATTATCCAGTCCATTCTAGGCTCAAATTTTTTTTTCTCTCCTATCACTCATGAACTAGGGTTTCAAACTCATAAAAACAACTTACCTTCTTAACAATCGTTTATAAATGTTTGGACCTCATTTGATCTCATTCCAAATTTGAGATATTATTAACTCCATGATTCAACATCCTTGAAATTATTATGGTCCCATTCAAACATCAGACATGCAAACCAATAATATTTCTCTCACTTTGATCTAGAAAATGCACTTTATTGAGCTTAGTAAGACCAAAAACATCATAACTTGTAAAATATTCTTCATATCAACCTGAAATTTTTCCCACAACACCAAGGAAACCAATTCTTACTTCATTAATGTTAAAATTATCATAAATATCTCTACATCTTCACAACCAATAGGACTTGGAAAACTAGGTCTTGGTGTTTTCCATAGTCTAGGCCATAACCAGATAGAAGAATATTATACTTATGCATAAAACATCTTCAAAAGGTCCCGACATCCTTGAGAAAAATGTATCACACCTATCCATGCCATAACAGATCATATATCTCTATAACTCACTCTCATACTCCATTTTCCCTCAAAGTACCTAAACTAGGTCTAGATGAACACCTAAAACCAAGTTCTCATCCCGTACCTACACTCGAGACTCACATGAGTGTTTCAAAACACTATCTTCATGTTATAAAAACCTTCATGTATTCTTGAGGATTGATGAATAATATCTTGACATTTTTTTGAGATGACGAATCCTCTTCATGTATCTTGTGAAGTAAACGTTCAAACGAGCCACGAAGTTTCTCATGGTTTCATTTTATCCTTTTTTCTATGGGAGCCAACTACACAAGGAGGTCCTGACAGTCTTTAATTGATTTAAATCTCTCTCTGAAGGCATCCTTGATGTCATTCCAACCAGTGATGGATCAGATAGGTAGGAGGTAGAACCATTCTGCTTCTTTTTCTTGGAGGGACTCCATGAACAGTCTCACAACAACATCTTCTTGTTGGACACCAAGAATTCCACATGATGTCATGAAAGTAGTAATGTGTTATTCAAAATGTTGTGTGTTGTTGCATTTGAACTTTGGAAAGTTCTTGTAGGAACCCGTTAGTAGATCATGAAGAGGGGGTTCAAGAGCAAGTGGGCTTGTATTCCTTCCCCATGGAACAATGTGTTGAGGTATTTCTTCTTCGTCCACCATTGTTTCTTCTACTTCTATTTCAAATCTTTCTTCAGCAAATCCTTCTTTGAATTCTAGCACTGAAAAATTTGCAATAGGAATATGAAAAGACACTGCAGAATGTGAAAATTCACGTGCAGAAAATCAGTAGTGTGTCTTTTAACAATGGATTTTCGTGAACTCTTTTTATGATTTTTTTTTAAAATTAGACCTTGTAGTCATATTTTGGGTGCAGATGCTACTAAATCTGCCCCAAGGTGGGCACCAAAAACTGTTGGTGAGAAAAATTTCAGTTGGAAAAACTTGTGGATTTCTTACCAACGCTCTAGGAATCTAAGTCCCTCTACTTACCTAGTGTAGTTGCCATATATGCATGTGTGAGAAAATGTGGATTTATGTGGTGGATTTTTGACCGGAATCCAATAGGGACACTCTAGTGACCCTATGGAAAAGCTTGTAGATACCTGCAAGAGAGGAATTTGTCTGTAGAGAGGGAAAGGGGAGTGAGAAATTAGATAGGAGAACTAATGTTGTAGGTAGAAAATCAGATTCCTGCATACATCAATTAGAAGTTTTATCACATGCATTAAAATTAGGAGGAAACAAATCTATGCGTAACAACAAGACCAAATGGAATTTATGATTACAAAGTATCAATAAACCCCTTAGTCAAAAAAGGCTCGAAACTCCTTCTTGTATTGATTTCTTAAACCAAGTTGTACATAGTATGAGAATGGAGGAAAAATAGAGAGTGGGGGAAAGGAAGAATTTGGCTATCTCCTTTGTTCTCTCAAGGTAGAATGCACTCTTGAGCTTACAAAATTAATGACCAACCCTTTGAAATGGGAATGGATTTACAATTTATAGAATAGACTCAACTCCTCATCTTCTTCATGACCCTCCATATGCCTTATTTCCAACTTTAGAATATTCATCTTCCTACAAAATATTTAGGTCCCTTTTATAAAATCAAGGTGACTTAATTTACATTATGTTTCTGAAGTCACTTTTAAGTGACTTAAAGGCATATCAAAAAGTGAAAACCCCAACGAAGAATTAGAAAATTTGAAGGGAGAGAAATTTGAGGGAGAGGGAGAGAGAAGAGGAGAAAATGTTTCCCGTGATGAAGTTCGATGGTCCTCGTTCATGGAAAGATCTGATGCGACAAAGTTCTGAATGTCCCATTGTGCTAAAACTACTCTTTCAGTGTGACTTTCTATTTTTAGAAAGTGTCCATGGGACCACTTACTATTTATAGTAAGTTTCAAAAATGTATTTTCCGGTGAACTATTAGCTTCCGTGTACCTCCAATATCTCCGTCTCCTTCACAGATTCTTCTGTTGTTGACTTTCCCGAAATAGCAGTCCCTATGTAGAAGACCTGCTATTTTTAGAAAGTGGGCTTCTGGATGTATGATTGATGTGGAAATAAGTTTTTGATATGGTTTTCTAGCCAATATCACCCCTCTGAAATTTTAGACCCACCCACTTAATATTCCAGGAGATTTAAAACTTTCAAATTTCAGACTGACAAAGTGCTTTTAGACACGGTAACCATTAATGGACCTCAAAATTATAGGTCTGGTTTTCTCCTCCACTTGCAATGAAATACATTTCATTTTGATAGGTTTCTTATTTTTATGCTTCATGTGAAATTCTAATTCATTTCTCCCAACATGGTTTGACGGGAAATTGGATATTTTTCTTTGTTGAGCCAGAAGTGGGATTTCTTTGTTGTGGATGCTCTGTTGAATGAAAGAAGAGTTTGAATGTGTCTTATTGATTTAATTGGGTAGAGGAATGAACATAAAAACAAATTTTTTTTTTTTTCATGCATCTGTTTGAGATATTTCTTCAACTTCTCGTTTCATGGCCATGGAGTTTTCTCTATTTTCTCCTTCTTCGTTTTGTGCTTCTCCTTCTGTGTTTGCTCAGATTTCCTTTTGGGACATGCATGATTTCATTCAGTGGAATGGAAGTACCTATATGGAAGGTCTGGTTCAAGTTTCAGCAATGGAGGAATGATGGTGAGAATTTATAGAGGAAGAATGGAGAAAATCTATGCATAGGAGTGGAAGCAGCTGGAAGCAGTGAAGCGACAGTTAGATTTTTAAATTTTTGAAATTATGGAAGGAGAAGCTTGGGTGAATTTTTAATAAATTTATGTCCCTGACCTTAGGGACGTGAGGGAAATAAAATTCCATGGTGGTCTTAGAGATGACACGTGGCACTTGATCCGACAATAGAGAATGAATGCTCGAAAATGCACCTGGGGCTGAAGCTCCAAGTCTGGAGTTCACATGAGGGTCCCAGAGGTTACATGGGGGCTGGAAATTTTTTTCAAAGGTTGGTTTACCTGACCTCAGGGACTTTGGGAACATAAAATCCCACCAAGATCCTAGTGCTGACACGTGTCCTCCCGAAAATTGATTAACTCTGAACTGTCTCCAAGAGGGTAACTTGGAACAATGATAAATTGAGCTCTCGGTGGAATTTATTGGTGAAATTTTATATGATACTAACTAGAAATTGCCTTTTGAATCCAATGGTGGGGTATCATGTCTTGATTCATCCATTTGATCCCTGAAAAATTGTAATTTTGATTTGGTACTCTACTTGTGTTTGAGAAAAATTGCTGCAGACCGATGCGCCAAAGTGTTGTGAAAAATATGATTTCACCATCATGTAGGGATTTTCATACTATTTTTGGTCGGAAGATAAATAGATATAGTGATGTTTCAATCCTTCGTCGACGTAAGTAGTTTATAGTTGTAAATACATTTTTTCTTTCAAGAAAAAAAAAGGTAAATCAAAAGAAAGGTAATTAATCATGGCACGTTCACTAAGAAAAAATACTTTTGTAGCTAATTATTTGTCGAGGAAAATAGAAAACCTAAATATGAAGAAAGAGAAGAAGATAATAGTGACATGGTCCCGAGCATCTGATATTGTACCCGCAATGATTGGTCATACCATTGCTGTGCATAATGGAAAAGAACATTTACCCATATATATATCACATGATATGATAAACCACAAATTGGGGGAATTCTCACCTACTTTTATTTTTGAGGGGCATGCGAGAAAGGATAGAAAAGCGAGAAACGATAAAAAAACGAAAAATGATCAAAAAGCGAGAAATGATCAAAAAACGAGAAATGATAAAAAAACGAGAAATGATCAAAAAACGAGAAATGATAAAAAAAGAGAGAAACGATAAAATATTAATTCATTGTGGAGGATGAATATGGCACAAATAAGAGCTTTAGCTAGACATATACGTATGTCTGCTAATAAAGCACGTAGAGTAATTAATCAAATTCGTGGTCGTCCCTATATAGAAGCATGGATTATACTGAGTTGGATGCATTATGGAGCATGCTATCCAATCTTAAAAGTAATTCATTCTGCAGCCGCAAATGCTAATCACAATATGGGTTTAAACAAACACAATCTATTTATCAGTGTAGCTGAAGTTAATGAAGGTACTCTTTTCAAAAGATTTCAACCTAGAGCTCGGGGACGTGGTTATCCAATACAGAAACCAAATTGTCATATAACAATTGTATTGGATTACCAAAAAGACAAATATGTATGGGAAGAAAAATAAATCCACTTGGTTTTAGACTTGGTTTTACTCAAAACCATCGTTCCCTTTGGTTTGAACAAATAAATTATTCCGAAGATCTACGAGAAGATGAGAAAATACATAATTGCATTGAAAATTATGTAAGACATATCCAAGATGCCTCAAATTCAAATTATGGAGGAATTATACGTATAGAGATTATGAAAAAGACTGATTTTATTCAGGTGAACATATATATTGGATTTACCGACTTGTTCATCCAAAAACAGAAATATAAAGAGAAAAAAGATAAAGAAATTGAAAAATTAAGAGACGAAGTACAAAATATGCTTTTACAGAATATGTTAGGTTCTGTGAACCGAAAACTTCTCATCTCTATAGAAAAAGTGGAAAAACCTTATAGAGAACCTAATATTCTTGCGGAATATATTGCTCTACAACTAAAGGCGAGGGTTGAAATAAGAAAAATAATGAAAAAAGCTATTGAATTGGCTGAAGAGGCAGATGTAGAAGGTATTAAAATAAAAATAAAAGGACGTCTCAACGGAATTGATAGAGCCCGTAAAGAATCGGCCCTACAAGGTAGAGTTCCCTTACAGACCCTTCGAGCTAAAATTGATTATTGTTATTATGCAGTTCAAACCGTATATGGAGTATTGGGGATCAAAATTTGGATCTTTGTTAAAAATGAGCAATACCTTTCTATATTCTGACCGATTAGAAATCATCAATTTTGCAAGATCAAATAAAAACTAGATTGACCATCTTGGAGATGTGCTATGCTTAGTGTGCGACTCGTTGAGAGCAAGTTTTTTCTTCTTTTCTTAAAATGATGAAGAACTCGAAATATCGAAATAATAACGAATTGGTCTCTGGTATACTATGAACTACAAACTGGATCTTTGTTTCATATTATTAAGATCCAATAAGCAAGATAGTTTCATCAAATGAAAGAAAGACTTTCTTCCACAAAGAGACAAACAAATGAGATACATATCTTTCGTGAAGCGAAAAAGGTCTTTGGTAATGCAAGAAAAGAAAAAAAGAGAGGAAGGAGAAAAAGAAAGAAGGAAATCTTCTTTCGTCTATGTATGGTTTACTAAATTACCCCCAAAGAGTAGTGTGATAAAGCATAAGAATCATCCTAATCAATTTCATTTTCAATGAATTAGGTTTATGAAAAAAAGGAGCTTCGGGTCAATGGAAACTAAGTAAATTGATTCTGTAAGAAATGAAATAAAAGCTTCATTGCAGAGGGTAGACCTGAACAGCCATTTGAAAGCTATGGGAACGATGGAACCTGTGACTGCATAAGATCATATAGAAATCTTAATCATTCATTGGATAGGATGGCGAAATAAACCAAGAAAGAATTTATATCATTGGAGTCTATAAATCGGCCCCATGAGCCAAATATTGGAAGAGTGAATATTCGCCTGTGAAGTTATTATTATTATTGGGCAGTATCGATTTAAATAAAAGATCTATTGTTTATGCTATATAACACATAATATATAACACAACACATGATCTAAATATTGATTATCCAAGCCATAGATTCTTCACAAGGAGCCGGATGAGAAGAAACTTTCATATCCGGTTCTGAAATAGAGATGGGATTCAAATAATCCATCGACTATAACCCAAAAAGAACGAAATTTCGTCACCAACATAAAGGAAGAATGAAGGGAGTAGCTTCCCGAGGCAATTGCATTTGTTTTGGTAGATTTGCTCTGCAGGCATTGGAACCTGTTTGGATCACATCTGGGCAGATAGAAACAGGACGACGAACAATTACTCGTTTTGCCCGTCGTGGCGTAAAAATATGGATACGTATATTTCCGGACAAACCTATTAGAAGAAGACCTGCAGAAATACGTATGGGTTCGGGAAAAGCGAAGGGAACTCCCAAATATTGGGTATCTGTGGTCAGACCGGGTCGAATACTTTATGAAATAAGCGGAGTATCAGAAACTATAGCTAGAAGAGCTTTTCAAGTCGTAGCATACAAAATGCCTATACATACTCAATTTCTTGTTAGTTCGCCAGACCGAACGAAATAGATATTTATGGCTAAAAAAGTTTAATGCCAAGGCAACAAATCAAATCTTTTGGAGGAAAAATGATTCAGTCTCAAACTTATGTTAATGTAGCAGACAACAGTGGCGCCCGAAAATTAATGTGTATTCGAGTTCTAGGAGCAAATAATCGGGAATACGCTAATATTGGCGATATTATAATCGCTATAATTAAAGAAGCAACACCTAATATGCCCCTGGAAGAATCAGAAGTAGTTAGAGCCGTAGTTATACGAACGTGTAAAGAACTTAAACGTGACGATGGAATCATAATACGATCTGATGACAATGCAGCAGTTATCATTGATCAGAAAGGGAATCCAAAAGGAACTCGAGTTTTTGGTTCAGTTACTGAAGAATTAAGAGAATTGAATTTCACCAAAATAATTTCATTGTCTCCTGAAGTATTATAAATATGTTATATTTAATGTGTATCTAATTATACAAAAATAGAAATTAATTTGGAATCTTAGGCATATTTCTTAAATAAAATAAACATGCCTTTTTATATTGAGACCTGAAATTCCTAAGAATTAGTTCGTCACGGGTAACGATACTATTGCCAATTTAATCACTTCTATAAGAAACGCTGACATGGTAAAAAAAAAAACAGTTCGAGTAGCAACTACTATTATTACTGAGAACATTGCGAGGATCCTTCTACGAGAAGGTTTTCTAGAGGATGTTAGGGAACATCGAGAAGGTAAAAAATCTCTTTTGGTTTTAACTTCAAAATCTAGAGAAAGGAAGGAAAAGAGATATATAACCGCTCCAGAACGTATTAGCAAACCTGGTCTGAGAATCTATTCCCCTTTTAGGGAGATCCCTAAAGTTCTAGGTGGAATGGGAATCGTCATTCTTTCTACTTCCCAAGGAATTATGACTGATAGAGAAGCTCGACAAAAAAAAATAGGAGGTGAATTATTATGTATTTTATGGTAATTTGGAACGTATTCCAAAAAAACACATAACATAAGAATATACATAAAAATACACTAAAGAAGAGTACTTTTTTTTATCTAAAGTTTTAAAAAAAATAAACTTTATGGCTAGTAATTGAAGTCACAAAGATCATTAATGATCTACTAAATCTACTAATTGGGATCATTTATGTTATATCGTTATTTATGCCATTTTATATCATATCTTTATAGAATTCTTCTATAAATTATATTATAAATTTGTATTTATTTCGAATTGTAGCAAATTAAATTAAACAAATTTTTAAAAATTCCTGTATTATTAATAACTATTAACAAAGTAATATAGTTGGTTAAGATCAATCCGAACCGTTCAATTTCGCATAGAATTCAGAGTGCCAACTATTCAACAACTTATTAGAAATGCGAGACAGCCAATAGAAAATAGAACAAAATCTCCTGCTCTTCGAGGATGCCCTCAGCGTAAAGGAGTATGTGCTAGGGTGTATGTGCGACTCGTTTGGATCATAAGCTAAAACGGACCAGGAGATTCGAAGAACTTTTCTGATCTGTAAAAGTAGAGATCTATCATCTACTCTTACTGAGGATGAAATTTATGGTTTCCATTGGTGCAAATCCAATCACCTTGATGTGGGATGAAAAGCAATTCCTCATTGGTAGCGAATGGTCATCAATCCATTGAGCGGGGAAATAATGCAAATTGAAAAAAGCATAAAAATTATGCCTCTATTGCCGCGATAACGGACACAAGGTAAGCTACCTTGCCAACTCTTATCTTATAATTACATGTCGTCACTATATAGAGAAATCTTATTCTTATAATAAGAATATTTCTTTTATAATAAGAGTATTTCTTATTTGATAATTCGGGGGGGTAGAGCTAGAGATGGTAAACTGTACAAGTTACCAAATACTAATATCATGTCTTAGACATTTAGGGCTCCGGCGTATAGAGAGGACCTTACCGTTAGAGAAAGAACCATAGAAACGATGAAACCCATAATATTTTTTTCTTTTTTAGTACAAGGTCCGATCCCCTGTCTACCTAGAAGGTGCCTAACTTAATGCAATTATGGTTGGGAAGGTTGCAGTAGCAAAAGCCATTGGAACCCGTATTTTATACATCAGAAAAATCAGTTTGTTTCTTAATAAAACAAAAGAATGAATAACTAATCAAAAAATAGATTAGTCCTTCATAAGAATCAACTTCAATGACCAGAGTGAAACGTGGATATATAGCTCAAAAACGTCGAAAAAAGATTCTTGCATTTGTATCAGGCTCCCGGGGGGCCCATTCAAAACTTTTTCGAATTGCTAACCAACAGAAAATGAGAGCCTTAGTTTTCGCTCACCGAGATAGAATTAAACGAAAGAGAGATTTTCGCCGTTTGTGGATTACTCGGATAAATGCAGCATCCCGTGCTAATGGAGTCTCCTATAACAGATTTATACAATATTTATATAAAAGGCAGTTGCTTACAAATCGTAAAACACTATCACAATTAGCTGTATTAGATAGTAATTGCTTCTATACAATCTTGGATAAAATTATCGTATCGTGAAATAGAATCTCCCGGAGAATTTCCTCCGGGAAATTTAATTAGAGACAATTAAATTTAATTCATATTCGATCCATTATTCCTTTTTTTAATCCTTTTTAAAGAATTAAAATCTGCTCTATCTATTGACAGATATCCCAGCTTCAATTCTATTCAGGAGTATGAGTAAGTTCATTTCTTAGGCACCAATTACTTTTCATTAGAGAGAAAAGGTATCAAAGATAGAATACGAGCTTGTTTAATAGCCCTAGTTATTAGGCGTTGTTGTTTCAACATTAATCGATTTACTCGGCGAGATAAAATTTTTCCTTGTTCGCTAATAAATCGACTAATTAGGCTAATATTCTTATAATCAATTTGTTCTCCAGGCCCAATTGGTGATAAACGTTTCCTAAAAGATCGCTTATTCCTAGAAGATGGTTTATATTTATATTTAGATGTATTCCTAGAAGATGGTTTATATTTAGATGTATTCCGAGAAGATGGTTTATATTTAGATGTATTCCTAGAAGATGGTTTATATTTAGATGTATTCCGAGAAGACGGCTTATATTTAGATGTATTCCGAGAAGATGGCATATCTGTAGTATTAGGCTTAGATGGCCGATAATAAGGCTTATATTTATAAGTCTTAGACGGTGTATCTGTAGATGTATTGGGCTTAGACGGCGTATCTGTTGTATTAGTATTAGACGACGGTCGTGTTAGGCTCAGATGACGTATCTGTTGTCCTAGGCTTAGATGTATCCTGAGAAGAGGGTTTAATTGTATTCATAATTATAATTGAATTTATTTCATGAACCTTTTAAAATTACATGGTGTATCTGTAGATGTATTAGGGATTTATCCTGAGAAGAGGGTTTAGATGTATTCATAGTTTGTTTCATGAACCTTTTATCTTTTAATATTTATACCTAAAATTTACATTCGAAATATTGAAAGTTACATAAAAAAAAAAATAGTTGTATTTACATTGATTTATTTCTATCCCTGGGTGAGGATAGTTCGATATATTTTATTTTATTTCTCCGTGAATAGTGTGCTTGTAACAATAAGGACAAAATTTATTCAATTCCAACCTAGAAGTATTGGAGCGATTTTTTCGAGTCGTATATCTAGAAATACCCGGCAATTTTTTATCAACACTATCTTGTGTACAACTAGTACATTCAAGAGTAATTGTTACTCTTACATTTCCACCCTTGGCCATAAACTTACTCTATATTAGATATATTGAATATACTTCGCTTTTTCAATTTCGAAAAGGAGAAGAAAGATAAAGGGATAGAAGTTGTCGTAGAATGATTAAAGATTTTATTACTTAATTCATTCTCGTAATAAAATCTTTATTATTAATTTTCAATAATACTATTATTTTGTAGAAGGAACTTTTGGATATAAATTTCTATTTTGTTTGATTCTATATATCCTCCCTTGAGTTACAAACTCGGATAGGGATATTTAATCCATCTTATTCTTTATACAAGAATAAAAGTAGAAAATTGATCTAGCATCTTTTTTTCCTTTCGCAGTTGCAGGAGAATTAGAATAAGAAAAAGGGAAAAGTAAGAGCATCTGGGAAAAAGCGGTTTATCTCAATCAATAAACCGGCTAAAGATCCCAACCATAAAGTAGCTAGCACAGGCGCTGTGGAAAGGTATGTCTTTATATCTCGCATTGTTCGTAAGTTTTCCTTATCAATCCGGATGCATATCTTATATGGTCAACTATACCCATAGTTTATCAGTCCCTGGGGACTCCGAACAATCTGTAAAATGATTTGGGCAATGTTTCTATTCCTTTCTGTAACAGAACATATTCTATTATCAAATAATCCATAATTAATAGACATATTGTCTATTATATTCTCGTTTTATAGAGTAGACCCAAATAGATAAATGTGGAAGAAAATAAATATAAATTATATTATAAATAATGTTAAAGACTAACAATTAAAAGGGATGTAGCGCAGCTTGGTAGCGCGTTTGTTTTGGGTACAAAATGTCGCAGGTTCAAATCCTGTCATCCCTACCTAGTCCTTTTCGTACAAAAAGCTCCAGTTATTTTGATTCACTGGAACATAAATAACCAGTGATTTGTTGTAAGAAAGCGCTCTTAGTTCAGTGCGGTAGAACGCAGGTCTCCAAAACCTGATGCCGTAGGTTCAAATCCTACAGAGCGCGATTCTTTTTTTATTGGTCCAATCTTTTGAATTGATCATTTCATAAATTAGAATGGTCAATGAAATCTTATCTCCCAGAATCAGTAGGAGACTCATTCATTCACGATAAAAATGATCTCAAATATCCAATTGATCACCACGTCGGTACTGTAAATATGCAGTTACGAATAATCCAGCCAAAGTTATAGGAATCAGACCTAACACAATTCCGGATAACAAAACTTCAATCATATTGATTAAAAAAAGGAAGTAAAGATTAATAGCTACCCCGGATAGTAACCCAGACTTACTAGAAATCTCAATCAATTTTGAATTGAGAAAACTTCTTGATTAAGCGAACGAAGAGGTTTTATTCCTATTTAATTTCAAATAAGTATTTCAAATAAGTCGTATATTACTTAAACCTATGAATAGGACTAAGGTTAAAATAAGCAGAACTAATAAAAAAATGAAATAACTAATAATAGTAGACATTGGAAGGACTTAATGGAAAGAATATGATTGATGTGTATCTTTATCAGGCAATTACCTAAATTTATTTACTTTTGTAAGATAGGATCAGAATAATAAAAAAAATGAAATGTTACAGTGTTAATTCAATTATAACAAATTACTAATTTGTATAAAGAATATAAAATGTATGAATATTATACAAACATTAAGGGAATAGACAATAAAAGATATTATATTTATTTTTTGGAATAACCAAAAATATAATCCTCAAATTTATTGATATTGAGCAACCCATGAATAAAATAAATGCCAATTGTGTAACCACTCGGCAAATTACAAATTAGAAAACGTAGTTTTTTAAATATAAACTAATATTATTATAAACTAATAAATACGAGATCATTGAATTTAACAATGATTAATCTCTACCAGTCTGTTCGAAAGATTGGAACGAAAAAAACCTCTTTTACAGGCAAACGAAATCCATTCGTGCGAATAGAATATATTCGTATATTCTATATAGATTCACTTTTTTCATATGGCTTGTAAGCAAAGACTGATATTCCATCCTGTCTCTCTTGTAAAAAAATAGGAATAACTTGTATTTACAATTCGTACAAAATAATATCACAGAGAATATTTCACTATTCTATTAACGAGATTAGTAACACTCGGTTCTCAACTCAAAGTTCTATGTTAATGAACCATTAAGTTCACGGCATAACTTCACCAACGATACTATTACATACAGTAACACTAATGATCCACTTCTTGAAGTGACATTAATGTATTCTAGTTATACAGCCACCTGTATAACCGAAAACCAGTACAATGATTACTGCTCAGATGAAATCGAAATTCATTTTTCCATAATTCATATGTTCAATTGTTACAATACAATTTTTAGACATGATATTTTCCGGACGTATCATGAAACATACTGGGATTATCTAATTTCTGTCCAGTAAAAAAAAAAAACGCCCAATAAAAAAAAAAGAAAAAAAAGAGATGGATTCAGTTGACCAAATAGAGTTGGAAGCTCTGACAGTAGCAGAATCATTCTATCCCACTCCCTTTCGATATTAACCTAACCAAAATTGTATTGCTATGTTAGAAGAAGGCTAGTTATACTGGTTCAGTATACTTCAAATATACCTTTGGTATAATGTTGACAATAAAACAAGGATTGTAGAAGATATCAGTAGTTTTCCATTTTCTGATCTCTCTCTTTCATGGGACCAAATTCCCCTTGACTTTATAATAATATATGGAGTGGAGCTTAGCATGTCTGGGAATACGGGAGAACGCGCTTTTGCTGACATTATTACCAGTATTCGATACTGGGTTATCCATAGCATTACTATACCTTCCCTATTCATTGCAGGTTGGTTATTTGTCAGTACGGGTTTAGCTTATGATGTATTCGGTAGCCCTCGGCCGAATGAATATTTCACAGAAAGTCGACAAGAGGTTCCATTAGTAACTGGTCGTTTCGATTCATTAGAGCAACTAGATGAATTTACTAGATCTAGATCTTTTTAGGAGGTACTAATGACTATAGATAGAACCTATCCAATTTTTACAGTTAGATGGTTGGCCGTTCACGGACTAGCTGTACCTACAGTTTTTTTCTTGGGGTCAATATCAGCAATGCAATTCATACAGCGATAAACTCTATATAAACTAAATCACGGAGCTATCTAATGACACAATCAAACCCGAACGAACAAAATGTTGAATTGAATCGTACCAGCCTCTATTGGGGGTTGTTACTCATTTTTGTACTTGCCGTTCTATTCTCTAATTACTTTTTCAATTAGGAACAGTGTAGAATATTCTTTCTCACCCAATTTGGAAAAAACTAATACTCAATATAATAATTGTTTATGTCTTGAGCATGACTACTTAATAAAATTTGAAAGGAAGTAAGAAAAATGGCTGATACCACCGGAAGGATCCCTCTTTGGTTGATAGGTACTTTAACTGGTATTCTCGTGATTGGTTTAATAGGTATCTTTTTCTATGGTTCTTATTCCGGATTAGGATCATCCCTATAGATAATAAAATGTATTTCATATCTATGAGGAATACTGTACACACGAAAGTGAAAACTTAGAAAGATAAGACCTTACCCTTCTTCGAACTCAAAGAAGGGTAAGGTCTTATCTTTCTTTATTTTAATAAGTCTATTTGTATATTCAAAATTGGATAATCCATAAAAATAATACCAGAAAAGATTACATGTATATTAATTTGTAATGTCAAACATGAATAAGGGACTGTTCAGTAAGTCTGTTCCGGAGTCACTCCTTATGCAAGATATACATATATCTATATTTCGTAATGTTCATATGATATTATTTGAAGAGAGGAAGGGTCGAATGAAAGGATCTCCATCTCCGAAGGGGTATGAATTGATTTTGCAATTTTTATTTTATATGATTTATGATTGCATTAGCCTCTATAAGACGGAGATTTTAATCTTTCAGACAACTTAAATTTTTATATAACTAAAAATTCATCTCGACCAATTGAACTTTCTCAAATTGTTTCTTTTTAAGAACCAGAAATATCTGTGCCAAAATGACAGATGCTAAGAATAATAAAAGACCTTGAACACGTAAAGGATCTTGAAGTACTATTTCTGCATCTTCCTGACCAAATCCACCTACATTAGGGTTATTCGTTAACGACTGATCTGCCTTAATGAATTCACCTTCTGAGACCAGAAGTTCCGGTCCGAGAGGTACAAAGTCAACCACTTGTCGACCGTCTATTGGATTATCAATAGTTATTTGATATCCACTCTTTTCTTTACGTGCAATTTTACTTATTCTACCCGTTGCTGAAGCGTTATATACTGTATTGTTGCTCTTGCTCCCATCGGGATAAATTTGTCCTCTTCCTCTATTACCACCCAAATATATAGGATATTTCAGGAAGTGAACTGCTTTATTAGTAGCAGGATTTGGTGAAAGGATGGGAAACACCATTTGACTATATTTTTGACCAGGAACAGGACCTATTACGATAATATTTTTTTGATTAGACCGATAGTTCTGAAAATAAAGATCCCCTATCTTTTCCTTAATATCAGGATAAATGCGATCCGGAGGAGCTAATTCGAAACCTTCGGGTAAAATAAGAACAGCTCCTACATTTAAAGTTCCTTTCTTACCATTAGAAAGAACTTGTTTTATTTGCTTATCATAGGGGATCTTAACGACTGCTTCAAATACGGTATCGGGAAGCACAGACTGTGGAACCTCGATCTCCACAGGTTTTTTAGCCAAATGACAATTGGCACATACAATACGTCCAGTCGCTTCTCGAGGATTTTCATAACCCTGTTGTGCGAAAATGGGGTATGCATTCGCAATAAATGTCTGAGTCATTATATGTATCATGATCAAGACGTAAATTGATTGAGGTATCCAGTTTTTCACCCAGTCATCATAAGTATTTATATTTTGCATCGTTCAACTTTTGGTTCCAAATATTTTATTTAAACAATAAATAGGAGTAGGTAATTATGATAGTTACCTGTCTGCAATTCCGCTACTATATTAAACCCGAAGAGAAAAAATAAGAAGTATCAACCTATAAAAAAGTAAAAAAGAGTAAAAAATAGCTGATTTCTAAATAAATATGGCAAAAACATTTAATTTAAAATTGTGAGAGAAACCCATTTTTTATTCATTCATCGAATGATAAATTACTACAAGTGAAGAAGATGTACGATTAAAACGTTGGAAGATCCAATATTTGAAAATTGTGTCTAAAATGACTGGAAAAGTTGAAACAAGACCAGATATTATTCGTTCGTTATGGGAAAATCCATAATTTTCGAAGATCAAATCGACCATCAGTTTCCAACCATGGGGCGAATGAAACCCAATACATAGATCGGTTGCTAAAAGAATAACAAAAGCTTTCATAGTATCACTTAAGCTACAGAAGACTTCTTGTATCCAAGAATTAAGAATCCCAAGTTTCTTCTTACCCAGAATGAGAAAAACACTTAGAATAGCAAAACCTATTAGATTTGCTAATAAATGCGAAATTATTTGGATACAATCTTGATTATATATTTTTACCAATTGGATCATTTTTTTCTGCATCTCTATATAAAGATCTTGCGAATGTGTTTCCGAATAATCTTCCACCATTCTTTCTAACAGAAATAGCTCTTCTATTTTCTCAAATTTTTCTAGAACATTTTCTTCTTGTATAAAATCAAAAATTCTTTTTGACTGACCAGTATTCCACCAATTTGTAACCCAAGATTCCAAAACTCTCTGTAATGAAATTGAAATTCCCCACGGCAATACTACTAAACATGCGAGATATTGTAGAGAAACTAATGCTTTATATTTGGCTACTTCCAACTCGTGAATCGCTAACGAACTCGATTGACCCGTTAGCTCTTTCCAAAATCTGAACAAAGTACGAATTATAGAACGAGGTATCGCATTCATAGAATGATCTAGTGAGTAATTCTTCGACGGTGGTTTGCTCCGAATGAGAAGTAGGGTAAAAAGTAGATTATTCCCAGTCGTATCAACAACTAACTTATGTTATAAGAACCAAAGAAATAATTAATTATTTCATAAATAAAAAATAAGACCAATTCTGCACTCCAAAAGGCCTTGCCGTACACATATGTAAAAAAGTGTTTTTAATTTTTAATACACTATTTATATTTATTATAGTTTAATTAATTTTTACTTTTGAGACGTAATGTCTACTGGATCTCTCGGTCCTCTCTAAAGAGAAATAATAATATAGAGTTTTTTATATCCAAATTTTTTATCGTATCTACTATATAGATCTACACATTTGTATCTTGAATAAGATCCCCATTTCAAAATCCTTCAACGGATACACGCAAAAAACGGGCTAATTCGGCAGCTTTCTGTTCCATTTCACGCAGAGTCAAATTTTCTTCAGTACGAGTTAAAGGGATGTCTTGTTGACCCTTTATTTCCATATAAAGAACACGACGAGGGGAAATACCTTCTTGAACTTCCATTTTTATCGCCTGAATATCCTTCATAATAAATTGGATAAAAATACGGCGATTTCTTCCGGGAAATCCCCAACGAAAAAGACATGCAATTCCTTCTTTTTCATCAAACTTATTGTAACCACTACCTACATTGCACAAAATTGTACACCACAAATAAGAGCTAATGAACAGACCCGCAATACCATAAAAACACATTACAATTCCTTGTGGAACAAAGAGTATTTGCTGAGATGACAATAAGGGTATAAGGTCCCTACCAAGGTAACTTGAAATTCCGACCAATAAAAATCCTAGTGAACCAAAAAAAAGGATACAAGCAAAAAAAAAATTGATGATCTTTCTAGACCCTGTTATGGGTTCTATCCAGAGCCATTTGGATCGACGATTCATAACAAATTGCGTACTATTTAATTTGAGGGAGTAGCCAAACACTTACTCTTTTTACTACCATCCCAAAGTCACTTTCATAAATGGGCTATATAATAAATAATAAAATAGCCATATACATATAAGCATCTAGGTAGACTATATATTTTGGGTGTGTGCTTTTTTTTGGGGGAATTGGTCCTTAACTTATCGATTCTAAAAAAATAGTTCATTGCACGAGTATTAAATACCAATCTCGAGATTCGAATGTATATGTATACATATTATTAAGTAATAAATACTTATTCATTCACACACCCTTATATATTGTAATTATAAAATAATTATGTATATAACATATCATATACATCCAGCTTATATTCATGATGTATAGACCATACCATACACATTCATATATTGAGTATGAATAGATCTAAATAAAGATTAATATCTATTTAGATCTATTTTGTTCGTGTCTAAAAGAGGTTTTATTATATATTATCCATATAAAAGAATAAACATATTCTTTTGTTCTACGATTGAAAGATTGGAATATATTTATTATTTATGATATCTGATTGAATCATATTCATAAAATCTCGTCGTTTTGAATATAGAAATAAAGAAAAACCATTGTAATTGCCGGAAAAAACAAGCCCACCAAAGGCACAAAAACAGAGGGTAAATTGGGATTTATCATAAAATAAATATTTTAATATTTCTCTCTATTAACATTAACAACGATAAATTATAAGCCCAAATGAGTGATAGGACCAAATAAGTGGACTTGCCTTTTTTTAAATATCTAAAGTACTTTACTTTATAAAGCTTGTTTATATAT
Organism: Taxus wallichiana var. yunnanensis; assembly: GCA_018340775.1. NCBI lineage: Eukaryota > Viridiplantae > Streptophyta > Pinopsida > Cupressales > Taxaceae > Taxus > Taxus wallichiana. The sequence goes on from CM031235.1 coordinate 187,350,316, forward strand.
GACTGTATAAATGGGACCAATTTCCACATTGTATATTGGTACATATAAAGGATAATATATATCCGCTTCTCGTTGCTATATTGAACATAAATACCTTTTATTTTAACTGTTCCATTATATTTAGGCCCTTCATAGTACAAAGAAAAATGTTCAGACCCATCCCCTTAATACAACATACTCCTACAGATCCTCTAAACCCAACCTATGGATCTCTCACAATATTCCTGCATGGCTTCGCCTCTTTCTCCTTCTATTCTCGGTCTCTTCATCTATGTCTATATATATATATCCTTTTCTTCTACTGGGCGTTCATATATATAGCCTTATCAAGCACTACCATGCCTTACTAAAGTTGTAGATTGCTTTCCATATGTCCAAGTGGTCCTCCATAGGAGCATGCTTCTTTAGATGTGATCTCTCCATCCTTTTCCATGATGACCTTCTAGAATCTTCTATCGTAAGGTATATTCCTTTTGTGGGCACCAAGTTGCCAGGCTGACACCTTATCCACTTCACATGTGCATTCGGGTCATGCTTTCCTCATGTTCTACCCGATATGCCAAATATGGCTAAGTCTCAAAACCTTTTCTCTACCTTACACGTGCACCATTGGTTCTAGTAAAACCCTCCTAAAACCCTGTCCTATGCACTTTATCCTGTGCACCCTTCTTCAAATAGGCCTTATGCACCCATGTACCTTCTTGTACTTAGTCAATATTTTAGGGGCCCAACATCACCCCACACTATGCATGTTCTCCACCCTTGGGAACACCTTCTCAAAGAATAAAGAATGACTATCCTTGAATAGTTTGGAGAAATAATAAAGGAATGAAGAATTTTGGGAAGAATGAAAGAATGGGGAATTATGATTATTTATGCAAGAGGAGAGGGAAATATTTCATCAAGTTTTCCTCTAACTTATTCCAGGTATCAAATTCACTCTATGCCTATTGACAGAGGTCACTAACTAAGGTGCTCACCTCTTCAAAGCTTATCCCTTCTCCTTGGGTATTCATTGTTTCCACGATTCCCTCCAACTATTTTCCCAAATCCTTGAGCGCATCCATCCTTCGAGTGATATGGGGATACAACTCTTTCAACTAGTTTTTGATTGAGCCCCACAAGGTCTCAATAGCCTCTGATTTCTTCTCAACCTTGGCTAGGATTTTGTCACGTTCCACCCTATTCCCCTTGTTCTTCTCCTAGAAATCCTTGAGCTTTGCTTCATGGGTGGCGACCAAAATGCTCGCCACTCTATCTCTATCGGTGTAGTTATCATAAGTATCCTCAGTGACTTGGGTGGTGGCTTTCACATCCGTGAGGACTTTCTTATACTGGGCCAAAATGGCCACAACCTTCATCTTGTCCTCCTTTTCTTTGCGAGTTGATGCCTCTTCTCTGAGGACTCTAAGGCCGGTGGTCATCCTTCGATTGTGAGGACGTGGGTCAATTCCTCTAGACACTCCAGGGTGGATCCATACTTCAGCTGGTGGTGTTAGATCTGGATGCTTCAATAAAATGGCATCTGTGATCATCTATTCTTTCTTGTAGACCTCGTGCACCCTTTCCTTCTCTTATTTCAACTCACACCTTAGTTGTGCATTGATTAACTCCTCCCACTTTAAGTCCTCGGTTGTTTTCTCTAGATCTTCTTCCTTCTTCTCCAGTTCTACCTCGAGGAACTTCACCCTGTTGTTCCTCCCAAAGAGTCTCGGACTCTACTCCCACTTTCGAAACCTTTTTTAACACGTAGATTTTCTCGTCTGATAGCCGTTGAGAATTTACCAAGGGTTTGTCACCTTTTGACTTTGGTACCTTCATTATTTCACCTTGTCTTACTTTGAATTCTGGTTTGTCGAAGTGGGACTCAAATGCCCATGAAAGAATTTTCTCATCCAAGGTATGTACCTTCCTCATCAAATGATGTCATAGCCAAGATTTTATCCATTGGTATATTTCTTTGAAAGCATACACGCAAATCCTTGTTCTAATCATCAATATATCCCATCCTCTGAACCTGTGATGCCTCTATAATTTTTCTCCATGTGCACCCGGCCTTAGGAAATCTCATAGCCAAACTAGGATCCCCTCCCATGCTTCCATATTCCTTTTCTACGCTTTCCTCCTCTGCTTCCTTCATCACTAGGTCCGCGTTGCATTCCATCTCTTGCTCTACTAGGTATTTGATGATCTTGGCTACTTCTTTCTCTACGACCTCATCTATTTGTTCCTTAGTGAGGCTTGGGGTCCTCTGTTCTTTTGTAACTTCCTCACTTACCCCCTTGTCCTAAGTATCCTCTTCTTCCTTGTCATTATTCCTCTTGAAAAATATGTACTCATTTTATTCTTCCTCTCCTTCCTCCTCTCGAGTCATGAATCTCATAGATAGGATGGTCCTCACCTCCTAGTTCATCTTCATCATCATCATCTCTCTCACCTCTATAGGCCTCCAAGCTCTTTGTGTCCTCCGAATCATTTTCTTCTATCACCTTTTGCTTCTTCTTGGCAGGAGATTTTACTTCCTTCTCCTCCTCTCGGTGAATTTTCTTGGGTGATGGGTTCCTCGTGCTCTGGCACTTATTCCTTTGGAGTTTTTTATTTTACCAGGGACTTCTTTCTCTGTGCATAAATACTGGGATTAACACTTGTCTCGGCACACTTACCACTTTTCTAGCCTAAAAACATGGTGCTTTTTACACCTCTTCTCCTTCCCTCTTCTTTGGCACGGGATTATTTCTTCCTGTGGGGTCCTCAAGATGGATAAATCATTTTCCAAGTATGAAACCTTTTCAAAAATTTTCCGATGTGAAGGTATATCCTTGCTACATCCCTTCCAACGATTGGCAATGTCACTAGTTTCATCATCTATATCTCATGGGAGACATATCTCTCCACGTATGCACACTTCTTGGGGTAAACTAACTTTCTGCGCAACTCCCTGTGGTCTTGATCCACCTCACTAAGGTCGAACCTTAGTCTCTTGGCCTCTTTAAATCTGTTCACCCCCACTTGGAAGTATTGTGTGGTGAAGGAGAAGGGAAGCTTACACCATGGGCTCATTGTTTCATCTGTCAACCTAAATCTTCTAATGCAGAAGTGTTGATATACCATGAATTCTTCTTCTCCTTGCATGAGCATGGGTAACTACTGGAATCCTCCATTCTACCCTAAATGTGTCCCTCATGCACTTGTACCATTTCTCTAAACACACCTTATGAGTGGTTGTCATGGTCTCACAAGTATATTTTTCGAACCGCTTCGCGGGTGAGGGATCCTCTTCTGGGTACTCCCAAACAAACCTTTCGACCCATTGGGCACTCTAATTTTTGAGAAGAAAATTATGAGGAGGACATTACCAAATATTATCTTCTCACCTTCTTACATGCTACTAATGATTTCATCTCGCAATGAAAGTGGACAAGTTGTAGATGGTCCCCTCATATATTTTCCAGCATACATTCAGCCATGCCTTGTTCACTTGAGTCCATCTCTCTTGGTCATTAAGCTTGGTTACCAAGTGCATGACCATCCTCATCACGGGTCTGGGATCTCTGTGATGTCAAAGTATCATGATCCTTTCTTATAGTCATATGTAGTAATTATTTCCTTGATGGCCTCCTTGTCACTTAGGTCATCATCAATGCTATCCCCTTCGTAGATAAGGCCTGTGAATTTGGAAATTAACTGGGGAGTTATGTGCATATTGCACCTCGTGAAATAAAAATTGTCTTCGTTAACACACGCCATTAGCCATTGGTAGAGGCACTCAGGTTTACCAAGGTAAGGTAATTCATAAAGTTGTAGCAACCCTTCCTTCTCCAATTTAACCTTTAATTCATCATTGTAGATGGGCATGCCTTCTGGTGTCCTCTTGTTTGTTGGGAAAACCAACTCCAAAGCCATTTATTTTTCTCGTCTCGCTAGTATAGTGATTATAGTAACTTATATAAATCTTCCGCATATGAGATTCCCATTCTTTTCCTAGCAATACCCTATCCGGGTATTGCATCTCCACATACCATTCTTCATTCATGCTCATGACGACATCTGTTTGCTTCCCCTTACCCTTTCCCTTCTACTTTTTAGGTGAGATGGTTGCTTTCTTTGGTGCCATTATTCTGGTTAGGTTATCACTTTAAACATCTTTTCCTCACTCTGCTCTACCACTTTATCCAAACATAATTCACAAGATTGCGAAGAAATCCTCCTACACCGTGCCCTAAGCGCTAAACCCTAATCTGGAACAATTCTTCAAAAGAAGGTGATTCAAAACTTCCTTCTCAACAACTTCCTCCATGCCCGTGTACTCCTTTCCTAATGGTTTGCAGATCTACTCTAGTCACGTCCTCTCGGACATCTTAAAGTTTTCTTTGCACATATCTCCTTTAGATGCCCTAATACGTGAGAGATATTTTATCTTTGTAAATGCAAGGTAAATAATGAAGTGCACGACTTCTTATTTATAAATTTTCCTTCTTTCTAGCATTAAATTCTATTTTACCTTCCACTATACTTAGTATTAAATGAAACCTTTTCCACCAATCTGACCTTACGCGCCTTCACCTACGCACCCAATCTTGTACGAAAAACTTTCTACAACCTTCGGCGTGTAAAAATTCATCATGACAAAAGACTTGTGCGTGTTAACAACACCGAAGGCACTTCTTCGCTTCTTCACGTGATTTTTACTCTTTTCTACCTTGTGTTGTTCTTATGCTTCTCTCCATACGTGGTTTCTTTGAAGTCTTATCCTGACAAAAACCTTTTTCATCCACCTCTTCTTCCATACACTTCCTTCATCCTTGCGTGCTTTGTATCCATCAACCGAGCCATTCACTTTGAAACTTTACCGCTAATTCAACTTGTATTATGGGCCTATGCTTCTCATTAATCCACCCCACACTAAAAAGATGTGCAGTCCTCGTGCATGCAAAACCTTCAAAAAGAAATGTGGTTACCTGGCACCCAAGGTGCAAAAAAATAATGAGAACAAATGACGAGAAAGGGAAACACAAGAAAGGAAATTTGCATAAAGGGAAATTTATACTAAATGGAAAAACTATCTTATTACAAACACCAAGAAGACTTATTTATAGTAGGGCTTTAGCCTACTTCCATTGAAATGACATGGTAATCTCACTCCATCTAACACTCTCAACTGGCGCACGCCTGAATTAAGGATATCTGAGATGATATAGGGACGCAACCAATGGACTTTTAGCTTTCTGGGATGGTGCAAAAACTTAGAATCATATAACAATACCATCTGCCTAATCTCAAATTATTTGTTTCTGATGTGGCGATCATGCTATGATTTTTGTTTATCCTTTTCAACCTTTTGAATCCACTTGGCCAATGATCATCTCTTGTTGAGTTTCATCAATTTTTCAATCCTTTCCTCTAGCGCTTGTTTGTCAACCAATTATCCTACGCGTGCTTATATGCAGAGAAGGTATCATAAATTCAATGGGTAAGAAAACCTATACACCAAAACCAATTAGAATGGTGTGGATTTATTCAACCTCTTGTAGGTTTTCCTATACGCCCATAAAACTACTAATACTTTGTCATCCCAATCTCATCTACCAACGTCACAAATTTTGGTCAGGGTATGACTCAATATTTTATTAAATGCCTCGGCAGTTCCATTTGCTTGTGGATGGTAAGGGGTAGTCTTATGATGAGCCACCATGAACTCTGCTAACAAAATCTTGACGGTCTCATTTAGGAAATGTGTACCCCTATCACTAGTTAAGCTCAATGGGCATCCATACCTTGTAATAATATTTTCCCATAGAAACCTAGTTGTTGTAGCCGCTATACAATCCTTGGTAGGTGCTGCTTCTACCCATCTTGTCAAATAATTTGTGCAAGTGATTACATAGTGTGATCCTATCCTACGCACAAATGGAAAAATGGGGCCTACAAAATCTATGGCCCAATTTTCAAATGGCTTTGTACTTGGAATAGGGCGCAAAGGCATTTCATCCCTCCTTCCTAGTTTTCCAAGGCGCTGACAATGATCACATGCCTTGCAATACTCTTTGCAATCTTGATATAGGGTTTCCCACCATAACTTAGCATGTAATATTTTACATGTAGTGGTGTCCCTGCATAGTGTCCATCTCGTAGTTCCTATGTGCCTCCTCCATCATTAGCCAGAACTCATGTTCTAGCACACACTAGCACAACCCTTCATCACATCCTAGTTTGTAAAAATCACCACTAACCAACATATAGGGTGTGGCGTGTATGGCTAACTGCTTCCTCTCTAATGCTTTCATCCCTTCTGGCACCATACTTGTTTTGAGAAACACTACAATATCTTCCAAGTCTGAGGGTGCGCACCGCAACCTAAAAATTTGTGCATCTGGCATGGTCTCCTTAATGCTTTGCACGTTCTCTCCCGAGTCAATTCTAGACAAGTGATCGGGCCTAGAATTACTATTTCCTGGCTTAACAACCATTGTGAACTCAAATTCTTAGAATAGCAAGACCAATTGACATATGCCATGTGGTCTCTGTGTGTGTAAAATACAAATGGTGTCGCTAATAGATATTTCTTGAACTTTTATAGCACGTAGATCATGGATAGTACTTCTCGCTCAATAGTGATGTAATTTTGTTCCACCGATGGTAACTTTCTACTCGCAAAGCATAAGGGATGATCAGAAATCCCTTCACCAAAGTTGTGCAAGATCGCTCTAACGGTTGTACTGCAGAGGCATCCACATGAACATGAAAAGGCTTATCCCAAATGGGGAAACAGAGAATGGGTGTTGTGACAAGCCTATCCTTTAAAGTGTCAAATGCCCTCTACTACGCCTCTCCCCAATGAAAGGAACTCTTATGTCTAAGTAATTCCTCTAAGGGCGCAGTGATCTTGGCATATCCCTTGATGAACTTCCTATAGTAACCCATATGCACAAGGAATTTGTGCACGACGCTTTGGCTAGTAGGCTCCCCTAAACCCATGATGGTCTGTAACCTTTGCGGGATCTACTAATAACCCTTCCTTGCATATGATATGTCTCAATAAGGTTCCAAATGGGGTACCAAAGACACTTCTTGATGTTGATGGATATCCTCAACTGTCGATACCTTTCAAACATTAGTCTTAAGTTATCACAATGGTCCTTGACTAGACCATATACAGTCCAATCATCCAAATAGACATGAATAAATTTATGGATGAAGTCTTGAAAGGATTGCACCACAATGCATGAGAATACAAAGAGGCACATTCTTCAATCCAAAAGGCATGAACGTATAGGAAAAACTTCCCCATTCAGTGGAAAAAGTTATCTTTCTCTAGTCTTCCTTTGCGATCCTCACCTTGTGGTACCCTGGGAACCCATCTGTGAAGGAGTAGACTTTGTTCCCGTCCACTCCCTCTAAAGTTTCTTCAGTAAATGGGGTAGAGAAGGGATCAATGACACATACTACATTCAGGTCCCTGTAGTCAACACAGATCCTTATCCTCCCATCCTTTTTGATGCTAATGACCATTGGGCTTATCCATTCTGATTCTTCCACAACCTCAATGATACCTAACGCTATCATTTTTTCAATCTCCTCCTTGACCCGTACGTGTAAATTTGGATTCATCTGGTATGGCCTCTTCTCGGATTGGGCACGTGCCTTCCTTTAGTTTTATCTTCATCTCCCCCAAGGAATGGTGGACTCCCTTGAGTTCATGATAACCATGAGGGAATAAATCATGGAATTCACATAATAGATCAATGATCTTTGAGACCTCCTTTTCTAACCAATAGTCTCCAATGATTGCTTCCTTAGGTTTTGTTTCTAACCCAATGTTAACCTTATTTATTTTTAAGGGCTCATGGTAAGCACGTGTCCTTTCATCGAGTTATCTACAACATCACACGTTCCTACAAAGTGGTTAACATCTAGACTCTCCATTTCCTCTCCATCTATGACATAAACCATATTTCCTTTTTCCTTTTCTATACATGCTTGCTCAAACTACATCTCCTCTGACTCATCCTCATTGAAATGTGCCTCTAAACTAGGCTCACCTAGAAAATATAGTAGCCTGTCTTTTCCGCCATGGCACTATCCCCCATCGTAAGGTGCTTGATCACTTGCAATGCCTTATCCACTGATGGATTTGTGCTCCGATATTCAAAAGCTTGGATGAGATCAATTGTCATCTCCTACCAATTTCCTATTTGGTGGTATGTTTTGAGTGGATATACCAAAAATGCACATAACCTTGTAATATGGAATAAAAATTTTATACCCATAATGATGGTGGCAAAGATTTTACGCCTCCTATCCGGACCTTCTCACATGCTTGGATATGAAATGAAGCGCTTCTCTTTACCATGGTAGTCTTAAATGACCGTGGGTGTGTTAATCCTAGAAAACCTTACAGAGAATGTGATTCTTACCTCACACCACTCCAGGAGGATCTCCTGATGTGTAGCCTACCAACATGCTCTAGTCTCGAGTAGTATACAACCGAGCCTCCCTCTTCTCTCCTCCTCATTTTTCCACTGAGCTTCCATTTCCTGTAAGAAAATTTCAGGGTATGCCCCTCCAAAGTAACTTGGTAACTTCTTTCCTCCTAGGTGCTTGAGTGAGCATGCCTTAGTCAATTTTATTACAAACCCCCTTAACTACCACCCAATTAACTCATAGGTCCTGTGTGCCCAATTGTCACACATGCTTGTGGTATCACTCACAGATTGGGCATCCTCAAATTGGATAACTCCTTCTGTAGGGTGAATTATCTTTGGGTCTTTGATGGAGCACACATAAATTCTATCAAGGACCTCTTCTCCCAAAGGTTCAGTGTAAGGCGCCGAATTCCCATCCGTCAGAGGGATGATGACCTGTTATTCCTTGTTCTTGAAATTGATATATCGTTTATTAAACCTCCGGTTAGAATTGTTCTTATAGCACCATGGGTGCCCAAGAAATGCTAGAAAATTATCTACCTTGGCAAGCACCAAGACTTCAAAGTCTCCAATAAACTTGGCCCCCTGAATGGTAATCACTGCATCCTTTAATACTCTAATGGGCATTGCCTTAGTTTTGTTTTCCATATACAACACATTTGAAGATGGCTATAATGTGGGCCTTCCCATTTGATGCCAGGAATATAATGTAAGAACATTGACTTCTACTCCCATGTCAATCAATATGTTGCTTAGAAGCCAACCATCCACAACTGCATTTAGTGTGATTTCCTTATCATAGTCAAGGCTATGAGGAGGTAGGTTTGCATGTAACACCTGCCTTTCATGCTCTAACCCAAAGCACGTGGTACCTTCTCTCTTATCCATTCTCCTAGAAAGGGAATAATATTATCTTGCCTTAACATTTTTACACTTCTTTAACTTCATCTATTTCCTTTGTGGAGCCTCAACATTCCTTCTTTTCTCCGCATTGTCGTGGCTACTCCTTTAGACATTAGATTTATCCCTGCAAAATCTAAATGACATCCATTATCTCTTGATACACTTCCTTCTAGTGGGTAGGGTCTAGATACTTCCCATGCACCACTTCTTCTCTTGAGACTAGAGTCCTTTTCCTTGGTACCTCCTTGGTGTGCACAACCTCTACTCGTGTTGTCACCAAAATAGGTTCTAACCCTGACTCACGTGCCACTCTAGGCATCCACTGTGTGTTGGCCTTCTTTATACTCACCATCCCAACACCCTTGTCCTTCTAGTGCTGTTGGCTCATGTGCTCAAACAACTCAGGGCACTCCTCATACTTATGATTTTTCCCGCACCATGAGCACTATAATAAATTTGGACACTCACGCCTGTAATGTTATGTAGATCCACAATTATAGCAGGTTCCTCATGGGAACTCACTTCTTCCTCCATGGTTACTATGACCATGGAATCCTCCACAAGAACCTCTCCCATGTACCCTCTATCTGTGTGTCCTTCATAATGATGATCATCTTCTTTAGAACCACTAGCAAGGTTGGTCTGGCATACACCATGATCAATGGCCTCATGGATCTAGTCAATAAGCCTATAATACTTAGTATCATGGGTTGTAGAGGTGTAGATCTTATAATAGCAAGACACATTCTTCTAAATTGTGCACTGCAATAAGGGGCATCTACTTGCATCATGGTCCCCATGACAAATTTCCCAATCTACCAAATTGGCGTGTACTAATTTCGAAGGAAAATATCCTTGGCATGCCCCTCTATTTCATAATCCATGCAGCAAAGACCACTATGAGTCTCATGTGTAGATTTTACAGATAGCTTTTCTAACTATTTAGACATGACAACGATTTGAGCCTCTAGAAAAGGGATCACACCAATATAAACAATCCCAACTGCTTCAGCATGTAAGACAACTTATAGAGCCTCGCGTGGGTCAGTAAATGTTTTATGGGACAATTTTCTTCTAAATGGAGTGATCAACCATCCAAAAACCATTGAGCATGTTGTGAAGGGTGAATTTCATATGATAATTTTGATAGGAGAGTTTTAAACCGTGCATCATACTCCCACACACTCTCTGTCATTCCCTATTAGATCTCCTTCAAAGCACTGATGCTCTTATGTTCGAACTCCGGTATATGGAACTCTACTAGGAAGGAATTTTTCAATACGGTGTAGTCTACCACTATTTGATAGGGGTCATACTTCCTGTACCAGCTATGCGCATGTCCTTACAAAATGACTTGCCTTCCACTCCTAGGTAGTGATCCCATTCACATGCCATAACAATTCACACTTGTGCACGTGTTCCGGAACATCCTCTATACCCTGGTAATCTAGAAAGTGTAAAGACATTTCAAAGAAAACCTAAGGAGGTGGCTGAGGTTCCTACCATCCTGGTTTAGATCCTTCTCTTCGGTGTTTCCTTTGGTGTTCCCTCCACCAGATCCACTGGATCCACCAGGTCCTATACCTCCTAATCCACTAGTTCCACCTCCAGATCCTCCTGTAACTAGAAATGGGCCTGAATTGGTCATGCCTAGCGTCCCCAATATCCCATTGAACTACACACTAATGGTCTATGAGATTTTTCCACCGCGGAAGTGTATCCCGCGCCACTCCTAGACGCATTGCCTAAACCTTATGTACTTGTATTTTGCCCAAAAATTCCTATGAACACTGGTATGGTTTGTGCAACCAATGGATGTTCCAAATGAAAAATTATACCTCCTGGGTGCTGATTGATCACTCCCACCGATACCAACTAGGTTATCAATACTCCTTTGATTTGGAAAACCAAGTGCCGGGGTTGGTTGTGTGTGGGTTCGGACACACACCGACGGCTCTTCTTTCTCCATGTGACGAAATCTCATCGGAAGGTAAATGGACCTCTATCTCACACTTGCCAATATAGGGTAGCATAGATCGCTCGGGCTCCACATCTTCCATGTGAAATTCAACACCCTCTCGCAACGTCTTCCTCCATAGATCCATGACACTTGCAACTTGGCATTATCAAGTCATCTCCCTTTCACAAGCTTCACTATACTTGAGCCATCTCACGTCCCATTTATTTTTAGTTGTAATGTCTGCCATCTTCCCTCATGCTAGCTTCCTCACCCAATGCTTAGAGTATTTTATCCGACCATTGGGAATGCTTCTAATTTCAAAGTAACAACCAAGATCTTCATTACCGGAGGAATAACACTCAAACTCGACCCTCTAGGATCCCTGAAACTCGAAATCAACAACTTATAGGAAATAATATGTCAAAATGGTGTATTCTAAAATGTGATTTATTAGCACTACCTTCCACCAAGAATCAAAAACATGCGTCCAAGTCGATCTCGCATCCTGTAACCTTTGATAGTCATCTTGGGTCCACACGCGTGATCTATAAAACCATCTTAATCTAGATGCATATGTCAAGATCCATTCATATAGCTCTACTGGGAAGCAACAAAAGAATGTCTCATATAGCTCATGGTATAGGTTCTCTTCTACCCATCCACGCACATTGAACTTAGGTGCATAAGTGCTAAATATTTTAGAAAACTCGTCCTCCGTGCTCTTAAACCACATTTCAACACTTTCTAGAGTCAGGAGCTCTGTCATTACACATCACAAAGATAAATATGCATGTCTTTTCTCACAACAACTTTGAAAAGAGGGTCCCAAAATGGAACCAAGATGTAGTCATTTTTATGACCTCTTAAAGAACAAGGAAATCCCATACGTGCTAACCTATCACCCAATGGGCTTGGGCACTCACCGAGGAACACGCGGGTGCCAAGTCCCTCCTTTATGTTATTTGTGTGAGAATGCAATATTTACGATATAAAATTAAGTGAACAAATTGGAAAGGAACCATACATTCATCTTAGATCTCATAACGACTTCTAGACCATTGTGTTCATTCATATAAGAAAAAAGTATAGAACATAGATCTAAATCATAATAGAAAAGAAATGCACAATGGTTTATACCCACTCATATGAAATGTACATAAATAACTGATCCATACAGATGTAAGTAGAACTAAAAACACACATATATTCATATTAAGCATGTCGATAACCACATTATATTAACTCAGGAAATCTTAGGTTCATATGATAATGCAGACCAATGTCATGCATTGGAACTGGATTTAGGCCCTTCATAGTACAAATAAATTTTTTTAGACCCATCCCCTTAATACAACATACTCCTACAAATCCTCTAAACCCAACCTATGGAGCTCTCACAATATTCCTGCATGGCTTTGCCTCTTTCTCCTTCTATTCTTGGTCTCTCCATCTGTATCAATGTATATATCCTTTTCTTCTAATGGATGCTTATATATATAGCCTTATCAAGCACCACCATGCCTTTCTAAAGTTGTAGATTTCTTGCCATGTGTCCAAGTGGTCCTCCATGGGAGCATGCTTCTTCAGATGTGAGCTCTCCATCTTTTGCCCTGATGACCTTCTAGAATCTTCTATCACAAGGTATATTCCTTCCATGGGCACCGATTTTCCAAGATGGCACCTTATCCACTTCACATGCGTATTTGGTTCATGCTTTCCTCATGTTCTTCCCGATATTCCAAATATGGCTAAGTCTCAAGATCTTTGCTCGCCTTACGCGTGTGCCACCGTTTCTAGTAAAACCCTCCTAAACCCCGTCCCGTGTGCTTTCTCCTTACACGCCCTTTTTCAAATAGGCCTTGTGTGCCCACACGCCTTCTTATACTTAGTTAATATTTTAGGGGCCCAACAACCATACCGATGGATTTGACCTGGGGTGCCTAGGAATGATAAAACATGAAAATTTTGGCACATGGGTATAGTTGTCGTCGGGAAATTGTCAATTTCTCTTTTGCACATTTTCACAACAACAATATTATAATAAAAGTATCCTCTAAATAAAATTTATGTTTATAATACAATAAAAATTATGTCTCATACATTTGAGTTAACTTTGTCATCATATATTTTTATTAAAAATCACTCAAAATTGAGTTTAATATCTTTTTTAGAGTTTTTATAAAATGGAAAATTATACAAAACAACAATCATCACAAATTCCTTTACAAAAATGATGACAAACTAAAAATATAAATGAAAATTTTCATATTCCCTTATTTCCACAAAGAAATATTCAACAATACACTAAACATATAGGAAAAATATTTGCACTTGCATCAAAAAAATTCTAATAAAATGGTTGGCAAGTGATTATCAAGACCCCAATGGGAGGAAAAATTTAAATACAATTGACATGAATTTCACTCAAACCTTCCGAGAGAAGACATGACAACCTTTTCCCTCCTATGAAACTATTAATAGATTTCAAAAATGCATACTAAGGAACAATATACCTTAGACTCTATTTCAAGCTCCTTTCATGGAAAGGAATCAAATGATATTCAATATGGCAATCCATAAAACTCTTGAAAGTAGTTCATCAAATTGTATTGAACCTAGTATTTCATTCAAACTCCATTCAACATGGCATGCCATCATCTGTTCTTTATACGGGATATTAAACTCCATTCAACAAGGTAGGCCATCATCCATCTTTTATGACATGACATCAAATTTTATTCAACATGGCATACCATCATACTCCTTCCATGATAGGACATCAAAATCCCTCCATGGAAGGTCATCAAACTTCCTTCATAGTAGGTCTTCCAACTATAAACACGTGTTCCTCGACAATAAGTTAGTTATCAACAATTTTACTCAAGATGAGGACAAATATAAAATTGGTGCACATTTAGATGTAACAATTGAAGGTGGTAATTCCAAATTTATAAGTCACAAAAAAATGTACTTGATACACTGAAGGATATAGGACTCAAGAAAATAGAAGGTCAAAAATGGATGATCAAGGAAAGGATTTATGAACCTAAAGAAAGGCTTGGGATGGAATTATCATAAAATGGTGGAGGGAATGAAATTATTTAGGGACATAGGGTCATGGTTCTCTAGGAAATCCATTGATGATGTGGATGAAAATGACATTATTAGTGTAATTGGGTACTACATAAGTAATAATTATGATGAAAACTCTGCAATGGAAGACATGATTGTGTACTTTGATAAATTGTTGGAAAAAATTTAAGCAATTATTATGGATGATATCTGTGATGACTTTAAGCCTCATAAGTTAACATCGGTGTTAGTTGAATCAATTATGTCCCATAATACCTTGACATTTTGAAATGCATTGACACTCATGGAGTTCTTCAAGGGGTTAATGCAACCTCATATTATGAGGAGATGAAGTTATGGGATGATTTTATCAAAAATGAGTATGGGTTAGGATAGAATAACCGGTGTTACATTGACACCAAACTTTCGCTAGGAAGTTCTTGAATAGTACTTTTTAAATTATTTTTGACGTTACTAAATGTTTTCAATTTCTAATCTTATATTATTGACAATTTAAACCAAACTTCAGAGAGACTGAACCCTAAGTTGGATGCAATCAAACAATTAGAAGATCAATTTTATGAGTGTATTATGATGTTGACTTGTCATTATGTCATTAGGAGTTAGGAGTTATGAAAAATATACTAAACATAATAGAATCAATGATGAAAAGTTACATTGTAATTGCCATTGTCACTTTCAATTTCATATACAAATTTATATCTAAAACGCATTCCATCTTGGAATTCTCTACTACAAACTATAATTTACATCTTATGTTTGAGATGATGACTAACCTTATGAATTTTTCTTGTCATGCTGAAGTTCAAAATATAACAAAAAGTTATGATAAGAAATATCCATCCAAGAAACACATGAAAGATAAATTTATTATGATTTGGGATGAAATATAAAAAGGAAATTTCATGTAGGTTGGGGAAACCATACCATTATAAATATTTTTTTACTATAAGGATTAACTACATACAATCAGATGGTTTTATTTTTGATAGGTTTCTCATTCACCATGAAAGGATTTTAAATGTTAGTAAAATTTCTTTTGATTTAAAAACAAATAGTTACTTCAATTTGGAATTCATTCCCTAATTTTTAATTAAGTAATCAAAGGTATTATGGATAAACAAAAGTATATAAAACTTGTGAGAATGTGGAAATGTTACAGATATTTCCACATGTTGTAGTTGTAACCATCTAGAGGGCTAGATGATACCACAGTAATTGAATATGAGGATAGGTATGAAAACTATTGGTTTTATTTAATTTTTACGACTTATAATATCTTTTATACCACATAGGTTTGAATGAAGTATTCATCATTTATAGGATTAGAAATGTAGCCAATGAGTAGATTTGGTTGTGTTCTTTGTGTATAGGAGAGGAGATGGTCTCTTATATGCATGTTCAAGGATCCCATACCTTACAGATGACTAATTCACTTCACCCTTTTACGTTGGGTCATTTAAAGAATGATGCTATGAAGCATAAACACCTAAGAGATAAAACCAACTCTACTGGAGGAAGCGACACTCCTATAGAGTTTAGAAGCATGTTCAAACATGATAAGATGTGTTTAGATAATGAGATGAGATCACAATTGTTTAAGCTAGTCATTAGAGTGAAAGGTATGTTTCAAGTGATCGTGAAAAGAAAATTCTTTCCTCTAAATAGTAAATCCCAACATAGGGTCGAATAGAGAAGACCTTATAAAAAAATTACAATTAGTAGGGTAATGGAGTTTTCACACCAGTATTGAAGCTAAAATAATGAAAAAAATCTTTAGCTCATGGAAAAAATAAGTTAAGAAAACAATATTGAGCATACCAAGTAAAATTGACTATCTTCTAAGAATAAGGTCCATAAGGAAAACATGCGAAAAGGTCCATCTTGAAGCACAATATTTTGGAAAGAAGTGAAAAATCAAGGAGGTTAATGAACATCGAAAAATAGTGCTATTTTGGAAAATTATGAAATTGATCTGGTAATCTAGTAACAATGTTTATTATTTGAATTAACGCTTTCAGTAAATTATATCATTTTATTTAACCCAATCATTGTTATCATCTTTAGAAAATTACATGAGGGATATTGGTCAAGAAAACAACAATGAAGGACTCGAGTTGTTTTCAAGTACAATTGTTATAGAAACATGGATCATGGCTAGTGAAAATAACAAGTAGACTAATTCAAATTGAATAAGCACATGTTTTAAAGAGAGGATAAAGTAAGAGAGATCATAGATAGAATCTCCAGACTAAAAATCTAAAATCAAGAAAGATAAAATATACATCCAAGTCTAGGCATGAATCATTGTATGCATAATGGTGACATAGTTTATCAAATTCTTCTTAAATTCAAAGTCAAGACTTCAATATGCTTGAAATATGTATTGTGATTGAAAATTTAAAACTAATGGTTGAAATCTATCTTTTTCATAACAATATTGTTTTAAAGGAACTACTATGTAAAAATGTGATCATGTATAAAACCCTAAAAATTACAACCTAATATTTGTGTAAATATTCCATTTCCAAGCATAAGATACAATACACTTTGATTCAAGATAAAATCAAGTGGTCTCACAACTTGTCTCATTTAGTAACGATCATTAATTTTACATTCACATTTCATTTATAAGAGTGCATAATTTTTCGATAAATAAAAAAGTAGGAATAAATACCATATAGATATCTCTCTCTTAGTCCATTCAAAAGCCTAATATATTTTGAAACCACTTTAAAACATAGATATCTACCTATGTATTAAGAAGGTAGATAAAACAACATCATACCAAACTACTAATATATTCTAGGGAAACACCATTTTTATAAACCCTAATTGATAAATGTTATATCTAATTAAGAACTACAACATCATGTCACTCATCTACAAACCTAAAATTTATTCCTCCTCGGGGAGGTTAAAAACTTTCTAGTTGGTGTCATATGAATTATGAAAGAAAATTGAATAAGAATTAGATATAGACATGCATCCTAATAGTTTTACTACTTTAATTAATTTATCCATGTGTAATAGATATGAAATGACAACATGAAAATAAAGTACAAGGTGGGAACTATAATATCGAATAACCTCCTTGAAGAAGAAACCATCTGCAATACAGTCAATACATAAGTTCGTTAACATTTTCAACCACATAAAGTGAATTCACCACTATGTAAGTGAATGTACATTGTCATCATAAATCTTTTTGGTCATATTTAGGGTGTATGGAGGGAATATATAAAAACAAGATTATATTGATCCATAACAAAATGAAAAACATCTCAATAGATAATAAACTATGTATAAGACCACTCCCTCAACAACAATATTTTACAACTTTGGAAACAAAGATAAATGAAAATCTAATCTAATTAGGAGTAAAGTTCTAATTTAGGATCTAGTTTTCATGGCTTGCTTAATTAGAACCACTACTACATTTTATGAAAATAGTGCCACTATTTGGATCAATTTTGCATCAAAATCAATTTCTTTGGGGGTTTTTGGCCATGTTTCTTTGAAGAATTTGTGTCATCAATCTAATTCAAATCACGACACAAACTTGATGCGACTAGACATTTTTAATTATGTAACATTTGTGTCACCTTTGCATCACATTTGCATTGAATTTTGCACTATATTTATGTAGGTAATTTTATTTGAAAAATTAATATCAAATAGAACAAAAGTGACACAAAATTCATTTGATAATTGATTTTAAAGGTAATATAATTATTTGATATATCAAAAATTATTTTAAATTTAGTTTCCTAAATATTAAATATGCATTAATATTACATATATATACATATATATATATATATATATATAATGTAAAATTAAATTAAGAAAGAATGGAGAAATATATACTATTAAATAAACAAAGATTTAATAATTGTTCATAAACATTAGAAACATGTTTTGTTTTCATGCTTTGGAAATCGGGATTGGTAAGTGTTGTCCAAAATTACACCCTTATGTAATTTTTAATAACTCATCGAAAATTTACATAGCCATATTTTTCTTAGGAAATATGCGAGATAGTAAGTCATTCTCCGTGAAGTGCAGAAAATATAGTGTTTCACGGGAACTTGGAGAATGAATGAATCAAGAGCTCGGGACTTAGGTGGATTTTTTGTGGAATTTGTGCTTCCTGTGGTTGGCTAGACCTTTGTGACATTGATGAATTTGATCATCCATGGGGATTTACTTTCCTGCGAGAAAATTTATAAAATTGGGTAAGTATAGGATTCATAGAGAGAGAAAAGGAATGATAATCTTAGTGCTTCACGGTATGGAGAAACACGGTGTTACGTGGAGTCGAACACATAACATTCTACACCACAAAATCATGCACTTTAGATATTTATCTATCCCAGTCTCATACTACTATTTAGGAGGTTCTTGAGTGAAGAAAGTACTAATTAACCCCCGTCCTTTTGACGATCATGTTTATTTTATTTTGTAATTTGTGACCTATTGCACCCATATGCCCAACCATTTTCTGATATCCCAAGATATTGTAGTGTTATTCGGGGCACCTATAGGTGCCCTGGACCCACCTAGGGGTGTCGTGATCCTTTTAACACTTTCCGCCACTTTTGGGCCTCTTCTAGACATTTTTATATTTATCTTTCTTATGGTTGGCCTTTTTGGGGTTAATTACAAAATTAGAGAAAGATAACCCTATGAATATAAATTTATGAGACCATAATGAGGGACCTAGCATCATCTAATACTATCAATCATCTATAGTTGCATCCATCTAGTGAATTTGCATCCACATAGCTCCATCATTAAGGCACAAACTAGGAAGTTTGCATAACACTTCATAGGTGTTGATTATGGAGCTTAATTGCTTCACAAGAAACTTGATTTTACATGTAACTAGTTTTAACAAAGTGACTCACATCGGTCGGGGATGACCGATATTGGTTAGGGTATAACCAACATCAATCAAGACATGACTAACATTGGTCAGGTAGGGACTGACATCGGTCACTTGTGTGACGATGCTTTTGTTATTTAACGAGAAATAAAATAAATATCTTTATTTAAAGATGATTTATTAATTGTAAAAGCATACTTGGTTTACCAATACACACACACACACACACACACACACACACACACACACACACACACACACACACACACACACATGTTATTGTATGAGGGCAAGAGAGAAGAAAATAGCAATTTTTGCATGTTATTTTTCTTGGTGAGCAAGAAAGAGTAGTTGAGTGAGGGAAAAACATTGAACATCCTGAGAGGTGTTGGAAGACAAAATATCTTCATTGTATTTCCTCTGTAAAGCTTTGAATAATATTATTGGCCATTTCTTGGTGGATGTAACCCACACTTTGGATGAAGCACGTTAAATATGGTGTTATCTCTCCCTTATTTATTTTATCTTCGGCTTATTTCTACATTCATTGCTTGTATGCTTTATTTGATATTAGATCAGGCAACACTCGTTATATGGTTTAATCCCAACAACTAGTATCATTTATTTGTTTGGAGGTTTTTGTGTTTTGACAAGATCTACTCATAGAGGGTTTTTTTGATTGAGTGGGAGTAGAGCAATGAAAAAATATAGTAAATACCAAATAGAGAAATTTAACGGTCATAATTATCAATTGTGGAAGATGCGGGTGGAGGATTATTTGTATCATAAATATCTATACTTACTTGTTGGATGAGAAAGGACAACCAAGAATGATGACCGATAAAAATGGAAGGTTCTTGATAGAAAGGATGGGATCTATAAGATTGAGCCTGGCAAAGATCAAGGGCTTCAAATTTTATATATGCAAAAACCAAGGTAGAGTTGATGAAATATTTAGAAAATTTGTATGAAACTCCTAGTTCTTTAAATAATGTTTATTTGATGAAAATTTTGTTTAATTCTAATATGCAAGAAGGTGGATCTATATCTAATCATTTGAATGATTTCTAGTCTATTGTACGTCAATTAAAATCGGTAGAAATTCCATTTGATGATGAAGTGAAAGCACTTTTATTCTTATGTTCTTTGTTAGATAGTTGGGATAACTTGGTAATGGCTGTAAGTAATACAACATCTACTTCTAAAGGTTTGAAATTTGATGATGTGGTTAGTGTAATCCTTAATGAGGAAATACATAGGAAAATATTAGGAGAAGCATCATCTAGAAATACTTTAAATGTAGAAAGAAGAGGAATATATAAGGAGAGATCATATAAGAGAAAGAAGAATGGGAGATCAAAGTCAAGACATGGAAAATCTAGATCCAGGTAAAAATATTTACTTTGTTGGAATTTTGGAAAGAGAGGACATGTAAAGTAGGAGTTTTGGTCCAAGGAAAACAAAGAGAATACATCAGACAAAGGTAAAGAGGCAAATGTTGCAAGTGAGGTAAAGCAAGATGCCCTTATTCTCTCCTTGGATAGTAAATTAGAATCTTGGGTTTTAGATTCTACATCTTCTTTATATGATACCCCTAATAAGGGTTATTTCAATGATTATGTTCAGGGTGATTTTGGACAAGTTTATTTAGGAGATGATGAGCCATGTAATATTACTAGTAAAGGTGATGTTCATCTAAAGCTACAAAATGGAAATCCATGGACATTGAAAGATGTGAGGAATGTTCCAAGCCTTAAGAGAAATATAATATCTACAGGGAAACTAGGTGAATCTAGATGCATGGTTACATTCACAGCTAACTCTTGGAAGGTTACCAAGGGATATCTTGTTGTGGCAAGAGGTAAGAAGGTAGGAACTTTATATTTTTCTACCTATATTACTGATTCCTTTTCTATGCTATCTACCATGATTCAGATGCAACCATGTGGTATAATTGGCTAGGTCATATGAGTGAAAAAGGAATACAAATCTTAAAGGCTAATGGTAAGTTATCAGATTTGAAATAATTAGATCTTGAATTTTGTGAGCATTGCATATTTGGAAAGAAGAAGAGAGTGAGATTTCTCAAGGTTGGGTCAACAAAGAAGGAACAAAAATTGGAGCTTGTACACTCATATGTGTGGGGACCAGCTCAGGTAGATTCTATTGGAGGATCTTAATATTATGTGACTTTCATTGATGATTTCACAAAAAGGTATAGATCTATTGCATTAATCATAAATATGATGTTTTTGAGACTTTTAAAAGGTGGAAATCCCTAGTATAAAATGAAACAAAATTTAAATTGAAGTTCCTTAGATCTGAAAATGGTGGTGAGTACTGTAATAATGCTTATTAATTATTATTGTTTAGTGAATGGAATATGAAAAAAAAAAAACGGTTCCTAGAACTCCACAGGAGAATGGAGTTGTAGAAAGAATGAACAGAACAATCATGGAATGTGATAGAAGCATGAGGATACATGTCAGTTTTACTTTGAAGTTTTGGGAAGAATAAATGGATACAATAGTGTACTTGATCAACCGTGGGCCTTCAACAACACTGGATGGTGGAGTACCAGAAGAAGCATGGTCTGGAAAAGAGGTAGATTTGTGTTTTCTTATATTTTTTGGCTCAGAATCTTTTGTGCATGTTGATAGGGAAAATAGGAGGAAGTTGGATGCTAAATCTAAGAGATGTACTTTCATTGGTTATGGCTCTGGTGATTTCAGATATCAATTTTGGGATTTAGAAGATTCTAATATTGTTAGGAGTCGTGATGTTGATTGGAATGAAAAAAGAATGTATAGGGATTAGGTTTTTGTGCATAAACATGGATAGGTTGATGAGGTTTTGAAGGAAAATAAATTTTCATACCTAAAGTAGACATCCACAAACACCGACGTCGGTTCTACAGAAACCAATGTCAGTCAGGATAATTGGAATCGACACATAGGATTGGGTTTAGAACAGATAACCAATGGAACTAGTGTCGGTACTCTTCAAACTAATTTCAGTAAGGTGACCATAGTCGGTCGATAGAAAAAGGAACCACGATCGGTTATAGGTGACTGGTGTCGGTCACTGATAAAGATTGACATGAATGTGCAACAAGAAAAGAATGAGCCCAGACACCCCAAATCTTAGTAAGAAGGTCACAAAGGGTAAGTAGACCTCTAGAGATATTTTCACCTTCCTTTTCTTATTTATTATTGACTGATAGTGGTGAACTAGAAAGCTTTGAAGAAGAAATGTAGGTAGATACCCATGAGTAGTGGGAGCATGGCATGGATGAGGAGATGGAATCCTTGGAACAAAATCAGACATGGGATTGGTCAAGTTTCTGCAAGTAAGAAAAATCTACAAAACAAATGGGTTTACAAAATCAAGGAAGAAGAGGGTGGACTGAAAAGGTACAAGGTGAGGCTTGTGGTAAAGGTATTTGCATAGAAAGTCATAATTGAATTTGATGATATTTTTTCTCCTATAGTTAAGATGACCTGTATTTGTACTATTCTAAGTTTGGTTAAAACATAATATTTGCATTTCAAACAACTTGATGTTAAGATGAATTTTCTTCATGGTGATTTGAAGGAAGATAATTAAATGCAAAGCTGCTTGGTTATGAAGTCAAGGGTAAGGCGAAACTTGTGTGTAGATTTAACAAGAGCCTATATGGGCTCAAAAAGCTCCAACAAAATGGTATTTGAGATTTGAAAGTTTTAATCATGAGCATGGTTATATGAGATGTGAATTTGACCATTGTGTTTATTTTAAAAATCTTGAAAATGGAAGCTATGTTATTTTGTTATTTTATGTGGATGATATGTTGATTGCAGAATCTAGTATGTAGGACATTGGTAAACTTAAAGAAAGGCTAGCTCACACATTTGCAATGAAGGATTTGGGAGCTGCAAAGAAAATCCTTGACATGAAAATTCACCGAGAGAGGAAACACAAGAGGTTGTATTTGTCTCAGGAAGCTTATATCAATAAGGTGTTGAAAAGGTTTAATATGTAGAATTCAAAACCTATTAGTACACCTATGGCTAGACACTTCAAGTTGAGAAAAAAACAATTTCCATCACATGAGGAGGTTGAGTACATGGTACATGTTCCCTATGATTCAAGCAAAGCAATTATTGTGTATGCCATGGCTTGTACTAGACTAGGCATTACATGTGCAAGAGAGATTTTTGAGCAGTTTATGGATAATCCGGTTAAAAACATTGGAAATTAGTCCAATGGATTCTCAGATACTTGAGAGGGACATCCGACATGGATTTATGTTATGGAGGTTCAAATACTTCTTTACACAGCTATGTTGATTCAGATATGGCTGTATATTTGGATGGCAGGAGGATCACCACTAGATATTTGTTCATGTAGGTGGAATGAAAGTTAGCTAGATTTCAAGATCGCGCAGAAGATTGTGCCTTTGTCTACTACAGAGGAAGAGTATGTTGTAGCTAAAGAAGCTAACAAGGAGATGATATGGATGAGTAGGTTCATGAAAGAGTTAGGTAAGGAGAAAGAGGATTGCAGATTATATAGTGATAGTCAAAACATGATTCATCTGGAAAAGAACTCAACATTTCATTTAAGAATGAAACACATTCAGTTAAGGTATCACTTCATACAGTAGGTGTTGGAGGATGGGAAGATGAAGTTAGAGAAAATCCATACAGATGAGAACCATGCAGATATGCTAACAAATCCATTAGTAAGGGAGAATTTGGAGCTTCACTCCACTTCGTTGGTATTCAATCCCGAGACTTGAAGAGGAAGAAACATGCCAAGGAAAAGGAACCAGGGATGGTGATGCACAATACATTGTAGAAATTGATCTCCAAGTGGGAGATTGTTGAGTATGGAGCTTAATTGCTTCACAAGAAACTTTATTTTACATGTTACTAGTATTGACAAAGTGACCAACATTGGTTAGGGATGACTAACATCGGTCAAGGTATAACCGCATCGGTTAGGACATGACCGACATCGTCAGAAGGGACGACATCGGTCACCTATGTGATGATGATTTTTTTCTTTAGTGAGAAATATAATAAATATATTTCTTTAGAGATGATTTATTGATTATAAAAGCATAGTTATTTTCCCAAAATAGATATATATGCATGTATGCATTATATGAGGGAAAGAGAGAAGAAAATAGAAATTGTTTGCATGTTAGTTTTCTTGGTGAGCAAGAAAGAGTAGCTGAGTGAGGGAAAAGCATTGAATATCCGAGAGGTGTTGGAAGACAATAGATCTTCATTGTATTTCCTCTATAAAGCACTGAATAATAATATTATCCATTTCTTGGTGGACGTAGCCCACACTAGGTGAACCATGTTAAATATGATGTTATCTTTGTCTTGTTTATTTTATCTTCTGGCTTATTTCCACTTTCATTACTTATATGCTTTATTTGATATTAGATGTGTGAAACACTATTATATGGTTTAATCCCAACAATAGGGGAGGGATTCTATTTTATTCCATTCTTACATGCTATTTGATTTTATACATTTAGCTATTATCTCTGTTATTTCACAAAGTGTGACTAAAATAAGAGCACCTAGGGTATCACACACACACACACACACACACACACACACACACACACACACACACACACACACACACACACACACACACACACACACACACACACACACACACACACACGCACGCACGCACGCATGCACACATGAACTACATTTGGGTCTGAAATGTAGTGTAACACTCAGTTTAGTAAGCCCATTATTGTGGTAGCTAAGGTCAGTCCAACCCATTCATTCTACATCTTTATTTTTTCTTAGGGTTTTGATACTTCTTCTTGGTATTTTGTAGGTTATTCTTCCTCTTGGAATATTCAAAGCATATGGTGCAATACAGTGAATATGACGCTACACACATCAAATGTTATAGATCATCTTCGACCCCATGAGAATAAGGATACAAGATTTTTGAGAGACCCGAGTGCCTATTTTTGTATGTCAAGGCACCCATAGGCACCCCAGCACCTCCTTAGGCACTCTAGTATGCTAAGATCCTCTAGATCGGCCTCGCAGGATCTCTCGTATAGTTGTTCCTTCTCCTATTTTCTCTATTCATCTCTATGACACTATGTGAAGTCATCGATTATCAACTAAGTTCTTTCCTCATCCTCTTCTTGCACATTAGGGTTTTATTTCCATTAGTTAAATTATTTAGTTACTTCATATTGCTTTAACACATTTATTTACAATGTTTATGTCCTCCTAGATTAGATTAACTACCCCCATGTTAATCAATTTTAGCTAATCACACTCCAAAGAGTTTGAAAATTTAATATATCCAAGGATGAATTCCACCAAGTTATTTCTACGATGGGAAGGGAAAATTTCCTACAAGGTTCCACGCGAAAAGAAAAACAAGTTAGAAATAGATAAGGTTGGAAGCCATGAAATACCATCTAGCATTCTACAAGATTCCAATATGTAGTGTCCCGCATGTTCTCAAGTTCCATGGAATGAAGGAACATAGTCACAGGTAAAGTGCTAAATAGATAAGAAAGAAATACCTTCGTGGAAAGGAAGGATAGTTAAATGGCTAAGGGCGAAACATTTAAGCACCGCATGGGTAAAAGAAAATCCACTCATCACTCGGGTAATATGGAAGGATTTTAGAAAATATTAATCAAATAAATTATGTGAGGCAAAAGAGAAAATAACACTTGTTTCTAAGCCGTAAAACCAGTCACCTCAATGAAAATAATTTAATGAATTATGGTTCCATCTTGATTAGTATGATGAAATGCAATTGAATAAAGGAATCATGTTATAGTAGGATATTTTCAGAGGGTTCCCGTTCTTGTACTATAAGTCATCACTACAAGAAATCATGGTGTTCAATTTTTTCCAACAAGATTTTAGGGGTTGGTACTCTAGCATGGTAGTCCTTCCGTTTCCCTTCTCTTTGTTTCTCTTCCCCCACGAATTCTATAAATGTAAGTACTCACACACATTCTTCTCCTATTATTTTTCCTTGAAATGTTTTGTAGTTTCATGCTTGTGAACTTGAAATTCATGTTTTAAACCTAGGTAACTCGTGAATGGATGATTATCTTTCCTTAGATCTATATGTAAACTTTCAAGCATCGATTAATGAAAGTATGAATTTCTTCTTTCCTTCAAACATTTTGTGTTTGGCATGAATATCTATTCCCATTTTCATATCTTGTATTCTTTTCAGTTTCTCACATTAGTGTCATGTACGTCCCTATGATATTCATTCTACAAAATTTTATTTGTGTCACTTAGAACCAGAGAAGCTCCACTTTTCAATCTGGTGCTATCACCGCCCATTTTAGAATAGGATTTACTTTTTCATCTCTTCCTCCCATCCCTTCCGGTTCCTTGGACATATTAGTGTAGGTTAGCTATAAAAGTAGTTTAGAATTAGATTAGTTTGTATTCCAAAAATTATCTAAATCCAAAAAAACAAAGTAATTCATCCTTCTCTAGAGGTCTATCTCAATCCGCATGTCCCACACATGGAGAGAGTCCCATGAGGGCTAAAAATTCTTGATGTTGTATGATCAAAGCTATGGTGTAATTTTGAGATTGAATAATTTTGGAATTCCCAACGGGACCATTTTGATGATTTTTAGATCATTTCTACCGAGTTTGGATGTGTAACTTTGTAGTTTAAGCCTTCAAAGGAGTTTCTTCAACGCATATGGTGACTCCTAAATGTTTAATCTCCTAGTTTCAATAAATTCAGTCCTCCCCATTTCATGAGAAGAGTGCAAATGAGGCTAAGTGTATCTAAAGGAGAACCATTCAAATAACTACAACTCTCCCAAGTGAAGGAGAAGAAAATAAATAAATCTATGGAGGTTCACGTCACCTCCAAATATAAGTTTTTCAACTCCACCTCTTGGTAGAGCATTCCCATTTCTTGTCATAATTTTGAGACCCATCCTATTCATGGCACATCAAAGGAACTTTCCTTTTACAATATTTAATGGTGGTATCCCATTGCTTCTTACTGCACACCATGATATACCATTAGCATCCTTGAAAAGTATCCCCTTCTTCACATGTGAGATTGGTACCACACCTACAGAGCACATTCAAGATGTTTTGAACATCTATTTAGTATATGGGGTCATGTATGATGATTCCACGGTGCATATTTTGGTGTTGTCTCTCAAAATAAATGCCTTACAATGGTATAAAAGTTTTCCAAATGCTTTAATCTACACTTGGATGATCTCGAGATCACCCTCCCTTAGTAATTTCATGAGAAGGAGAATACCATTTCTTTTCTAGATAAGTTAACCACTATCAAATGAGATTCAAGTGAACTTATGATGTATTTCAACTTTAGGTTTTAGAATACGTAGGACATAATTCCAATCCTTCTAAGACCAACCTACCAAGGTGCATTTCTATATTTTCTTAGAGATTTGAATTCAGATATAACACTAATGATTCATTTTATGGGTGCTACTCAATTACCCAATGATTATTCAATATTATCCATTAGGGCTTAAAATTGTTTGATCCAAGTAGGTAAATTATATCCTAGACTTCCACTACCGATATTCCCGAGTTTCCACAAATTACCCAACCCACCATTGTTCTTATTCCTCAATCATCTACTTCATCATCCACATCCACATTTGGTTCCTCTATGAAGTAAGAAGAAATTGAAAGCCTTATTGTTTAGCTAAATATTTTAATTAATGAGATTGTCTCTCTTAAGAGACAACAAGCTCAAGCCCAAAATAATTATCCTAATCCTCCTCAAGGTTATCCATAACAATGTTCTCAATACCCAAACTAGAGGTTTGGATAGAATTACCCACCAAGGAGACCACCAAATCTAGATCCGAAACCTCCACTAGCTCCCATCTTGAGTAAATATATTATCCTAATAAAAACACTATGGAACATGGTTTTGAATGGTGTTATCCTTGTGATCAGCTCCACAATAAGAATGTGTATGAATATGGAATGAATTCATAGCGGGAAAAACATCTTTTGGTGCAAAATCCATTATAAAAGCAAGAATAAGCCCCAGATCCATCAAATAATAGTACAAAAGAAATGTAAGAGGTCCCTAATCGTAATTTCATGCTTTTTAGACTTGAATATTTTTGTGTTGTAAACCAAGTCACAGGAAATTTTAATAGGTTGCAACTTTATGTCATGGATAACACAAGATCCGAAAAATACAAATAGATGTAATTTCTCATCCTTTTTTCTCTAATTCCGCATGGAAATTATAGAAAAATTACAGACGTGGGTAGAATTTAGGCTTCACTCAAGTCAACCAGATTACTAAGCATCCATAAAGTTAATAATTTCCACGGGATAGGAAAAACCTACAAATCAACACAAAATCACGAGTGAATTATTTATTCCATCCAAAGAGATTCTTTAGATGAAAAAAATAAGGAAAGATAATGTTGCTCCCTCATTGAAAAAGGTAAATGGTGTATTCCCTACACAATTTTGAACAAAAGGAAAGGAAAAATTTTAACATCACAATATGGGATGGCAAATCCATCCCATCTCAAATGGATCTCTTACAAGAATCCTTCAAGCAACTTCGACCTCTTGAACCTATCATGCACAAAGTGCACTCTGTGGTCAACATCTCGTAAACCTAATGAATAATAAGTGAGTGCATTTATCAAGTCTACTCCCTTTTACATCTATTCAATTATTGGAAAGCAACTTGTACACAAGTGCATGATAGATTCTGGTACTAGTACCTCAGTGATGGAAAATAAAATAGTAGATATCATGAGAACCGAGTACAATCCAAACTCAAAAGGTTTTTACAACTTTATGGATCAATAGTGAAAGTATTGGGTGTGATTAAGAATCTGGAGTTAACTCTTCATGCTTTCCCAAGCCTATCTATAATGAAAGACATATCGTGATCAAATTGAGACCTTTGTTTTCCTATGCATCCCTAGAGATTTCATAGCCAAAGTGGTTAGATACTTATCTTTTGATTTATCTCACATTCTATTGTTAACAAGGTATGGTACTAGATTTACAATCCAAACCGAGCCCATCTCAATTTAACATTTTTAATTTCATGATCCTAGTCTCATCAATGCCTATTGCATAGTCCAACAAGAAGTAAATAGTGATCCTAAATCTTTTGAGCTAGTGCATTCATCTCATTTAAATCACCACATAATGCTTGATGAATTGGATAATGAGCATTATGAGTTTTATCCTTATGACACAACCGTGGAGATCTGATCTAGGCACCTATTCTATCCATGAATAATAATTCACAATTCCCATGTTGCATAAAGAAGATAATGATGCTTCTTGTTTATGGAATATGTTCTTTGACGGTTCTAGAAGTAGATGTGGAGTTGGGTTAGGTGTAGTTCTTGTATCCCCAATAGAAAAAAACTATTATGTGTACATAGACTATAATGTGCATGCTCAAACAATATAGTAGAGTATGAAGCATTAGTCGATGATTTGCTCATTGTGGAAAAGAGGAAAATCAAGGCTCTGAATTTTTTTGGGGATGTTGGATTGGTAAATCATTAAGGTAGAGGGAAATGTGTTGTTAAGAATAAGATTTTCATAGATTATATACATATATTTTTGGATCTCTTGGAGAGTTTTGATGTTGTCAACCTTTGGGTAGTGTTGCTTTGAAGCTAAAAATAGAAGTTGATATGATGGCGGTTATTGGATCACAATTTTCACCAGTTGAAGATCTCATCCAAGGAAACAAATAATAGGTTAAGATGAATATAAGACCATCAAATCCAAATAATGAAATTAGTTGGCATATGTTTAATATTAATGAAAAAATTGATCAATTTATACAGTAATGAATCGACTTCTCCTCAAATTTTTGATCCGATTTACATGATGGTTATGGTGATAAAATCATTCAAATAAAAATAATAATTTTCCCAAAGGGTTGGTCACTTTTGAATACATTTTTAATATTGATGATTAATTCAGAGGAGAAGGAAAGAATATGATGCAGATAAAATGTATTATCATGCATATATTTAGTCAACAAAAAGGTTTAAAAAATTATCTTCACTCTTGTTGTGCCTAAGAGGATCATACACAAGCCAAAAAAGGCTAAAAACTTGCTAAAACTGAAAATGCAATTTTGAATTATCTCCTTAGCACCATACCCTATCCATCCAATTCAATCATTGCTACTTATATCATTGAAAGCACCACATTTCATGCATTTTCTCTAAATACTCACCTTTCACTCCCCGACTCAACTTCTTACTCCACTAGCTAATGCTTAAGCATGTAATCCTTGGAATTTTAGTCTCTTCATAGCTTCTTAGATATCTTCCCCTAATTCACCATTCAAAACACATGTGAATAAATCATCAACATGAACTAAAATGACTCAAAACTTCCTTTTCAATAAACTTTCTCTAATTTGTAATGTATGCCCTTAAGAAAAGATTTCTTAGATCAATCACGGATGTAGAATTCTATAGTTCCCCAAAAGATATTATATATCTAATTTATTCACTTTAATTACCCCTAAGGTGCATGAAATGTTTTGGACCCCAACTCCTTGTATAACTCCTCTTAGCTCAACTTTTCCCTTTTAGCTCTTAAGTACCCTTTCTAGCCAAGGGAGTCTTAAAATACTTATAACTTTATTTGTAGTTAACTTCAAGAAATACTCTATACTTTTATAGATATCAATTTTAAGGGGTTTTATACCTGTGAAGTTTCACTCTCCAACTCCAAGTAAATCTCACACTTACTTTGTTAAGGTACCTTCACAATTAGGTCTCTGCAATCGTGTCTAACTACCCTAGAAGGGATTGCCACAAAAATCTTTATTTATATCCAATGAAACTTAAATTTTCCTCTTGAAGCACCTTTATAATCTTCCCATTGTCATTCCTTCCAATTTTCATGCAAAAATACCTTATTTTGATGCTTCAACTTCCGTGCCCTAACAATACCCATTAATTGGGGTTTTTAAAACCAGTGTAAGCCTTATTTAGCTATAACTTCCACCAAATTTTGAATCAAACCAAAAAAATTGAACTCAAGGAAATTTTTATGTCCTTAACATGTATTTCTTACCATTATTATTGAATCAGTTCAAAAGTAATAAGAATCTCTTAAGTTTCCCTTGACTACTGTAGACACGCACCGTTAAGCCGGTATTTAAATGCACTTTAACTCAAATTCACACTGAGAACCAGCCTCTTAAGGGAAATATTATCTCAGAAATCCAAGCTCACTATATACACATATTTCAATTAATCAAAGGCTCTTTAGCATGCTCTTTGCATAACTCCCACAGCCATACCACCTTCCACAAACATTAATAGTCATACATTGTGTTCTTTATAACTATTCTAACATGTAAAGAGAAACAATGCAAGATTTAATCCCTAGAACCTTCAAGATCATAAAATGCTACCTTCATACTCAATTTTTCACGTGGAACAACCAATAAACTTGTCAATGCAACTCATGAAAGCTACTCCTCATGACTTGAGGACAAAGTGATGATCATAGACTACTCAAAATAGAGTAATGGTCACCATATCAAGCTAAGACAAATGCATGCAATTCTCATTAACAATTCCAAAATTCATTCTACTAAGCATTATAACAAAGAACCATAAATTGTTAACTCAAACCATATAAATACCTTGGAAGAGACAAGATAACACACCAAAACTTAGTTTTTCATTCAAAATGTGTATGTATTTCTTCATCATATTTTTATTCTCCTCCACTCCAATCATCTTCTCCCCCACCTACATGAGGAATCAACCTATAAAAATGACTCCCTCATTCCCATTTTCTCCTATATTTGAATTACTACTTGCATGTAACTCCTTTTTGAATTTTTACCTAATCTACCAACCTCATTGATGACTCATTACTGATATTTGTGACCTTTGGGATTACCTACATATTATGACCATAATTTACATATTTATAACCCTGATCTACTCACATGAAGACTCAATACACACCCTATGCCTTAACTATAAAATTACCAACCTTTAATTAACCTCTAGGACTCTTTTATATGTCTTTACAATTGAATTACACTTTTAGAGGGAAAAGCTCCAATTTGAATTTTCAAACTCCCTCACTCTTAATTCTCTCTCTCTCTCTCTCTCTCTCTCTCTCTCTCTCTCTCTCTCTCTCTCAACTCCATATGCCATTAAACAATCCATTAAATTCATAGCTAGGAATATTTGTATTTGAATGGCTTCTTGATGATGCTCATGCATTATACTCCCAAGGTGGAGAAAATTGTCCCTACACTTTTCTTTCTTGTTCATGTATTCATTGTTGGTCCTTAGTATTCTCTTCTTGTTCCCAATGTCATCAGTTGTCTCATATCCACTGGGTCACACATAAGTTATCTATTGTCTTCAATTTTCCATCACTTGGTCTCTTTCCTTTGAGATATTCATCTTCATTTTATTCCTTGTCTTTATCCTCTAAAATGATGTCTTCAAGTATTTTGCTATTCATTTGAGCTCAAGAGAGCTTCTCTACCAATTATTTTTATCATACCCGCACATTCACAAATACACAAAACCTTAGATTCACAAACAATATACTTTGGAGTCTTGTCACCTTATTTTCCTTTAGTTTCTTCTTCATTTTCAATATTTTGTTCCATCTTCTCAACTTCTTCTTCACCATGCTTCACTTATTCACCTCTCAAAGAAAACTCAAGTTCTTGTAGTTCGCCTCTAGTTTCTCTTAACTCATGTACAAAAACTTAAAATTAGATTTTCGACATTATCCTTCAAATTATTCTTCAACACTAAAGGCTTCCTTGATCTCATCTCTGATTTCTTCTCTCTTTTGATTGATTTTTCTCCTTTCCATCATCTTCTACATTATTTCTTCCTCTTTTATCTTCTTCTTCAGCTGTAATATCTTTTATTTTTTCATGAGTTTCCTTAATAACCACTTCACCACCTTCCTTGGCACTATTTTCAACCATGTACTAATTTCTTTTCTTTTCATTTATTTTACTTTTCTCTCTAACTCATTTAGATGCTCCAAGCTTCATCTTATCTCTCTTACCTCTTGTTCTTCCCACAAATTCCTTTTCCTCTCTTATAGTCTCATTCTATCTTATTTCTTTCTCTTCTCACTATTCTTCATCATCTTAAGAATTCATTTTTTCAACTCATCCTCCATTTTATTTCTAGCAAGTCTTTTTCACCTTGCCAATTTTCTCACCTAGGTTTGTTTTCTTACCTAGTCTTTTGACTTATCTTACTTCTTTCAATATCTCTTCTCTTTCTTCACTAATCTTTAGTTTTAAAATGAGTAACTTGTCATGAAGTTCACATACACACTCTCATAAGAAGGTAATTAGTGAATCTTAACCAACTTAAAATCACCAAAAACTCAAAATCACATATATACACAAATTATATCCAACATTGAATTCCTTCAATAACAAAAAACAAACTCAATACCTTTATTATCCATGATTTGATACCAAATAATGTAAAGAAAATGTATTATCATGCATATATTTATTTAACAAGAAGGTTTAAGACAATTATCTTCACTCTAGCTCTACCCAAGAGGATCATGCATAAGCCTAAAAGGCTTAAAACTTGCTAAAACTGAAAAATGCCATTTTGAATTATCTCTTTAGCACCATACCATGTCTATTCCATTAAATCATTCTTTACTCCAATAATTGAAAACATCATATTTCATGCATTTTCTCTAGACACTCACCTTTTACTCCTTATTTAACTTCTTACTCCACTAGTTAATGCTTAAGCATGTAATCCTTAGAATTTTATCCTCTTCATAGCTTATTAGGTATCTTCCTTGATTCATCATGTGAAGAAATCATCAACATGAAATAAAATGCCTCAAAACTTCCTTTTCAATAAACTTGTTATAACTTGCAATTTATGCTCTTAAGACAAACTTGCTTGGGTCATTCATGGATGTAGACCTCTATAGCTCCCTAAAAGGTGTTATAGACTTCATTTGTTCAATTTTATCACCCCTAAGGTACATACAAAGTTGTAAACCCCAAATCCTTGTATGTCTTATCTCACCTTTTTCCTTTTAGCTCTTAAGCACCCTTTCTAGCCCATGATAATATTAAAATCCTTATAACTTTCTTTGTAGTTAAATTCAAGACACACTCTATGATTTTATAGTTACCCATTTCAATTATTTTAATGGCTTTGAATTTTCACTCTCCAACTCTAAGTAGATCTTACACTTCCTTTGTTAAGGTACCTTCACAATCGATTTGCATATGTGTCTAACTACCCTAGAAGGTATTATCACAAATATCTTGATTTATATCTAATGAAACTTAAAATTTCCACATAAATCACCTTGAGAATCTTCCCATTTTCATTCTATCTAATTTTCATGCAAAAATACCTTAGTTTGATGCTTCAACTTCCGTGCCCTAGAAATACCCATGAACTAGGCTCCTTAGAACCCGATAAGCCCTATTTATCTATAGCTTTCACCAAAATTTGACT
The DNA here is from genome assembly GCA_018340775.1 of Taxus wallichiana var. yunnanensis. Lineage (NCBI taxonomy): Eukaryota > Viridiplantae > Streptophyta > Pinopsida > Cupressales > Taxaceae > Taxus > Taxus wallichiana. The sequence continues at coordinate 187,385,121 of CM031235.1, forward strand.
CAAACCAAAAAAATTAAACTCAAGGACTGTTTTGAGGTCTTTAAAAGTATTTCTTACCAATATTTTTTTGGGGATTTCAAAAGTAATAAGAATCTCTTAAGTTTCCCTTCACCGCCTCGTAGACACACACTATTAAGCGAGTCTTTAAATGCACTTTTCCTCAAAGTCACAATGAGCACCAACCTCTTAATGGAAATGTGATTTAAAAAATCTAAGATTAGTATCTACATGTATTTGAATCAATGAAGGGTTATTTAACATGTTCTTTACATAATTCCCATGGCCATACCATTGTAGTCTTTATTATCACTACCGATTTAGCAATGAATCCCAAGTGCACCGAAATATCATGTAGATTAGTTTGGAGATCACCATAGGCATGCGCAAGTGCCGAGTCCCTCCTTTATTTGAGCTTTGTGAGAATTTTCTTTATTACACAGAAAGTATTACAACTGGGGGTAAATGAACTCATCCATGGGATTTAAGATGGAAGTACTAACTCCTATCCTAATGCATTCCAAGCATAGATTAACATGATAAACTAAATGAAAGTAGAATCAACCCATGAATATCATCAAGAAAACCTATAACACACACATGAACATAAGGGAAAACACAAATCAAGATCCATCACATGAGTGTTTCAGAATCACTTCATTATATTTGTAATCCAAAATATGGTAGCAAGATTACATCAAGAGAGTTCCATTTGTGGAAATGTTCACACTAGCAGAGCTTACTTTACATCATAGAGCTCGCCATTACACAATTTTCTCCATCTCTCCTACTCCCTATCTATCCTTAATTATCTCTCTTCTTTTCCCGTGAAAGCCATCATACTCATAGAATAATCATCCTCCTTTCATCTTAACAACTCATCATTCTCTCCCCGCCAAAGCCCGAGGGAATCCGGTCATGATTTCTCTATCACTACCCAAGGAAAATGCTAGGTGTCACCATGTGTTTCCCTCAATTCAATGACTTCTAGCATGCATGCGTTAGCTAATCCTTAAAAATTTTGACTCCTTATCATTTCATGATAACCATATTGATTCCCTAGAATATCCTTTCCTTAAGTCACAAGTCTCCATGGCTTATCCACATATGTATCTAGTCACTTTTTATTTTCTCCCACCTGTCTTTTCTTGATGTCCAAAAATCACTAAGTCTCGAATCCATTCTTCCCTAATGCAAGCCTTCGTTCCTTTCTAAGAATTACTTTTGTGCATTCCTTCATGCCCTACATCTCGCACACCATAAGGATTCACACCTTAGGTACTTAGTTACTTTAGGGGCCCAACATCACCCCTAACTAAACTAGTTTCCATCTGCAATCCTCCATGCTTCCTGAACAAAAATCTTATTGACCAGAATCTGCTGCAAAGAATAAAGAATAGAGGTTGGGAGAGAATATGAATAAATAATTGAGGAATGGGGGATGCTATGTAACCAATTAGAGGAGTTTGGGAACTCCACATCTATCTTGTCCTTTAATTTTTCCCAGGCCTTCAACTTTGATAAGGCCTTTCCTGGTACTTCACCTATGACACTTGGTACCTGGTCTGGGGTGATCTCTTCCACCCTCCCTTTCAACGTGTTAATATCCATCCCCAACTCTATGTAGACACCCTCAAACTCATCCATCCACTTAGTGATGGAGTCTCAGAGCTCACCAATTCTGAAATCTAGCTTTTCATGCTTTGTCTTGATTTTCTCCTTTTGGGCCATGGTGTTGATGACTAATTGTGCACGCTTTGCCTTGTTGGTGGGGATGGTATCCTGTAACACTTTTAGGGTTACCTCTTCGTTTATCACCCACACGTCAATAATTGGATCCCATTTTCTATAGCTATTAAAGCCCCTATCTGCCAATATATTCACCTCCTTGAGTTGGGAGAGAAAATCTTCCAACTCCATGATTTGGGATTCAATTGCAACCTTGTTTAATTATTTTGCCTTTCATGAGCTCTGCAACTATGATACCTACACTATCTTTGATGTTAACAAGTAACATCCCCATGAGGTCCTCAAGGTACTCCATCTCATCCACATAATTGGTACTAGCCTGGCTCACCAACGCTGGACATTATCCTGAATGAATTTCACGAGGGTGCTAACTCGCCATACACCTCCATCTGTGTATGTTCTCTTCTTAACCCATGGTGTAACCTATCTATTTCCCTTTCCTTTCTCTTCTTCTCTATGATCAAGGTCCGAGTAGTGGATCGACATCCAAACCGTGTTAGATCACCTCTAAATAAATATTCTCGCAATACATTACATGCCCACTTATCTCTGTTAGGTGGTTAGGATTCACGAATTTATATGTATCTCCTCCCTTCTTTAAGTGAATGGTCTTGATCACAAGATTTTTGACCTCAAACTCAGGTTCCTCGGTGTGCCAATGCATCCTCCACCGAGAATCTTCCTAGTCCTAGGCACACCCCTTTCTTGATCCATCAAATCCCATCCATAAATGTTTTCTCGGTGAGAAGGTGTCCTAGAATCTCCCATGAAGGACCTTCATGGGGTCACCTAAAACATCCATATGTGGGGACATGGGTGTCCACTTCTTCCTTGTAGCTTTGCACTTGGTTCTTTGCTTCTTCACCCTAGGGGTGAATCCCTTATCCTCCTTTATAGTAAAGGAGTCCCCTTTATCTCCCTTTGGGCTGGTGTTTTGCGATGTAGCGGCCTCACGCTCTAGAATCTTCTCAACCCCTATAAAGTGTTCTTCTCCTTCTCCCCATGCGTTTCCTCCATCTCGTGGTCTCGCCTCAACTTCTTGAACCTTCGCCACTTCCGTTCTACCTTGAAAGTGGAGGGTCTTCTTCCTCTCCTTCCTTTGAGCCTATTGTGGGACTTGATGTGTCGTGTTTCTTCTATCTCATTTCTTCAAGCTCTTCCTTATCTTCCTTTTCTCCCTCACACCTTAGCAAGGAAGCCTTGCTGCCACCATATACCAAAGTGTTAGTGCCCTTGCTACCATTCCATTGTGTGTAATAATTCCTTTTCCTGGAAGTATCTAACTTCACTTCATCTTGCTCTTCCTCTTCTTCTTCTTCCTCTTGTATTGCTTTTATGGGTGGGATAGGTGTTCCCTTTTTCTTTGGAAAGGGGGAATCCATAACCTCCACCTTATTTCCCTGTGTGTTTTGGGGTACAATTGTACACACACCCGATGGATGTATCCATTGATGGTCACGTTGACCTAGGGGTGCAAGTTTAGAAGTTCTTGCTCTAAAAATTTGATATAGGCAGGTTGAATGCCATATTTTTATGTAACGCGTAACATGTGGACATCAACATTCACCTTGTCTACATCAAAAATCAAATTCTACATGTCCTTGATTTAGTTGATGGAATAATTCATATATTTAGCATGTGAATGCGAAGGGGAGTTTACACCATGGCCCCATCTCTCCTTTGGCCATCATAAACCTTGCTAGGAAAATGTGTTGGGTAACAAATTTTTTTACCTTGTCTCCAAAAAAATATGGTAACTCATGGAGGATGTGCCACTCGTTCTCAAAATATTCATGCAAATACACAAACCATATATTCATCTGAGCTTTATAAGTGCTCAAGATGGTTCCATCACAAGTGAATTTTGTGAATTGGACTATAGGGGATGCATGCGTGGGTGAGTGAACCATTTGGAACACCTATCTCCTAGAAAATGATCAATAACATGATGGATCCCTAATTTATCTTCACTCTTGCCTCATTCTATACCCGCACCTCTTCGATAATGCCATTCGCAATGAATTGGGAAAAATTGTAGTGTGCCCTCTTGGATACCCTATAGGCCACGTACAGAACCTACGGTTAATGTCACCACATTTTTATGTTCCCAATTTTCAGCTAATGAACTAGGAGGTGACTCTCAACATTGAGTCTAGAAGATCTGCAATTACCTGTGCCCTACCCCCTTCTCGTAGTTTAGATTTTTTGCACTCTCTTCAATCTTGATAGTGGCACATAAACAAGGTTTCATATCCTATCCAAGATTCCGCAAGACCGTAACCATCAAAATAAAATGTCAAGTGATCCTCATTCTTCTTCTCATGAAGTAGAAAATATCTTCGTGCACCCACGACATTAACCACCTGAAAAGCAGGGCGGGTTTGGAAAAGAAGGGCAGCTCCCATAGATGCAAAAATTCAGTCTTTTACAACTCTTATTGCACCGAGTCATCGACCTTAGGGTTTCGAGGTTTTCCACCATTGGAGTGTCTAATAATAGGTCCGCATGCATAAGATTTTCATTATCGATGTTCTATGGTTGTATTGAATGATCTTACATTTATATAGCTTCGAGCTCCACTTTTCGGCCTTAATAACTCTAGGAGGGAACTGCATCTTCGCGTAGATCTCCACAGGTCCTCTTTTTCCACTAATGGTTTCTTTGTGTGAGGCTTATTTTGTGTTATCTCCCTCTCCTTTTTCATTCATTCCCTAGGTGTTATCTTCCTTTCTTTCAACGACCCTAACTCAAAAAATTCCTTGCTTCTCTTTCATGCTACCTCCTTCCTCGCTCTATTGTATTCTTCCCTTTGTATTATGCCATTAGATTTTACTACAAATTTGCACAAGTCCATCGGTTCATGATAGTACTTTATGTCACTCTTCTTCGAAAAACCTTTGTCACACTTCAAGCTAGGGAAAAAAATAAGTTCTCTAAGGAAAAGTAGTCAAATTGACTACTCTTACCTCCTATTTATACTTTTCTCAATGCCTTAGAGTTCCTTTGACCACATGCCTTAATGTCACTTTTTAATAAAACAATTTATTTCACTTAAGTCAACTTCGTGACTTCCCTTGTGCTTTGTAGCTATAACCTTTAGGCGTTCACATACCACTAAACCGCCACATACCTCCTTTGCACATGTTCGTGCCGAAGTACATAACCTCTACGTTGTCTACTAAGTAGTTCCCCATAATGTTTCCTTCCTTGTGTTATACCACATGATCCTTCCCTTTTGGTCTTCAGAATTCTCTCAACCCACCTTCATAACCACATAAATTTATGCACCTTAGCCATTACATCACTCGTTCTTCTATCTTTGCACTAATTTTTCCCAATAGTCCATCGTCGAAGAATTTTGGCCTCCATGTTCAATATAGCTGATCCATGTTCAATATAGCTTCTACTTAACCCCACAAAAAAATGTATGCATGGTCCCCTATGCATAGAACCTCTTATAATGTAATTAGCTACCGATGCACCAACACGCAAAACCAAACCGAAAACGATGACAAAGGAAACAATCGAAAGAAAAAGTACTAAAAGGAAATTTAATCTAATTGGCATATCTTGCTTATTTTTTACTATACGAAGCCTTATTTATAATAGGGCTTCAACCTACTCCCATTAAAGTAAATTGGTCCCATCAAGTGCTTGTATTTAGCACACACCTTACCGAGGATTTTACGAGATGATGTATGGTCCTAACCAATTGAATTTCAGTTTCCCATGATGGCGCAAAAATTTAGAGTCATAAAACATGACCATCTTCCCAACCTTGAATTGTTTATTTTTTTGTATGATGATCATTCCATGATTTTTTTGTGCCTTCTCAGTCTTTTGACTCCACCTAGCAAGTTATCACCTTTCATCCAACTGCAATAACTTTTCCATGCACTCCTGTAGTGCTTTCTCATCGCCTAATGCTCATGTGCACAATATTTATAGAGACGGTAGCATAATATCTATTGGTAAAACATCTTTCATGCCAAACACTAATTAAAATGTTGTGGCCTTGTAAAATATCTTATAAGATTTCCTATATGCCCATAGTATGGTTGAGACTTTGTCATCCCAATCTTGTCTTCTCACATCACAAATTTTGGTTAGCGTGTGACTCAATATCTTGTTAAATTCCTCAGTGGTTCCATTAGCTTGAGAGTGGTAAGGGGTGATCTTGTGATGGTCCACCATGAATTTAGCCAAGCAAAATCTTGACCATATCATTCAAAACATGTGTAGCTCTATCACTAGTCAAGCTCAAAGGATAACCATACATACGATTATGTTTTCCCACAAGAATCTTGTTGTTGTGGTTATTGTGTAATTCTTTATAGGCACTTCCTCCTCCAAAATTTTAATTAATTACTACAAGTAATGATATAGTGGGACTAGTCCTTCGCGTGGCAGGTGAAATCGGTCCTACAAAACCAATCACACACTTCTCAAATGGTTCTACACTAGCTATCAGTCTCAAGGGAATCTCATCTCTTCTTCCTATTTTTCTAAGGCACTTGAAATGGTCACAAGCCTTGCAAAACTCAATAAAATCCTAGTAGATTCTTTTCCAAAGAAATCCTTGCTAGTAGAATCTTCCACACGGTGGCATTCCCTACATAGTTTCCTCTTCCAATCCCATTATGTGCTTTGTCCATGATTAAAATGGACTCATGTTCTAACACACATCGGTGCAAAACCTCATCACAACCTATCTTGTATAAGTATCCACTAATTAACATGTAGGGCATGATGCATATGGCTAACTATTTCCTTTCTAAAGTCTTCATTCCCTCCGTGCCACACCTATTTTGAGAAACACAACAATATATTACAAGTAATAGAGCACACGCCAAAATCTAAATAGTTGTGCATCTGGCATTGTATCCTCAATGCTCCACATGTCCTCCCCTAAGTGAATCCTTGATAAATGGTTAGGTCCCAAATTACTCTTACCCGGTTTCACAACAACCATAAAATTTAATTCTTGAAACAACAAGACCTACTTTGGCATATGTGCTCGTGTAAAATGGGCTTGTTTTCCAAGTACTTCAATGCCATGTGGTCGTGTATAATATAAATAGTATTGCTTAGTAGATACTACTTGAATTTTTGCAGCACGTAGATCATTGACAATGCGTCATGCTCAATAGTAGTATAGGTATGTTCTGCTAGGTTAGCTTTCTACTAGAAAATCACAAGGGGTGGTCAAAATTTCCTTCTCCGTGTTGTGCTAAGATTGCCCAAATTGGAACTCCTACAACATCAACATGTACATGGAATTTCTTATCCCAAGAAGGAAAGCGTAATATGGGTGCAGTGATAAACTTATTGTAACATTCCCATTTTAAGATTTTAGAAACAAGAGATTTTTTTTTTTACACAATGTTCTCTGTTCTAAATAAAACATAATTTAGAACACACATTCCATGCCAATCAATCTCATAATAGATAACCATATGTATTTGTAAATGACTTGGTGAATTATTGATATCTCATTACATGACTTGGTCTTTAACCGGTCTCTCATGTTTGTATTTAAGTATTTTTATGCATACTAAGTATACTTGGTTTTCTTACCCTAATCTGGGTACTGAGTGACCTATTTAAAGAACCTATCTAAATACTTGTTACCAATATTCATCTGAAATCACGTTCCTTAAACTAGGTGACATAGGAAAACACAACCAACAGCTGCGTGTGATACTTTGGCAAAAGATTTCCAACATCTTTGTTCATGTTACTATTCCTAGATGAAATATTCATCAAATTGAAATACGTCCTTCACCTCACTCTTCTGTTATCTAGAATGGTCTTTACTGACTTCTGTCAGTCCACTTGCCCAAGGTTTGACCCTAACCCAAGTTAGCAACATAATTTGTTATAAGGAGATGCTCATGATGACTTAGGGTATATGGGCATACTCAACCGACCTAAGTCGATCAAATGTGCCTAGGTACCTTGAGTCATAGAAAGCTACTTCCTATTCTAATTCATACTACTAGCTTGACCTAGAGAGAAACTAAGTTCAAGTCCAGATGTGTGTAGATCTAGATGAACTAATGTGGAAGGGTGTTGCAACATGTCAACTACAACACTGTATCCTCGAGAAGACCTTAGTCTTCTCAAAGGTATACAGTTATGCAGTTGGCATGTGCCAACATCCGATAGAACTACTTCATCACAATGTACATAACTCTAGGAGGTCATTAACACTTAATTAATTTTGGATTAAGATTCAAATTACAAAAACCTTGCAAAACCTAAATCCAACACTTCTTAAGTTCTTCATCCATATTTGATTGATTAATATTAAAGAACTTCATTAACTCATGATTACTTTTTGTGTTCATTAACTTGGACTTAACAAGCGCTTATCCAAAAAGAGGACAGCCAACATCATAAGGTTAACTTTAATGTAACTCAACTGTTCAAGGAAGGTGTAGCAACCACACAAAGTTCAACTAGAGTAGACTTCATAGAAAATGAAGTCTAAATGATTAACAATCAAAAACATCTTTCTTTTGTTTTACATTCTTTTGAGAGAGGAAGATTCTTCCTCTACATGATTAAGTGTTAGGTTTATCATACCATTTTTTTCTTTCCCACTTTCTATAGTTTAATTGTATGTTTGTTACACATCCCTTTATTATACTATATTTGTTTAGATAAAGAACGTCATCCTATGCAACTTAGCAAGTTACACCTTAGTAAGAGAGATTGAACTATTTCTCTTCATCCAACTTATCAAATGACAATAGAAATAATAATGTAAACAGATATGAAAAATATCAACAAGATAGTATTCCAAATTCCTTCATAAAATGTACAAGAGAAATTACACAATAGTTTGAAGTAAATCTCCAACCTTTTCAATTCATCATAATAAAATACACAATTTACAAGACTGTGCATCTCATACAAACTGCATGTCAATCAATATTAAGATCATTAAAGAATACAAATTTTCCTTTTCAATACATCTCAAGAATGAATCGGAGTTCTCTATAAAAGAGCTAGACTTTAAATCAGCCAATACATCATAAAAGTTATTTCCTTCTTTTATCACTTACGAAGTCCATCTGTAAAAATTTCTAGCACGGGTCAGTTCAATGGGAACATGATAATCACTAAGCATTAAAATGAAGTGCATTCCACTAATTTTTCCATTAAAAACTCTGCTTTAATGAAACAATTAATGTAATCATTCAAATAAAACATAAGTAATAACAACCATAAAAGAAGCACAATTAACAATCTGAATTCACTTTTAAGAAAAGATCATAATATGATCAGCCAACAACTACATTATATCAGATAAGTATTGTCCCAAACAATTACTTATTTATATCAAATAATAGCTCTTGTCATTAAATTATTTCATAATTCTTCTTGAATTTGAAATATAGAATTAACTTTACTATATAAACAAAAAGAGTTACTTTCAGAATCAAAGACCTTATTGTCATCTTTACCAAGTTTCTAGAAAACATGTATAGTCAAATTCATTTCAGCATCGTAACATTTTTAAGATGAATCATCCAACAACTTAAATAAATAAGAGATTCACAATTCAGATGTGGTAGCCTAATTCTCAATCAAATAAATATAACCTAGGTTCTTAGATTAGGCCTCTTATTAACAATAGAAAAGTATTTCCCAACAACAATGTTTCATTACAATTAACTAAAACAATTATTAATTTCCTTAAATATAATTTAAGTTGAGAAGTAATTAGTAATAATTACTAATAAATTACTTAATAAAATTAATACAATTGATTCAATTAAACCAAAGACAGGTTTTATATAAAGAAAGGAGAATGAGTTGAAAAGTAAACAGTTTACAATTTCCTTTATCATTTGGTAAAACCGAATTTTCATATGCATATTCAGAAAAGAAGAGTTAACTTCCTACCCAACAAAACTGTTATTAACTTACCTGAAATGTTAATGAATATTTCTATATCATTGAATATTTCAGTCATTGATTCAAAACCATTTGTTCCATCAAAATAAAGTAAGACTATAAAAAGATCACCCCCTTAATCATGACCAAACAGAGAAGGAAGAAATCATCCGTTGAGTGCACAAAGAAGAGTCCATCTAAAAAAAATTTCATAATGATGCATGACTCAGCCATTGAAAAATAGTCAGTCAAGAAATGGTTAAGTTTTCCTTTCTACAGGACAAGCTCAGCTGAACACTGTTGTGAATTGACAAGACATTCGATTCCACACAAATAAACAGAGATCAATAAAGCTTATAAACCGGAACGGTTTGGTTGGTTCCATATACAAAATAATAGTCCAAAAGTTGATTATACATTCAACGATTCCCATGAACGTACCACAGTCATCTCATAACATGTTACGTTAACAAACTACAAAGAAGTTTCTAGTTCTGGCGAGTAAGTTTTCATCACCTCACCCAAGCCCAAAAAGGATAGAAAATCAAACTTAAGAAAGTTGAACAAACCTAAGAAGATAATCACCATAACGACTTGGAGAAGGCCAACTACCAGAGTATTTCAAACATCAAATAGAACTTCAACCAAAGACAACCATCTCATCTTCCAGATTTCAATAAACCAGTAATCACTTACAAAGTTTTGGAGAAGATAATTCCAAGTAAAAAACAACCAAAGTATAAGACAAATTTCATTCTTATCTCCTCACGAGCTCAACTGTAATAGTAATTCCAAATAACAAAACTTACCCAACTCCCATCGAATTATGATTCAAAGCAATGGAGATTTAAACAATATAAAATAAGAACAAGATATTTCTTCAAAGATCTTATACAAGTTGAAGTACAAAACACAAACAATTCCATAAACCTCAAACACCCATTAACCATTTTTCTCACGAGTTCAATTTAGTAGGGTATTCTTCTACCTTTCAAAAACAATCCAAGATAATTAGTTTGAATAACATAGGTTTACCCAGTTCACAAATTGGGAACAAGATATCCATTCCACATTTTCACGTAAGTTCATGTTCTTGTAATGTATTAAATATATACCCATACGGACATCGCAAAAGAGTATTAAAACTTTTAAAAACTCAAGGATACATCTTAGAAAGTATCCATTTACATTTTACTTTCAAAAGAGACTTCCAATTCAAGCTCAAAATAAAAATAACTTACTCAAACTCTTCTTTTGCAGCAGTCCGGAATACATATTTCAATCAAACACGAAGCCTCAAGCTTCTAAATACATTACATCATTTAACTCACTCGAGAGAGAATACCCAAGAAAACATTATCATGTAAGGGTTTCATAACAAAAAAGCACGAGATTCTTTCAACAAGAAATAAAATAACCGTAACAAAAACAAAAACCCATTATCTCATGAGAGTAGAGTTGTTTTAATGAAATATTTTGAGAAAAGAAAGAAATATTAATGGTGATAATAATGGTATAGCTTAGATACCAAATGATAGAATAGAATAAGATTGCAATGACCAAAGAGGGACGGAAGCCTCACAAATATTATTGATCATGAAATCAGATTACATTACAATGCAAGAGCTGTAATATTTATAGATATTAGATAGCCTCATATGGATAGACATGACACCCTAGCAGACACCAACTACGAGATGATAAGACCCATCTCACATGCACATGTAATTACTACTAATAACAATATTGAATGTTATCCAACATAACAATATTGAATGCAATTCACTAGACTAGAGTGCACATGTTGCACATTATTAAATAAAAGACAATGCAATAAAATGCAATAAATATGCCTATGCTAAATTATGCTAACATTCCCCCCTTAATTTTGCATAGTTTCTAATGAAGTGGAGAGGAACTCTCTGAACAGTGTGAATTTGTCACGTGCAAGTGACTTAGTGAAAACATCTGCCTTCTGTTCAGTTGTAGGACAGAAATAGAGTTGTATGTTGTGCTTCAAGACATGCTCGCATATGAAATGAACCTGTACTTCAATATGCTTGGTTCTCTCATGAAATACTGGATTGCGAACAAGCTTTAGAACTCCTTCATTATCAACATATACTAGAGTAGATTTCTGTTGTGGTAGACCAATTCCTTCCAGTATTCGGCGTAGCCATATTACTTCAAAAAACAGCTTCGCGGCTCGATACTCGATACTCTACTGTAGAGAAGAGCGAGAAACAAAGTTCTATTTCTTGCTTCCCCATGATATCGGTCTAGATCCCATAAAGAAGACGAAGCCTGATGTTGACTTCCTATCATCCATGTTTCCTACATGATCTGAATCTGAATATCCTGTCAAGAAGAAATTGTCATTCTTCTTGTACTCTAGACCAAGGTCAACTGTACCCTTTAGATATCTTAGTATTCTCTTTGTTGCTTTCCAATGACATATTTTCAGTTCTTGCATGAAGCGTGATAAATATCTGACTGCAAAGCTGATATTTGATCTAGTATATGTCAGGTAAATGAGACTCCCGATCAATTGCCGATAGAGAGTTACATTCACCGGTGGTGATGGATCGGAACGAGATAACTGAAGTCTCACTTCCATAGGTGTAGCAATAGGAGTGCAGTCCATCATCCTGAATTTCTCGAGCATTGTCTTGGTGTATTTCAACTGTGACACAAATATATGATTCTCTTTTTGCCATACTTCCAACCCAAGACAATAGTGCATGAGCCCGAGATCTGTCATGTCGAACGATCGATTAAAATCCTTCTTTGTTGCATCGATCATCTTCATAGAACTACCTGTAATGACTAGATCGTCGACATAAACAACCACAATGACAATCTCCCCCTTGCTTTTGAGGTAGAGATTGGGGTCATAAGGATTCCTTTCGAATCCATGACTTATGAGATGCTCATCAATTTTGATGTACCATGCCCGGGGTGCCTGTTTTAGGCCATATAGAGATTTTATGAGTCTGCATACCATCATCTCTTTTCCTGGTATTACATAACCCTCTGGCTGAGTCATATAGACTTCTTCTTGCAAATCTCCATTAAGAAAGGCACTTTTCACATCTATTTGGTGGAATTTCCAACCAAATTGTGTAAAGCTAGAGCAAAGATCATCATGATTGTCTTGATCTTAGTCTGTGGGAGTAAATGTATCCTCATAATCAATGCCTTTTTTGTTGTGCATACCCCTTTGCTACAAGCCTTGCTTTATACTTGTCAATAGTCCCATCGATTTGTACTTAGTGTTGAATATCCATCTCGCATCCAATGGGTTTCTTCCCTGGTGGAAGGTCGATAAGACAAGTTGCCATGTGTTGTTCTTCATCACCGATCGATACTCAATCCATGGCATCTTTCCAAGATTTTGATTGTAGGGCTTCCTGAACTGTAGATGGCTCAACTGTTTCAACAACTCTGCTCATTAGGGCATAATTGACCTCTTCACGAGCTTGACTGCGAGTTCTAGGTCCAGGATTGGATGATGTGCTAGGTGCTTCATCCAAATTTGCATCTCTTATTAATTGAGTATACCATTTAGGTAACTTCTTAGCTATTCCATTGGCTTGTGGTGGATCCAAGTTTTCACCATCATCTAATTCATCACTGTCATCTTCAGTGGGAACATCAAATTCTGTCTTCACAAGAGGTGTATTCTACATGTTTGTTGAGTCGTTGAGTGGAGCATCTACTTGTTTCTTCTCAAAGAACTCAACATCCCTACTTGTGTATACTTTCTTTGCTTTCAGATCCCATAATCTGTACCCAAGTGCTTCTTCACTGTATCTAATGAATATCAGTTTCTCAGCTTTCATATCCAACTTGTTCCTGTTCTTCTTGGGTATGTGCATGCTAGCTTTACACCCAAATACTCTTAGGTGTGCAATTGATGGTTTCCGATTTGACCATGCTTCTTGAGGTGTCACTCCTTCAAGAGCTACTGTGGGCACTCTGTTCAACAAATAGACTACAGTTCTTGTAGCTTCTGCCCAAAATGTCTTTGTTAAACCTGAGTCATCAATCATACATCGCACCATTTCCATGATAGTACGATTCCTTCTCTCAACTATACCATTCTGTTGTGGTGTGTGAGTAGGAGGCATTTTTCTATGAATCCCATGAGCTTCTAGGTAAGTCTTGAACTCATTGCTTGTGAATTCCCCCCCTCGATCTGAGTGGAGAGTTTTGATCTTGCGACCAACTTCATTCTCAACAAGTGCTTTGAACTTCTGAAATGTCTCAAAGGCTTGAATCTTGTTTCTTAGACAATATATCCACATCTTTCTTGAGTAGTCATCAACACAAAGCATGAAGTATTGACATCCAGAATGACTTGGTTGCATGGGCCCGCAAAGATCGGTGTGCACTAAATCAAGCTTTCCCTTAGCTCTATATGTGTTCTTCTGGAAGGGTACTCTGTGTTGCTTTCTAGCTAGGAAATTGTGACACTTGTCAGTGTTGTGCTTGAGTGTAGGCAATCCTTTCACCATGTTGCCCTTTTGAAGTGTTTGGAGATAGCCAAAACTGATGTGACCATATCTGCGATGCCATAGTTCTGCAGATTGTGTGTCTTTGGCCACTAGAGCTTGATCATCCTTGTGGACAAAATCAAGTTGGAACATGCGTCCCACATTGGAGGCTCTTGCTACAATCTTGGAACCTCTTGACTTATCTCTTATCAAGCACACTTTTTCTCCATTATTACTGTCAAAATCCAACTTCAAGTTGTGATCAAGGAGTTGACTAACTGATAGCAAATTCTTGGTCAACCCATGTACATACAATACATTTGTGATTTTGCGGTCATGCTTTCAAGAGGTAGTGAAATGTTTCCAATCCCTCGACATTTGTATGATGAGTCATCACCTAATGACACATGGTTCTTGTTAGGTGAGTCACGTAGTGTGTAGAACCAATCCTTACGTCCAGTCATGTGTCGAGTTGCACCGAGTCAACATACCAGATATCTTGTGTGGACTTGGTTTCTTCATCAAATTGAGTAGAATACATGTGGTTTCCTTCATCTGAATCATCCTCATGTTCGAAATGTACCCTTATTTTTGGGTTTTCACAATTACCATTTTTCTGCCCTTGATTGTTGTTGTTGTTGGACTTCCCTTTATTTGAATTATTGTTACCCTGATGGTTATTGGGTTTTGAATTGCTTGATGAACCCTTTTTATAGGAATTATACCAACAATATTTGATGTCATGTCCCCCTCTATTGCAAATGGGACACTTCTTGGTGTTGTCTCGTTGACTTTGGTTTTGTTGGGACTTCTTGTGATTGGACTGAAATTTTCCCTTTCCTTTATGATTGGAAGATAGTGCTTGCTCATCTTCCTGATCTTTGTTGTTCATTGCCTCTTCTTGTTGGAGTAGATTGACCAACTTCTCAAAGGTGACTGTGTGTTCACTCATATTGATAGTTGTCACAAAGATTCTGTAGGAAGGAGGAAGTGCTCACAACACAATTGGTACGAGGTCTTCATCACTTATCTCTTTTCCCAATGCCAATAGAGATGCCCTCAAAGTAGCAACTCGTCTCAAAAAAACTTCAACCTTCTCATTGTGCTTGAACTTGAGAGTATGCAGTTGTGATAGTAGGTTGAGGATGGCATTCTTGTTCTTTGCCTCATAGACTGTGCTTAACTTATCCCATACATCCTTGGCCGATGTGGCATCTCTAATGTGGGGTTGCACATCATCTATTACGCTAAACAAGATGATCAACTTGGCCTTTTGATTTTCCCTGTCAAATTGAACTTGTTGTCTTCTATCATCAAGTGATCTTGTTGTTTGTCCATCTACAACTGTCCATAGGTCTTCAAACTCAAGTAACGTCTTGATCTTGGTTCCATGCAGCATAGTTGTCTCCTCTAAGTAGTGAATCGGCAAGAAGAACTTTGGTGCTTGTGTGCCGATTTCGTAATCTGAATTTCTGAAACTCTAAATTTCTGACAAAGGGTAAGGCTCTTATCACTCCAAGTTTATGGTCTCCCTCTCAATATACCGTCAGTCGATATACCAAACCTTTCTATATATGCTCCCTTCCGATATACCCATCGGTACGTGGAAGAAGATCACCTTTTCAATATACCCGTCAAGACGGAAAAGGTGTTAACGCACGTGAAAGAATTTAGTACGTGGTACGTAGACAAGATGAGAGGGGTTTGTGTAAGCACAAACGGATGGGAGAGCTCAAATGTGTGTGTATTGTGTCCTTATTACTCCCCGTCAATTTTATAGGGTCGATGCCTGACGACATTTAGGCAAATGTGTTAGGCATTAAGTGCAGAGTAGTAGTCGCGACAGTATCACCCGTAAGCGCTTCCCAGAGGCGGTGTATATACCGAACGCTGCTTTGAGATCAAAGATCTCGTGTGATAGAACCAAACATAAAATAAAAAATGTGCACTTTTTTTTTTTTTTTTTACTTTATGCACCAAGATTAGTACAACATCCTCTCAAAGTACATTAAAATGAAGTTTTTGTGTCCCCCCTCTTTACAAAAAAGGGTCTAGAATCACAAAATACACAATTTAGGCCAAAAATATATTTTTTTACCCCAATAGGTGTTTTTCCGCTAAATTTAGCGGTGGCTCTAAATGTGTTTGGTGAGCTTCTAAATTTAGAAATCTCCCAAAATTTAGTAATTTCTCCAAATTTTCCAAAAAAATAATTTAAGAAAAAATATGGAGAGAGTGGGAATTGAACCGCTGACCTGTTTGTTCCCAAGATCCAAACAAACAATCTAAATATTATTTTCACCTTTTCTCACAAACCGTGATCTGGGTTTTTCTAAAATTTTGACAGCAGCATCATACAATATTTTTCTTGAAACTCACAAAATTTTAGAAGAATTGGAATCTTTTTTTTTTAGATCTTACCAATTTACCAGCTAGATCTGATTTTTTTTTAGAAAAAATGATCTCGACTTGTATATAGACTTTTTGTCATATGTAGAGGCCAAATCAAGATGATGTAAACCTGAAAAGTTGTGCGTCTCCTTCTTATCTTTCCAGCAAAAAAACAACACATCAATCTGATATTTTATGAAAAAGCTACATTCTTTTTTCTAAGAGCTATCTGCTGGAATTTGGTTGACGGGACTGCTTCAACCTTTGCTCCCGAATTCTTCACACCTCCACTTTCAGATCTGATTTTTTTAGATCTGATCATCTTTTTTTTTTTCTTTTGATCTGTAATTTTTTTCAAGATCTCTCTCCCCTTTTTTTTTTTTAAAGATCTTTTTTTTTTTTTTTTCACAAATCTTTTTTTTTTTTTTTTTTAGATCTGTAATTTTTTCCAAGATTTTTCTCCTTTTTTTTTTTTAAAGATCTCCAAATCTGAAATATTCCACCAATATGTTAGATCAATTGGATATGCCAATGACTAATAAAAATAATTTACCTTCCAAATAAGTGGATAGGTCAAATTTTAGTTGATGGATGCTTGGGAGGAATGGAGGCTGCAGGATGCTTCAATGGCTCTCCTTTGATGCAGATCTTCTTCTCCAATAGATCCTCTCCACTAGTGTTCCTCTTCAACCTTGCTTGGATAGAACCTGCTCCGATACCAAATGATAATAATGGTATAGCTTAGATACCAAATGATAGAATAGAATAAGATTGCAATGACCAAAGAGGGACGGAAGCCTCACAAATATTATTGATCATGAAATCAAATTACATTACAATGCAAGAGCTGTAATATTTATAGATATTAGACAACCTCATATGGATAGACATGACACCCTAGCAGACACCAACTATGAGATGATAAGACCCATCTCACATGCACATGTAATTACTACTAATAACAATATTGAATGCAATTCACTAGACTAGAGTGCACATGTTGCACATTATTAAATAAAAGACAATGCAATAAAATACAATAAATATGCCTCTACTAAATTATGCTAACAAATGGATAGAGCCTATCATGCCTAATAGTTCTTCTCATCAATTCAAAGAAGACTTCACCGAGCCTCCAAAACTTATTCTTCTCCAAGCAAGATCAACAACTAAAAATTATTTCTCAAATGTCTCATATACTTCCCTTTAATTGAAAATAGATCAAGGAACTCAAAAACAACTTCAAACTAAAAATAGAGCTGCTAGTTTGGAGAACCAGATAGCTCCATACGATCAAAAATATCAAAGCATGAATGACCAAAAAACCCAAAAAAAATCTTCCCGCATGGTTTCCAAGGTGGTTTGCTCACCAAAAACGAGGCTCATTAATGTCATTAGCTCTCAAATTACCGCCTATCTCTCTTCTCCACCACCATCCAAAATTGGTGAGACCTAATTCAACTTCTACATGCATCACTAAACCTTAGTGATGTCTCCACATAGACTTCCACCAAATTTCATGCTTCTTCCTAAACTGGTAGTATGTTGTCTTATTAATTTCCAAAATCAAATCACATTAATAGCTTAGGAACTGTCACCAAGCTTCCCACTTGCCATACGACCCTTAGGTCCCCTTTCCACATTTCATTAGTTTAGGTAGATTCCATTAGCTTAGGATATGACCATAGGATAGTTTTAAAAGTATTTACCTTAGGTTTAGAAACATTTCAATAGGTAAATTTCCATCTTAGGTTAGGTCACAATTCATAACCATATAGTATTAGGTATTAGGTTAGAAATAAACCTAGCATCACCTTAGGTTATTTCCCCACATCCCAACTTAGTACATGTAACTTAGGTTAGGATGCCATCCCAAATAAAGTAGACATAGATAGAAAAATAGGTACCTTAGTTAGAATCCCGTTAGGATAGATCTCATAGGTCTAGGACTTAGATTTTTCCTCAATAGTCCTGAAGTAGGTCTCGTTCCACTTAACGCCATTAAGTGTCCTAAAGAGATCATTCAAAAATATCTGAGCACATAACATAAAATGGGCAAGTGAACCCAAATGTTCTCATCTGGTCCATTTGGGACACCAATCTCCTAGAACACGATCAATAATATGATGGATCCCCAAGTGATCTTCGCTCCTACCTCGTTCTGTACCCGTGCCTCTTCGATAATGCCATTCACAATGAATTAGAAAAATTATAGTGTACCCTCTTGGATACCCTATTGGCCATGTACTGAGTAACCTACATTAATGTCAATCCACCTTTCTAATGCGCCCAATTTTTAGCTAATGAGCTGGCAAGCGACTCTCAACATTGAGTCTGGGAGATCTGTAATTACCTATGCCCTACCCCCCTTCTCGTAGTTTAGATTTTTGCACTCTCTTCAATCTTGGTAGTGGCACATAAATAAGGTTCCATATCCTCTTCATTATTTTGTAAGCCCATAACAATCCAAATCAAATGTCATGTGATCCTCATTCTTCTTCTCGCGAAGTAGAAAAATCTTTGTGCACCCGTGACATTAACAACCTGAAAAGTGGGGCGGGTTTGGAAAATAAGGGCAGTTCCCATAGCTACAAAAATTCAATCTTTTGTAACTCTTATTGCACTAAGTCATCAACCTTAGGGTTTCCGAGGTCATCCACCATTGGAGTGTGAAATAATAGGTCTGCATGTATAAGCTTTTCATTATCGGATGTTCTATGGTTATATTCAATGATCTTACATTAATATATCTTCGAGGTCCACTTTTCGGCCTTAATAACACCAAGAGGGCACTACATCTTTGAGTAAATCTCCACAAGATCCTCTTTTTCCACCAATGGTTTTTTTTTGAGGCTTCTTTGGTGTCATCTCCCTCTCCTTTTTCATTCATTCCCTAGGTGTTATATTCCTTTATTTCAACTTCCCTAACTCAAAAAATTATGCACTTCTCTTTCACGCCACCTCCTTCCTACTCTGTTGTATTCTTCCCTTTGTCTATGCCATAAGATTTTTTACTACAACTTTGCACAATTCCATTGGTTCGTGATAGTACTTTACATCACTTTTCTTTGAAAAACCTTCGTCACACTTCAAGCTAGGGAGAGAAAAATAAGTTTTCTAAGGAAAAGTAGTTGAATTGACTACTCTTACCTCCTATTTATACTTTTCTCGATTCCTTAGAGTTCCTTTGACCACATGATTTAATGTCAATTTTTTAATAAAACAATTTATTTCACTTAAGTCAACTTCTGTGACTTCCTCTTGCGCTTTGTAGCTATAGCCTTTAGGCACTCAAATACCACTAAACCTGCAATAGACCTCCTTTACACGTGTTATTGTGCCAAAGTACATAGCCTTTGCGCTATCTACTAAGTATTTCCTATAATGTTTACCTTCCTTGTGTTATACAATGCGATCCCTCCCTTCATTTTTGTCTTTAGAATTCTCTCAACCCACCTTCATAACCGCACAAATTTATGCACCTTATCCATTACATCACTCGTTCTTCTATCTTCACACTAATTTTTCCCAATAGTCCACCATCAAATAATTTTGGCCTCCATGTTCAATATAGCTACTACTTCACCCCACACAAAAATGTATGTGTGGTCCTCGCACATAGAACATATTACAATGCAATTAGCTACCAACACACCAACATGCAAAACTAAACCGAAAACGATGACAAAGGAAACAACCAAAAGAAAAAGTACTAGAAGGAAATCTAATCTAATTGGCAATACTACCTTATTTTTTACTATACAAAAGCATTATTTATAATAGGGCATCAACCTACTCCCATTAAAGTAAATCGGTCCCATCTAGTGCTTTCAGAATCGGCACACACCTTAACCAAGAATTTTACGAGATAATATATGGTCCTAACCAATGGAATTTCAGTTTCCCAGGATGGCACAAAAATTTAGAGTCATTAAACATGACCATCTGCCCAACCTCAAATTGTTTGTTTTTTTGTATGATGATCATTCCATGTTTTTTTGTGCCTTCTCAGTATTTTGATTCCACCTAGAAAGTTATCACCTTTCATCCAACTGCATTAAATTTTCCATGCACTCTTGTAGTGCTTTCTCATCAGCTAATCCTCATGTGCACACTATTTTTAGAGACGGTACCATAAACTCTATTGGTAAAAAAGCTTCCATGCCAAACACTAATTAAAATGACGTGGCCTTGTTCAATCTCTTGTAGGTTGTCCTATATGCCCATAGTATGGATGAGACTTTGTCATCCCAATCTTGTCTTCCCACATCACAAATTTTGGTTAGCGTGTGACTCAAATATCTTGTTAAATTCCTCAGTGGTTCCATTAGCTTGAGGGTGGTAAGGGGTGGTCTTGTGATGGGCCACCATGAATTTGGCTAGCAGAATCTTGACCGTATCATTCAAAAATTGTGTAGCTCTATCACTAGTCAAGCTTAAAGGACAACCATACATGTTGATTATGTTTTCCCACAAGAATCTTATTTTTGTGATTATTGTGCAATCCTTTATAGGCACTTCCTCCTCCAACCTTGTTAAGTAATTAGTACAAGTAATGATATAGCATGGAACCAGTCCTTCACGCGGTAGGTGAAATTGGTCCTATAAAATCAATCGCACACTTCTCAAATGGTTCTGCACTAGCTATCATTCTCAAGGTAATCTCATCTCTTCTTCCTATTTTTCCAAGGCTGGAAATGGTCACAAGCCTTACAAAACTCAATAAAATCCTAGTAGATGATTTCCCACCAAATCCCTGCTAGTAGAATCTTCCACATGGTGGTATTCCCGTATAGTGTCCTCTTCTAATCCTACCTGTGTGCTTCATCCATGATTACAACGCACTCATGTTCTAACACACACTTTGGTGTAAAACCTCATCACAACTAATCTTGTATAAGTATTCACTAATTAACATGTAGGGCGTGACACATATGGCTAACTATTTCCTTTCTAAAGTCTTCATTCCCTCCGGTGCCACACCTATTTCGAGAAACACAACAATATCTTCCAAGTAATAGGGTGCGTGCACAATCTAAATAGTTGCACATATGGCATTATATCCTCAATACTCTACGTGTCCTCCCCGAGTGAATCCTTGATAAATGGTTAGGTCCCAAATGACTCTTACCCATTTTCACAACAACCATAAAATTTAATTCTTGAAACAACAAGACCTACCAACAGATGTGCCCTTGTAAAATGAGCTTGTTTTCCAAGTACTTCAATGCCATGTGGTCTATGTATAATATAAATGGTATTGCTAGCATATACTACTTGAATTTTTGTAGCGCGTAGATCATTGAAATGCTTCAAGCTCAAGAGTAGTATAGGTATGTTCTGTTAGGGTTAGCTTTCTACTAGAAAATCACAAGGGGTGGTCAAAATTTCCTTCGCAGTTGTGCTAAGATTTCCCTAATTACTGCAACTCCTAAAGAGTCAACATGTACATGGAATTTCTTATCCCAAGAAGAAAATTGTAATATGGGCACAACGATAACCTTATAGTAACATTCCCATTTTAATACTTTAGAAATAAGGGATTTTTTTGTACAAAATGTTCTATGTTCTAAATAAAACATAATTTAGAACACACATTCCATGCCAAACAATCTCATAATAGATAACCATATGTAGTGTAAATGACTTGGTGAATTACTTGTTCTCTCATTACATGACTCGAGTCTCTAACCGATCTCTCATGTTTATCTTCAAGTATTGAATATTATTATGTACACTATGTATACTTGGTTTTCTTACCCTAATCAGATCAAGCACTGTTTAAAGAACCTATCTCGAATATTTTTACCAATATTCATCTAACATCATGTTCCTTAAACTAGGTGACATAGGACAACGCAACCAGCAGCTTGTGATACTTTGGCAAAAGATTTCCAACATACTATTCATGTTATTATTCCTAGATGACATATTCATCACATTGGAATA
Organism: Taxus wallichiana var. yunnanensis; assembly: GCA_018340775.1. NCBI lineage: Eukaryota > Viridiplantae > Streptophyta > Pinopsida > Cupressales > Taxaceae > Taxus > Taxus wallichiana. The sequence goes on from CM031235.1 coordinate 187,407,608, forward strand.
TGTCCCTCACCTCACTCTTGTTATCTAGAATGGTCTTTACTTGACTTTTGTTAGTACACTTGCCAAAGGTTTGACCCTAACCTAGGTTAGTGACATAATTTTTATAGGGATATGCTCATGATGACTTAGGTTATATGGGTATACACAATTGACATAAGTTGATCAAATGTGCCTAGTACCTTGAGTCATGAAAGCTAGTTCCTATTCCAATTCATCACGCTAGCTTGACCTAGAAAGAAACTAAGTTCAAGTCTAGACGAACTAATGCGTATGCAGAAGGGTGTTGTAACATTTCAATCTGTAACATTGTATCCTCAAGAAGACCTTAGTCTTCTCAAAGGTAGAATTCGGTAGTTCGCGTGTGACAACATCTGACATAACTACTTCATCATGATGTACATACCTCTAGGAGGTCATTAACACTTAATTAATTTTGGATTAAGATTCAAATTACAAAAACCTTGCAAAACCCTAAATCCAACACTTCTTAAGTTCTTCATCCATATTTGATTGATTAATATTAAAGAACTTCATTAACTCATGATTGCTTTTTATGTTCATTAACTTGGACTTAACAAGCAGTTATCCAAAAATAGGACAACCAACATCATAAGGTTAACTTTAATGTAACTCAACTATTCAAGGAAGGTGTAGCAACCACATAGGTTCAACTAGAGTAGACTTCATAGAAAATGAAGTCTAAATGATTAACGATCAAAAACACCTTTCTTTTGTTTTACATTCTTTTGAGAGAGGAAGAGTCTTCCTCTACATGATTAAGTGTTAGGGTTTATCATACCCTTTTTTTTCTTTCCCACTTTCTATAGTTTAATTGTATGTTCATTACACATCCCTTTATTATACTATATTTGTTTAGATAAAGAACGTCATCCTATGCAACTTAGCAAGTTGCACCTTAGTAAGAGAGATTGAACTATTTCTCTTCATCCAACTTATCAAATGACAACAGAAATAAGAATACAAACAGATATGAAAAATATCAACAAGATAGTATTCCAATTTCCTTCATAAAATGTACAAGAGAAATTACACAACAATTTGTAGTAAATCTCCAAAATTTTCAATTCATCATGATAGAAATACACAATTTACAAGACTATGCATTTCGAACAACTACATGTCAAACAGTATTAAGATCATTAAAGAATACAACTTTTTTTTTTCAATATAACTCAAGAATGAATCGAGTTCTCTATAAAAGAGCCAAACTTTAAATCAGCTAATACATCATAAAATTTATTTCCTTCTTTTATCACTTACGAAGTCCATCTGCAAAAATTGCTAAAGACGGGTCGGTTCATTATCAACTGAGCATGATAAGCACTAAGCATTAAAATGAAGTGCATTCCACTAATTTTTCCATTAAAACAACTCTTCTTTAATGAAATAATTAATGTAATCATTCAAATAAAACATAAGTAATAACAACCATGAAAGAAGCACAATTAACAATCTAAATTCACTTTTAAGAAAAGATCATAACATGATCATCCAACAACCGCATTATATCGATAAGTATTATACCAAAAATTACTTTTATATCAAATAATATCTCTTGTCATTAAATTATTTCATCCATCTTCTTGAATTTTAAATATAGAATTAACTTCACTATATAAACAAAAAGAGTTACTTTCAGAAGCAAAGACCTTATTGTTATCTTTACAAAGTTTCAAGAAAACATGTATAGTCAAGTTCATTTCAGCATCGTAACATTTTTAAGATGAATCATCCAACAAATTAAATAAATAAGAGATTCACAATTCAGATGTGGCATCCTAATTCTAGGTCAAATTAATATAACCTAGGTTCTTAGATTAGGCCTCTTATTAACATTAGAAAAGTATTTCCCAACAACAATGTTTCATTTCAATTAACTGAAACAATTATTAATTTCCTTAAATATAATTTAAGTGGAGAAGTAATTAGTAACAATTACTAATAAATTACTTAATAAAAGTAATACAATTGATTCAATTAAACCAAAGACAAGTTTTATATAAAGAAAGGAGAATGAGCTAAAAAGTAAACATTACAATTTCCTTTATCATTCGGTTAAACCGAATTCTCATATGCATCTTCAGAAAAGAAGATTCAACATCCTACCCAACAAAACAATTATTAACTTACTTGCAACCTTAATGAATATTTCTATATCATTGAAGATTTCAGTCATTGAGCCAAAGCCATTTGTTCCATCAAAATAAAGTAAGACTATAAAAAGATCACCCTTAACCATGACCAAACAGAGAAGGAAGAAATCATCCATTGAGTGCACAAAGAAGATTCCATCTAAAAACAATTTCATAACAATGCATGAGTCAACCATTGAAAAATAGTCAGTCAAGAAATGGTTAAGTTTTCCTTTCTACAGGACAGGCTCAGCTGAACACTGCTATGAATCGACAAGACATTCGATTCCACACAAATAAACAGAGATCAATAAATCTTATAAACCGGAACGGTTTGGTTGGTTCCATATACAAAAATAACAGTCCAGAAGTTGATTATACATTCAACGATTCCCATGAACGTACCACAATCAGCTCATAACATGTTACGTTAACAAACTACAAAGAATTTTTAGTTCGGTGAGTAAGTTTTCATCACCTCACCCAAGCCCAAAAAGGATAGAAAATCAAACTTAAGAAAGTTGAACAGACCTAAGAAGATAATCACCATAACGACTTGGAGAAAGCCAACTACCAGAGTATTTCAAACATCAAACAGAACTTCAACCAAAGACAACCATCTCATCTTCCATATTTCAATAAACCAGTAATCACCTTACAGAGTTTCAGAGAAGAGAATTCTAGTAACAAACAACCAAAGTATAAGACAACTTTCATTCTTATCTCCTCACAAGCTCAACTATAACAATAATTCCAAATAACAAAACTTACCCAAATCCCATCGAATTATGATTCAAATCAGTTGAGATTTAAACAATATAAAATAAGAACAAGATATTTCTTCAAAGATCTTATACAAGTTGAAGTATAGAACACAAACAATTCCATAAACCTCAAACACCCATTAACCATTTTTCTCATGAGTTCAATTTCTTACTGAAGGGCATAGTATACAAATACAGTCCCAAAAAATAAGTATTAAAACTTCACAAAACAAGATACAATTTAGAAGGGTATTCTTCTACCTTTCAAAAACAATCCAAGACAATCAGTTTGAATAACATAGGTTTACCCAGTTCAGCTGGAAACAAGATATCCATTCCACATTTTCATGCCAGTTCGTGTTCTTGTAATGCATTAAATATATACCCATACAGACGCAAAAAGAGTATTACAACTTTTAAAAACTCAAGGATGCATCAGAGAAAAGTATCCATTTACATTCTACTTTCAAAAGAGACTTCTAGTTTGAAGCTCAAAACAAAAATAACTTACTCAAACTCTTTTTCAAGTAGGCAGTCTGGAATACATATTTCAATCAAACATAAAGCCTCAACAGTTCTAAATGCATTACATCATTTAACTCACTCAGAGAGAACACCCAAGAACAACATTATCATGCAAGGGTTTCATAACCAAAAAGCACAGAGATTCTTTCAACAAGAAAGAAAATAACTAGAACAAAAACAAAAACCCATTATCTCATGAGAGCAAGAGTTGTTTTAATGAAACATTTTGAGAAAAGAAAGAAATCTTAATGGATAGAGCCTATCATGCCGATAGTGCTTTTGTCGATTTGAAGAAGACTTCTAGCTGAGCCTCCAAAACTTCTTCTTCTCCAAGAAAGATCAACAACTAAAAACTTCTTTCTCAAATGTCTCATATACTTCCCTTTAATTAAAAATAGATCAAGGAACTCAAAAATAGCTTCAAACTAAAAATAGAGCTGCTATTTTGGAGAATCTGATAGCTCCATATAGAGCAAAAATCTCAAAGCATGAATGACCAAACAACCCCCAAAAATCTGCCCACATGGTTTGCAAGGCGGTTTGCTTGCCAAAAACAAGGCTCATTATTGTCATTAACTCTCAAATTCCTACCTATCTCTCTTTGCCACCACCATCCAAAATTGGTGAGACCCAATTCAACTTCTACATGCATCACTAAACCTTAGTGATGTCTCCACGTAGACTTCCACCAAATTTCATGCTTCTGCCTAAACTGGTAGTACACTATCTTATTAATTTCAAAAATCAAATCACATTAATAGCTTAGGAACCGTCACCAAGCTTCCCACTTGCCATATGACCCTTAAGTCCCCTTTCCACATTTCATTAGTTTAGGTTGATTCCATTAGCTTAGGATATGACCGTAGGATAGTTTTAAAAATTATTTACCTTAGGTTTAGAAACATTTCAATAAGTAAATTTCCATCTTAGGTTAGGTCACAATTTATAACCATATAGTATTAGGTATTAGGTTAGAAATAAACCTAGCATCACCTTAGGTTATTTCCCCACATCCCAACTTAGTACATGTAATGCTAGGTTAGGATGCCATCCCAAATAAAGTAGACATAGATAGAAAAATAGGTACCTTTTCCTTAGTTAGAATCCCGTTAGGATAGATCTCATAGGTCTAGGACTTAGATTTTTCCTCAATAGTCCTGAAGCAGGTCTCGTTCCACTTAACACCATTAAGCATCCTGAAGAGATCATTCAAAAAGATCCGAGCACATAACATACAACAGAATGTAGGCCTTTGGAAGGATTGTTGAATCACGGATCCACAATCCGCACACTACACTCGCTGGTAGGCTCCCCAATCCCACAATAACAAAAACTTTGGTAGGATCCACTAGAAACCTTCCGCATATGATATGCCCCAAAAAGGTTCCAAATGGAGTAAATAAAAATATTTATTGATATTAAGGGATATGCGCAACTATCGACATATTTTAAACATCACCCTCAAATTATCACAATGGTCCCTTACTAATCCATATAACTTCCAATCATCAAGGTAGACTTGAAGAAACTTATGGATGAAGTCTTGAAATGCCTACACCACAATGCAAAAAAATACAAGAATCACGTTCTTCAGTCCAAAAGGCATGACTAGTAGGCAAAGCTTCCTCGCTCAATGGAGAAAGTTGTCTTTTCTTGGTCCTCCTTTATAATCCTAACTTGATGATATCCCGAGAATCCATCTCGTGAATGAATAGATCTCATGCCTAGCTACTCCTTCCAGGATCTCCTTGGTGAAAGGGGTTAGAAAGGGATCAATGATACATATCGCATTCAAATCCTTGTAATCAACACAAATCCTTATCCTCCCATCCTTTTTAATGCTAATGACCATTGGACTTATCCATTTTGATTCCTCAATAGCTTCAATGATACCTGAAGCGATCATCTTATCTATCTCTTCCTTGACCGAACGTGTAGATTTGGATTCATTTGGTAAGGTCTCTTCCAAATCGGGTGTGCTCCCTCCTTTCCAAAAGAGTGGTGAACTCCCTTAAGCTCATGGTACCCGCATGGAAATAAATCTTGAAATTCATGTAAAAGATCAATGATCTTTGAAACCTCCCTTTCTGACCAATAATCCCCAATAGTAGCCTCCTTAGGTTTTGTTTCTAAGCCAATGTTAACCTTCTTCATTTTGAGAGGTTCATAGTAGGTGCGTGCTTGCTCATCAACACTATCTATTACCTTGTGTGTACCCATAGTATGGTTAGCATCCAAGTTCTCCACTTCCTTACCATCTATCACATAGACAAACTTTCCCTTCTCTTTCTCCATGCATGAGCGCTCAAGTTGTAGTTCCTCTAGTTCCTCCATATCAAAATGTGCCTCTAAATTAGGTTCTCCCAATAATTCCAAAATCCTATCCTTATCCATGACACTGTCTCCCATAGTTAGGCACTTAACAACCTACAACGCCTTATTCACCAATGGCTTAGCACTTTGATATTAAAAGGTTTGAATCAAGTCATCTATTAACTCCCACAATTCCTTGTCTCATGACGTAATTTTGAATGAATGTACCATGCACATGCACAACCTTGTAGTGTGGAATAGAACTTGTACACCCATAGGGAAGGAGGTAAATCCTCTATGTCTTCCATCAAAATCCTCTTGCACCCCTAGACATGATCTAAGGTGGATCCTTTCCCATCATAGCCATAAATTTTAGTGGGTGTATTACTCCTAAAGAATCTAATAAAGAGCACAATCCTCACCTTGCGCAACCCTAGAATATTTTCCTGATGTGTCATCCACCAACATGTTGTGGTTCCATATAAAGTGTATAAAAAATGCTCCTTTCAATTACACATCTCCATTGAGCTTCCATGGCTTGCAGGAAAACATCAGGGTTACCATCCCCAGTGTATCTTGGTAATTGATTCTCTCTCAGGAACCTAAGTGGGCATGCATTTGTCACTCTTGTAAGGAAGCCTCTCAATTACGCCTAATTAACTCATAAGTCTCATGCACCCAATTTTCACATGCTACACTAGTGGTATCACTCATAGATTGAGCATATTCAAACTGAATAACTCCTTCCATAGGATTAATCACCTTAGGGTCCCTGATAGTGCGCACATAGATTCTATTGAGGACTTCTTCTCCTAAGGGCTCAGTATAGGGTGCTGACTTCCCATCAGTTAAAGGATAATAACCTGTTCTTCCTTGTTCTCAAAAATTATGTACCCCTTATTGAATCGTAGGTAAGAATTTTCCTTATAACACCAGGGGTGCCCAAGTAACATTGGAAAGTTTTTCACCTTAGCTAGCGCCAATACTTTAAAGTCTCGAGTGAATTTTTCCCCTTGGATAATGATAGAAGTGTCCTTTAAGACACCAATGGGCATCGTATTTGTATTCTTATCCATATATAGAACATTTGAGGATGCCTATAATGGGGGCCTTCCCATTTGATGCCATGCGTCTAGGGTGAGAACATTAACCTCCACACCCGTATCTATCAGAATATTTCTTAGGAGCCATTTGTCAACAACTGCATTCAAGGTAATCTCCTTATCATAATCAATGGTGTGAGGGGGAAGGTTAGAGTGTAATACCTATCGCTTGTGCTCTCTTATGGCACACAATATTGTTTCTCGTAACCATTTCCCTAACAAAGGTATGATATTCTCTTGCCTAGGCATTTTTTCACACCTCCTTGACTTCATCGAGATCATTCGTGGAGCCTCGGCGCTCTTCATTTACTCTAACTCCTTTGACTTCTCCTTTAGGCACTGGAGTTCTCCTTGTAGGCTTCGAATTACATCCATGGTCTCTTGATAAACCTCTTTTTGATGAGAAGGATATGAATACTTCCCATGAAACACCTCTTCGTTTGTGACTAGTGGTTTTTGCTTTGGTATCTCCCGACGTGTGTAACTCAACTCGCATTGTTACTATTATAGGTTCTAACTCGACTCGCGTGCCATCCTTGGCATCCATTTCAAGTCGGCATTCTTCACTCTTACCATTCTTGAGCCTTTATCCTTCTACTATTGTTGGTTCATGTGTTCAAATAAATTTGGGAACTCCTCATAATTGTGTTTCTTTCCACAACAAGAGCACTATAATAGATCGGGAATTCATGCTTATAGTGCTCCGTAGACCCACATTTGTAACAAGTCTTGTAAGGAAATTCACTTCTTACACCTCCAAAATTTCCATGAACTTTAAATCCTCCATGAAATCATCTCCCATGAGCCCTTCCATCCATGCACTCATCATAGTGATGACCCTCATCCTTGGAATTATTTGGAACACTAGTCTAGCATGCACCAATATCAATGGAGTCATGTATTTGGTTAATCAATCTACAATCCTTGGTGTCATGAGTAGTAGAGGTGAAAATCTTGCAATAACAAGTCACTTTATTATGGATCACATGCAACATTAGTAGACACCTTCTTGCATCATGATCTCTATGGAAAATCTCACAGTATACCGTCATGGTATGTACTGATCTCTAAGGACAATTTTTCTTTATATGCCCCTCTACCCCACAATCCATGCACCATAGGCCACTACGAGCCTCATGCATCGAGTTCGTAGACAACTTCTCTAGCTGATTCGCTATGGAAGCAATCTGAGATTCAAGAAATGGAATAACAATGGTATCCATGTTTCCCATAGCCTCAGTGTGTAGGGAAGCATTCAAGGCCTTATGCAGGTATGTGAAAGTCTTGTGCGAAAGCATTCTCTTAAAAGGTGTTATTAATCCTCCAACAAACCATTAAGCATGTTGAGAAGGATGAATATCATAAGAAAATTTTGATAAGAGATTTTTAAAACACACATCATACTCTCACACACTCTATGCCATACCTTTTTGAATCTCCTTCAGTGTGTTAATGATCTTCTATTCAAGCTCAAGAATATGGAATTCAATGAAGAAGGAATTATGCAGCATGATATAATCTACTACTATTTAGTGGGGTCATAATTTTCGTACCAACTATGTGCGTGTTCTTGTAGCTTTGTTACAAATTGACTTACCTTCCATTATGGGGTAGTGATCCCCATTGCATGCCATAGTATCTCACATTTTTGTACATGCTCTGTAGCATCCTCAACACTTTTGTAATCTGGTAGATGTAAACAAATTATAACAATGCTAAGGAAATTGAGACCCTTGTCACGCTGATCCGTAACTCCGGATTCCCTTCGATGTTGCCTCCACCACCAGATCCACCAGCACCTATCCCTCCTGACCCACCATATTTTCTAGATCCACTAGGTTTTCTACTTCCTATTCCACCTCTTGTAGCTGGTAAGGGTCCCAAAGTGGTCACACCTTGTGTTCACAATGTCACACCGAACTACGTGCCAACATTCTATGATATTACACCACTACAAGATGTGTGTCTTACACTACCTCCAGAAGTGATAACCAAGCCTTATGTACCCGTAATTTTCCCAAATGTTGTTCTAGACATATACCTCCAAAAATAGGAAATGATTGTGCAACCATATATGTGCCAAATGAATAGGTATACCTCTAGGTGTTGATTGGTTACTTTCACAAAAACCAACTAGGTTAGTAATACTTATCTCTAGAATTGGAAAGCTAAGCATCAAGCATTTGTCACTAGGTGGATTCAGATGCATGCTAATGACTCTTCTCCTTTCTTCATATGAAGATCCTTCTCTAGAAGCCAAGGGGGTTTCTCTTTTGTGCTTGTCAATATGGGATAACACATACTCCTTTGGTTTCATGTCCTCCGCATGAACCTCAAATCCTTTCCGCAGCATCTGCCTCCATAAATCCATCACTCCCGTAGCTTTGTGTTGTCTTGTCAACTCCCTCTCCTAAGCCTCATTATACTTAAGTTATCTTTCTTCCCTCTCCTTTTCAGCCGCAAGGTCCACCATCTTCCTCCACCCTAGCTTCCTCACCTAGCACTCAAAAGAAGGTTAGCCATCCATAGGAAATGCTTCCAAACTTAGCGTAATTATTAGTATCTTTAAAGATAAAGGGATAAAGCATGCAAGAATGATCCTCTGGATCCCTCAAGAACTCAAACTTTCCAGTCTCTACACAAGAGTACGTAGAAATCATGTACTCAAGGTGTAACTCATCAACACTCTACTCCACTAATGATCAAAAACATGTATCCAAGTCAGATCAACATCATGCAACCTTTGATACTCATCTTGGGTCCATACGTGAGATCTATAGTACCAACTTGATCTAGATGCATATGTTTAAAGCCATTTATACAACTCCATTAGAAAACAATAAAATAAGGTCTCATACAACTCATGATACAAATGTTCTTCTACCCATTTATGTGCATCAAACTCAGGTCCATTACTAAATCTTTGAGCAAACTCATCCTTTGTGCTTTTAAGCCATGCTTCGACACTGTCCAAGGTCAAGTGCTCTATCATCACACACCATTCTCACAACATCTTCGAAAATAGGTCTAGTCAATGGAACCAAAATGTAGTCTCTATTATCACTTCTTGTTTCAGCAAGCAATCCTAAGCACGTCGACATATCATCCAGATTATTCTAGATCTCATCCAAGGTGCGCCACAGTGCCGAGCCCCTCCTTTATGTGAGCTTTGTGAGAATTTTCTTTCTTACATGGGAATGTATTACAACTAGGGGATAAACACACTCATCCATGGGATTTAAGATGGAAGCACTAGCTCCTAGCCTAATGCATTTGAAGCATAGATAAATATGATCAACTAAAATGAAAGTAGAATCAATCCATGAATATCATCAAGAAAAATTGTAACAAACACATGAACATAAGGGAAAAAAACAAATCAAGATCCATCAAATAGTGTTTCAGAATCACTTCATTATATTTATAATCCAAAATATGGTAGCCAAGATTACATCAAGAGAGTCCCATTTGTGGAAATTTTCACACTAGTAGAGCTTACTTTACATCACAGAGCTTGCCATTACACATTTTTCACCATATCTCCTACTCCATATCTATCCTTACTTATCTCTCTTATTTTCTGTTAAATCCATCATACTCATAGAATAATCATCCTCCTTCCATCTTAACCACTCATCATTCTCTTGGCCAAATCGCGAGGGAATCCGGTCATGATTGCTCTACCACTACCCAAGGAATATGCTAGGTGTCACCATGTGTTTCCCTCAATCGAGTTCCTTCTAGCATGCATGTGCCAACTAATCCTTAACAACCTCAACTCCTTATCCTTTCATGATAATTGTATTGATGCCTTGAAATATCCTTTCCTTGAGTCATAAGTCTCCAGGAATTATCCACATCTATATCTGGTTGCTTTTCCATTTTCTCCCTACGTGTCTTTTCATGATGTCCAAAACTTACTAAGTCCCAAATCCATTCTACCCTCATGCGAGCCTTCGCATCTTTCCAAGAATTACTTCTATGTGTTCCTTCACTACCTGCTTCTGCATGCCACAAGGCTTCACACCTTAGGTATTTAATTACTTTAGGGGCACAACAACCACCTTCCGTAAACATGCACAATCATACATTGTGTTCTTTGTAACTATTCTAACATGAAAAAGAAACAATGCAAGATTTAATCTCTAAAACCGAAGGTCTTGATTTAATCCCTAAAAACTTATCAATGCAACTCATGAAAGTTACTCCCTCATGTCTTTAGGACTCGTGAAAGTTATAGACAACTCAAAACAGATATCAAGCTAAGAAAAATTCATGCAATGCTCATTAACAATTTCATAATGGGTTATACTAAACATTATATCAAAAAAACCGTCGAGTTCTTAACTCAAAGCATATAAATATCTTGAAGAGACAAGATAACACACCAAAAATAAGTTTTTCATTCAAATGTGATTGTATTTCTTCAACATAGTTTTTATTCTCCTCGTGCTACACAAGGAATAAATATCTAAAAATGACTCCCTCACTCCCCTTTTCTTCTATATTCAAATTACTACTTTCATGTAACTCCTTTTATATTTTTAACTAACCTACCAACCTCATCAATGAGTCATAACTAACATTTTGTGACCTTTTGGATTCCCTACATACTATGACCATCTTTTACATATTCATAACCCTTATCTACTCACATTAAGACTCACTACAAACCCTATTTCTCAACTAGAAAATTACCAACCGTTACTTAACCTTTAGGACTCTTGGATACGTCTTTAAAATGAAATTAAACTTTTGGAGGGAAAAGCTCAAATTTGAATTTTCAAATTCCCTCACTCTTTATTATCTTTGTCTTGAATTGACATGCCATAGATCACTCAATTAAGTTCATAGATAGGAAAATTTGTATTTCAATGGCTTTTGATGATGCCCTATATCATAATATAGAAAAAAATAGGAGGATTATCAACCAGTCACCATTGCACAAGACAAGAAGCTATTTCCTCGAAAGGAATGTGATCAAGCTAAAAAGAAAGATTTTATCTCCTTAAGTAAGAAATATAATGATTTCTTCTCATGGAATTATGAGTATCTTAAGGGTTTTGACCCTGTTATTATCGAACATACTATAGACCTTGATCATAGTGTCAAGCCATCAAGACAAAAACAAATGCCTATCAATCCTAAGTTGAGCCCCTCATGAGAAAAGAGCTATCAAAAATCATTGAGGAAAAAATCATATTCCCCATCAAATATTTCTCTTGGGTGGCTAATTTGGTCCCTGTTAGGAAGAAAAATGGATAAATCAAGTTTTGTGTGTCCATTTCAAGGATTTGAACAGTCCTACCTAAAATATCATTATTCATTTCCCTCCATGGAACAAATTTTACAAATAGTAGTAGGAGTTGAAATATTTTCTATGCTTGATGGCTACTCAGGTTTCAATTAGATCAAAGTGGAATATTTATATAAGAATGCATTCACAACTAAGTGGGGAATGTATGCATATGAAAATATTCCCTTTGGTCTATCAAATGTGGGTGCCACATTTCAAAGAGAAATGGATATTACTTTTAAAGGATGCATAAATGATTTCATCCTCATCTACTTGGATGATATCATGGTTTTCTCAAAGGAGAGTAAAGATCATATTATTCATCTTGAGAAATTATTTGAGAGATGTAGGGAAATTGGGGTGTATCTTAACCCTAAGAAGTGTATTTTATCAATTCAACAGGGTAAGCTTTGGGTAATGTTGTTTCAAAATATGGTATTTCCATTAAACCTGAAAGAATCTCCTCCACACTCTCTCTCTTTTCCAACTCACAAGAAGGAAATGCAATATTTCTTGAGAAAGATAATTTAAAACAGGTTATTTCTCAGGCACCCACTCTTCTCAACCTTTATTATTCAAAGGATTTCATAATTTATGCATATGGGGTTGATAGTAACATTTCAAAGTGGTTATGATAAAAAATGATGAAGTATTATAGTAACCACTGGCATTATTAAGTCAAACATTGAAGGATCCTAAGATAAAATACAATAAAATTAAAAATCAATTGTTTTCCATCATGAGAGATATATAAATATTCAAACCCATGCTAGCTTCTAACCACATCAAAGTTTTAGTCTCACATCCTAGTGTGAGAGAATTCATCATGGGAGTAGAAATTAGTGAAAAGAGAGTTGGGTGGGTGACTAAGAGCATGGAGTATGATGTGGCCATTAAGGCTACAAAATTGGTAAGAAGTAGGGAAATTTGTGATCATATCACCTTATATGTGTACGATACTAAAGAATCCTCATTCTTCATAGATGAAGAATATGAACAAGTTGTAGAGAATTTGTACTACTTATATACTCCTCAAGGATAAGATTCGTAGAATGTTCCAAATTTGCACAAAACTGAAATTTCGAAAGGCATATAAGATCAAATTAACCATGGTAGTTAGATATGATTAAATAAAATCTAGATGTTTTTATTTAAATATAAATGAAAATATCTAATGTAAATGATATATAATGAAATATAAATGCTAACAAATTTATTAAATACTTACTATGAAACGAAATGAGAGGGGTAAGGTATTTATCTTAATTTCTCTTATCCTACGGTGAGTATGAAGCTGGATAATGTGATGAAAACAGAGCACGTAAAATTACAACAAACCACAAAACGATGTAATAGAGGTGGAAATGGATGGATTAGGGCACCTGGAGAGGGACAGGGGGCACCATGGGTACCCTAGGCCTGTTTCTCGGCCACCTAGGTTTGTAGAAATGGTCTAGACATTTTTTTAATAGTTTTGCTAGAGCTTCACACTTCTCCTTTTTTTTTTCTATAAGGCCACAAAATAATCTCTAGAGTTACTATAAACATGCAATGAAATAATGAACTAGAAAAACCTCAAATAGACATCAAATCCAAAAAAGAAAAGATGAAAAATGAGGGGTTAGATTGTCTTTAGCTTCCACAATGATGGAATTATGACTAAGCACTGCAATAAATCTCGAGAAAAAATTTAGTTCTATGTTCTTGTGTGTGAAGTAGTGCTCATAGGTCACCCTCGCCCTAAAGATGCAAAGATAACAGAGAATATCTAGATAAAATGCAAATTTTTGTATGGAATAGAATGAACTCCCCTTCATATGTAGTGTTTATGCAAAGTAATGTGCCCAATGCAGTCCCTTTCTCTATGTATATATCAAGCCCTTGATAATAATTTTCTGCCCATATAATGGTATGTATGTTGTGTTTATATAGGGATATCTTGTTTGAATTTCAACACTAATGACTCGACATGTAGACTAGTACCTCAGAAGATGAAAGGAAAAACCAAAATGACCAACATAAAATGTCAAAAATAAGATCAAATATAAAGATGAAATGGGTGCCCAAGATGGACAAGAGCACTGGTACTAATGTTCAATCCTAGGCACTAGTGTCCGAGACAAGTGACAAAAATGAGTGAGTGCTTTGATAGACAAAGATCCTTGTAACCTGACCAGAATTGTGTATGTGAGTGACAAGTGTAAAAGATAAAATCAATAGAGACCAAAAAGACAAGTAAATGGACTATGGGATGGGTCATCAATGAATAATTTTCATACACAAGCTCCATATATAAAACAACATACTTAGTGGTATAATAAATAGTAGTAAGTGTGTGATTTTGTGTCTACATTTTCCCCACTTTATGTTAGTGAGTGAAAGCTCGATAACATAAAGTAGATAGATATGCATACCTGAGAGAAGTCCAGAGAATCCCATGTTACGAGAAGAATGCAGAAATGTGGTAGAATTATGTGTCAGTGAGGACACATAGTGTGATGAGCCATGGACTAGTGTGTCAATCCATGCGATGTAACAATAGATGTGGGACCGTTATGAGGAGCTCTACTAGATATTGATGAATATGATGTTGAGTGATTGGAGATTTTTATTTTTTGTCATCAATGGAGATGTGATGTAGTAGGGAGTGATCAATTCCCAACTTGATTGTGTGTGTGTAAAAATTTTAGGATTTAGGAATCTTGCCACCATAGGAAGAGTGTAGTAGGGAGAGAGCTTTAGTGTTACCCTATTACTTTAATTACATCCCCAAAATTTCTAGCCATTGTAGAAGGATAAAGACCGGATTTTTTTGATTTGGATCCATTTCAATTTATGTAAATGTGATAACCCATATAGGACCAATATAGGAAAGGAAATGACATCTTATTTTCCCCACTCCACGTGTGTTTCTAAAATGTATTGCTTACATGTTAGGTCATCTGGAAGAAATCACAAAATGTAAAGTAATTTTTGATGTTAGGTCATCGGGAATGTGATGATGTAACTCCCAACTTATCCGGGAGGAAAAATATATTGTGTTATGTTAATTGATTGATGTTATTTTTTTATCATCGAGATTTGAATATATGTGATTCATTGATTGGTTACTCATGGAGATATTTTACACTTTTTGCCCTCTAGGTTAGGTTATTATGGTGAATCGCTAGAAAATGGTGTGTCATGCCATGTGATGTATGAGTGAATTAGAAATGCGGGATGATTGTAGCTCTACAAGGAGAATTATATGATGACCCAAATTGTATTCCCACTTTCGGTGAAAGTGGGAGTGATGAGGAGAATGAACACTGAGTTGAAAGTAAGCATATAATGATGTGATAATGGAAGTATGATAGATATCGTAAAAGTGTGTGTATATCGAATGATAATAATGTGATGGAGAAATATGGTGCACGTGAAATGGGTATGATACGATAGTAGGAAGAATTTTGGAGATAATTTGGAAAACAAGAAAAAATTTGGAGTAAGTATTCTCAAGATATGATTTAAAACGTATGAGATGTATTAGTCAGGACGATAAACATAAGAAATGACTATAGCATGGTAAGTGATTGAAAGTTACTATAAATAGTAAATAGAAAAAGTGAATAGGTATTTCATTTGGTAATTGCATGAGTGTGATTTTGAGCTCTGGGTGTGTGAAGATGCCTCAAGTGAGAGCACCATGATTTAGCTAGTTCAAGATGGTGGCAATAGTTGTGGCATCATGTATGATAACAAAGCTAGTAAGTGTGAAATTTTTCGAAAAATGTGTGGATATTTGTCATTTTTGGTTATTTTTGCAAAAAAAAATTGTTTTTGAATTTCTTGACATTTTTTTACCTAGAAACGAGCCATGAAGGCACTAATGACCTTCTAGACACAAGCTCCTAGGAATGGGTGCTAGTGACCTACTCTTGGGCACCGACATCCCAGAAAACTTGAGTTAAGCCCATATTATTATAGATGTGAAAGTTGGTGTTTTTTGATGTTAGAGGTAGGTGTGTTTGTATTTGTATGGTGTTCTAACGTTGTGTTTGTTGATGTTTTGTGTTGTGTAGAGGGACATCCATTTGAGAGAGTTTCGTGGTGGCCACCATTTAAGTACATTATTAGGATTGGGGTTGTTAGATGAGGAGTGGGATGTACTAGACCATGCTGGATTACAACATATAGCGAGGATGGTGAATGTACCCCATAATATGCCTATGCTCATAGCTTAGTGTGGGAGGTGGTGTATAGATACTCGCACCCTTTAGTTACCTATAGGAGAGATGACAGTTACTCTAGAGGATATGTGTCGTATATTGTGATTTCTTATCATTGGTGAGAGGGTTCAGTTATGACTATGGATGATGTGCATAGATAGATGAGGGCTGCTAGGTAGTATTTTATTGGGTCCGAGTATATACAAAGGTCTTGTTGTTGCAGACTCACAGCACCCCTGGATGCAGATCAGGCTTCTAGGTTGATCACTCTAGCATCCAGTGTGATTGCACAACATGGAAACCTCTCTCCAAGTGTGGGGACTTGTAAAACTAAGAGAGGAATCTCTAGATTAGAGGCTGGTTCCTCAAACTCCTCTGATTTAGATCTATATTTTGCAAAACTATAGAGGTTTAGATCCTAATCCTACTCTAAACTGCAAGGAGACAGGGATAGAAATGCAAAAATATGAAACTAACTAAAGGTGGTGATGCACCAAAAGGAGTGGTGAAACATTTCTGTCAAGCAAATAGACACAGACCAAAGTTTACAACATAAAACATACACAGACTGATAAGATATAATTTAGGATTTGAAATGAAGCAAATAATACAAAGGACTAAAAACCATTCACAAAGCTTGCATTATCATTTCCAGTGTCAAAATCACTGCATTACAACCTCAAAGAGGTAAAAACTATTACAATCTTTGGAGAGGTCTGATTCTTGCCTCAATCACTTGCTGGAGGTGAAAGAAGAATTTGCTATGTCAAAATTGTTCCCCCTTTGAAATGAGCCAAATCTGGCTTTTACATTGCATGGGTCGAGCCCAGGGGATAGAAAACGTACAAAAACATGAGAACCCATCCCTCCTTGACTGTAGATGCATTAAAATGGCATGGGGGACCTTACAAACCCATACCTGTCACTTTGATGATTTACAGGAGAATGCGACCCGTCGCATTAAATCTAGTTTTTGAAATGTCACTTCTGGCCATGAACACGCGTCAGATCTGTTTCTCAATTTTCTCTCTCCAGAATGCACCAAAATTCAATATTAACCCCAGAATCACGTAGATAATTTCATAAGCTTTCCGTTGATATAAAGAACGTGCGAATCTGAGCTCTGGATCAAAAGATATGGAGATCTGAAGATCTAGGGCACAAAACAGGTGAAACTACGTTTTGAAATTTTCCCGCGCTCTGCCACCTGGATGACACGTGTCAAGCGCTGATTGGATGCATAATTCTCTCTCCTTCCCTATCCCATAGGTTTTCCTACTTCATTGGACACGTGTCCTCTTTTTATTGGCTCGGGTCAGTGCTTGAAACCTCGCCCTTTGACTTTTGGACCTTTTTCCCTTGTGACACGTGTCGCGATTTGATTGGTCCGCGGGTCTGCCAGATTTTCGCGCCCTTCGCGTCTTTTTGTCCCGGATGTCCCAGTGTTATTTGGGACAGAATCCTCTGATCCACTCAAAATGGGATTCCTTGTCCCTTATCTGCCGATGACATGTGCGAATCTCGATTGGCTCTCGGCTTTTCAGCCTATCTCGTGTCCCACACGTTCCTTTGTCCAGATGTCCCAAAGTGTGAAAGTTCCCTGTTTCAGCCGAACCGGCCGGTTCGCGTCCTTCGCATACATTTGTTCCTACTATCCCGGACTGTCTAGGACAAATTCTTCCGGTTCGCCTGATTTGGCTGGTTCGCGTTCCTTTGTCCCACATGTCCCTTTATTAGTCGATTATCTTCTCCTTCGGCCGAACCGGCTTTTTGGCGTCCACCATGTTTCCTCGCCCGACTGCCCTGGATGTCTGCTTCTGCTTCGGCTGATCCAGGTGGTTCACGTCCTCTTGGCCCAAATGTCCCAAATTGTTTTGCTCAGCAGTTAGTCAATTTTGCTTCCTCCTTCGGCCGGATCGGCTTCTCGCGCCCTACGCATCCTTCTGTCCCAGATGTCCCTTTGCTTCGCGGGCCACCTGGAGGCTTTTCGGCCGATCCGCGTCTCGATGTCCCTCACGTCCCTACTACTGCGAGGACTAGGACTTAGCCAATTTTCACAATTTTTTCTGGCCCAAGCTTGTTTTTGCAGCCTTTTCACCTTTTCTCAGAACTTGCTCTTTTCAACTTGGACAGGAGAGTTAGAAAAAATATGAGGGGACCCTGGAAACATGATTTTTGCCCTGGATCAATCAATTTGCCTGGGACTTGAGAATTCTGATGTATGTTATCAAATTAACCCTGGGGGTGAATTTGGATAACAGTCCATATTAGCTTGGATGCTATATTGAGGTCGGGGTTTCTGCGATTATGAGAATTTTGTCATTGTTTTGATTTCTTCATTTATTGTAGTCAAGGTAGATCGTATAGGCATATTATATAAGATGAATGATATTTTCCATCATATAGAGGAGGATGGGACAAGGTATGCATGGGCATGATGTGCATTGGCCCATTACACAGGGATTTATATAGATTTATGCAAGAAGATCATGGGGGTGGTATTGGAGCTACAACATTGCTAAATGCATGGGCCTATGAGCATATTGCTATATTGAGGCCGGTGGGTAGTCCGTGAGGAGAGTGGGCTAGGCTCGATATATTTGTTGGGATATGGGTAGATATTTTTGGTAGGAAGATGGATATAAACACCTATAGAGTGATGGTAGATCGCATGCGGCCAAAGGCCATGATACGGATTCCATACCGAGGCTATAGAGGATGACCAAAGGATGAATTAGAGATATGGTGTATACTGACGGACTATGTTCTTTATAGGATGGGTTTCAAGGGGTGGTCGAATTATTTCAGGTGGAATGAGTATCATGACAATTTGGTATGGCCTAGAATGTGCCCTCGGAGCCATACATATGGTTGAGGGCTATTTTGGCACTAGGGAGGGTTGGAGCTAGACCAAAGACCATAAGAGCAAAACTAGTACCTCTAGTTCTAGATGAGGATGATTCAAGGTGATAGAGCCAATAGATATGGATGATGCGGGGTGTACGGAGGCCTATCGTGCATGGTGGGAATCACATCAATGGGTGTTTTGTTTCTAGTTTTTTCGATGCAATGGGACTACCCTCAAGAGGAAGAGTAGAGGGGAAAGCACGTGCCCCGGATAGCATAGTGGCGGTGGTGGTGAAGTGTGAGTATTTTCCTAGTGATGTTTGATGATTTGTTATTTGGTTGATTGATTATTGTGGCTATTGTGTAATTTTTTTCTATGGGTGTAGGTGATGCATATTGGTCACTTATTATGGACACATCTATCCGTACATTGACGTGGAATGTGTGCATCGATTCACTTATGGGTGTTGGGATTACGGAGTGTGTAGATAATATTATTGGCAAGCATGCCCATATGTTTGATCCAAGAGCAATAGCAATGACAACATGTACCGTGATACTAAGCGAGAGGGATGAGGCACACGAGGAGACACGATGAGCTAGAGGCTCGGTGGTGATCCCTAGAACATGATGTATTTACACGGTACATGGAGTTACATGTCTAATTTTTGGAGTATTTGATGGAGAATATACACTATTGCGTAGGAAAATAGAGAGATATAGGGGCCGCGATCAGTGGTGTAGGGTGAGCGGTGAAGCTTCTAGTTTTCAATCTCTTGTAGAGTAGATAGTGATAACGATGATGAGATATGTTATCTATTGATGTATCAATGTAGGGGAGGTGCCCCCGGTGAAGAGATGTTTTTAGCTATGATTATGAAAGATATATATATATATATATATATACTTGTTGGTGTATGATCATTGTATTTGATGCTTTATTGATGTGTGATGTGATGATGTTTTGATTTTCAATATTTGATATTTCAAGGATTTTTTTGTTGATATGATTGGTAATGCGTAGTTTTTGATGATGTCTAATGATGAGATATTGTATATAATGAGTGATGATGTATGTAGCGTAATTGTGATGTGCAATAGATAAATGATGAAAAGGTGTACTGTATAAATGATATAGTAGAAATGAATAGTGTGAAAGAATATGAAATTGTCATAATATTGTAGTGAATCATGTGTTAGTATGATGAATAGGGGGGATAAAAATGCACCTAGTGTGTAGATGAGTAGGTTCATTTATATATAAGACCCATTAGCATTCAATAATGAACCGTAAAGAAAGAGTGCATCATCGGGAAGTGATATGATAATGTGTGCAAGATATATTGATTGATAAGGATTGTAGCGCAAGACTGATGAGAGGTTCTTATTGTAATAGATCCCACAACAAGAATGTAAGAAATGTAAAAATACAAGTGCATCATTGGGGGTTAAGGTGATAGAAATCACCTACTAGAGACCAAGCCGGCGTGGAGTAGTGGAAGCATGTGGAATGAAAGAAGCATGAGTGTATGAGACAAAATTAATGTCATGTGGAATGGTGCCAATGATGGGTGATGCATCGGTGGGAAGTGAAGAATTTTATGGCTATGGAATCCATTTTGTAGTAGTAGTATGACGTGGATGATGACATGGTGCACCAATGGATGAATGAGATGGAGATCACATATGAACAAAAACTTGAGGTGGCAGATGAATAATGACCTTAGCACTAGATGAAGTAGAAAAATCAACTGGAGTAACCACACACTATGCGAGGGAGTGGAGACATGGAATGCTCGTGAGAACGAGAACCAAAGGAAACGACACCCTTGTATTCTAATTATTATAAGTGATCGGGAACGCGTAACAGTCATTATCTCGATGACCATTGATACGATGAATTATTCAAGTAACATCTATCATGTTAGCATTGCAAGTGATGAGGAGGATGATGCTAAGTATAAGGAAAGTGAATCATATGCTTTTCAAGTAGGGAACATAATACATCATGAGGTCTAGCATGATGAGAAAAATGTAAAGGATCCCGTGAAGGAGATAAAGAAGTCTCGAGGTGTCACTTGATGAAGTGGAGGAGATAAAGGATGTTTATGCAATGGAGAAGATTTGTTTATTTGCAAGGTAGAGGAGATGGAGTCCTATGAGGATGTTGAACAGATGGAAGAGGATAAGAACTAGGTGATGCAATAATAGGAGAACTAGGAGGAGGATCTAGAATATGTGCAACAATGAGATCTATTCTAAATCAATGACCTTATAACACAAGAGTGTGAATGATTCACATGTATCATATTACAAGTGTTCCTTTAAAGTGGGAATCAAGCCATGACAGAAGATGAATTAATTTTCTAGGTCAATGGGTTGGAAGACTAATTGATGCATGCAAGCATTGAAGTAAAAATATAATCAATGATAGGTTTTTTTTTCCTTGATATAAGCCATGTAGCTGATTGTATGTGACCCTAGGGCCATTGTTGAGTATAAAGTGTTGCAAAAATGCTTCTTCCATCTCACAATAAGTACTAATAGATCTGAAAGGTAAGTGAGTGTACCATTGGAGATCATCAACAATAAGGCTATGGAGAAAGGATTTGAGAAATATTCGATCACTTGAATATGAATCCATAGCTAGATGGTGGTAATGTTTGAGATGCAAATATGGATTTCCAGTACCATCAAAGCATGTAAATGTAGGAATAACAAAACCCCTAGGAAATGCTAAATTGTGAATTTTTTTGGAATATAGTTTCCATGGAAAGAATATTTATTGATAGAAGCATAATAGGCCTTGATTTCTAATGTGAGAGATTAAAACTGCTATTGTAATTGGGAAACAACATGCATGAGCGATAAGATGTCTTGTGAAGGAATCATAGAAGATAGCAATAATGTACTGAGTGGTTGTAATTTTCCATTATGGGTGATCATGGGAATGTTAAGAGGAGACATAGAAGATGTCAATGCTAAGGGAACACTAGATATGGGTGTTGAAGAAGTAATAGGTGGTGAAGAACATGGAGCATCAATAGAAGTGGTAGGACTAGTATCATAAACATCATTAGGTGATGAAGTGATAGAAGGAGATGAATCAAGCATGCTACTAGAGACAATCTCAGAAGAAGATGAAAGCAGAGTGGGGGATTCACATTCAACAGTATGCAAAGAAGTAGAATCATGACTATTAAGTGTCTCATCAAAATCAAAAAAATATTGAGATGAAAATATTTCATTAATCATATCATCAACATAGAATGAAGGTGGAGGGGAAATAGTATGTAATGCATCATGTGAAAAAATTTCATAAATGGAAAGGAGTATGAGATGTAATTATAGAATCATTTAAACCATTATGAGAAATAGAATCATGCATGTGTTTATTGTCCCTTTGTTTGTTAGCTAAAGCATTAAGTATGAAATTAAGAATGACATCCTCTAAGTTATCATTAGAAATAACTAAAGGTGGAGTACTACTGAATAAATAACAAGGTGTATAATGAGAAAAGCTTGTTGGATCATCAACAATGCTGATGGTGGAATTATCAAAGCTAGGATGCACGTTACATCCACGAGCCAAGAGTTACATTTTAGTATCATCTAGAAAAATGGAGTTTCTATATAGAGTGTAGAGTTCAGCTATGGTGTCCTCATCATAAATAAGAGTAATGCTTATATGAGGCATGACTATCATAGGAGGAAAAATCTATCCTTAGCCATTAGTGTTTTAGTGGATCCTAGAGATAAGAGTTCTAAATGTCAATTTCACCAAAATGATTAAACAAAACCTAGATATTTTTATTTAAATCTAAATGCAAATATCCATTGTAAATGATATACAATAAAATATAACTGCTAAACAATTTATTAAATACTAACCATGAAATTAAATGAGACGGGTAAGGTACTTATTTTAATTTCTCTTATCTGTAAATTAGTCTAGACTGGAAAATGTGATGAAACAAGAGCAAGGACCATAACAACGAACAACAAAAATGCAATAGAAGTGGAAATGGCTGGAATGGGGCTCCTAGAGAAGGACATGGGCACCCTAGGCCTATTTATGGGTTCCGGGTCTGCCAAAAATGTCAAGATCTGATTATGACTATGTCATTAGGGCTTCACACTTCTTCTCCTTTAGTTGTTGTAAGTTCACACAATAATCACCAGATTTTCTATAAACCTATAATGAAACAATTCCCTACAAAACCCTCAAATAGACATCAAATTCGAAAAAGAAAAGATGAAAAATGAGGGGTCGAGATAGTTCTCACCTACCACAATGATGAAATTACAATTGAACATTGCACTACATCTTATACTTAATGTTTTTCTATGTCCTTGTATGTGCAATAATGCTCCTAGGTCTCCCTCACGCCATTGATGCCAAGATAGTGGGAAATAGCTAGATAAAATGCAAATGTGTGGATGGAATAAAATGAACACCCCTTCTATGCACCGTGTATGTAGAGTAATGTGCCCAAATGTATTCCCTTGCTCTAGGTAGATAGCTAGCCCTTGATAAGAATTGTTTTCCCATTTAATGGTATGTATGTTTTTATATAGGGATATATTGTTCAAATTTAAACATTGATGACCTGACATGCCAACTAGTACCTCGAAAGATGAAAGGGAAAACTAAAAATACTGACCTCGAATGTCAAAAATAAGATCAAACATAAAGTGGAAAGGGGAACCTAGGATTAACAAAAGTACTTGGAGTTAGTGTCCGGGTCTTGAGCGCTAGTGTCTAGAGACAAGTGACGACAAATGAGTGAGTACTAACAGAAAAGGATCCCCCGTAACCTAATCGAATTGTGTGTGAGTGAAAAGTGTAAAAATATAAAAGTAATAGAGACCAATAAGACAAGTGGATGGACTATGGGATGGTTTATCAGTGAATAATTTTCTTACACAAGATCCATATATAAAATATCATACTTGGAGGTATAATAAATAGTAGTAAGTGTGTGATTTTGTGTCTATAGGATCAATAACATGGCAACATTCTTAGCAACCTGGAGGCTACCCTCATAATTTAAACATATAAAAACAAAGAATTATCAGATTGCAATTTGTCCCCTATGCATTGATTGGTGGGTTTCTTTTCAAAAGGAACCTTGATGGAGTGTTGTTAAGGTGCATTGAGGGAAAGGAAGTAAACAATGTCATGGAAAAGTTCCACAATGGTTTATTAGGTGGAAATTTATCATCCAAGGCCACAACAATGAAAATTATGAAGGCGAGATACTTCTAGTCCACATTCTTTGTGGATACACATCGATGGGCAAAAATGTAAAGAATGTGCTTTCTTCACTAGTAAAAAGAAGATGACGGCCCTTCCCTTCATCCTATTCAAGCAGATGAACCCTTTTCTCAATGGGGAATTGATTTTATAGGCATGATTAATCCTCCATCAAGTGTGGGACATAAGTGGGTCTTGACAACAACTGATTATTTTACCAAGTTAACGAGATCAGTAGCACTCAAGGAAGCTACTGAGTTAGCCATCCTTGATTTTCTTGATGATATTGTGACAAGGTTTGGGTTTCCTCAAACCATAATTTTTGATAATGATAAATGTATCTTAGGCTTTATGATATCTAATTGGGATCTTAGACATGGTATATATTTGAATACTTCCTCTAACTACTACCCGCAAGGTAATGGTTTGGTAGAATCCACTAACAAGAACATGATCAAGATAATGAAAATGAGTATGGATTTCAATGAAAGGTAATGACACACAAAGGTGAGAAATAATCTCTCTCCTAATAGAATCACATCAAAAATGAAATTAGTAATTCTCCTTTCAAACTTATCTATGGTAGAGAGGTCATGGCTCCTTTGTGTCTAGAATTACCTTCATTAGAGTTAGCCCAACAGCTTAGAATTTAAGGATGAAGAAAAAGAGAAATGATATTGGCGAGTTGGTTAAAATTAAATAATTAAGGAAATCCACCATGAGAAGGTCGAAGAGCATTAAATTTAACCAAATATTGGTTTGACAAGAAATACAAACCTCAAGTGTTTGAGGTAATTGACCAGTCTGAAATGGGATGTAAATAGATCTAAACTAGGGCACAACTCCATGTTTGATGCACTTTGGAGAGGGCCATGCATCATCACTTCCTACAAAGATGACAACTATTTCAAGTTATTCAATCTTGATGTAAAATCATTGCAAGTCCCACTTGATGGGATTCAACTTCAATAATTCCATTGTGTTTTTATATTACATCTTGTAAATAATTGTGGGTTTTTGTTGTTGTTGGAAATACCCTCCTTTTTGTGTGTTGATCACTAGTTAAGTGTTTGTGTGGTGGTCATCTTTGTTTGTAATAAGTGCTTGTGGACTCTCGGGTATTTCACTTGAAATATGTATGCTTTTCTTTTTTACATGTTGGTCCGAAAATCATGCGCGGATGAGACAGATCTATGGATAGACGAGCCAATAGTGTGCGGGGCTTAGCCCTCTTTGAGACAAGAAAGCGGCGGTTTATTGCTAGCTTACTACTAGCAGGAACCTATGCAAGTCTCATGATTCTCGCCTTCGGGGTTGGGATCTCATCCCGGTAGAGAGTGTTCCAGGTGCTATGAAGAGAAAGGAATGAAAGAGGGAGAAGAGAAAGAACAGATCCGAAGGAAGAAAAGAAATGAGTTCCAAAGCGGAAGGGTCGGAAGATCTATGCTTTGGGCTTGGTAAAGAAATGAGCCAAACCTACTTGCGCATAAATAAACAAAGCAATACCGATAAACAAATGACGGAAAAGTAGATATGAATCAAACATTAAACGCATACAGATCTAACGTAAGAAAGATCTAACGTATAACACAACTATTGAGCACAAAGTCCGAATGATTGTATTATCTTGTTCTTTTTTATACAAGAAAGCTCAAAGTCTTTCTCTCCTCACTTCTATTTCTATCTCGAAAATGTTCACCCCGAATACAATAAGTATTCCAATATTTATAGAAGAGAGGAGAAGGAAAGAAGGCAAAAAGGAGCCAACAACCTATTTACAAAGATATTTACAAAAAGGGCGCACTTTTCATTGTGTCGCCAGGAACTTATCAAAGCACCTTTTGAAATGGGCGCACATATCAAAGCATATCGACACCACATTATCGCCTTTGGAAATGGGCGCATTTATCAGCATGTCGACAGGAACTTATCAGCGCCCTTTGGCGCACCATTCAGCATGTCGACAGGAACTTATCAGCGCCCTTTGGCGCACCATTTGTTGTGTCAACATGAAATTCCTTGCGCCTTTTGGCGCACCGTTTGGCATGTCAACATGAACTTCCTTGTGCCCTTTGGCGCATTCTTCAGCATGTCGACAGGAACTTATCAGCGCCCTTTGGCGCACCATTTTTCGTGTCAACATGTACTTCCATGCGCCTTTGTAAATGGGCACACTTATCAAAGATGTCGACAGAACTTATCGGCGCCCTTTGGCGCATTCTTCAAACATGTCGACAGGAACTTATCGGCGCCCTTTCGAAAAGAAAAATGGCTAAGTCCTTAAAACTTGATTTTCGGAAGATAATTTTGGGCTTCTTTCGAACGTTGTCAAACTTGGGGCCAAAACAAAATTTTTGGGTATGGTTACTGCAAATTTCCTTGACAATTTTGCGGGATAACAAATTTGGCTCTTTCTGGGGACTATCTTTGAGTGAAACTTAAGGGTAGAGAATCCCAGATCACATGTGCCTATCCATTGGGTACGGAGTCAAAAACAAGGGGGACCGGAGGGAGAACAAAGAAAACACACAACAAACGCAAACACACGACAAAAGCAAACACACAACTAAAATAAATCTGACAAAGAAGAGAGCAAGCTCTACTTCGAAGATCTTGAGATGTTGCCCGCTATAGGAAGCGGGAGCTCAACTCCATCCGAGATATGAGAGATAGAAACTATTCTCTCCATTGAGTTGCTTGATTTTGAAGGGCCCTCTCCATAGGGAATCAAATTTTCCATACATGCCCTTTGGCTCTCTTCGCTTGTCCCAAAGAAGGACGAGATCTCCTACTTGAAAATTCTCCGCTTGGCTTTCTTATCAAAAAGCCTCTTTACTTGATTCTCGATGTTCGGTGATCCCTGTCGACCACCCTTACTCTCTTTTCTTCAAGTTCCGCAAGATACATGATTCTCTTTTCTAGAGAATTCTGGAAAGTTTCATCTTCGATTGCTCGTGCCAAGCGCAGAGCAGGAAGTTCAGCAGAGATAGGAAGCTCGGCATCAGTGCCATATAACACTTGAAAAGGTGACATGCCGAGAGATCTCTTGGGGGTAATGCGGTCCGCCCACAAAGCGTCGTACAAAGACTTGTGCCACATCCGCTGATTCTCATCTACTAATTTCCGTATGATGGTCACCAAGTTCTTATTACTGGATTCCGCCTGACCATTTCCCTGAGGGTAATAATCCGAGGCATGTGCTAAAGTTATTCCATATTCATAGCAAAAACTAATAACTTCTCGGGAGGAGAAGTTAGAAGCATTATCAGCAATGATTTTGTTTGGAACGCCGAACCTGACAATGATATTTTCTTTGATAAAACTGCAAACCACCTCAGAAGTGGCATGCTTGACAGGTATGGCTTCCACCCACTTGGTGAAGTAATCCGTTGCTGTAAGGACATAGCTATGTCCAGCACTCGATTGAGGATTGAGTGCACCAATAAAATCAATTCCCCATTGCCTGAATGGTTCATTGATAATGACCGGCCTTAGGGGAAGGGCAGCCAACTTGGGCTTGCCGACGAATTGCTGACAGGGTTCACACTTTGCCACCCAGGTAGCCGCATCTTGAAAAAGCGTTGGCCAATAGTACCTGGCTCGGATGATCTTGTGTGCTGTCACGGAAGAAGAAAAATGGCCTCCACAGGCTGAATTGTGAAAACTTTCCAGTAGTTTTACTTGTTGGGGCTTGTCAACACATCGCAGAAAACACCGTCTATCCCCGCGCAGTATAAACCTTCATCCCAGATGACATATTTAGCTGCCCCCGAGCTTTACAAAGACGCTTCTCCTTTGTAGTCAAAGTGCGGCTGGGCATTCATTGTAGGTAAGAAAGAAAGCGATGTCGAGTACCATTTGTCACTAGTTGCCACAAATAAAACCAGAGGCAGAGAATCGAGTTCCTCCGAGGGCTTTGCTCTTTTCATTCTGATCCTCTTTTCCTTTAGGGTCTTCTAAATTTTTGTTTTCAGCCATTAGCTGACACAGGCCCTTACCCCTTACCAGCTTGGTTGGTTTAATATCCAAGTCATATTCCTGGACCTTTGCGATCCAATTCCCTCTCAAGCTTCCTAACTCCTGCTGAGTTAGAATTGATTTCACTGCGGTGTCGGGAACCAGCACCACCGTATGCGAGTTCAGAATGTAATACCTGAAATTCTTCACCGCTTTGACAACGGCAAAGGCATGCTTTTCCAATTGAGTCATTTTCAGTTCGTGAGGCTTGAGAGGAGAACTCATGAACGCGATTGGAGATTCAATATCCTCCGAGTTCTTTTGCATTAGGATTGCAGACACAGTATGTTCGGAGGCGTAGCTATACATAATGAAGTCTTTGGAGAAATCCGGACATACCAGGACCGGTGCATGAGCAACAGAAGTTTTTATCTCCTCAAACGACCTTTTCCCCTCTTCACGCCATCTGAAAGTGGGTGACCCTTTCATCATGTTCAGTATGTGGCGACTCTTTTCGGCAAAGTCAGGAACAAAACGCCTAAGAAAGTTCACCTTCCTGAAGAAAGAATGAACACCAGTCTTGCTTGTGGGCAGAGTAAGGCTCTGAATGGCCTTAACCCTTTCAATGTCTATCTTCGTCCCTTCTTTGCTAACCACATGTCCTAGCAACTTCCTTGATAACCCCAAAAAGACTTTTTGGGATTTAGGAAATCCCATGCTCTCGGCTTTGCCAAGATTTGCTTGCTCCAAGTGATCACAATGATCACTTCGTTGTTTAGAGAACACGGTTAAGTCATCTAGATAAACTACAATGACTTTTCCCATCATACCTTTAAATGCAAAGTCCATGGCCCGTTGAAAAGTAGCACCTGCATTAGTTAGGCCGAAAGACATCCTGCTGTAAGCAAATGTACCCCAGGAGTAGTGAATGCTGTTTTGAATTGATCTTGGGAGAGACTTCAATCTGATTATAGCACGAAAAACCATCAAGCATGACAAAGCATTTCCGATCCGATCCCGCTTGCGAGAACTTGATCCATTATGGGAAGAGGGTAGTTATCTTTCAGTGACGCTTGATTCAAGTTTCGGAAGTCCACGCATATGCGTATCTCACCGTTTTTCTTGCGTACCGGCACAATGTTCGCCACCCAAGTGCTGTGATGAATAGGGAAGATGATTCTCGCATCCAGCATCTTCTGAATTTCGGCCTGAATGGTGCCCGAAATCTTGGGATTATAATGCCTTTGCTTCTGACGGAAGGCTTTGGCATCTTCTTTCAGCGGTATATCATGCTGAACGTCCTTTGGCTTGAAGGACTTTAAATCGGCGTAGGACCATGCCAATACATCCATATATCTTTTCAGCAACTTGACAAATTTCCGCTTTTCTTCTGGCGTGCAACATTTCCCGATGTTCACAAATTGCGGATGTGCCTCAGAACCTATATTGACTGGTTCTGTCTCTGGGGACGAATCAGGATCATTTTCCTCTTCTTTTTCACAAAACGATCATGTCTGTCAAACAGGCACTCCAGAGAAACCAGGCCCTTTGGGATTTTATTTCCTTTAAGCTGACAAATGCCATCGTTCTCCTTTGTTTCGTGGTTTTGACCATTGATTGATTCACGGCATGTAGAGGTGGATCCTTCGAAATACAACTCGTCAAAATTTTCTGATTTTTCCAGAAAGGCAATGAGGTGATTATCATCGTTGAATACCGCCAACGCTTGAGAGTTATGCGGCATGCTTGGGCGGAAAACCACTTCAATGGTGTATTTGCTCGTTTTCAAACCCGGGTGCGGGAGCATGAGAGATGCTGAAACAGCCAACGAATCAGCCATGTCGTTTTGGGCTCTTGGAATTGCCTCTATTGAAAAAGCGTCAAATTCCTCAATGCTGTCCCATACTGCATTACGGTAGTGCTCGAGCCTTTCATTTTCACTTGGTAAATCCTTTTGACCTGATTTACAACTAGCTCAAAGATCGCTTGTACCTTTAGATTTTTAATTCCTCTTTCCTTCGCACTTGCATACCGAGCAAGAGAGACTCATACTCAGCAAAGTATTGTTAGTGTTGAAAACTGCAATTTGAAAGAGAGAGGAATGACTTCTTCCTCGGGAGATATCAAGACAACCCAGCGCCACATCCACTAGTTGCAGAATCTGCCATCAAATTGCAAGGTCTAGACCTTATTAAGGTCCTTTTCTTGAACGAAAACATCCTTTGTATCCGCCTCGGTAGATAAGAAGTAGTTTCCCATCCCCGATGATTCAAAAAGGATTTGGGCTTTGGGGTCTTGAGCTAGTGACCAAGTATTTCTTTTGCGATCTCGGCTCCAAAGTTTGCATTACGCCTTTGACTGGAATTCTAGCTTTGGACCGTCCATGTGAATTTCTCCACCAACTTCATTGCAAAAGCTCCTTCCCATGAGAATTCCATAAGTGCCGGAATGTCGCCGACAAGGACGGTCATTTTTACTCTTTTATCCGGGAAGGCCGCAAACGCAAATTGCGCGTCTTTGATTTGGCCAATCAATGGCACTTGCTTGGTTTCCAATGAGTAGCATCTGCCGAAAGGTTTGGTAAGAGTGAGGCCCAAAGCATGGGCGACTTTCGCCGGCATGACGTTATCGGAAGCTCCGGAATCAATTATACAGTTGCTCAACTTATGACCGTTGATTAGGAGAGAGAGATAGAAAGGTTCTATCTTGCCTGATGCGGATGTTGAAGCAACATTTATATGGGATTCAGGGGGAGTGGAAAGGATTCCTTTAGGGGAAGCTTTGATTAGATATATGACTTGACTTTGGATATACTTAGTCAATCTTATAAGTTTTCGGGGTTTGACTGAAGATACTCGGCTTGGACATCCGGATCTTGGTCTTTTTTGCATGATCTATTATATCGAACGCGGCCAAGGGTTGCGTTGGTAAAGGAATGAGTCCCTCACCTCGCGATGATGGAATAGGGTTACTGATCTTGCTAGGAATATGAGGGGGCTGATTCGGAGGAGAGATAGGTGGAAAAGACTTCTTTGCAAAAGATTTAACAGGGAGTTGAGTGGGAAGAGGATTACCTCTTTTAACAATGGTTGGAGGCGCGTTTGACACGGCCCTCTCTTTCTGCGTATGGGCAGAAACTTCTGCTTCTTTTCCTTGCGAGCGGGTAAAAACAGCGTAGGATTGTCCGCTTGCATAGCCTTGAGTACTCTCTTCTTCATCAGATTCGTCCTCGTCAAATTCCATGTATCCAATAGTAGAGTCGCCAGTCGGTTCACCGACATCTTGATCATCTTCGCCTTGGAGCGAAGGTTCTTCATAGTACTGTTCTTCCTCTTCAATTTCGGCCAAAGCATTGACCGGAGGAGCTTCAAGCGCCAACCGTGGAGCAGTTACAGGTAGACGCGGTCTTTGTGAAACATTGTTGGGAACGAAACTCCTTCGTGGAACATCCCGATATGAGGAACTAGGAGCCTGGGCCAACTGCTTTTTCAATGCGAGCAGATCGTTCGCCATCTTTTGGAATGCTGGATCAGACGAAGTAGTAGGCGAGGGATCTGAAGATTTGGACCTTGATGATTCCCTTCTCAACTCGCCAGATATTATCAAATTGTCTTCTATCCGGATGGCGGCAGCCTGAGCGAGAGGTAGAGTAGCTACTCGCTCTTGAAGGAGCAAGAAGCTAACTTTTGAGCTCATGGCGTTCACGAAGAAACACTTCTGATTCTCCGGTGTTGGAAGCATGGCAGTAGGGACACGGTTGATTAACGCATTGAACCGGGTGACAAAATCGCGCATGGTCTCATTGGCCTCCTTCTTCAGGTGGGTAATCCGTGATAGCAACGCAAATGCATCCTCTGAAGGCTTGTATCTGTCTTCAAAAGCTTCCTGCAAGGTATCCCAATTGGTGATAGATCCGGCCGGCAAATGCTAAAACCATTCAGCTGCAGGCCCTTGTAGAGTTTCCAGAAAAAGGCGAACCGACACATCTTCGTGAGTCACGTCCAAAATACTGCATGACATAATGAAAGCAGATATGTGGGAATCCGTGCTTTGATTTCCACTCCCGTCGAATTTGGGAAAATTCTTTCGATTTCCGTGAGGGAGTGCGTGAACTGGATGTGGTAAGGCCAACGGACCCATAGCGTTTCCCCATGGTACCGCCATCCGAAAGGTTGGAAAGAGAACTCGAGTGGAAGGGTGATTCCACCGAGCAAAGAAAGCACTACAAAGGGATGTAGATGTTCCTTGTAAAAGACTTTTTCTTCGTGAAGGTGAGACACTCTGGATGCAAGAATTAGCTGAGCTTAAGCGGCTGAAAAACGTGCTGGTGTTACGCTGAAATTGTGCTCTGCAGGCGGATCGAAAGTAGGATCAGCTTCTCCACGGCTCTCTGCTGCGCATAAAGGTTCACTTGCCAGCGTACCTTCCAGATCTGCGATATTAAGGCACAGATTTAAACTTTGTTTTTGGGTGTACTTGCTGATTTTCTGGTTTTTCTGTCAAAAACCAGCAGCATGCACTTTTCTGAATATTTAAAAACTATCCTCTTCGAAAAACCGATTGCGGTTAATGACAAATAATAACGAGGATAAGATGGCAGGGAAGATAGTAAGCTGATTTTCAGATCTGATTTTTACTTTTCAGAGGATTTCAAACTTTTTTAGAAAACAGTCAAAACTCAGATCTACGGAAAAATAATGATTTTGATAAAAACTCAGCGAACTAAAGATCTGTAACTAGGCCCGATCTATGACTCTCGGAAGGAAATTTTTCGATTTGAGCACTTTTGCAAATTTTTCGGATTTTTATAAAAATTCAGGTTTGCAAATGGGCAGCAATCTTTTGATTTTTTCGATTTTATATTATATACCACGGCATAGATCTCGACAGATCTGTCCGTTCCCAATGAGTCGCTAAAAGCTGTTGGTATGAAAATCAGCCGCGCGGACAGATCTATGGATAGACGAGCCAACAAAGGTGTGGGGCTTAGCCCTCTTTGAGACAAAGAAAGAGCTCGGTTTATTGCTACTTCTACTAGCAGGAACCTATGCAAGTCTCACTGATTCTACCTTCGGGGGTTGGGATCTCATCCCAGTAGAGTGTTCCAGGTGCTGCGAAGAGAAAGGAATAAAAGAGGGAGAAGAGAAAGAACAGATCCGAAGGAAGAAAAGAAATGAGTTCCAAAGCGGAAGGGTCAGAAGATCTATGCTTTGGGCTTGGTAGTAAACAGAGCCAAACCTACTTGCATAAATAAACAAAGCAATACTGATAAACAAATGACGGAAAAGTAGATATGAATCCAACAGATTAAACACATACAGATCTAACGTAAGAAAGATCTAACGTATAACACAACTATTGAGCACAAAGTCTGAATAATTGTATTACTGTTCTTTTTTACTAAAGAAAGCTCAAAATCTTTCTCTCCTCACTTCTATTTCTATCTTGAAAAATGTTCACCCCGAATACAATAAGTATTCCAATATTTATAGAAGAGAGGAGAAGGAAAGAAGGCAAAAAGGAGCCAACAACCTATTTACAAAGATATTTACAAAAGGCGCACTTTTCATTGTGTCGGCGAGAACTTATCAAGCACCTTTTGAAATGGGCGCACATATCAGCATATCGACACCACATTATCAGCGCCTTTGGAAATGGGCGCACTTATCAGCATGTCGACAGGAACTTATCAGCGCCCTTTGGCGCACCCTTCAGCATGTCGACAGGAACTTATCAGCGCCCTTTGGCGCACCTTTTGTTGTGTCAACATGAACTTCCTTGCGCCCTTTGGCGCACCGTTTGGCATGTCAACATGAACTTCCTTGCGCCCTTTGGCGCATTCTTCAGCATGTCGACAGGAACTTATCAGCGCCCTTTGGCGCACCATTTGTCGTGTCAACATGAACTTCCATGCGCCTTTGTAAATGGGCGCACTTATCAGCATGTCGACAGGAACTTATCAGCGCCCTTTGGCGCACTCTTCAGCATGTCGACAGGAACTTATCAGCGCCCTTTCTGAAAAGACTGAAAAATGGCTAAGTCCTTAAAACTTGATTTTCGGAAGAGAATTTTGGGCTTCTTTCGAACGTTGTCAAACTTCCTTGGGGCCAAAACAAAATTTTTGGGTATGGTTACCTGCAAATTTCCCTTGACAATTTTGCAGGATAACATTACATAGTAAAAATTTTGGAGTATGTTTCATTGTAGAATTAGATAGTTGGATTAGTTTCAAAATTTTATTGGAGGGATCCATCTGTTACTCTTTCATAATGGTGATCATCCTCCTTAGAACTATTGGTAATTCTAGTCTAGTGTACACCATGATCAATAGCTTCATGGATCTAGTCAATAAGCCTATAATCGTTAATATCATGTGTCGTAGAGGTGTTGATATTGTAGTAACAAGACACATTCTTCAGGATTGCACATTGTAATAAGGAAATCTACTCACATCATGATCCCCATGAAAAATTTCACAATCTACTACCATGGCACGTACTAACTTCTAGGAGAAAATATCCTTAGAATGGCCCTCTACCTAAGAATCTATGCACCAGAGACCACTACTAGTCTCATGTACCGAGTTTGTGGAAAAATTATCCAACTACTTAGTCATTGCGTGATGATTTGAGCCTCAATAAAAAGGATCACACTAGTCTCAATGCTCCCCCCTTTGCTTCAATGCATAAGGGAGCCTCTAAAGCCTCGTACGGGTTAGTGAATGTTTTATGTGACAATGCCCTCCTAAATGGAGTGATCAACCCACCAAAAACCATTGAGCATCTGTGAAGGTGAATGTCATATGACCGTTTTTACAAGAGAGTTTTAAACCATGCATCATACTCCCACTTACTCTTTGTTATTCCATACTAGATCTCCTTCAAAGTGTTGATGCTCTTTTTCTCGAACTCAGGTATATGGAATTCTACTAGGAACAAATTATGTAATGTAGTGTAATCCACCACCATCTGGTGTGGGTCATACTTGTGGTACTAGCTCTGTGTGTGCCCTTACAACGTGGTTGCAAATTGACTTACCTTTCACTCCGGGGTAGTAATCCCCTTCACGTGCCATAGTAATTCCATTTTTGCATGTGTTTTGTAGCATCCTCTATACCTTGGTAATCTGGCAAGTGTAAATACATCTCAAAGAACACCTAAGGAGGTGGCTGAGGACCCTGTCCTCCTGATCCAGATCCTTGGTTCCTTCTGGTGTTTCCTCCTCCACTAGATCCACCAGGTCTTGTGCCTCCAAATCCACCAGTTCCACCTCTATACCCCCTAGCCGAAAATGGTCTGAAGTGGTCGCATCTAGTGTCCCCAACGTTTCGCTAAACTTTGCACCAACAAGATGTGAGATTTCTCCATTGCCAAAATGTATCTTGCACCACTCCTAGATGCGTTTCCCAAACCTTGCATACTTACACTTTTCCCAAAAATTCCTCTTAACACCGAGAAATGTATGTGCAAATATTGAGTTCCCAAATGAGAAATTATATCTCCTAGGCATAGATCAGTCACTTCCACTGATACCAACTGTGCTAACAATACTTATCCCTTGATCTAGAAAACCAAGCGTCGGGGTTCGGTTACTTAGGTGGGTTCGAGATGTGTGCCAAAAATATCCTCTCTCCATGTGACAAACTCTCATCAGAAGTTGAAGGGGATTCTCTCCCATGCTTTCCAAGATGGGGTAGCATAGATGGCTCGGGCTCCATGTCTTCTTCGTGTGAACTTCAACTACCTTTCCCAATGTATGTCTCTATAGGTCCATCACACTTCTGACCTCACGTTGTCTATTCATCTCCCTTTCACGAGATTTTTATACTTGAGTTGTCTCTCCTCCATTTCCTTTTCAGCCATAACATTCGCCATATTCCTCCACCCTAGCTTCCTTGCCCAAAGACTCGAGAGAAGTTTAGTTTTCCATTGGAAATGCCTCTAAACCCAAGGTAATAATCAATATCTTCATCGCGAGGTGAATAACATGCAAAAATGATCCTCTAGGATCTCTTAGAAACTCAAACTCAGTAACCTCTAGGAAAGAATACATAGAAATGGCATATTCTAGAGTATAATTGGTTAGCACTCCCTTCCACCAATGATCAACATCACGAGTCCAAGTCATATCTCCATCCTACAGCCTTTGGTAATCATCTTGGGTCCATATGCATGCTTTATAATACCAACTTGATCTTGATGTGTATGCTAAAATCCATTCATATAGCTTTAATGCAAAAACAATAGAAAAAGTTTCATATAACTCACGGTAGATGTTCTCTTCTACCCATCTATGTGCATCAAACTTAGGTCCAGTGCTAAATCTCTTGGAAAACCCATCCTCCATGCCCTTGAACCAAGCTTCAACACTTTTCAAATTCGGATGTTCGTCATCACACATCACAAGGAAAAATATGCATGTCATTTCTCACAACAACTTCAAAAGAGGTCTCGTAAATGGAACCAAGGTATCGAAAGCGAGAACCAAGATGTAGACATTTTATGCCTTGCAAAGAACAAGGAAATGCCATGAGCATCAACCTATCACCCAGCAGAGGCATGGGCACTCAATCAAGGCATGCGCGAGCGTCCGATCACCTCCTTTATGTGAGTTGTGTGAGAATGAATTATTTATGACAAAAAAATACTTGAAGAGAATGGAAACAAACCATACATTCATCTTAGAGCTCTGAACGGGCTTCTAGACTAATGTATTCATTCAGATAAGAAAAGCATTATAGAACATAGATTTGAATCATAATAGAAAGGAAATGCATCGGGGTTGACACCCACTCATATGAAATATATATATATAATTGATCCATATAGATCTAAGTAAAAACGAAACCACATATATCCATATTAAATACATTTGGTAATCACATTACATTCATTAAGGCTATCATAGATCCATATAATAGTGTAGACCAATGTCATGCATCAGAACTGGACTTAAGCCCCTCATAGTACAAAGAAAAATATTCAGACCCATCCCCTTGATACATCATACTCCTACAGATCCTCTAAACCCAACCCATAGAACTCCCATAATATTTCTGCATAGCTTCGCCTCTTTTCCATTCTCTATATCTTTTCTCTATTAGGTGCTTGTATTTATAGCCTTCACAAACACTACCATATCCTTTCGAAGTTGTAGATTGGTTACCAAGTGTCCAAGTGGTCCTCTATGGGAGCATGCTCCTTTAGACTCAAGCTCTCCATCTTTCACCATGATGACCTTCTAGAATCTTCTATCATAAGGTATATTCCTTTTGTGGGCTCCAAGTTTCCAAGCTGGCACCTTATCTATTCTGCATGCGCGATCAAGTCATGTTTTCCTCATGTTTCGTCCAATATGCCAAATATGGCTAAATATGGCTAAGTCCCAAAACCTTTTCTCTGCCTTGCATGTGCATGCCAATGGTTCTAATAAACCCTCCTAAAACCCCGTTCTATGCACTTTCACCTTGTGCACCCATCCTCCTTCTTGTACTTAGCCAATATTTTAGGGGCCCAACATCACCCCACACTATGCCTATTCTCCACCCTCGGAAAATCTTCTTAATGAATAAAGAATGATTGTCCTTGAATAGTTTGGGGAAAGAATAAAGGAATGAAGAATTTGGGGAAGAATGAAAGAATGGGGAAACTATGATTACTACTGCAAGAGGAGAGGGAAATATTTATTAATGTTTGCCTCTAACTTATTCTAGGCATCGACTTTGTTCTTTTCCTTTTGAAAGAGGTCTCTAACTAGGAGATCACCTCTTCAAAGCCTAACCCTTCTCCTTGGGTATTCATCGTTTCCATGATCCCCTCCAAAAAATTTTCCCAAATCCTTGAGCACATCCATTGTTCAAGTGATGTGGGGATACAAATCCTTCATCCAGTTCTTGGTTGAGCCCCACACGATCTCAATAGCCTCTGATTTCTTCTCAACCTTGGCTAGGATTCTATCAAATTCTGCTCTATTCCCCTTGTTCTTCTCTTTGAACACCTTGAGATCTGTTTCATGAGTGGTGACCAGAATGCTCACCACTCTATCTCTATCGGCATAGTTTTCATAAGTGACCTCATCGAATTGGGTGACATCTTTCACATCATCAAGGACTTTATTGTACTGAGTAACAATTTCACAACCTTCATCTTGTCCTCCTTCTCTTTGCATGTTGATGCCTCTTCTACATATCCAAAGGCTAGTGGTTGCCTTTCCATTATGAGGACACTGGTCAATTCCTCTAGGAAGACAATGGCATTTGTGATCATATCTATTTTCTTGTAAACCTCACGCACCCTTTCTTTCTCATATTTTAACTCATGCCTTACTTAAGCACTGATTAATTCTTCTTGCTTTAATTCCTTAGTTCTTTCCCCAATATTTTCTTCCTTTTCCTCCGATTCGCCTCTAAAAACTTTACTCTTTCATTCCTCTTGAAGAGTCTAGCTTTAACCTCAATCTGAAACCTTGTTTAATGCATTGCATATATTTTTTTCTAATAGTTGCTTTGAGAGTTTACTAAAGGGTTGACTCATTTTGACTCTAGTACCTTTATTATTTCCCTTACTTCAAACTCCACCTTGTCGATGTGGGACTTAAATTCCCAAGATAGTATTTTACTCGTGCCCGAGGGTATGCACCTTCCTCATTAAGCGATGCCATAGCCAAGAGTTGATTTGTTGGTATGGTGCTTTGAAATTGTGCACACAACACCTTGTTTGGATTATCAATGTATCCCATCCCCTAAACTTGTGATGCTTCTACACTCTTTCTACCCATTTTTGACCTTAGGAAAGCTTACAACCAAACCGAGATTTCCTCCCATGCTGCCATATTTGTTTTCTACACTCTCCACCTCAGCTTCCTTCATCACCATGTCCGCACTACATTCCATTTATTTCTCTACCAAGTCCTTGATGATTTTTTCTACTTCTTTCTCCATGGCCTCATCTACCTATTCCTTTGTGAGGCTTGGGGTCCTTTTTTCTTTTGTAACTTCTTCGCTTACCCCTTTGTCCTGAGCATCCTCCTCTTCCTTGTCATTCTTCCTCCTGACAAAGATGTATTCATCTTTCTCTTCCTCTCCTTCCTCCTCTCGATTCATGTACTTCAAATCTTTGGAGGGCCTTGAAGCGCCTCGGGTTCATCATCATCATCTCTTTCATCCTTTATAGGCCTCCAAGCTCTCTGTATCCTCTGAGTCATCCTTCTTTGTCACCTTCTGCTTCTTCTTGATAGGAGATTCTGCTTTCTCTTCCTCCTCCTCTGGTGACTTCTCCTTCAATGCTTCCTCTTGAGTGCATGGCTCTCCTTTCTATAATTCCTCTTTAGGGACTTCTTCTAGCACACATAGGTTCTTGGCTTGGCACTTACCTCCTGCACACCCACTGATTGTGTAGTCTAGACACTTGGGGCCCTTTTCTCTTGCACCTCCTCTCTTTCTCTCTTCTTTGGTGCGGGCTTCCTCCTTCTTGTAGGGTCTTTAGGGATGGATACATCATTTTCCAAGTATGTGCCCTTTTCAAATTTTGTCCTGATGTGTAGATACACTCATGCCACGGTCCTTCCTACAATTGGTAAAGTTAGGGCTTCATCATCTAGACCTCGTGGGATACATAATTTTCCACGTATGCACAATTTTTGGGGTAGATGAGCTTCTTGCATAGCTCTCTATGGTCTTGATCCACCTCACTAAGGTTGAACCTTAGTCTCTTGGCCTCTTTGAACCTATTCACCCCCACTTGGAAGTATTATGTAGTGAAGGAGAAGGGAAGTTTGCACCAGGGGCTCATTGTTTCATCTATCAATTTGAATCTGCCAATGCAGAAGTGTTGGTACACTACAAACTCTGCTTCTCCATCCAAGAGCACTAGTAGTTTCTCTAGAATTCTCCATTCTACCCCGAATGCATCCCTCATTCACTTGTACCACTTTTCCAAGTGCACTTTGTGAGTGGCTGTCATGGTCTCACAAGTATACTTTGCGAACCTCTTCACGTGCGATGGATCTTCCTCTAGATACTCCCAAAAAAACTTATCCGGCCCATCGGGCACTCCAATTTCTGAGAAGACAATTGTGAGGAGGATGTTGCCAAATAGTATTTTATCACCCTCCTACTCACTATTGATGATTTCATTTGTGATGAAGGCGAGACAAGTTTTATATAGTCCCCCCGATATTTTTTAGCATACATTTAGCCATGCCTTATTCACTTGAGTCCATATTTCTTGATCATTGAGCTTGGCTACCAAGTGTGCGGACATCCTCAGCATGGGGTCTAGAATCTCTATAATTTCAAAGTATCATGATCCCTTCTTGTATTCTTACGTGGCTACTATTTCCTTGATGGCCTCCTTGTCACCCAGATCATCATCTATGCTCTCCCTCATAGATAAGGCATGTGAACTTGGAAATCAACTGGGAAGTTATACACATCTTACGCCCGTGAAATAAAAATGGTCTTCGTGAACATGTGACATCAGCCACTGATAGAGGTGCTTAGGTTTTTCGAAGTAGGGTAATTCGTAAAGTTGCAGTAACCCTGCCTTCTCCAATTTAACTTTTACTTCATCGTTGTATATGGGCATGCCCTCCGGTGTCCTCTTTTTTGTTGGGAAAACTAACTCCAAAGCCATTTCTTTCTCTGTCATGTTGGTGTGATGATTATAGTCACTCACAGTCATTTTCTACAAATGAGACTCCCATTATTTTCCTAGCAATACCCCATCTAGGTATTGCATCTCTCGTGTACCACTCTTCATTTGTGCTTTGCAAAAAAATCCATTTGCTTCCCCTTTCCCTTTCCCTTCTTATTTTTAGGTGAGATGGTTACTTTCTTTGGTGGCATTCTTTTGGTTAGGTTAACACTTAAAACGTCTTCTCCTTGCTCTTCTCTACCACTCTATCCAACCCCAAGACTCAATATTGTAAAGAAACCCTCCTAATGCACGTGACCTAGCTATTAAAACCTAATTGAAACAATTCTTCCACATGATGGTGCTTTTGAACAAATTCCTCCACACATGTGTAATCCTTTCCTACTCATTTATGGATCTACTCTAGTCACGCCCTCTTAGATTTCTTAAATTCGTCTTTGCATCAGATCACTTTTGGATGCCCTAGTTCATGAGAGATCTTTTCACTTTGTAATCACAACGTAAAATAATGAAGTTCCGACATCTTACTTATAAATTTTCCTCCTTTCCAACACTAAATTCCATTTTACCTACCACCATACTTAACACCGAATGCGTATTTTTCCACCAAGTCAAGTATTATGTGCCTTTACTTACGTACCCAATATTGTGTAAAAAATCAACAAACTTATGGATTGCAAAAAAATCCATCTTGTCAAAAGACTCTTATGCGTGTGTTTGACATCAAAGGAACTTCTTCTATCTTTCACCTAATTATTTCTCTCGCCTACCTCATGTTGTTCATGTGCTTCTTTTTCACCTTTCTTCCATGTGCTTCCTTCATTCCCACACACTTCCTTCCATTGGGCCATTCACCACTGACTTCCTCTGTCGGATCATCTTTGCACTATACTCTGCATTCCTCCACCCTACACTAAAATGATGTACAGTCCTCTACACATATATAACCTTTAAAAATTAATGTGGTTACCAGTGCCCAAGGTAAAAAAAAAACAACATAAAAAATGACAAGAAAGGGAAACATAAGAAAAGAAATTACATAAAGGGAAATTCTAAACTAACTAGAAATACTACCTTATTACAAACACCAAGAAGACTTATTTATAGTAGGGCTTCAACCTACTCCCATTGAAATGGCCTGACAATCTCATCCCATCCAAAGACTCTCAATTGGCATTCGCCTAAATCAAGGATGTATGAGATGATATAGGGCCCCAACTAATGGACTTTCAACTTCTTGGGATGGCACAAAAACTTGGAATCATATAACAATGATATCTGCCCAACCTCAAATTGTTTTTTTTTATGTGGCGATCATTCCATGCATTTTGTTTATCTTTTTCAATGTTTTTACTCCACGGTGAATGATCATCTCTCGTCAATTTCATCAATTTGTCAATCCTTTCCTCCAGTGCTTGTTCGTTAGCCAATCCTCCTACACATGCTATACGTAGATAAGGTATCATAAATTCAATGGGTAAGACAACCTTTATGCCAAACACCAATTGGAATGGTGTGGCTTTATTAAAATTCTTGTCGGTTGTCCTATACACCCATAGAACTGTTAATACTTTGTCATCCCAATCTCATCTACCAACATCACAAATTTTGGTCAGGGTATGACTCAGTATTTTATTAAATGCCTTGGCAGTTCCATTTGCTTATGGATGGTAAGGGGTAGTCTTATGATGAGCCACCATGAACTCTGCTAACAAAATCCTAACAGTCTCATTTAGGAAATGCGTACCCCTATCACTAGTTAAGCTCAACGGGCATCCATACCTTGTAATAATATTTTCCCATAGAAACACATTGCTTTAGCCACTCTACTATCATTTATAGGTGTTGATTCTTCCCATCTTGTCAAATAATCCATGCAAGTGATTACATAGTGTGATCCGTCCTACGTATGGCTAGAAAAATGGGGCCTACAAAATCTATGGCCCACTTTTCAAATGGCTTTGTACTTGGAATAGGGCGTAAAGGCATTTCATCCCTCTGCCCTAGTTTGCCAAGGTGTTGACAATGATCACATGCCTTGTAATACTCTTTACAATCTTGATATAGGGTCTCCCACCATAACCCAGCTTGCAATATCTTATGCACAATGGCACCCCTGCAAAGTTTCGACATTCACTTCCTCCATGCACCTCCTCCATAATAGTCAGTGCTC
This sequence comes from Taxus wallichiana var. yunnanensis, assembly GCA_018340775.1. Lineage (NCBI taxonomy): Eukaryota > Viridiplantae > Streptophyta > Pinopsida > Cupressales > Taxaceae > Taxus > Taxus wallichiana. The sequence continues at coordinate 187,450,857 of CM031235.1, forward strand.
ATGTTCTAGCACGCACCAACACAACACTTCATCGCATCCTAGCTTGTACAAATCACCACTAACCAGCATGTAGGGTGTGGCACGTATGGCTAACTACTTCCTCTCTAATGATTTCATCCCTTCTAGCACCACACCCATTTTGAGAAACACCGCAATATCCTCTAAGTCAAGGGTGCGTGCCACAACCTAAATAGTTGCACATTTGGCATGGTATCCTCAATACTTTGCGTGTCCTCTCTTGAGTCAATTCTAGACAAGTGATCAGGTCTAGAATTACTCTTTCTTGGCTTGACAACCACTGTGAACTCAAATTCCTAGAATAAAATAATTCCTAGAATAACAGGACCCATCGACATATGCGCCCTTGTAGAATAGGATTTTTTACCAAGTATTTTAATTCCATGTGGTCCATGTAGAATACAAATGGTGTTTCTAGTAGATATTTCTTGAACTTGTGTAGCACGTAGATCATGGATAGTGCTTTGCACTTGATAGTGGTGTAATTTTGTTCTTGATGTTAACTTTCTACTTGCAAAACACAAGGGATGGTCAATAATCCCTTCACTAGGTTGTCTAGTACTACTCCAATGGCTATACCAGAGGCATCCACATGAACATGGAAAGGCTTATCCCAAATAGGAAATGGAGTATGGGTGCGGTGACAAGCCTATCCTTCAAAGTGTTGAATGCCCTCTGCTGCACCTCTCCCCAATGAAAGGCACTCTTGTGTCTAATAAATTACTCTAAGGGCATGGTGATCTTAGTATATCCCTTGATGAACTTCCTATAGTAACCCGTATGCCCAAGGAATCTATGCATGGTGCTTTGGCTAGTAGGCTCCCCTAAACCCACAATGACTGCAACCTTGGTAGGATCTACTAGTAAGCCTTCCTTGCATATGATATGCCCCAATAAGGTTCCAAATGGGGTAGCAAAGACACATTTCTTGATGTTGAGGGATATCCTCAATTGTTGATACCTTTCAAACATTAGTCTTAAGTTATCACAATGGTCTTTTCCTAGCTGTGCAGTGCAATCATCCAAATAGACCTGAAGAAATTTATGGATGAAGTCCTAAAATGCTTGTACTAAAATGCACGAGAACACAATAGGTGCATTCTTCAACCCAAAAGGCATGACCGTATAGGAAAAAATTCCCCATTCAGTGGAAAAAGTTGTCTTTTCGGTCTTTCCTTACAATCCTTACTTGGTGGTAACCTAAGAACCCATCCAGTGAAGGAGTAGACTTCGCGCCCACCACTCCCTCTAAGATTTATTTAGTAAACAACTTTTGGAAGGGATACATGACACATACTACATTTAGGTCTCTGTAGTCAACACATATCCTGATCCTCCCATCCTTTTTGATGATGATGACCATTGGGCTTATCTATTTGGACTCTTCAATAGCCTCAATGATACCTGATGCTATCATTTTTTCTATCTCCTCCTTAACACATATGCATAAATTGGGATTCACTTGGTATGGCCTCTTTCAGATTGGGTGTGCACCTTCCTTCAAATTTATCCTCATCTCCCCCAATGAATGGTGGATGCCTTTGAGTTCATGATACCCGTGAGGGAATAAATCCTGGAACTCACGCAACAAATCAATGATCTTTGAGACCTCCTTCTCCGACCAATAGTCTCCAATGAGAGCTTCCTTGGGTTCTACTTCTGACCCAATGTTAACCTTCTTCATTTTTAGGGGCTCATGGTAGGCGTGCATCCTTTCATTAGCACTATCTATAACATCACATGTATCTACAGAGTGGTTAACATCTAGACTTTCTATCTCCTCACCTTCTATGACATAAACCATCTTCCCCTTTTCCTTTTCTATGCATGCATGCTCAAGTTGTATCTCCTTAGATTCATCCTCATCAAAACGTGCATCAATAATAGGCTCACCCAAAAATATAGTAGCCTTTCTTTGTTGTTATGGCACTATACCCAATCGTAAGGTGCTTGATAACCTACTGATGCCTTATCCACAATTGGCTTTTTGCTTCGATATTCAAAAGCTTGGATGAGATCAGTTGTCATCTCCTATCAATTTCCCATTTGGTGGCATGTTTTTGAGTGGATATACCATGCATGTGCATAACCTTGTAGTGTGGAATATAGCTTATGCACCCATAATGATGGTGGTAAGGCCTCTGCGCCTCCTATCCAGGCCTTCTCACAAGCTTGGATGTGGAATGAGGTGGGCTCCTTGCCATGATATTCTTAGATGACAGTGGGCGCGTTGCTTCTAGAGAATCTGATAGAGAAGGCAATCCTCACTTCATGCCATTCTAAGAGACTCTCATGGTGTGTAGCCCACCACCGTGCTGCAGTCCTAAGTAGGACATAGTTCAACATCCCCCTTCTTTCATCCTCACTCCTCCACTAAGCTTCTATTTCCCACAAAAATATCTCAGTGCAGGAACCCCAGTTATTTGGGAAACTTCTTCCTTCCTAGGTGCCTAAGTGAGTGTGCCTTGGTCACTCTTGTTATAGACCCCCTCAACTATCACCCAATTAACTCATAGGTCCCATGTGCCCAATTGTCACATGCCATGCTTGTTGTATCACTCATAGATTGAGCATCCTCAAATTGGATAACTCCTTCTGTAGGGTGAATTATCTCAAGGTCTCTAATGGAGCACACATAAATTCTATCAAGGACCTCTTCTCCCAAAGGTTTAGTGTAAGGCACCGACTTCCCATCCGTCAAAGGGATGATGACCCATTCTTCCTTGTTCTCGAAATTGATATATCCTTTGTTGAACCTTAGGTCAATATTATTCTTATAGCACCATGGGCACCCAAGAAATGCTAGAAAATTGTCTACCTTGGTGAGCACCAAGACTTTGAAGTCCCCAGTAAACTTGTCCCCCTAAATGGTGATCACTACATCCTTCAATACTCTAATGGGCATTGCCTTATTTTTGTTTTCCATATACAACACATTCGAAGATGGTTGTAATGTGGGCCTTCCCATTTGATGTCAGACATCTAATGTAAGAACATTTACCTCTATTCCCATATAAATCAATATTTTACTCAATAGCCAAACATCCAAAAATGCATTTAGTGTGATCTTTTTGTCATTGTCAAGGCTATGGGGAGGGAGGTTTACATGTAACACATACCTTTCACACTCTACCCTGGCATATGGTACCTTCTCTCTCAGCCATTCTCCTAGCAAGGGAATAATATTATCTTACCTTAACATTTTGTACATTCTTTGACTTCATCCATTTCCCTCTGTGGAGCCTCAACATTCCTTCTTTGCTCTTACTACCTAGACAGTTCCTTTCGAAACTAGATTTCTCCCTGAAAAATCTGAATGACATCCATTGTATCTTGATACACTTCCTCTGGTGGGTAGGGTCTCGATACTTCCCATGTAACACTTCTTCTCTTGAGAATAGAGTCCTTTTCCTTCGTACCTCCTTGTGTGTGTATCCTCTACTCCTATTGTCACCAAAACAGGTTCTAACCCTGACTCACGTGCCACTCTAGGCATCCACTATGTGTCGGCCTTCTTTATACTCACCATCCCAGTGCCCTTGTCCTTCTGGTGCTGCTAGCTCATGTGCTCAAACAACTCAAGGAAATTTTCATACTTTTCCTTCTTCCCGCACAACAATCATTGCAATAAAATCTAGACACTCGCGCCTATAATGTTCTATAGACCCACAATAATAGAAGGTTCCTCGCGGGAAATCATTTCTCCATCCTCCGATTCTTCGCAATCATGAAATCCTCTACAAAACCTCTCCCATGAGCCCCTCCATCTATGTGTCCTTCGTAATGGTGATCATCCTACTTAGAACTACGATAAGGCTAGTTTGGTACACACCATGATCAATAGCTTCATGGATCTAGTCAATAAGCCTACATTCCTTAGTATCATGGGCCATAGAGGTGTAAATATTGCAGTAGCAAGACACATTTTTTTGGATTGCGCACTACAACAAGGGACACCTACTCGCATCATGGTCACCATGAAAAATTTCCCAATCTACTACCATGGGGCGTATTGGCTTCTAGGGGTAATTATCCTTATCATGCCCGTCTACCTCACAATCCATGCACTAGAGACCACTACGAGTCTCATGCACTAATTTTGTGGACAAATTCTCCAATCTGCTAGGCCATTGTAGTGATTTGAGCCTCTAGAAAAGAGATCACACCAGTATCAATGCTCCCAACTGCTTCAATGCGTAAGGCAACTTCTAAAGCCTCACACAAGTGAGTGAATGTTTTATGTGACAATTCCCTCCTAAATGGAGTGATCAACCCTCCAACAAACCATTGAGCATGTTGTGAAGGGTGAATGTCATATGACAGTTTTGACAGGAGAGTTTTAAACTATGCATCATACTCCCACACACTCTCTACCATTCCCTATTGGATCTCCTTCAAAGAACTGATGCTCTTTTTCTCAAACTTGGGTATATGGAATTCTACTAGGAATGTGTTCTTCAATGTAGTGTAATCTACCACCATCGATGTGGGTCATACTTCGATTACCAGCTATGTGGGCACCCTTGCAACGTGGTTGCAAATGGCGACTTATCTTTCACTGCGGGGTAGTGATCCCCTTTGTGTGCCATAGTAATTCACACTTGTGCACATGTTCTGCAACATCCTCTATACCTTGGTAATCTGGAAAGTGTAAAGACATCTCAAACATCACTGAGGAGATGGATGAGGTCCCTATCCTCCGATCCGAGATCCTTGGTTTTCTCCAAGTGTTTCCTCCTCCAATAGATCCACTAGATCATAAGCCTCCAGATCCACCAGTTCCACCTCCAAATCCCCTATAGCTAGAAATGGTCTGAATTGGTCACACATAGTGTCCCCAATGTTCCACTAAACTACACACCAATGGTCTAAAAAATTTCTTCACTTCGAGGAAGTGTATCCCACACCACTTCTAGACACATTGCCCAAACCCCGCATACTTAAACTTTTCCCGAAAACTCCTCTTAACACGAGAAAGGTATGTGTAATTATAAAGGTCTAAAATGAGAAATTATATCTCCTAGGCACGGATCGGTCACTTCCACTAATACCAATTGTGCTAACAATAATTCTCCCTTACTCACGGAAAACCAAGTTCCATGGTTTGGTTACTTAGGTGGGTTCGGATGCATGCCGAAAACTCTCCTCTCTCCATGCGATGAAATTTCATTAGAAGTTGAAGGGGCTTCTCTCCCATGCTTTCCAAGATGGGTTAGCATAGACTTCTTAGGATCCATGTCCTCCATGTGAACTTCAACTCCCTCTCATAACGTCTACCTCCATAGGTCCATCACACTTATAACCTTGTGTTGTTAATTCATCTCCCTTTCACGAGCTTTCTTTATACTTTATTCATCTCTCCTCCCTTTCCTTTTTATCCGTAACATTCACCATATTCCTCCACCCTATCTTCCTCACCCAACACTCGAGAGAAGTTTAGCCGGCCATTAGAAATGTCTCTAAACCTAAGGTAACGATCAATATCTTCATCGCTAGGGAATAACACATAGACATGATCCTCTAGGATTTCTTAGAAACTTGAACTTAGCAACCTCCAGGAAATAATACATAGAAATGGCATATTCTAGAGTGTAGCTGGTCAAAAATCCCTTCCACCGGTGATCAACAACATGAGTCCAAGTTAGATCGCATCCTGTAGCCTCGGTAATCATCTTGGGTCCATACGCATGCTCTATAATACCAACTTGATCTGGATACATATGTTGAAAGTCATTCATATAGCTGTCTTTGGAAAAACAAGAAAAAAAAGTTTCATACTGACTCATGGTAGTGGTTCTCTTCTACCCATCTATGTGCATCAAAGTTAGGTCTAGTGTTGAATCTATGGGAGGCTCATCCTCCATGCCCTTGAACCAAGCTTCAACACTTTTCAAAGTTAGATGTTTTGTCATCACACATCACACGAGACAAAGATGCATACCAATAATTAGAATTTCCATTGTTGGTGGCGCCATTATGCTCTATACTAAGCCAATAGTCTTTAGCTAGTTGTTTGATATGATGACCGATATATTGGTAAAAACCTTGATGACACATTTATAGATAGAAAATTCTCATTTCCACAACATCCGCCTTGTTCTACTCCATCAAGCATGTAAGAAATACCCCTCAACATTGGGTTTTAAGACGAATGGATGTAAGGGATACTATCAAGGTGACGAGAAATAGGTAGAGATATTGGGCTCCCATCACACACCCTACTAGAAAGTTCTCTAACATTTTCACCCACCTTGATTGCATCTTTTCATTATATTTATTTTCCATGATATTTATCTCGAAGTATGAATGTAGACATCAAATTTAGGTCACTCTCCCCTTTACTCCACATGTATATTAATTTAATTACCCACAATTAAATTAATGCCCATGCTCACAATATTCATTATTTAATTACCTTAATTAAAATAATTTCCACCTCACCTAAACACCTCACCCCACCACCTCACCTAGACACCTCATCATAAACCTATTCTTAGCATGTTTCCATTTTACTAGGACTCAATATTCACTCACCATAACTAACTAAGACTTAGTCCTACCTACCTTAATTAACTAAGACTTATTTCAACCCTAAAATCACATGCCTATTCTTCCTCTAACCACATTCCTACTTATCTAAGCGCAACATTCTATTTTGATTTGCGAGAATAGACAGAGTTGGCCAAAAAGATTTCCAAGATCTGTCATTTTTAGCAAACCTAGGATTTCCTACCTTAACCGACATCAGTCAACCCTAAACCGACATCGAGTCACCTCTAACCATCATCGATTACCTTATAGTCATTCTAGGTAACCTTTGTTGGAGGTTGGAATAATTATTCAAATCTTGGAGAAGAGATATTTGCATGCAAGCACACACCAAAGCACTCTAGCACATCCAGACACCTTGAACTAGCAACCAAGCACTGATATGAAAGGTAAGCATTCACGGTAACATTCCGGGTAGCACAAGCGTGGGCCCGACCACTAGTTCCATGGATCAACCACAAACTCCATCCAATGACTAGGTTTGTAAACACCAGTAAGTACATTTGAATATGCACCTTCCCATATTTATTTAGATTATCTTCTTGTTGGCGAGAAAATTTGTCTTGTGGACAAATTTTTAGATTTCAAGCCAATACTATGGGAATCTAAGTCCCTCTACATTTGAATGGTGCAGCTCCCATTGTTTATCATGTAAAACCAAAGTAAATTTATGGCGGTTTTCAACCGAGAGATCCACGGGAACACTCCACTTTGTCCCTATGGCAATAATAACAACTCCTTTGCTATAGCGAAATCGATCTAAGAAAGGGGAGGGAGTGAGAATGAAGGAGGGGGAAATCAATGTTGTGGATAAAGTGTCGGATGCCCACACACATCGATCATTGGAAGTTTCATTACATGTATTAATTAATAGAAGAAAGACAAATTTACAATTTCTAAGCACAAGACAGAATAAAACATCTTTGGTCACAAAACACCAATCGATTTTTCCATCGGGGACATAAAATTCCTTCCTTTTCTATTGATCTCGAGTTGAAACTTGTACAATGAGTGGGAATATAATAAAAATGTAGAGGAGGAGAATGGAAGAAGACTAACAATCATTTTTGTCCTCCATTTGCAAAAACGTGCTTCAGTTTCCAAATTTTATTGCTGAACCCTTTTAATCACTCTTAAAGGACAAGAAATAGCATGCGAGGGGTGGTTACAACTTGCCCAAATGGCAAGAAGCGATTCAATTGAAATCCAATCAATTCGCACCATTTTGGATTCCTCTTTTATAGAAAAATGGCCATGGCGGGGAAAAACTAGAAACCATTACAAACGTTGCCAGTTTGAATATGGTGCCGGATCAACTTCTATTCTTTTCACTTTGAGCCATCCATGCGGTAGGAGAATGTTGGAGAGCAGTCGGAAACATTTTTACATTTTTTGCATGCCAAAGACGATTTTGCATTTTCTCCCACAAAACTCCATCAAAATTTAAAATTGAAGTTTCCATCGTGTGGATAATTTCACTAGCTTTCCATTAATACCAAAAACATGAAAATCCAAGCTCTAGATCGAAAGATATGGCCTCTTGAAGATTTAGGGAAAAACTGGTAAAAAACAAAGCAAAATTTGGGTTGGCGGGGTCAAACTTAAAATTTTCCCTTTGGAAAAATTTCCCAAAAATCTCCATGGCCCCTCAAGTCCACATGACATGTGTTGAATTTTGATTGGTTGGGGGGTCGAAGCCAACATTTAACCCTTTCGGGGCAAAAGTGCAAACTTTTCCAAGGTCTCCGACGCCCCGCCGATGCGTTGATGATGTGTCATAAAAGGACACGTGTCGGCCTCTCGATTGTCATGGATGTGTGCTTTGTTTTCTCACTTTTTTTTTCTTTGTGGGCTTGCGGGCTGATTTTGGACTTTTGAGTTTTTATCCAAAGAGGCTAAGTGTCAAAAATTTCTCCCGGCCCCGAGAGTATGATTCCTTCCTTCATCAACTGCATGCCAAAATTTGACTTTGTACCTTTTAACCCTAAAAGGTCCAAGTTCCAACTTTCTCTCTGCACCTCTGGCAATATTCTCGAGAAAATTTTCCAACTTTCCTCCACGGGCCCACCTAGGAAAATTTCCCCTCAAACTCTGTCGAGCCATAACTTGAAAATTATGAGTTAGGAGGACTTCCTTACCTTTACGGAAAGGAGAAAGAATTCTCTATCTAATGAAGAAATACCCGAGAAAATTTTGAGTTCTGAAATGTGTAAAAATTTGACTGAGGCACAAAAGGAAGCTAGTTAACCCAAAATAAGAGGAGCATATTTTGGTTAACAAGTATGATAAAAAAATGGAAACTTTGGGATAAGAGAAAGTTGTCTTGCTTGAAAACTTGCAATTTTCCCCTTTACACATTTGCAAGACAACAAGCGGCTCTAGGTTGGGGACATGGCATGGATTGAGCAAGGTGAAGACATGACATGAGGATCCAAAATCATAGGTTTCAAAGCATATAACGTTGACCAGTGCCTTATCCATTGGGCCTTGCAGAGTCATTGTACAATTCTGAGGAAAGAAAGAAGGAAGGAAACACACCAACCAAAACCACACCAAGACAGAAAGGGGAAAACTGGAACACACAATAGAAAAGGGGAAACAAAAAAACTATGGTACAAGGTGAGGGACAACTCACTTTCACTGAAGCACTTTCCATTTTTCAAAAGTTACCCGTGAGTAGGAAACACTGAGTGATGTTGTTATGTGAAGCCATTGACTGGTTCAAGAAAATACCCTCCCCTCCTCAGTTGCTTATGGAAGCCAGGTGTTCCCATGATTTCCATTTTAGTTTGCAAGCTGAGTCCATGTGAGTTTCTTGATGTTCATGTCTTTGCTTGAAACTTCCACTACCTTTATGCTCTTTAGAATTAGTTTCATCATACCAGTTGCCTTCCATGTTTATCCATATAGTTGACTCTCCATAGTGAGTTGTTTGAGTATTGGTGGCAGGATCAGAAGTAGGATCACTCTTTCCTTGTATGTCCATGACATGAGTGAAGAGGTCAAGAATTAGCTCAGGATATTTCATAATTTCTATTGCTTCAATATTTCTTGCACATAGCTACGCTTCATCCTTTCCTTGACTCATCTTTATATCCCTTTGAAGAATGTAGCTCAAGGAAACTATCTAGAGGGATTACCTCATCATCTAAGGAATTTCTGCACTCCAACAATCCTTCATCAAAAAGAGATTCATCTTTAGAGGCCTCGAAAATCCTTGCTTCAATTTCTTCATCATGGACAAAGTCTTCATCCACAAATGGGAAAGAAAATATATCCATTTCATTATTGCATCCATCAATCATCAGTTCCAGAATGGCATCATATTTTTCATATGGCTTTATCTCAATGTGGCCAACCTTCACATTGGTTAAGGCTTCCAAATCAGCTTCACACTTGTCTGAAGATTTTTGGCTTGTATCAGGAGCTCGAGACTGAGCTCGGGATCTTCAATTTCTTCTACAGCTTCAAGAATTTCTTGTACAAATATTTCTTTCAATCCTTTCACGGGCTCATCACAAGCTGATTTTGTATCTCCATAGATGGTCGACTGAGATCATATTCATCCCCAAATGGAAATGGGAATAACTCCTCATCCTGTAAAATCATGCAAGATGATTTATCTTCTTGAAATTTATTAAGAACCATCTCCTCTTCTTTTTGGTCTGCATCATCTGGTGATTCGAGGATGCCTTCCTGTAACTCAAATCTCCTCAGTGCTCCTTCAAAATTCAAATCCATCACGGGAAGGCATGTCGGCCCTATCAATATAGGAATTTCTTCTTCCTCCTCGGTTGTCGCCTAGTGATTCATTTGCCTAGTATTTTGGTACAAAATGTTAGCTCTAGGATTTTGGATTTTTACACAATAAATTTCATTTTCCTAAGCGACAACAACCTCTTCATTTCACTTTTTACAGTGATAGTAGCGAGATGACCAATCCATTTTAATTTCTCCACCTAGGTCTCTACAAAAAATTCTACTCAGAAGCATGCCAAAAGATGTTGGGATGTCTACCACTAAAATAGTTAGAAGCACTTTCTTATCAGGGAAGTCAGCCAGAGCTACTTGTGCATCCTTTATTCTTCCAATCAGTGGCACTTGTTTAGATTCCATGGAATAACAAGATCCATTTACTCTAGTCAAAGTTAGGCCAAGGGAATTTACAACTTTGAGCGGCATTACATTATCAGAGGCTCGGAATCAATGATACTGATTGTTGACTCAAAGCCATTTATGATGAGAGACAACTAAAAAGGTTTAGCCCTAGTTGTTTTGGAAGCACTGAGAGCTAACATGTTTTGAGATGGAGGTGTGGATGGTGGTGGGAGAAGTCCTTTAGAAATGGGACTTGAGGATATAGAGCTACTACCCTAGACTGCATTAATGAATCTGTCAAATTGGGTAGGGTGTGTTTGTAAGTACTCTATCTCTGAGAGTTGGACTTTGGTTTTACTTGCATGCTCCACAAAATCAAATGGGGAAATGCGTTGGGTGAAGTAGTCAGTTTAGCAGAAAGTGAAGGTGTAGCTTTTGGCTGAACTTTGGATATTTTGGTAGAGACTCCAATGGAAGGGGAAGTGCTCTTAACAGTTGAAGAACTAGAAGAAGGAAATGATGACTTACTTGGTATAACAGTAGGGTCCTTGGCAACGACCAAGTCTGGTTTTTCTTTAGCAGAATCCATGGAGGGTGGCAATGTTGAACCTTTGTTGATGATCCTCTTCTGTGTGACCTCTGAAGTGGAAACTTCTTTGGCCTTCTTCTCCTTTGCAGCCACTGAAGATGGAGCATTTTTCTTGGATTGTGCTCGAGGTGAAAACAACACATGAGAAACTTGGTGATTCCTCATCTTCTTCTTCATCATCATCAACGAATTCAAATAGGCCATTGTGCATGTCAACTTCCTCAACTTCTAGGTAGCTTTCATAGTTTTCTTCATCATCTCCTTTAGGTTCATCAACTTCAACTTCCTCTCTGGTATCAAAGGCAGCGTTGACTGGTGGTGCTTCAAGAGAAAGTTGGCAAGGAGGTGGTGCAATCTGCTACCTATCATTAAATTTTGGTCTTCTTGGAGCATTCCTCATAGTGATTTGTGACAGTTGCTTCTTCAAGGCAACCAGATCATTTTCCATTTTTTGAAACATAGGGTTAGTTGTGACCGAACTGGAACTCGACCCTTTTTCTTTCCATTCGGGCCCTTCACCTTTCTAGAAAGGATTAGATCATCATCGGTCTCAATCATAGATTCTTGAGCTTCCCTCAATGTTCTTGGTTGATCTCTTCTGAGGAAGAAACCAACTTCCAATGGCAAGGCACTAATGAAGAACCTCTTCAAGTTATTTTCAGGGGGAACTACATCTTCTGGGATTCTTCTTATCAATCTATCAAACCTTGCAACAAAATATCTCATGGACTCAGAGACTTCTTTCTTCATCTAAACGAGTTGAACCAATAGATCTTGGCAATCTTCAGTGCTCTTGAACCTATGTTCAAATGCACTTCTTATGTCATCCCAACCCATGATAGATCTTGGAGGAAGCATGTAAAACCATTCAACAACTTTCTCTTGGAGTGACTCCACAAAAAGTATAACCGACACATCTTCATCTTCAACACCTAACACACCACAAGTAGTGATGAAGGCTGCTACATGTTCTTCAGGGAGTTGGGAGCCATCTCCTTTGAATTTGGGAAAATTATTTCTCAAACCTCTTGGCAGATCATGGAGTATTCATGGGAGAGCAAGTGGACCAGTATTCCTTCCCCATGGTACATTGGGTCTACATGCTTCATGTTCATTATCAACCATTCTGTTTATGTTTCTGGATTCTTTAGTAGCTAGGGCTAGTTCTCTTTCCTCTACCTCTCTTTGGAGTCTTTTAATCTCCTCCATTTGAGCTCTGATCACTTCCTCTCTTTCAAATTGAGCTCTTACCTCTTCTTCTTCTCTCTCAATTCTTCAAAAGTAGGATCAACCACTCCTTGTCTCTGTAGCGGGTATACCTTCTATCAGCCAGCTTGAAGGCTTATTATCTTCTTTGAGGTGATGGAATCTTTTTTTTCTCTTCCAACTCAAAAGCAGGTTCTTCTTCTCAGTCCAAAATATTTGTAGCAATAGAGTAATGTTTTACACTCTACCTACTATGCCAAATAGCCTCCTTTAGGTCTGAAATGATATCTTCTTTGATATGAAATAATGAAGAAGGTCTCTAGGAGGATTTACAAGAATAGTCATACTCGTATTCATGTGGATCACAAGGAACTTCAGACTTCAAAAACTTAAAAATACTTTAAAACCTTGTGGTCATTTTAGGGTGTAGATGCTGCAAACTCTGCCCCATGGTGGGTGCCAAAAACTGTTGGCGAGAAATTTTTATTGTAGAAAATTTTTTTAATTTCGGGCCAATGCTATGGGAATCTAAGGCCCTCTACATTTGAATGGTGCAGCTCCCATTGTTTAGCATGTAAAACCAAAGTGGATTTATGGTGGTTTTTGACCGAGAGATCCATAGGAACACTCCACTATCCCTATGGAAACAATAACAACTCCTTGCTATAGAAAAAATCAATGCGAGAAAGGTGAGGGAGTGAGAATTAATATTTTTAAAATAGTGGATTGACAACCATCTAGGAAGTATTACACTTCCCAAATCTAGCATATGCTAGGCAGTCCATTAATATATATTATTTAATATTCCTCTTGTGGTCTTGTTTGTATTCACAGGTAGTTCCTCCTAGCAAAAGGAAGTTCTTGCAATCAACATTGGATCGGGAAATCAAAACGCGCACACTCTACCTTCCACCTTCACTCACATGTATTCCTCCTCACCCTTACCTTATATGTTTTCTCTTACGTATGCACACTACTCGGCAAAACATTTTGGCATGGTGGTGGTACCCATTTGGGTTCTTTGCATTGTTCATTCTTAGGGAATCATTTTGTTTATTTCTTTTTGAAATATATTTCACATTAAATCTTCTCCCTTGGAAACATTCTTCTTCTCCTATTTGTCTCAGTGACACTCGTAGTGTAAAATTCCCATTTTAAGACTTTAGAAACAAGGGAATTTGTTTTTATATATAATGTTCTTTTTATAAATAATCATAATTTAGAACACACATTCCATGCCAATCAATCTTATAACAGATAACCATATGCAGTTGTAATGACTTGGTGAAACACCGGTCTCTCATCTCATGACTCGGTTTCATACCGATCTCTCATGTTAACTCGATGTATTGTATACTAAGTATACTTGGTTATATTACCCTTATCCAGGTATTGAAGTGTTCAGTTTAAGAGACCTATCTAAATATTTGTTACCAATATTCATCTGAAATCTCGTTTCTTAAACTAGGTGACATAGGACAACACAACCAGTAGCTTGCGATACTTTGGCCAAATATTTTCACATATTGTTCATATTTATATTCCTAGATAGCATACTCATCAAATGGAATACGTCCTTCACCCCACTTCATCTGTTATCTAGAATGGTCTTCACTGACTCTTGTCAGTTTACTTGTTCAAGGTTTAACCCTAACCCAGGTTAGCAACATAGTTTGGTATAGAGAACCACTCGTGGTGACTAAGGGTACATAGACATACTCAATTGACCTAAGTCAATTGCATGTGTCTAGTTATCCTAAGTCATCGTGAGTTACCCCTATACTAAATCATACTTCTAACCTGACCTAGAGTTTAACTAAGATCAAGTCTAAATTTATGTAGATCTAGATGATCCAATTATGAAGGGTGTTGCAACATGTCAACTGCAACATTGTATCCTCATGAAGACCCAAGTCTTCATGAAGGTACAATACCTGAATTTTGTGTGTGCCAACATCAATCGAATCACCCCATCTAGATGTACGGAAAGCAAGAGTTAATTACTTAATTATTTTTCCATAATTAAGGTCTAATTACAACATCCCTATTGAATCCCTAGTTTCGTTAATCATTAAAGTTGCTAACCAGAAATGAATTGTTAATGTTTTGCAGAAACATCAATATTTCCTTTTTATTCATTAAATTCTTAGTTTAGGGTTAATTGATTAAAACAGAAGCAACAAACAAATAATAAGGTTTACTCATTTTGACTCAACCATTCCTAGTTTTATTAAGTTCCAAATAAGATTCCTTTATGTTAGACTTTATTGAGATGAAGTCTACTTATTAAATGTTCATGTTTACCTTTCACTCATCTTATATCAATGAAGGTATTGATCAAGAGGTAGTTCATCTTCCTCTTTCTTGTTAAGAATTAGGGTTCATTGTAACCTTTTACATTATACAAGACATCATAAGTAATTCGTACTTCCATTAACACCATTTAATAAACCATAATGACCTAGTTAATTGATCATCTAAGCATGCCAACTTGATAAGTTGCATTTTAATAAAGGGATAGTAAATCTAATTCCCTTACCACCTAGCTCATTTAAGTCAAATGAAAAGGTTTCCATACGGAAATGATTATGAGAAAATAAATATAAGGTTACAAATCCCTTCACAAAAGTACAAAGAGAATGACACATCAACTACAAGTAAACTCTCAATCCATTTCATTCATCAATGTGGAATTACACACTTTACAATCCAATCAGTTCAAACATCTTTCATGTCAAACAACATCAATAAGCTCAATTAAGAAATACAACTTTTCCTCTTACAAATACATTTCAATAATGCATCATATTTCCTCATAAAATATCATGTCTTTAGGTAAGCATAAGAAGCATCATAAAATAACTTGTCTTCTTTTATCACTTACGAAGTCCATCTACAAAATTTCTAGCATGGGTCAGTTCATTGAATTGAGCATGATAAGCACTAAGCATTAAAATGATGTGCTTTCAACTAACTGTTTCATAAAAATAACTCTGCTTTTATGAAATAGTAAAGCACTACAGATAGATACATCATAAAGGAATAACAATCATAAAATGAAGAACAAGGTGATCAACCATATTAACTTAAGTAAAGATCATGATATAATCAACACTCTTCAGCCAATGATTTCATAAGAAATTATGTCAGATAAGTAATATTCCATCCTAATTACTTATCAAATCCCTACCATAGATATTTATAAATCATTTCTTGAATTCCTTCTATCTAAATCAAGAAAGGTACTAATTCTTAACACTTCATGAAAAATAGAATTATTTTACAAAAGCAATGATCCACATTACAGAATTAACTTATTCCATCCTAGGTTATATAAAGCCATACTCTTTCAATTTCTATGATAAAATTTAGGATGAACCATCAACATCCTCAAATAAGGGTTTCCCATTTAAGATATAACATCCAAATTCAAGCCAACTCTAGCCTAAGTTTTATGTTTATCATCAATAGGTTTTGTAAAGTATAAATTCCATTTACATACACCCAAAAGGAGTCACATATCAAATTCATTACATCCTTATCAAGGCATTTTTGAAGAAGAATAAAATAAAAGGATATATCCTACAACTATCCACTCTGTCATTTCCTTCAGCTAATACAACCGAACAGGTCGACTTCTTACATAGGAGTAATATTAATGAGAGAATGAACAAACAAAGAGAGATAACTACAAATTCCTTTAGAGTTCGAAGATAACAATATTGCATTCCACAACTCAGAGAAGAGAGAGAAGGGAGTCAAAAAAAGATGAGAGAAGATCTCATTACCCTTTCCTAAGAAAATAATTACATATCAAAATAAAAGAAGCGTACTGAGATCCGATCAAGAGATTTTTTAACTCTTATCAAACATAGAACTAATTGGTACTAGATCAAATATACTACTGACATGCAAGTTAGATACCAAAGATGGAGTTTTCTCAACATATAAATAAGAACAACTACAAGTAGTGCACTAGCTATGACTAAAAGGAGATATTCAAATGAATTTAGTTAGCAACAATACATGAAGTATCAAACAACAATTGAACATTCCAATTCATCCAACATTATTAGCTCCAGTCAATACATTCCTCTAATCTTTCCATTCAAGATAGAGAGACCTATAATGTATTCTTATGCGTCAAGAAAATGAATACAAGATTACAGCCAAGCCAACCCATATTCCCAACTTCACAAGAATCAAAGGAATAGTCTTCAGGTAAGAAAGGAAAGGAACCTAACCCAGATTCAAACACAATGAAGAACAAAAAAGAGACATAACCCCAAGACAGGTGCTCAAAATCGAGCTCCAAAGGAGAAGAGTAAAACCGAAAGCATTCCAACTCATTTCCTTAAGATAATCAAAACTGAACTATTTCATAGTTCAACTTAGATATCCCATCTCTACAAAGTGTCATATAAACATCAGACTAGAATGCAAGAAACCAAGTAAATCCAACCAGATGAACCGATAAGGGTAACTCCTAAAGCACAAAACCTCACCTCAAAAAGGATTCAGAGAAAAATCGATAAGTCTTTCCACAACACAATAGTAGGAACTTATTAACCTTACTTTCAGGTAGATTGTATCAAGGGAATTTGTTTAAACCCCAAGACCAGTTTGGTCATTAACAAATATTCTCAAACATATGGTGAGAGAAACAAAAACGATGCTATATAAGTGCAAGCAGGAGATAAACATGTCTGATCAAAATATCAAGAGAGGAGAACAAAACTGAAATGTAATCCTTCTTAGCAGTGACTTCCATTAACTACTTCAGAATAGTCCAACAGGGGTTCTCATAAGTAAAGCATATCATCTCAATGAAGTAACACATGAATCTTGTTATTTCCAAACAAGAAGGAAGTCCAAAATCATTGAGTCCGACTATCTATTTTAGCATAACTCAAATAGGAGCAACAAGATCTGAAAACAACTCAAGATTCAATAGGAGATACATTTTTCATACCTTCTCCCAACAGAGGATAAACAAACCCATTAAATATTTTATCAAATAGTGTATTCCCTTAATCCATTTTGCATAGAAAACAAAGTTCACAAAAATTTGACAACATTCCAGTTCCAACAAGGTTAAAGCATGATCCACTCATATATTCAACAAGGAACAAACCCACATTCTATTTTATCAAATAGTGAATCTCATCAAAAGAATATAGTGAACAATTCAAGCATGAATGCAAAATAAACATCATAAATAAAAACCCATTTATTTCCAAGAGCATTTTTATGAAGACATTTAGGAAAAAGTAGAACAACTTAATGGATAGAGCCTATCATGCCTGATAGAGCTTCTATCGATTTGCAGAAGATTTCAGCCGAGTTCCCACAATATTTTCTTTTTCTAAGTGACGTCCACAACTCCAATCTTCCTACTTCCTCTTATACTTCCACTAGATCAAAAATAGCTCAAGAATGCCAAGAATATCGAAGGATTGAAAATAGAACTGCTAGTTCAAAGAACCAAAACCTCCATGCGAGAAAAAATCACAAAGAACAAATGACCAAACAACCTCTCCAAAATCTGCTTGCATCTCTTCCTAGGTGGTTTCTTTGCCATGACCGAGATCATTAAATGCAAGGACTACCAACTTTCCCTCCTCTTTCTCTATGCCACCACCATCCAAATTTGGGAACTCAAATTCAAACTTTGCATGCATTTTAAATTTAGTGATGATGCCAACTAGACATCCCCCTAACTCCCCATGCCTCCACCAAAACCTGATAGCTCAAAGTTTATTAAATTCAAAATCAAATCTCATTAATGCCTTAGAAACCGACGCCCTTTGCCATTTCCACTTGCCAAGTAGTTCATAGGTACCCCTTAGCTTAGCATTAGATTAGGTTAGATTACATTAGGTTAGAAATCAACCTTAGTCTTTAGGTAATTAGTATTTACCTTAGGTTAGTTCAAAACTCCACAACCATAAAGCATACCAACTTAGGTTAGGGTGTCACCTTAGTAGTTTAGTAATAGGTCCTAGGTAGGTCTTAGCTACCTTAGGTTAAAATCCAAATAGGATAGAACATTACAACTTAGGTTAAGGTATTTACCTTAATAGTCCCATAATAGGTCCTTAATCCTCTTACGCTATTCAACGTCTTAAAAAATATTTATCAAGAAGATCCAAGCTCACCATTTACAACATGATGCAAAGCAAGGACACCAGAAGAAGGGTCCTCATAATTATAACCAAAACAAGACTCAGTCCCACATTACCTTCTATTTTAGAATGCCAGGTTATCAAGATGATCAGGTAAGAAGAACTGAAGCATACCTTGGATCAATGGAATTGATCCAAGGTTTTTCTATTAACATATGCTAAGTATGAAAACAACAATACAGGTTCACAACCTTTCAGTACATAGAGAAGAATGGCTTCATTTTCAAGTAAAAAGAATCACAGCAAAATGAATCTTTGTACAGTAATAATTTATTCATTGCAAACATGATTTCCAACAGTCAAAAGAATACACCTTCCTAAGACAAATCACATGTCAACGTTTGCAATGTCAAGAGAGAAAGTAATCAAAGTAATAGTTTTGTCAAAGATGTTACATGTAGTTTGGATTAAAAAGAACACTTTTTTATTTTATATTGCATTAGTGAAAGATCACATTCTTGGCCTATTCATCATTTGCTTCATCGAATATAATTCTTGATTTAGGTTATAAAATCTATTGCATTTCATCCTTATATGCTGCATTATTAGCTCACATTTAATGTTAGAAGTCATGCATAGCTGATGGTTGACACAATTGAACAGTAGAAAGCATTTTCTTCTCTCTCTCTTTGCCAAACTATGAAAAAAATGAATTTTCACATCTTCTTAAAAAACATCCCACCCGAAAGAATTTTTCAATGATCACACAATCAGAGGATTGATAGTAGGCACCTAGCTGGTTTCTCTATTCAGTCATAACTCAGAGAAAGGGACCATCCCCGCCATAACATAACCCAAAACCCCACCTTTAGATTTCCTTATTCATAGGATGCCTTCCCAACAAAAAAACTTTGTTCTAAATTCACAAATCATTCTTAATAACATAAGATAAAACAAACATAAATTCACTTTTAGGATTACGTTTTTTTCTTGGCTTTGTTCTTGACTTGCGTATTGAGGTGTGAGTTATGATTCTCCATTTTTCTATTTCCTTTCACACTCCCCATCATAGCTGAAGTATTATGTCTATTTATGAGTGCGTCAAGACCTTATCTGGTCATTATCAAGTTTCTGGGAAAACCCTTTATCTATTTTAATTCACAAACATCCATTTTTCCTCATTTATTCTCATCTCACGATGGCTGGCATCAGTCTAGTGACCTTCATTAGTTTTCATGTGACCATCATCGGTTGACCTAATTGGTGTCAGCTTCTAGCTCTTTTGGTTATTTTACCTGAAACATATTTCATCACCTATTCCTTTCTATTCTTAGTCCTTAGCACATCTTCATAACCCCAACTTTTTGATATCTCTATCATCATACAGTCTCCCTAGCTCATACTCATCAATTTTATTTCATTTCCTAAAATTGGTGCTTTCCTGATGATTGGTATCGAGTTATCATTACCATCATTAGTTCCCTTGTAACTATCATCAATCATATTGATTGTCGTTGGTTACTATGTTTTATTTTTAATCAAAACACTGATCAGATTTCCCCCTTGGACTTCATCCTCATTTTCTTCTGTTATTTTGTGTCATTTATAGAATACAATTTTACTAGGTCAACACTAATTCACATGGTGTTGACTTGCATCAAACTAATGCCCTTGTATTTCACACCAGCCATCAGCCACTCCCACCTAGTCCATCGCCGCCATCCATCCTGTCACCTATGGATCTAACTCAACTTATCCCCATTGCTACCGGAGATGAGGAGTTCACAAGACTCCTTGATTAGAATCCTATGGCCCTACAATACTATCTTGCTCACTCATCTACTTGGGACTCCTCAAGATAGTTAATATATGACATGCTCTGTATCTATCCCTCCTTCCCTTGCACCCACTTCCACGTTAGCTACCACTAGCTCGGTGCTGCCCTCATCAACATTACCCCCTATGGTTTCTTAGTTAGGATCCACCTCTACCATAACTACTACCCCAATGATATCTATTACACCCATAGTGTCAATTGTTCCTTCAACAACTACCTTAAGCATAGCCCTATCTGCCCCCTTTTCCTCATATGTACTAGTTGCATCAAAACCACCTCCAGTGTTAGCAACCCACACCCATTTCCAAAATATAGTTCTTTCTATCCCTCAGTCTCTACCACCCATTACCATGAGAGTCGTTGTGACCACCCCACCTATTTACACACATCATCAGTAACCCCCGATTTCATTTGTCACCTATTCGGGTATATTCCACCTATATCTATACCCCCTTCGTAGTTTTCATATTCCGCACCCTCATGTACTGGGATGCCATCTACATCATACACCCATCATCAACCTCCCTTTATTGTGGGAGACACTGTACGTACCTAAAATTGTAGGGTAATGCTGCTGCTGGAACGATGTTACACATGCCCCAATGATGATATAGGTCTCCTTGCAAGGTGTTCGGAATCTAGAAAGGCTCACCAGGTATACGCTTGTATCCCACATGCCCCACTCAGCCTCTACATGTTTTTTTTTTCCTTTTCCCCCTTTCTTCTTGCATTTTTATTTAGTGACTTAAGCGCCACCTTGCCAGGCTGCGATCCGTGATTTCCACCGAGGATAGGACGGCGGTCCCAGAATCGCCACTCTGCTTGGGGTAGCGGTTTTGTTTGTGTTTTCTAGATTCTTCCGACAATTGCGTCAAATATAAATCTTCAAATTTACACGCTTTCTTCAACCACTTTGGCTTGCATTAATGTTTTCTGCTCCCTATGAATAGTGTTTTTCCTTTGTTTATAGTAAAAGAGATCAAATGGGAGTTACCCTCTAGTAAATGCATTGGTTATAAATAGCCAGCTTGTTTTCAATAAAATGGCCCCTCATCCTCTCAATTCTCTTGTTCAATTTTTCAATTCCTTTCTTAGAATTCTGTTAGTTTCATGTTTTTCTTCCATTGTTGGCATTTCGGAGGTCATATCATCTTCTTGTTTCAAGTCTTGTTTCATTTATCGCATGCGAGTTAGTTAACATAGAATAACTTCATTTCTAGACTAGAATCCATTAAAGTTACAGGGTTTTGTTTTTGTTACAAGGATAGTTTCTAAAAATCTTAGTACATTTGTGTTGTATTCCCACAATAAATCCCTGCTTAGGAATTGCATAGTCAAGCTCTGTTCACTTGAGTTATCCCTCTCCTACCGACATTGTATTAGTCTATATCCAAAGTTTCCATTGTTCGAATGCTATCTTCTATTGATACTATCATATACATGATTTTCTAGATCCACGAGGACACGAAGGAATGAGGAGATCTGCTTGAGGGGACGAAATCACAAATAACTAGATTTACCACTATCGTAAATGCCGGGTTTTAGCTATCAAAGTTCTAGTTACAACATATCAAATAGAGTAGAAATTAATTTTATTTCAGTTAAAAGTTCACTCTCGATATCACCAGGGAAGCTGTGGGGATTGATAGTTTTGAGAAATTGTGATTCATTCCTCACTTCTGAGGTAGGATTGAGAGCCTTTCAATTCAAAATATATAGCTTCTTAGATATTTAAGATAAAATCACAACTACACAGGAAAATAGCCATACCAAGCTACGTTGCTTGTTTTTATTCTATTATTAGATTAGTTGTTCATTTTATAGATATACTAGACTAGTTGCTCTTTAAAATACGTCATTGAAAAATACAAAAATAGAAGGATGCTTACATAGTGTAAATACCTCTTTTGTAATTAGTTTATTAAATGTTAGTTAAAAGTTGAATCATTTTGTATGACAATCACAGGACCTAGAGAGCCTAGAGAATATATATTTGAACCCATAGTACCTCGACCAAATCTACCCACAACTTTAGTTGATATAGATCAAGACCTTAGGATACAAGGTATTTCGAGCAAAAGTAAACAAACAATTAGTGAGAAACTAAGAGGATTAAATATCGAAGATGACAAAGCTTACACATTCTGGTCAAACCATCCAAACTATAGATTGCCTTGATAAAACACCTGAATGACTATGTAAGGATTCAAATGAGAGAAAACATTTGGTTACGATCCTTTGGTTCCATAGCCTAATGCGGAGACCTCCTCATTGACATAGACACTAGCTTACGTATTCAAGTTGCCAAAACACATGTTAGGTATTCTGAGAAAATCATACAACTTCTAGTTCTAAACATAGAGGCTGAAAAGGCATACGATTACTAGATAGTTGGGAGAAGGGATTGATTCTTCACATGACCATAACAGGTCCACAACAACCACAAACTCATGGTTGTGATCCCCAAGTCCCACAACCCAATGGACCAAAAACCAGTCAAGTATTGACACCGGCTTATGAACGCTAGTATTTAGATCCTCACCACTCTCGCTAGATATTATAGTACAGTTCTCTATATTAAACATAGAAGCCAATCAATCTAATATTTTCTAGGCTAGACCAGAAAACCACCCATAGTTCACTACAAATCCATTAAACCACCTACCACTACTTTTATGACCTTATCTGGAGATATATATGAAGCTCCCATAGGTCACTTCCCACGTATCCAACAACCAAGAAATAGGATCTCGGCAGAGCTTGACATTGATTGGAGCCTCAGAAGCCATTATATCCAAACAAACCATTACACCAATTCAAGTTAGGAGGGCCTTCTTCACCTTAGATTCGCATATCCCATTATTGCGTATTGAGGATTTAAGATTACCCAATTAGCTTGTCTGTATCTATCTACATTCAACATTCACCGGATGTCTCGACATGACCTCAAGAGGTTGGGTACGAGGAAGAGGTACTTGTAGATTCCCATGATCACATGTTACTTTTCCATCGTATAAAATTGGTGAACCCAACGTGAAAAAAAAACTAACATCCCTCTTTCTATTTTCATTTCTTCCATCCACATTTTCTCTTTCCCATTATTCTGCGGGTATTCATATACCCCCCGAATATGTCGAGGATACGATGCATATGAGACTTCTCTCAGGTCTTGAAGTAAACTATAGTTAAACAAATAGACCACCATCACCCTCACTTTCTGCATGGGCTGCTAACTATTCAAGTAATTACTTTTCATCATAAACTCCCCTCAAATAACTAGCTCAAGTTCTTCATTTCGAATCGAAGATTTTGATCGTTTGCACAAACACAATAGCTTGAGCCATCGGGCTCTAACAATATGATGTTTACTAGAGAGTCCATTTCATCTCCTTGGGTCTTGTTGAGACCACAGATCAGTAGACAGTCAGATCCACTCCCCTTTTTGGATGAGGAGTATTTAGCACGCTTCACTAAAAGTGAACAATGCTTCCAAAGTATGTATCCACCTATAGGGAATTTACAAATACAGTCTGATACCCTATTCCAGGAGAACACCCCCATTCCTCCACCTATGGGAAATACCCTCGGTGAAGCTTGGAAAGGTAACGATCAATTCATAGCAGGGTATCACACCCCTTTACAACCTCAAGCTATACAACAAACACCCTTAAGGAAAGGCACTACGTCTTCATCGATGGAAGTCATTTCAGCCTTAGCTGAGAAGGTTAGAGGGCTGGAGCTTGCTCAAGAAAACCAAAATTCATATTTTAGGCAAGCAAGAATCCCCAACCCTCTACATCATCCTAGTCAGGTCGACCTCCTTACAGGAACATGAACGTTAGGCATGCCTCCTCAAAATCCTTATCGTTATCCACAATGAAATACCAACTAGGACCACATTTTTAAACTCCACTCCAGTTAAAAGTATGACACCTCTCGGCTTGTCACCAAACAACCCATACCAGAACAATGCTCCTCCTTAAACATTTATTCAAAGTCACCACAAGGAGACATGTTCTCTTCTCCCGGGATGTTCGTTCAACCATAGGGATTCCTTTATGTTCCTACAAATGCATATGATATATCATATCAACAACCCATTCCCCCTCAACCCCCTCAACAAGCCTCGTCAATGGTTGAGGCCTACGTAGTAGGGACTTATTTAGAATATTTAAAATAGCCCCTAGACTTCACCATACAAAGCGTTATGCTTCCAAGACCTCTTCCCGATTTGCCCAAATACAAAGGAGAAGGGAACCCAAACACACACATTAAAGCCTATGCCACAACCATCTTTGGAGTTACTCCCTTGGGAGGTTGTCGCTAAAATATTCCCTAAAACCTTAGAAGGTATTGCCCTTGATTGGTATTACAGAATACCTGAAGCCTTGATACACTCATTCAAACAACTCATGTCTAAGTTTATCAAAGCTTTCGACATGAACAAATTGTTAAGAATGGGAATCAGGGAGTTCTTGCATATCAAACAAGAACATAATGAGTCCGCTTTGCTCATTTTATTCAAAGATGGCATACAGTTCTCTACCCATCAGCAAGTGCTACAAACATGGATCAAATGGAACTATGTGATTTATTCCTTAATTCTCTCAATAGAGAGACAAAGGAAGAAGTCCAGAAGTTCCCACTAAGAACTTACAATGAAGTACTTGAGAGTGCTCTCCGAATTGACCAAACAGCTATAGATAGTGGTCGTAAGACATATGGGATGAATGGGAAATTAACCACTTCCAATCAAAACACCGCAGCCTATCCTAATCTGGGAATGCTAATCAAGGACATAAGATCCTTAACACAAACCACGAGTTACAACAGATGGAGTAACTGAGTCAAGTTAAAGGGGAAAGCGTTGTAAATGTTTCACCACTGTTAATAATCAACAAAATAACAATTTTACTCCAACAATCAACGTGGTGGATTTTAATCATCCACCATGGAAACAACAACAAAATGAAAATTCCAAGCACTAAGTCCAAATCGAAACCCAGCTGGATATCAGAGTCAAAACCAAAGGCAACAGCCTCAAAATTTTAACTCTAACAACCAACAACCTTATCAGAATTTTGGGTCACAATAGATTTTAAATCAATAGCCTTGAAACTATAATCCTAATCTATATTGTGGCTTCCACAAGATTCAAGGCCACGATACTAGGACTTGTCGTGAATACAATAAATTCATGCAGTGTTTTCCAAAAGATCAAAAATAACTCTTTATAGATATGTTTTTAGCAAATTTTGTAGTACCCACGCCAAATGCTTATGTAGGGGCAGTTTCCCCTCAAAATGCATCCCTCAAGATTTTTAATGACCCACTCCCAAACCATTCTAATAATAATAGGTTGGATCCTAAGGGAACAAATAAGGGTGTCATGATAGGAAACAATGATCATGAAGCTTCAACTTCATTAAATCCGCTAGTTGCACCCCAATTAGGAACTCGACCCCAAACTAAGATAGTTGGTTTAGTGGAGCTAGACATCGAACTACCCGTAGAAACCATGACAAGAACACGGGATAATTCATCCCAACCTACTCCAAGTTATCCATTAGAGCTAGAAAACAGTCAAAAAATGTTGGTAAAACCCATAGGTGCCTATGATTTAATTAATGATTTGACCAAAACCTTCTCGCACATATCCTTGGATTTGTTAAAGAACTCTCCCACCCATAGGGCTGCTCTCTTAGAAGCATTAGGCCTTGGTCATTTAATCAACATCACTCCTCCCCTGAAACATAAGTAAACCATGTGGACTTTGATGTTTATCCTCCAAGGCAGCCAGATAGGGATATGGAATTTATATTTGATATAAGAAAAATGCCAACAGACGCTGAAATTACACGAAGAGGCAACCCAACTTTACATTTACAAGTTTGGGTCTACAATAATTATGTTAAACATGCAATGGTTGACGATGGGGCAGCAATTAACATAGTCCCCTTCACTTTCCTTCAAAATTTAGGATATGGAGAGACAAATTGTTCCATGACACGAAATATGCTAAGAGGTTATGATAGCCTCAAAGCCACTTTGATTGGAACCATAGTTTTACCAGTCACTTTAGGACCCAAGACGGTCCTCACCAAGTTTTATATTATAGATCGGGAAACCAATTATAATATGATCCTTGGTCAGCCATGGATACACCACATGAAGGCAATCCCTTCCACATTATTCCAAGAAATAATATTTCTACACTTAGGGAAAATATTCGTGGCACAAGGTGACCCAAAACCCTTCGATATACACCTAGCTGATTTAAAGAAAAGACCGGGTATTCACTCCGAGTTTGAACTTCCAGCAAACTAGCTTGTCAAACCAACTAATTCACAACCAAAAGAAAAGCTGATACCCACCACTGAGTTGGAAATTTCAAATCCAAGCTGAGGACATTCCAATACTCAAAAGTGAGACCAATGTTATAAAAACAGTATCACTAGGGACTACCACAAAAATTGTCGAGTTGCTGGAGAAAGACTTACCTATTCTCCTACCGTTTGATTCCATGGGTATGGGACACACCCTGGGAATTGCTTCTCTTCCATCAGACAAAATCTTTATGGTAGAAGTAACCAAAGAAAAAGAAATAGATACAACAGATGTCCCAACATCCATTTTCCCAAACAAGTATTGGACTCTCCACTTTGATGGAGCTAGATGTCACTTTGGAGCTAGGGTGGGAGTGATCTTTACTTCACCTGAGGGAAAGATTGTACCTTTCACCTTTAAATTAAACTTTGAATGTATAAACAACGGGGCTGAGTACGAAGCTCTCCTCCTTGGCCTCATCCTAGCCAAAAGAATGGGTGTTGACAACATTAGAGTACTAGGAGACTCACAATTGGTTACAAACCAAGTCTCTGAGGTATATGAAACTAGAGATGAGCACTTACAGACTCTATAAAACAACAGTATTAGATCTAAGTAGGGGATTTAACTTCATATCAATTGAAGCAATCCCACAAGAGCAGAACCTTCTCGTAGAATCAATAACAACCTCAGCTTCCCATTTCACTCCAAACAATGAGTTAGAGGATACAAATTTCACGGTATCACTTCGTACTAAACCATTAGTGCGTAAAATACCAACAAACTCACTCTTGACTCATGGAGAAGTTGAGGATGATTTTTCTATCATGGGTCACTTTGACGATGATAGAGTCACTCTCAAATATTTAAACGCCTATGCGGAGCTACACCTTGCTCACCGTATAGTTGATCTTTCCCTAATACCGCATTCCTCTTCCTATTTTGAAAATCCCATGATAGAGTCTCCTCCATAGAAGAATCTCAATATATACGAGATAGAAAATAGAGAAATCTTGGAGCTACCTCCAGCCCCACCTAAATTTGAAGAAGGTAACACTTCTTTGATAGAAGAAACCATTGACATAAACATTAGAATGAAGGAGGAACCAAGAATTTTGAAGTTGGGATCCTCGTTAAGCGTGGAGGAGATATAAATACACACCTAGGTCCTCAAAGAACATCAAAAGGCTTTTTCATTTAATTATAAAAAAATGACGGGCATTGCACCACAAGTCACATACATAATCTTGTCACTAAACCAGATCAAAGCCAATTGAAAAAGAAGTCAAGACCAATGAAGCCAAAAGTGGCTCTCATGGTAAAAGAGGAAGTAATAAAACTTCTCGGTGGGATTTATCAAGCCTATTGACTATTCACAATGGGTATATAATATCATTCTCGTTCTCAAAAAAAATGGGAAGATACACATTTGCATAGATTTTCGGGATATTAACAAAGCTTGTCCCAAGGATGACTTCCCATTACCATCCATTAATGTCATCATTGATGCAGCAATTTGGATTTGAACTCTTGTCTCTCATGGATTGTTTCTCAGATTAAAATATTTAAACAGGACCAAGCCAAAACTACATTCATAACTCCCTGGGGAACATATTGTTACGTTATCATGCCATTTGGTCTTAAGAATGCCGACGCTACATATCAGTAGGCAATGACTTATATATTCCATGATATTATCCATAAAATTGTGGAATCCTATGTGGATGACTTGTTGGCCAAAGCCAAGAAACATTGTGATCATCCAAAAGTGCTCCGTATCATCCTCTCATGATTAATTGAATATGGCATCACATTAAATCCAGAAAAGTGTGTGTTTGGTGTGACAGGAGGCAAACTTCTAGGCTACATTATATCTTCATGAGGGATTGATGTTGATCTAGCCAAAATATGGGTTGTTCTCAAAATGGTCCCACCCTCTAGACGAGTCTAGAATTAGGTCATTTCTTGGGAAACTCGGTGTAATCCGCAGGTTCATCCCAGATCTAAGTTTTTCCATTCATCCAATCAACAATCTATTGAAGAAATATTATAGTGTTGATTGGGTGGGAAGAATGAAATGAGGCCTTTGAAGTAGTTAAACTCTACTTTTGTCTCCACCCATGCTAATGCCTCCCAAACTAGACTGCCCTTTGATCCTATACTCGCATGAGCCACTCATGTCTCACTCACCTACATGCTGGCTCAAGAAGACAATGATAAACGGGAACGTGCGGTCTATTTCATTAGCCAAATGTTGCTTGATTATGAAACACATTACACATAAGCTAGAGAGAGAATGCCTCGCCATAATTTTTACAACAAAATGTTTAAGACATTACATGTTAAACCAAGAAACAAGGGTCATTGTAAAGACATACCATTTACGAACATTTCTCACACAAGGATCTTTATCTAAAAAGGTTGGGCATTTCATAACCTTAATGGGAGAATTTGAGTTAACATTTGTAAACCAAAAATTCATTAAGGGACAAATCATTGCATTTGGTCAATGGTCACCAACAATCCACTAGATGGAGGTGAGTGGTAGATCTATAATTTCTCGATGAGTGTGTATACTTCGTCAAACCAGGCCCCCATTTCTACATGTCCCAGATATCGATATCATTAATTTTATCATGGACCATACATACCCAAAATGTGCCACGTCACAAAAAATAAGGTGGTTACGCATTATTACCGCTAAATATGTTGTTTTAGACCAAGTACTCTATCGTAGAGCCTTCGACAGCATGCTTCTAAGATGCATCGACATAGAAGAATCCAAGAAGATTCTTCTTGAATCCCACAGTGGGATATGTGAAGGCCACTTTGGTGGTCACACCACCACTCGTAAAATACATCGGATGGGTTACTTTTGGCCCACTCTCGAGCATGATGTAGTGGAATTTGTACATAAGTGCCACAAATGCCAAGAATTCTCTCATGAGATTCACATGCTAGCACAATCCCTACAACCAATAGCGACTCCATGGCCCTTCTCCACATGGGGTCTAGACTTGATAGGGAAATTCTCTCCCTCATCAACTGATGGCCATAATTTTATAATTACAGCCATGGAATATTTTACCAAATGGGTGGAGGCCATGCCTCTCACCACCGTACTAGGTTTGGTAATTGCCAAATTCATTCTAAACCAAATTATCTGCAGGTATGGTGTCCCACAAGTCATTATCTCAGATAATGGCACATCCTTTAAAAATGACGAAGTCTGTGAGTTATGTAGCAAGTTCAAGATAAACCATCACACATGACCTCTCTTTACTACCCTCAAGCCAATGGGCAGGCCGAAGTGACAAACAAAATGTTGAAATCTATTCTCCTCAAAACAGTCAAGGAGAATAAGTGAGATTGGCATCTAAAACTATATCCGGCCTTGTGGGCCCATCAAACCTCAATAAGAACACCAACAAGAGCAACTCCTTTCTCACTGGTATTCGGAGTAGAAGCAGTTCTCCCGCTTGAGGTTGAAATACCCAGTCTCCACATCTCATTACAAGGGATTCTAGATGAAGAAGCTTATAGGGAGGCATGCCTCTCTCAACTAGAAAGCCTTGATGAGGCCAGGTTAAATGTCAAATAATGGCATAGAGCCTATGTTGATTGGATGTGCCGGCAGTAAAAAAAAAGTCTATGAGCGAGAAATATATGAAGGAGATCTAGTTCTAAGACTAGACAAGTTGGATCGATAAGAAAACTGGTGAAGGAAGAAAGTTCGGCCCAAATGGTTGGGCCCATACCGAGTCATGAAAGACTATGGAAATGGTGCGTATCTCTTGTGCACACTAGAAGGTGAGGAATTCGGTGAAACTGTCAATTCCTTGCATCTTAAGCGGTTTTACGCATAAAAACATCAAAATCACCACTTATACATTATAGCTACTTACATTGCATTAGTCATTCAGTTGTGCATTCTATCCATTTCATAAAAATGGTAGTCTAGGAGCCTACTCTTAAACAATCTATTACAAATTTATGAAAACATTGGCAAAAGCATTCATATCACATCTCTCCAAGCATCATCAACTATTTTTAAATCTTTTCATCAAATTCGATAGACAAACATTGTGGAAACCATACGAGGCTGCATACTTGGCTTTTCTCTTTCTTTCTACTAGGTGAATCTATCCTTGCATACGGTCTATTCTAGAAGCTTCTTGGTGTCACATCTATCCCTCTTAAATCTCTTAGAATGAAAAGATATCCCAAAGTCATAGATCATAAATGCCAAAATCAAATGAAATCAAAAGCACCAAGCAAACAAAATATTTTATTTTACACACTTCTTTGCCCCATCAACCTTCGGTGATAAGCCCACATCTCTTACTGGTGGTGTGAGGTTGGGAAAGGAAAGAAGTGCCCTTACTCGCCTATATCCTGCCTTTGGTGACAAACCCATGCTTCTTACTGGTGGCATGAGGCAGGGTGTGGGGGGTCCAGTCACACAAATTAACAAATCTTGGTATGCTAAAAACACAAATTCACCTCTATTAAGAGAAAGCAAATATCCAAATTCCAAAGAGATCAAATCCTCAAAACTAGATTTTGTCAACCAGGTTTCCATTCATGAATCTAAGTCTAGATAAACTGGAAAGTAAGTGGCTTTCTAAGCATGGTAGTAGTTCTGAGTAGGGTAGGTGTGTAGGTCCAAATTTGGTTGTTGTTACTGGTTTGTCTGTCTCTCATCACTCCATTTAATCAAACTCATACAACTTGTGCCCTTCCTAACTCTTGGTGTTGAGCCCTCGCATCTTACTAGTTGTGTGGATTTGGGATTGGGGCAAGTTCATCTCTTGATCACTATGCATTCATCACGTTTTGCCAACATAAGAAGAAATTACAAACATTGCCCAAAGAGTTCAAAAGTTCAGTACTACCATATGTTAGTATCATCTCATATTAGCATTAAAAAAACATATAGAGTAAAACATTCTATCTACTATCATTTTTATCCATTGCATACATTCTGAAAATCATGAAAACAAATATTCTAAAAACATCTAAGTACACATGTGGAAACGAGTCACAAAATTCTAGGCACCAAGAGCACGGATCAAACACACACACACACACACACACACACACACACACACACACACACACACACACACACACACACACACACACACACACACACACACACACACACACACACACACACACACATATATATATATATATAAAGTTTCATATACAATGCCATCATGCACTAGGCATGGTCAAAATGCTCAATGAGCCCGAAAAGTACAAAAACACTCATATAGGCATCTGCTACAAAAATAGTCTCTCATTCCCTATGGGATCCCTCAAAGGTGCACGACCATGCCTAGGACTCTAGCTACACCAGCGCTCCAAGTGCACTAAGGGCTCGTGGTCATGACCGGTAGCTACCATCTCGCTATGAGAATGGCTCCTCCTCATCAGGCACTCGGCTGTCCTATATCCAGCTACCTCCGTGCGGAGAGAAGTCATGATCTTCACCACATACCAGATAGAGGAAAAAACATTAGTGTTCCTCCTACCATTCTTGAGGGCACCCCACATCCATGGAAATATCAGCACGAGTCTTCTTTGAGGGGAGAAGCAAGGTATCGAGTGCACACTCGGTGAATCAAGTCTCACCACTCATCAACATCGCTACAAATAAAGGAGAAAACAAGTTAGAAAATGATCAACGATAAAACCAAGAATAAACAATACAAAGAGAAATAACAAACTAAGGAAACTCTAACTAAAACAAATGTCAAGAGAAGAGTGGCAACTCACTTTGATTGCCAGGCCTCAAGAAGGATCTCTAGGAACCACAATCGCCATCGACGCTTCCACCGATTGGTACCCATCTCCCATGTCTAGGGCAATGTGACGGCCTGCAATGGACTTGCCATCTCCACCTACGTCCCGAGAGAGAAACTCCTCTAAAACTAGAGTCACCCTCTCTGTGCTCCGCTCCACCCTCTCGGCTTGTAGGATCTCCTGGGTATCATGCCACTCAGGATCACTATCATCCCCCCACCACCCATCTCACTGATCTCCATGTCCTCTGTCTCCTCCTCGGTCTCTCCCCTAGTGAACTCCTCAGACTCAAAGTCCACGTCAATGGGCTCATCACTACTATGAGTGGGACCAGGCGGCAATCCGAAGTAATAGTGCCTAAGGAGAAGGCTGGCTCTCCCTCGTGCGCGTACCACCCTCCTAGCCATAATAGGAGTACCAGGAGTAATAATAGTCGAACCCGGCCTCTAGGACCTCCCGAGCCTCGCGGATAGATCTATACACTAGCATCACTGGAGGAAGCATGTCATTATAGGGAGGCCAAACTACTGTGGAACTCTGTCAAAGGGGTGTATCTCAACTTCTTCACCCTGTCTATCAATGGCTAGTCATCTGGCAGAAATAATTGTAATGGTATCCTCTCCCCATACCCTTTCCATGGCCTGATAAGGAGTGGCCTCCATGTCTGTAGTGGTCAGGGAAGCCACTGGCTAGTGGGGTGCTCTAAGAACTATCATCCCCATCCACCTCCTGCTCTGACAGCCCCGGGATCCTCCACCTCTACACCTCTCCCATATGGGGTGATATGCTCATACACCTAACTCATGACAAGAGTCGGGTGGCTCAAGGCTTGCCCCGTAAACAAACTACCTGTATAAGTCATGGTAGGCAGTCCCGAGGATATTTTCTCCCCAGGCATAGACACATCCATGGTCCTCAATCTATGCAATAATGGGGGCCAACAATATAGAGGGTATCCCCTCCTTTGTCCCGATCATTCGGATGCAAGGATGACCATGATAACCTTACAGAGCAAGGGAATGTCTGAATCAATAATAGAGCGGATCCTCATGCCCTTCTTTGATCCCATTGATACAATTACATCTCCCATGTAGGTGGCCCATTGAACCACCTATGATCTAGATACTACTATCTTAAGAGACAGTTGCCACCCAAGGATCGGAACCCCCAGTATACGGTAAACATCCTCCAGGGTGATGGACCACTCACCCCTAACTCCTAGAAATCGGAAGGTGTTCGATCCGCATCCCAATATGAGAACAAGTCACACAGTATGTGACTAGTAGGTGCAACATGAGGAACCTGTGCAATCCTCCATATACCAGCCCTCTGGAGAGTATCTGCTCTGCCTGGGAGAGTGCCTCTAACAGTTACCGAGAGCTAATCACACTCCCTCTCCTGGCTCCATCTAATGTACTCCTCCTTCTTCTGCATACACCCAAAAACACAAAAAGAAGTGAGTTAGTACTGAAATCTAGTTAAAAAAACTAGTAAAAACACGTAAAAATTCTATACATGCAAAAACAAGTTAAAATTTGTATTGTTTTTGTCCTTTATTCATTTGCGATCGCGACCTGTGTAGATTGGTGGTTCTATAATGCCACCTGTGCGAGGGTGGAAGTCTGTCCCGTAAACCCAAACAGGCCGTAAGCCCTAAAAATGCTTAAAAACAAGCAAAAACACCCTTTTAACAAAAAAGAAACCTACCCTATGGACACCCCCTAAAGACACATTTAAAACTAACATTTTCAAAAATGATCCCCCAAAGGAAAGATTTCATCATTTCCACATTTTAGGTTTAAAAACAATAAATCAAGAAGAACTAACCTGAGACTTCATGGGTCGATGTTCCACTCTCGAGAGGCATGATCGCTATCTCACCACGAACATTTTGACTATACTCTCGTCGAAAACTATCACCGTGGGTCCTAGAGCTCAAAAACTATCAAATCAATCCACGTAAATGAATAGTAAAATGACCTCATTTTATATAAATAGCCCTCTTAATTTGATTTCAAATGTCTTTCACAGGGTTGGAACGCCGACGGAGGTAAGTTCTAAAACCCCGCATAGATGGTAAGTCCT
This sequence comes from Taxus wallichiana var. yunnanensis, assembly GCA_018340775.1. Classification (NCBI taxonomy): domain Eukaryota; kingdom Viridiplantae; phylum Streptophyta; class Pinopsida; order Cupressales; family Taxaceae; genus Taxus; species Taxus wallichiana. Next base: position 187,485,502 of record CM031235.1, read on the forward strand.
CTTTTCATGTCAATTCAGTCTTATTTCTCAATTTGTTTTATCTAGCTGCACTTGAGTCCTTTTTTTTTATTTTGTAGGTAGTAGGATCTTGGATGGTGACTTTCCAACACACGGGCATGTCAGGTATAACTCCTAACTCCCCATTTCGGGACCACCATACTCGGACCCACCGTTTACGTCTCTTCATCGCTAAGGCGCTTCTCCGAGGGGGCACTATGTACATACCTAAAATTGTAGGGTACTGCACTGCCGAAACGATGTTACACATGCCCCAATGATGATATAGGTCTCCTTGCAAGGTGTTCAAATTCAGAAAGGCTCGCTAGGTATACGCTTATATCCCGCATGCCCCACTCAGCCTCCACATGCTTTGTTTTTCCCTTTTCCCCCCTTTCTTCTTGTGTTTTGTCTTTAGTGACGGAGCTGCGCAGCCCTTCTCAGGTAGCGGTATTGTGACCATTGCCCAGGAAAGGGCGGCGGTCCCGTAACCACCGCCCTGCACAGGGCGGCAGTTTTGTTCACATTTTCAGATTCCTCCGATGATCGCGTCAAATGTAAATCTTCAAATTTACATGCTTTCTTCAACCACTTTGGCTTGCATTAATGTTTTCTACTCCCTATGAATAGTGTTTTTCCTTTGTTTATAGTAAAAGAGATCAAATGGGAGTTACCCTTTGGTAAATGCATTGGTTATAAATAGCCAACTTGTTTTCAAGCAAATGGCCCCTCATCCTCTCAATTCTCTTGTTTAGTTTTTCAATTCCTTGCTTAGAATTCTATTAGTTTCATGTTTTGCTTCCATTGTTGGCATTTTGGAGGTCATATCATCTTCTTGTTTCAAGTCTCGTTTCATTGCTACTACATGCAGTTAGTTTAACATAGAATAGCTTCATTTCTAGACTAGAATCCATTAAAGTTGTAGGTTTTGTTTTGTCACAAGGATAGTTTCTGAAACTCTTGGTACATTTGTGTTGTATTCCCACAATAAATCCTACTAGGAATTGCATAGTCAAGCTTTGTTCACTTGCGCTATCCCTCTCCTACTCACATTGTATTCATTCTATATCCAAAGCTGTCATTGTTCAAATGCTATCTTCTGTTGATATTATCATATACATGCTTTTTCTAGATCCATGAGGACACGAAGGAACGAGGAGATCACACTCGAGGGGATGAAATCACAAACAAGCTGGATTTACCTTTGTCGTAAATGCCGGTTTTAGCTATCAAAGTTCTAGTTACAACATATCAAATAGAGTAGAAAATTATTTTATTTCGGTTAAAAGTTCACTCTCGATATCACCAAGGAAGCTGTGGGGATTGATAGTTTCTGAGAAATTGTGATTCATTCCTCACTTCTGCGGTAGGATTGAGAGCCTTTCAATTCAAAACATATAGCTTCTTAGATATTTAAGATAAAATCACAACTACATAGGCAAATAGCCATACCAGGCTACGTTTCTTGTTTTTATTCTGTTATTAGATTATTTTTTCATTTTATAGATATACTAGAGTAGCTGCTCTTTAAAATACGTCATTGAAAAATACAAAAATAGAAGGATGCTTACATAGTGTAAATACCTCTTTTGTAATCAGTTTATTAAATGTTAGTTAAAAGTTGAATCATTTTGTATGACAATCACAGGACCTAGAGAGCCTAGAGAATATATATTTGAACCCATAGTACCTCAACCAAATCTACCCACAACTTTAGCTAATATAGACCAGGACCTTAGGATACAGGTCTTTTGAGCAAAAGAAAACTTACAAAAAATTAGTGAGCAACTAAGAGGATTAAATATAGAAGATGAAAAAGCTTACACATTTTGGTCAAACCATCCAAACTATAGATTACCTTGATAAAACACCTGAATGACTATGCAAGGATTCAAACAAGAGCAAACATTTGGTTGTGATCCTTTGGTTCCATAGCCTAATGTGGGAGACCTCCTCGTTGACATAGACACTAGCTTACGTATTCAAGTTGCCAGAACACATGTTAGATATTCTGAGAAAATCATATAACTTCTAGTTCTAAATGTAGAGGCTGAAAAGGCATATGATTCTTTGGATAGTTGGGAGAAGGGATTGATCCTTCACATGACCATAACACATCCAAAACAACCAAAAACTCACGGTTGTGATCCCTAAGTCCCACAACCCAACGGGACAACAAACCAGTCAAGTATTGACACCGGCTTACGAATGCTAGTATTTAGATCCTCACCACTCCCGCCATATATTATAGTACAGTTCTCCGTATTAAACATAGAAGCCAATCAATCTAATATTTTCTGGGCTAGACCAGAAAACCACCCATAGTTCACTACAAATCCATTAAACCACCTACCACTACTTTTATGACCTTGTTTAGAGATATATACGAAACTCCCACAGGTCACTTCCCACGTATCCAACAACCAAGAAACAGGATCTCGGCAAAGCTCAACATTGATTGGAGCCTCCGAGCAGCCATTATATCCAAATGAACCATTACGCCAATTTAGTTTAGGAGGGCCTTCTTTGCCATAGATTCGCGAGATCCCAAAGATTACGTATTGAGGATTTAAGATTACGTGATTAGCTTGTCTATATCTATCTCGCATTCAAATTCACCATTTGTCTCGACATACCTCGAGAGGTAGGTATGAGGAAGAGGTACTTGTAGATTCCCATGATCACATGTTACTTTTCCATCGTACAACACCCATCCCTCACAACCCACCAACGACCTCATTAGGATGATGATGGAAAAGATGCAAACATTAGAAGCATCAATTTCTGGCTCTCGTAACTCCCTAACCTATGAAGAAATCTATAATGAGCCTATTCATCCATCCATTCCTATTCACCCATACCCTGTACATTGGGAAATGCCTAAGTTTAACCATTTCAACAGTAAAGAGGACCCACAATAGCACTTGTGGTCATTCAAGCATGGGTGCTACCTAATTTCCCATGATGATGCTCTACTCTTATGAACATTTCCCATGTCCCTAATAGGACCCACCTTAGATTGGTACAACAGTTTAACTAGAAATTATATCTACTCCTTGACAAGTGGTTCGGGCATTCCTAGACCACTTCTAATCAATGTAGTTAAGAAGGTTACCATGAATGACCTGTATTTGACATGATAGTATGAAGACGAATCTATCGTAGATTCCGTTTCCTGATGGTGGAGTCTTATCAACCAATTAACATTCCAACTACCTCAAACTGAACTTATTGAGTTGTTCAATAGAGCTTGTGCGGACACATCTCATGAAATATGCAAGTCCAAACCTTACGTACTTTTGACAAAGCATTCACCATGGCAATGAAGCTTGAAATTCACGCCATTGAAGAAAAAATCCAATTACGAAACAAGAATGCCCCGTTCAAACCAAATGATTCTTCTTCATCTTCAAAACCTCAAAATAATTATTCAAAAGCTAAAGGATCTACCAACGTGGTATTCCTCAAGGTGGGTCCATCTCATCCTTCTAATCAAGCCTAACCTTCTTCCAATCTTTCCCTATCCAAGCCTTCCAGTTCTAGTGGGAGCAACAGAAGTACACATCAATTGGAGAACCCTATTCTTCAGTCTTGGAAAAGCTTCTTAAAGTTGGAGCCATTACACTTCCTCCCATAAAACCTCATACAGGTTTTGATCCCACTTGTCCTATGCTTGCATGGTATAAGGAACATGACTACTGTAATTACCATCGTGTCAAAAGCCATAGTGATGGTAACTACATAACTTTTAAGAACATTGTCCAAGAGATGATAGATAATGGAGACCTCATTGTGGACAACCCGAATGCTCGGAAAATCAAAAATTAGACCTTTAAGAATTCATTCCCTAACCATAAGCCATCATCTAATCAAAATAGTGAATCTTCCTCCAGTGACAACAATGTCTATGAAGTCCACGTGGTTTTGATATCATATCGATTGTTCCTCAAATCCTACCTAATTCATTTATTGGGTAAATTCTCACATGATCCCCTCTACCCATAGAGGAGCATACCTCTTTTACTCCTTCACCCACAGAGGAGTCCCCTCATCTCCCCTTGCTCTCATGGAGGAACCCACGCTTTCTACCAATGCCATTTCACCATCTACCTCACAACCTACTGAACAGTCAACGCTTTTAATTCTCCCATCCACATGGGAATCATCATCGTCTTCTCCTCCATTAAGGGAGAATTCTACATCACCCCACCTATTATCTCTCCCCCGTGGAAGAATCTTCGAGATATACCACTACTTGTTAGGGGAAATTCTCCCTCAGTAGCCTAGGACCCCATTTATATGATCTCAGCTTTTTTTTCCATAGAATCGAGGCTAGCGAATTCCTTGTCTCACAGACATATTTCATAGGGATTGCTACCAAACCAACTCCATCTTCTTCTATAGTAGTCTCATTTTCATAGCTGGCTGATCTCTTGGATTATGTTGATAATTCCATGCTCTGGGGACATCTTCAAATTCCCTTTTTGACCCAAATGCAAATGTTGCTTTGGTGAAATGGTTTCAATGCTTGAGGGGATGCGTAGGCCCTGGATCACCACCCAACATTTTCTAATGTTTTCCCATCCTATGCCAAAATTGGATCCTTGAGCGGGGGTATGTGCATCGATCAAAACATAGTAGAAAGTGGATTTTTTTAGAAGCGGTTGTTGAAATGGCCTGGTTGATGTTTTTGCACTTATAGACAAGCATACAAGAAACCTAACTATTTGGTGTGGAAAACAATGGTTTTAGGCTATATTCAAAATAGATTTGTTGAAAAGGCCTTGGAAATTTCAAAGCTAAGGAGAAAATGGTAGGTGTAAAGTAGTTTCCTAGAACCTATGTGTGCCTTCATATCCCAAGATATTTCCTCCAACTTTGCATATATTCCCTATGACTTTGGTGGTTGTGTGGAGTTTGTTTCATAGTAGAAATGGGTATGTAATCTTAGAGCTAACATTGGTTACAAGGTAGTGTGCAACACACCGCACAAAAGGTTTGTTGAATGGGATTGGGAATGACGTATGGACATCAACCGGGCATAACCACTATTTTATTAGAGTTTTGATTGCCATGTTAAACTATATGAAAAACACGGAACATTAAACAAGGAACGTGATCTATTTGACAAAATACCTCAAAGGGATGTGTTATCTCAAGGAAAGCATTGATTCAAGCTACACATAGTATGGACTAGTTTAAAAGTAATTATAAACTTTGAAGCTAATTCAATTGGAAGGTTTGAAGCCAAATTCAGCGTCCTTTTCCATAATCTTCACTATCTATGCTAAAAAAAGTGTCTTTGGAGTGGTGCATGGACATCCATTAAATAAAATAGACTCATATTTGTCGATTCTTTGTAGTTTTTCTACCTTGATAGATGTGTATGTAATTACACGGGAAGTAAAGACCAATTCGTGAGTTGTTTGGTTGAATTACAAATTGAGATGTGGCTCATGGGATGTAAGGATTGCGGTCATACACAAAACACTTTTATTTAGAAGGCCTTAGAAATGTTCTCGGATGTAAAACTCGATGCCTAACCACATATTTCTTTTATGCTAGTGTCCATCTAAAAGGTATCCATTTGATTTTTTCACCCTTGTTAGCACTCTCTGCTTTTGTTTAAAATAGGAGATTTAAACAACATATGGGTAACCCATATAGCATTACACCTATACTTGATCCTATCCTTTTATGTGTTTGGTTGGCCTTGTTGTTATGTTAGCTATCTTGTGAAACCCTAAACTTCATTTTTAAGATGGAAGTTAAATTTTTTTCATGACATGGAAGTTTTTCCTAAGTTCATGTAGTTCACATATAAATATAGGCATAAAAGTATCTCCATTCGCAAGGCATTTTGTTTTGGATCTAAAAAATTGATCCGACTTGTATTCTTCTCTTAAACATATATGTAGAAGTGGAGTACGTGAAGAGATGTTTAAATGATATAAATATTGATTGCGAGAAGTTATTATTTGTTGTTAAATGCAGAAACTCACCAAAAATGCATAAATTTATTGTCAAGATGTAACAATGATTTGCGTTCTCACGGGTTGTGCATGCGGACCGAGTGGAGCCTCTACATACCCATGTTTTGTTGGCTATCACACATGGTGATCTTCCCTCCTTGAATGATCCTAGTATTGTGCCCAAATTTTTATAGCCTCGATTATTTGTTGCTCTCTTTACTCATAGGCATGTTCGATAGGGAATTGATATATTTGGGACATTACATTAAGATATTTGATCATATTAACATGTATGGAGATTTAGGCGTATAGCAAAAATTTATCTTGATTACTATGTTGTCACCTTATCTTATGATGTCATGGATATTGATTGTTATGATGTTGTTCGGACCTCATTTATATTTGATGGATACTCAATTTGATTGCATGTTTGGATTCTATGGATGAATGTCACTTTATCGTTATGGCTAACTCATGGTGGATTGTGTATAATTATGCATGTTGTCACATTTTTGATTCCAGAATGATGATATGCTAGCATAGAATTTTTGACTTCTTATTGATTAGTTGATTCACATTTTATCAAGACAGGTGTGTTTAATGTGTGCAATGAGATGTGCAGTGTCACATGAGACGTGGGATTCAGGTCACAGGAGAACGTGGGATTTAGATCAACTACACAATTTTGCACAAGCAGCCCATGGGGCTAAGCCCTAACCGTGTTTATTGTATGAGGCCTTAGTATTAGATTTTATTGTTTTGGGCACCATGAGTGACCCTCATTTGTAATGTAATATGTCTTGTAATATTAATCTTGCTTAGGGTGTTTAGTTTGTGTTGTAAACTTGTTTTGGGGACTTAATGGCCCCACTTGCATTAAGTTTTGAGTTTGATTAATGTGGTATTTAATTAAAGGGGATTAGGGTCACATGTGAACCCTTGGGTGGGCCCCACATCCTCTACCCTTGTGCCCAAATGTGTCAAACCCGAAATTGGGCTATTTTAGGCATTTTTAGTGACCCATTTTTAGTTTGGGAGTTCACTTAGCATGAAAATGGGCCCTTGGACCCTACCTAATAGGTAGGGGGCTTAATTCCAAGGCTTAGAGGGAGTTTCCCTCCCATTTTCCTTCCTTTGGTCACATCCATGTAAGGTGGATGGGTAAGTGTGCTTTGTTAAAAGTTGCACAAGTTTGTTTTGTTGTTCATTTTGAGTAATTTGGGAGAAGAGGGTTAAAAGCTATTTTATCCTTTCTCCTTTTATTTTGAGAATCTTTGACCTTAAGGGAAGAGAGGGTGACATGTCACCCCCTCATTTGTGAGGATTTTTGTTGGCTCCTCTTCAAATTCTCCCTCATGGGGAAAGAAGAGAACTTTTTTTTTGGGAGCTTTTGCTTGGAGGCTTGTGGATTTTGGAGCTAGAGCTTGCTTGGACAAAGAAAGGGAAAAGTTAGAAGTGGAGAGATTTTGGAGGTAGGCTCCTTGAGTTCATTTTTGTGTTTATTTCATATTAGATATTAGTCTTGTTTGTTTAAAATGTGTGTTGCTACTTGTGTGTTACCATTTGTTGTTATGTTGTGTTTTATTTTCCTCCATCCATCATATGGCATGATGGATTTTTGGAGTTTGTGGGGGAAGAGAGAGGGATTTTTCCCTCTCAATCCTCATGGCTTGATGGGAAAGCCATGTAGGATTTTAGTTACTCCCCTCAAATGGTTTGAGGTGGGGAAGGTGGTTCATATGGTTTGAACCCCCTTCCCCATTCTTGGTGAGGAAACCATTTTGGGTTTGAAAATCCTCCCAAGAAGGATTTGGTGAATGGATGGAGAAATAAGGAGGGTTTGATGGAGGATAAGGAGGTTGTGGAGATCTTTTTTGCAAACCAATGTTGGTTACACTTTTGAATTTGGAGATCTCTTTCTTCTCTTCCCCATCTTAGAGAGGTAGAACATGGTTTCTCCTCTTTTTCATCTTTGAAAAATTGGTGTTTGTTTTAATATTTGTCTTGTCTTATGTGAATGTAATGTTGGTTTTCTCCCTTACTCTTGTGAAAAGTTGTGGATAGTAGTCCTCTTTCCATGGGCTTGGGGGAGGCTAGCATGTCTTCCAACCTTGGAAAGGCATGTAATGATGCCTAAAGGTTGGGTGGTTAACAAGCCTTGTTCTCTTGTGTTGGATTCTTGGAAACATTCAAGTTTGGAGCTCAAGTTAGGAAGATAGTTGGAGTTTGTGTCATCTTGGCTCTCTCATTGTTTCTTCATCTTTTATGGACACCACTCTCATTACCTCTCTATGAACATGGCTATGTGGAAGCCATCATTTTCTTGTAAAGTTCTCATTTTTTTTGTGGTTGGAATTACTTGTAAGATGAGACACATTTTCTTGTGTAATCCCCTTTAATCTTCAATGAAAACTTGTAGGAAGGTTCTTTAGTTATGTTTTGTATTTGGGTAGTATTTTGAATTATGATGTGAAATTGAATCCTTGAAAATGAAATATTGTAATAGTTGATTTCTTTAATATGAAATTTGATTTGAAAACTCCATTTTGAAAGGAAAATTTGGTTATTTGGAGTATGTTTTGTCCAAAAGAAAATGTTACATCTTTTCTTCTCCTTCTTGTTGGATCTCCTTCTTGTGTAGAAAATATAATAACAATTATTTAGTTATTACATTGAAAGAAAGTTAGTGCTACATGAAGATGAGGATTACATTGTATGAAAATATAATTTTCTCTTCCATGTATCTCTTCCTTAAAATTTTATAGCATTATTGAAATAAAATGAAATTAGTTTTTTTTTCTTGTTATGTGATTTTCAATGAGTTTCCTTATATTATGAAAATCAGTTTTGTATATGTGTGCCATCTTGGGATTTGTGAACATATTTTAAGCCTCTTCTCCTTTGAAATTTTTCTACATCACATCTCATTCATCTTATATGGATATAAATGTTTAGACCATTTAACAATGATATATGACAAGCGATAAGTATATACTTTCATGAACAAGTTCTCTTAACTTATGAGAAATATAAATATCAACTGAAAAAAGTAAATTTTAAAAAATTAAATAATGGAAATATATCTATCTATATAATATAGTTATATAATTTACTATATCATATTATGATGAAATTTTCATAGTAACCCATATATGTACTACTCTATCATTTGTATACATAATAGGTTACAAACTACTTTCTATGCCTTGAAATATATAATATTATTATCCTTTATATATTATATATATATATATATATATATATATATATATATATATATATATATATATATATATATATTTTATATATAGTTCTTATAAATATAATATTAAACTTTAAATAAAAAATGTAAAAAAATATATATATAATATAATATGATATTTTAAAACATTTTAAATAAAAAAAAAACAAAAAATAAAAAATAAAAAAAATGGGTTTGGGGAGGGCCCTCTCCAAACCCACCTCCCACCATCCTCCACCTGCCACACCACCCCATACCTACGCTGCCCCCCCTCCTCCCCTCCCACCTTCACCTCTTCATGCAGCCCCATCCCCTTCTCTCCTGTGTGGTCTTCCTCCTTTCCCCATCACCCACCCACTACTCCCCACGCCACCACCCCCCCTGTGCAACATTCTCCCATGCTATCACTACCCCACACCGTCCTCCTCCCTTCCACCTTTCAAACACCCCACCCACAAAAAAATCCACCATACATATATATCTTTATGCAACTTCCTTGGCATCGGGGTTTGAGCTACAATAGGATCTGGGTTGCATCAGCACAATTTCTCTCAGAGCACTTAACAGTATAGTATTTGTAGCCATATGTTTTAGTTGTGTGTAGAATTGTTTGCATGACAAATAAAAAGAAAAGGGTATAAGGCTCACCCAACCATAGGTTTAATCTGGTAAAAGAAACAAAAGAAATAAGAGTAGATCAATATCAAGATTCTTCTCATCAAGAGAGAAATACCCCATGAAGTCCTCTTTTCCTTTGCTCCTCCATAACTTGCACAGAAAAACAACAAAAAACAAATGAGAGAGAAAACAGAAAAGGGAAAAGAGAAAACCTTAGAGATGATTAGGGCAACTTTAGGGCCAAATTAGATTTCATAGGGCCAAGATTAGATCCATCCTAGACCCTCACATTTATCATACACTTTTAAGTGGGATGAACATTATATGGGTGTGGGAAAATTAATAAATAAAGGGGAAAAATAATAAACTTATAAGGATGTGTGTATTTATTTTGGAGGACATAGTAAGTTAAATAGAATAATCAATTAATTTGTTTTGGGCTATTATTAAGGCTGAGAAAACTAAAGTTGTATAAATTAAATTATAACTGGATATGGTTTAAAAGGGACTAAATTTAATTAATTATTTTTAAAAAAATTACCCAAAAATTTGTAGTCATTCTTGGCGTGTTTTTCGGTGTCCCGAGGTGGGGCATTACATTTGGTATCAGAGTAGAGGTTCACACATGTGGACACTCTGGGTAATTAATTAACTAGTCGACTATATTTTAATAACATTAAAATAAATAAATAAATAATAATAAAATAAAAAAAAAAAAATCAATCGCTATAATTTGATAATCTCTTCTCTCACCTCATGCACAGGATGGAACCCATGAGACGATGTTCGGTTAGGGGTTTGGGGCGTAGTTCACCTACGCCGAACCCAGACACCCGAGTTAGGGCCTCAGATCTTAGAGGCTCTTCAGCAGTTGATCGGTGTTGTGTAGTAGCGTCTTCCACCACCATAAGAGGCGAGAGAGGAGGAGATCCAGTTAGGAGATGAGGAGCCGATAGGTGAGGACGTGCACTTAGAGCCGCCAGAGCATGATACCCGAGGTGGGAGAGGTCACGTAGCCCTTCCATTCACCACGAGAGGGTAGCCTCATACTGTCGTAGCCATTTTCATAGTCTTGAGGACCATTTGGGATAGGTGACCCCACTCACCTGTTGGACTACATCGCCAGGATCAGAGATAGGTAGTGTGATTAGAGACCTTCTTCACTTGCAGCTGCCTACTTACATTGGCTCTATAGATGGATTTGGGGTTGAGTCATGGCTCCTTAGCCTAGATAGCTGCTTTGGCTTGCACTCTTATGAGAGCAATGTCAAGGCCAGGTTTTCCATACACCTCCTCCGAGACACAGTAGGTGCATTTGGTGGAGGAATGAGGAGTGGAAGCTCCATTTGACTCGAGAGATAAGTGACCTAGGAGTTGTTTGAGGAGTGATTAGGGCTCACTATATGTCAGAGCATTTTGTGTAGAAGAGGATTGATGAGTTTCACGACTTACAACAGAGGATTTGGCATAGTAGCATAGTATGAGAGAGTAGGTTCTGGATCTTTACGCAGTATGTGGACTACTATCCGCAAGATGATAAATTGTAGGTAAATAGGTTTATTAGGGGCCTAAAATACATATATAGCAAGAGTAGTTAGGATGTTATCTCCTCCCATGCTTGAGAAGGCCGTTGAGAAGGCCTACTTAGCTGAGGAGAATAGGACCAAGGCACAGGAGCACTGAGATAGAAAAAAGAGCAAGTTTCAGGATAGGATGCAGGCCTTTCAGAGTTAGAGGTCATGGGGTACAGCACCACCCCTAGAGGAGGATTCTGGCCTCCGCCAGCAGCTACGAGGGCTCTACCGCACCCACAACAATAGACGCAACATCATGGCCACCAGCAGTAGAGGGCTAGACAGACTCGAGCTTTCAGAGAGGTGGCACTAGAGGAGGTTTTGGTGGAGCCAGGGATCGGAGACAGGGCACTTCAGTAGGTATACAGCCCCCGCATGCGATGTCTATCTGCTAGGGTTGGGCCGGTAGGATTAGTTCACCAAAGTACAGGAGGGACCCCATCTCAGAGAGGGTACATGAGGATGTTTTATTTGTGGGTCTCTTGATCACTATGTGTGTATGTGCCCACACAAACCCACTACCATGGATACATAGAGAGCTTCTAGATCGAGTAGACGGTGGGTGACGTGGGACATGCCCATCATGTATATGCAGTGGTTGACAACCTGCCAGGTTGAGCATCAAGCCATAGTTATTGAGATGACAGGTACTATAGGGGTATTTCTATCTCAGTACTTTTTGATTCAGGTGCTTCAGATTCTTTTATATCTCCTTCTATAGTGGACCAGTGTGGGCTAGTGGTGGCTAGGTAGCTAGATAATTGGTAGGTTGAGTTGGCCTCTAGGGCCAAACTCATCATGGACTCGTATGTGGAGAGTTACGTACTTGATTTGGGAGTCTTCTCCACTACACTTGACCTCGAGTTATTCCTCTAGGATCCTATCAAGTAGTTTTGGGTATGGATTGGCTCGAGGCTCATCGGGCTAAGGTAGATTGTAGAAATAAGGTCATTGAGTGTTAGGATGATCTTGGGAGTGCAGTTGTGATATCAGGGATGCAGAGGCCTATCTCTTTGCATATGATCTCAGCTAAGAAACTTAAGTGGAGCATGCGTAAAGGTTTTGTTTTTTTCTATCACCATCAGTGATCGATCAGAGAGCACCCTAGAGCATTCACCCTTAGATGATCATGTAGTTTTGAGGAGTATGCAGATGTGTTTCCAAGCAAGCTTCAGGGTTACCACCCCGCAGAGAGGTGGATTTCACCATTGATTTAGTGCCAGGATCCGCACCAGTTTCTAGGGCACCCTATCGGATGATGACTCTAGAGCTTCATGAGCTCAAGATTTAGTTAGAGGAGTTGTTGGAGAAGGGTCTCATTCATCCTAGTGTATCTCCTTGGGGAGCGCCTATCATATTTGTGAAGAAGGATGGTTCTCTCAGAACTTTGTGTTGACTTCAGTAACTCAACAAAGTCACAATAAAGAACCATTATCCACTCCCAGGATTGATGACTTGTTTGATTAGATGCGGGGAGCTAGAGTGTTCTCCAAAATCGATCTCAAGTTAGGGTACCATCAGTTGCGCATATCAAATGTAGACATTCATAAGACAACTTTCTCACACATGTTATGGGCATTATGAGTTCACAGTTGTTCCATTTGGTTTGACTAATGCCCAGTTGTCTTCATGAGCCTCATGAATGGAGTATTCAGGACCTTTTTGGATCGCTTTGTCTTAGTGTTCCTAGATGATATATTGATATATTCTCATTCGAGGAGGAACACGAGGAGCATTTGAGATAGGTACTATAGGTTTTGAGAGAGTAGAAGTTGTATGGGAACTTGGAAAAATGTAGCTTCTTTCAGACAGAGATTCAATACTTGGGTCACATCATATCAGGAGAGGGTATCTCAGTAGATCCCTCTAAGATATAGGCTATCATGGATTGGCCAAAGCACCCACATCAATCACTGAGGTGAGGAGTTTTATGGGTTTAGCAGGTTACTACCACAGGTTTGTTTAGGATTTCTCTAGGATTTCTCACCCTATTACTTCTCTTAGAGAAAAGGGAAGAAGTTTGATTGGTTAGAAAAGTGTGAGCAGGCCTTTCAGTTACTTAAGGAAAGGTTAACCATGGTGCCCATCTTAGTAGTTCCAGACCCGACAGAGGATTTTTTTTTGCACTGATGCATCACTAGAGGGTTTGGGAGCCATTCTTATGTAGGAGCATTGGGTGATTACCTTTGAGTCACGTAAGCTCAAAGACTACGAGCTTAACTATCCTACCCATGATTTAGAGCTTGCAGTAGTCGTTCATGTGCTTGTGCGTTGGCATCATTTCCTTTTGGGTAGACCTTTCATTTTGAGGACTGACCACCGTAGTTTATAGCATATCTTCTCATAGCCGAACCTCAATGCTCAAAATGGTGTTGGATGGAGTTCTATGTGAGTATGACATGGAGGTACAATATATCAAAGGGAAGGAAAATGTCATTATAGATGCACTTAGTAGACGATGACATGTACTTGCTTCATTGACATTGCAGTCAGATTTGAGAGGTAGAATTCTTGAGCATCTTCCAGAGGATAGGTTTTATGAGGGTGCTAGACAGATGTTGGAGTCACAGGGTTCCTTAGAGGGTAGATATTCAGGGTGCATTTTAGAGACAGATGGTTTACTTGGTTTCATAGATGCATATATGTGCCTAAGACAGGTGATCTATGTAGCTTCATCCTCACAGAGGCTCATCGAGCTCCATATGCGGCACATCCAGGAGTGAAGAAAATGCATGCCGATCTGAGGGAGTTATATTATTGGTCAGGTCTTGATGAGACATAGCAGATTTTGTTGCACGATGCCTTGAGTGTCAGAGGGTCAAGGTAGAGCATTCTCATCCCTGTAGGACTTTTACATCCTCATGATATTCCAGAGTGGAAGTGGGATGTGATCTCCATGGACTTCATAGTAGGACTGCCTATGTCTTCTTACCATCATGATGCCATTATGGTCACTATGGATAAGTTGACCAAGGTTGTGCATTTCTCGCCAACCAAAGTCACCTATAATGCATCAGGCCATCGCCAAAGTATTTATGGAGGACATTGTTAGGTTGCATGGGATTCCGAAGACCATCATCAATGATAGGGATACCATTTACACTTCATTTTCTGGACTTCCTTTTAGGCCGCTCTTGGTACTTAGATTAATTTCAGCTCAGCCTATCATCTAGAGACAGATGGACAGACAGAGAGGGTTAATCAGGTATTGGAGGACATGTTGAGGATGTATGTGATGGACCACTAAAGAAGTGGGAAGATTATCTTCATTTAGTTGAATTTGCATACAACAACAACTATCATAGTTCCATTGGTATGGCTCCTTACTAGGCTTTGTATGGATGACCTTGCAGGACACCTCTGAGTTGGGACAAACTAGATGACAGGATTATTCTTGGACCAGCTTACCTACAGGACTTAGAGTAGTAGGTTGTTCTGATTAGACAATGTCTTGAGCAGGATAGAGCACGCTAGAAGGCGTATGTGGACACCAAGAGGATTGATCGTCACTTCTCAGTAGGTGACAAAGTCTTCTTGAGAGTTCATCCTCATAAGAGCCCAATCCGCTATGGAAAGGGTTCTAAACTTTCACCTCGTTTTGTGGGGCCTTTTGATATTTTAGAGGTCATCAATCTAGTTGCTTATTACCTAGCTTTACCACCATGCCTTGCACGGGCCCATGATGTATTTCATGTTTTTGTACTACGTAGATATGTACCAGATGTTTCTCATGTTTTGGATTGGTTGGCATTATAGGTAGAGGATGGAGGGTAGTGGAGACTAGAGCCCGTATGCATATTGGAGCACCGGAGGTTGGCCCTTTGGGGTCGAGACTTGGACCAGGTTAGAGTGTAGTGGGACAAATATGATGAGACAATCAGCTACCTGGGAGGATGCTACACCATTGAGGGCCAGATATCCCTATCTCTTTAGTGACTTCTAGGAGGAAGTCTAATTTTAGTAGAGGGGGATGTAGTGCCCACATTTTTATAGCCTCATTTATTTGTTGTTCTCTTTACTCATAGGCATGTTTCGGTAGGGAGTTGATATATTTTGGACATTACATTAGGATATTTGATCATATTAGACATGTATGGAGATTTAGGCATATAGCACCAATTTAGCTTGATTACTATGTTGTCACCTTATCTTATGATGTCATGGATACTGACTATTATGATGTTGTTCGGACCTCATTTATATTTGATGGATACTCAGTTTGATTTCATGTTTGGATTCTATGGATGAATGTCACTTTATCGTTATGGCTAACTCATGGTGGATTGTGTATAATTATGCATGTTGTCACATTTTGATTCCAGAATGATGATATGCTAGCATAGAATTCTTTGACTTCTTATTGATTAGTTGATTCACATTTTATCGAGGTGCGTTTAATGTGTGCAATGAGTGTGCAGGTGACAGGTCACAGGAGAACATGGGATTCAGGCCAGCTACACAATTTTGCACAAGCAGCCCACATGGGGCTAAGCCCTAACCATGTTTATTGTATGAGGCCTTAGTATTAGAGTTTATTGTTTTGGGCACCATGAGTGACCCTCATTTGTAATGTAATATGTCTTGTAATATTAATCTTGCTTAGGGTGTTTAGTTTGTGTTGTAAACTTGTTTTGGGGACTTAATGGCCCCACTTGCATTAAGTTTTGAGTTTGTATAATGATGTGTTTAATTAAAGGGGATTAGGGTCACATGTGAACCCTTGGGTGGGCCCACATCCTCTACCCTTGTGCCCAAATGTGCCAAACCCGAAATTGGGCTATTTTAGGCATTTTTAGTGACCCCTTTTTAGTTTGGGAGTTCACTTAGCATGAAAATGGGCCCTTGGACCCTACCTAATAGGTAGGGGCTTATTTCCAAGGCTTAGAGGGATTTTCCCTCCCATTTTCCTTCCTTTGGTCACATCCATGTAAGGTGGATGGGTAAGTGTGCTTTGTTAAAAGTTGCACAAGTTTGTTTTGTTGTTCATTTTGAGTAATTTGGGAGAAGAGGGTTAAAAGCTATTTTATCCTTTCTCCCTTTTATTTTGAGAATCTTTTACCTTGAGGGAAGAGAGGGGTGACACATGTCACCCCTCATTTGTGAGGATTTTTTTGGCTCCTCTTCAAATTCTCCCTCATGGGGAAAGAAGAGAACTTTTTTTTGGGGGAGCTTTTGCTTGGAGGCTTGTGGATTTTGGAGCTAGAGCTTGCTTGGACAAAGAAAGGGAAAAGTTAGAAGTGGAGAGATTTTGGAGGTAGGCTCCTTGAGTTCATTTTTGTGTTTATTGCATATTATATGTTACTTGTTTGTTTAAAATGTGTGTGCTACTTGGGTGTTACCATTTGTTGTTATATGTTGTGGTTTTATTTTCCTCCATCCATCATATGGCATGATGGATTTTTGGAGTTTGTGGGGGAAGAGAGAGGTATTTTCCCTCTCAATCCTCATGGCTTGATGGGCAAGCCATGTAGGATTTTAGTTACTCCCCTCAAATGGTTTGAGGTGGGGAAGGTGGTTCATATGGTTTGAACCCCCTTCCCCATTCTTGGAGAGGAAACCCTTTTGGGTTTGAAAATCCTCCCAAGAAGGATTTGGTGAATGGATGGAGAAATAAGGAGGGTTTGATGACTTTGGAGGAATAAGGAGGTTGTGGAGATCTTTGTTTTGTGCAACCAATGTTGGCTACACTTTTGAATTTTGGAGATCTCTTTCTTCTCTTCCCCATTTTAGAGGTAGAACATGGTTTCTCCTCTTTTTCATCTTTGCAAAATTGGTGTTTGTTTTAATATTTGTCTTGTCTTTATGTGAATGTAATGTTGGTTGTCCTCCCTTACTCTTGTGTAAAGTTGTGGATAGTAGTCCTCTTTCCCATGGGCTTGGGGAGGATAGCATGTCTTCTACCTTGGAAAGGCATGTAATGATGCCTAAAGGTTGGGTGGTTAAAACAAGCTTCTTCTCTTGAAGTTGGATTCTTGGGAACATTCGATTTTAGCTCAAGTTAGGAAGATAGTTGGAAGTCTCTTGTCATCTTGGCTATTCATTGTGTCCTTCATCTTTTTGTGGACATAACTCTCATTTTATCTCTAAGAACTTGGGTGGCTATTTGGGAAGCCTTCATTTTTTGCAAAAAGTTTATTTTTTTGTAATTGAGACATTTTCTTGTAAGAAGGTCCCCTTTAATCTTATGTGAAATACTTGTAAAAAGGTTCTTAATGATGTTAGTTATGTATTTGGGTATATTATTTTGAATATGATGTAAAAGAATTTTGAAAATGAAATATTGTAATAGTTGATTTCTTTAATATGAAATATTATTGAACTCCATTTTGAAAGGAAAATTTGGTTATTTGGATGATGCTTTGGTGTTAAAATAAAATGTGTGTTATTTTTTTGATTTTCTTCTCCTTCTTGTTGGACAATGTAATAAATAATGTAACAATGTATTTAGTTATTACATATGAAGGAAAGTTAAAGTGTTACATGAAGATGAGGATTAACATTGAATGGAAACATCAGTTTTCTCTCCATGTATCTCTTCTTGAGAAAATTTTATAGTATTATTGAAATAAAATGAAATTTGTTGTTTTTTCTTGTTATGTGATTACCAATGAGTCGATTTCCTTGTATTATGAAATCAAATTTGAAATATGTGTGCCATCTTGGAGAAATTTGTAACATATTTTAAGCCTCTTCTCCTTTGAAATTTTCTCTACACACTCTCATTTGTATTACATAAATGTTTAGAATTCATTTAATATGATATATGAGAAGTAGATAATATACAACAATGACTTTAAATATGGTATATTAGTTCTCTTAGTTCTCTTCAGAAATATAAATATGTTATAATAATAATTGATGATAACAACAAATATAATATAGTTATATAATTATAACTATATCATATTCCCCTCAAAATTTTCATAGTAACCCCTATATGTACTACTCTATCATTTGTATATTAAGAGTTACAAACTACTTTTATGCCTTGAAATATAAATGCATTATTTTTATATTTATTATGATATAAATATATATAATATTATATCATATATATATATGCATATATATATATATATATATATATATATATATATATATATGTTAAACTTTAAATAAAAATACAAATAAATCTTAATAAACTAATGTGGGATATTTTATTATTTTAAATAAAAAAAGAAATTAAATAAAATAATAGGTTGGGGGATGGCCCTCCCCAAACCAGGCAACCACCTCCCCATCCTCCACGTTGTCCACACTCCCCAAACCTACGCCGCCCCCTCTGCCCCTCCACGCCTTCCACCCTCTTCATGCGGCCCCATCCCCCTTCTCCCCCACTCAGTGCCTCCTTTCCCCATCACCCACCCCTACTTCCCACACTTTAACTCCCCACTTGCACAACATTCTCCACACTGCCCTTTGCCCTTCACATGCCGTCCTCCTCCCTTCCACCTTTCAAACACCCCACCCACAAAAAAAAATACATATATATCTTTATGCTGACCACTTCCTAGCGAAGGGTTTGAGCCATAGGATCCACGGGTTGCATACGTATCCTTTCTCTCAGAGCACTTAACGAGTATAGTATTTTAGCCATATGTTTTATTTCGGGTAGAATTGCCACACACTGACAAATCAAAAAAAAATTGGGTATAAGGCTCATGACCATAGGTTTAATTTTGTAAAAATACAAAAGAAATAAGAGTAGATCAATATCAAGCTTCTTCAATAAGGAAGAGATAAATACCCCATGAATTCCTCTTTTCCTTTGCTCCCTAACAAGAAGCACATTCAAAATAAAACACAAAAACAAATGAGGAGAGAAATAAAAAAGAGAAAGAGAAAACATAGAGATGATTAGGGCAACTTTAGGGTGAAACTTAGATCTAGGGCCAAGATTAGATCCATCCTAGGGCTCACATTTATCCCTACACCTTTTAAGTCTTGGGAGGAAAACATTATATGGGTGTGGGTAAATTAATAAATAAAGGGAAAAATAATGAACTTATAAGGATGTGTGTATTTATTTTGGAGGACATAGTAAGTTAAATAAAATAATAAATTAATTTTTTTGGGCTATTATTAAGGTTGAGAAAACTAAAGTTGTATGAATTAAATTATAATGGATATGGTTTAAAAGGGACTAAATTGAATTAATTATTTAAAAAAATTACCTAAAAATTTGTATTCATTATTGGCGTGTTTTTCGGTGTCGAGGCGGGGCATTACACATGCCAAACCCTATAATTACTTCAAATGGTCATTTGATTATTTAATGCCATGCGTCAGGATCCCGATTAACCATTTCAAAGATTTGGAATAACTATTGAAAGTTGAAATTAAGTTTGGTTTTGGCTCATGGTTCGGGCCATCTATTGAGAAATGGAATTTTTCCACCACATACCTTTAGAATTTCTCCATGATAATTACAATCAACCATCATTTTCGATAAAATCGCATTGGGGGCTAGTTTTGCAAAGAGGTTTTTAGGACTACGGTCATTCTATAACAAGGGAAAAATGATGCAATTACGATAAGTATCTCTAGAAAGGTGGTCGTCGATTGAACCTTGTTCACCAAATTTTAGATTTTTCAACTCGAGGGGTTCCCTTTATATAGGGAGTATGTGGGAATTGAAACATTTTTTTAGTCTTATGCATTGGTCTTCAAACTCAATTTCGTAGCCACACTGGGATTAATTGGCCATTTTCTAAACATGTAGCTAAAATGGAAAAATTGTTTTAGGACCTTCTTGATTGAGATAATTATCAAGAAAATTTTAGATACTAACATATAAGCTGTATGTAACCTACCTTGTTTGCTTGTTTCAAGAAAATTTCTTGTGCTAAAAATGGTGTTTTTCTCTATCCTCTCTAGTTTTGTAAAATGTAATGAAAATACATATGTATTTCTTACTCTCGCTTGTTGTGTGTTAAGTGTTGTATAATTATAAATATAAAATTAGGAAATCGTGATTTGTGCTAGATTATAGGAAAGTTCCATGCCAACTTTTGTGTCCACCATGTTGTGGTTATTGGTACCATGGATAGGAGAAATCAATAGCATGTTCAATATGTTATGATGATATGTACCATTGAGATGAATATATTATATATTGTAAACAATAACACTTGTTAATGAGTTGTTATAAAATGATATCGTTGTATTAGGTAAGATAAATTATTACTATTTTGTAATGAAATGATAACCTTACTTGTATGGATATGTAGTTGAGTTATATTTGCATGTGCGTGTTTTGGAGTTTGTATGTTAGTTGTGGAAAACATAAAATGAAATAATCTTGTTGTTGTATGATAAGTTGATAGTTTAACACTATTAGAGTGTTATTTTAAAAATATATTGGGATGACTCTAATGTATTAATAACTCTTGTGGTATGGATAGTACTCTCGAGCTTTCCCTCATGCCCTTGTTTCCAAAATGAGACCGAACACCTTAGGGTAAGTGCACCAAGTTGGGGGACAATTAAGTGGACATCAAATCCTGAATTTTACATTAAAAACAGCAAAACATCAAATTTAGTCTTCATGAGACTTGAACCGTGCGAAAATTAAAAACTATGTCATAAAAATGGTACCATTGTGTAGGGAGACTATTAGCTTTGTAGAAATACTGATTTTAAAGTGAATAGAATAGGATAAATATCATTTTATAATTTTTACTAATAGTAGGTCTTTAAGACACTTTTTCTGTGAATGTTCATGTCTACGTTTAAAATTGCAAAATTTGTTTCACTTATTAGAATGTGATAAAACTTATACCATCCCAACCGTGGTGAAATTATATACATGTTCAAAAAAAAAAAAAAAAATTATTTGATTTCAATATTTTTTGATGAAGTTATGGCGGGCAAATGGAAAGTGCTCTGTTTTCTTTATGTTTTCATACCACTTTCACGGAAAAAATCATAAAAAATAAAATATTACTCAAAAAATACAAAATAAAATCCATCCCAAGATAGATAGTGGCATCTAACTTCTCACCAAAGGAAAAAAATATATATCAATTTTTGGTCATCCAAATTGTGGGCAAACGGACTATAATCTTATCAGCGTTTTTAAAAAAAAATACCAAGTCATTGAATTTTGAGTGTTTAATATAGCTAATCTTGTCTATTTTTTACAAAAATTAGTATTTTAGAAACTAGATTTTGGATTCTACGATTCATATTAATATAATTTTGTCTAATTTTGAGTGTATGTATTGCTAATAATCCTTATAAGTTGATATTATGTTCTTATTTGCAATATGATGTCCACGGATGACCCTATATTTGTCCATCAACTTCCTGCACTTACCCCTTAGTCAAATTTTAAATCATGTTACCTCTGATTGCTATTTGAGACTAGGTTCTTCCTTATGCTGAGAAAATGGGTCTTACTTGTGTTTTCTTGACTGTCTTGTAGAAGGTGAACATTGTACCTTGTCCATCCTTCACACATGACCCATGGGAATGTCCCTTCTTTTCCCTCATGGACAATTTGTCTTCTTCACAAGTAAGGAACTAAAAGACTTGTTAATGATGCCAAACTCACATTGTGAAAGAACCCCTTTGGGACATTACTAAGCCTTAGGAATAAAAGTGTTACCTTGGATAGTAATAACGGAATACCTTGGGCTTTTATGAAGGTCTTGTGAGATAAAGATGTTTGAACACTCTAGTATTGACCTGTAGTAGGGCATAGATCCCTTGGGGTAAATGGGAATGAATTAAACCTAGGACCATTAAAAGGTTAAATGGTAGAAAAAAAAATTAATTAACTCTTATTAATCGAATTTGATTTTGTAAGATAATGACCTAAGAGAAACATGAGAATTAAAACTTATTACCTTAACTCCTTGCTAAGTCTTTTTCTAACATTAAAGGTAAAATGAGATGTCCCATGTGGGAACATGTAATTCAAATACATGATCTCTTGCCTTGAACATTGATCGTGTGTGACTCATTTGTAGCTTTAGAAATGCTTACAATCTATTATATCTAAAATATGTACCATAAGTATGAAGTTAAACTTGATATTCTCCCCCTTTAGTGCAATGTCAAGTGGAAACCCTATTCATACCCCTTACTCTTTGTGAGCACTCCTTATGTTAATACAAGTAAAGTTTGAGTTGTACCATGTGTAACATAGATTTTGAAAACAAGAATCCTAATTGGGAACAAGTGGAGTGTGATTCGCATGCACTTCACGAATGATGCAAAATGAATAGTTAAAAAGGTATAGTGTCTTTTTTGTGACATGAGGGATGTGATGTCTAATGCAACGTAATTATATGGTTGTCTTAGAAACTAAGTTACAATGGAAGGAATTAATAATGTAAGTGCTTGGGATTATAGGGGAAATTAGGAAGCATAATTTGTGCAACCTTGAAAGGTGATCAAACAAACTTTGGTGAACCATGAAGTGTGGTGGTGCCTCACGTTAGTACCTCAAGAGAATCCTAACTCAAATCAAATGCAAACTATGTGAGACTAGTATGTGAGTAAATTGGAGAGTTTAGGGCAACTTAGATAAGAGTTTTTATTGAAATATCTCATAAGACATTTGATTGAAGATGAAATCTACATTTAATTTCAGCTGTCAAGATTGTGTTACTATAATGTGACATTAAGAGTTCAAATGTGGAAAAAATTCTTATTAGATTGTAGGTTTTTAAAAAAAAATTCATGAGATGTCGAGTATAGAAATAAAGAATAATTGGAGTTTTCTTATAACTTTATTGAGCCATCTTATGAGGTTGGAAATGAATGCAAATCGTTCCATGCAAGTTTAAGCATTTAACAAAACACGAATTATTATGGAGAATACAAATTATGACGTGTAAATATTAATAATGTCTCTAACCAATTATTGACTATATAATTTAATTACATGAGGAATAAATGAAGTGTACTTGAGTGAGTGAAAGTTTAAATGAAGAAGGAAAATTGAATGTTTCCCTATTTAAACTTAAGATTCTTTCCATTTTAACTCCACGGTAATTTTTCCCTTATGAGGTAAAATTAGAACAAAATTTCAAGAAAATATGATTTAGGGAACATGAGCCCTAGTATAAGATCATGTTCTAGGAGTCTCATATGTATTTAAAATTGAATCTAACAGAGATAAAGGAGTCACAATAAAAAAATTACAATAAATAATGATACTCAATAAGGTATACTCCTTATAAGATAAATGTTGAATGAAATGACGATTATGTACTCTTGTTAATGAGAACTTAGGTCCTTGTATGATAATGTGTTTCCAATTCAATATTGTAAAATAAGGTAACCAATAAATAATGTCTTTATGGAACATGTCTATCCTTAAGTTCTTGTGTGGGGTGGAGTCATTATATTGTGTTCATCCTTTTGAGTAAGTTTGGAAATAGTGTGCTTCTAGTGTTATCATGTTGTATATGTGGGTCCATGCTTGTGTAAGCGTCTCATGTGATATTGAGTTATTTTAAGTGATCCCAAGTGTTGTCATATAACAATTAATGAAAGACAAATTAAAATATTCTAGTTTATTGTTTCTTGTGTTTTAGTCCTTCGTGTGCGGGCATTACATAATGTCTCTTAAGAAATGGATAGAGGAAAATACATTGTGATAGGAAATATGCAAGAAAAAATCATTGAATTTGAAGAAAATATTGTCAAACTACAAGTACAACTAAAACTACAAGGAGAAGAATATCCTTCTCTCGAGAATTATGCAAACGAATGGAAATAAATGTCAAATTGGAATCCAGTTAGGAAAATACGAGGATGAGATTGAACAAAAAATGAAGGCACTGGAACATAATCTCATCCAAGCAAATTGTTTAAATATTCAATAAGAAGAACTTATTGCACTTCTAAACCAAACCATAGAAGACAAAAACATGACAATAATTGAGTTGGAGGAAAGTGTAAGTTATATGGATAATGATATTGTACATAGGAAGGTATTTAAAAATAAGTATTATCTATTGGAAAAAAACATTGTAAGACTTGGATTTAAATATGAATGACTCAATGACATATAGGGATGAGCTAGTCACGAGAAAATACCAAAACATATAGATATTAGAAATATCTATTGTAAATTTAAGAAAAAAAGATAGTGGAGTAGTGAAAAATCCAAGAAAGTGATATAGTGATAAAGGAGATGTTAAACACTATTGATGATTCATCCATTGAAATCAATGAAATAAAAATTCTAGAAAAGAATCATGAGGAGCATGCAATGGGGAATTTGCATTGTAGTGAAGCATTGTAAAGGACACCATCATATTATTATTATGATTCATTTTAAGACTTCAATTGTACTAAATCTTGAATGACATATATTTGTGATTATAATTCTAAATTTTCTACCATGTGAAAATATGTATCTACATGTATATTCTCTACCTATTGGTCATTATGACAATTTTGATTTATGGTTACTTAATTTAAGTATTTAATA
This sequence comes from Taxus wallichiana var. yunnanensis, assembly GCA_018340775.1. Taxonomy (NCBI): domain Eukaryota; kingdom Viridiplantae; phylum Streptophyta; class Pinopsida; order Cupressales; family Taxaceae; genus Taxus; species Taxus wallichiana. The sequence continues at coordinate 187,510,354 of CM031235.1, forward strand.
AGAATTTAGTTCATGTATTAAAATATGTTTAATGTTTACTTCATGTATGCACTCATTGTCTTAATGAGATGACGTACCCCAACTTATCTATGTAAGCATGGCATAATACTCAATTTTTGATCTACAAAGAGTAGTACAATTGTTTACTGAAGCATAACATAGTAACTTGATTTTTTTATGGTATCGATCAAGAATTTGGGTTTTAAGAACAATATATTCTTATGGGAGATAATATGATTGATGAGGACCTATAGTGAAGGCCAAGCTGTAAACAATCTATTTTTTCTTGATGCATGTGTATGGAGAGCATTCCTTGTTTTGTTATTCTATAGAAAAAAGGTAGAAAAAAATTGATTTAGGTGATCCAATAGTAATTACAACCCCTAGTCATGTAATATGTAAGGTCATACATTTTAAATTTCTGATAAAGAATAGGTGATAAATTAGTATTACAATAACTTTACAAAATAATTTAGAGATGATGAAACAAAAAATTATGCAATAGAGATGAAAAATACTAATCTTGAAACCACGATATAATATGGAAATTGAAACCCGCTGATGTGCGATCTAAGACAACACACCCAATTAGTGATATTTTCCACATGTCATCTCTAGATGGACTTTCTTTCCATCGATTGAGATGATCAAAACATAATACTTTATTTTTATCTTCATAGAGAAGCAAAGTAGTTGTTTTTAGGAATGGCATAATACTTTCCATACGTGATCCCTAGATCAAAATTCTTTCCATTGAGATGATAAATGCTACAATCTTTGCAAGCATGGCATAATACTTAATATATGATAGAAAAAGACTTGTACAATTATTTACAAGCATGGCATAATAATTTTTCTTACATTTTAGATTTTCCCAATAGACTTAGAGTTTTGAGAACAATGGACTCTTGTGGGAAAATCAAATGCTTTATGGGGTCATATAGTGCGAGGCCTCTTGTAAACACTCTTTTCAAATCCATTTTATTCTTTATGCATGTATATGGAGATCATTCCCTATTTCTATTGTCCTAAGAATAATATTGGTGGAAAAAAATTGATTTAATTGATCCAAGAGTAATTAGAACCCCATGATGTAAATATCATGTAATATGTAAGGTAGTACAGCTTATATCTACGATTAAGAGAAAGTGACAAAGTAATATTACAGTAACTTTACAAAATAGTATAACAATGATGAAACAAAAATCTATACAATAGAGATGAAAAAATAATGAACTCATAACCCCAAGATAATATGGAAATTGAAACCTTGTTGATGTGTGATGCTAAGACAACACACCTAATTAGTGATACTTTCCACATGTCATCCCTAGATCAACATTGTTTCCATCAGTTGAGATGATCAGTACATAATACTCTATTTCTAATCTACATAGAGAAGTATAATAGTTGTTTGTATGCATGGCATAGTAATATCCATATGCCATCCCTAGATCAACATTTTTTCCATTGAGATGATCAGTACTACAATATTTTCAAGCATGGTACGATATTAATTTTCTTATCTAAAAAGAGAAGTACAACTTTTTACAAACATGACATAGTAAATTAACATTGTTTCCATTAAATCAACATGAAGGAAAAATAGTTGCACACATGTGCACAAAAACATTTGTAACAAATTAAATAACTTAATAGTGGAATATGATAAATGTTTAGCTACATTTATTGCAAAAAATAATTCAAAACAAAAATTTATTAAATTTTAGAATTTGTCTCGTCTTAAATACTTTCATAGTTACAACTCTATATTTTTGGCATTAGTCCTCATGCCCAACCCATAACACTAATAATTTGGGTCCCATTTGTGCACATCCCAAGAAAATTACACAAGGAAATGAGGATGCATGATCTTATAAGATAATGAAATTTGAACATTTGTCCCATGTGCTACTTGTCTAGAGGTTGGGTTTAATCAACTAAACCTAAAGTTGCATGAAATCTATCAAGGAATGTTGGCCATGTATAGAAAATTACTTCTTTCAAATTTCCATAACCTTTCATAGTAAGCTCTAGTTAACTATTATGTTTAGCAATGATATGTGGCACAAAATACATAGCAATAAGTTCATATACAACAATGAAGCTTTCATCTTAACAGGGTGTTTTCCATCAAATTTTCACTACAAATCATGGTGTGGAAACTAAGGTGATTGAAAACTTTATTTTATAGAAGCTAAATATTGTGACTATGCACTCGACATGGATGTAAGAATAAAAGGTATGAAGGTAATTCATTATGTGTAACTTATTCAGTAGAGGAAACTAATCTAGTATTGAATACATCATTATCACCTTTCATTCCCAAAAATGGGAAAGTCTGTTATTTTTAACAATTTCAATGATAAAGTGGAAAACTAGTGTTTCTCAATCACAACTAGTTGTACCACACATAATAGCGATAACATTGAAAAACATCAACATAACATTAGTAAACAATTCATTTTTATGAATGTTACATCAAACTCCATCATAGATCAGAAATAGAGCTAACAGTAAAAAATAACAAAAGAACTTGCACAAAAAAATAATACACCAACTTATTTTTGTAAAACACCTCACAGATGCAAATTAACACCCTCATGAAATTTTTGACCTTTACCAATAACATCCTCATGGATCTAAAAATTTCTTACCCAAAAAATGTTTTTCTAGTACAAACATTTTGTTAAAATGTCTAATATTAAGTGTTCTAGTTATAAACTATAGTTTATAATTAAATAAATTAGAATATTATATATTTTAGTTTATTTAATATAAACTATATGTTTATAGGTTAATTGGTTTTATTAAATCAATTATTATTTAAATTGGGGTGCTTTGTGAGAAGTCACACCCATTTATTTGGTTTATATTGACCCACGAGGTCAATTAATAAATATATCGAGGTAATTGTGAATTTCACATGCTTTGAATTCACAGGAGGAGATAAATGAGGAAGAAAGTTTGTACTAGACTAGGTTTCTCACATTAATGGAAAATATTTCCATGGTTTTTCACCCTTCGGGGTTTTCCATGTTAAATTATTATGCGTGTTACATTTAAAATTATTGCAATTGTTTGTATGCTTATTTATAATGCTTTGTATATTATTTAATTTAGATTGTTTATTTATTTAATTTATAATGCTTTTGCTTGTTTACGCATTTTTCTAAAATAGAGCGGGAGTTTCTAGAGCACATAATCTTGAAATCTAGATATGGGATATGGACCCAAAAATTGAGTTTGAAACTTTTCATTTGAGATGCAAACATTGTCATAGCATAGGACACTCGACAAAAGTTGTACCAAGAAGAAGACCTCTACTGATGGAAGGTGAAGCGGCTGTGGAAGGCTCGGTTACGAATAAGGATTGTAGGGTTCCTAACACGGATAGCGAGGAATGAAGACAAAGCCCTAGTCGGAAGGAGTTGGATCTCAATAGAAAGGGAAAAAAGGGGTTTTAGAGCTCAAATAAGGAAACATCGAGTGCGGCATCCCAAAATCTCGGTAGCGACTTTTCTGAAGCACCTAACAAAGAGGACTTGGAAAATCCTGTAAAGGTATCCATGGTGGTGAATGAGCAAGAAGGCTCTGTGAAGATTAATTTATTCCCTATTGAACAATTTTAGAGTAGTAAGGAATCGTAGATAATCATCTGTGCATCATTAAGGAAACATCGAACAAGGATTTGTATGGCTTTTAAAGAATCTTTGCGAGAAAAGCTCTCTAGGGGAGATGCGAGATATACCTCCTTGCTCTAGCAACGAGATCAGTGGTTTCACCTTCTTGCTACAGCACAAGAACAGTGATACACACACACACCCAACGAGATTGAAATAACGTGAAGAGGGAGAAGTTACGCTGTCAAAGATGAGGAGGATCAGATTCTAGATTCACAAAGGTCATCTCAAAAAAGAAAAAAAAAGAATGAAAGGATTTGAAATGATCCCGATTCACTCTCTGATGATAAGAAAAAGAAAAAGACAAGCTGGGACACCTCAACATCCGTAACAACTAGATCTTACGCTAGATGACTAGTTGACTTTGGTGGAAGCACAAAAGAGGAAGGCCTTCTAAAAAGGCTCTTAGATCTAAGAGAACAGAGAGAGACATTGCAGATGGTGTTTAGCGTCAGTTGAACCATCAGGAAATTCCAACTACCAATCATTCCAAATGAAGATTATTTCTTGGAACATCTGAGGCCTAAATGGAAACTCCAAACAAAGAATCATCAAGGAGTTACGGGATTCTAGTAATCCTAGTATTTTGATTCTGCAGGAAACTAAGATGAAAGTGAAGACCCTTGAAACTAATAAAAAGAGTTTCTGGGATAATTCTGAAATGGTGGCTGTTGACTCCCAGGGAGCTTCTAGAGGACTGGCTACTCTTTGGGATACAAGGCACTGTACTGGTACGGTTCTCAATGCTAGTATTAATCATCTTGCTATCAAATTTGTTGCTATTGAGAATAATGGTGAATGGATCCTTTCTAACATTTATGCCCCTAATACGGTTAGTGGAAGAAGAAAACTTTGGGCTGACCTTAAAACATTTAGAAACCAACATTGTTCAACTAACTGGCTTATTATGGGGATTTCAACTCTCCACTAAACCCAGGTGAAAAGTATGGAGGAATCTCCAGCTATTCTAAAGGTATGGAGGATTTTGCTGATTTTATTGCTGAACATAATCTCTTAGATGTGGATCTTCATGGAAATAAATACACTTGGAATAATAGAAGGTTGGGAAAGGAGTTTATCTAGGTGAGATTGGATAGGGCGATTTCAGCAAGTGGATTCTCGGCCAAGACTTCCACCTCTCTTCCTTGCCCGAGTTGGATCGGATCACAATCCGATTTCTTTAAATTTTCTCAATTGGACTAAACCCACGGAAGCTCATTCAAATTTGAAAAGATGTGGATGGAACATGACAATATCTATGACAAGATAAAAGAATAGTGGGGATGGAATGGTGAAGGCACCTTTTGCTCAATTTAGATTGGTTCAAAAGCTCAAAAATGTCAAAAGAAAGTCAAAATATGGAATAAAAACATTTTTGGCAATGTGTTTGATAATAAAAAGAAGTTAAAACAAGAACTTCAGGATCTGGAAACAAAAATGGATACTATGGGAGATCGGTGAAGACGAAGCTAATGAAAAGAATATTCTTTCGAGTTGCATACGATCTGCGCAGAGAGAGGAATCTTTATGGAGACTTAAATCTAGAGCTATTTGGCTTAAAGAGGAGACGGGAATACAAAGTTCTTTCATATGACCACTTTGAAACACGAGACTGTAATAGGATCTTAGAAGTTTCTAAAAGTAATGGAAATATCATAAAAGATCCCATTAGCATCAAGAAAGAAGCGCTTGATTTCTATAAAAGCTTCTTGTGGAGAGGAATAACATCAATTCAAGCTATTTCTTTTATGTTGGAGGCCATTCCCAAGATAAAATTGAGAACAGAAATTTAGAAATATCACCACAGTGGTCATGCTTGAAGAGCTACAAAAGGTTGTATTTTCTTTAGAGGGTGAGAAGGCTCCTGGTCCAGATGGGTTCTCCATAAAAATTTTCAGAGAAATTTTGGGAAATCTGCTCGAAGGATCTTCTCGGAGCGGTGAATGAATTTTATAGAAGGGAAATCTTTTAAAAGAGCTAAACAACACTCACATTGTCTTTGGCCCCAAAAAAAATGGATGCTAAAGATTTCAAAGACTTCAGACCTATCAGCCTTGTGAATGCTATATATAGAATTTTTACCAAAATCATTACTACTAGGCTACAACTCATTATGAATGATCTAATCTCAAGGCAGTAGAGTGGCTTTATCAAAGGCAGGATTATACAGGACGGAGTGATTATGGTTCATGAGACTATACATTCCATGGAAAATAATTATAAGGAAAGTATGGTCCTCAAGCTTGATATGAATAAAGCCTTTGATAAGGTCTCTTGGGTTTTCCTTGACAAATTCTTAACTAAATTTGGTTTTCCGGACAAATTTAGAAAAATTATTAAGGCTTGTATCTCTATGGCCAGATTCTCAGTGGTGGTTAATGGTGAGCCTATGGGTTTTTTCACCAGCGGTAGAGGGCTTAGACAAGGGGACCCTATCTTTCCCTTGCTCTTCATACTTTTTGGGTGTGACCTTAGTAGAACAATTGACAAAGCGATTAATGAGTTTTTAAATGGCTCTAAGCCCACTTCCATCGAGACAAGTTATCTCCCATCAGCAATTTACGGATGATACTATCATTCTTCTTCTGGCTTCAGTCATTGAAGCCAAGGCTACCAAGGCTTTACTATGGCTCTACGAATCTACTTCTGGGCAAGAGATCGATTATGATAAAAGCTCCATATTCTTTTTCAACACTCCTGAGGAAAGGCAGCTTAAAATTGCTAAAATTCTAGGTTGTAAAATAAGTGCACTTCCAGCCACTTACTTGGGCCTTCCTCTCGGCACTAGGAAAGTCTCTAGCAAGGTGTGGGATGATTTATTGGAGAGATTCCAAAAAAAAATGGCTGGTTGGAAAGGAGCCATTTTATCTAGTGCTAGCAAGTGCCTGCTCATTAAAAGTACTCTTCAAAATCTGCCCATTTATGTCATGTCACTCTATAAGATCCCCTCTTCCTTCAGAGATAAGATTGAAAGGATTCAGAAAAAAAATTTATGGCAAGGCATGGAAGAGAAGTTAAAATTTCACTTAGTGGCTTGGGATATGGTTTGCACCCCAAAGTTTATGGGAGGTCTGGGTATAAAAGATATTGAGAAAATGAATGAGGCCCTCATTATCAAAATGGGTGGAGAAATGTCGAGAAACAACCCTGGATTGATTTAATCAAAGCAAAATACCTGAATCATCAATCTGTGTACTCTTTCCTACAAGATGAGCACCTTCCCTTTGGTTCCATCTTTTGGAACAATCTGGTTAAGAGCAGAAATTTCATTAAGCAGGGCAGTAAATGGAAAGTGGGGGATGGTAGGGACATTAACTTCTGGGATGATAATTGGTTTAATGGAAATCTCATGGATAGATTTGGGATTGTTAAGGACAGTCTTGTAAGCAAGTATGGCACTAAAATCAAGGACTATATTGAGGAAAATGGTACCCGGCCAAAGAATTGGAAAAAACTTTTGTGGAGAGAAATGATCTTATGCAAATTACTTCCTCCTTCAAGAACAATTAGATCTTATTCCCTTAAGTCAAGCTGGATTCCAAGGATGAGTGGTATGGAATAATTCCAATGATGGGAATTACTCTGTCAAAGCTGGGTATAATAATTTCTTCCACAATAGTCAAAGCGAGTTCAATTGGAATAAGATTTGGATGAGTGAATTAAATCCTAAAATAATTTTTTTCCTTTGGCTAGCTATCGAGAAGCGAGGATTCTTACCACCGAAAACTTTGATGAGAAGAGGATTTATTATGCCTAATAGGTGTCATCTTTGTAAGAAATATTCGAGGATATCAATCATTTGTTCATACATTGTGAGTATGCTACGAGAATATGGAGTTTTCCCTCTCTAAATTTGAAGCTCTATGGGTGGTGACGAAGGATCTAAATCAGCTATGGACTCAATGGAATCCACCCTTTAGGCATTGTGTTGTCAAAAGGATCTCGTAAGTGGCTATCCCTCATTTAATCGGAGGATATAGAAGGATAGAAATGATATTATCTTGAAAATAAGAAGCAAAACTATAAGCTTAGTATTGGTAAAATTTCTAATGGAATCAAAGATAACATTTCTAGATTTAAACCCCCAAGAACAAGAGATATCTAGAGAATGAAGATTATATCTTATCCGATTGGTAGATTGGGCTGTCAATAGTCATAGCAATCCGGGAATAACATTGATAGATCTTTGATTAAATGGCATCCTCCTAATTTTAATTGGTTTAAGTTGAACTTTGATGGGGCCTCTAAGGGGAACCCTAGGATTGTGGCAGGGGGAGGAGTGATACGGGATCATAAAGGTAGTTTGATTGCTACGTATGCTAGGAAAATGGGAATTCAAACCAATCATTTTGCCGAAGCATTATCTGCTTTATGGGGCCTGAGAATTTCCCAGACTCAAAATATCCAGAACCTCATTATTGAAGGGGACTCCCTGAATATCATTAATCTCCTTAAACAGTGCTCATCTCCAAGTTGGAGCATCAAGGATTTTATCTCAGAGTCCATAAGTATTTGTCAAACATTCAATAACATCAGGATCATGCATACTTACCGGGAGGGTAATAAATTGGCAGATGTGCTGGCTAATTTTGGCATTAATATTAATCACAGTGTTTGGGATAACAATAGCATCCCTAAGCAACTTCAAAATAACATTCATGTGGATTTCTATATGCACGCAATTTCTTGAGTTGAGATATGATTATTGGGTGTGGATCAGTATCAATAAAACTCCCACACGTGTTGACTTAAAAACTATGATTATGCAAATCCTATCGAATAATCAAGATAGTGTGAAGTATATGGGGAAGTCCAAGTGGAGTTACTTTGATATGAAAATCACACATGCGGGCAGCACTGTGCTTGCTAAAATTTGTATACAAGGCTCCACGGATACCGAAGACAGTAATAAGGTAATTGATGATAGGGAGTGGGCTAGCAAAAAGGCCATTATTCCCACATGCAGATTTCCACAGGCTCAGATCAGCAGGCACGCGGACGTTCATGGGAATAGAAACGGCTCTCATTTTCAACATTGTGCGATTACAACAACAAAAAAATATCTGGCTTTAGTGCTCTCAAGTATTTTGGAATTTGTTGCAGCTTGATTAAGCACAATGAAGATGGGGGGTCCCCCTTACCAAATTGAGCCTAGTGTGGACCCGGGATTTGGAAGGATAATGTTGAGTTATGGAATATACTCAGCAAGGGCGGCATCACAAACTTCATGGAGAAGGTTTAGGGACATGATCAAAAATATATCGGTGCGTTTTGTGAAGGATTGGAAAGAGCGGTGTGGAATATGGGGCAGAAGATCTTGGTCAACGAGGAGCTTATTGCTTCAAGCGGCCTGGTCTTAGCATGGAGGGTTACCATTTTTTTAACAAAAGGGTCGTGAGAGATGTTGAAGAGAGGAGATTTGTGGAGGGTTCGAGAAGTTGATCTACATTCTTTGTGGAGTGCAGCTTGTTAGCTAGATCCCTCCACCTTATGATGAGGTTACTTGCATGTTGATAAGATTTGTTTCTCTGGAAGGGAGGTTTGTCACCATACCTGCTAAGCACCTTATCTTTCTCAATCACTTCCGTAGGAATCATTTGGTTTGTTTCCCCATTATTTGTTAAACTCTCTTGAGCACTCCATTTTGGAGTTTCAAAAGCATTCTGGCGGTTCCTTTACACCAGGGGCTTATTTTTCGCTCGCTGCATAAATTTTGTCTTCTTAGGTATCCTAGTCACCCTTCCTCTCCTAGCTCTGTTCCCCTTTTTAGGATTACTGTTGCTGCTAGCCCAATTTCTCCACTCTCCACCCCGCCACCGCTTATTGTCACCCCCCCCTGCCAGCCATCCGGGCTTCAATTTCCATTCCCCTACTGCTCCCGCCCACCACCTCACTTCCACCTCAGCCGGACCGGTCACAGGGGCTTCTAGAAGGCTTAACCTTGATTCTCTTCTTTGCGGGAAGGGCCCTCATGAAAGTGAAATTGCTCATGACCTCCCGAATATTAGCGGTGTTAGTCACTGAGATGTGCATATAGAGAGCTCTACAAAAAGGTTGGATGCCTTAGAAGCTGAGATGAAAGCTGTTGAAGGATGAGGTTAAGAACTTGGCAAAACAGAAAGGAAAGAGGAAGGAGGAGGAGGAGGTGGATATCAATAATGACTAGTTGAAGATATCTACAAGAAGTTGAACTCCTTAGACTCCCATTTAGGGAAGGCTAAAACTCGTCATGACTATAATATGGCCATCTTTAGTGCGATTGAGGAATTCATTGAGCAACATGTCGAAGTGTCTCCAATCTCGGGGGTTACGGCAACACTGGGGCAATGATAAAGAGAGTAAAAGGACCATTGATTAGTGAATAAGACCGCGCCTTTGTCTCTGCATGACAACTCTAGGAATGTTCGAGATCACGGAAGAACATCAAAACCAGCATCGAAAAAGCTACCAAGAAGTAGTTGTAGGTTCTTTAGTTCCTCTTTTGTTTTTTTTTGTGGTTTCTTTCTTTGCTTTTGTGTAGGGTTTTGTTGTTTTGTCTTGTTTGGGTAGCTATTTTTGGCTACTTTGAGCTTCATTATCATACTTGGATTCGATCCTTTTTCTCTCGATTTTCACTTCTATTCTAGCTCCTAGGTCCTCTCTTGTACTCAAGGGTATAGTCCCTTTCAAAAACTATTTTCCAATAATAAAAAAAAATAAATTAAATTTGGTTAATAATTTAACCCCTCGGGTATAGACACCAAATTTGTGTCTTACGACCCCTTGTGACCCGCATCTCATCTCGCAATATAACCTCATCACCTAAACCTTACACAATTATTTATTAATTACCTTGTAATGGATAAATCCACATCACCTTACCCGCCACCTCTTTTGCCACTTCATCATGACCTAGCCCTAACCTAAACTAACCTAATTAAGACCCATAACTTGGTCCACACCTACACCCATAACTAATGACCCCTTTCTCACACCCAAAACCGACCTTCTAGTCATTTGACCAAGCCCATGCAACTGATCTCTGGGAGAAAAGCGGGAAGGTGGGCTATTTTACTAAAAATAGCCTACTTTTTCCTTACCGATGCGGTTCCTACTCGACCTTTAATCGGTTACATAACCGTCATTGGCTCCTGTCAAATGGGCTCCCGAACCAAAATCAGGTGGTGGAAGGATTTTGAATCAAGAGAAATCATTGGGAGTGATCAACAGAATCCAGATCTTCACGACCGAAAGCGAGAGACAAGTGAAGAAACCGGAAGCGTTCTGACAAAGAAGGAGATCAACTTGCATCTTCGTCAAAACCGATAAGTCACATCTTGCATGTCTTCTACAGTTATAACATTTCTTATGCCTTTTTGAATCACGGTCCTCATAAATCCATCCACGAAGCCACTACCCGGTGTGCATATTACCTCTAACTATCATTCATCACCTTATCTCCTAATATCACCCATATATTGACCTTACAAATAACACAAAACTACCAAATAACACAAACACCCCACAAAACAACCAATCTACGGATCCTAAACCCTACTTGAGACATCGGTTACTGAGACCGGTATCGGTTACCTGACTATTCTGACGAGAAATCAGCCTTTCCCTATCCATTCCAACGAAGTAATTTAATTAATACTTTATAGTCTTTTGTGTTAATTCATATTAGCAGGAAGCCCGACCACCTTCGAAAGGAAGTTTTATATTTCTGGGCCCAATGAGTTTCCTCATTTATTGTTTAATCAAAATCTTGTGGTCTTGTGTTCTTATTTGCAGGTAGTCCTTCCAAGACAAAAAGGAGTTCTTCGCGATCTTTGATCTTTCTCTACGGTACGCGCACACCACCTCGACATTCAACAGGTATTCCTCCTAGCCCTAACCTTATCTCTGTTTCTAAAAGGAATGAAAGGATAGAAGCAACTCTATTCCCAGTAAGAAACATTCCAAGCGAAACATTTTGGCATGCCCGGTGGGACCCATTTTGGGTTTTTCTTTATTTCTTGCTTGCTTTCATATAGGGAGCATACTTGTTTTCTTCTTCTAAAGATATTCACAAGGTATTTTATTATTCTGGTAAAAGAACTTGCTTTGTTTTTGCATCTTGCATTAGTGAAAGTCATCTCTTTTGCTTCATCGAATATCATTTTCGATTTGGGTTTAAAACACGTGCATTGCATCCTTTCTTGTTGTTTTCAATTCTAGTGAACATAGATTAAGTAACAGGTCGTACACGTGGGGGTGATATCCACGGTATTGACAAGAAATTAATCTTACATTCACTGCACAACACATACCGAATCACTTCACAATTAACACAACAGCTCAAACATCCCCCTTTTTCCGCGGTATTCCTCCGCCCGATTGAGGTAACTTTATAAGCCAAAACAAACTTGACATTTCCCCTAGGTCTTGTTGTTTAGGATTCTGACATCATTCTACGTCTAAAGGCATAAGCCCACAAAAATTAAAATTAACCCTAGGGTTAGTCTCTGGATTTGCGTGTGCATCTTGTTTGTTTTCAAATTCTGTTTTCTCTGTCATACTTTGTCTTCTGTGATCAATAATTTGACAAATATACTAAGCGTTGTTAAAAATCAAATTAGACCTTTTATATCTTGTTATCCTAGACTTCGACACGAGCATCGGTTAAGCGACCGGCGTCATCGTGTTCTCGACCGACATCGGTTATTAGCCGATATCGGTTCTATCTTCTCTGACACTTTGTGACAAACCGAACTGACTGCCAAATTCATCATTAACGAGGTTGTTTCTGTTTTGATAGATTGAAACCTTCTTGTGTACTCTCGTCCATGGTTATCATCACTCGGAAGCAAGTTGCCACCATGGTTTCACATGCCTGCTTTGTGCCTTTGCCTAAATCACCCCCTTCACATTCTATAGGGAACCCTACGGACACGCGCCTTGGTGGCTGCGCCTCCCTGCGATCTCTGACTATGTGAGGTCTCCGCTCGGTGTGCCGCATATGGCTGATACTCAGCTCTGGTACTATCAAGAATATCCTGATAGTATCGGGCCTCCGCTCTAACCTCCATATAGCACTCTTGAGCCACTGAAGGAGCTGGGGCTGGTCCCCTGGCACCTAATACTAATGCCCCCGAGCTGTCTTTGGTGTGCTTTGGTACTGTGTGTACGGTGGTGCGTACTGTCTTCTTCTTTGATCTTTTGCTGCACTGTGCACTACACTGCACCTATGTCATGTGTCTTTTGGTGGTGGTCTTGCTGTGCTGCTGAGCCTGGGCTAGCTGCCCCTGTAAGACCCCTATCTGTGCCTGCGCAGCAGCAAGCTGCCCCTGTAAGAGCTGCACCTGACCCCTAAGCTGATCTCTCTCTGCCGTCACAGCTGCCAAGTCTGGCTGTGCGGGCTGTGCTACCCTCGCCGCTCTCTGACCAGCCCACCACACCATGTATGCTCCTGTACAACCAGCATCATCTACTGTGTCATCTGTTGGCCTCTCAGCAACCCAATCTGGATCCAAGGGCTATGGTGCAGGTAGTGGGGCCTCTACATCATCCCTCCTGTACTGAGGGAAGGGAGGTGGCTCATCCTGTCGCAGCCCCATCTGCCTGCGTACCCTCTCTAGGGGTATCCTCTCGTACTCTCCCGGCCTCTGTCCTGCTATCCAGAATGTGTACTGGATCAGACGCAACTGTAAGCGGGCTCCTCCGTGAGGGTGATGACCTCTGTAAGGTCTCCATACAATATCTACCACTGTCAGGCCCTCTAATAAATGCCTGTAGTAGGCAACGTCTCTCCCCGCAAGCACTGCTCGTGGCTGCCCCACGACTCCCAACCACCTCTGAAAGCCGTATCTGTATATAACCTGTGGCCCTGGCTGCTGGGGCAGCCCTACTGGTCTGATGCATATGATGTGCTCATATGCCCAACAGTGAAGTAAAAAGTCGAACAAATACCAAATCACCGCATCTGGTGATAACCCCTTGAGCTCTATAGTCGCACTTGAGATACTTGGTGCCCATGCATAGCAAGTATGCTCCTCCACCATCTCAAGCAACACCCCCATCAATGCTCGTGGAAAGCGGCCTCCCTCTGAGTCGGGAGGCGAAGCAGGTGATCCTAATCATCATCAGCCACGCCAACCGTGTCTCGTGTCGGTGCGCACGATACATGTCACCATACCCGATACTCGTATTTGTGATAGGTAAGTCGCATGGCTGCATCTCCAAAAACTGCAGGATGTTGTCCATCGCTGTCTTCGAATCTACCTGGAAGACTGCCTCTCCCTCGATCGGCAGTCGAAGGATGCGATACACATCCTCCAATGTGATAGTCATCTCCCAGTCGGGATATGGAACACATTGGTGCGGATCCCATCTCTCGATGAGGGCAACCATCAGGCTGTGATCTCTATCAATAGCTCTGTATCGCTAGACTCCGCCGAGTCCCACCTCACGCATGATAGCCCAGTGTGCCGCGGATACGTGTGGCCGCATCCGCACCCAGCCGGCGGGGGCATCCTTTCTGCATCGTCAGCTGCGCGTGCCTACAAAACCAACCCACAACCTTATACCAACTCTTTATCACATCCTCTACTTTACCCTCTATACCCCCTTTTTATCCCAGACCACACCCAGACTCTCTAACCCCCCCTCTAGTCACCTACCTTTTCCACTATCTCCTCCCCATACCCAACCCCAAACCCATACCAACCCAACCCCAAACCCATACAACCCACCTCCCAACCCAACCCAAACTCACACAAACCCCCAATAAACCCACACAAGCCAAAGCAAAAACAAACAAAACAAACCAAAACAAAACAACACAAACACTACGGACTGCACCGGTCCCAAACAACCAACCACGGCCCTCTTCCCACCGACGCCGGTCAACCACACGAGAACCCAGCCCCTAAAATTTAGCGACCGACATCGGTCACTGTCATTTCCGAGCCGAACCCCGCGCGGCCCCCACCTACATTTTTCTTTTTTTTTTACCTACATACCCACCCAAACACCCTACAAATCTACCCACCTAGCCGCCTTAGCTTATTTTACCTATCTACCCTCTCCCTTTTTCAAATCATTTCCATTTTCTCATTATTTCCTAAAAAATGTACATTCCTACCCAAACCCCAAATCTAGCTTAATACCATTCAAATGCACAAATTAAAGAGTTTCGAACCTACTCGTACGACGTCACGTCGTCATGGTGGGATGGGTGGTGGTGGTCCAGCTGGTCCAGCCCCTCCTACTCCTCCTGCCTGTGCCATGGGTCAAACTTGGCTTTGTTGGGTCCTCTACCAATCAAATGTTGCCTGCTACTCACTCAGGCCCACCAATCAACTCACTTCTCCACTCAACTAGTGCCACCTCAGCCAACAAATGCACCACTATCCAAAATCCACCTCAGACAACTTAATTGGTTTCCAAATTGCAAAAGTGACAATGACCGGCCGTATTTTTGTTTTTATAGGTTTTTACCATTGAACCGACATCGGTCAGATCGTGCCCTAAGGAACCGGCATCGGTTACATAACCGGTACCGGTCATCACTAACCGATATCGGTTTTGTCTTTATTCACCCAACTTTCTGCCCCTATTTACTAATCGCCCTTTCTCCCAACATCGCCTATATCCACCTTTGCTGAACACCATTTGTTCATCTATCCGGCCCGACCCAAGGCCTCACCCTACCCATTTGGCCCGACCCAAGGCCTCGCCCTACCCATTTGGCCCGACCCAAGGCCTCACCCTACCCATTTGGCCCGACCCAAGGCCTCAACCTACCTATTTGGCCCGACCCAAGGCCTCACCCTACCCATTTGGCCCGACCCAAGGCCTCAACCTACCCATTTGGCCCGACCCAAGGCCTCAACCTACCTATTTGGCCCGACCCAAGGCCTCGCTCTACCCATTTGGCCCGACCCAAGGCCTCAACCTACCCATTTGGCCCGACCCAAGGCCTCGCCCTACCCATTTGGCCCACCCCAAGGCCTCACCCTAACCATCCGGCCTAACCCAAGGCCGTAACCCAACAACTTGGCCCGACCCATGGCCGTATCACTTTAATACCATACCCACAATCAACGTTTTATTTTATCCATCCATCATGTACCTTTTGTTCAATCGAGCTCACTTGTTCGTGTTTTAGCATGATTAGGGTCCTTGACTTGATCTGTCGACCAACTTTGCCTAGACCTAGACCGTGACGTTTATCTCAACCAAACCAACCATTTGGTACTGCCGAACATGCCTAAACATTCCTGTACCTTACCTATTATATACCACCGGAGCTACTTCTATGCCTTGGATACAGGATTATATCACCCTTGTTTGGATAAACTATCGACCTTTTCCTATGCTGCACTTTGGTTTTCTCATCAAATCATGTACCCTAGTTAAATGCGATTACATTTCAACATGCGTCTGCTTCCTTGGACCTACCCCACCACCTTACTATCCCCTCTACACCATTTACCCTTTATCAACCCTATCCCTGATTTCACATTCTCTCAATCTATGATAGATTTGAGGGGGATTACCTATACCCTTAACAACGGAAACCACTTCATATTATTGTCCGTGCAGCTTTACAAAACAAGCTACACGACAATAAGGGGCTAATGTAGACACCAAATTTGTGTCTTACGACCCCTTGTGACCCGCATCTCATCTCGCAATATAACCTCATCACCTAAACCTTACACAATTATTTATTAATTACCTTGTAATGGATAAATCCACATCACCTTACCTGCCACCTCATTTTGCCACTTCATCATGACCTAGCCCTAACCCTAAACTAACCTAATTAAGACCCATAACTTGGTCCACACCTACACCCATAACTAATGACCCCTTTCTCGCACCCAAAACCGACCTTCTAGTCATTTGACCAAGCCCGCAACTGATCTCTCGGGAGAAAAGCAGGGAAGGTGGGCTATTTTACTAAAAATAGCCTACTTTTTCCTTCGATGCGGTTCTACTCGACCGCCGCCGTCGGGTTACGTAACCACCATCGGCTCCACAGTAAATGGGCTCCCGAACCAAAATCAGGTGGTGGAAGGATTTTGAATCAAGAGAAATCATTGGGAGCGATCACCAGAATCCGGATCTTCACACGACCGAAAGCGAGAGACAAGTGAAGAAACCAGAAGCGTTTACAGAAAGGAGATCAACTTGCATCTTCGTCAAAACCAGTAAGTCACATCTTGCATGTCTTCTGTTATAACATTTCTTATGCCTTTTGAATCACAGTCCTCATAAATCCATCCCTGAAGCCACTACCCAGCGTGCATATTACATCTAACTATCATTCATCACCTTATCTCCTAATATCACCCATATACAGCCTTACAAATAACACAGCTACCAAATAACACAAACACCCCACAAAACAACCAATCTACAGATCCTAAACCCTACCGACATCGGTTACCAGAGACCGGTATCGGTTACCCTGACTACAACCAGAAATCAGCCTTTCCCCTATCCATTCCAACGAAGTAATTTAATTGATACTTTACAGTCTTTTGTGTTAATTCATATTAGCAGGGAAACTGACCACCTTCGAAAGGAAGTTTTATATTTCCTGGGCCCAAGGCAGTTTCCTCATTTATTGTTTAATCAAAATCTTGTGGTCTTGTGTTCTTATTTCGAGTAGTCCTTCCAAGACAAAAGGAGTTCTTCGATCGGCCGATCTTTCTCTACGATGTGCGCACACCACCTCGACATTCAGGTATTCCTCCTAGCCCTAACCTTATCTGTTTCTAAAAGGAATGAAAGGATAGAAGCAACTCTATTCCCAGGAAGCGAAACATTCCGAGTGAAACACAGACTTCACACATTTGATAAACAATTTAAAACTTCTACATGATATGTAATGCTAAATGAGGCTTCTTTAGATAAATCAGTCAATTTTTCATTGTAAATGCAAACATAAATGCTTGAATTGATGGTAAAATATACTAGATTTGAGGTTGGTATCACAAGCCCCTCTAGATGAATGAATTTCTTCCCATCAATTTTAAAAATATAACCTACTCTCTCTAATGGTCAAACATGTAAAGTGGATATATCTTATACCCTTGCTTAATTACTCCAACATTCTTATATGTTTTATCATCAAATGTTTCTAATGTCATGGGAAATCAAGGCAAACATAATTAACTAAAAGGAACGATAAGAATATTGTTCCAAGCCGCGATCTCAGATGATAATAGCACACCACATTAGATTTGCAAAGCAAAAGAGCTAAAATACCATATATGGAAATCCATCATAATCCATAATGCTCAATACATTACAATAGAATGACTTGAATTATTCAATAAGAAAGATGTACATATAGGAGGAGGGAAGTGCAACTACTACCTAAATCAGTGGTGAAGAACTCCCACTAACTGATATTGGTAGTTAACTCCAAAAGACTAGTAAGCTAACTCGACATAACTGAGAAGCTAACTCCACACAACTAGTACACCTACGCAAGCTAACCCAACAAGTGTAGGCCTAACACAAGTGTAAGAATTATCACGATAAATAAATAAAAGGATAAATAATAACCTACACTAACACCCTCCCATAATCATAGCTTAAGTGGGTGGAAAAGAAGGTGGGTCCCAACAACAACAAGGCTGATGAGGTACCCATGTACAACAAATGGGGAAAATAGACATCGCAAGGTACACAAAACTAGTAATAACAAAGTAGAGAGAAAAATCCTTCTACAAGATATCCTCAGAAGCTCGACTCCAAAAACTCGTACAATGCTGAAGAAGTGTGGTGCACACTATGGTCTCAATCCACTACTCGATCATATAACTCAAAAACAACTGACACCGGGATTCACGGAATAGCTCCATACAAGGAGCATCAATGGAGTGATGTCAAAAAGTGAAAAAAATACCAAACATAATTTGATCAATGCACAAATAGGTGTGCCACGATCCAAAAAAAAAACCGAGGCAACAAGGTAAGGACACGAGATCCAAATAAATAGGAGTGCCACGATCCAAGAAAAAGCAAAGGTAATAAGGCAAGGGCACGAAACCCGAAGAAGTAGTATCAACACCACACCCTCCCATACTGCAGAATGGGTAGAGTGACACCACAGATCTGTATGAGTTGTCAAAATCAACTACTCGAACACTGACAAACTAACACTGGGCTCCACCAGAATAGCTCCCCCACAAGAGAGACTGTCAACATGCCAAAAAAGTGTCAAAAATACAGATCCAAAATATCTCAACAAACAAGAGAGATATAAATATATACACCCATAGATACAAGAATGCAATACCCAAAATTTTAGGACGTTAGGCTCAATCGAAAATGCATCCACAAGTGATCACAACACCCTCCCGAATTTGGCACTTTATAATTGAGTGCATGTAAATATTACAATGAGTAATAGTACCTTTTACATTTGAAATATGTGTATAAAAATTTCACCAATGCGTAGATCTTGAAAAAATACACAATTTCAAAAAAATGATCACCTTAATGAGCTACGGATCAAAAGTTATGAGCTCTACAAGGTTTTGCTATTAAAATAATATTTAATCTTTGATCTTTTTAAAAGGTACATGTGACACCCAAATGTCTAAAGGTTAAAAGAGTGCATCCACACGATATATGCTTGCGACAAAGGATAAAATCCTGCACCCAAAACCTAAAATGTCAAAGGGTAAATCATTGCGCCCAGAGGATACACGCTTATATCCAATGGATAAAAGAATGCACCAAGAGGGTATAGATCTGCGTCCAGTGGATAAAAGCGCATCTAATACCGAAATACCCGGAGGGTAAAAGAATTCATCACGGAAGGTACACGCTTATATCCAATGGATAAAAGAATGCACCCATAGGGTGAGATCTGCGTCACATGGATAAAAAGCGCATCAAAACCGAAATACCTAGAGGGTAAAAGAATGCATCGGAAGGTACATGCTTATATCCAATGGATAAAATAATGCACCCATAGGAGTGCAGGATATGTGTCACATGGATAAAAGGCGCATCCAAAACTGAAATACCCAGAGGGTAAAAGAATGCATCCAGAAGGTACACGCTTATATCCAATGGATAAAAGAATGCACCCAAAAAGTATAAATTGTGAATACAAACTTTGACTATAAATATCTTTTTTTTTGGCACCTATATCAAAAAACGAGAGAAACCTAGAAAGTTTCTTGAAAAGCCGAAATCTAATATAATTTTTGAGCCAAAAATATTTATGTACACAATTATACGGATTTTTGAGAAATGTGCCAAAAAAACCTTTAAAGTTTCCAAATTTGTTGTCTCAAAACATGGCCGAGTTTATAGTTGATTCTAGGGTTTTGGCACCTTCCAAATCCAATGGCACACTCCATTTTGCATAAGAATGAATGCTGCAGAAAATTGCTCACAAATTACAAATACATGAAAATAGTAAACCCTCGCTTAAAGAAAAACTTACGGATGGATCTCTACATCATCTATGGCTCGATACCATGAAAGGAATGATAAGAATATTATTCCAAGCCGCGATCTCGGATGATAATAGCACACCACATTAGATTTGTATAATGAGAAGAGCTAAAACACCATATATGGAAATCCATCATAATCCATAATGCGCAATACATTAAAATAGAATGACTTGAATTATTTAATAATAAAGATGTACATATAGGAGGAGGGAAGTGCAACTACTACCTAAATCGGTGGTGAAGAACTCCCACTAATCGATACCTAGTTAGTTAACTCCAAAAGACTAGTAAGCTAACTTGACATAACCGAGAAGCTAACTCCAAACGGCTAGTACACCTAGGCAAGCTAACCCAACAAGTGTAGGGCTAACACAAGTGTAAGAATTACCCTAATAAATAAATAAAAGAATAAATAATAACCTACACTAACATTAACAAATTAAATATCCACAAAATAAATGCCAAGAATTATAGATTACAATATGCAGATTACAGAATGTAATAACATGAGTTGAAAGCAAATAGACACAAAGGATAAAGATGGTAACACCATATTTAAGTGGGGAAAACCAAAAGGTAAAAAACCCCACTAAATAAAGCACTTTTTGTTATTAATAATTTCTAATATAGATTTTACCCGACACTTAGACTTTACTCGTTAGTCTCACGGAATGATTGCAGAGCTATTTCTCACACTCATTCAATAGAATAATCATAGAATGATCTTCTAGTCCGATCTCATTATGTATAAATGTAAAAGTTTATCATAGCTAATCCGAGAGAGATCACCCAAATCAATATGGGTTAGTGAATCAATCAAACCACCTCACTCTTAAATATGGAAGATATTCATAATAAAGGTTGATGAACAAAATTTAATATAATATTGGGGCATACTGCAATGGTAGATATCCTACTTGACATTATCACCCCAACATCCAAAGCATTTACATTCAAAAGGGATTTTATTTCACCATATGAGGGATGGTGTAGCATAAGTTTTCCCTCTTCATCTACATAAACCATATGTACAAGGAACATTTTGTCGATACTTTATTCCACAAATAATTCATAAAAATAATGCAAAAGCTAGAATCATCATCACAACAGTCTAATTATGTCAACTCAAGGTTTCATATGTGAGACTGATGAATAATTTTATAGATAAATACATCTTGTGAACCATTTTTGCCATCTTTAAGAAGATCAAAGCTATCAAATGGTTGTATAATCCCCTTCACATAATGGTTATTTAAACAAGCACAAAGATGGTATGATGTGGGCTTCTCATTTCCTTATATTTTTGAATAATTACTAATAGAAATTATCAAAGGAATATTTGGGGTAAATAAAAGATATTCTTGACTTCTTTCATTACTCCAAATATTTGTAAAAATTAGCATCATCTTCAATCTTAGTAGTATCTACATATGATGAATGTTTGACAATTCCATATTTAGCAATGTTGGAAACTAATTTGTCGAAAGGGAATATTAGTAATTTTAACCAATGGTCACTAGACTAGGTTCATCCTCTTGGGAATGGGGAGGATATCATTCATTAATTCGAGTAAATAATAAAATATGTGGTGGTTGTTATGCCAGGAGATCACATAGGAATACTTTACTAAACCTATGGAAAATTTCTTGTAATGAACACAAGGGAAGAATTTTCTAAGGGTGAAGTGAAGCGGAGATAAGAATATAGGAGAGAGGGTTGAGGTAGTGAGTAGGAACTTACAAATTTCACTAACATTAACTAGAGTAGGTCCATATCCAATAAGAGGAGAAACAATTGTGTTAGATACAAGTAAGATTAACAAATCAAAGACACAAAATTCTATTAATTTATTACTCAAATATGTAAAGTTCTTTCTTGGTTATTCTTACCGATTTAATCTACCTTGAGAAGCGAAATTGAAATCGATCAATTTTTTTTTGAAAAAATATGCACATAGAAGATCTCTTCATCTTGAAATTTCTCCAAGTCTCGAAGATCCAAAAATTTGGACTTCATACTTGGAGATTTTCCTTGCGAGTTTAATTGGCTTGAATTTAAAATTTTGTTTTTCAAGTTCCAAAGTCCAAAACCACAAATTCGAAATTTTAGATTTTGGGCTTTCGGGTTTTAGAACTCGGGGTCGCGCTTTGTGGAAAATTTCTTTCAGGACTTCTAAAGTCGAAAGTCCAAAAGTTTAAAATTTCGTACTTTCAGGGCTTTCGGGTTTTGAACTCTAGGTCATGTTTTTGGAAAATTTCTTTCTGATTTATGAAGTCCAAAAGTCCAAAATTTTAGACTTTCGGGTTTTGGAACTCTAGGTCACACTTTTTGGAAAGTTTCTTTTGAACTTTCAAAGTCCAAAAGTCTGAAAGTTTGAAATTTCAGACTTTTGGGATTTCAGGTTGAGAACTCCTCGATCATTTTCAATTTAATTACTTTTAGACTTCTAAAGTTTGAAAGTCGAAATTTTGAGACTTTCGAGTTTAAGAGTTTCGGAACTCTTCCGTACCATTTCACGATTTTCATCCTGAGATCTCCAAAGTTTGAAACATTGAAATTCTGAAATTTCAAAATTTTAGACTTTCAAGTTTCAGACTTTGAGCTCTCTGTGCATTTAATTCTTACCTACTTCCGTACGGATTGAAATTTCACCATTAATATTGGGTTTTTTCTATTTAAAATCACATTTTCACCTGACACTTTTCTCTAATGATCCGATTTTACTGTATCTTGTACTTTTTGACATCATTCTCAAGGTATTTTTATTTTGGTTTTTTTCTTTTTGGTTTAAGATATTTTGTTTTTTTCCTCCTTGTTTGTTTTCTTTGTTCCTCCTCTGCATACCTTGGGAAATGACAAACTCATTTCCGCCATGTTTCCATGATTTGAGTTTCTACAAGCACTCAGAGTTTGCAAAGATCCTCTCGAGTTCTCTAATTCGCCCTCTTAGGACCTTTTTTTTTTTTAAAGTTCAAAGATTGATGTTTTGAAGAACTCTCTTTTCAGAATTCAGAGCTTTGGTTGTTTGGCACTTCTCATTTTTGGGAATTGTGTTATTCGGACTTTGAATTTCTCTTTTGGGGATTTGAAATTCCCTACTTTAGTGTTATCTTTTCGGGATTTCAAACTTATTCTTTTTGTAGGTTTTCACTTCTATTTTTGGAGGTTTCAATTCGAGTTTTGAGAACCTATCTTTTTAGAGGTTTCTAATTTGGGTTTTGGACTTCTCCACTTTGGGTTTCTAATTTTTGGTTTTGGGGGTTGGAGGTGTTCAAGTTTCAGACTTCTCTTCTTTAGCATTTCAGAACTCAAAATTTGATGTCTACTTCTACATCCAAGGGAAAGGAAAAGATGAAGTATTCATTTCTTGGAGTTTCTCCTCACTCTTGCTTATCTTCGACCTAGGGAATATAGGGGACACCGACCTCGGACAAATTGATTTTCTAGACTTTTGGGAAAGGGTGAAGGCCCCAAATAAGAAACCCTAGATGTAAGCCATATATGACAGTGGGCTTGTTCTTGCTGCTGGTTTTCCCATGTCCATGCATTTCCCAAAAAAAAAAATTGGATGCAACAACCCACTACGATGAATAATCTATGATAGTTAAAGATGTCGATGGCAAATTTGTGATCCACTTGGACTGATTTCTTTGAATATTTTCTCAAACTCCCTAACATTGAATAGTACACCAAAATTTCACCAAATTCAGTGGTGGAACATTGGGACAAAGAAGCGGAATTGTGCACGAAGGTCATGTTGAAAAGTTATCTGGCCAAGAGTTTTGCCAAATTGCCAAAGACCATGTATCGGTCAGACTTCATTCAGGAGGTCAATAACATCATTGTGTTATTGAGATGAGTCTCATGTCTTCCATCTATGAATTAATTCTAGGAGTGGATGTTCTTATATATTGCTACCATAAAAAAGAATAAGGAATTTATTAGATGGGGGGAGCATATCAGTAGCTCCATTTTTTATCAGTTGAGTAGAGTGCATTCTTCAAAATGTTTCTATATGACATCCTTCTTGGTTTATGTGTAGCTACTATGGGATACTTCATTGGGTTGAATACTAAGGGTATTCAAAGCACCTCTCAAATCTATTATTTCTATCCTCAACTCACACTGGACAAGGAAATAAGCACTTCCACAAGATCAATGATGCCTTCTTTGTTGTTATTCTCTACCATTTCGATAAGGAGTTATATAATCGGAGGATTTCTAACAAAGCCTTCAAGGAAGTGTGTGAGTGGGGAGCTATCTACCTTCAATTCCCCACATTTACTTACATTTGAATTCTCGGCTTCGTAGGTGCTCCCAACAAGTTGCCAAGATGTCCCACCGACAAATGGGTTCTACTAGAATTGGTTCAACAACTGCTAGAATACCATAAGATCAGAAAAATGACACAAAGTGGGAGTTTAATTCCCTATTTCTATTGATAGATACACTTTCCTGAATATTTACAAGGCTAAGAATGTGGATGTAGAGATGGTAGAGGCAACCTTACGGACTTTCCATCCATGGACTAATTTTGACTAACGGGGTAAACTCAGTGAAACAAGTTGGTCCAGTTCCCATGTGCCCCAGTTGGAAGACATCTAGATTTATTTTTAGGATGAATTCATCATCCAACAAAGATACTATGAAAGGCTAACTTTGGATGAGGTTCGGCAATTTGGAATAGTCGACGTCCCAAAAGACATGCAGGATGATGATGAGGTTTTGGATGTAGTATATAAAAATAATAATATTGCCAATCAACCATTGCCATGGATTGATTGGTATGTGGAAGAATGTTGCAACAAAAAGGAGAGGGTGGGTCCCATTCTGCAGAGAACTTACAATTGGTTGGTTACCTTGGGAATCTCACCCAAGGGATTAGAGAAACCTACAAATACAAAAGCCCCATCAACCATGAGCCAATCAACACCCACAAAGGGAAAAGGTCGACCCAAAAGACCCATACAGTTCCAAAAAATATTCCATTTTTTGTTGGGATCTCATCTCTTTCTAAGGCTCCTATTCCTAAAGTCATGCCTTCTACACCACATGTGACAAAAATCATTGAAGTCAGTGATTCTCCAAGTGTCCCACAAGACCCATCATTTCCTTTTTCTCTTCCATTGTCACTTCCTACATCAGTTCCTTCTACTTCCACAATCATTTCTTCTTTCCCATCTCCTTCCATGGCCCAAGTATTCTCATCCCTTCCAGTTCTCTCAACTGGAGAAACTATTGGGTCACCCATTTCTACTTCACTTCCCCTAACACTTCCATTTCCTTCCATCTCATCCCCTAACATCATTGTATCAACTCCTATGACAGTCCTCACATCCACCCCATCCATTACTACCACTACCATTCAAATGCCAACTAATGTTGTTGGTACTCTTTTTGTGACTAATTTTTCAAGTACTTGATCAAATATTTTATCTTCATCAACATCACCATTCCAGAATGGTTGTTTTGGTAGAATCCAAAGGAAAAGAAGAAAGTGCCTCTGGGGGATGTAATAGATCTAAGCATATTGGAGCATATACCAAAGAGACATGCCAAAAGGCCAAATATTGTTTCAAGCTGACAGTGAATCTATCTAGGGAATGAGTTGTAGAGGTTGCCACTCCTGTTGAGGGAAAAAATAAGGAAATAATTACATTGCAGATTATAAGATTTCTAGATTCTCACTAGGAAAAGCCACCCACGAAGGAAAAAAACAAGATGTACACACTGCTCTTGGAAATCTATTGGAAAAATATGATAAGGATAAAGCTTTTAAGGATGATCTTAAGGCCAAGGTTGAGCAGCTCACTGCATTGCTACGAAAAGTAACAAAGCCAACTCCATCTACTGAAGTCTCAACTACTATGGCTATGACAGTTTCATCTACCATTGATGATATTTCTTATCATAAGATCGAGAATATAGGTCGAAAGGGATATCGGTAGATGGATGGATGGAATGTATACTACAAGAAGCTAACCCTTTAATTAAAGAAGTTGTTGAGATATATAATGATTTGCAGGTTGGAAAAACTACTATTTGCAAAATGGATGAAGCTTTTCAGAGGACAATAACAACTTGAATTTGAATTTGGAAACATGGAGTGAGATCTAGAGAGGAAGATTTAGATCTACTCCCCATGAGGATGTAATCGATGATGCTGCAAATTTGTTCGAATATCAAAAGGCCATGGAATTTTGGTGTCAGGTGCTATAATATTTAATTAAGAAGTTGGATGATAAATGAGTGGAAATTACGGATGCTTTGAATGACATATCAGAGGAATTTAATATTGTTAACTCTAAATTCTTCAATAAAAACATTGACACTCTTCAAGAGGAGTAGATTAAGAAGAATTTCAAAGATTTGGTGAAGCGTGATGACAAGGTTACCAAAACTTTTGGTAATTAATCTATTGATAGGTTGGTTTTATGCCAAAATTTAACAAGAATATTGAAGAAATTTTTGAGTAAACTTAGAATATTTCCATCCAATATGACAAGGAAATCGAAATAACATATGTGGTAAATCACTATGCATGTGGGCCAAGGGATGAGGAAATTCAAGGAATCATTAAATGATTCATTGAATATAAACATCGAATGGCTGCATGGGAGGAAACAAAACAAAATCCTGTAGAAGAAGAAGGTGTTACAGAACCAGTCCAAAGCTAAGCAGCCATGAAAGGACATATCTAAGCTTTGGATCAGTCAAAGTTACAAGGTTGATTGAGTCAAACCTTTGCAACAAATTTACTATTTCCATGGGAGCTTGTTCCCTGAATTAATGGCATTTCTATTTTTAGTAAAATGTTAGTTTAAGGCCCAGTTGTAATGGCTCAGCCTAAAGAACTTATAAATAGTTAGGTGCATGAAGTCATTGGAGAGAGATCATTTTTTGGTGAAGTTTCTCTTCAAGCTTGGAAGAGTGCTTCAGAGATTTAAAACCTTTTAATTATATTCAGAGTGATATCTTGCCTTAAAGAACCTGATTTATTGTGCTCAATGGTTTATTGATATATGATTTTTAATGTATGATTCCTTAGTATAGATGATTATCTTTCCTTTATTTCAAATTAACAAGTGTCATGTTAGGGAAAAGTGATATATCCATCTTTTATGACATTTGTGGAAAGATTTTTTTCTTTATGTTATTAAAATCTATATTATTGCTATCCATAATCAATGAAATGCATTTTTGACATGTGCATGTGCTCTATCCTCATGATTAGTTAATTGTGTGTTCAATCAAACTTGATCTCTCTATTAGGTATACTTTGAGTTTAACAAAGGAACACATGCTTCGATCGTGGTATTTTGTGCCCTTTCTAGATTGCAATAGGTGAAGGTGACTAATGGTGTTCACATCCTACTCACATTAACCCTTCCTGAGATTTAAAATATCCTTTTATTCAGTGCATCACCATCCCTAGTATAGTTTCCTTTTTGCAAATCTCTTTCCCTAAAACCCATGACAATGTTATCATAGGACTAGATAGCCATTTTATGAAACTAGGAGTAGTACAACACTTAGTTTAGGAAGAGGAATCCGGCCTTCTTCGGAGGTTCACCTCAAGCCAAGTCCCACAACTTGAGAGGTGATCCCATGTGTCCCAATCTCACCTCGCTTATAGTCCGGCCATTTGGGGGGTGTAGTGATTTGGTGACAACAGTTATATAAGATTACAAAGCTGCGCATAGTTGAAAAGTAGGAAGTATAGAACATAGACAAGGGAATAGAAGAAATAACTTCTTTCTTGTAGTATGAGAACAAAATTTATCAACCCCTTGGAATGGAGAATCCATCCTAATATATAGCCTTACTTAAAATGTCTCTTCATCTCCCCCAAGTGACTTTTCACATTCCTACCACTTGTGACCTTTCATATTCCTATAGGAATAAAGATGATCATTTTCTTATTAATGAAAAAGATAAGTTTACAATGAAATATTAAAATTTCACTTAAGTGAATAATATGAAAAATCCAAAAAGTACATTCCCAACGAAGAATTATAATGTAGAGAGAGAGGGAAGAAGAGAGAAGAAGAGAGTGATCAATATGAGGATGAAGATGTTTTTGATGTTGGGAGCTTCCTCTTGATGAACTCTCGTGTGAATGCCCTGGGGGTGAACTCCTTACCCTTGACATATTTTTGAAATGAGCTATTGTGAGTGCCATGTTCTCTTCTTGCAGGATGTAGAAACACCCAAAAATTGATACAATTCTGGGAATACCACTAATGGTCTTGCATTGCATGAAAAAATCTTTATGATATCTTGTGGTATTATAGATGGAGCCTCTAATCTCTATGATGGATTCTAATGTATCCTCATTGAAGGAGAAAAGATCTCTTTCTTCTTTCCAAACCAATTCTTGGAAGGATATTAGGATTCCCTCTAATGATGACTATTCATTGAGTGGAGGTGATCCGAACTTATGCACACTTGTGCTGACATATTATAATATTTACGATGAATACTCCTCACAAGACTAAAGTTCTGAAATACCATCATTTATCATATCAAACCTGGAAATCATTATGTGTGACCACACGAAGAAAAATTATCGAGATATGGATGTGAACATATATTTTTCTCACCAAGGAGTGAGAATCAAGACAACTTATCTCATATACCAAATGGAAAATACTATCCCAATGGAATCTTTCTTTCTCAACCTCTGGTTTTTTCATTTTCACTTTGAAAATTGTGGCTAGGAAAAAAATTGAATAGAGAGAGAATCTTAGGAAATAATACCTTCCATTTTTAAGTATTTTTTCAACCCATCTATTATTGGATCTCCCTTGTATGGTGTACCCTTGAGATCTCTTAATCACTTGGGGATAAAAACTACGATAGGAGTTATGTCTTCAACTAGAAGAAGAGGAATTACATTGGGATCTTTAATTTATTCCATAGTCTACTTATTTTATTCATATCTTGTGAGAAACCAAGTTATGGACTCTTTACACAAGTGCACATCTCCCTCATGTGTGGCCTGCCCAAGGAGATCCTAGTCATCTCAAAATAATATAATTTCATATCTCACATGGGTTTTATCCTATAGGACATGTAAATTTAACATACCGAGATCTAAAATCCTCACTTTGAAGAAATGAAAAGTTTTCTTATATTTTTGGTGAGCTTGGTTTTGATGTACTTCAAGATGGCATCAAAATTAGGAATTGTTTCTTGTTTCACCATTCTTGATTCTCTTCCAAGTAACTCTTATACCCATGGGAAATTTTTAGTTGATGTAGATAGGAAATAAGATATGAAGGAACTCTTGGGTGCTTGATATGGAACAAGACCCCGACAGAGATGAGATGACTCAGCTGCTTCCAAGTAAACAATTGGATTTCAAGGATGATTAGGAGATTGAGATGGGTCAATTTATCCAAGCTCAATTGGATCAATAGAAGTTTATCTAACCTTTTCCATTTTGTGAACCATCCTAGGGGGAGAAAATTTAGTGAACACATCTTCTGCAAGCTTCCTCTTAAGACTCTTCCAAATGAGTAGATTCAATGCCCTTATGAACTAACTTGATACAAGAAGTGAGGGACACTTGTTTGGGTGGAGCTAAAAGACCACCAAATTTAATAAAATATTTCCTCTTTCAATTGAACCAATATTTTGACCTCTCATTCAATTTCATGGTTATTTCTTTAATGTAACTTGAGTTTCTCAATTTTTCATGGGGTTTGAGGAAGAGGATATGATTGCACCCTTTGCTTGATTCTCAAGATCAAATAGGTCAGATCCATCATCATTCATTCCTTCTTAAAAGCACTGAAACTTGCAATCCCTTATTTTGCCCACTATCATTCTCATGTAATCCCACTTCCGGCCTCAAAATCATCAATGTAATTGGCCCAATAGTCCTCAATTTGTGGAATGTGATGCAAACCTAGTAGGAGGAAATTCTCAGGACTCTTCCTAATATCAAAATATGGCTGAGATATATAGGAATACAAATTGAAACTTGTGAAGGAGGTTTTAATGTTAGTTGTATCCACTATAATTTTTCATGAGTAGATCCCGGGGTGATAGGGGAAAATACACCTTTCTTCTCTACACTTTTGCATCGGGTGTGAACTTGAGGCAACTACATGTACAAC
Organism: Taxus wallichiana var. yunnanensis; assembly: GCA_018340775.1. Taxonomy (NCBI): domain Eukaryota; kingdom Viridiplantae; phylum Streptophyta; class Pinopsida; order Cupressales; family Taxaceae; genus Taxus; species Taxus wallichiana. Next base: position 187,540,615 of record CM031235.1, read on the forward strand.
TCAATCATGATGATCTTGTCACTTGGACACCTTGGTAGCCTGTGGGGTAAAATATCAAATCATTTGACTCTAATAGAGGTGAAGGTGGAAAAATTAATGAAATGACTTCTATATTTCTCGATCAACCTAGCTTCTTGAGGTAAAATTCTTGGCTCAGGATTTCCTTCGAGTAACCTTATGACATGCATGGTGAATACATCATTCATCCTTGATAAGTGAGATTTACTCTCTTGATATGTGAGTTGTGGGTATTTTGATGCACATCCCTACATAATAACCTTCATACAACACCATCCAATTAATTATAAGTCACAAATTCTCTTTATAAAAACACCTTCACTCAAGAACCATCACTTTTCTTAATAAGCCAAACTTTGTTCAAATGCACCAAAATGTATAGAAAAATGATTAAAAGCTAGAAATAATTTTATACATTCTTAATAACACCATAATAACATGTTATAACCATGTAACAAGTTCCACATCATCATTTTCCCCTAATTTCTTTGTAGACCTTCAATTTTGCTAGTAACCACGAAAAATCACCTTTTTCGACAAAAATCACCAAATTCTCAGCTTTAACCCTGAATACTAAAATTTTTGTATACCCTTATGCTCATTTAGGTGCATACCAATATTTAGGTCTTAAATCAATTCCAATCAAAAGTTATAGAAAATACCATTTTCCTAGGCCTCTAATTAGCCATCCTATGACACAAAGCTCCATGTCTAGGAAAATATCCACATAACCAATAACATTATCTTATATTTCTAGATACCCATTACCTTTCTTTATTTTTCTACCAATTTTTTTACTCCAACTCCGTGTTCTCTTCACCCAACTTAATTTTCTCCCTTTTAGGCTTGTCTTACAAGGTTTAACTAGGGTTTAGTTGCTAAAACCTAGGGTTTGTTATTTTCAAAATTCCAAGCTCTATAACACCTTTAAAAACATTTTCCCATCATCTATACACCTTTTTAAATCCTATTTACTTTTAAACATCTTCCTTGATGACCTTCTAGCTTTGTTCTTCACTTGGCTTCTTCGCCCTAACACTATCAACTTCCTTTTTGTACTCTTTCTTACTATTTTCTTGGATTCTATAAAAATAGTCATGTTCTTCACCTTATAAATATTCTTTATAATTATTTCCAATCAATTCCTTTCTCTTCTTTTCCATGTACCATCCTTCCCTTCCTATTATCTTTTTCTAGGTTCTTTCCCATAACTATAATTGTACAATCAATTTATAACAAGGGTTGTGAGAATAGTTCTTCTACGCCCTTTATTATATTTTAATTATTTAATAAAATCACCCAAAATCTTGAAAAATTATCAATTTCAACCTTAGTTCACTTCTCAATAATTCTTCCATCCAATCTTATACTCCTTCCTAGACTTAGGACTATGTGATGGCAAGCATAATCAGGTTTTAGTGGAGTTTATGGTTCTTGGAAAGTTTCTTTCCTTTCTCGAGTATCTCCATCAATCCTAATATCATTACTGCACATATGATACCATTCTTATACAACTTCCATATTTCTTTGGAGCTTCACCAAGCTAATCATCTTTTATTTTCATGTAACTATCAATTTTTATCAAGAGACTATGTTTTCCCTTTTCCTTCAACAATCTTTAAATATACAAGTTGTTTATTTGTTTCAATGCATCTTAAACTTTTTATACACTTCCTAACTTATAAATTCTCTCAAATTTCCTTCGAGATATTATTTAACTAACATTCTTAGGCCTTTCCTTTTTCTTGAACTCTTTAAAGCGTGTCCTTACAATCAGTCTGTGTTTTTATATGTTTTAGCTTTGAGTCTCTTTTCTAGGCATAATAACTCCTTGATCTTGTCTATACACCTCAAAATCACTTGTATGGTCTCTTGAAATAAGTATCCTAATAGTTCTTTACAAAATTACACCAAATCCTTCTTGTTTTAGATCTTAAGACGTGTCACGATCCGAGGATAAAGTAAGTCTTAAAGTCTCAAATTTTTAGTTAGGCTTATAAAGATTTTGATCAATCCTCCACACCTTCACACCATTAATTTGTATTTTCATCCGTCCTTCATTTTATTCATCCATTCTCACCATTTTTATCGACATCTTCACGTTTAAATATAAATATCTCGTCTCGGACCCTTATAACGGGGTATTCAAAGCCATATGGGAAGTTTTTAAGATTTGATACTTTTCTTAAACCTGCTTAGGCATCTAATGAATTTTTCCATAGTATTGATAGTTTTCTCAAATATCTCTCGTCCTTTACTATCTATCAGCCTTCTCAACCTACGTTATAAGGCTCTCAATCAAATCTATTGAGGTCTACATCACGGTCCACACACTATTTAACTCTCATTTTTGGTTCATGGAAGATATTCATTGTATTATCCACCATAGTAAATGTTAACACTCTTATTTTATTAATTTTTGAACTTCACATAGAATTATCTTGACAGAAAGTGATAGACATTCCAATGTTTTGCAAACATTTTAATAAAATAACCTCCCTTAGCACAATTCTCAACCCTACACTATAGTGCCTTTATGGCTTCACGAGGTTATCAGTCCATTTAAACCTATAGTGATTATTTGTACTATATTCCATATGATATTCATTTGTTTATCAATAAGTATGAAAATTCAGACCTACTTCATCAACTTGCAATCTAAAAGATCAAAACATATCTAAGAAACACATATTTTTACTACTAGAAGCTTTCTATTAGATACACCATGAGTTATAAAGAGCTTCAAGAGCCCTAAGGATCTGTTATAAAGATGATTTCTCCTTCTTTCCCATTTACCAATCTCACTCTCTCTCTTGAATTAAAAATTTCCACTTTTGAATGAAGGAACAAGATATGGTAGTTAGGTTTCCTCTTAACTAACTTACCATAGTGGGAAACCATGGTTAAGTTATATCATGTGAGGTTTACAAAGTCATTTCTCAAGGTGTACAAGTGTTTCATGGCCCCACTATGCCACTTAGACAACTTTTATAAATACTAACCTACTAACACAACTTAAAGATGATTTAAATATTCAAATGAAACTCCAAGTGAGATCTTATTACTACTTCAAGAGTCAAAATTAACTAAAAAACCTAATATACGATAAGAAATTAATCAAGCTAAAAATTGGACTATGTACAAGATGCTCATGCATAATTTTTCATAGGATGATGACTTATGTGGAAGATTAGGTGTAGTGGAGAGACCTCAGGAAATTTATTGTGTATGTGAGGGCATACACTAGATAAGAACTCATTATGAAATTCTTAGAGGTGGGTAAGCTGACAACTACTAGTGAATGTTTATTTTATGATCTCCCTTTGATTAATCATCGATTTCCTTCTCGACCATCAAAATTAATTGATCCATCTAAACTTGGAAATCTTTCATGGTTTATTCTCTCATAAACATATTCAAGTATGAAAATAACATCTGAGTATGCTTCGTGAAATTCACTTAGGACTAAGTTTTAAGATTTCGAGAGGGAATCCTTCCATGTTTGAGCCATACCCTAACTACCAAGCCATACAAGTATGAATATGTCCTTTCCCATTCTTATGAGTTAGAATCCTAAGTGATGATTACAGTTGTTACAAGTAATAATTTGTAATAATTGAGAAATATTTTTTGCGGTGAGGACTTCCATAATTAAATTATCATCTACCGAGATTTTCTTAAATATAGGCCATAGTGTTTAGCACAAGTCAAGAATAGCTCTATGCTTTGAATAGACAAAGGATGACCACCTGCTCTAAATATCCCACTTGAGATAGGGTAAATTTTAAGACCCCTAAAAATCATAGATATTACTTGGAAAATCTGAAGGAAATGGGTTTTGAATGGTTTGGAGAATCATTTGATAATGGTGTTGGGCTATAGAATTTATCAACCGACAATATATGTTGTCGATAATAGTATAAGTTGTCAAATTTGATAGTATATGATATCGCCAACAACATATTTAGTTTTTTTAAATTATTTTTTGACAATAGTAGTTAAAATGACCATCTTAATGAGAAATATGTCCTCATAAAATATGGTGCAAATAAAAAAATCAAAACAAGTGATTTTTGTGAAAAATACATATTTCTCAAGTTTTGTATGGGAAAAAATATATTTTTAAATTTTTTTGATGTTAGCAATTAAAAAGATCATCTGAATGAGAAACTTTTCCTCATAAAATATGGCATAAGCCAAAAACTTCCCTCCTTCATCAACATCACTGAAAAAATGCTCTTGATTGATAGCATTTTTACATACTACCATTCTATAGCATTATTTCATGCCACCTGCCGGTAGAATTTTTATGCTCTTGGTCAATGGTATATTTTATGCCACCGTCTGGTAGCATTTTTTAATGCTACTGGTCGGTAAGATAGATGTATGTTATGGATGGTAGTATAAATGTATGTTATACGCTAGTAGCTTAAATATATATTATCAACGGTAGTGAAATATATGTAACTTTAATATAAAATATATATTGATTGTTAAAATACCCTTAATTATGGAGGGTTGTGATATGCACTCGATCTCAATCGTCAATTCCCACAGGACCACGAGCACAATTAAATGAATTGTAAAGAAAATTTGATGTGTACTTGATATTTGAAATTATAAATTTGTAATCACTATATATGAAGGTGAATTTTACAAATTTCAATTTCACGCTAATGGAAATTTTAATTAAAAAATTCATCCATTAGTGTAAACGTTAGGTGAACTAACCCCTAAAAGTAACTTGAAGCCAAACAAATTTAGGTGACTTAGTCATATCCCTACACCTAAACTTTCACCAAAAGTAAAATTTAAAAACAAAAATATTCACGAATTAACAAAAATTCACCATTAAAATTTACTTTGACTTGAGAAGACCTTTTTCTCCATAGGTTCATGATGTTGTCTTAGCATCCTTTCTTTTATACCCTCTAGATCCATGTGTGCTACACCACTAACCCCACATTGGGATACTCGGTGTTTAATGTGGAAATCAACTCCAAACACGAGTACTTGACCATCATGGTGGTTAGAGGTGGTGAAACATATGGGGTATGAATAAGAATGAGTGATTTTAACCCAATTGTATCACTTACTATATTTAGCGAGTCCTAACCCGGATGTCTATTTTTGGCAAGTTTCTCAAATTATCAATTTTGAGTGTTTTGTCTTTAAAGGAGTGATGACAACATGGAAAGTAGCTTGTTTATGAAAATTAATATATTTAGAATGTGAGGACATGTAACAACTTACTATTTATAGAATGTGAACCTTTAGTTTTTGAAATGGAATGAGAATAGTCTCAAAAGTTTAGGTTTTTATCTAAGATGCTCTACTCTAATTTTCAGAGGTTTTCAATCACTAGATTTTGGCATATCTAAAAAGTTAAGTGCAATGGCTAAAAACATCTTTTGGATTTAGAACATTACTCGAACTGCATTAATGGTGCATTTTCAAGAGGAAGAGACTAGTAAAGTTTCATCAAAATATGAGGTTGGATTTTACAATTATGAGAAAAAAATCAAGCATGGGGTTTCTAGAAATTTCAGCAACATAATATTAAAAATGTATATTTAAGGGGAATAATAAATCATTTTAATTTACAAAATGACTAAGTGTTTAATATAAATTTATTTCACTCCTTGCACACTTTAACTCACCTTTACCCAATCTAGGATTAACCCTGGGTCATACGGGGTTATGGGTGAGTTACACCCACAAAAATAGGGGATATAAGAGGAGAGGGGGAATCTTGGAAACCAAATTTCACTTTACACCAGATGGTGACAAGTGACACAATGGGAAATTAGGTGAATGAGATGGAGGGGTTGATGGGAGGTCCTACGGTGACCAAGGGTTAGAAGAGGATGTGGGGTACATTTTTATGTCCTTGTTGTCCCCTTGGATTTTGGAACAATGGGACAAGGGATATAATATTCTTTAAAATGTGTCATATGTAAATATTTCATGAGGATGTGGACAAAGGTGAGTTAAAACAAGCTAATGTCCTGCACTAGGACACAAGTTGATAGGTATTAAGTGATAAACCCAATCCACCAAAAGGGGTGCATTTTTGTGTCCCCACTATCCCCTTGCACTAAAGGAGAAGGGACAAGGGATAGAAAGAGTGAAAAAGTGTGCCAAGGGGTCAAGGGGTCATGATTTTGAGTTGTAAAGTGGCCTAGGGAGCAAGTTATCAAGTTTTAAGTGACACAACTTAAATTATCAATGAGGGGTGCAATTTTTGTTCATGTTTTCCCTTTGTACCAAGGGAATAGGGAAAAGGGATAGATGATGGTGAAAAAGGCACTCAATCATATAAATTATGTTGATGTCACCCTGTTAACGTAAGAATAGAACATGGAGAGTTATTTTTAATCCTTGGGAGAATTTCTTGGAGTTCTAAAGATGGACCTTTTATGATTTTGAATCTAAAAAACCTTTTGAGTATTTCTATTCATTTCAAGAGCCATTTATTCTTGAAATTTGATTTTTCGAGGCCCAATCTGTCTTTTAACACAAAGGAGAAATAGTAATGACTCATATTATCACAGAGAGTGGTAAAGGCTTGAACCAATATTGATGCATAAAAAATGTAGTGGAATCTAAGATATTCCAATTTTTTATTTGTTTGACTTATAACTCTTCCTATAACTCCCGGAATTTCCAAAACTTTCTCCATTGAAGTTCACATTCCATGGATCTGTAATGACTTGGTTTTTCTTGAATGGCTCTCTAAACCACATGCCTTCATATAATTCTTTAAAAATTACATATATCTCTTCAATATCCATCTACACAACCTCCATATGGGTCTATATATTTCTATTATCCTCTAGAGGGTATTCCTTTGTTGCAAAATGGCTAAAACTAGCCCTTTTTATGCCTCTAGGATCAGTTATTCCACCTTAGATATTAATAGCTTCATGAATACATTTAGATATACTTCCCTACACATGAAACACACTTCAAAACCATGTTATCAAATCCCTCTTATCCATAATGAGGATGATGCAATTAATAGGCTTCTTTGGAGGAAGGGTTTATAATTAGTGGGAAAGAAGGTTTTCAAGTGGGGGTAGGTTATCATTAACAAAATTTTAAATTTTTCATACTATACATTGAACATGACAAAACTTGGATATAACTTGGAGACATAGGCGTAAAGGATAATGAAGGACCACATAAATATTATGGGGATAAGACCGATGTCATAACCATTGGTCAATAGATTCATAACTTTTCCAACTAGTATAAGCAATCAAGACAAACAAGTAAACAAAATAAACACATGACGAAAAGGGTAACACACCAAGCGAGAAGGGAAAATCACAAGCTGAAAGGAAAACTATAATATATGGTTAGGTAAAACTAACCTTATTGCTTATATAGCCTCAAATTTTTCCCCTTTGCAAGGAAATTCCAACTAGGTTCCATCAAGATATGCGAGATAGTGTGTGTTTTCTCCACAAAAGTGTCTCCCAATGTTGAATGGACCAAGCTAGAGAGAATCAAACTTCTCGTGGATTCCTTTAGATTCCCAACTCTTGTCCCATAGTAGGAGAGGATCCTCAATATGAAAGTTTCTATTTCATTCTATTTTATCAAACAACTTCTTTACTTTTGATATGTTTTTCTAAGAACATCCACTACTACATCTCTCTCTTCATTGATCTCTCCAAGTAGCATATCCGTTTATCAAGAGAGAATCTCCGTATTCTCCATTCTCTACTAGTTTTATCAATTGTAAGGTAGGTGACTCTAGTGAATTGGGGATCAAGCTTTAATTTTGTGAAAAATTAGAAAGCAGGAAATCTTGATGGCATTCTTGGGTGTTATACGATCGGACCATAAAGCATCATATAGTTTTTATGACAAAGTATTTGACTAGCATCTATTATTTTATGAACAATAATAACAATGTTCTTGTTACTAGAATATTCTGACCATTTCTATGTGGATAGTAATCAGCAAAATGTGATAATGAGATATCATGATTTTATCGAGAATTCAATCACCTCGACATAAGAGAAAGAATTATCTTTATCGCTCTTATCCTATTTGGCACTCCAAACCTAAAAATGATATTTTCTTTTAAAAATTTACACATTATCTCTGTATTGGCATGCCTAGTTGGAATGGCTTCTACCTAATTTGTACAATAGTCTATAGAAGTGAGGACATACATGTGACCCACACTATAATGCAGATTCAACAAAACTAAAAAATGCAAACCCCATTCTTAGAAGGGTTATTCTATGAGCATGGGCTAGAGTGGAAAAGTAGATATCCTTGGCTTTCCTACAAATAGTTGACATAGATCACATTTTCCTAACCATTTCTAGGTATCCCGAGAAGATAATAGGCCAATAATAACCACCTTTTAAGATATTTTATGTGGTAAAAATGCCGAGAAATTCCCTCTACATGTTTGATCATGGTATGCTTTAAAAAAATTCTTATGTTGTTCCTCTTCAATGCAACTTAAGAAGGTGTCATCTAATCCTTTCTTGTACAATAGATTTTCCCTAATCCTTTCTAGTACATTTTTTCTTGTAATCTATACTTGGGGACAATAATCATAGGTCAAGAAGTATGTAATTTCTTAATACGAAGGATTGGCGGTACTCATGAAGAAGATGACGGAAGGGAGGTATTTAGTCAAACAATCTTACAACTCTTCTTTAGCAAGGATTTTTCTCAAACCATTACCTCCTACAAATTTATAAGGCCTTATATCTATATCATACTCTTAAGTATTTATTACCCAATTCCCTCTTTTTCACTAGGATCGTGTTGCATCATAATGGACTTGATAGCTGAGCTAGGAACCATAATAAGAATATGTGAGTTAAAGAGAAAAAACCTAAAAAAATTCGAGATGCGAGAACATTGCATATGCACACATCTCATGTTGTGAATATTTGAGTTAAAATAATTTCAATGGTACACTCACAAATGTAATAGGTGACTAAAATTTAGCAACATACTCTTGAACAAGGAAAAAATATATCGTATGCTTAAAGGGGTAGCAATAAAAATTAATTCCTTCTTAATTTTTGTATACACCTAATTTTTACTTTTCATCTTTCATACATGTTACTAATAATCATCCTTGTGTAGATAATGGTTTCCAATGCATCTATTTTTGAGTGGTTGCCTTAAGGGTTATGATGGGAATGGGGAATGGTTATTCACATAACCATTATGGGTTAGAGACAACATACAAAGAGAATTTTTCTATTATTTCTCATCCTTAGTTTTCGGCACTATATATCCTTATCACCTCATACATTTTGACACCTTGCTTGCATATTTACATTTTATCATCACCTATGTCACCTTCCTTTTCACTTATATGACACATTACCCCATTTTATCATTCATGTCCGACACAATAACTTTGTGGACGATTGTGTTAGTGTCGTTATTTGACCTAGCCGATGTCATCACCTGTAGGTGATTACCTCCTATATATACGTGTAACACCTTGAAATTTCTTATCATGTTATCATCAATAAATCACATTAGGATCAAGACATCATAAGAACAAAATATACCAAACATACATCTAAAATGGGTTTCTATTCTCTTTTACACCAACTTTGGATCTTCTCACCTAGATTTTGGTTCATCTTGTGAATTTCTTTGATTGGATAGGACACTTCACTTCTTGGCTGGATTTCTTGCACTATTGAGTCATCCATAGTGATATGAAGACATGGAGAGTTCACCTAATCTTCACGATAGAAATTCTCTCTTTGGTGTTGCTTCGCGAGAAGAGATAAATGCATCGCAACCACCATATAGGTATGAGTGAGTGCACTAACCTCTCTTTGTCTTTTTAAATAGATTAGTTCATTTCATTTTTTAAATGATACTATGTTATTTAATATCACTTACATGGTGATGTTAGATAAAATAGTATTTTGTATCCTAAACTCCCCTTTCTTCACCATCTTTCTTATCTTATATCATCCATATATTGTCCATTCACCGATATCTCAAGAGGGTACCTTATTCTATCTCAATTATGGGCCTTGGAAACCCTATATTGAACTAGCGTGGGGAGCATTACCCTTTGTATATGTAGCCATATCACTCATTATATCCCATTTTAAGTCTATATATTTATATTTATTAGTTGAAGTGTGTCTTCTACTCGTTGCCTCAATACCCTATTTTAAAGGATGAGTAAGAGTGCACGATTGATTGGGACATAGATTGTTCCCATCATACATTCTATAGTGAACTTGACATGAATCTTCCATACATGGACCTTCGATCAATTACATATCGTTAAAATAATCCATCTACAAATTTGAATTAATCTAAGCATCTAAAAATCCTAGAAACCGTAAAAATATGTTTCCATAAACACCATTTCCTAGGGAAATTATGTTTGTTCTATCAAATCTTCTTTCGAGAAAACTTTGGCTCCTGTGTGCATTTTTTATACATTCAATAATGTCTACGAATTATCTCTCACTTCTTAAATGCCTTCATCCCCTATTCAAATTTCTTATAGGGATGACTCTATATGTATCTCTGAATATGTCTCCTTATATCATTGACCTCTATGTAATCATTCAAAAGGGACAATTTTATCTAAAGTGAAGATTTCTGAGCCTTGTTTTTCATCTTCTAAGTTACAAATATGTCACCTATGAGGATATTTTTTCACAACTAAGTCCCCCGAGCTTCTCTATGGGATATGTTTGTATGCCTACATTTCCTCTTCATGTTTATAAGTTTTATATTTATCATCCTAAAAAAACTAATCTACCTAGCCACTCTAAAATCACATGTGAAACTTTTTTCCACAACCCTATCTCTATGATCGATCGGAGAAATGTCACACATTAGAATTTAATGTGGTTGATATTGAGAATATGGATCCTAGATCCATCATGAACAATCTCAACAAAAATGAATACTTTACCTTTGATAAAGATTAATGCTTTAAAAGATATCTACCGATGTTGTAGAAATTACCATACCCCATCATAACCAAGGAATACCATATCATAATCAAACTCCTCCTTCTAGGACTTATCATAATGAATCTCCCAAAAACCCAACTAATGAACAAGAAAATCATGAACAAACACCTACAAAAAAATGTCATTATTTTTCTATGGATCCTAACGTGTTAATAGTTAAGCTCTTAGATTAGGTGACCTTATCCCAAGCTGCCATAATAGCTAGCATGATCCAGATGTAAAATTATATGTTATAGAAGAATCTCAAAATATGGTGCCTCTATTGCCTTCTTACACCCCCACCACTAGTGGATGCGCATAGGAATCCTATTCCTCCTCCACATTTTCAGATAAAAATGTTACAAACTATCCAATGTGAGCCTTTTTCTCCTTACATTATTGCCATGGACTTGGGAGAGACTGTCCCTACCACCTCCCATGATGTTTTTGTGGATCTAGATCTCTATCTCAAAACCTTAGGCAATCTTTACAAAGAAATAATTTAGACAAATACATATGCAATCTGTTAAGATTCTAATAAGTAATTTCATATGTTATGCATTAGAATGGTATAACCAAGCTCCTCCCAACTTGATAGTTGACTTATAGGGCTTAGTCAAAGATCTCATCTTTGTGTTTTAATAGCAAGACCTTCCCAAAAGCACCTTACAAAGATTTATAAACCATAAGAAAGGGGCTCATGAATCTTTCCAAGGCTTCATTGAGAAATGGAAAATATTTTCCATAGAAGCTAACCACAATCTTGAAATTCAAATATTATGTCAAATCTTCCTTAAGGTCTTTACGCCCACTCTCAATACAAGGTTAGGTCCTTCTCTCCTAACACGTTAGAGGAATACCTCAAGCAAGCTAAATGAAAATACCACCTCATGCATGAGTTTAGATGCACTTCAACTCATCACCTAAAATTAAAATCAAAACACATTTAATCAACCATTTGAATCCTTATATAGAGAAAGGATTAGAAGCACATCAGGATTCCCCTTACACTTCTCCTCATAATTCTTTATCTCATGTCAAACTTATCCAAATGCTTCCCACCCCTTAGATAGTTCCCCCTTCAAAACAAGTCATTCCTAACTTTAGGGGTGATCTACTTTGTTAGTGACATGCCACTATAGGACATTCTCATAGTGATTGTAAATACCTTAGGAAGAAAAGCCTTGACTTCTTCATCGGTGATTATTTTGATTACTCTACCATTATATAAGATCATTATGAGAATATCAATCCTTAGATAGCTCTCATTCTAACCATCAAAACAAGCATCATCAAAGCCCCATGAACAATATCATAGGCACCATAGAGCCTTCATATGATAAAATCCTCCTAGACTCTCAATATATCAATGTCACGAAGGTAAACTACAAACATAAACCTACGCATAAGAATCTCTTCATCAAATAGAAAAAATATTCGACAACACATCATTACTTGATACTTCATAGGACCCATCAATGGTAGATCCTGCTCCTATAGTTGAGCCTCCACATGTGGTGTCATTAGAAGTACCATGTAAAGACCCTATCCCACCTTCTTCCAAAACAATTTCTCTAACCAAATCACCATCACATCTGGAGGCACCTTATATTTTTCCACCACTATGGTATTGTCATGGAAGCTATTCTAGGCCTCGTTATAAATTCTTAGATGAGCTAAATTCCCTTACATAGAAAATACCCTTTATGGAGCTCATGCATGCATAATTTTCACATCAAATATTTCTCCTCAAATAGTTATAAAGCCTTAAGGATCCTTCTTGTGGAGCTAGAAATATTCCTAGCACATCCCGAATCCAAATATCCACAAAATAAAGACTATGGCACCATCCTTAAAAACTCACGTATGGACTGCTAGCCTTGGAGTTTTGGATGATGACATGATTACTAATGAAATCCTATTTTATTTGAATGACCCAACATTACTCATTATTGTTATCATTCATGATGCACAAGTTTGCAGGGTCCTTGTCAATGAGGGATCATGAATAAACTTAGCATCTTTTTCCCTCATCAATAACCTTAGATATTCAATTGATTACCTCAAGCCTACACACTTGAATTATCGTGGCTTTGACTAAACTAAAAAAATCCTATAGGATGCATCTAGCTTCCCATAAATGTCTAACCTAAAATGGTGTGTACCAAGCTTAGGGTGCTATATCATCCTCTCTCTTACAACCTATTATTGGGATGACCATGGATGAATTTCATACGCACAACCACATTATCACGGGTACCAATGTATTAAATTCATCCATAACAACCAACGCTTTAGACATGATGCTGATCCAAATCCTTGGGATATCCAGTGTCATTTCCTAATGAACCTTTTCTAATGCTAACTAATATCTAGATATAGATCATTCCCTACCCATTATTCTTTGATCTTAGTTATGAAATAAACATCAAATTAGCATATTCAGATGAAAATGAGCCTAATGATATTCAAAATAAGGTAAAAAATAGGTTACATAATGAAATTGTGCATTGGTTACCTCGGTTCTTTTACCTCACGACCAATTTCCATCTCAAACTAACATGGAGGATCCAACGAGTGATTCCTTGACCTCTAATCACTTAGAATTCAAAAAACTAGGAATTACACAACTCTTTTCTTAGCACCCTCCCCTTTTACCCTGATTTTTAGCAAGATTGGTGTTTTAGCTAAGGAGGAGGTGTGTGATCCTAAAGGAAAAGGGATTTCCTTCTATAAAGATTACATTTTTCACAAGGTGAGTCTACGCACTTGGAGGTATTTCATTACCAATGTTCCTTGCCCACATACAATTTTTTCAACTAGAAACAAACACCATTGACAAATATTTTTTAAAAAAAATATCTATGATACTAGTGACAGTGAGGATGAGGAAGAAACACTTATTTATGTTCCTTCTTCCACCCCACCACTCCACAATACCCTTGGGTTATCAAGAAAATATATAATGAAATTTCACATCATATTCCCACAACTCCTCTACCCAAAACAAATTCTTAACCGTCATCTAAACTCAACACGGGTCCAGTGATCCTAGCATGGCCATTGTTGATCCTACACCTAAAGATGTCACCTTAGATGACAATATATTATATGTATGATAGGCCAACTCTCGGCAACATAGAGATGGTAAGCAATACATAGGCCTCAAAATCGATGTAGAATATCATGGACCTCTCCCTAACTTCAACAATAATGAGGCGATTCTAGAACTCATGTATTCCTAAGAAGATAAACTCCCTTGACATCATCACAAGTTGGGAAAATTATTTAAGAAACCTATGCGCTTTGATGAAAATGTTTCTACTATTGATCCTATCGAGGACAAGGTAGCCAAATTAGTTGACGCCCTATATCATTTCCAAGATGGAAATTCTATGTTGGTTGAATCAGCCATTAGTATATAATATTATGATGATCTCACACATGTATTCATACTAGATGATTGTTTTCCTCACCTATGTGAGTGTCACATAGAAATATTATGAAAACATAAGGAGGTATTTATATGGGGATATTTCGATATACCTAACATTGATCCTAAAATTGTCTCCCATAATATCATTACCTATCTTTATGTCACACCCATTTGGAAAAAGATAATAAAGTTCCTTTGAAAATCAATGACATATGTCATAAGGAAATCATCAAGCTCTTAGATGTGAAATTCATTCATACAATGGAATACTCGAATGGGTTTCCAATATTTTCTCGGTCAAAAGTAGTCTTCCTTAGCTATCATATTTTCATTAACTTTAGAAACCCTAACCTCTCTTGTCCTAAATATAACATTCCTTTACCCTCCATCGATGCCATGATAGGGTATGAGATGTTCTCTCTTCTAAATGGGTTCTTCAAGTATAATCAAATCCACATTTCTGCAGAAGATCGGCATAAAACCACCTTCACTATAGAATGGGTAACTTATTGTTATGTAAAACTTCCCTTTAGAATTAAAAATTATGACATAACATATCAATGTGCCATGACACACATCTTTGATGACCTCATACATAAATTCATTGAAGCTTATGTTGATTATCTACATGTCAAATCCCAACACACCGATGATCACGCTCATGATTTGGATGTTTCCTTAGGAGACCTTTACAAATACAAGGTTCACCTCAATCCTAGAAAATTCATATTTAGAGTGACACAAGCCAATATCATAGGGTTCTTAGTATATTGATCATGGTATTGATGTCAACCCAAAAATATTAAAGATATCCTCGATATACCACGACCATCCTTCATAGTAGACATGCGTAATTTCCTCCAAAACTTGGGGAAATCTGATGGTTTGTCCCGAGTTTAGCTATCGATATCATGTCATAAATAACCTTATTTGCATATCTACCAAGCTTTAATAGACCAAATACTATCAATAGGAATCCAACAACATGAAACACTCCTTATCCTCATTACCAACATTAAATCCTCCTTCAAGCAAATCAACCCCTATTGTTATATATCACTTCCACTATGGTGTCTATTAGGTAAATGATAGTGTAAGAAGATGAAAAGGGAAAGGAACACATCATGTATTATATTATTCAGACCTTACTAGACTAAAAACACAATATACATCTATTGAGTGAGCCTACTTAGCCATATACTATGCAACTACAAAATTATGTCACTACATGTTGTATCAAACCAATTATTTTGTTCCATAAATATCCCTTCCGGTAGTTATTCTCACATGTTGTCCTCCCCATGGATCGCATTGGGAAATGGATGGCCCTTCTTATGGAATTTTACCTTCGTATCATCACACAAAGAGTAGTAAAAGGCCAAGTCATAGAAAACTAGTTGGCTACCATTCTCATCACTACTCCTAGACCTATTCGGGATGCATTACCCTATGAGGATATCCTCCTCATTGAGGTCATAAACAACACTATCTCCATAAAATACTACTACTATAGTTTCACAGCCATTCTTGAGGCGTAGTCCTTTAACGCTAGTGTTGAAGTGCTTCCCCCACCTAAAACTAAGCCAAAAACCAAAATAATTGAAGAGGAGGTCATCATTGATATCCATGAGGATAAATGGATGGTACACTTTGATAGGAAAATTTCCTTCAAGGAGCTAGGAAGGTTTTGTTCTCATTGATCCTCTCGGCTAGGATTACCCTCTTTTCTATTGACACGAATTTGAGATCACCAACAACATGGAGGAATATGAGGCTCGTATCCTAGGTATGCATGTTGGCTTGGATAAGGTTGTCTCCTATCTTCACACCATGGGGATTCTCATCTGGTGTGTTGACAGTTAGTAAAGCATACCAATGTCACGGGAAAACTTGAAATCCTACTATGAATTAGTTCAGGAATAAACACAATGATTGACTTCATTTACCATTAAATCTACCCCCTACAAAAAGAATACCTTGGATGATTATTTGGCCATGTTTTTCACTCATTTTCATTCATATTCTAATTCTCATGAGGATTTTTTTATACAAATCCTTCAAACCCTAGCTACTTCAAATCATCTAAACATATCGGATGTCTTTTAAATAAAACCACATGGCCACGCACAGACCCTTAGTATATTGACATCCACCAATTTATACAATACCAAACTTACCCAACTAACACTGAGTCCCAATCATGGCTATGAATAAGAACACGGGATCTTAAATACGTACTTAAAAGATGACATCTTATAAAATCACAAATTTGAAGGTACCCTACTCGATGCATTAACAAATATGAGGTTCCCCTTTTCTTAGAAGAAGTTCACGGAGTGCACTTGCGGTGGCCATTTTAGCGAGTCATACTACTACACAACAAAGTACCTATGTATGGATTAATATTGGCCAACAAGCGAATCTAACACTCATTATTTCACAAAAAAAAATTGAGCTTTCCAATTTCATGATGATTTAATTCATTCCCCTTTGGCTGAGTTACAATCCATCACATCTCCCTAGCCCTTAAATACCTGGGGATTGGATTACATAGGGAAACTACCTTGATCCCAAGATGGTCATGTCTTCATCATCACAGCCATGAAATACTTCACTAAGTGGGTTGAAGTCATGCCTCTCGCCAATATGTCTAGACTTAGTACATCCAAACTCATCCTTAATCAAATCATTTTCCACTTTATAATTCCCCATACCATCATATCTGACAATGGCGAGAGTTTTAAATGTAAAGAAATGGAGAAACTTTGCACTACGTTCAAAATTAAATATCGATTCTTGAAACCATACCATCCACAATGTAATGGAAAAGTCGAATCCACAAAAAATTCTCAACAAGATCTTACAAAATATAGTACATGAATCATGCATAGATTGGTACATGATGTTATATTCTAAGTGTGGGAATATTGCTCCAAAGTGTCCATATGGCCACCAAGACAACCCCATTTTCACTTACTTATGGAGCTAAGTTGGTTATTCCACTCAAGATAGAACTCTTTTCACTTTGCATTTCCCTTCATGGTTTCATTCTACACTAGGAACTCGTGATGCGTTCCTCCATGACCTTTACCTACTATAAGAATGATGTGATAAGTAGTACACTTAAAATAAGAAGAAAAAACTATGCCTCGCCAAACAACATAACAAACTTATTCATCGAAATAATTTTGACATGGGATAGCTTGTTCTTAAAATTGATTACACACATTATAACGAAGGAAAATACACTCGAAATGTTGGGGTCCTTACCTTGTCAAAGATATAATAGGACCTAATACATACCATCTTCAAAGAACTCATGAACTCTAAATTTCTCAATATGTTTAACACATGAAGGAACTTAGGAATTTAGGTACTTTGCTGCCACCTCTCATCCTTCATCTTGAATTAACTACTTCATCAACCTTATTTGAAAAAAATTATCAATATTTTGGTTATGTACACCTCTTCATTTCCCTCTTTGGATTGCCATGGTATTATAAACATCCTCTCTTAGGCTCATGGTCTTCCTTGGATTGATGTTTCAATATTCTTCTTATAGCATCTACCTTATGGTGTTTTGTGATTTTCCACGTTGCTTTATCTTCCCTCGGGATAATCATCCATATCTTTATTTATACCTTCGAGTTCATGATAGTTTCTTCTATGTTTCTTCTACAAAGATCTGATTTTAATGATTTTCAAAGTGTTATTACCCATCTCTTGGCTATCAAAATATGATCTTTATGACACTATCCCATCAAAACATCTCAACATCACAATATCGAGACTTCCATCCTATGGGCCCCTAGCTAGGTGATTTTTGTCTTATTTTAGTGATGATCCTATAGTGTGTCTTTTCAATCTTTCTTCTTCGTGGTTATTACAACATTGATTGTGCCCACACATGGCCGGATGAATGACATTATCAAGTGTGCATTAGTGGGTATATTTCATTTTATCTAGTCCTTTTAGCATCTACTTTCAACATCGGTGTTACATGTTATTTCATTTTCTTGACCTCCCCATGTTACGATATTGCAACATGCGGTGATCAATGGATGGGGCATATGTATACACCTAATTTTTCAATTTTCATCTTTCATACCTGTTACTAACAATTTTATTTGTGTAGATAAGTTTTCTTGATGTATTTATTTCTTGATCGGGTGCCTTAAGGGTCCTGGTGGTAATGGGGAATGATTATTCACATAACCATTATGGGTTATTTGTCCTTAAACTTATCACCCCACACATCCTAACACTTTGTACTTGCATCCTGGCATTTTAGCATCACCCATGATACCTTCCTTTTCACTCCTTTGACACATTACCCCATTTTAACATCCCTAACCAACACAATGAATCGTGGGTAATTGTGTGTCGTTGTCGATATTTGACCTATTCGATGTCATTACCTACAAATGATTTCATGGTCTATATATGCATGTACCACCTTGACATTTCATATCATGTTATCATCGATAGATCACATCAGGCTCAAGACATTACAAGAACAAAAGATATTGAAGATACAACCGAACTACCATTTTATTTTCTCTTTTGCACCAAATTTCCATCTTCTCACCATGCTTTTGGTTTATCTTGCACACTTCTTTGATTGGATTAAAAACTTCACTTCTTGGCTAGATTTATTTCACTCTTGAGTCATCCATATTGATCTTAGGATAGGATGAGTTCCCCTACTCTTCCCCATAGTGACTCTATCTTTGGCGTTACTTCTCAAAAGATATAGATGCATGAGTAACCACTCTACAAGTACATGTGAGTGAACTAACCTCTCTTTGTATTTTTCATAGATTAGTTTGTTTATTTGTATGCATGATATTATGGTATTTAATATTGCTTTCATCCTAATGTTCGATAACATAGTATTTTAGATCATTAACTCACCTTTCTTCATCATCTTACTTATCTTATCTTGTCTATGCACCAAGATATCAATATGGTACCTTATTCTCTCTCGATTGTTGGTCTAGGAAACCCTAGATTTACCTAGTGTGGGGATCATTACCCTTTAGATATGTGACCTTTGCACTCAATCTAACCCCTTTTAAGTTTATCCATTTGTATTGACCAGGTGAAGTGTGTCTTTTAATCTTTTCCTTGAACACCCTAGTTAAACGGATGAGTAAGAGTGCGGGATTGATTGAGATATATCTTTTTCCCATCATATAATTTCTAGATGGACCAAAGTGAGTGCCTTTACAATATCACCTTTGATTGATTCAAAATATTTCTTACCTAATTTTCTCTAGTTGAAGGATTATTTAGGATTCATCATGTTGACAATCTCCTTAGTGAGCTCAGTCAAAGTCAAGAATGAACCTTCTTAAGAAATTTACCTTGCCAAAGAATGAGTGCACATTGGATTTTCTTATGGCTGAGATAACCATTGAATGAATTCAAATCTCTTTGGATCAATTTTTGTACCTTCCTTACTCATAATGTGTCTAAGGATATTTCCTTTGATTGCATTAAAAATTCAATTCTTTGGATTAAGAGAGATATGGTGTTTTCTGCGGTGGATCATTACTACTCCAGCTATTCCAAATTTTATTATCTCTTCTTTGAATACATGGTGAGGTCATCCAAGTATACTACTATACATTTTTCTCCTATATCCTTGAAAGATAAGTCCATTTCTCTCTGGAAATTGGCATTGTGTTAATTAATAAAAAAGGAATATGATGGTATGTAAAATTACCTAAGAGATGGTAAAATCATTTTTGAATTGATTTTATGTGTCCACCTCAATATGATTGTACACTGAGAATCCATTGAGCATGGAAATCATTTCTAAACCACTGAATACTTGCAAAATTTGGTCCATGACTAGTAAGGGGTAGTTATCCTTTAGTGAATCTTGATTCAAATATTTGAAATCCATACAAAAATGTGGATTTCACCTTTCTTCATTCTTCTTGGAACAATGTTGAGTGATGGATATGGAAGATGATTCAAGAATTGAATAGCTTTTCAACTTATTATTTGATGGTTTTGGTAATTTTGGGATTGTATTGCCTTTACTTCTTCAAGAATGGCTTCACATCGGGTTTCAAGGGGATATAGTATTTCATAGATTACATTTTGAAGAAATTGAGATATTCATATGAATAGGCTAGCACATCAAAATAGTTTTCAAAAAAATTGAAAATTTCATGTGATCCTCGGTGAGAAACTCTTACCAACATTTACCATGATTGGCTGCTCACTTGTTCCCATATTTACTTTTTCATATTCAACAGAAGATCTAGGTTTATCCTTACCTTTTTGTAAATGAACATATCACATTTATCAAACAATTATTTAACTAAAACCAATCCTTTGGGAATTTTATTTCTTTTAATTGAATCACTCCATCCTCATCAACTTGATCACCTTTGGTAATGTTACTATCATTAGTTGTAAACTCTCATGGAAGGGTATCACTTCCTTAAAAATAAACAGACCTAAAATCACCAAAAGATATCTGCAAGAAAAACAAGATATGACCATCATCATTGAACACCTGTCATCTCTCTAAGTTTTCAGAACACTTGGATGATAACTATTTCCATTTAATACTCATGTGCTTCAAAATTGGGACGAGGAATCATTAGAGATCGCAGACACCACCAATGAATCATTTGATCATGAGGGCCGATTTGATATCAAATGTATAAGAAGATTCTATGTTGTCCCACACTCTATTTATGTAATGAAGGATACAAGATTGTTTTACTTGGAAAAAATACCTTACTATTTTTATAATGATCTCCACATCTCCTTACACTACGAGATTTTTATTACTATTTCTTATGTGGCTTGTAATCCAAGCAATAAGGATTCATATTCAATGGTGTTTTTGGTATTGAAAAACTACGGGTTTTATGATAAAGGAAATAAATCTCCTTGTGGACAAGACAACACAATTCTGGTACCTAACCCAATTGACAAGAAACTTCCATCAAACTCCATATTCCAAATCTCATCAGAAATTTTTGTTGGGATTTCTTCAAGAATGGGAAACTCTTTATCTCTCTTAAAAACCATGAAATAATTCCCATTTCATCTATCTTTGAAAGGAAATTTTCCACTTTCCCTACTTTGGAATAGGATTTGTGCTCTAGGATCATCATATTTCTAAACCATATATTTCATTTTTGGTTTGTGGATGAGTTTCTTAATTTCAATCTTGCAGGTATTGAAACAACGATGACAATTCCATTTTTTTTACGATCCAATATCTCGATAGAAACTTCGCTAATAAGAATACCATAGGTAGCAAGCATTTCCACTAAAAATTTCTCCTTCACTCACTTTTGCATAAAATCTACAAAAGTAAGTTCCACATCTTTAATCCTACCAATAAGAGGGACTTCCTTTGTTTCCACTAATTAGCACTACCCAAATTCTTGGGAGAGATTCAAACCGAGCTTGGGAAACTATAGTGGGCATGACATTTTTGGATGCACTAGAGTCAATAATGTAATTATTTAATCAATATCCATTGATTAATAAGGAAACATAAAAGGCTCAATCTTGTTAGTGGATGAAGGGGAAGAAGATAATATAATATAGATTTTTTTGCTTGGGAATGGGAGTAAACTTTTATAATTAGGTCACACATTTTTTTTTAGTTACGGACCTATCAAATTGCTGAGGTTGAGTTTATATATATTCCAACTTAGAAATATGAACCTTGGCTTTATTTACATGATCAAGTAACATCAAAGGCGGAAGAAGAAATTTAGGGAGCATTAAAAGAAATAGAAGTAGGCTGAATTATTTTAGGGAAGTAGAGAGATATTTTTCATTAATTTATTGAGATCGGGAGTAGAAGAACTGTTCTTAGAATGAGTGTAAATACTTGAATTACCTAGAGTATAATATGTCTTGGGAGATGATGCAGATTTGGGTTTCTTCTTAGTTACTCTAAGGATGTTTTGAGTGGAGAACCTCACTTAGTTATTATTATTTTGTTTGTGGGTTCACCTTTTGTAGGTCCTCTTTCTCCTTATCTCGCATTCCCGAATTATTTCTCTTTTTCAATATTTTTAGAACAGGTGAAAACAACACAAGAATGTTTTTCATGTTGGTTACGGTATCTTCATACTCATCCTTAGAAGGAGATGCATATTCAAAGAAACCAGCTTGTATAGATCCTATCTCTTCAATGAGTGGTTCACCTTCTTCCTCTAATTCCTTTGAAGAAGTATATTCCTCATTTTCCTCATCCAAATGTATCTCACAAACATCACTTACATGTGGATCTTCATGCAAAGGCCTTCTTTCTCCTCTCGGTAATCATGTTTTGGTTCTAATTATGATTTTTATTTTGATAACTTTTCCTTAGGTATTTTTGTATCCGAGTGCTCGAGCGAGATGTTCTGCGAGAAAATGTAAGTCATTGGAAATTTTTTTCACTAAAATCTCCATAGTTATAGAACTAGAAGTATGAGCCTTATCTTTGTGTGACCCTTTCCTAATTTTTCCAAACATAATGAGGTCATCTTCTACATCAACTGTAAGTTCTTGGGCCTCATATAAGGTAGTGGGTTGAGATATTCTCAAGATGAATCCCACCTCTAGAAATTGAGCATTTATGAAGAACCTCAATTGGTTATCTTCAATAGGCCTTGCAGCTTCAAGAATCTTGTAGAGTAACCTATTGAATTTAGTAACAAAATCCATCATATCCTCATTTGGTTCCTTCTTCAATTGAGACCATTGTGCAAGTAATGCATGAGAATCTTCAATATGATTAAACCCAGCGTCAAAATTTTTATTCATTTGTGTCTAATTTATGATGGATATCCTTGGTAGGTTGTGGAGCCAATCTACAACAACTTCTTACAATGAATCCAAAAATAAACGGATGGAGACATCCTCATGTATAAATCCTAATACTCTGCGAGTTGTGATGAATGTAGCAATGCGTTCATTCGGATGTTGTTTTCCATCCCATATGAAATTGAGAAATTTATTCCTCTATCCTTTAGGTAACTCATGACTTGGAGGAGGTAGATCTAATGGGCCTATATTATGTCCCCATGGTATAGGTGTAACCATTTTTTCTTCCTCTTCTTATTCTTTTTCTTCTTCTAGAGGAATGATATTTAATGACATAACAACTACATCCTCAAGGGGATCTTTGAGAGGGAAGCCACCGATAAATTCAGGGAATAATTCCCATCCACCTTGTCTCATTATTAGGATAATAGGAAGTCTAAAATCAGCTTGATATTTTTCTTCAAATGTAGGGTCGATTGGGCCACTTTCTTGATTATCTATTATATACCTTATTTCCTCCAATTTGTAAAAGTTTTTACAAGAGGGATTTGGAATTTTCAGCTTGTAAAATGAAAGGTTTCTTGCAAAAATCAATGATAGATTTTTAAGTAATGAATTCCATATTTCTGAATTTAAAATTTTCAAAATTTAATATTTTTTGAATTTTTATGATTTTAATTTTTGTTTTTGTAAACTATGTGGATATTTTTGGTATATGAAAGCTAAATCTACTCAATTATGGATGTCAAAAACTATTGGTTAAATAATTTTTCACAAGTGAAACTTAGTGGTTTTCACTTTGTGATCACACAGGACTAGGTCCCTCCTCTTGGGAATGTAGAGGATACCATTTATTAAATGCTTGAAATAATAAAATTTTTGGTTCTATTAAGTTGGGATCACACGGTAACAATCCACTAAACCTATGAAAAATATTTATAATGAATATAAGGTAGGAATTTTCTTGGGGAGAGGTGAAGGGGAGATAAGAATATAGGGAGAGAGGGTTAAGGTAGTGAGTAGACACTTACAAAATTTATTGGCATTGACCAAAGTAGGTCCATAGCCAATAGGAGGAGAAAAAAATTGTGTAAGCTACAGAGTAATATTAAAAATAATAGACAAAAAGTTCTATTGATTTATTCCTTAGAGATGCAAAGTTATTTCTTGGTTATAAAAGATTACAAAGCCTACATGGTTGAAAACTAGAAAGTGGAAGAACATAGACAATGGAATAGAATAAATAAATTTGTACTTTTAATAGCAGAACAAAATTTTTAACCCCTCGGAATGGAGAGTTCATCCCAATGTATAGCCTTACAAAATGTCTATTCATCTCCCCCAAGTGAATTTTCACATTCCTACCACTTGTGACCTTTCATATTCCTATAGGAATAAAGATGAGCCCTTTTCTTATTAATGAAAAAGAACATTTACAGTGTAATATTAAAAGGTCGCTTGAGTGAATAAGAAAAATAAATCCAAAAAGTACATTCCCAATGAAGAATTATAATGTAGAGAGAGATGGAAGAAGAGAGAGAGAAGAAGAAGAGAGTGATCAATTTGAGGATGAAGATGCTTAGATAATAAGGAGATTGATCTTGGTGAACTCGTGAGAATGCCACAGGACAAACTCCTTGCCTTTGAACTCTGTATTTAACCGAGATATTGAGATCGCCACCAAATATTCCTATGAGAAGTAGACACACCCCAAATCACTAATGCAAGTCTTGAGAATACCAACAATGGTCTCGCATGATATGTGAATAAAATTTAATGATCTCTTTTGATATTAGAGATGGATACTCTAATCTCTGTTAGGGATTCTAATGTATCCTCATTGAAGGAGAAAGGATATCTTACTTCTTTTTGGACCAATTCTTGGAAGGAGATTAGGAGTCCCTCTAAGGATGAATGTTCACTAAATTGAAGTGATCCAAACTTCTGCACATTTTTGCTAACATCTTCCATTATTTTTATGCATATTCCTCACAAGAATGAATTTCCAAAATAGCATAATTTAACATATCACACCTAGCACTCATTTTGCACGAACACATAAGAGATAAATCATTGGAGATGGATTCAAACACATTTTTACTCACCAAAGAGTTATAATCAAGAAAATGCATCCCATATACTATTGGGAAAAACTATACCAATGGTCTCTTTCTTTTCAATATATGTTTTTGTCATTTTCACTTTGGAAATAGTGGCTAGGAAAAAATTGAATAGAGAGATAATCTTAGGAAATAATACCTTCCCTTTTTCAAATATTTTTGCACCCACCTATCATTTACTCTCCCTACATGGTGAACCCTTGATCTCTCTTGATCACTTGGGATCAAAACTACTGGCAGGAGAGATATCTTCAACAAGAGGAAGAGTTGTCGAATTGGGTTATAGGTTTGACTAAACATAACATTAAAGGTTATCACATGTTTTTCAAGTTATTTCACAAGATGCTTATTTTCTTCATATCTTGCATGAAAGCGAGTTGGGGAATTTTGAACTAGTGCACATCTCCCTCATGTATGGCTTTCTAGAAGGATATCCTATTCATCTCATAATCATTTGATTTCATCTCCCCACGGGTATTATCACTTTAGGATTTGCAACTTAAACATACCGAGATTCAAAAGCCTTAGTGAAGAAAGAATAAGTTTTAGATATTTCTTGGTGCACTTGGTTTTGATGTACTTAGAGATAGCCTCACAATTAGATGTTGTTGCTTATTACACCATTCTTGATTCTTCTCCAAGTAACTCTTATGCCCATCATAAATTCTCATTCGGTGTAGACATGAAATCATACATGGAGAAAAAAGTAGGTTCTTGATATGGAGCCAAATATTGATGAGATGACTCAGATACCTGCGAGGAAATACTTGGATTTTGGGGATGATGACAAGATTGAGATGGGGAAATTTCACTGAATAAATTAGATTAATAGGATTTTCTCTTACCTTTTCCTTTTTTGAAGCCTCCTAGGGAGAAACTTCAATGCACTTAGATTTTGCAAGCATACTCATAGAAAAATATTTTTAATAAGTAGATTCAGTCCCCTATTAGGTTCCTTGATAGAAGAATTGAGGGAAAATTTCTTGGATAGAGTTATTAGACCACCAAATTCAATGAAATAGGACCTCTTTTTCTTAAACCAATAATTTTACCTCTAAATCACTTTGTCATGGTTCTTTCTTTTATGTCACTAGATTATTGAATGTTACATGGGGTAGGAAGAAGATGAAATTATTACAATGCTTGATACTCAGGATCAAATAGGTCAGATCCATCATCATTCATTCCTTCTACAAAGAACTCAAAATTGAGTTCCCTCATATGATCTACGGTCATTCTCATGCATTCTGCTCCCGACCTTAAAATCATCAATACATTTGGCCCAATAGTCCTTAATATTTGGAATGTGATGCAAACCTAACATGAGGAAATTCTCAAGACTCTTCCTAATATCAAAATCTAATAGAAATATATAGGAATATAAACTGAAAGCTACAAAGGAGCTTTTAATATTCATTGCATACATTATACTTTTACGAAGTATATTTGCAGGATATAGGGAATGATACACCTTTCTTCTTTTCTCTTTTGCACCTGATGTGAACATGAGACAACTTGCTACACAACTCAATCATGATGATCTTATCACTTGGATACCTTGGTAGCCTACGGATGCAAGATCAAATCCTCTCAATCTGATATAGGTGAAGGTGGGAAACTGAATGAATTGAATTTCCTATTTCACAATCAACCCAATTACTTAAGGTGAAATTATTCATTCATGAATTCATTTAAAAAACTTATGACATATAGGGTGAATGCATAATTCAAACTTGAGAAGTATGAGTTACTCTCTCAATATGTGAGTTGTGGGTATTTTCATAGGATGTTGACTTATGTGGCACATTAGGTGCAGTGGAGAAACCTCAAAAAGGCCTTTTGTATGTGATGGCATACCTCAGAAATTGATTGTGTATGTGAGGGAATACACCAAATAATAATTCATTGTGAAGTTCTTAGAGGTGGGAAACTACAATAGTTGTCAATAAATGTTATTTTTATGATCTTCCCGATCAATAATCTCATCTCCTTTCATTTTAAGTGAAAGGTCTAAAGTGGCCTCGGGAGAAAATTATCAATTTTTAAGTGACACAACTTGACTTCTCAATATGGGGCACACTTTTGTGTCCATATTGTCCCCTTATACTAATGAAAAGGTAAAAGGGACAACTGATGGTGAAATGTTTTCTCAAGCTTATAAAACTATGTTGATGTCACCCTGTCAATGCGAGAATAGAACATAAAGAGTGAATGTTTGGCAACAAGAGTAGATATTGGAGTTTGGAATCCAAAATTTATATGATTTTGAATCCAAAACACCTTCGAGTTCATTCAACCATTTCAAGAGCTAATTATTATTGAAAATTTATATTTATTCCCAGTCATTATTTTAGTACAATAGTGACTCATATTATCATGGATAGTGGTAAAGACTTGGACCAAAAATTATGTATCCACCATTGAGTACATACTCAAAAGGTAATTGGAAAATTAGTTAAGGAAATAATCCATGGAGTGAAGGAAGTGAGAAATCGTTAGCACTTTATGGCATGGAAACACAGGTGTCACGTGGACTCTAAAGACAAGAAATTGAATGGAGTTTGTAAATTTTGAGGAACCAAATAAAATTCTACCGAGTTAGAAGATGTAGTGCAAAAATTTTGAAGACCCACATGATAAGAAAAGAAAAATTGAAATTAATAGGGTCAAAATCCATGAAACACCATCCTAGTGTTCTGCAGATTCCATAAATAATAATGTTTTGTGGGTTGTCAATACAATAGAACAACGTAACATAGCCGTAAGTAAAGAACTACGTGGAAAGAGAGGAAGGTATCCATAGCATAAAAGGAGCATCTAACAAAGTGGAGTGTAGAAACATTCAAGCACCACCAAGCTAGGAAAGATCAAATCATCATTTGAGAAACATGGAAAGCTACAAGATAAACTACATGTTTAAGTAAATATGCATGAAACCATGAAGACATCTTAATCTTGCGGGAAACATAGAGCCACACCTAAGTTAAAATAAAACATCCAGCCACTTCACTTGACCATAATTTAATGAAAATGGGCGTTGTTTTCTTTGATATAAAAAATTTGATGATGTGCGATTTGATCCATGTCACATGCCCATAACTTCTTGTAAACATCTATGATGTTTGGTTTTTTTTTTTTTTAATCTCTCCTATTGGCACCTTTCTCTCTCATTCTCTCTTTTATTCTTCTCATTATCTATAAATTTGGAACTCATGCACATGAAAAGGGATCCTCTTTTATTCTGATGACATCATGCCGAAATTGTGTCCAATTTCCCACAAGTTTCAAACCTCGAACTTGGTCTCTACTATGATTTTTACCTTATGTCATGGATGTAGCTGCTGTGCATATTCTAAGCAATGAAATCAAGTTGTTTATGGCTATTCTCCTGCCCTATACTTGTGTTTTTTTAAGTTCTTGTATTTTTCCTTCCTTTGGCATGATGTGCATGTTTCATGCTTGTAGGTTTCTCCATTTTGTCTGCAAGTATGAATGTGTGGGAGTGTAAGTTATGTGGTTTTGGGTTTGTGGCATATTTTTACACCCTCTCCTCCCTTGATTTTCTCTTTTATGCCCCTTGTGGAGAGTGATCTACCTTCTCTTCTGGTGATATTATTTCCCTTTTAGCTTATTTTCCTTATTTCTTACATCTCTATTTCCCTAGTCCCTAGAAATGTTAGAGTAGGATTAGTTGTAGGAGTATTTTAGCATTAGAGGTAGGTTGTGTTGTTTGACTTTTCCCAAATCCTTATAGAAAGGAAGTTTACCATGTTCGGACGTATGTCTCAAGTTCAAGTGCCACACTTGGTGATATTCCTATGTTTCCTCAAAATTCTAGGTCTTTCATGAATCAAAGCGGGGGTCTTTCAATAGGAAATACTTCGAGGTGGCTAATTTCTTATGTTTTCATCTGAAAAGTCCACCAAATAATATGACAAAACTTTAAGATGCGTTTACACCTCAAAATTCCTTTAAAGACCTT
Source organism: Taxus wallichiana var. yunnanensis (assembly GCA_018340775.1). Taxonomy (NCBI): domain Eukaryota; kingdom Viridiplantae; phylum Streptophyta; class Pinopsida; order Cupressales; family Taxaceae; genus Taxus; species Taxus wallichiana. The sequence goes on from CM031235.1 coordinate 187,569,949, forward strand.
GGTAGAGTTTTTCCCCACTTTTGCTCTTAAAATCTCCATTCATAATTTGAAAGGATATCAAATTTAGAATTTCCTGATAAATTTACACACCTTTTGTAAATGTGCTTGAAAATTATGAAGTTCTGTTAAACACTTGGATTTTTATTGTAGTTTGTATGTAAATTAAGAATGTGCTCCAAATCTCTAAAAGTATTAAAAACCACAAAAATAGTATTTTAGGATGTAAGGGTTGGGTAGATTTTTAAACTTACTTGTAAAATTGCTTGAAATATCTAAAAGTCCAATATTTTATTTCTTTCAATCCTTAAATACATAAAATTCTTTTTGACATTTTTCTCTTTCTCCATGTGGATTAAGCTGGAATTATTGGAGTCAGTGTAGTAATAAAGTGTCTTTTATAAAAGAAAAATATAGGAATCGACAAATATGAGGCTTTTCAAATGACCCTTAAAATATGTCTCATTCAAAATTAGAAAAAAATCAAATAAGAAAGAATGCGTCAACTATTGGAATCCTTTATAAGTATTGGGAACCCAAGATCCCGATATCCTCCTTTCTTGTAAGTGATAGGTGTGGGAAGAACAATATTCAAAGGTTCTTCAAAAGGTTTTATGCCGAAAATATAAATATGAAAAGTGTGAAGAAGATCTAATTCAAATGTTATAAGCCTCTATAATTTTTTGGGAAAGCAAAGAAATGGAATCCCCTATCTCATTAGCAATGAATGAATGAATCCTAGTAAATTTTCAAAACTCTAAAAAGGCAAGAATACCATTTTTGTGATAAGAGTGCCAAGAATTTTATTTTTGGTGAAGGTCCAAAACTCCTAAGTGCATTTCCTAATGACCACTCATGTTATCAAAATATATTGGAAAAAATATTTGTTCTAGATCGAATATAATATGTCCCTACATTATTAACTCTCAAACCTCAACATCTACTAGTAAGGCCTATTTCTCTAAGACCCAAAATAGTCTTGTGGGATATTAAAATCTTATCAGAAGTATTATTGTGCATGTCAATTTATGAACCAACTCTTCCTTAAAGAAGACCCATTCATCGATATCTTATAGGATTAATTTATAATTTTTTGTGTATCCCTATCCTTTCATACTATGAATGATTGGCTAGATAATAAATTAAAAAAATTAGTTTATTGGGCATCGATATTTAGGTGATGACTTATTTGAGGTTTAGTTATCAAATGAACATGAATGTAAAGAGATAAGACCTTCAGGCCCATGGTAATTTGACGATGATCACCCTCTCCTTATGTTTCCCTAGTCCCCTTTATTCAATTCTTACCAATAGTTGGGAATCCTTGCCTCTCTCTATCTTTCCCATCATATCCTTCCTCTAGCATATAACAACTGGATAATTTCTAGGTTATTACCTATAAGTTTATAAATCACATTTCTTTACAATGTTTCCATCCCCTTTCTAAACTTTTTATTTTTCTCTCTCTTCTGTCTCGTGATCTCTTCCTCATGCCCTTTTTATTTACTCATAATTTTTTTGTGGCTTCAACTTTTTCACTTTAAAAATCTATTTATTTTCTTCTTTCCTTCTTCTTACTTCTCCTTATAGGCTCTTCTCTCTATTAACCCCTTTCCTTGCAATCTTCCCATGACATTGACCCTTCCCTCCCTTTGGTCTCTCCACCTCCCCCTTTCTTTCCTAAGTCACATCTCTCTTCCCTAACCTGAACAACAAATTTTGAACCTTGATCCTTCCTCTCATTTATTTTCTCATTTGGGTTATAAGGTTGTTTTGGATGCCCCTTTGATGGGGAAGTAGATGGTTTCAATAATATGAACCAAAGAAAATTTGAGTCATATTTTTTGGATCCCCTCAAAATCCCCATGACTCTTTTATCTTGTTGAATATATCTTTGGATGATGATATTTTAGGATCAATATATCCAATTTCTTTTGTAATTTCATAGTCCTATAATTGAAGAGATTATTAGGGTCTGAAAAATCCATAGGAATGGTAGTAATAACAAAAAATTAGAAAAATACAATAAATAGATGGAGGATTATGGATGGAATGATCAAAATATCATTTAGGAATACTTCATACAATGGTGGGGAGGGGACCTCCATTTAATAAATTAGATTCATCTCATGTAGTGTTAGGGAACTTAATTACTCTTAAAAAAAAAAAAAAAAATTCAATAATCAGCTTCGTATCTTCAATCTAGACGTTATCTTTCTTGAGAAACTAAAAGCAAGGTGGAGGTTTTCATAGAACTCATGCACAAAAAATAGCCAAAGTGGGAGTTAAATGGTGTGTATATTGAAGGATCCTCTAGGGGCTTGTGAATAATTTGGATCCTTAGATCCTACAAATGTAATTTCTAGCCGGGGAAAAATTGGATATGTTATGATATTCATGCTTATAATGAGTATTTTCAAGATAGATTAATTAATATATATTTCCCTAATCACGAAGTGAAATAAGGAAAACACGGAGGAAATTAAAAGTTTTTTTCTAAAAAATCGCATGAAAAAATTATTATTGGAGTGAATTTCATTGTAAATCTTTCAAGCTATGATAAAAGGAGTTTTTGTAGGTTAAAATATTCACAAAGGGATCTCATTGCATTTGTTTCTAATTGTAATCTTTTAGATATTCCTCCAAAATTAGGGTGATTTACAAAGATGAACAAAATGAAAGGACATTTAAATATTAGAGAAATGTTATATAGATTCTTGATCTTTGAGTAATAGTTGTTGGAATAATGGATGCTTGAAACAAGAATCCTCACAATATTGAGCTCAAATCATGCCCCGATTTGGTTATAAATTGGGAAAGACAATGTCCTAATAAATTCCCTTTTATAAATTTGAACATATGTGCCCTCTAGGACTTCAATTTGATTGATTGTAACCAAATTTTATTAGTGGTCTCAAATTTTTAAGTAAGTTCAAATTTGGGAACAAAAATTACAAATTATACTACTTGGAATATTATATTATAACCATGTTTACTATACTTTCTTTACATTATTCACATCATAAATAATTTTACTACACATATTACAAACTAATTTTTTTATTTTGAGGTAATTGATACACGATGGCATCCATCACCTCAAAGCAAGTGCATATTATGGGATCTTTCAGAATTTCACACAAATCAAGGCCAAAAGTAATAGGGTATGCATGGTGATAGATTTTTACACATTACGGATACAATTATTTACACATATTGAGATACAATTATAAAATTTAGATGAAATTTACATGGAATTGGTACAAGTTCATGCTATAGATTACAAATATAGAACTTTATTATAGATTCAACTCAAATAATATTTACATGGACTTAATACATATTCATCATAAAAATTAGAGATAGAGTTTTATTATAGATTTAGTTCATATTACATTTACATGCACTTTTTTACAAGTTCATTTTATATGTTCGGGTTCATTTATGACATTTATTTATTTTAGATGGAATTTAGAGGTAATTTTTACATGTTTATCACACAAATTCATATTGAGTTGTGACATTTATTTAATTCAAATCACTTTTACATGATCTTGATATAATTTCATCTTACAAATTCAACTATATATGAAATTTATAACTATATGGAATTAGTATAAGTTCATTTTACATATTTAGCTACACTTGTGACATTTATCAAATTTTCATGGACTTGGCACAAGTTGATGACACAAAGTTTCAAATAAAATTGTGACATATATGATGGTATTACAATAAATTTATGTAATTTCATCCTTATAACCTTGTAGAAAAACCTAATGCATTTAATATCTCAAGACTAATCTATATCCTCGTAGCCGATCTAGATCATTCAAAATCTTGATATTAAATTTTCTCTCTCAATGGCCTAATGACTAGTACACTAGTTTTAGTAGCTCATTATGCCAACCTTACATGATTATTAAATCAATGAAATTTTTTCAAAGCACCTAGTCAACATTTTTGGTATTTACATTGATGAGATAGAGGAAATAATTTTAGACAAATTAGGTGCAATATATAGTTTCTTATTATTTTGTAGTGTCTATTGTAGTTTTTCAATTTGCATAAGATATCATTCTTGTTAGGTTGTGGAGCTGTTTTCATGTGTGAAAGTGTTGAAGACTATACACTTTTCATGTATCCTCGTCGGGGTTGGGGTCGGGCCAGCCCAAGCGGGGTCTCTGGGGGTGGCAGCCCCAGTTATAGGTTTGGGGCACGGCCCAAAAAAAAAAAAATTTAGGCGTAAAATTTTTGGCCTCAAAAATGCACCCGACATATTAGGAAACGTGCTTTTCTCGTATGGGTGATTTTTTTGACCCATAGTTTTGATACCCACTATTTTGTAAAACCGCTAAGCGATTGTCTATTTATATGGTCTTATGCATATGATAGATGTGACAAGCAAATGTATTGCAGATGTGTTTTGAATTCGGGTGTGTGAATTTCAGAGAGTTTGTTGAGCATAGCTCCAAACGGATGTGGGTATTGTATTGAGAGAGCGATGGCTTGTAATAAAATCGAGCAAGTGATTCTTGGTGGACGTAGCCCAAATTGGGTGAACCACGTTAAATCTGTCTCTTTGTGTTGTGTTATTTTATTCGCAATTTTATTTGAGATCTGTAATAATTTTCGCATATTAGTTTCTCTTTATTGCGATTCTTTGAGGGATTATTCGCATATTTTATCCCTTATTTCCTAACAATTGGTATCGAGCACTGGTTTGGTTTGTTTTGAAGTGTTGAATCTCAAGGAAAGTTTTTAGCTTGAGTGGGAGCTATGGCAAATGAAGGAAGATCTAGGGTTGATAAATTCAACGGGCAGAATTTTAGTCTTTGGAAGATGCAGATGGAAGATTACCTTTATCAAAAGGATCTTTATACTCCATTGTCTAAGAAGGTGAACAAACCCTCAAGTATGACAGATGTGGAATGGGATTTGTTGGATTGGAAGGCACTTGGAACGATCAGTTGAGTCTTTCATCTTCGGTATTATTTAATGTTTCAAAGGAAAAGACTACAAAAGATCTAATGGATGCATTAGGGAAGTTGTATGAAAAACCCTCTACCTCTAATAAGATATTTTTAATGAAAAAGTTGTTTAATATGAAGATGTCTGAGAATAGTTCAGTAGCAGATCATTTAAATGATTTCAATATGGTAGTGAATATGCTAGCTTTGGTTACAATAGAATTTGATGAAGAAGTTAGGGCTTTATTAATTCTGTGGTCTTTACTTGAGAGTTGGAATAGCCTAGTAATGGCGGTAAGTAACTCGGTTCCAGCTAACTCGAAGTTGAAGTTTGAGGATGTTGTAGGGGTGATTCTAAGTGAGGAAATGTGAAGAAAAAGCTCTGGGGAATCTTCTACTTCAAGGAATGCTTTGACAATGGAAACTAGAGGGAGACAGAAGAATAGAGGAAACCGTGGAAAATCAAAAGATTGGGCAAGGTCAAAATCCAAGAACAAGATTGTATGCTGGAATTGTGGAAAGCCTGGGCATGCAAAGAAGGATTGTTGGGAGCTTCGGGATAAGAAGAAACAACAGGAAGAAAACAAGGAGGCAAATGTGGCAACGGGTAATGTATGTCAGGATACTTTGATTCTTTCTTTGCACAATATTACTGAATCTTGCGTTTTAGATTCAGGGGCTTCTTTCCATGCTTATCCACATAGGCATTATTTTGTTGATTATGTTCAAGGAGATTTTGGGCATGTTTTTCTTGGTGATGATGAGCCTTGCAGTATAGTTGGAAAAGGTTCTTTTGAGTTAAGATGCGAGAATGGGAATACTTGGCTATTGTAGGATGTCGACATGTGCCTACATTAAGATGAAATTTGATATCAAGCAGGCAATTGGGAAGTGATGGTTGTACTGTGATATTTACAGCAGACTCTTGGAAGGTTACCAAGGGTGCTCTTGTGGTGGCAAGAGGTAAGAAGGTTGGAACCTTGTATTTAACCACTGATAGTACTAATGATTGTAATCTTGTGGCTTCAGATGCAGATACAACATTATGGCACTATAGGCTCGGTCATATGAGCCATAAGGGCATGAACATCATAAAGAAGAATTTTCCTGGATATATAGAAACAGGTTTGGATTTCTGTGAGAACTGCATATATGGGAAATAGAAGCGAGTAAGGTTTCTCAAGGTTGGACCTACAAAGAAAGAGAGTAAGTTAGAGCTGGTGCATTCTGATGTGTGGGGGCCGGCTCATGTATCATCTCTTGGGGGTTCAAGTTATTATGTTACTTTTATTGATGATGCAACAAGGAAAGTTTGGGTTTATTGTATTAGAAACAAATATGATGTATTTGACACTTTTGTTAAATGGAAAGCCTTGGTAGAGAATGAAACAGGTCTTAAGCTAAAATGTCTTAGGTCAGATAATGAAGGGAGTATTGCAGCAATGAATTTGATGATTATGTTCTAAGAATGGAATCCATAGGCAAAAGACTGTTCAGAACTCACAAACAAAATGGGGTATCGAAAGGATGAATAAAACAATAATGGAACGTCTTTAGGAGCATGAAGTTACATGCGGGATCGCCTCTTTCTTTTTGGGTAGAAGCGGTGAGCACATGTTGTGTACTTGATAAACAAAGGACCCTCAAGTGCCTTGCATGGAGGCATACCTAAGGAGGATTGGTATGGTAAGAAAGTTGATTATTCATTTCTTAGAGTCTTTGGATGTGAGGTGTTTGTTCACATAGACAAGGATGATAGGACTAAGCTAGAGGCTAAATCAGAAAAATGTACTTTCATTGGTTATGGTGGTGATGACTTTAGATATAAATGTTGGAGTATTAAGGACAAGAAAATCATTCGATCTAGGGATGTGGTCTTTAATGAGAAAGTCATGTATAAGCAGCAATTGCAGGAAAATAGGGAAGAATGCAAGAAAGAATATGCAGTGGTAGAGGATCTTCTAGACGGGAAAGTGACACATGAATTAGTTCAGGAACCCCCTCAACAGGAACCCCAAACTCCTATATTGAGGAGGTCTTCTAGGGTAAGAAGAGAACCTGAATGTTTTTATCCTTATCTTTATTATTTATTACTCACTGATAGTGGAGAACAGAGAGCTTTGATGAAGCAATGCAAGTAGAAGCTGGAAGAAGTGGGAGCAAGCCATGGATGAGGAGCATCAGGCTCTCATGGAGAACTAGACATGGGATTTGGTAAAGCTACCCGAAGGAAAAGAGCATTACAGAATAATTGGGTGTTTAGAGTCAAAGAGGAAGAAGGAGGCAAGAAAAGATACAAGGCCCAATTGGTGGTCAAGGGGTTTGCAGAAAAAGGTATAGATTTTGATGAGATTTTTTCTCCTATAGTAAAAATGACTTCTATCAGAACTGTTCTTGGAATAGTGGCAGCAGAAGACTTGCACTTAGAACAGTTAGATGTAAAGACTGCATTTCTCCATGGCGATTTGGAGGAGGAGCTATATATGCAGCAGCCAGAAGGATATGAAGTCAAAGGTAAAGAGGAGATGGTGTGCAAACTGAAGAAGAGCTTGTATGGCCTGAAACAAGCTCCACGTCAATGGTATAAGAAATTTGATAGCTTCATGATGGAGCAAGGTTATATCAGATGTCATTCTGACCATTGTGTGTATACAAAGAAATTTGAGGATGGAAGTTATATTATCCTGTGTTTGTATGTTGATGACATGTTGGTTGTAGGTAAAAACATGCAGGAAATAAAAGTACTCAAGAAGCAGCTAAGTGAATCATTTGCTATGAAGGATTTGGGTGTAGCCAAACAAATCCTTGGTATGAGGATATCTCGGGATAGGAAGGAATGGAAGCTGACTTTATCTCAGGAAGAGTACATTAAGGTCTTGGAGAGGTTTAATATGCAGGATGCTAAACCGGTTGGGACTCCTTTGGCAGGCCATTTCAAGTTATCAAAGGAGCAGTGTCCCAAGACAGAGAAGGAAAGAAACCAGATGTCAAAGGTACCTTACTCATTAGCAGTTGGTAGTTTTATGTATGCTATGGTGTGCACTAGGCCTGATATTGCCCATGTAGTGGGAGCTATGAGTAGATTTATGAGTGATCCAGTAAAGAGCATTGTGCAAGCAAGAAAGTGGATCCTTCGGTATTTGAGAGGACCATGGGGACAGTTTTGTGCTGCTGATGGATCAAACACCACTTTACGTGGTTATGTAGATTCGAGATATGGCTAGAGATGTAGACGGCAGGAGGAGCACAACAGTTATATTTACACTATAGGTGGGACAGAAGTGAGTTGGATTTCACAACTACGAAGTGGTGGCTTTGTTAACCACAGAGGCTGAGTATGTTGCTGCCACAGAGGCAAGCAAAGAGATGATTTGGTTACAACAATTGCTTGAGGAGTTGGGGAATAAGCAGGAGGAATGTAAGCTGCATAGTGATAGTCAGAGTGTTATACACCTAGCTAAGAACTTTGCTTTCCACTCTAGGACAAAGCATATATAGTTAAGGTACCATTTCATCAGGACACTTTGGAGGAAGAGAAGTTGAAGTTGGAGAAGATTCATACCAGTCAGAATCCTACAGACATGATGACCAAGGTGGTCACAAGGGAAAAACTAAAGTTGTGTTCAGCTTTGGTTGGTCTTCACAGAAACTAGTGAAGGGTTGAGAAGCTTGCTTAGAGGAAAACTAGTCTCCAAGTGGGAGATTGTTAGGTTGTGGAGCTGTTTTCATGTGTGAAAGTGTTGAAGACTTGTACACTAAGAGTACTATACACTTTTCATGTATCCTCGCCGGGGTTCGGGGCCCTGGCCCAAAAAAAAAAAAAAAAAAAATTAGGCGTAAAATTTTTTGGCCTCGAAAAATGCACCTGACATATCGGGAAACGTGCTTTTCTCATATGGGTGAGTTTTTTGACCCATAGGTTTATGGGATGGGTTTTCCCATGGTTTTGATACCCACGGTTTTGTAAACCGCTTAAGCAATTGTCTATTTTTATGGTCTTATGCATATGATAGATGTGACAAGAAAATGTATTGCATAGATGTGTTTTGAATTCAGTGTGAATTCAAGAGAGTTTGTTGAGCATAGCTCCAAACAGATCTGGGTATTGTATTGAGAGAGCGGTGGCTTGTAATAAAATCTGAGCAAGTGATTCTTGGTGGACGTAGCCCAAATTGGGTGAACCATGTTAAATACTGTCTCTTTGTGTTGTGTTATTTTATTCTACAATTTTATTTGAGATCTGTAATAATTTCTACATATTATTTTCTATTGCGATTCTGTGAGGGATTATTCCGCATATTTTATCCCTTATTTCCTAACAATTCTAATTTTAGTGAGAGGCCTCTAAAAATTACTTGATATTTTATCCTCCCTTATTATACTCATGGGATTTACATTAATTTATGTAACAAAATTCATGGATTCCAACATATGTATCCATAAATCGGAAATTTGATTTTTATTTATAGTGAAAAGCTTGAGGTAGTATCTTCATATGCATCTTTATGGTTCATCTTCTCTAGACCACACTTTATCCCGACTCTGGGTATATATTTGAAACTAAATAAGGGGCTTATAAATATCATCATCCTTGAAAAATATTATATACGGATTTAAATTTTGGACATTTAGATGAAGACCTTCCTCTTTTACTCACTAGTCACATTTACCCTCTTGTATGCATGTGAGGTTTTGGGGACCATACCTTAAAATTGAAGACAAAAATGAATACAAATTAATGATCAAAATTTTATGCAAACATTTGCATACCAAGATATAATTCCCGCATGCCCTTATCGTTACATTATTTGGTATAGCTTAGCTCATTTCTTTAGTGATATTTCTTATGGTGACTATGATTCATAGACTATGACAATAGGGAAAATCTAGAGTGGTCACTTTATATATCTATACGTCACTTTTAGAGCATCTATGGGGAAAATAAAATATGGGGTTTATTCATGTTGATATGAAAAATCCTACTCATTTATTTTCCTCATTGATAATGATATTGAAATGCCACCCTACATAACGTTTATGTGGATGTTCCTTATCTCTCAAAGATAAAAATAAATAATGGCATTTGATCGATACTTAGAAATCATACCTCAAGTGTACATGTACTTATCTTAAAGATTCACTTGCTTTAAAATTTTAACGTTAGTGAAGCTTATATATTCACTTCATTCATGGGTTCATCCAAGATTTTGGGTGTACATAAAACTATAGTTACCTTGTAGCTTGAGAGTTCCCCTTACTCACCTTAGATTTTTCTCCCATTAGCTTCAAATTGACACAAACCACCATATCCATTGGGAGCATAATTTTTTTATATTTACTCTTTAGATACTAATGACCATTTATTTACCAAATGATATCCTTATTACATGATAAAGGGATTATTCTTTTATCTCTTCGAGATAATCTCTTGGCTCCCTCTAGACATTCATGGTTTATGAAGACCATAGATGGTTTAGCCTTCTTCTTTATAGAGATGTTCAACCTTTTCCATTGACCTCTTAAGCACAAGTATATAAGAGGGGCTTGCACCATGTTAATCACATCCTACATCTAACCATATGACATTCTCAACTAGAAGAGGACTCGTGGACATTCTTTATACTTACATTTTAGACCAATCAAGTTTCATAGACTCAATGACCCACATGGCCTCTCACCCATAAGACAATTATTTACCACTTTGAGTATTAGAAGTTTTTTTCTTGAGTGTATCTAGCTCAACAAGATTCAACTAACTACATGTATAAATACTCTCTTCCTAAGCTTCTTCATGGTATTTTACTTTGTTGAAGTGTGGTTTTCCATTACTCATTTTTATTTTTATTTTTATTTTTTATTCTCTTGGGTATACTATTGCACTTCCTATTTATTTTTTATATTGTATCTTTTGTAGTCCTATGAGCCAATCTTAATTTTTTTGAACATTAATATTAAAATAATTAAATCTAAAACCCGTTAATGTAGGCTATCTTGGAGCCAAAATGCATTTCCATAACCGTATGTCCATATATCATGCATCATATATACATGTCATTTGTGTCCATCTAGAAGGAAATTTCAAACAATTTTTTAACTTAAATAAATACAATACATAATAAGTTAAGTCAATCTGTAACCTTATACAACAATGTAGACACTAAAATCTGCACAAAATCAATATTACATTATGCTTTTATTAGTCTTTATATATGTAAGTTTTGGAAAATGAAATATGGTCTTAGTGGCATAAATTATTGTTGTTTCACCTTCTATTGTTTTATTTTATTTGTATTTTGTTATTTTTTTCCTCTTTTATTTGGCTTTTGGGTCAATTCAAATTTATCTTTGGCATTTACAATTCACTATTGTTTCACATTTGACTATGGTCAAAAACTATACAATAGGGTCGAGGATTGTACTACGTCTTTCCTAAGATACACATTCCTAGACTTATTCACACTTTGATTACTCTTTCTTGATATGCCCCTTTGTTACTTTTTTTTCGTTCATATTTTATTATTTTATTAGTCATTTCCAGCACTAAGGTCCAAATTTCAAAGTAAAGAACTCATATATATACAAGTCCATTATAAGCATTTATTATGTATAAATTATCTATCTATCTATCACATACTAAAGGCGAGGAGGAAAGAGATACTTCGCATACTACATACATAGCATAAAATGGCATAAGTATGATTTTTATCATCTACAAACGAGGGTTTTATCAAGATGAAGTAGTATATCCAACTATAGTGTGGAACCACACCGGCCAAGCTATGCCAAATAGTTCTATGCACAAGGTCAATGTTTTAAATTAAAAAATCATATTTATATATATATGAGTGTATATATACACACAAGTCCAATATAGGCATTTATTACATAGAAGTCATCTATATATCTACCACATATTGAACCGAGGAGGCAAGAGATACTTCTACATATTGAATACATAACATATGAGAGCATAAATATGATTTTTGGCATCTACACAAAAGTTTTTATTGGATGAAGTATTATATTTTTCGATCTTTGTGCAAACATAAGGGCCAAGCTAGGTCAAATATTTTCATGTACATCTACACAAATAACTTCGAGAACTATATTGATTCTAAAATGTAGTGCACTACTCGGTGACTGACTCACAAATAAGTTGGCTAATGAGGTTAGTATGACTCAAGCATTTACATCAATGATTTTTGTAGATATAATGAGTGCTCGAGTGGGTTGTAGGATAGATACGTTTGTTTTACAAAAACATAAGGGAAATCTAGGGGTACATGGGAAATTGAGTTCATTAAAGTGTGAAAAAGGGAGAAACAAAGCAACAACAAAAATATGGATCCCTACCATTCATTGGTCCAAACCCGTACAACTCAATTAGTTTGTAATAGCCCATCTTGGCACTTTTATAAGCTCTTGCACCGTCATGTTTAGAGACATGGTTGATAATTTACACACCTATCTAGACTATGTAGTTGTTACTGAGTCTTATCAATGACACATCATGAAGGTATTTTAAGCCAAATAATTCACTCTATAACCCTAACTTTACTTCAAATTATATGTGACTTATTGTCCTTGTGGATCTGATTACATATAGGCTTTTTATCTTGTGTGAAATATAAATATGAATGCATTTAAAAATAGTTACATATTATTCAACTCTAAACTAATCAAAATCAATTATAATTGATACATATTGTTAATAGTCATCACCTACCTTAAAGGCCATTGTTAATTAATCACACTTTGTGATAAAAACATATCAAGTGGCATTAAGAATTAAGGAGGTGAACTCAAAATTAAAAAAGTAACTTTGGGTGCAATGTATTAGAAAAGAGTCTATGAAAAAAAAGGAATATTTAATGAAAATAAAAATCACACTTTTAAGCATCCTAAATTATTGAACCCCCACATTTTATACGATCATGCACAAAAATACACAAAAAGAAAATTAAATTGTTACAAATAAAATTAAAATTTTATAAAGATAATGAAAAATTGTTAACATAACTTGATACATGGGGTGTAGGTAGTATTAGGAATCGTGCATCATGTTACAATGTCATTTATACATGAAAATAACAATTGCATTCAAAATTTAATGAAAAATGTTTAAATTATTCTAGTATCCAAAAGAAATAAATTTTGGGATCAATAAAATCAATAATATTTGTCTTATGAATTTGGTTTATATCATGTGAATTATTAGCATGTAAATATTATTCAAGTTTTTATATTGAAATTGAATACTTTTTGTATAGATGAATAAAATTAAACATCTTCGGTTTAGGGCTATACTTAAGAAAGGTATTTAGAGATCAATCATTAAAATCATACAATTTAATGTGATTTTGTACTTGTTTCTTATTCATTAGAATTAGGTTTTTTTTGCGTGTTTGTTGGCCTTTTATGGTCCCATTCCCTATCCTCAACCCCCTTTTGTTTGACGAGATTTCTCACTCCTGCTATAAGTTAATGAAGAGGATACAAAAATTAAGAAACTATGGGAGGGTTTAAGGCTACCTCTTGATGGGGATGATGATGACGAGGAAGATACACATGTAAAAGGTCCTCTCTGCAGGTGATATCTATAACTTTGCACACTAAATAGAAGCTAAACACAAAAGTAATTGGTAGATAAGATGATGGGATACTTGAAAATTCAGTCCCAAGAAGTAATAACTTGCTAGGATGGATGTCAACCCACTTTGATAAAATTATCAATAAATGATAGTACATAAAAGAATGTAGATGATAGAGATCTAAGCTAAAATAAAGATATGATAATGTAAATATTTATTAAAAAAATCAAACTTTCTCGGGTCGATAGTGACCGAGATTGACCGGTATGGTCGATGGCGATCATTATAGAACCGAGAAGAAGATAAACAAAGAAAAACTGAAACCTACTCGATATGCATGGTTTGATGTTGGTAGGGTGAGGAGTATAGAGGATGTAACAAAATATATATCTACTAGATATATAGATCGGGTTGATGGTGACTTGTTTGGGTCAATGGAGAATAGGAAAAGAAGACAAGACCTGTGCTATCGAAAAATGGGTGGCGAAACAGAGTGTTCGAATGATGGGGAGCTGTAAGACGAGAGATACGTGATAATGGAGATAGAGAACATGGCTAACACAGATTGGGTCTATGGTGACCAAGTTTTTTCGACAATAACTTAGGTAGGATTTGGGATTTTGATGAGTTGAGCGGATAGGAAAAGGGGATCTCGAGATGATGAGAGAATGGTGGTGAGATAGAAGAGATCCAAAATGACCTATAAACCTATAGGAAAGAGGTGATGAAACAAAATAAGGATGCTAAGAAAACTCGAGATCTTCAAAATTCCATGGATAACGTGCGATTCCCTTAAGAAAACACCAAGTTGAAGATAGTGGCTCTTGAGAAGAAGAAGAACATAGAAAGCTTGTGAGATAGCCCGAACACCCAAAAATTTCCATCTCTTTGAGAGGCGAGGTGGAGGTGTATTAATAGGGTTGATGAAGACCCACCTCGGTTTCCAACAACTATAGCGAGACCATCCACTTAGGAAGTGGAGGTGACGGGAATCTTGAAAATGGAGGTCTTAAATGGGATATAGTCGGGGCTAACCATTTTGGAAGAGTTAATGATGCATGGATTGGAATAAATGGTGATGGGAGGATAAGGGGATATTAAATTGGTGGTGGGAATCCTAGGGGTCATTAATGAGGATATTCATGGGTAAAATCCTAGGATAGATTAATGCGTAACTAAATGTGATTAGGGATGGATTAAGGGGATAAATAATGATAGGATTAAAATGGTATTAAGGTAGGGTAAAATGGGAATTAGATAAAATATATGGAATTGAGAGGGAAATGGGAATTTAGGAGGGAAAATAGAAATTCTAAAATGGGAAGGTAAATATGAATGTGTAAAGTTGATAACGAAGGGGAGTGAATATGGGATGGGGAAAAGGGTACGAGAAATTTGTATCTCGCATTTTCCCCTTTTGGTCATGTTTATTTTGTTAAGTAATCCATGAGAGAAAAGCTATAAGTGATGAGGAATGATGATGATTGAGGTGTTCCCCCTCGACCTAGGGATCGGTGACACAAGTGGGGAATCGATTAATAATTTGAAAGATATATATGGAGAAAGAAAGAAAGAGGATGGAAAGTATGGGAAAAGAGATATAAATATGCCCCAAGTGAAGGGGTGACTATGGATAGGATAAAAACAAGAATAAAAAAAAATGTGGATTGCTTTGAAAAGTTATTTTAAAACTAGATTAGAGGTAAAGTGAAAGAGGGAACTACGCAAAGTAATGAACTTACGACCTTTGATAGGTGTTAACACATAACTAACGATAGTTAGTCACATTTAAAATTATGAGTGAAAAGTGGAAAGTGTGTTTATAGACCCACTATAGACACAAAAAGGGGTGTTAAGATGGAGATTATACAGGAAAATAGGTTCTCCCTAGGTGGTAGTCCTAGGTCTATTCCCTGACTCTTGTGTAATATGGCACAAAATGATCAATGTGGGAAGTTCTTTATAGGAGGAAAGATAATCGATGTGAGAAGCTTTCCGAGTATGCTCACTTTCAACAATTTTTTTATTTTTGATAGTTTTGGAAGGATAATCAATAAGGGAAGCATTTCTTTGCCATGTTATAGGAAATTAGCCTTCATTCGAGGGAGTGATCTACAATTAGAATTTTTTATTTTTCTTTTTAGATGGAAGGATAAGATATGCATGATATCTTTCCTTTAAGGGATCAGTCTATACTTTTTATAATATTTTCTTTATATGAACAGTTGTTCTTCGAGGCAATAGTTTGTTTATGGATAAGATAGCTTTTGATATGAGCATCCTGAATTTTGACTTTGGGGTAGATCTGGGGATAGCCAAGTAGACCACTCGGGGGGAATACAAGGTGAACAAGTGATACTTATGGACCCTCAAAGCATGGTTCCATTAGGTATATAATAAGGTGATGGATGTAATGATCGCTCGGTTCTTACCAAAAAAGAGGAACTTATCCATGAGGAATATGCTATGAGAAGAGTTGTGGTGCCCATATTCAAGGTCATAGATAGGATAGTGACGGTAGACCACATAATTCCATATCATTATGTCTAGAGATGGAAAAGGTGAATGATGGATGCAAGATCATTAAGTATGACTAGGATCATGGTAATACTTATGTTAAGCGTAGAAAGGCTACAAGTGCAAGGTGTTGAGAGGTTATGTTTCCGGTTTACCATAAAAATATGCTAAATGATAGGCTCCATACCCATCTCATGTGTGATAATATATGGTCTAATCCACTTATGAGAAAACATTCCATGTTGGCTCCTTTTTAGAGTAGCAACATTCTCGATTTTCTGCGAGGAAAAGGTCACGAGATGTTAAATTCACTCACAAATGTTAAATTCTCTCCCTTTTAGTTGATTTGTTATAAGCATGTTTGATGGGATCTTGATAGACATGATGATGTTGAAGAGTGATTAAGTGAAACTCATCTATAAATTCAAGATGTGTTAGATGCTCTTGATGATATTCCTCATTAGAGATGAATTCGCAAAGAAAAAAGTGCAAATGTGGGATTTGAACTTTAAGCGGAAGAAGCCTTCAGATCCATAGATAAAGGAGAAAGGAGTAGTGCCCATAGAGGTATGGATGTTATTCGATAGGCCCAAAGAGTGAAAGAGATGTGAATATTCCAAAATTTTTCTAACTGGTCAATATTTTTAGTGATAATATTATGAAGAGTCTTGTTAGTGGATTCAACTTGGACGTTAACTTGAGGGTAATAAGGAGAAGAGAAGTTAAGATTAATGTTAAAATAATCTCAAAGATTCTTAAGATATTTGTATTTTAAGTAATTTCTATTATCCATGATGATATTATGAGGAACATCAAAATAGCAGATGATATCCCGATAGATGAAGTCAAAAAAATCTTCACTTTGGTGGATGTGAGTGGAATGGCTTCCACCCACTTGGTGAAGTATTTAGTAGTGGTGATGATAGAATGATGACGCTAAGAAGAGCATGGATTGATGAGACCAATAAGGTCGAGGTCCCACTATGAGAAAGGTCAAAGGTATTTTTTCGGTGGCAAGGCCCGGCTAGGGATAAGAACGAGGTTGGAATGCTGCTAGCATTTGAGGAACTTTTTAACATATTAACAAAATTATTGATTAAGTTTGAGTTAGTAATATACCAGGTGAAGAATGTGTTTGGTGACATGCCAAAGCACTAAAGTGTTCACCACAAATGTCGTCATGGAATTCTTGGATAACATAGATGGATTCATGGGATTTAAGGCAACGAAGCAAGATACCATCAAACCCATGTTTGTACAGGATGCATCAAGGATAACATAGTGGTTATAACATCGAAGAAAATACTTCCTACCATTTTTGGATAGGTCAAAGGGAATTTTGGATACATATAGATAGTCGAAGATTTGAGTACCAGATGTCAAATTGATTGGTGTTGACATGATTGATATAAGGAAGCTCATGGGAATGGGATGGTGATTGATGTGATGAACAACAATGGAAATTTTAGATTCTTCAGTTCTCAGGGATTAGGGATGCAAGAGATTTCATTTTTTCTATGAAATAATTGGATTAATGAGGGACATATTGGATGGTATATTGATCAAAGGCCTCAAGAATAAATATGATGGTGTTCTTATATTTTTTAAGGACTTCATTTTCACATTAATAGGCTCCCTTGACTTGATTAATGATAAGTTGAGAATCAACATAAATGTAAAGCATTTGGATGTTGAGCATGATAATGGTTTGGAAACCCAAGATGAGGGCTTTATACTCATCCATATTGTTAGTGTACTCAAATTTAAGCTTGTAATCGAAGGGGATAGGGGTATCCCAAGGAATAATGATGATAATGCCAATGCATCCCCATTTCTGACACTTATATCCATCAAATAATATTGTTATTTTTAGGGAAGATAATTCATGGTTGATGGTATTTATATATTTATTGGGAATTTATCATGTGGAAGATGATTTTCGGGAAGAGGGGCTTTAGTGAGTTGATCGGCGATAGCCTAGCCCTTGATATATTTCTAAGAGATGAACTCTAGGTCAAACTCATTCATGAGTATGAGCCATCAAGTGGTGTGATCATTGTGATAAGGCTTGGAATGCATGGATTTGATGAGATATAAGCTAGTGATGATGTAGGTTTCTTGATTGAGAAGATAATGATGAATCTTAGAGGTGGCGAAGAAAAGAGTGCAACACATCTTTTCAGCTTCATTGTATCAAGTTTCGTAGTCATGAACATGGATTTATTCCTTCCTTTCTCATCTTGGTGTGCTAACATGGTATCCAAAGCAAGATCATAGGTAAATATGTATAGATAGAAGGGATCCCCCTCGGGTGGAGGTATGATATCAGTTTGCGATAAAAGATAATGCTTGAGATCATCAAATTCCTTTTTGTAGTTGACATCCCATTTGAATTAGGTGTCTTTGCAAATGAGATGATGAAAATGTTTGAAACTATTAGAAAGTTGTGAGATGGAATGGTGGACAAATTGAATTCACCCTTGAAGGTTGTGAAGTTTCTTTAGATTAGAAGGATGAGGAATATCAAGGATGGATTTAATTTTGGTGGGGTAAACTTCAATACTCTCCGATAGAAATGATGAAACTAAGGATTTTTCTAGTTAGTACTCAAAATACATACTTGGCGGGATTGAGACAAAGGAATAATTGGACAAGACCCATGAAGAGTATTTCAAGGAAAAAATATGGTCCTGCCAATGCTTGGATTTACCCAATAGTTCATCAATGTAGTCCTCCACAATTTTATGGATGGGATCATGGAAGATGTAGGTCATAGTGCATTGATAGGTTGTCCCTATGTTTTTCAAACCAAAGTGCATGATAAGATAGCACAAGGTCCCCAAGGGTGATGAAAGAAGTATTATGTTAGTCTTATGGTGTAATGAGGATTTGATTATAACCAGAGAAACCATCCATAAGAGAAATAATTTTGTGTCTAGTGGTTAAGTTGACTAATTGATCAATGTTAGGAAGGGAAAGTCACCTTTAAGGAAAGAAAGATTTAAATCTCAAAATTTGGTACAAATGTGGAGATTTCCATAGGATTTAGTAACATGTACAATGTTAGAAACCCATTATAGGTAGTTTATGGATTGGAGAAATTTGGTAGAAAGAAGACATTATAATTCCTCTTTGACAAGGATGTAAACATGAGGATACATGTTGCATTATTTTTTTCAAACGGCTTAGCGTCAGCGATGGTGATGATGTTATCGATGATGATGTTAGGATCGAGGCATGACATTTCAACATATGACCATACAAAGTCCTGACTATTCTTAGATAGGAAAGAGGTCAAGGTCTCAAGTTCTTATAGATCAATAGATTGATCAACTTTGAGGATACGGGGATCTTACGGAGTCCCTACGTTGATTTTGATGGTGGATTTGTTGAGAAGGGTGGATGTGATAGAGGTAAGGTCTTATGAAGATAGGAATCTTATTCCGCCATGTAGGAAATAATGGAGTCATCATCATTGCACTAGAGAATTTCGATGATATGGGAATCCTCCACTATCATCGAGGGAATTTGAGAGGAAGGGACCTAATTCTAACCTCAAATTGAAAAGTGACCAGTCCCAGAGTGATTGTGGAGATTAAAAACAATCGAGAAGAAAGGGATGTGTTATCATTTGTATCCATGAATTTTACGGGTGGAGGAGTGAATGGTAATTCCTATTTCATGGGAGACATAGATGAATAAGATGTAAAAGATTCAATGAGTTGTTCTTTGAAACCCAATTTGAACTTCTTGTCAAGCTTGCGGGACTAGTAACCAATAAGATCATGCATACCTTGTTCATAACATCCAAAACCAAATCCTTTCCTCACGTAGCGATGGAGGTAGGTATAGGAAAAATATTTATTATAGAGGAATTTGAATTCATTGGTGTATGGTTTGGTGTGGGGCTGATTATCGATGTGAGCGAAAGGAAATCGATGCCACCACAGGTAATATTAGTTTTGAGATGAGGTTGAGAAAAGGAAATTAAATCCCTTGTGTTCAGTTGATATAGAAGATCTTTGTTTGGTCTACCTATTATATTTAGTGAGGGAAGATAATTAAGAGCGAGGAATCAATACTCCCCAGAGAGATACTTTGCATCACATTATTGAGAGATCCATCATTGGGTAATTTAGATGTAGGTACGAGAAGAACTAGTGGATGTTTCGGAGGATAAGTCTTAGTAGGGATAAACATGTAATTTGGAGCATATGTCATATGACATGCCTTGAACGGAGGGATATCGGTGGGGATTGTATGGATCTTTCCCTCATATTCATATTTGAAACAAAGATGGACAAGATGACATGAATCCATGGTCTTCCCAAAGCAATACATTATATTGAAACTCCCCCTCAATGATATAAAATAATTTGTGGATTATTTTTTCACCAACACGGATGGGGAGGATAATTGTGCCCAAAGCGGGGGCAAAAATGTCATTGAAGGTAGAAAGAAACACGGGAGATTGAGAAACAATGGACTTTATAATTTTATGTTGTTCAAAGGTATGAAATGAGATGATATTGATGTTAGTGCCATTATCAATCCTATATCGGTGGATAAATGTGTCATTGATAAGGATAGTGATGAAAAGAGGAATTTTTGATCTTCTAGTAAAATTTTTGTAATTTCAAATTCATCAAAGGAAATGGTGGCGAGTAGTGGTAAGAGCTCCAAAAAGATCGTGAAGGGTTGGGATCCATTGCTAGTGATGGGGATACACTAAAAGGTTTCAATAACGGCATGTCAATGATTGGGATATATTTTTATGATCTCATAGAGTGACATCTTAATTGGATCTTGATGCAACTATTTTATGATGTTTGTTCAATGGTGCCATGTTTTTAGATCTGCAGTGAAGGTAAGATGGACACCTTGACCTTGAATGAAGAAGGTGATGGATCGGAATGGTTGGAAGGAGAAATGATGATAAATTTTCATTTGGATTGGTGGGTAGATGGTTGGAACTTATGAGGAAAGAATGACTAGTGATACAAACAACATCCATATAAAGAGGGAAACTATCCTTAGGAGAGGTAGATTCTAGAGGTGGAATGACAATGAAAGAGGTGGATGAGAAAGTAGATTTAGAGATATTAGAGGCTATAGTATTGATCAGAGGATTGGGATTAGATTTGGAAGGGCTAGTAGATGGGAGAGGGTGGTATTCCTTGATGAGGACAATATATTCTTCGAGGAGACTGCTGATGAGGGTTATAAGGGCCTTGAAATGGTTTGTGTCACGTACGCATACATGATGGTAAACACATATGGTGTTGGAATCAAACCATTTGGTTTTTGATCCACGTATGTCAAAGGGCTTGATAGGGGGAAGGGTGATTATGTATGCTTAGAGGAGACACTCGAAAAATTTCAAGTATATAGGATCGATGAGAGTTTTTAATGATGAAGTCGAAATACGGAATCTAGGTCAATGTATTTTTGGGATGATGATGAAAGCAAGAGAGGTTCCTTAATTTTATGAGGCTTTATAGGGGCCTTGGACTCAGATTTCTCTTTAGATGCTTGTGATTCATATTTTGGGGGAAGGTGTGTGTACTCTTATTTTCCCACTCAACAACCCTAGATGTGTTGGCACATCACTCGGACATATCTTAGCACTCAACCAAAGTGTGTAAAGGTACTAGGACCCTCGTTCTTTACTACCCTACCACATTGTTAGCATGCATGTTCATAATAACCAAATCCCAAAGTGTATATCCCATTCTAACAAATAGATTCTTGAACTCAAATTGGAAACACACATAATAAAATAAACATACAGATCACATAACAATTAGGATCAGATTCACCATATAATCACCAGTAATAGATACATCAACAACCAATATCCAACCATAACGATCCATTATATTATTCCATCAAAACACAAAGTAGCTGAATACACCATAAGAAACATCACAAAGTCATGCGTGCATTATACCAACAACATAACTTTGTTACAGCTCCAAAGCACATCATGTCTCTCTCTCTAAACCGTGCAAATCAATACATATATAGAGGGTTGGGGAATTTTCCTTGACCAGCTATGCTCTTCTCAAAATAGGTCACATAATAAGAATATTCATGCGTCGCTACAAAATCAACTAAGGAAGCATGCAATATTTTCCTAATAATAGATCATCTATAATTAACTCTAGTTCTAATCCTATTATTAGCTCCATGCGCATGTTCAAAATGCAAGTTCTTTCCTTAAAAAATAGACTCTTCTTAACTACCCAATCCTCCTTATGTGTTGCATACTCCAAGTCTATACTTAACCAAATATACCAAAAATTAACTAATTCTTTTGCCTTCCTTCCATGTTCCTCGTGCTCATCTCCTTTCATGTTCCACATGCAAACCTTGTTCTCCAAAGACACTCATCTCCCATGCGTTTCTTCTTTAGCCTATCTCGTGCATTCGGGTATCACTGCATACTTCAATACTTAGAAATTTTCTCGGTGCCCAACATTACCCCACACTAGTTATGTTGTCCGTCCTTGTAAACACTCTATTTGATCGTGCATCTAATGATAAAGAACTTTCCTATAACCAAATAATGAAAGAATATATGTATGGCTTGCGCCAAATAATGAAAGAATCCAAGTGCTACTATGCAAAAAGGAGGGGGATTCCTTATTCACTAATGATTTCAATATTTTCCACCCCTCTAATTCACTTCTAGCGACTAAAGAAATCACTTATAATGGTAGGAACATCTTCAAAAGTCATATCTTGACCCTTTTCCTTCAATGCTTCAACCGAGTCTCCAATTGTTTTCCTGCATCATCTAGCGCATCCATCCTACGTGTAACTTTTGGGTAAAATTCCTTTACTTATTCTTAATTAAGGTCCTCAAGGAATCAATTGCCTCCCATACTTCGTGTAATTTGTGCTAAGATTCTTTCTCAATCCACCCCTGTTTCCTTTATTCTTGTCTGGAACTCTTTTAGATCTACCTCATCTTTTGCAAAAAGTAGTCCCACTACATGATCCCTATCTTCACAATTGTCATAAACAACTTCTTCCATGTGAGCTACTTCCTTTACTGATTCAATTAATTCATTGTATTATGTAATGGTGGTTTCAATATGTTCTTTTTCCTATTGCTTCTATCTCACCAATACATCTTCTGCATATTCCAATGCAAGAGGTGGTTGTTGAGTTGTGATTATGTGCGTTAAATCCTCCAGAAAATGGAAAGTGGTTTCATACTTGGTTTTACTAGGAGGGGCCAGATCCAGTGCACCAGTAAGATCACATCAGCTATGCATTTTTCCTTTTTATAAGTCGTGTGCATCCTCCCTTTTTCCTCCCTTAACTCTTTTTTTAATTACATAATAATATTTTCCTTCTCCTTTATCTCTTTGTCCCTTTCTCTTATCTATTTATTCTTCTCATCTAGCTTCCTCTACATAAAATTTATTGTTAATCTTTGTCAAAAATTCAAGCACCCACCTCCGGTGATATCTTTTAAGTGTTTTACATGCTTTCTCATCTCATTATTTTTGGGAATCAACTATCAGATACATCTCTCTAGAGGTTTCTTTCTCACATGTATCTAGTAATGAATGAGCGCTCACCTCAAATTTTGGCTCCTCGATATGTGACTCAAGTGCCCAAGATAACATCTTCCTTGTGCGTGGTAGTGCATCCCCCTTATTGAATAATTACCAACAAAATAATTGATCCAAAGGTATCGTTCTATGATACCTAACACACAAAACCTTGTTGGGATCTTTAATGTACTACATTATAGGTCCTTGTGGGATGTACCTTGGTCTCCTACTCTTTCCTCAAACACCCTTAGGGAAACCTACAACAAGGTTCAATTCTCCACCCACGATCCCTTCCTGTTCTTCACTCTTTCCTTCCTCTGTATTGCACACCACCTCATGATCCACTAGATGTTCTATAATCTTTACTGACCTCATTTTCCAATTTATGCTCTACCTCAAGGTCGAGAGTACGCTTGACCTCATGTTTTTTTATAGGCTCCATTTTTCAGTTGTGGCCCGAGTGTTATATCCCCAAACTTCTTCTTCTCTATCCGTCTCCATAACATGTTTATCCTCAAAATGAGTGCTTTGGTCCTCCGCATCTGACTCATCCACCATGTACACATGTGGACTCACCTTTACCTCCAGTTCTTCCTCACTCTTAGCCTCTTCTTCCTTTAGGATTTCCATCTCCTCAGAGTCTGAGCTAGGTATTATCCTTTGTTTCTTCTTTAAGAGAGATCTTCCTCTTGCAGGCTACCTTCTGACATATGTGCTTGTCTCTTCCTCCTTACATTCTAATGTCTTCCCTACAAGTGTGCTTGAAATGGGGGTCTTATCTTTACTTCCTCCTTCACTTCCATTCACAGGAGTCTCTTTGCGCCATTTTTCTTGTTTTCAACCTTCTTCCACACTAAGGGTTCTTCAAGAATACTCACATCATCCTCCATGAATGCTCCATCAACAAATCTGGGGCCTTAGATAAATATATACCCTTACTTTCATTATCGAGGCCACTAGTAATGTAACCGATTTATACAAATGGATGCTCTCTGATACATACCTCTCCTCATAAGTGCACTTCTTGGGGTAAACAAGTGTTTGAAGCATCTCATGGTTCTCCTTATCCACTTTTCTTAGATCAAGTCTCAATTTTTATGCCTCCTTAAACCTATTCATAGATCCTTGAAATTATTTCATTATAAAATCAAATGGGAGTTTGCACCATGGAATTTTAGTACCATCAATTAATATAAATATCCTAATACAAAAGCTGTTGATAGAATGCAAATTCGGTATCTCCATTTACAATAGTAGGAAACTTGGTTGGAATTCTCCACTCTGCACCGAACGCATCACACATCTTTTTATACCATTTATCCACACACACCTTGTATTTTGGATTCACCAAATCACATATATACTTGGAAAACATTTTTGTAGGGGAGTGATCTTCTTTAGGAAATTCCCATATCTTGTCCTTCGGACCATCGAGCACCCCAATCTCATAAAACACTATTACCAATAAAACATTTCCAAATATAATCTTATCTTCATCATGCATAGCTTCAATGATCTCCTCTACTATAAAGGAATCAATATTATATATTGTTGCTTCTTATATCGTCTTGAATACATGCAGCCAACATTTATTCACCTATGTCCATCTTTATTGATCATTCAATTTTTTGAGTAAGAATGTGGCCATCCTCATGATAGGATCATTAATCTTAACAATATCCATTGCGTACCCTCCCTTCTTATACAAAAACTCCACTCTGCAGTCTTATTATCCTTAGAGACATTAACTAATTCATCATCAAATGCATTCCATGTACCAATCAAACTAGTGTATTTCTCCATTAATTACATGGTAATGCACATCCTTCTACCTGCAAAGTATAAATAGTCCTCGTGGATGCGTGACATCAGCCATTGATATAATCTCTCTAGCTTCCCAAAGAATGAGAGCTCATATAGCTGCAATAACCCTTCCTTCTTCAACAACCTCTTTCCCTTGTCATCATACACGGGTTTATCATCTCTGACTCTTTTTCTCTGTCGACTGAAATTTTTTTGTTTAAATGTCACGTGTCGTTACATTTTTATGATGGTTTTAGTCACTCATGGCCATGCTCATAACATGAATACCCACTATTTTCCCATCAATACTCCATTTGGGTACTTCATTTCGATTACCATTCCTCCTGAACATCTATGGTAAGTTTCATCTTTTCTTTTCCCTTTCCCTTCTTATTTGGTGATGTGGTCATTTCTTTCCTTAATGCCATTTCATTCATGCAAAATCAACCTCTCCCCTTATTCCCTATTCTACCTTAGTACTCTAAGTATATTTCCACTAACCCTTAGTGTAACACTACTATACTTTAGTTCAAACCCTATCTGTCGTGCCCTAATTCTCAAAACCCTAGCCAGAGAAGTCTTGTTTCCTTCCAAATCCACACCACACCGTCAATCTATAGGATTCCCTCTAATGGAACTCTCTCCTCACATGGTTGTGTCCTCCTTCACACTCTAGCTCAATATTCTCAAACTTGGCACCAGATTTTTCACCAAATTGCTCAAGTTTTCCCTAAGTCAAACACAAGCACTCATAAATTCTAGCAAGGTAAAAATGAGATTACCCTAACACTCTATTTATAGGTTTTCAAATTTTACCTACATTCACTACTTGTCAACTACCATCGTGCGATTGCATTTAATTTATCTTTTCCACTTTTCCCTCCTTTTCTAAAATTTCTATTACACTTCTATCATGTTTTCATTTCACATTCTAGTTGTAACCTTTAGGCACACAAACTACTTCCACCACCACAGACCTCCTTTCACGCACTCCATGTGCCAAAGTACATCAACCTCTGTGCCTTATACCAAGTAGCTACCCATGCCATTGCCTACCTCACATTACACTACGTGCTTATTCACCATACATGGATTTTCCTTTGGCATTTTCCTTATTATCACCATTCTCCCTATATTTCAGCAACCAACATCAGCATTGACACGCATGCTCCTTTAGTACTTAGGCCTTTGTGAACCATAACTCTCTCAACTCTCTTCTACATGATTTTTCTTATAATCCACCCCACACTAATTATATGTGTGGTCCTTTGCACATGAAGTCACTTAGATAGTAATCAACTATTCGCACGCAAGTGCACTTATTAGAACAAAACATTGAACTCAATTGACAAATCATAGCAATGATGAAAGGAAACACATATAAATAAAATGCATTAAAGGGAAATCTAATCTAACTAGAAATATTGCCTTATTACAAACACCAAGAAGACTTATTTATAGTAGTGTAGACACCTAAAATTGGGTCGTAACCCCCTAATCCCATTTCATTTAACACACTCCCTTACTATGACCCCCTCCATACATTATTATTAATATAATTATTAATATTAGGTTAATTACCACCTCACCCCTCCACCTCACCTCTCCACCTCACCTTGGACCCATTCCAAGGGAATTTAACTAACTAAGACTAGGTCATCACTCCTAGCATTGAATCATCACTTCACTTAACTAACTAAGACTCTTTATAAACCTAATATTTATTGCTAACCACTTCTTCCATAAATTCCCCATGTGTTTAAATGTGAACCAAGAATCCTAGCCCATAATAAAATCTTGACCCATGCCAAAAAGGGAAGAAACAGGCTATTTTAAGAAAATTGGACTATTTCTCCCTAACCAACGTTGGTTATTCCTCGGCCGATACCAGTCAAGGAACCGCCATCGGTTCCTTTAAATAAGGATTTCCAAATCTTTCCCTGGGTTCTTCCTTTTGGTTGGTTTTTGGGATTTCATTCACATTCTTGCATTCAATAGAGCATCCGACAATCAAACACAAAGCACTAGAGCATCTAAGTTCTTCACCAAAGCAACCAACCTCTTAGTCCACTGACCTTAGATCATTCATAGGGAAGCACTTAGGCTTCATTGTTAAGGCACTAGATCTAGAAATGTTTCTCTGTGAACGCCCACCAACCACCACATCTACCAATTTCTAGATCGTAAAATAAGTATCTTAACCATCCTGTCAGTTATTAAATTTGATTTTAGATATCTTATTGTCTTATGTTGCATTATTTCTTTCTCACCGAATACCATCGTCACCCATCTACCCAATACCGTACTCAAATTTAACCTCTCTACCTTTCCAATAATCTCTCTCACCCCTTGCCTTTGAGTCTTCACCAAAATACTAACACCCAACCTAAGCCTTACCAAAACTCTATAAAATCATAGAAAACTTGAACCAACCTCATTTCTACTTTGGCACCCAATTTCCCCTATCGTGATTGGTTATCTAACTAATACTAGTTAAAACCAGTGGTCGACATCGGTCTCATGGTTGGCATTCTCTCTTAGACCAGCAAGCTAATTTTCCTACCCAAAACCTCCCACACTCTAACCCATAACTCCATAACACCTTTTTCTATAGCTACAAAGCTTAACAACCCACCACCTACTTTAAATTTAATCTTGTATTCACTATTTATATTATATTTAAATTATTGTGCTTGTGTGAGATACCTAAATTATACAACTACAGTAGGACTCTCTATTTCATGTTATTTATTTACATTAATTTGTGTTTAAACATGGATTGACAACCTTCTAGGAAGTACCCCACTTCCTAGATCTAGTCCCCTAGGCAATCCACCAACTAATGCTTTTAATTCTATCTTGTGGTCTTGTGTTTCTTTTCAGGTAGTCCTTCCCAAACAAAAGGAGTGCTCTCGATCGGCCTAGTCTTCAATGGTGCGCAACCTCTTCACAACCTCTAGGTATTCCTCACGTACCCAACCTTCTACCTTAAACATTTTTCTTATACGTACACTTCTTATTGGTGAAACATTTTGGCACACCCGGTGGGACCCTCATCATTGTGGGTTCTTTTATATTCATATAGGATTGCATTTTGTGCTTGTTTCCTTTCTAAATATTCACTAAATCTCTCTCTTTTGGTAATATTATCCTTCTTTTATTTTCTCTAAAGGAAACACTTCATTTAGTGAAAATTAAAACAAACCCTTCTTTATTTCCTCTTTCTTGCATTAGTGAAATACATACTCTTTTCCTATTCATTATTTCTCTCATCCAACTTCATTTCTCGATTTAGGATTAAAACTATTACATTGCATCCTTGTATTCTTGTATTTAGCTCACATAGTCTAAATAGCAATCAAATATAATGAAGGTCATGACCGGATGATGATTGGATAAATTAATCGTAGTTCACTATTGCACACACTTATTTTCCAAATCACTCAAACAAAAACACACTTTTTAAACATTCCCCAAATCCCAGGAAGAATGTATCAAGGATTTAAAAACCGTTGATAGTGAGCCCCGACCTATGTTCGTTGTCATATCATAGCTCGGACCTCACGTACTGAAAGGTATATCAAGGACTCCACCAAAAAAATCCTGAAACCATCCATAGCTGGCTTTTAGGTACCTTGCATCCATTCCCTTCTATATATTCACAATCATTCCTAAGGCTTAAGCCATTACAACACTAAAATATGATTCCTAGGATAACATGTTTGTTATTTTTTTCTTGTGGATTTTTTACTTTATTTCTTGTCTTTTACTATTTGAGGTGTGAGTTTGTACTTCATCAATTTTATTTATTTTTCACACTCAGTCATCAAAACCAGTTAATTTTGGTTCTCTGAGTGTGTTAGATTATATTTTCTATACACAACCTCTTTCTGGAATTCTTTTGACCAAATCTAACTCAAGAATTTCAAATTTCTTAATTTTCATAGTAGTTGACATCGGTTTAGTAAATGATATCGGTCTTTTCATCCAAGGCATCGGTTTAGCAACAAATATCAATATCTCAGGCTGTTTATTTTCTATCAAAAACAATAGGTTATTTTCACCTACCAAATTCTTTCAAAAACATTATGAGTTTCTATCACTTTTGTAGAACCCCAGTACCCATTTTCTTCCTTTCATATGGTTTGGACTCGCGAACAAAGTGCGAGCTCTTACTTTTCATGTGACTTGTATACCATTACCTCCTACCCCTTTGTTTCCTTCTATTTTTTCACCAATGGATCCTAATGCACTCTCGATCATACGCAAGGTTGATGAGGAATTTACTAGATTCCTTAATCATAACACCAAGGCCTTGTAACATTACCTTGCTAATTCTTCTACCCGTGATTCTTGAGTCAGCCTCTTTACCGAATGCCCACTTCCATGCCCCCATTTTTACCACCTTTACCATATCGCTAAACTCTAATGTAGATACCCAAACTACTCTAGCATCAACCAACCCTCTCTCATAACTGCCTACTTCACAATTGACCTCTACATCTTTGGCATCTGCTATACCCTTAACAATATCCCCTCTTATAGGGGTCCCTTCATCATTTGTACCTTATGTACCTAATCTACATAGCCGCCGGTTGCGTCAATATCTTCCACTCCATTTTAGATTTTGGTGGTTTTTATGCCCCAAAACCTTCCCCTATTCTTTATGAGGATCTTTCCACAAGATCCTCCCACCTACACCTTACCTCAAACACAACCTATCACCTCCACTTCATATTCAGGGTATTTTCCCTCCTCTTCTACCACTTCCTATATACCTACATCTCAATTTTCTTACTCAAAGCACCACCACATATTGGCATGCCTTCCACAACCCACTTATCTTATCCACCCCTTATACATTAAGAGGGGTCCTCAAATATAACCCCACATCATATATCATCAACATGATGATGGAAAAATGTAAAAGCTTGAGGCCTCTGTTTCGAATCTCGTAATGTCTTAACCTATGATGATATTTGTAATGAACCCATTCACCCCTCCATACCTATTCATCCATATCTAGTATAATGGGAGGTGCCAAAAATTTAACTATTTTTACGGTGAGGAGGACCCCCAACAACACTTTCATTCATTTAGACACACTTGTTATTTGATAGGCCATGACGATGCCTTACTCCTTTGAACATTTCCCATGTCCTTGTCGGGATGCACCTTAGACTGGTACAGTGATTTTCCTAGGCACTCAATCTTTTCCTTCAACCAATTGGCCCAGAACTTCCTTGATCACTTTTCAATCAATATCTCTAAGAATGTCTCTATGACCAATTTATATTCTATTCACCAATATGATGATGATTATATTGTTGATTTCATCGTGCGGTGGCAAGGCCTAATCAATCAGCTCTCCTTCACTCTCCTGCAGCCTGAGCTCATAGATTTATTTACTAGGGCGTGTGCCAAACACATTTCCCCAACTCTTCAAATTCAAACATTTTGTACATTTGACGAGGCTTTCACTATGGCTCGGAAGCTTGAAATCTATGCCCTTGAAGAAGAGAAACTTAAACTGTGTAACAAAAATGTTTCCTTTAAATTGATGACTCTTCTACCAAACCACCTAACAATAATTCTAAACCCAAAGGGTCTGCCAACATAGTAGTTTTTAAAGCTTTCCTTCTCATCCATCCAATCAACCCAAACCTCCTACCAATCTCTCACCCATTCAAAATTTTCAATACAAATATGAATAAAGGAGTTACACTCCCATCAAGGATCCCTATTCTTTTGTGTTGGACAAGTTGTTAAAGGCTGGAGCCATCACTCTTCCTCCTATCAAACCAAAAAATAGTTTTGACCCTTCTCACCCCACACTAGCTTGGTATAAAGAGAATGATTTTTGTAATTACCACCGCATATGAGAGGCCATAGTGACAAAAATTGTAAAACTTTCAAAAACATTGTCTAAGGAATGTTAGATAATGGTGATCTCATCCTTGAAAATCCTAATGTTCCGCTAACGTAAAATTGGATGTCCTAACCATGCCCCCTCATCAAATCATGTTGGTGAGACATCTAAAGAAGAAACCAATGTCCATGTGGTTCATGCAATCTTCACTTTGATGTCTGATCCTTCTATCAAGAAACTTACTTTATCATTTATTAAGGAAAATTTTGAACTAACTCCCCTACTCATAGAGGATCCCACCTTACTAGTTCCTTTACCCATAGAGGAACCCACTTCACATTTTATTTTAACCATAAAGGAAACCTCATTATCAGCTTACTTACCCACATAAGAGCTTACACCACTCACCTTACCATCTCATCAACCCATAGAGGAGCTAACCTTGTCTAATTCATCTACCATGTCTTCTCCTCAACCCGTAGAGGATCTAACCTTGTATACTTCACCTACTTTACCTTCTCCTCTACCCGTACGGGAGACAATATTCTCTACCCAATCTATTTGTGATACCTCTCCAAAAGACCTCATAGATCCCACTACTCTTCTTACCTCACTCTTGCCTACTAAATCTA
The DNA here is from genome assembly GCA_018340775.1 of Taxus wallichiana var. yunnanensis. Classification (NCBI taxonomy): domain Eukaryota; kingdom Viridiplantae; phylum Streptophyta; class Pinopsida; order Cupressales; family Taxaceae; genus Taxus; species Taxus wallichiana. The sequence continues at coordinate 187,601,896 of CM031235.1, forward strand.
AGGAGATGTCCTTCCCTATCTCACGAGACCTCGAGCTCATCATGGGGATTAGCACTAGTGTTTCATCCTCTTCATCTAAACCAAAACCATTCTCTTGTTTGGTTGATCACATGGATTATGTCGATTACTCTACCCTTTATAGCTGCCTCGAGACTCCCGGTTTCAACCAAATGAAAATGTTATTGTTGCATACCTTGACCATTTACCCCATGGTATTCAAAGTAACTAAGACTATTACACCGAGCCCGTGGTTATATCCCATTCTTCATCAGCACCCCTTTCACTCATGCCTTTTTCTGCACCAAAACCTAACACCACCTTATGGATCTTCTTGGTGCCAAGTTTAGTACATCCGTCTCGTGAAGCTAGACTTGTCAACTTCATCCCCACATGTCACAAAATCTATTCAAGCACCTAAAAGGAAGACCTAACCTTTTAGGGATTGCACCCCGGTATCTCCCAAGCCTTCTCCCAATCCTTCTCCTATTGCAAAAATTTAGGCCCACATCCTTCAACCTTGGTTAACTTTCCCCTTTACTAAGGAAAATATAAAGTGTGACAACCTAGACCGCCACCTTCACCTCACATTCTACCCACACCTACTTCAATACCTTTACCCTCACTATTAGCAACACTCCCACTTTCACATTGGCTTACTCCAATATCTACACCTTCTAAGTATCCTTTTTCCTACCACGTTATTCCTCTGCCTTTACCCAAGAAGGCACATCCTAAACCCCAACCTTCACTACCTACCAAAAAGGTAGTTACACCAGCATGACCACTCACCTCACCCTCCTCATGAAGGTCACCTACACCTTCACCCAAGATGACCCTAACTTCTCATTGTGATCCTTTGGTAGGATCTTATTCTAACATCCTCACTCGGTTGTTAGAGACATCAGCCATATCTCTTCTTCCCATCAAGCCTTATAACCCTCTCAAACCTAAACCAATAGGGTTTGATGACATGAAGATTTTTGTTTATCATCACTCACTAGGGCATGATGTCAAGAGTTGTAAGGATCTTAAAAACATTCTCCTTCAGCTTTGTGATTCGATGGTCTCTTTGAACAAGATGATCTGTTGGAGGAGGATTTCATTATTTCTTCACCTATTACCACACAACCTTCTTTTCCTCCTCAAATATTTGAAATTAACATGGTGCGCATGTAGCCACTCGGTCACACCACGTGAAATATAAAGGCATGGAAAATACTAGTAACCATTCTACTTTTCCTTTACCTACCATTTCACATACACTTCCCCCAAGGTAACTATCCTTGGAACAACAACCCTACTTCTTCTTGGGTTACTAATTGCTCAATTGTCAAACAACTTCACCTATCCCCATTGAAGATGTCCTTATTGACTTAATCTAGACCTCTAATTCTCATCGTCAAGCCCTCATTGAGGTCCTATAATCCATCGAGGTACCACTCAATGACACTTCACCTATCACCACCCTCATTGCTCCTCATCAAATTGCTTTCATCAATTTCTCCAAATCAGAGATTTCCCCTTCACAACCTAATGATCCAAATCCCACTCTTTTCATCTCCACTTACATTAATGATATTCGTGTTAAACACATCATGATTGATAGGGTACTATCATCAACATCATCTCCTCTCATGCCTACTAAAAATAGGCATACCCACTAGTGCATGTCTAGCAACCCTGTTATGCTTCAATCTTTCAACAATGCCATGACCACTACCCTTGGCACTATTGTCCTCCACATCTGCGTGGGTCCCCAAACCATTCTGAACTCTTCTATGTTCATGAAGGATATTTCAATATAACATATTGTTAGGAAATACACGGATTCGTGTCATGGCTTGTGTACCTTCCACCCTTCATTGGTGCCTCAAATTTGAATATGAAGGGGAAAATTACACCATTTGGGAAAATCCCTCCACCTTCAAAACTGGAATATGCTTTATTGTCCCAATGATGGATACCACATTGACCACATCTACCACTTTTACCACTTCACCTTTCTTGTTTATCCCACCTCGACGACTTTGTTATTCCACCTTCTACGATGCCCCATCTTCTCAAGCTTCGAGATAGCTCATCAAATCTTGTCTAACCAAGTACCAACCACAAACCCCTTGGTAGGCATTTTTCAATGTCTTTCACTTGGAGAATACTACCTCCTTAGCATTGATGCATTCCTTACTCCTCATGAGTATGGAAAACTACACCAACACTCGTGTTCAACCATTGTATAAAAGAGGTCATATTCTATGGCCTTCCTCACCTTTGCAACAACCTAACCTACACGGGGCTTGATTTTCCCTCTTATTCTATTAAACCTCCCTTCCAAACCAAGCATTTTTCATTTGATTTCTCCTATCTCACCAAACACAATTTTGCACTCACTTTTCTTCATTATTTTGCCTTGAAAGGCTTCGGATTTGGTTGTTATGAACAAGTTCGTCACATTGTCATACCATGCACCACTAAGAAACACAAAGACCACCATGGTCTTGGTTTTCCTTCGTAACCTCCCCTAAGAAATCTTGCATTACCCTTGTCAAAGATGAAAATACTTCCCCCTTCATCACCTATCACGCCACCTTCTCCCACCAAATCTATGGATCCTAAATCCATTCTACCTAACTTTTTTATGAAAACCATCTCCTTGGGACCTTTGACCTATCAACGTGATGGTGAGGTTTCCTCTTCCCTTCCTCTTACGTATCGACATGATGGATAATGATAAGCCTTCTATAGACATTGTTCAATGTCGGGATGACAAATCTATTCTAGCTTATTTAGGTGAAAAGGATTCTTATATTAAAAGGTTGTTACATTCGACACGTAAACCATGTTTAATGAATATACCATAGAAATCAACTTTCACACTTAGGATGACCCCCAAATTCTAAAGATAGGAAAATCTATAGACTTCTTGGAATAAGAATCTTTCACCTCTTTTCTTTGCGATAATAGTAAATAATTTTCTTGGTCCTATAGAGGTATACCAAGTATCCACCCTAATATTGTGCTTCAAAATATCGTAACTATTCTTGACTCCAAACTAGTGAAATAGAATTTGCGTAAAATGCATCCTCACATTGCTCTTCTTGTGAAAGAATAACTTCAATGCCTTCTCAATGTTTCCTTCATCCTACCTATTTATTATCCACAATGGATCTCCAACATTGTTCCTGTAATAAAAGCAACTAGGGAATTTGTATCTACACCGACTTTCATGATCTTAACCTTTCTGTCCAAAAGACAACTTTCCTCTACCAAGTATTGACCAACTATTTGATCTAACAACCTGTCATGAGATGTTATCTCTTGTGGATGGGTTTTCAAGTTATAATCAAATATTGGTCACTACTGAAGATCAACACAAAACCTCCTTCATAACCCCTTGGGGGAGCTTCTGCTATCACATCATGCCCTTTGGCTTGAAAAACACGGGTACTACATATTAGCGCGTTATTATTTACATATTTCATGACATCATGCATAAAATTTTTGAATTATATGTTGACGACCTTCTTGGTAATTCAAGCGTTTCGACGAACACTTGTCAGTTCTCAAAATTATCTTTGACCGCCTTATCCAATATTGTTTAGCATTCAACCAAAGAAGTGTGTTTTTGCAATTCTCTCGGTTAAGCTCCTTGGCATTTGACGTTGATCCTGCTAAGATCAAGGTAATTCTTGACATGCCTCCACCTACTAACCTTTGATAGCTTCATACCTTGCAAGGAAAGTTTCAATCTATTTGATGCTTCAACTTTCAACTTTCATACCATTTCCAACTCTTTCATCACATCCTTAAAAGGGTGTTTCTTTTCATTGGAATGATGAGTGCCATAAATACTTTGAAGAGTTGAAGAACTACCTTCTTTAGCCACCTGTGCTCATTCCACCTAAATATGATCAACCTTTTTACCTTTACATTTCTTCTATTAACCATTCCTTGGGTTCCATGCTCACACATCGTGATGAGAAGCATAGGGAATAAGTGGTTTATTACATAAGCCATAATCTTAAAATATTTTTCGTTACCAACACCAACCCCTCTTCATTACATGTATGCTAGTTTATGCTTCTTGTAGACCTAGAGTTGGAAATCATTCATCAAAACTATTTCAAAGGAAAAACTATCGTGGATCTACTCATAAATGCTCCTCTTCCTGGAAATCAATCCTCAAATTTTAATTTCCTGATGAATATATCGCCACCCTCTCCCTTGATGATATTGTTTATAAAATGACATTATTATTTGATAGATCTAAATGTCATCATAGGGGAGGTGTGGGGTTCATCCTCATTCCTCTTAATGGTGAACCCTTGTCACTATCCTTTAAACTAGACTTCGACTACACCAATAACATAGCCAAGTATGAAGCACTTGTGTTAGGTCTTTAAATTTCCATTACCTTAGGTGTTAAATCCATTAACATCTTTGGTGACTCTCAACTGGTTGTGAACCAAATCAATGGTTCATACCAGTGTCATAACAATGAGCTTAAAAAGTATAGACATCATGTCCACCTACTTTTGACCACATTTAATCACTACCTCATTTAATCCACTCTGCGATCCACTAACAAATTTGCATATACCATGGCTTGTCTTACCTCTCAAATACCTGCCTCACCTTTAGACTCAAAAATATTTGTCACAATACAATGATTACAATCACCTTTTTATATTATTTGGCGTCAATTTTGTGGGTAAAAAGATCTTGACACATGTGACATTTGGTATAAGCAGTTTGTTGACTACCTTTTCCCTTTCAATCCTTCCTCCATATCTCACTCATGATGGACAACGAGCCTTTATAAAAGTATCTCTCATTACATCATCATGGGGTCTTCTTTGTAATTGTGGCTTTGACGATATCCTCTTGTGGTGCCTCACTAGTTCTAAAATCCCGTACACCATCAAAGAGATTCATGATGGGATTTGTGGGGGACATTTCAGTGGCCTTGCTATCACAAAACTTATCCTTCAACTCAACTATATTCTTGGTGAACCCTTAACCAATCTTGTTGTTGTGACTATGTTAAATGTTTTGTGAAGTGTTAGTAGCATGTTAACCTTCATCATACTCCTAGTCATGCCTTACAAGTCACCCGAGAATTTTGGCCCTTTTCTCAATGGGGTTTGGATCTCATTGGAGAGATTAACCCTCATTCCTCTAAATGTCATCGTTGGATCATCATAGTGACCGAATATTACACTAAATGGGTAGAATTCATCCCTCTTATCTCTACCAAAGCCAAGAAAATAATTGAATTTATCAACCACCATATCATTTTTCACTTTGGTGTTCCTCATCGCCTTATCACTGATAATGGAAAAAAATTCAAAAACAAACCCTACGTAAACTGTGTGAAAAATTTGGTATTCAACTCAATTCTTCTTCACCATATTACCCACAAGAAAATGGTTAAGTTGAATCTTTTAACAAAAGCCTCAACAAAATTCTTATGAAAGTGGTTGACAACACTGGAAAGGATTGGCACATGCACATTCCTTTCACCTTATGGGCTTATCACACTAGTATTCGCACCTCTACCAATGCCATACCTTTCTCTTTGGTCTACGGTATGAGAGGTTTTCCTACATTTGAAGTCCAAATTCCATCTCTTTGTATATCACGACGATATGCTATCTAATGACGATTTTTTCCAAGAACATTTGGCACAACTTGAGCTACTAGAGGAATGCCATCTAAATGCTCTATACTATCTCCAAATCTACCAAAAGTGCATTAAGCGTGCCTATGATAAACACATTCAAGAGAGAACCTTCGAGATCAATGATACGGTCTTGAAGGAAAATCAACATGTGACCAAAATGAACAAAAGTAAATGAGGAAAGTTTGAACCTAATTAGCTTGAACCTTATACTATCACCCATACCTATGGATCAGTACTTATCGTTTATCTTCTCTTGAGGGTAAACCCGAGCCTGAGCCCCTTAATTCCTTTCATCTTTAACCATTCTATTTTTAAATACGGTTTTACATCACTTTTTGTCTCTTCTACACTTGTCCCTTGATCAAACCTCCCATTCCACCTACCTCTTGTTAAGGACCAATTACAAACCGGAATTGTGTGATTATCCATCACCATTTAGCCTTGTCTTAAATATGAGTACCAAAAATCTACTCATGGCATGATTCACATGAATACTTTTCATCCTTTTAGAGATGGAATCCCATGGTCATTCATCACTTGAAACCCCTCTTTTATATCTAACATTTATCATGTTATGGTTTTCCCTCATAAAATAAGCCTATACTACTTTATAGTCTTGTCCAAGACTACAAGTCGAAAACAATGCAAAAAATTTGGGATAATAAAATTTTCTTGTTTGAGTCAAATTTCTCGCAAATAGATGATTACCTCAAATTAACTTATATGTCTCTCTATTTTTGTTATAAGTAAATTGCTCCCTTGAAGGAAAACTATAAAAATCTATCCACATGTTGTAATTAGTCTATCAAACAAAGAAGACTAATACGTATATGTCAAAAATAAAAATTATCTTTGATCTTCCCACATCGATCAGTCTATAGATGTAAAACAAAAATCCAAAACAAAAAGAGAAATTGAAGAAAAATACAAACTTTCGAAGGGGCATGATTTCCTACAACAAGGTTACGCTAAACAAACCACTCCACCCTACCTTCATTTATTTACTCTTGTCTACTCAAGGGACGTGGCGCTCATCCAAAACTTTGTGATTGTGAAACTTCTTTCAACTATAGACCTATTAATCATGCAATGTATCTATGGACTTATGTTCATACGCCTCTTTGTATGATCATTTTCAACTATGGAGCATTTCTCTTTTTTGGTTCACCTCTTCCTACTTTTTGCTTATTGATAGGATGAGAGCATCAAAATTAAATATCTTGGTCCGCTTCTCATTTCACTTACACCCATAATAATCATCCTTTCTAAAAAAATCATACATACTTATCAAAATCAAATCAAAACCAAGAACAACACCCTACCTATATCAATTAAATAAGTTAACCAATTTCCCTTTATATTTTTAGCTCAACATTTGACCTTGCCTATTTTTATATCTTGCCTTACCCAACCTACCTATAAGAAATCTTCTACCTTTCCTTATCAATACCATTTTCCTTACCCAACTTACCTATCAAAACTTTTATTCTTCCCTATCCTATGGGATAACTACATCGACATGAGGCCCCTTTTACAAGGGCTATGTAGGCAGCACTTCAAATACATGGGGTCTTCGTGAGGTTAGTTTGGTCAGCATTGTCTACCATCTTTCACCGAGTTTTCCACTATTTATCCCTAATACGTAGTCTTCCTCACATTTCCATAATGTCAATAACTTGGAAATTAACCCAAACAAACCACACACCAAACCATGCCTACTTATCTAAGTTTCCATAATATGAATAACTTGAACATTAAACCACACCATGCCTATACATCTACTTTCCATAATATCAATAACTTGGAAATTAAACCAAACCATGTCTATCATCTAGTTTCCATAATATCGATAACTTGGAAATTAAATCAAACAAAACCTACCTACACATCAAGTTTCCATAATCAATACATTGGAAATTAACCCAAACCATAATAACCAAACAAACCATACACCAACCCATGCCTATACATCTAGTTTCCATGATATCAATAACCGAAATCAACCTAAACCATAAAAACCAAATAAACCATACACCAACCCATGCACTGTACATATAGTTTCCATAATATCAATAACTTGGAAACTAAACCAAACCATGCCTATACATCTAATTTCCATAATATCAATAACTTGGAAATTAAACCAAACCATGCCTACATATATAATGTTCCATAATATCAATACATTGGAAATTAAAACAAACCACATCATCAAGGATACCTACATCTAGTTTCCATGATAACAATACAAGGGAAATGAAACCATACACAATCGAAATAAGTACCATCATCTATATAATAGAAATTTTGTATGTCGATACATTGTATAAATTTTGTATGGAAATAAATGTCTCAAAAACTCTCATGTACATCTTTCCTCTTTGGCATGTAATTTGGTATATATAAGTCAAAAAAAAAAATACACAACATCTCAATATCTCATCATCCATGGGAGGACACAGCACGTCTTCCACTCTCTCATGTCCCCTCACCTAGCCTCTATCTCCATGAACTAGTCACCTTTCATTGGTCTTACCCATTATACCAGTGGATCCCTAAATTACTAGAACTATGGGTCCATACGTTGGACCTCTCATTGGCTATCTATTGAGCTCTGTAGGTAGAATAATTGACAAAAGGGATACCACTCTCTGTAATCCGATCCTCATAATATCTATCCTCCGCCACAACCTCTTTGTATCATCCATCGACATCACCTATGGTTGTGGCATCATATCTATCTCTATCCCTAAGGCTTTGGACCATGTGCTTTTGGTAGTGGTCCATGTACCTGTACCCATGGTAATGGACCTTGTCCTTATATATGCATCCCATCATGTGCCCTCAAAGGTGAAGGAGGGGAAGCTACGTGTCCCACACTTCCGGCTGTGCTTTTGCAACCGTCATTTGTGGTTGTGATGAGGCCACTTGTGCCTATAAAGAATTCATTTAGGATTGCAATGCTCAACCTTCCCCGTCTCTAGCATGTGCCTACACCTGCCACTAACATTTCATGTAGTGTGACTACCTATTCTGTAGGGTAGTGACCTAGGCCTAGAAATCCATCACTGCCTCTATAACTTGTCCATCTCTCTAATGACTATGGCCAAATTGGTCGAGTCCTAGTCTAGTTAGTGCTTCATATACTGTGTGACCCACCGTGACTATACCAATTTGTACACCCAATATCATCTATAGAGTCATAGAATACCTACTCCTCCACTCCTTAGTGGTGTCAAATTTGCTAGAGGTAATGGCATCTCCACATCCTCTCAACGGTACTATGGGAATGGCGGGGGCACACCTTGTTGTAGTAAAAACTATCATTAGACCCTATCTACGAGTATACACTCATGCTACCCCACCCGATGCTCCTAAATCTGCTCCATTCTCATAAACTCGGATACCTAAGGTAGGGCCTCCATATAATCTCGACCCATGATCATCTATCCAGTACCCTTTGATAATATGCTATATCTCAAGTCACACCATCAACCCTTGCCTTCTCTCTAACCTATAGCCATCGCCTATATCCTACCCTATATACACCCACCTGTCATCCCTATCATGGTAGTCCAAGCACACGTAGGAAAAAAATGTGTTAATATGCCCAACAGATGTGTAGCGGTAGGTACAATATAGACCATATCTTTGTATCCTCCTATAGGCCCACAACTCCCTATATAATCAAGTATGATGGCACAAAGTATGATGGTTCCCATGGAAAAATGAATCCATTCAAACACCATATCCTCTAAGACTATCATCGAGATCCAATGGAAACCTCCCTCCCTCTAAGTCTTGGAGGAAAAGAAATCCGACGCCAACCATCATCAACACTATCATCAGGGTCTCCTAATGGGTACGCCGCATACATCTCCCGTAATTGATATTGGCCCGTAATTGATATTGGCACTATGATATGACAACTTTGTCATAGCCGGAAAAATTACCATAGCCATGTGATACACCACATCTGAATATGAAACCTAATACAAGGACTCCCTAATAATCAGCAATCACAAAATCATGTACACTTTCTCTAGTGTGACGGTCATATCTCCGTCGAAAAATGAAAAGTATTAGTATTGGATCCCATCATCGATGAGGGCTACCATTCTACTATGATCATGGGAAATCCACCTATATCTCCTCACCACATCAAGAAAAACCACCCACATATGCCCCCACTCCTCCTCTAAAATGGTCAACCTTGTTTGTACTAAAAGGGTGGAATTTGATCCCTCATCATCATCTGTTGTCTTGCCTACATCACCAACATCCACACAAGTTAATCATTTCCCTTTCGACTTTCCTATTTGACACTTGACTTTTCCTATTTCCTCTTGTGCCTTACCTATACCATGCACCTTTACTTAAATCACATTCTATTTCACCTATTTCACATATTTAACCTGCCCCTCCCCATCCCTCCTGAACTCATCCCCTTTGCATCATCATTAACCTACAACATCTGTTCCACTTTTTTTTGGACATATTCCCATGCCTACACCTACCTTATACATACCTTGGACACCCCATCTCTCTTAAAAATCATTCTCCATCACACGCCACCATTTTCCTAACAACTTAACCATATCCCACCTTACCGGCCGATCACCCTACCGATGCTAGTCCCTATCACCAATTCTTCCACGACATAACCAACCGGCATTGATTATTGGTTCGGCCCCAAAACCAAACTTCCACATCCCCCAATGCCAAATACTCACAAAATTGCCTATTTTACCCACCCAAATCCTATTAAACTTACCCTATATTCATTTTCACCCTTAATTAAACTACTTCCACCCTCCCATGGCCCAATTATACCGCCATTTTCATCAGATTTCACACAAAAAAATTTACAATTTTCCTACCCTATTCTTCTACAAAAATCAAAATTCAGAGTTGAATCCTACCTCTAATTGTAAGTGCCACCATGCTAGGACCTCTGGAGCCTACCTTTGGAGTGCCTCATGAGCCTTCTCCAACCTCTGCTATGTTAATTGACTCTCCAAACTCTCAATCAATCACACTCACTCAGCTGGCTGCAACCGGGCCCTCAAACTCACTCCTCTAACCACTAATCTCTCGCTAAATCATCCTAATGGACCTCTTTATCATTTTCCTCACAAAAATGTTCTCCACCAGTTGTTTTCAACCTCAACAATTACACAAATGACTCACTTTTTGGTGGGTTTTCCATTTTAAGTCCTCGTTTTGGCAACCAACATTGGTCTATTCATGACCTACGTGACCGGCATCGGTCACACTAACACCTATATTGGTTCTCCCTGAATTGGCATTGGTCACCTTTTCAATAAACCAACCAACCTCATTTTGACCTAATTTTATTGCGGGGTCCCCTTTTCTTGTTGCCACAACCCTAAAACATCCCTACAGACCCACCTACTAGCCTCACAAACTCTTTAAGGATACTTAGAGGCATGTTTACCTCAACTATGTACCCTTTCCCGACCGACCCCGCCTATTTGACAATCAAACTTGCTCTACCATGTGATAATTCTATGTGTGTTGTTTCACATACCGACCTTACCTTGCCTTATTTCATGATGTTTATCTTGACCAGACCAAACATTTTGGTGTTTTGGAACACACCTATACCTGTTCTTGCACCTTGACCCATTGTGTTTCCAGGAGCACTTCCTATACCTTGGATACATGGACCACATCACCCTTGTTTGGATAAACTATTAACCTTTGACAATGTAGAGTTTGTGTGCTCTTCAACCTAGTACTTATTGCATCCTGAACGCGTGCGTGCATTTTATTTCATCCACCTTATCACGCCTATTACCTACACCCACACCTAAACCTACACCTACTCCTTACCCCATTTTTCATCACCTACCACCTTATCAAACCCATCACCAATTCAACCTTCCACTTAATCAATTCCTAGTTTGAGGGGGATCACCTCCACCCTTACCTGGGGAAACCTAATTTTTGTTTTTGCCATCATCTCTTATTAGCATAAGATACATGAAAAAAAGGGGAAAATGTAGACACCTAAAATTAGTTCACAACCCCAAATACCATTTCAATTAACACACTCCTTTATCATGTCCCCTTCCACACATTATTATTAATGTAATTATTAATATTAGGTTAATTACCACCTCACCTTAGACCCATTCCAAGGGAATTTAACTAATTCGACTAGGTCATCACTCCTAGCATTGAGTCATCACTTCACTTAACTAACTAAGACTCTTTCTAAATCTAATATTTATTGTTAACCACTTCTTCCATCAATTCCCTGCGTGTTTAAACATGAACCAAGACTCTAGCCTAGAATAAAATCTTGACCGACACCAAAAAGGAAGAAACAAAATATTTTAAGAAAATAGCACTATTTCTACCTAACTAATGCCAATTATTATTCATCTGGTTCGGTCAAGGAACCGCCATCGGTTCCTTTAAATAAGGATTTCCAAATCTTTCCCTAGGTTCTTCCTTTTGGTTAGTTTCGGGATTTCATTCACATTCTTGCATTCAATAGAGCATATAAGTTCTTCTTTGGAAACCAACCTCTTTCTCCACATCCTCAGATCATTCACAAGGAAATAGTTAGGCTTCATTGCCATGGAACTAGATCTAGACCCATTTCTCCTACAAACACCCACCAACCACTTCATCTACCGATTTCCAGATCGTCAGATAAGTATCTTAACTAACCTTTTAGTTCTTAACTTTGGTTTTATATCTCTTATTGTCTTCTATTGCATTGCTTCTTTCTCACCTAAATACCATCAGTCACCATCTACCCGATTCCCTACCAACCCGAACCTCTCCACCTTTCCATTACCTCTCTCACCCTTCTTTTGAGTCTTCACCTAAATCCTAACACCAAGCCTAGGACTTACTAACACTCTATGTAATCATAGAAAACCTAAACATACCTCATTTCTACTTTGGCACCCAATTTCCCCTACCTTGATCGATTATCCAACCGATCACAGGGTAAACCAGTGATCAAGATCGGATCCCAACCGGCATTGGTCTATGTGGTGGCATTCTCCCTCGGACCACCGATCTAATTTACCTACCCAAAACCTCCCACAACTTCACCCAGACCTCTATAACACCCTCTACTACACCTATAGACCTTAACAAGCTACCACCTACTTTAAATTTAGTCTTGTATTCACTATTTAGACTAAAAATGAGTTACTATGCTTGTGTGAGATACCTAAATTATACAACTATAGTAGGAATATCTATTTCATGTTGTTTATTTACATTAATTTGTGTTCAAATGTGGATTGAAAACATTCTAGGAAGAACTCCACTTCCTAGATCTATCCCCACTAGGCAATCCACCCAACCGATGCTTTTAATTCTATATTTTGGTCTTGTGTTTCTTTTCACGTAATCCTTCACGAGAAAAAAGGAATTCTCTCGATATGCTTGGTCTTCAATAGTGTGCAACCTCTTCATGATCTCTAGGTATTCCTCACATACCGAACCTTCTACCTTAAATTTTTTTCTTATACGTTCACTTCTTATTTTTCAAACAAGAAGGGCTTCAACCTACTCTCATTGAAGGAATCGGGAAATAAAGTGTCATCAACACTTATAAGCTGGAAAGTGCCTAATTCCAATATCTTTGTTACAACAAAGGGTCCCAACCAATGAAATTTCATCTTTCTAGGGTGGTACAAAAACTTAGAATCATACAGAAGAACCATCTTGCCAACCTCAAATTTCTTGTTCCGAATATGTCCTGTCATGCAATGATTTTTGTCTTGCTTTTTCTATATTCTAAATCCATCGATAAATAGAGCGTCATTCATCCAACTACATCAACTTGGTTATGTACCCCTCGATAGGTTGTTCATCATCCAATCCTCCTATGTGCACAATAAACGGGGATGGAAACATGAATTTTACATACAATACAACTTTCATGCCAAATACGAATTGAAGCGGTGTGGATATATTCAATCTCTTATAGGTAGTAAATACAACAGATAATTTATCATCCTAATCTTTCCTTCCAACATCACAACTATTTTTCAATGTATGTCCTAGAATCTTGTTGAAAGCCTCAGAGTACCATTAGATAGTGGGTGATAGGTCATTTCCTTGTGATGCACCCCCATAAACTCAACCAATAATATTCTAATAGCCTCATTCAAAAAGTGTGTACCCATATCACTTGTTAAGCTTGATGGACATCCATACCTACCGATAATATTCTACCATAGAAATCTTGTTGTTGTAGTTGTCATGCAATCCTTTGCGAGGTGTTACTTCTTTTTTCCTTGTAAGATAGTTTGTACAAGTTATAATTTAATGTGTGCTAGTCCTTCACATGGGTGGGAAATTCAGACCTATGAAGTCAATCACCCATTTTTCAAAAGGTTTGGTACTTTTAATAGGTCTCAAAGGCATCTCATATTTGGTTCTAGTCTTCCCAAGTCACCGAGAATGATAACATGCCTTGACATACTCCTTGACATCCTTATATAAATTTTCCCACCATAAACAAACCATCAGAATCTTGTGCGTGGTGGCATCTCCTGCATAATTACCTCTTACAATTCCACCATGAGCTTCTTTCTTAATTTCCTTGCACTCATGATCCATCATACACGAGCACAAAAATTCATCACGGAAAAGTTTGTATAAGTCACCACTTATCAAATGGTAGGGTGTTGCATGTATTAAAATTTTCTTCTTCTCCACCATCTTCATTCTCTTAGGTTCTGTCCGATTGCACAAAAATACTACAATATCTTCTAACTTTGTGGGTGCATTATTTAATCTAAAGAGTTTTGCATCGACATTTTGTCTTCAAAACTCTACGCATCCGATCAAAAATTATCCTTAACGAATGATCGTGCCCCGAGTTACTTTTTCCTTGTTTGAAAACAATTGTAAACTAAAACTCTTGAAATAGTAGTATCCACCTACAAATGTGCCCTTTTAAAATAGGCTTGTTTACCAAATACTTAAGCACCATATGATCTATGAAGAAGATAAACAATGTGGCCAATAGTTATTATGCGAACTTGTGCGGCGCATAAATCATGGACAAAACTTTGTGCTCAGTAGTTGTATAATTATGTTCAGCTGGTGTCAACTTCCTACTTGCAAAACAAATAGGGTGGTCTATGATTCCTTGACTGGTTTTTCTAACATGACACCAATCACCATTCCGAAGCATTGATGTGAACATGAAGCGGTTTGTCCCATGCAAGAAACATAAAATAGGTGCGGTGATCATCCTTTCCTTGAGTGTTTCAAACACTTGTTGTTGTGCCTTGCCCTAATAAAATTTTCCCTTAGACTTTAATAGTTCCTCCATGGGCATGAAAATGTTTGCATATCCCTTAATGAATTTCTGTAATAACCTGTATAACCAAGAAATCTATGTACTTCACTTTGATTTTTTAGGTTCTAACAATCCCAAGATCTCAACGACCTTGGATGGATCTACCAATAAGCCTTCTTTACAAATAATATGTCCCAGCAAAGTGCCAAAAGGTGTTGCAAAGACACATTTCTTAATATTCAAGGAGATTCTTAACTGCATGCATATTTCAAACATAAGTCTTAATTTGTCACAATGATCCTTAATAAAATCATACATTGTCCATTCATCAAAATAAACTTGTAAAAATTTATGAATGAAGTCCTGAAATGCTTGTACAATAATGCATGAAAACATTGCAAGTGCATTCTTTAGTCCAAAGGGCATAACTATGTATGCAAAACTTCCCCACTCAGTGGTGAAATTTTTTTCTCCTAATATTCCTTTGTTATGCACACTTGATGATATCCCAAAAATCCATCGGTAAAAGAGTATATCTCGTGCCTTGCAACTCCTTCCAGGATCTCCTTAGTAAATGGGGTAGGAAAAGGATCAATAACACATGAAGCATTTAATTCTTTGTATTCCACATAAATCCTTATCCTCCCATCCTTTTTAATTCTTATCACCATGGGACTCACCCACTCGATTCCTCAATGGGCTCAATGATTCCATATTTCAACATCTTATCAATTTCTTCCTTTACCTTAACACGCATATTAGGATTCATCTTATAAGGCCTCTTCCTAATCAGTTAATTCCTTATTTAAGTTTGATTCACATCTCACCTAAAGAAGGGTGTACTCCTTTCAATTCTTGATATCCCCTCAAAATAAGTCATGAAATTCACGTAGTAGCTTAATAATCTTTTCTACCTCCTCAGACCAATAATCACCAATAATTGTTTCTTTAGGCTCGCCTTTGTCTCAATGTTAACCTTATTTTTTCATAGGCTCATGATACGCTTGTGCCTTCTCATCATTGTGTCCATAACCTTGCACGTACCTTATGAATTATTAACATATAGGTTATTATCCTCATCATCATCATCTATTGTGCATACCAATTTACCTTTTTCCTTTTCTTCCCAAGTGTGGACCATTTCTTCCTCTTCATTCTCTTCAAGGTCAAGGCGCACCTCCAAATCTAATTTTCCAAACATATCCAAAAAAATATCCTCAGCCTTCACGTTATCCCCCAAAGTAAGGCACTTCATAATCTGTAGTGCTTCATTGACTGGAGGTTTAGTATAAAAGTAATCAAAAGTATGAACCATACCCAAGGTCATATCTCACTAATTAATTGTCTCTCATGTCAAATATTCATGAACATACCACATGCATGCATAGCTTCCAAGGGTTGCATAGAACTTATGTACCCATAGTGATGGTGGCAAGGCCTCCTGCACCTTCATCTAGAGTCTCTTAAAAATCTGAACATGGTGCGAAGAATAATCCTTCCCATGTTATTCGCATATCTGTGAAGGTACATTTCTCCTTAGAAACCTAGTAGAAAAGGAGATTCTCACCTTGCACCATTATAAAAGGTTGACCTTGTATTTAGCCAACTAACATGTTGTTATCTAGCATAGGGTATATACTATCATATTTCTTTTGTCACCAGTATCCTTCCACTGGGCTTCTATAGCATGCAAAAATACATCAAGGTTTCCTTCATCTAGTGTACCGAGGTACCTGGTTATTACTCAAGTGCCTAACCATGTGTGGCCTAATCATGCGAGTAACTATATTCTTAACCTCATGCCCAACTACTTCATATGTTCCATGTGCCCAGTTGTCACAAGAAATACTTGTAGTATCACTAACTAAATGAGCATCATCCCATTGTATTACCCCTTCCTTAGATGGCTCAATCACCTCAAGGTATCTAATTGTACGCATGTATATCCTATTCAATTCCTCATCACTTAATGACTCAACATATGGGGAAGCCTTTGCATTTGTCAATGGGATAATGTTGCGCTCTTATTTTTTCTCAAAGCTAATGTACCCCTTATTGAAGCACAAATCTGTATAACACGGGGGCACCCAAGTAATGTTGGGAAACTATCTACCTTTGCGAGTTCCAATACTTAATTCCCAATAAACTTGGCTCCTTGAATCATAATAGTAGCATCTTTTAACACCCCAATAGGATTATCCCTAGTTTTTTTGCCATATACACCACATTTGAAGAAGGTTGCAATGGTGGTCTACCCATCTAATTCCAAGCATCCAACGTGAGTACATTAACTTATGCACCTGTATCTATAAGAATGTTTCTCATAAGCCACCCATCAATGACCACATTCAATGTAATCTCCTTGTCATACTCATGATTATGGGGAGATAGATTTACATGAAGGATATTCCTCTCGTGCTCATGTCCTGTGCATGGTACTTTCTCTCTCAACCACTCTCCTAACATAGGGATGATGTTCCCTTGACGTAACATTCTAAAAAATTCCTTCAAATCATCTATTTCTTTCTACAAAATTTCAGCATTCTTAGTGCATTCCAATACGCGGGCCTTCTCATTTAAAATTTGAATCTCTCCTTGTAGATTCCTGATCACATCCATAGTATCTAGGTAAACCTCTTTCTGATGTTCAGGATCGGGTGGTAATTGGCATTAATCACTTCTTGCTTCATTATAGGTGGCTTGTACTTTAGAGTCTCATGGGCACACGAAGCCTCAGTGCGTGTGGTAACTAACATAGGATGTAATTCATAATTAAGCCCAATCTTTGACATCCATTTATCTCCATCGCACGTTGAATATTGATCATAGTTGTTCCTTTATCTTGCTTATTTTTTTTTCTCATATGCTCATACAAGTTAGGGAATTCTTCAAACTTATTCTTTTTCCACACCCGAGAGAAAATCACATTTTGAGGGAACTCACACTAATAATGGTTAAGAGATCCAAAAGTAAAACAAGTTCCTCTAATAAATCCTCCTCTTCCACCACTATGACCTGGCCTCTATATCCACCATGGAATCCTCTATTCCTGTTGTCCCCATTATTGCACCCTTCATTATATTGTTCTCCTTGTTCCTTAGATCCACTTGCTACACCAGTCTAATGCACATTGGTTTCAATTGCCTCATGTATATGATCAATAACTCTGTAGTTAACTATATCATGAGTATAAGTTTTACAAATCTTACAATACATGGATACATTCTTATGGATCACGGGCTGAAAAAGAGGATATCTAATTGCATCATGGTCCAAATGAAAATTCTTGTATTCTAGCAACATGGTGCACATCGAGTTGAAAGGGAAGCTATCTTGGGTGTGTCCTTTAACCTTTAAATTTTTACACCAAATCACACTACACATCTCATGAGCTGAATTAGCAAAGATATTTTTCAACTATTTTGCCATAGTTGCAATCTATGCTTCAAGAAATGGGCTCACACCAATGTCCACACTCCCAACTACCTCAATATGTAGAGCTACTTCCAAAGCATCACGTGGGTGTATAAAATTCTTATGAGATAATTCCTTTCTAAAGGGATTCAACATCCCTCAAACAAACCATTGTCCATGTTGACTAGGATGTATGTCATAAGATAACTTTGACAACAAATTTTTGAAATGCACGTCATACACCGAACGATTTACGATAATCCCTTCTTAATTTCTTTAAGTTTATTGATAATCTTATGTTCAAATTCATGGATATAGAACTTGACCAAAAATTTATAATGTAAATCATCATAATTGAATGTAGTCTGATGTTGATCTTACTTTCTATACCAGCTATGCACGTACCCTTGAAGAGTAGTAGAAAACTGACTTTCCTTCCTATCTAGAGTGGTGATTCCCTTAGCATGCCATAGTAACTCGCACTTGTGTACATGTTCTATAGCATCTTCAATACCTTTGTACTCTGGTAAGTGAAGAGACATCTCATAAACAACCTATTGGGGTTGATGTGGGGGTTATTGGGGATGTGGGCCTTGTCCTCAGATCCAAAACTAGAACACCACCAATATTTCCTCCACCACTAGAACCACCTGATCCACTTGACCCCGAGCCTCCTCACCCACCCGAAACACCTCTTATAGTAGGCGTTGGACCGGTGGATGTACTTACTTGCATCCAAACGGTGGTACTAAAATGAACTTTGACATTCTGAGAAGTTGTAGTACTTTCATATGTGCTCCCAATGTTCTGCGCACACCCACACTCATCTTGATGACACAAGAAAATACTTGTCCAATCGGTGCTCAAAAAAAAAAGATATTGTAAATGTGATGTCATAGATGTTGTCTAATGCACTTATGTACTCAATGGAAAATGATAACTACTTGAAACCATTAGATTAGTTACACTTTTTTGTTTATCAATAGTTACTTCTTAAATGTGAACACCAAACACAAGGGATAGGTCTCTAATTGGGATCGAGATATGTGCCCATGGCTCTTAATCTTTCTTCATCAAATGTTCTCTCATCGGAAGCTGTGAGGGGATTCTCTATTGTGCTTTCCTAGCGGTGAGAGCCGATGCTCCAGCTCTACATCTTCCACATGAGCTTTAAATATTTCATAATACATCATCCTCCACAATGCCACAAACTCCTCAATATCATGCTTCTTCACCAATTCCTTCTCCCGCACCTCATTATACTTAAGTTACATTTCTTCTCTCTACCTTTCTGCTACAAGTTCTTCCATCTTTCACCACACCTTCCCTACCCCTATACACGGTGGGGTGTTTAGCTAACCATAAGAAGATGTTTGAAGCTCAACACCACCATCAATATCTTAATAGACAAAGTATCACAACGAAGTTAAGATCCTCTTGGCTCACACAAGAATTCAAACTCAACAACTTCTAGAAAAGTATACGTAGACACCGTGTACTCCAAAGTATAAATTCACAAAACACCATCCCACCATTGATCTACATCATACGTTTAAGGTTCATCCGCATCAAACAAAGCTTAATACTCTTCCTGCATACAATTCCTTGGTGCAGTAATACCATATTTTCTTGGATGCATACACGGGTAACCACTCATACAAATCTCTTACAAAGAATCAAAAGAATGACTTGTAAATCTCATGATAAACGTGTTATTCAACTCACTTGCACACATTGAAATCAAGTCCAATACTATATCTCTGTGAAAACTAATCTTATTTTTCAATCACCCAATCTTCAATGGATGTAAGAGTCAACCGATATGCCATCATTATGCAACATCATGGTAAACAATTTAAAAATAGGTCCCGGTAATAGAACCAAAATATAGTCTTATTTTCCCACTCAAATACCCTAGACACACTTTCACATCACTCGACCGATCTCGAGTGCTCACTCAAAGTACACAAAGGTACCAAGTCCCTTTCTTTGCTACTCCTTGCCACAGTGTTAGCATGTATGTTCATAATAACCAAATCCCAAAGTTTATATCCCATTCTAACAAACCGATTCTTGAACGCAAATTGGAAACAGATATAATAAAATAAACATACAATTCACATAACAATTAGGATCAAATTCACCATATAATCACCAATAATCAGATAAATCAACAAGTTAATATCCATCCATAAAGATCCATTATATTATTCCATCAAAACACAGTAGCTGAATACACCATAAGAAACACCACAAAGTCATGTGTGCATTATACCCACAGCATAACTCTATTACAGCTCCAAAACACATTATGTATCTCCCACTAAAACATGAAAATAAATACATATATATAGGGGATGGGAACTTTCCCTTCACCACCCATGCACTTCTCAAAATAGGATGCATGCTAATAATAGCCATGCACCACTACAAAAGAAACTAAGAAAGCATGAAAGCTTCGCCTAATAATAGATCATCTATAATTAACTCTAGTTCTAATCCTATTATGATCTCCATGCTCATGTTCAAACTGCATGTTCTTTCCTTAAAAATAGACTCTTCTCGACTGCCTAATCCTCCTTATATGTCACATACTCTAAGTCTATACTTATTCCCATATGCCAAAAAATCATTAATTCTTATGCCTTCTTGCCATGATCCTTGTGCACATCTCCTTCCATGTTCTACGCACAAACATTGTTCTCAAGTATGCTCATCTCCTATATGTTTCTTCTATATCCTATCCGTGAGCTTTTGTATCACTACATACTTCAATAATTAAAAAAATTCAGTGCACATGAGGGTGGATGATTTTGATTCATATTTGAAATAATAAGTAGACAATTTAGATGTAGATTTGGGAGTGACTGTGGATTTAGATGAAGGGCCTAGTCCCACAATAGATGGGTGAGGTCCTAAGATGGAAGACAAGATGTTTGGCACTTTAGGTTGATGGGGTTTTGAAGGAGGAAACTCTAACTTCTTTTTTTGATAGATGAGGTATTTGTAAGTAGGGATCTAAAGGTTCTTAGATTTTTATCATGATATTTTAACCTTGGAAGGGATAACATTGATTTTAAGCGAGGGACCCTTAGAGGTAGAATTAAGTTACACGAGATGTAGGTTTTTTTAAATATGTGGGGATTAGAGATGGGAATGGTTTTGGATGACACATTTTATGAGCTCGAAGGGGTTACAATAATGGGTTGGTGCAGTATGAACTAAATCCACAGATGATTGTGAGAGCTTCCTTTTATGCTAGATCCAAGACCACCGGAAGTGAATACTAGTGTATCCTAGATCGGGAAGTGTGATACTTCTAGATGGTTGTCGATCCACTTTTTTAAACAATTTAATGTTGTAAACAAAGTAAATCCTATTGTAATTTGAAATGATTTAGGTATCTCACTTAAAACACAATAAGAAATAGATCTAATCTAACATGCTAAGCTAGAATAGAATCCAAAGGTCAAATGATTGGTTTTGGGTTCTACAAGTTTGACAGAGGTCTCGTAGATCACAAGTGGATGAGGGTGAGATGAAATTTGGTGGGTAGGTCTCTGTTCTGGGATATATGGGAAAATATAGAGACCGATGTGGTTAAGGGTAACCGATGGCGGTTCAGTGTAATCGGTGCCGGTTACTGTGGAAATCTAGAAATGCCACAGAACAAGCTTTGGGTCTCCTTTGTGATTGCACAAAGGACTTTGGTTGGTCAAGATGAGGTATTGGGTGACTGGGGTAGGATTTGGTGAGGTTTTAATGGGTATATGGAGGTGGAAATGTTGGAGAAGGTCAATAGGTGGCTAGGTAAACAATAGATGATAAAATGATGATGAAATGAAATAAACTAGAAAAGTATGATGTTATACTTACTTGGATTCCGGTCCTGAATGCCTGTGAGTGAGGGATGGAGGTGCTGATGAGAGGTTTGAAGGTTGCAAGTGATCACCAACTGAAGGAAAGCTTCTACATGGACTGCATGTACATTCCTCTTTGCTTGGTTAGATCAGATCATGGCTGGGATGGCTGTGCAAGAAAAGATGCTTGATCTCCTTCCTTGCATGCGGATTCTCACTGGAATTCTCTGAAGATGTGTTATCTCTCTGAGATGTGTTAATGCTCACCAACCTTTTGCTTCTTGCTTCAACTTCCAACTTCCAACTTCCAACCTTGAGAATAAGGTTGTTTTGGGGTTAAAAGGGTAACCGATGGTGGTTCCGGCTTAACCGCGATGGTTAGGGGTAACCGGCATCGGTCAAGGTGGGATTTCCTAGGTTTACTAAACTAGGGAGATCCTCTTGATTTCCTTGATCTCATGTCATTAACCCATGGATTAGACTGGGAGCTTCTTGTGAGCATGTGGGAATGTGGTTAGAGGGAATGTAGGCATTGATTTTTAGGGTTTGGGTAAGTCTTAGTTAGTTATGGCAACTTACTAAGAATAGGTCTTAGGTTGAGTTGGCTTGGTGAGGTGTCTAAGTGAACTATATGTGTGGATATTATTTAAAATAAGATATTTAAATAATAAATATAGTGAGGATAATGCATTAATTTAATTAAATTAATTAAATTAATATTAGTGGGGTGAAGGGGGCCATGGCTAGGTGAATGTGATGAAGGGTGTTTATTCGTCGAGACCAAAGGGGAGTGTGACCTAATTTTAGTGTCTACATTTTGCCCCTTTTTGTTGCGTAGCTTGTATTGGTAAGTGATGCTAACAAAAATAAGATGTGGTTGCCCCATGTGTGGGTGAAGGTGATCCCCTCAAACTAGGAACTGATGAGGCCAAAGGTAGAATTGGTGAGTGGTTTGATAAAAGGTGAATGTGAGGAAAAGGTAGGTGGGCATGGGGAAAAAGGGTAAAAGGTCTACTCGGGAAATTCTAGGTAATGGGTCTGGGTCAAAGGTAGCAATAGTCAAACACACGCACACGTATAAACTACAACACGCTACCGGGTTGAAGAGCAGGAAAACTCTACATCATCTAAGGTCGATAGGTTTATCCAAACAAGGTTGAAGTGATTCTAGTATCCAAGGTATAGGATATGGTCAGGAAACACAACATAGGTTAGGTGTAGGAATGTTTAGGTATGTTCCAAAGACACCAAAGGTAGGGTTAGGATAAACGTCATGGTAATAGGCTAGGTAAGGTCATTAGGTCAATCAACACAGGTAATAAGTGCCACAAGGTATATGAACACATGAGGTCAAAGGTCACTAGTGATGGTCCAAGTCCAAATATCTAGGTCACGCATGGGTAAGGCCAAGGTAGGGGTAAAATAATGAGTCCCCAAAGGAGGACAAAGGGAGGTAGGAAATGATGAGGTCAGGAAAGGTAAGGTAAATGGGTTGGGTAAAGGTGGGGTTGGGTAAAGGATCAGGGTGAAGGGTGGGGTAAAAGGGAAAAAGGAAAATGTGTAAAAGGGTGGTGAGGGTGACCGGTCATGTGGTCATGGATAACCGATCATGGTATAGGCAACCGAAATGGTTAGGTAGGGCACACGACCGATGCCGATCAAGGGTAACCGACATCGGTTAGGTCGGGTTGGTTATAAAAAAAAAAATCACATGTTTTTTGTTATTCATTTGTTATTTGTGAAGTGAGAAAATGAAAAAAAAGAGAGAAAAGAGAGAAAAGTGTCTGGAGGAAATGGGACAGTGAGTTGGTAGTGTGATTGGATGAGGGTTTGGTTGGTGAGAGCAATGGGTCCATGAGATCAGGGTGAGAGATTTGATTGGTCGGAGGTTATGAGTAGCTATTCGGTGATGGCAGAGGCTAGAGAGGGATCGGGTGGGCCACCGGTACAATGGCATGATAGTGGCTAGACATGCCACCGAGATAATGACATGATGAGGTAAGCCCTACTCTACATTATGGATTTGATAGATTAGAGGAGTAGATTATTGTTATTTGTAGGTTTTTGGTTTTTTTTTTTTTTGTGGGTGGGTAAAAATTAAATTTGGGTATGGGGGAATAAGTGGGGCAAAAAGAGGAAGGGGGAGGGTAGTAAATGTATAGGTGGGGTGGGTAGAGGTCCAGGGGTAGTTTAGGTCATTGTAGGTGGGGTAAAAGGGGAAGGGGGAGGTTTTTAGAAAAGGGGGGTTTTGGGAAGTCACGGGTTTTTTCATGACAGTGACCGCGTTGGTCAAGTGTGGTGGCAAGGCCGGTTGGGTGGAACCAGTATCGGTCACCAAACAGGTGACCGATGCCGTTAAGGGGTAACCATGGTCGGTAAGGGTGAACCAGTATTGGTCACCAAACAGGTGACCAATGCCGGTTTAAGGGTGACCGAGTCGGTTAGGATGAACCTAGTACCGGTCAGGATTTTAGGCACAAGGGTGCAAAAATGATGTGGGCTAGGTAGTTGAGATGGGTAGGGTGAAAATAGGGTGGAGGGTAATGATAATTGGTGAATATGGTCATGGTAAATAAAGGTAAATTAATGTTGTGTTTGTATTGGATGTGGGGAGAGCATTACATATGCGAGATAGGGTTCCACCTCTACTGGTGATAGTGCATGGTGCAATGACCCCATTGGAGCTGCAACATGTGGAGGTAGTGGGCTTGAGTGGGGTTCACACTATAGACATGTTTTTCAGCAGCCCAACTTGATGGTCATCTCATCGATAGATGGGATCCCGTGACCAACATGTTCCACCTGCCGACGGGTGAGATGACTATCACCCTGGAGGACGTGTTCCAGATTTTGTGGTTACCCATATTGGGTGCCCAGGTGTACTCTATCTCCTCCGAGGCCTCAGAGGAGTTGATTGGGACTATTTTTGGTGAGGGGGGGCTGATCTGAGATTCCATAGCACCAGTTTGAGCTATGGAGAGATGTACCTAGCCCATCCGGATGAGACGAGGCTAGTGGTTTTGTTGATGGAGGTAGTGTGCTGCTATGCACTGCCAGATGCAGAGGGTGGATGCTTTCCCCAATCACTGATGGGGGTACTCCATGATATGATGGTGCATGAGACACACTTTCCTGGGCACCAACATTCTTGGTGTAGCTATACAGAGAGTTGTGGGCATATGGGTGGTTGTGTAGGTTTAGCCTGTGTTGTACATTTATACTACACTACTGGGCATATGAGCACATAGTGTGTGTGTGACCTATAGGGATGCCCAGTAGATGCATTCCCACCTAGATTTTTGTGGGTGGGATACAAGAGATGGGTGCCAGTGATAGGAGAGTAGAGATCGGATAGGCCGACACATGATGTGGCCCATTTTCAGCAGTTACTGGAGGGATTTTCGGAGTGGACATTATATGGAGGCCATATGTGGGATTCCCCTCATATAGGCATATGCATGAGGAGCTAGCTGAGCTCTAGCTAGAGAGGTGGATACAAGGTCACCGTGCCGGGAGGATGAGATGATCCCAATAGACAGAGTCCGACGGCAGTTTGGGCTCTTACAAGACATTCCTCCCCTTCCCAGTATCGAGAGATGATGTGGAGAGGCCCTTACCTCTACCATAGCCTACAGTGCCCACAGGGGAGGAGGAGCAGCAGTGGATCGATGGATAGATGACACCGATGAGATGTACAGTACAGTACATGAAGTGGTGGGTGGCTCAGTTATGAGCCATACCACCTAGATCGGGGCAAAGCCAGACCTAGCTACCATTACAATGTAGAGAGATGCCCTACAAGGGGTAGGTAGCTATGCTGATTACCCAATTGGGTATACTACAGACACAACTAGAGGGTTCAGGAGGTAGAGGTAGCAGAGCTACACGTACAGGTGGCCATTCCCATAGCAGCCCAGATGGCAGATGGAGGAGATGGAGGAGATGGAGATGGTCAAGGGGGATGGTCAGGTGGCAGCCTTACAGCTCAAGTGGTAGGTTTATAGGCTAGCCTGGCCACAAGCCTAAGCATAGATTGGGGCCTTACAGCCCAGATACATAGCACAGGGGTAGGGGGCACCACCACAGGCACCGGGAGTAGGTCCCAATTCACAGCAAGTGTAGGAAAGTGTCGCAGTAGGCAGGTACAGGGGCCGAGACCTATGGGACCACCACAGACCATGCCTGTATCAAGTTATGGGATGCCCTAGGTGAGGTGAGATACTATCAGGACCAACTTATGGTGGCCGGGATAGATTTCATATCCTATGCCGAGTACAGGTACAAGGCACAACAGGTGTCCAATGAGAGGATGAGATCCCGCACTCATAGTGTGGAGAGCACAGGAGGTCAATGAGCTCCGAGGCCCGATCAGGAGAGGCCACCAACACATGGTGACCAGCTCTAGGTGAGGTGCCAAGCAGGGACACAGGAGGCCGAGGGTACAGGTGACACAGAGATGGAGGACATCCGTGAGATGCCTGATATGTGGTCACCTAGTTTTTGATGTATACTAGTTATTTTTTTTTATATATATAGTGCCTGTGCCAAAGACAGTGAGGATGTATGAGTGATTTGTATATTTTGAGCATATACCAGCCTATGTGCCAAAGAGATTTTGTATTGATTATTGATTCATTTTTTTGTATATATGAGACCGGCCTGCATGTGCCGATGACATTTTGTATTGTATATCGGCCTGTGTGCCGACATTTTGAGATGATGGACATGATGAGATAGGCATGTATATTGAGATACACATTTATTGATTTATATGATGAGATACATGGTATTTTGTGATTTGTTGATGTGTTTATGAGATATTGGATTTATGGCTTGTGTTAGATGAGATATGGGTTTGTTGTTTTGATATGGATGGAAATTAGGTGAGTTAGGCATGATGGAGTTAGGTCAGTTTAGGCATGGATCGAGTCAGGTTGGTTAGGCATGGTTGAGTTAGGTTTGGCTAGGCATGGATTGAGTGAGTTAGGTTATGGTTAGGCATGGTTGAGTTAGGTTTGGTTAGGCATGGATTGAGTTAGGTTTGTTAGGCATGGTTGAGTCAAAGTTGGTTTAGGCATGGTTGAGTCAGGTTGGTTAGGCATGGATCAATTTAGAGTCAGGTTTAGGCATGGATTGAGTAGGTTAGTTAGGCATGGTTGAGTTAGTTGGTTTAGGCATGGATTGAGTTAGTTTGTTAGTATGGTTGAGTCAAGTTTGTTAGGCATGGTTATGTTGAAAGTAGGTGAAGTTGTGATTCATTATTTTTGCAATGAATGATACTATGGGTCATATGTGAGATGTGGTATAATCTATGCATAGTGATGATAGAGAAATGGTAGGTGTAATAAATGTATAAAATATGAAGCAACTTGTTATGTATGTGGTTTAATTTCCAATTTTGTATATAAAAGGGAAACTAAGTGAGATGTGATGTAAATGGTGGGGAACATGGAAGATGAATTGTTTAGGGTAGAGGATGGCCGAGCTAACCTCCAAGGGCCCCATGCCCTCGAGTGCTGCCTACATAGTCCCAAGTGAAAAGGGACCTCAAGCCGATGTAGTTCTCCCATAAGCTAGGGAAGAAAATGAGGAGGTGTGAAAATGAGTTGGTAGGTTTTTGGGCATGTTGTGGGTTTAGATCTGTTAGGTGTGGGTGGATTATAGGTAAAATGATGTAGGTGGGGGTGATTGTGGTGAAAGAAGGAGATTACCCCAAAAGTAAGTGTAGGACCAAGTCCTGTATAAGGTAATCAAAACGTAAACAAAGATGGTTAAAAGATAAAAGGGGGCAATAAAGCCACCTGATTGGGTAGGATCATACCGAGTAGATCATACCTTGGAGGAGGTGATGAACATAAGACCCTAAAGACATTGCATGATGGACTGTTTCTATGGTGAAAAGTAGTCACATGATCACCAAATGTCTAAGTTCCAAGAAGTCCCTTGAGGCAGTAGGAAATGAGAGTGGGCATGGTTCAAAGGGTGAAGAGTAGGTAATTTTTATATGGTATGAGGTAGCATGCACTTGGGAAAGAGATCCGAGGTCACAATGGGCAAGTCCATGACAAAAAGGTTGAGTGTTTTGACTTATAGTTGAGATAGACTGATCGATGTGGGAAGTCTATATGGGAAAAATTGAACTCCTTGAGGTCTTCGTGAAGTTGATCGATGCGGGAAGCTTTGGTTGCTCTTGTTTTTTTTTTTTTTAAGAGCTTTACATAGTTTGTCCTTCATGGGAGTAGTCTATTTATAGCAACAATTGTCGAGAGGAAGATGTCCTTTTGAGGGAGTCATCTTTTTATTAGAAGTTTGACTCAAGGAGTTTGGTCCCATTGTGAGGTCTTTGCAGTCATGGACAAGACCAAGGTGAAAGATAGGACTCTTGTTCAAAGGGCAAGGTGAAATGACCATGGGATCTCATCTAAAGGTAGATGAAAAGTATCCATGAGAATCATGCTATGTGCAGTGCCATGGTACACATATTTAAGAGAAGATAACTAGTGATGGGTACTCACATGATTCTTGTTTAATCATTAGGGAGGTGTATGGAGTGAATGGCACTCAAGGGATGAGCATGGAAAGAGACAAAGGGTGAGGTAGGATGATGAGTCAACAATAGAATGGTCAAAGATGCAAGGTGTTAAGGGGCTTAGGTTTGGGTTTACCCTCAAGAGAAGATAAATGATAAGCACCTGATCCATAGGTATGAGTCACGATGTATGGTCCAAGCCAATTAGGAGAAAATTTTCCCCATTTACTTTTTTTTGCTTTGGTTACGTGTTGATTTTCTTTCAGACAAGGTCACCGACTTGGAAGGTTCATTCATGAACACGTTTTTCATAGGCACATTTGATACATTGTTGGTAAACTTGAAGGTGATCCAGAGCGTTAAGATGATTCATCTAATAACTCTAGCTATGCTAAATGGTCCTGATGAAAGTCATCATCAGTGAGCATGTCATGGAGAGAAATACAGAGTGAGGGGATCTAGACTTTGAGAGGCAGAACAACCTCTATACCATAGACCAGAGAAAATGGTGTGGCCGCATAGTGGAAGTGTGAATACTAGTGTGGTATGCCCATAGGGAAAAAGGAATGTGTGTATGCCAATCCTTCCCAGTATCATCAACCACTTTCATGAGAATTTTGTTGAGGGTTTTGTTAGTGGATTTGGCTTGGCCATTGGTTTGTGGGTAATAAGGTGATGAGAAACTAAGCTGAATGCCAAAGGTGTCACAAAGTTTTTGCAATGTTTTTTTTTGAATTGTTTTCCATTATCAGTGATGAGGCGATGAGGAACACCAAAGTGACAAATGATGTGGTGGTTAATGAACTCACATATTTTCTTAGCTTTCATGGAGATGAGTGGTATGGCTTCCACCCATTTTGTGTAGTATTCGGTAGCAGTGATGATCCATTGATGGCATTGGGAAGAATGAGGATTGATTTCTCCGACAAGATCCAAACCCCATTGAGAGAAGGGCCAAAGGTCACGAGTGACCTGTAAGGCATGACTGGGTGTATGATGAAGATTGGAATGTTGTTGGAATTTTACACAATGTTTGACGTAGTCACAACAATCATGGTTAAGGGTCGGCCAGTAATAGCCTAGGTGAAGAATACGCTTAGCAACAACAAGGCCACTAAAGTGACCTCCACATATGCCATCATGAACCTCCTTAATGGTATAAGGAATTTCAAAACTTGTGAGGCATCGTAAGAGAATACCATCAAAGCCACATTTATAGAGGAGTCCCCCCAGAATGACGTAATGAGAGACCTTTTTAAGGAAGGTGCATTGTCCGTTATGGGTGAGATCAGGAGGTAAGATGGAGAGAGAAAGGTAGTGAGTATTGTTTATACCAAAGGTCACTCAGTCAGGGGTAGTGGTTCGATCGAGTAAACATCATGAGGTAAATAAGAAGGTGATTGGAGTCATTGTATGGTGACAAAGATTGTAGAATCAATAGGTGAAGTGGGTATTTGGGAAGCTAAGAAGGCCATGGTATCTACAAATTTTTGGTTGAACGGGATGGTTTGAAGGGTGTAACGATCAAAGGTGGTCAAAAGTATGTCTACATGATGTTTATACTTTTGAAGTATCTCATTATGACATTGGTACATACCATTGACTTGGTTTATGACCAATTGAGAATCACCAAAGATGTTGATTGATTTGACATCTAGGGCATAGGTGGCTTGGAGACCTAGTACGAGTGCTTCATATTCGGAGCAATATTGTTGGTGCATTCAAAATCTAGTTTGAAAGACAAAGGCATGGGTTCACCATCAAGAGGAATGAGGATAATACCAGCCCCACCCCCACTGACACTTGGAACCATAAAAAAAGAGTGTCATTTGATAAGGAGGTTCATCCAGGGAAAGGGTAGCAATCGACTCATCTGGAAAGTCAAAATTAGAGGGTTGATCCCCAGAAATAGGTGCATCGGCCAATTGGTCGGTGATAGCTTGGCCCTTGATGGACTTTTGATGAATGAATTCGAGGTCAAGATCAGCTAAAAGCATAAGCCATCATGTGGCACGCTGATTTTGATAAGGTTTGGCATACATGAAGTGTAAGGGGTCGGTGTTGGTCACAACATAGGTTTTGTGGTTGAGTAGGTAATGACGGAGTTTGGTGGCAATGAAAACTAAGGCTAAGAAAAGTTTTTTTGGGATGGTGTATCGGGTTTCATAGTCCAAAAGAGTATGGCTTATGTAATAAACCACCTGCTCCCTGTGTTTCATCGCGATGAGTGAGCATGGCTCCCAAGGAGTGATCAGTAATGGATATGTATAGGTAAAAAGGTTGATCATCTTTAGGTGGGAATGAGTATGGGTGGTTGGAGAAGGTATTGTTTTAAGGCCTCAAAAGCTTTGTGATAATCATCATCCCATTTAAAGGAGACATCCTTCTTGAGTAGATGATGAAATGGTTGACACCGATCAGATAATTGTGAAATGAAATGGTGAATGGACTGCAACTTACCTTGCAAAGGCTATGGAGTTTTTAAGGTTAGTAGGTGGAGGAATTTATAGAATGGCCTTGACTTTAGCAAGGTCAACTTCTATACCATGGAGGGAAATGATAAATCCTAGGAGCTTTCCTGAAAGAACCACGAAGATGCACTTCTTAGGCTGAAGGCGGACAATATTTAATGAGGTGGTCAAAGATGGTTTTAAGGATGGCAAGGTGCTCAGAGTGACGTTTAGATTTGGCCAAGAGATCATCCGTAATCTTCCAATATGTGATGCATGATATCATGGAAGATGTAAGTCATAGCCCACTGATATGTGGCACCAACATTTTTAAGGCCAAAAGGCATGACTCGATAGTAGAAGGTCCCCAAGGGGTGATGAATGAGGTCTTGTGTTGATCTTCTGGGGCAAGAAAATTTGGTTATAACCCGAGAAGCCATCCATGAGTGATAGCATCTCGTGACCAGTGGTGAGGTCAACCAGTTGATCAATACCAGGTAAGGGAAAGTCATCTTTCAGGCAGGCTAGGTTGAGGTCATGGAAGTCCATGCAAATGCGTAGAGTCCCCCTGTCACTTTAGTGATAGGGACAATGTTAGAAATCCAATGAGGATAATCAATGGGTAAGATGAAGGAAATGGAAAGAAGGTGCTGAAGTTCTTCTTTGACGAGAAGAGCAAATGCGAGGGTGCATTTTCCTCAGCTTTTGTTTGATGGGTTTGGCATCGGGAATGGTTATGATATTGTGGACCACTATGGTGGGGTCAATACCGGCATGTCTGTGTAAGACCAAGTGAAAGCATGGTTGTGGTTATGATCTCGAGAAAAGAAGTGATGGCTTCCTGTTCAGCAACATCTAAAGATTGTCCGATCTTTAGGATGTGGGTCATCCTGAGTATGAATGTTGATCTCGATAGTTGATTCATTCAACATGGTTTTGCATCTCAGAGGGTAATGACCGATGAATATATGAGTCTTCTGCACCAAGGTAGGTGAGTATGGATTCATCATCCTGACATTGAATGATGTTAATTATAGGTGTGTCATCATCGATCATTTCAGATACAGGAAGGGAAGAGTGGAAGGGGCCTCACCCTCGCATTGATAAGTCAGAGGCCCCAAGGAAATGGTGTTTATGAAAATTTTTTTTTAGGAGGGATAGATTCAGGATCCATCGACTCCATCAGTGAGGGTGGTGATGAAGGTGGAGTGGGTGAAGAAGGAGAAGAGCTAGTGTCCTTAATGAGTTCAATGCGGGCCTATTTGGTAGGTGGTTGGGAAAGCCGATACCACTATGGTCATTATGTTTGTGGGTGGTACATGGAATAATGGTATGGTGGCCTTGCTCATAAAATCCAAAACCAAAACCCTTCCACATGCACATCGTGCAGAAGTGTGGGAAAAATGGTGATTGGTAAGTGATTGGAAGTCAAGTGGAAAATGGGTGGGTTTGTGATGGTGGTTCAGGTGTGTAAGTGGTAGTATCAAGTCCCCCATAGGTGAGACTAGTACGAAGGTGAGGAGGACCATAAAGGAGACATTCTCCTATATGGTGATCATAATGAGGGTG
This sequence comes from Taxus wallichiana var. yunnanensis, assembly GCA_018340775.1. Taxonomy (NCBI): domain Eukaryota; kingdom Viridiplantae; phylum Streptophyta; class Pinopsida; order Cupressales; family Taxaceae; genus Taxus; species Taxus wallichiana. The sequence continues at coordinate 187,634,702 of CM031235.1, forward strand.
TTGGTGAAGACTTCCATACTCTTGTGGAGTAAGAAATGTGTTGACACTATATAGGTGGTACTCCCCAGAGTGAGGCATTGAAAAACACCTTCCAAGGGATCAATGGTTGGTATGTAGGTAGCTGGTATGGATAATGTGTCAGAGGTCGATGCAGAGGTGGAGTTAATGGATTGGGAAGCTAATGGGTCAACCATGGAGGTTATGGAAGTGGTAGGAATGGAGGAGGTATGTGTGGTAGAAGCAGTGGTTATACTGGTAGGTGGAGGTGTAGGTGAAGTGGTAGTGGTCATGGAGGTAGATGACTTGATAGGTATGAGCACATCATTGGGTCGGTAAAGCATGTTGCATGTTTTGAAAGGTGATGGGTCACTGAATGGTATAAGTGTGTCCTTCATGTTCAAACTTTACACAACGATGCAAAGTGGAAGGAACACAACCCATGACATGGATCCAAGGTCTACCAAGCAACAAGTTATATTGGAATTCCCCTCCAAAATGTAAAACAATTCTAGAATAGTGGGGACCCACATGAATGTGGAGGATGATAGTGCCTAGTGTAGAGGTGATAGCATCATTGAATGAACGCAACATGACCGGATGTTTATGCATGTAATTTTCAGGTATGCGCATTTGAGTGAATGCATGGGATGAAATGATGTTAATGCTAGTGCCCCCATCAATCATCACACAGCGTACCCATATGTCATCGATGTGGACAGAGATGAAGAGGGCTGGGTCTGGGTCATCATTTTGGTGTGGCACGATCTCTTCCTCTGAGAAGCTAAGGAGGCCACTTGGTGAATCAAGGTGGGGTGAAGATGAAGATGGTAATTTGGTGAGAGAGGCTACATGATGGGGTGTGATAATGGAGGCTACGGTGTAGGGTCATTGGGTAAAACCTCAATAGATTGAAGAACCTCCATGAGAGCTTGACGATGGGATTTCGAGGTTTGAATGAGGTCATATAGGGACATTTTGAGGGGAGATTGGTGTAATTGTTTGAGCATGGTGTGATGTGTGACACCATTAGAAATGGGGTATGTGGGGACCATGGATAGTGATTTTAGGTATGGGTGCAGATGGTATGTTGGGTATAGGATTGGTTGGTGGGTCAGTTGCCTTTTCTTTACCCTTCTGCACACATGTAGTGACGTGTATCATGTTGATTTGAGGGGAGTTGGAAAATGGAGAAGGTGTAGGGTGAGTGGTATAACGACACGATGGGAAAAACCTACCTAGGAGGAGAAAACCCTGTGAGGTGAGTTGGGCGCAATGACATTTGGGTGGTGGCGTGGCAAGTTCTCTGATGCAAACCATGTTAATTTCAAATCTTGGGGGTGGCTCTAGGAGCTATGAGGGTGGAGGTTGTGGTTGTTGAGTGGGCAGTGTGGGAATGGGTGTTGGTGAAGCAAGATCCTCATCGAGAAGGTCATCATCATCAAAGTTGGTTTCGTGGACACAATTGGATAAGGATGGTTTTCAAGGCCTTATAGTTCTCCACATCATGCCCTGACACATGATGGTATGTGCAAATTTTAGTATCATCAAACCCTTTTGGCTTGGGTTTGAGGGGGTCATAAGGTCTGAGTGGTGGTAATGTGATGACAGAAGTCTCAAGGAGGTTGGTTAAAATTTTGGCATAAGACCCGCTAGTGGATCACAATGGGAAGTGAACGTGGGTTTGGGTGTAGGTGTGGTGATTTTTGAGAGGAATGGTCTTTAGAAGAGGAGGAGTGGATCGAGCTATGGGTTTGGGTGTTGGTGTGGTTTTGGGTGTCGGTCGTGTTTGTTTAGGTAGGGGTATAGTAGATGGATGGGTAGGAGGGTGTGTGGTCATTTTGACTACCTTATTGTGGGGTAGTGGAGTTTTTTTTTGGGTGCACCTTCTTGGGTAAAGGTGATGTGGGTGTATGAGGTCTAGAAGGAAAAGAAGATGGAGGAAGAGGGTGAGTTACCCATGGGGATAATGGGGGTGCTGTGAAGGTAGATGATGACATGGTCGTGCTTGGGGTGTGAGAGACAACGACTGAAGTGTAGTGGGTAGTGAAGCAATAGCTGAGGGTATTGGAGGTATGGGTGGTAAAGAGGCTGCAGGTGTAGGTGTAAGTCAAGGTTGGGCATCTGGGTAGGTCAGAGGTTTGTGAGGAAGGAATGGGTTGTTGTGTTTTTGGTTTATTGGTGGGTGGAGGTTTCTTGACCATGTGGGGAAGCTGAGATCCTAAGACGGATGAGATAGTGCAGTGTGTGATGGTGCAGGCTATGGGGTATGAGTTCTATGGGTTTGGTGCTTCTGTTTGGGTGTCGGAGTAGGTGTGGTGTTGACTTTGGAGGATGTAGCTAAATCCAGTTTGATAGGTGGATGAGTAAGGCTGGTGGTCGGGTGACCCCTAAAGTGGTAATAGGTTTAGTTGAGGAAGATGTTGTAGGTGTGGATTTGGGTTTAGTGTAGGTGAGTTATGGGTAAGGGTGTGGTTTGAGCTATAACAAGTGTCATGGAAGGGGTTGTGATAGAGGTGGTTGGGTTTGGTTTGATTGGTCAAAATATTTTTGGGTAGATAGTGGAGGTATCAACAAGGGATCTCTACATCTGTGTTGAGATGGGAAGTAAAAGGTGCCCCCATAGTAGAGCCCTATCCACATAATCTAAGTGATCAGCCAAACGTGAGAAACGACATCGTAGGTGGAGTTGGTGAGGACCTAATGGAAATTCCCGTAAAATGTGTCTTAGAGATGGGGAATTGGCTAGCTTCAGCTTCCGTGGGTAAGAGAGCCAAAAGTAGGTCTGTAGGATTTTGGGTAGCTGATGGAGAATGCTCGCCAAGAGGCAAAGGTATCTCAACTGGGTCTATGATAGGTGGAGGAGATGATGGGAGATGATGGGTGCTCCTCTATGGGTGGAGGAGGTAATGGGTGCTCCTCTATGGGTGGAGGAGGTAATGGGTGCTCCTCTGTGGGTGGAGGAGGTAATGGGTGCTCCTCTATGGGTGGAGGAGGTACTGTGGGTAAAGGTTCTCTAAGTGGTGAAGCCAGGGGTGAGATGGTCTCAATGTTAGTGAAAGACTCCTCCGTAGGTGATGAAGGAGATGAAAGGTGTTCCTCTATTGGTGAAGGAACAGGGAGGTTGGTTCTGATGTGGAAGGAGGATTTTGGGCTAGGATCTCCTCTATGGAAGGAATATGGGGTAATTGGGAGGTGACAGGTATGTCATTAAAGATAGTGTGAACCTCGTGGGTATGGGTATCGTGAGTTGAGGTCTCACCGGTTTGATGATGAAGGGGCATGGTTGGGAAATGGTTTCTCAAGATGTGTAGGTTTTGGTGTCAGGTGCATTAGGATTATCCATGGTTAACTCACCTTTCTCGAGCATTTCTTGGACAATATTTTTGAAAGTGATGTAGTTGCCATCACTATGACCCTTTACTCGATGATAATTACATAAATCATGTTCTTTATACCATGCGGGCATGGGGCGAGCAGGGTCAAAAACAGTGTGTGGTTTTATGGGTGGAAGAGTGATGGCTCGGCTTTGATAAGATTTTCTAAGATAGAAGAGTAAGGTTCCCAATTGGGGTATATTTTCGTCGCTCGTCTGAATTGAAAAGTCTGGACAGGTGAGAGATTAGATGAAGGGGTAGCCTGATTTGATGGATGTGCTGGGCGGCCTTGAGTACCACTGTGTTAGTGGTGCCCTTAGCTTTTGAATAATTGGTTTGTGGTTTGGAAGAAGAAGAGGTATCATTCGACTTGAATGCCAAATTCTTATTGCGTAATTGGATTTTCTTCTCTTCGATGGCCCGAATCTCTAACTTTCGTGCCATAGTGAATGCTTCATCGAATGTTCGAAGGTTTGGACCTGCAAGGTCGGTGAGATATGCCTAGCACAAGCCCATGTGAAGAGCTCGATGAGTTCTATTTGTGGTAGTTGGAAGGTAAGTGGTTGATGAAAGCTACGCCAATGAGTGACAAAATCTGTGATAGATTCATCCTCATACTGACGTGTGGAGTATAGATCGGTCATGGTAACCTTCTTGATGATATTGATAGAGAAATGATCCAAGAAGGCTTGGGCTACCTGATTGAATGAGAATATAGAGTGTCTTAGGTAACCCACTATACCAATCTAATGCAGGTCTAGTGAGGGACATGGGAAAGGTCTCAAGAGCAAGGCATCATCATGAGTGATCAGATAACACCCATGTTTGAACGACCACAAATGTTGTTGCGGGTCTTCTTTGCTATTGAAATGATTGAATTTAGGCATTTCCCAATGCATGGGGTATGAGCGGATAGGAATGGATGGGTGAATGGGCTCGTTGCAAATCTCATCGTAGGTGAGAGTGTTGTGGGAGCTGGAAACCGATGCCTCCAATGTCTACATCTTGTCCAACATCAATTTAATTAGGTCGTTGGTGGGTTATGATGATTGGGTGCCTCCTGTAGCATGAGAGGGTTGGTTTTGGGCATATAACAGGGGTGGCACTCTAGTGTATGGGGCTGCCATGTAGGTTGATTGAGAAGAAGGTAGTGAAACAGGGGTATGTATCCGGTGTGTATAATGGATGAAACAGAGGTTGTTGATAGTATGTATATGGGGGTGGAAGGGTCGTGGTAACCCTAGTGGCAATAGGGGCTAATGATTGTGGAATGGAAAGGACCACGTTCTGAAATGGGGTAGGGGTCACCGACACTGGAGGTGGTAATGTAGCTATGGGTATGTGTGAGACATTAGGGGGGAGATGAGGTTGTGTTTGGGGTAGTTTTCGTGGGTATGGTGGATGTAAGTGGGTGCCACATGGAGGTAAAGAGACGTGAGTTATAAAGTGGGTATAGGACCTAGCTGTAAAATGACTGGGGGTAAGGTAGATGTGGGCAACATGGAGCCAGATGGGGCCGATGGGAGTGGGAGTGAGAGTCGGGGGATAGATATGGGCATGTCATATATCAATTGACCCGAGGCATCTCGAGTGGATGAGTGGGAAAGGTAAAACTGCAAGGTGGCAAGGTTTTGGTCAAGGAGTCATGTGAACTCCTCATCTCCGAGTAGTGATAGTAATAGGTCTGGATGGGATCCATGGCTGGTGATAAAATGGAAGGTGGTGAAGGACTAGGTGGGAGTGGTTGACAACTGGCATGAAATACGAGTGTGCTTGCTTATCTTCGGGTCAACACCATGTGAACCAATACTGATCAGGTAGGGCTGCTTCTCTGTAAATGACAGAGAACAGCAAGAATAGGTGAATCTAGTGGAAAAAGTGGATTAGGTACCAAATGGTGGTTGGAATGTGAAATAGGCTAACCGATGCCGGTTAGGAAAAAACCGACGCTCGTAGGGTAAACCATTCGCTGGCCACCGTAGAAAATGGACAGTGAGTGAAAAAACAAGGCAGAAGGTAAAATCTGACAGGTATGCCAAATCTGATGATGTTTACAATGTCAATGGGTATGATGGTAGTGACAGGACTATGAAAAGTGGAAGAAAATGAATAAAAATGTCCTTTTGAGTAGGTTAGCAAAAGGACCTGGAACCGACGTCGGTTGGGTATAACCGATGATGGTCAGAGGTAACCGACGATGGTTACTATGAAATTGAAACAATGATGAAAGAAAAGTGGTTATGAATTAAAATATGGTGTGGAATCAGACCCAGAATTCTGAGAATGATGGTGATATGGCCCAGGCACACTCAGGTGAAGCTCAGAATACACCAGCTGTGATGAGGAGCATGCAAGGATGAACAAAAAAGTGAAGAACGTGATCTCTCACCTCAAAATGCAAGCCAAGTAGAAACACTAAGAAAAATGTGATCCTAGGAGTGCCTTTTCTATTATGTTTGTTTAGCTTATGCTATTTAGGACTGACACATGAATTGTGAAATAGATTTTTTTTTGGTGAGGATGGCTTCCTACAAAGAAGGAGATCTAAAAGGTGAGGTTTCAGGTATGTTATGGTGGGGGTGGGCTTCACTCTGAAGTATGACTCGACAGAGCAGCAATGAGCTGGGTGCCCACTGTGTCGTGATGTGTGATCACCTACAACTTCTTCTAGGTAGGATGTTGTTTAAGAATGTATGTATTTTGAATTTTTGTGAGGTTTGGTAAGACTCAGAGAAAGAGAAAAGGAAAGAAGTGCTTTTCTATGATTGTTTGTCAACCATCAGCTGGGCATGACTTCCAACGTATAGGTTGCCCTCAATTAATGTGAGCTAATGCGATAAATCAGAATGCAATGCACTTATTTTTAAGCCCAAATCGAGATGTGAAATTGGATGACACAATAAGATGAAGAGGAAGAGGGATGCTCTTTCACTACAATGTAGAAAACATGAAGAAATGGTTCTTTTTAATTACACCAAAAGAAAAGTTTCCTTTAGAGAAAATAGAAAGAAGAGGTGGGTTACCAAGGAAGAAAATTAGTGTGTATGCTTTTTAGAAGGGAAACAAACACACAATTTTTCCTAGGAATGAATGAAATGCAAGGAACCCGGATGGGTCCCACCGGGCATGCCAAAATGTTTCACCTGATTCTTAGATCATTTCTTTGAAGTGTTGATGAAACAAATAAGGTAATGGGCATAGGAGGAATACATGTTCAAATGTTGGTTGATGGGTTTGCATGCGTATGACTTCCGAATCCACAGCTGATCGTGAGAGCTTCCTTTGGCTAGAGGAACTACCGTAATGCAAAGCAAGACCACCATAAGGAATTAAACAATATGGGCAGTGAACTGCCTAGCAGTATGCTAGATCCGGGAAGTGTGATACTTCCTAGATGGCTATCATCCACTATTTTAAACAATTTAATGTTGTAAACAAAGTAAATCCTATTGTAATTTGAAATGATTTAGGTATCTCACTTAAAACACAATAAGAAATAGATCTAATCTAACAAGCTAAGCTAGAATAGAATCCAAAGGTCAAATGATTGGTTCTGGGTTCTGTAGGTTTGACAGAGGTCTCAGGTAGATCACAAGTGGATGAGGGTGAGATGAAATTTGGTGGGTAGGTCTCTATTCTGGGCTGTATGGGAAAATACAGAGACCGATGTCGGTTAAGGGTAACCGACGATGGTGGTTAGTGTAACTGGTGCCCATCGTGGAAATCTGGAAATGCCACAGAACAAGCTTTGGGTCTCCTTTGTGATTACACAAAGGACTTTGGTTGGTCAGGATGAGGTATTGGGTGACTGGGGTAGGATTTGGTGAGGTTTTAATGGGTATATGGAGGTGGAAATGTTGGAGAAGGTCAATAGGTGGCTAGGTAAACAATAGATGATAAAATGATGATGAAATGAAATAAACCAGAAAAGTATGACGTTATACTTACTTGGATTCCGGTCCTGAATGCCTGTGAGTGAGGGATGGAGGTGCTGATGAGAGGTTTGAAGGTTGCAAGTGATCACCAACTGAAGGAAAGCTTCTGCATGGACTGCATGTACATTCCTCTTTGCTTGGTTAGATCAGATCATGGTTGGGATGGTTGTATGCAAGGAAAAGATGTTTGATCTCCTTCCTTGCATGTGGATTCTCACTAGAATTCACTCTCTAAAGATGTGTTATCTCTCTGAGATGTGTTAATGCTCACCAACCTTCTTGCTTCCAACTTCCAACTTCCAACTTCCAACCTTGAGAATAAGGTTGTTTTGGGGTTAAAAGGGTAACTAAACTAGGAAGATCCTCTTGATTTCCTCAAATCTCATGTCGTTAACCCATGGATTAGACTCGGGAGCTTCTTGTAAGCATGCGGGGAATGTGGTTAGAGGAAATGTAGGCATTGATTTTTAGGGTTTGGGTAAGTCTTAGTTAGTTATGGCAACTTACTAAGAATAGGTCTTAGGTTGAGTTGGCTTGGTGAGGTGTCTAAGTGAATCAGATTCGTGGATATTATTTAAAATAAGATATTTAAATAATAAATATAGTGTAGATAATGCATTAATTTAATTTAATTAATATTAGTAGGGTGAAAGTGGCCATGACTAGGTGAATGTGATGAAGGGTGCTTATTCATCGAGAGACCGAAGGGGAGTGTGACATAATTTTAGTGTCTACATCAGGTATTAATGTGTATACAACTAGAGGTGTGGGTGTAGAAAGAGTTGTAAGAATGGATATGGAAATAGATGTTGAGGGAGATGTGGGGATGGGCATGGGTATTAAAGATGTAGGAATAAAATATGTAGTACATGTGGATGTAACAAATGTGGATATTAAAAATGTTGGCGTAGTAGATTTGGATGTGGTAGATGAAGGGACGATATATATAGCATGGGTGTAGATGTCGGTATGGTTAGAGATGTGGAGATGGATGAAATAGGATTAGAGGTGGGTATAGTGGATGAAGGGATGATGAGAGTGGGTGATGGTGTTGAATCGACTTAAGGTATTGATTATATGAGAATTTGGTGCTTGATATGTGGATGGATCAACTTGTTTGTTTGGCCAATGGTTAGGGAAATGTTTTTGAAGACATATAAGGGTTGGCTAGGTGGAGAATTAGGATTATCCAATTGAAGATCCCCACTATAGATAAGGTGTTGGATGATTTCTTTAAAAGTGTGAAATTTTTTAATGCCATGACCATAGACTTGATGGTGTTTGCAATAGTGGTCTTCATAGTACCACGTGGGTTTAGGATGCGTATCATCAACAAGGTGGATATGAGGGAGTTGGATGAGATAGGAAGCCATGATTTTATCAAAGATAAAACTATATGATTCTTTGAGGGGAGTATAGTTGGGAGTAGGTTGAGGAGCCCTTTATGGGGGCTTGGTATGAGAGGTGGATGTAGAAGAAGATTTAACAATGATGAAATTGGCCGCATTTTTAGATTTGTCATTATGGGTAGAAGATTTGGTGAATTCTATTTTTAATTTGCATGATTGAAGTTTGATGTGGCCTTGCTTTATAGGGCATGGAGTTATAATTTGTGAGCCATGGTGAAGGATTCTTCAAATCTTTGAAAATATTAGATTTGAATATTTGATGAGATATGTTTTGCATAGGATTGAGAGAATAGTTTGATGAGATCATTTTGGGAAGGGAGAAGGATAGCTAATTAATGAGCTTGGATTGGGCATGGATTCATCATCAAAAAATTTAATGGTGTAAAGGTTGGTGATGGTGATTTTATGCGTAATATTAATGGAGAATTTCTTTAGAAATATTTGTGTGTGTTGGGTAAATGAGAAAAAAGCAGCTTGCGAGAATTCCATTATACCAATACAAGGAAATTCTAGCCAAAGACATGGAGAAAGTACGGAGAATGAGATCTTGATCATGTGTAATGAGATATCATGCACACATAAACACACAAATGTGTTGTTGAGAGTCTTCCTAAGCTGTTGAATTTAGATAACTTAGGAGTTCAGATGTAAAGGATAGGGTTTTACAAGAACTTGTGGATGGATGGGCTCATTACAATTTGTTTCATAAGTGAAGGTGGTTCTAGACCCAAAAGTAGTAGCCTTAAGATTGGCCATCCTACTTAGAAAATATTGTATGGGGTAATTTGAGGTATGAGGGTGAGAGTATAATGGATGAGGTTGTGCATTGTAAGAAGTGGATGGATTGGATTAAGAGGAAGATTGATGGTGTTGAGGATAAGTAGGTATTTGTGGGGGTGGTTGATAAGGAGGGAGATAATTGAGAGGTTGTGATTGAATGGGTTGTGAGATAGGATGTTGAGGAGGGATGTAGGTATGTGGGTGAGATTGAGGAGGTTGTTGTTGAATGATAAGAGGATTGGATTGGGGATGTGTAGGATGAGGTGGTTGGGATGCTTAAATAGGGTGACAAGGAAATATATGTTTGAAGGTGCTTCAAAGTGGGGGTTTATTGGTTTGAATTCACTCTAAAGGGTGGGGTTTCAAAGTAATAATGTTGGCATGGACTTGTGATGTAATGATAGGGACCAAGCTTTAGACGTGTAGCTCAAGTGGTGGAGGGAGTAAGTTAGATTCCTTAAGATTTTGAATGGGGGCATTGATGATGACATTATACAAAAATGGTATGGGGAGAAGATGTAGGATTAGTGTTAATGCAAGGTTGAATGGGTAGAATAGGAACCAGCAACTAAGTGGATTGATGAGTTTGAGAGATCATGGTGGAATATTTATGGGAACCGTGTTCATGTTGGGCTATGGTAAGCTCGTTCATGGCTCTAGGGAAAAACACGGTGATTTGAGAAGTGACGAATTGGGTGGATTAGGTTGAGAGTAATAAGCATACGAGTTGTTGAAGGGGAGGTTCATCGATGGGAATCTTAGTAGATTTGCTGATAAGATAATCATGAAGGGAAATAGGGTTAGTCTCTCAGGAGTTCTGAAACTCCAAGAATTAGTGAGGGGTTATAGGAGGTCAAAAGGTCTCTACGGAAGTGGTAGATGGGGGTGTAGTTGGTCTAGAATAGATATAGTGATGGTAGAGGAAAGGGTTAGTTTCAACATGGTAATGGCTTTGAACCATAAGGGGCTCACTAAAAGGGATCATGGAAATAATAGGTTGAGGAACCGAAGAGGAAGTGATCAAAGGAGTGAAAGAAACAATGGTAAGAGTTTTTTTATTGGGATGGATTGTTGGAGGTAGAGATGTTGTTGGATGAGGTTATGTGTTCCATTTTTTACGACTCGAGATCGATTAATAACGAGCATGAAATAGATAATAATAACTTATGTTGGTTATTAGTATGACAATAAAATCATGCAACAAAGTGTTAATTATCTTGTTTATTAGAAAAGTGTGGAATAGAAAAGAAAAAGGCTCAAAGGGAACCTAGAAAATGGCTGATCTAGGGATGGTTTAAAGATGTTTAGGTTGGCATCCTCAATATAACTAAAGGTATGTGAGGCAAAAATATGCGATGAATACTAGTACATGGTTTGATATAGGGGCTTATCCCCGCACTTCATACCTTGCAGCAATAAGGGCGTTGGGCGCTTGGCCAATATACCGATAGTCAAAAAAATTAAAATGTGGCTACAATACCATGGTGGATTTCCTATTGGGTGATGAAATCCCAATAGATCCACCTAGTACAAAACATTTTATATGTATTAATTTGATTTGTGGCTTTGGATGTGTGTGAAAGAAGTGGATGCAATAGATTACCTCCTACTTAGACTAGGTGAGCAAGCAAATATGAATGTGTTCTTTTTAATTCCAAAATGAAGTGTTATATTTGATGAGTAGAAGAAGACAAAAAGGGAGAGAAGATGCAAAAAGAGAAAGGAAAAATGAGGAATACTACACTATTTTCCTTATTTTAATTTTAATTATTTGTAGAAAGCATGTTGTTTATCAAGCAAGAAACTGTCACACACACAAGCGAGTGAAACTCCCACCGTGAGGTTAGCAAAAAGAAAGAAAGAAAATAGGAAAATGGAAATGAACTAATGAAATAACTTGCCAAAGAGAAAGGGTGGGTCCCCCTTTGGGTGTGTTAGAATGTTTGACAAGATTTACCGCTTCTATTACAAGTTAATGAAAAGGATACAATAAATCAAGAAACTCAAAAATTATGGGAGGGTTTAAGGATACCTCAAATGGCGATGATGATAACAAGGAAGATATGGGTGCAAAAGGTCCTATCCATGGAAATCTCGATAACCTACACAACAAAGAGAAGCTAAACAAGAAAATAATTAGTAGATAAGATGGTGGGTTGCCTGAAAAATTCAGTCCTAAGAAGTGATAACTTCCTAGGATGGATGTCAACCCACTTTGATAAAATGATAGTATATAAAAGGATGCAAATAACAAAGATCTAAGATGAAGTAAAGACCTGATAATGTAAATATTGATAAACAAAATCAAACCTTCTTGGGTCGAAAGTGACCCAAGACCGACCGTCTGATTGTGGCTGACGACCACTACAGAGTGATAAGAAGATAAGTAGAGAACATACTTAGAACCTACTCGATATGTTGAGTTTGATATTGAGATGGTGAGGAGTAAAGAGGATGCAAAAAAAGATAGATTTGTTGGAGATATTGATCAAGTCAATTGTGACTTGTTTGGAGTCGACAACAATTGGGACCAAGAATACAAGACCCGGGCTATCGGGAATATGGATGGAAGAATCGAGTGTTTTGAATGATGGGGAGTTATAAGACAGAGACAAATGATAATGGAGATAGAGAATAGGGCTAACGTAGATTAGGTCAACTACAACCAAGCTATTTCAATGACGACCGGGGAAAGTTTTGGGATTTTGATTAGTTGAATGGATGGGAAAAGGGGATCTAAAGATGATCAAAGAAGGTTGGCTAGATGGAAGAAATCCAAAACAACCCGCAAACCTGCGCAAGAAAGAGGTGATGAAGAAAAATGACACTAAGAAAACTCCATTTCTTCAAACTTCCATAGATAGCACTCGGCGCCCTTAAGAAAACATCGAGTTGTAGATGGTGCCTCTTGAGAAGAAAAACACACAATCTCATAAGATAGCTCGAACACCCAAAAAATTTAACCCCTTTGAGAGGAGGGGTGAAGGTGTATTAATAAGGTCAACGGCCACCCGCACTTTGGGTCACCGATGACTACGGACTATCCACTTAGGCGGTGGAGGTGATGGGAATCTCAAAAATGGAGGTCTTAAATGGGATAAATTTGGGGTTTAACCATTTTGGATGAGTTAATGATGCATGTAGGGGAATAAATGGTGATGGGATGATAAGGGGATATTAAATGGGTGGTGGGAATCCTAGGGGTCATAAATGGGGATATTCATGGGTGGAATCCTAGGATAGATTAATGGGTAACTAAATGGGATTAGAGATGGCTTAATGGGGGATAAATAATAATAGGATTAAAATGGGATTAGTGTAGGGAAAATGGGAATTAGAGAAAATATATGGATTTAAGAGGAAATGGTAATTTAGGAAGGAAAATAAAATTTTAAAATGGGAAGGGAAATATGAATGTGTAAAGATGATAACGAAGGGGAGCGAACACGGGAATGGGGACAAGGGTACTAGAAATTGTTGTCTATACCCTTAAGGTGTCCCCTTTTTTCTCCTTTATTTTACCTTGCAATATACTTTATATTAGAACTACCCTCCATGCTTGTGGATTTGTTAGGATCATGGCCCATGATCTTAGTCCCTTTTATGATCCATTTTGACCAAAGTGCATGCCTCCCTTATTTCTTACAATTTTTTAATATATGACATTTGGATGTTGGTTTTGATGTCAATAGATTTCAAATTTTTAATTTAATTTTTCAATAAAATATAGAAGCATCATAGCTCATTTGATAACATAAGAGAAAACCCAAAAAATGTAGTAATTATTAAAAAGTATCTATTGAGCACTCACTCCCATCTTAGGAGATAAAGTAATCATTATAATTGTGCTTCTTTGTAGCACAAAGTTACATGTTAGAGTAATCATTGGAAGGAGAAGGTCATATACAACACATTTTTAGGCTTTTTACATCCTCAAATATTTTTCAATTATGTAAATTATCATTTTCACTATTATTCAATTATTTAATAGCCTAATAAGTAGATGATATGTAAAACCCAAGCAAAAGCGCAACTCATAACCCAAAAATATTATTTTTATTGTAGTTTCAAATAGTATTTCCAATCCATAAAGGAGAAGATAGTTTTTGCAAATTACATATATTACATTGCAAAAACTAAAAAAACATAACAAAAATGTTAGAAGACCAACACTAGGCATTTAAATTTGTCACTTTTTATTGTCCCAAATCACTGTGTACATGTGAAGAGCATTACTACACTTGATACAAACATATTTCTTGAATTTTTGTCGCTTCTTAATGTATATTTACATCATCACAATTTGATGGCTATCACTATATTTGTAGACACAAAATCATGCACTTAGGTACATTTCTAGGTCCTAAAAACATAATATCATTCATATGATTACTAACAAGAAAACTAGTAATTGACGATTGTCCTTGGCCTCTTTTATGTGTTTCTTTTTTCTATTTGATCTTACAAACCCTACATCCCGATCCGTATTTTACTCATTTTTATTTTGTGGTTCAAGATACCGGTGCCCAACCAGACAGGAGCTCCCAAGCACCCTTATCCCCTCAGGTGCCCCCGACTCTTTCTTACCTTACGCACTTCTTTTGGGTCTTGTTTATCATTTGAGCATTTTTTCACTTATGGGTCAACCTTCCAGTTGTCAATTAGGAAATTCAAACAAGGGAATAATATAAATACATAGCTATGTGTTCAAAATAAAGGACCAAACACTAACCATTACTATCATCACCTAAGCTTGCATCCAAAAGGCACCTAAAGCACTCTAAAGAATCCATCTAGAATCCAATCAATGGAAAAGGGCTGCAAAAAATATGTATACACATCATAGGAAGGGGAAGTTCATTATTCCATCTACACATTCTACTACATTGCTACATTTAGCTACATCTCGCTATCAAGTGTAACTTATATAAGGGAATCCTAGGGCACAATTTCTATACACATTCACCAAAACTACATGGATTCTAATATGTAGTGCAACACTCAATCATAAGTTCACTCACGGGGTGACTGTCAAGATCAATTTGTCCCCCCATATTGTATTTTTATTTTTATGTTTGATGCGATTTGTGGGCTTGTGTAGGTGAACTTCTATTTTGCGGGTTGCATGTACCTTCAACGATCAAAGGGAGACATATAGGCAATCAACATAGATCAATTGTGACATACTTATGACACATTAGAGATCAGATCTAGAGATTCTACGATCACGGAACCCGAGAAGAGGTCTTCGGTTCCTAAGTGCCCTTGTCCTACCATAGGCGCTCATGTCCAACCTTATTCCTATAGTCTAGAATTTACAGATAGTATTTGTGACACTCTGTCTAGTATTTACATCACCTTTCCCTTATCGAGATCATTTCTAGGTTGTGATTAAATCAACTAACTCCTTTATCCTTCTTCTTTTCTTATGGTTTTAAATATTACATCTTACATTGCTTGTGTCATTATTGTATTTCAAAGTAATTATTTCAATAAGTTACTCTACAATAGGGTTATAGGCCTATTATCGATCTTTCATGGCTTCTCCATTTTATACCCAGTTCAACTTCATAATATTTTTGCTAAGAGAGTCCTATTTTATCCTAAATCTGGTCTTAATGTATACAATCTTTCCTTTCTCCATCAAATAGGACTTTCTGCTACTCATCTCAATCCATCTACTCTTCATATTTGTGGCTTTGATAATATACCTAAGTAGGTGTTGGGCACAATATCTCTTCCCCTTACTATGGGATCTTACACTCTTAATGTTCTATGTCACATTATACCTCATGATGTTCTTTATACCATCCTTCTCGTCCATCCTTAGTTACATACTATGTGTACACCCTTTTTACCCATGTCATAACACACAACTCCTTGCTACATATTCTTCTATGGATACCGTTATAGTATATTCTTCCCCTCATGTTGTTACTCCTTGTGATATTCCTCTTACGCATGATGCTCATGGAATTACCTACATTGCACATCCTTTTCCTCTTAGGATTCACCCTAGTGTTGTTGATTTACATGATCAACTCTCTATCAATACCCATGATACTCCTCCTATTTTATCTCACTCTTGATACATTTCTATTGATCATATGCTTCTTGCTTCCAATGTTCCATCTCTCTCTGTATATTCCTCATTATATATTAAAACATTTGTATGTTGGTTTTACATTGATTCCTAATCCTTTCACTTTCCATGATCGTATACATGATTCATTTACTATGGTAGCATCTTATCTTGTTGCAGTCATGGGGCCACTCATTCTACATTTTTGTTTATGATCATAGGGGCTAGTTCATACTACTTTATTGCTTCTAATATTCCTAAATTGCACTTATTATTTTTCATTACTATTGATGAGCAACCCAAGATTACATATGTTACACATATTTTGACATACATGTTGATCCTTATGTTTGCACTTACTTTTTCCACTATTTCCAACATGCACAAAGTGTTACACATATTATATTTTCTCCTAATAGGTACATTCTTATTGCTTATACACTTCCTATTTATTTAGTGTGGATCTTAGACTCTATCGGGTTTTCCCCTCACCATGTTGACATTACTCTTTCATAGCTTTTGCAATCTTCTACCTATTCTAATTCTACCACCATGGCATAGTCTCTCTTGCATCATCACATAGATCTCCATTATTCGCACACTTGGAGGGTATCAAACTCTCCCCTCCTCATAGTCACATGTTCTAATCAACAACTTTCTATCCCTATTATTCACATACACATATATACATTACTCTTGCTTTATAATTCATGTCAATCTTTCTAGAAGCACTTTCTCATATCTGCACTATGGGCACACCTTTCTACATCTCTTTACACTCCTATACTACCCCATACGTGTTTTACTATTCATGCTTACTTATGGATCCTTTTATTCATGGTACACATACTACTTCATATATATGATACACATCCTTTAGTGCACTATACATACTCTAGCTATTCTTGCTTACTAATGATCGCATCTAATTACTAGAAACTCCTAATTCACACATTATGGGGAATTGCACTTCCCCTACTTCCATCATTGTTAGTTGTATCTAGTATCTACTATCACACTTCATGCTCTATGCTTCACACTTAATCTTTCTCAGTACACTTACACATCTTGATACACACCTTGTATCATCATTACCCTATGATGCAATCTATTCCCATGGTTCATACTCAACTTTTGATGGTTTAAATATGAAATTAACCTCACCACATCCACATTTCACGATCTATGCTTCATGGTATATCTTTCTAGCACATACTTTCAAACCATTTCCCAATGACGCACTCTTATTCTATGGTTCATTCTTTCTTGTTGAGGGTTCTTTTATAATTGAACTTCACCTCATACACATCCGTTGGGGGTAAGTACGTTGCTCCTATCACATTCACACATTACATGCCACTCCATTCACTCATCCTTTGCTATAGCATATCTTGGTTTCACGTACTCTTGCTTGTTTATCCTATTTACATGTTACACTTTATTTTCCATGATATACGCATTCTTCGTATGTCATTATCATTCTATATATACACATGCACGTTCACTTGGTCTTTTACGGTGAATTCTGATCTCTTATAGGTTCTTACACACTACAATGATGTTTGGAACTATACCTTTTACCAATCTCATTGAGGCTCTTTGGGGCATCTACTTTCACTACTATCACATATTACACAAGTTAGATTGTTAATCTTATTACAATTACTTTAATTTTCACTGATTCATACAAGCTCATGACATGTTATTTATCTTTCTAACATCCTAACGGGTGCTTCATGTGTATAATTTTCCTTTCGGGATTATATGCCACTCTGGTTATCTAATACACTTTGTTTTCCATTATTTGTTATTATATGTTATTGTTTATGGGCTATGCCCTTTGTCTTGTATGCTCATTATATGGTTTTGACATCTTTGGCCTTGATTGTCTTGTGACATTGTGAGCGATGTCCCATGTATGAAACCTACTTTTTGTGGTCCACTTTGTTTGCACACTTGCTTATTGCATTTTATTATATTACATGCTTAATAAAACATGTTAATATCCACTTTATTTTAATGTGCCTTAGTTTTACTACATGCACATCCCCCACCCCCGTAGGGATACAATAAAACACATCCTCGAGTCCTCTCTTTTTGTTCGTACACTACTACTGTTTTTCATGCACTCCAAACGAGGGGGCATACATCGGGTAAAAAAATCACCCCTACAACAACTCGAGCTACAATTCATTTTAGCACAATACAAAATCAAAGCAAGAACATAGTTACAGAATGGATCAAAATCGACTCGGGTCTTCGACACAACATAGACACCAGCACCTAGCATTAGGACAAGCGCCAGGCACTTGTGTCCTCCCCTAGGCACTAATTTCCTACGGACACACACAGTCATCTTCTCATATCATCACAGTTCACATAAGTCTACTGAGAGAGGTTTTTAGTTATAAGAATAGTCCTCCAATAATAGAATACAGATTTATCTCTTATATTTAATTCAATTGGTACAACTTAGAACTAATACGAAAAAACTCTAGACAAGAGGAAAAAAATAGGGATGTACCATCTGCAATGGTGCTTATCGGGAAGATTCATGGATGGAGAGTAACACTAGACCTTTCTCCCCAACACTTTCTCTTTGGTGTGAGATCACCCAAAAACTCACATTTGGAGTAAGATCGCCTAAAAAATCACATTGGCATGAGATCGCCCAAAAAAATCTTTTTATAGCATTTTAGGATATTTTTCTATCCTTTACACTCTTATACATCAGGTGCACACTTTTCTTTTACACACTTTTACATACTTATGGACACTTTTCTACGATTTATCATAGACATGAGTTTGATTACATTTTTTCTCTTAATTTTGCAAGTTCATCTTACAAGAAGCAGCAAATACAAGCACAAAAACAAGTACAATGAAATGCATACACTTCACCCCCTAGGTTCACTTTCCTTTTGCTAGTTTCCATGCTTCACTTTACATCATTTTGCACTTCACTTGTCCACTCGTGAAGCATTTTTCCACATGCTCTACATGGTTAGCAGGTATGCATATTCTATCTATTTTATGTTATCAAGTATTCACTCAACAACATAAATTGGGGTAAATGTAGACATAAAATCATGCACTTGGGTACATTTCTAGGTCTTAAACACATAATAGCATTCATATGATTCCTAAGCAAGAAAACTAGTAATTGATGAATCGTCCTTGGCCTCTTTTCTATGTTTCTTGTTTTCTATTTGGTCTTACACACCCTATATCCCAATCGGTATTTTACTTATTTATATTTTATGGCTCTAGAAACCAACATCTAGCCAAGACAGAGCATCAAGGCACCCTTGTCCCCCAGGCGCCCCTAACCCTTTCTTACCTTACTTGATCATTTTGGGTCTCTTTTATATTTTGGGCATCTTTTTCACTTATGGGTAGGCCTTCTAGTTTTCAATTATGAAATTAAAACAAGGCAATCATATAAATACATAGAACTATGTTGAAAATATGAGACCAAACATTAAGCATTATTATCATCACCTAAGCTTGCATCCAAAAGGAACTTAAAGCACTCTAAATCATCCATATAGTATTCACTCAAGGGACAAGGGTCAGCAACAACTTTGTATACACACCATAGGAAGGGAAGTTCATTATTCCATACACGCCTTCTACTACATTGTTGCATTTAGCTACATCCCTCTATCAACGCAACTTACACAAGGTCATCATACGACACAATTCTACACAAATTCACCGAACTACATGGATTCTAAGATGTTGTGCAATGATCAATCATAATTCCACTCTTAAGGTGACCATTGGGGTTAGTTCAACTCCCCATATTACATCTTTATTCTTATGTTTGATGTGGTTTTGGGCTTGTATAGGTGAAATTTTATTTTGCGGAGTTAGATGTACCTTCAACAATCAAAGAGTGACATACAAGTGATCAACACAGAGTAATTATGACATACTTATGACATATCATAGATCAAATCCAGAGCTTCGACAATCATAGGATCCTAACATAGGTCTTTAAAGCACCTAGGTACCCTTGTCCTACCGTGGTGCCGATGTCGACCTTATTCCTACATTCCAGAATTTATAGATGCAGTGTTTACAACACTCTACCCATTTTTTTCATCACTCTTCTGTTGAGATCATTTCCAAGTTGCAAGTAAATCAGCTAAGTCCTCTATCCTTTGTTGTTTAGGGTTTTAAATATTATATCTTATATTTCTTGTGTCATTTTTGTATTTCAATAATTTACTCGTAATAGGGTTCAATATAAAGATATCTTTGTTAAATCAATATCATACAAATTTTAATATACACCTCTAACCTTTGTATGAACACATCATCTTTTGAAATACTTAAGCTATATTTCTTAATTATAGATGTTTATCATCCACCGTAATAAATCGGTGGATAATTTTATCGCAATGAATGATGAATTCATTTATTCATCATAAAAGTTGACATTGGCATTTCAACATTTCCATTTCTTTATTATGTTGGAAGGTGTTTATTATGTAGTTGGTCTTTGGAGACGATTTTCCTTAGAGATGCATTCAACCTTGCTCTCTTGTAATGTTATGGCATTCCTCTCCCTTACATCATATTCCCCATGTTTTTACTAGCACTAGACTCTTTGTTCCCAAACACAAATATATGGCCATTCATATACTATCGATGTACGCATAATTTACTCTCAATATGTTCTATCCATGGATAGATATGTTGTAACATTTTATCCTATGTATAAGTAAAGTACAACATCTTAAAAATTATTTCCTCCTTATCTTCATTATACTCTCCCATCATAGTGCCCCTACATTTTCTCCTATTTTCACTATTCATGTTTTAATTACTATCAAAGAATATTTAACATTTTTTATTGGGATTTTTAAACTCCTTTTTTACATTCACAAATAAGTACATATATCCCTTTCTTTCATTTATTTGTTACACACCGGATAATATCCACACACCTTCATTACATTTTGCACCATGTATTGTGTAAACTATGTTCGAGAGCATAACAATGTTAAGTTTGTTGGAGTTGTAATTTGTGATTAAGTGTATTCTATCTTTAATTATTTTAACTTTTTTCGATTACACCTACAACATTTGACAAAAACAATTCCCATTTTCTCTTTCTAAATGTCCATTCCCTGCTACAAACCTCTTATTTTTCCACATTGTGCAAGTATGTTGGCACATGTGAGGTAGTTGGGTTGAGTATTTGTGTGTTGCATTTGGTGAAATAGTTGTAATGTCTCTTGATGATGACCATGTATACATATTCATAACAACATTTTTCAAGTTGATTCTTAAGAAACTTACAATGAAAGCTTTGAAATTATTGATTATTTAACCTTTAAGAAACCAAAATCTAGAAACAAGACAAATACATCATATTATGATTGACTAATTAAATAATAGAACATTGGAATAAGAAAAACATTAACATTAACATTAACAAGGTTAACTTACCTTCTCAATGCAATGTTCCCTAACACTCCATTGACATGTGTAATGTGGTTGGGGTATAGAGAGGAGAACATGCAAGAAGTGGCATAAAACAAACCACTTCCACGATAGTTAGATGTTAGATCTCTTATAACTCAATTTAAAATAAATTTACAAGAAGGGTTTCTATGAAAATTATTAAATGTAATAAAAACTTGTCAATGATGTGAATGATAGTATAAAGGGTGTTCCCTACCTATCCATCCAAAATAAAAATCCAACATCCGTTATCGAAGGGAAAAAATCCTTGCCATATAGCTCAATTAAAACACCAAAAGAGGATGTTTGGGTCCACACCCTTGACCCAACACTCAACCCCTCTCCAACCGCGTACCTCAAATATGTATCCTCTTCAAGGAACAAAAGTAAAGTTCCAAACAAGAAATGATCCCCTCCCCTCTCTAGATAATTTATTTACACAACGAGTTAAATTACAAAATACATATATATATTTAGGTTGTGTTACATAAATTGGCAAAAATATGGCTACAAGTTACATTTTATAGTCCTCCCTTTCACAAAATCCTAAAAATGTAAATTAATATTCTTTAAACTAATTACTTTATATTTATTACTTACAAACATTAACCTTCTAAACAATAATCACTCAATACATTTGACAAAGTTAACCCATTGTGTGCAATGCAAACTCTTTGGGTTATCCAAATACATTAGAAAACATGTCAATGATAATTCCTAAAAAAAAAATTGTAAAATATATTTTATGGTGACCATGTTTACATCTTCCTAACATCATTTGACATTGATTCCTAAGATACTCGACAATGAAAACATTGAAATTCTTAATTATTTAACCTTTTTGAACCCCCAATCTAGAAACAATACAAATACATCTTGTTAGGATTGACTAATTACAAAACATAAAACACAAAACACTCGGGAAAAGATACACATTAACATTAATAGAAGTAATTTTCTGGTGAATGTAGTTTTCCATAACACTCTATTGACATGTGTAATGTGGTTAGAGTAGAGAGGATAACTTGGAAGAGGAAGTGTTGAGCGAAAAATAATTTGGGTCATTAATAATTATTAGATATTTTCAGCCTTCTCTTTTATTTGCATTTATATTTGATTACGCTTGCTTTGGCCATAGTTATAAAGTTGTTTCCTATGCCTTTTTACTATCTAGTTTTTCCTTGAATTTTCAAAAGATAGTTTGGGTTCTACTAAAACCCAAAGAAGTAGCATAAAACAATCCACTTCCACCATAGTTAGATGTTAGATATTTTGTAACTCAATTTTAAATAAATTTCCAATAAGGGTTTCTATGAGAAGCTGTAAATAAAATCAAATTAGTTTTCTCCAATGATGTGAATCATAGTATACAAGGTTTTCCCTAACTATCCATCCAAAATATAAATCCAATACATGTAATCGAAGGAAAAATTTCCTTAAACTAACTATTATATATTTAAAACTTACAAAAAGTAACATGAAACAATATCGACACTTTATACATTATACAAATCCAATTATTTTGCATTTGATATTAAATCGGTGAATAGACTGCACATGCATTTTATTATTCTCCGCTCTTTCTCTAACATCTAAATTTTGTTTCCCTTCCCAGGATCACAAATAAGTATATTGAATTCAAACAACAACTCATAACTCCACTTACATTACAATATTAACAAAAACACAATAAATGAAACTTATCACCATACAACTACCATCAAATGCAAATAAAAATGATTGGGTTCACACCCTCAACTAAATGATCAACCTCTCTCCAACCATGTATCCCATATCTTTCTCCTCTTCAAGATGCACAAGAAAAATTATGTTCAAGCAATAATTTCCTCCCCTCTATGTAAAAATGTTTTAGATGCAATGAGTTATATGCTAGAATGTGTAGTGTGTGTGTGTGTGTGTGTGTGTGTGTGTGTGTGTGTGTGTGTGTGTGTGTGTGTGTGTGTGTGTGTGTGTGTGTGTGTGTGTAAATATAGATGTGTATACACACACACATATATATACACATGTATGTATGTATGTATGTATGTATGTATGTATGTGTGTATGTGTGTATGTGTGTATGTGTGTTATGTGTGTGTGTGTGTGTGTGTGTGTGTGTGTGTGTGTGTGTGTGTGTGTGTGTGTGTGTGTGTGTGTGTGTGTGTGTGTGTGTGTGTGTGTGTGTATGTATATATGTATGTATGTATGTATGTATGTATGTATGTGCTACAAAAATGACAACATATATGGCTATAATTTACATTTTAGGGTCTTACCTTTCACACATCCCTAAAACAAATTTATAGTCCATATGTTTCCAACGAGAGAGAGGATAATATTCCCTATTATCCTCTTTGGCATAGTTTCGCAACTCATATGATAGCTAGTTACACCAAAGGCGTGTCTACTATGTGGGAAATCCCCGACACGACATTTTTGTGCTTCCCCGCTTCATTGCTACATGGCTACTTCACCTACTTCACCAACTTGTCACCTACCTCACATAGTCTCGGTTTCTCCCGACGTTTCGGAAATCTTGTCATCAACATTTTGAGATAGCTAATAGAACTTTTGGAAAATTATGTTATGGATCATAAAATGTGTGCATGACATCGTGGGATCCATAAATACACATAGTGTCAATTTTTCATTAGTTAAAAATGTTAAAGTTAGGAAAAGGTAGACAACCGTGGTGAAGATTTCTTGTCATATTCTCGCTCCAGGTTGTTATGTAAATGTAGTCCCCGCATACTTTTTGTTTGGATATTCACCGGTGGATACTAGAAATAATAATTATATTTCCACCATCGCAACAACAAACATGTATCCCTACCATTGATGGCGAAGCTCATTAATCCTCCAGTGCAAAGACTCGATAACATGTTTAGGAGGCGTCATAAAACCCACATAAACAATACCAATAAGACCTCCTCCCATAATGGGACTAACCCAATAAAACCACCGATATCGTCATGACTAGCTCACCATAAGTAGGTTTGAATGTCCTCACAGGATTAATGGAAGCTCCTTTGCAAGTCCCACTACCCAATATGTTTGCACCCACTATCAACCCAAAGTGGCGAGGATGTTATAATGCCTAGGTGGCCCCTCTTGGCATCAATGGTGGTTGACACATTGTGTACACCATATGTTTCAGAACAATACAATTTGGATTAAAACACCTCCATTTATACATACAACACCTAAATTAATACTTACTATGTATATGTAGAAAAAAATGAGAAAATGTTGTTTTAAAATTACTATTTAGAAGCACCCCTCAACCAACAACAATAAAAATCCTTATGTAGAATCACCTCATGGTAGAAAGAAATGATCTATCAAATACATACCACACACACACACACATATCACACAAAAATACACACAATACTTGCACTCACACATTATTTATACAAGATTATCTATACATATATAGATAGATTAATATTATGTAGTTCACAAATATTGAAGATAAAGTGATTTAAATCACAAAGATTAATACTCGGTATATCTTCGGGTGTGCTTTAGACAATAGTGGATATAAATTAGTCGGTAATAACTTCATATTACAAACACATGTGTAGAATAGTACATATTGTATATATACATAGATTTATAGAAAAACTTAATCACACTTCTAACACAAAGACCCAAACTTATCTATCTCAAGAAATCGACAACATTCGGCAAAGGGTAGAAATTGATCAAATGTCTAAACTTAACTATCACAAGTTTGTCAACATTAGTTTGTAAAGGTAAAAGCTAAAGTAACACAACATCAACCTAAACTTAATCTATCACATTGGTATGAAGGTAGACAACATTCATCAACATTGGACAAGGTGTTAATCTATGACAACATTGGATTGAAATGTCGAGATGGCAATTCAATTTCAAGGTAATGTTGTGACAAACTACCACCTTCTCTACATTACCATTAAAGATAATGTTGTGCCAAACTACCACCTTGATATAAATAAGTATATTGAGATAGTTACCCTAAATGGTTATGTAGCAACTCTAAAGTTGTATCTTCTTCTCATATAGACTTTAAGAAGAGTATGTGCGGAGTTTTAATGAAGTAATAGAGAATTATAGTGTGAATCGCTGGGAGAAAGTGGGAGTTTTGGACCCTTCAATTAATGGAGGTGCATTGGTCACGGATGCCAGTTTTTCCCATGTGTGCATTGGGATTCATTAGCAGGTTATGAGAATGAGGAGGCTTTTAACACTATTATTGAAGTATAAGTCTCTTTTATGTATTTATATATGTAGATCGTCACGGGTGTCATTAGCAGGTTATGAGGATGGGTTTCTGGCAGAAGACGAAGACGAAGAAGGTGAAGATCATCTTTCCCAACGGACACTCCCTCCGCTTCCACTCCCCCATCACAGTGCGCGACCTAATCCTGCAATATCCCCACCACTACTGCGTCCCCTACGTCCCCGGATCGAGTCTCTCCATGAACGATGAGCTACAGGGAGGGAAAACCTACCTGCTCTTACCGCGGCCCAGCCCCCCATTTCAATTATTCCCCCGACCTCGAACTCGCGACCGTCAAATGGGATGGATCTGAGCTTAAAACGCGCGAGGACATGGACGCCCTCGTTGCAGATTATTGCAGAAAATGAAAACTCTAGTCTTCTGCAGCAGCAGCTCGACAACGAGCACAAATCCGTCAAGAAACAGGACACCAAGCTCGTCAAATCGGCTTCAGTAAGACCCAAATCCACGTTAAATAGGAACGCCTGGTAATTCTTTTTTTCCCTCGTAATGAGGTTTTGATTCAGCCAGTTTAGGTCTGGATTTAGCTGTTTTGTTGGAATTGAATACTGAAATTTGTTTGAATGAATACATTTTGTGACAGGCATACGGAGACGGGGATAATGTGTATGACACCCATGGGGTCTCCTGGCTTTTACTTCTGACTGAGGTTCCCACCTTGTTCTGTTTTCCATCTGCCATTCAGATCAGTGCAGGCCAAGATAATTGTATCTAAAATTAAATTTCTTTGTAAAATAATTGTAAAAACTTACAAGCCTAAATTTTTGGCCCATAATATCTTGGGTACATTTTCAGTTGTGTAAAGGAAAATTTTCTTGTATTCGGAACTTGTTTTCTGGATTTTATTAAACTATTTAACTCGTTTTATGATGACTGTCCTCTATAATAGTCTCTTTTAAAATGATATTTTTTCCCAAATAATAATTGTAAAGTTTAATTATATTGAGATATTGTAAGTTCAAAAATAATAATAAATAAAGGATGAGGTGAGGTAGGTATCGTGTTATAGATGAATTTGACCGAATGGAATTTCTTGTCTTTGACAGATAAGTCTTACAATTCTGTGCATTTAATTTATAAAGTTTTGGACTCAATAAAAAAGAATTTTGAATTCATTTTTGAATTAATTATTAAAAAAATCTGATATGTTTATACAATAAATAACAACTTTCTAGGTAAAATTGTGTTAAAAAAATTCTAACCACATTTTTCAAATTATAATGGATGTCATCGAAGGTCCCTTGGTCTATTGGTGATATTGTTAGGCTTTCAATGAGCCACCAGGGATCAAGTCTTGTTGAGTGCAAGCCCCGAGATACTCGATACGGAGAGTCAAACGGTTGAGGCCAAGATCGTGCCTTGGGTGACTTTGACGGCATGGATGCCCCTTACGAAGAGTGAAAACGGTTGAGGCCAAGATTATGACCTGGATGACTTTGACAAAATGGATACCCCTTACTCGTAGCTACTTAAGCTGAAGGTGATCACTAGTTTAGTTGTACGTTTACTCGTAATTGTAAATCCTCTATATACTTCCTCCTAAATATAAAGAGAGGTACCGACAGTATATGTAATCCAATACCCAAATGAATGCACTACTCATCAAATAAAAATTAAATGGATGTCAAATTAATATTAATTGAATTTTACTCCATTGATATTGTATAGTGGACTGATATTGTATGCCGCATTGCATCAAGTTATCCTTGAGTAATAAAAACATTTGAGATCGCGCATATTAATGAATACACGTGAAAAGTAGACTAATTTAACACTAGCCAGATTCTCTTTAATAACATGCTCACAACAACCAAGACTTATCTTCTTTTTAAGATTTAGACTGGCATCTTGACACGTGTCCCCCTCCTTCTACGCTACAATATGATGTTATAATAATATTTTAATTAAAAAGAGGGAAGTCCTTATCCATCATTGGGAACCATTTATTTCGAGTAAACCCCACACTCAACACCTACAACACCTCACCAATCATGGTGGATAATTAATAAAAATAATTCAAGTCTAATTAGTGGTGGCGAATAATAAGTTTTACACCACTAAGGTTTATATTATCTATTTCAATATATATCATAAGGAGTGTTTAAGTGTGGGTATAGAGATAATTGGAAGTTTTGTGATATTACATATGCAAGCCTATTTCCATATACACTTTAACATCTCAAAACTAAACATAATTTTATTGATAAGATGTTAGTGGGTTTTAATTGAACATTATGATTGAAAACAACATGAAATACAATAATTAATATTATGCATCCAAATTCATCCACGTCTAAAAATGGCTATCATGACACTTGGAGTTTCTTTCATATTACGTGCCCAAGCCCACCCGTATAGAAACTTTAATCTCGAGCTTACAATTAATCCTAAACTAAAGAGATGTGGATGGGTTAGTTAACTAAGTTGATTTAATCTAGTTCTATCCATGTTGGAATCATGTTGGACATTTAAGGGCACGAGGTTGATTCCGACCATTCACAAGCGTTAGATTTCAAACCGCCTATGACCATCTACCAAGGACTAAGCCCCCATTTGTTTATGACATATTACTTGTGACACATTGCTTGTTACACATATTGAGTGACACATTGCTTCATAGACATATGCTTGCAACATATTGTATATTGTATGATACATTTCTTAATACACACATTGATTCACATTAAAGTTTGAAACATTACTTTTTGGCACATACTATTTGACATGTTGTTTAACACATACTTGCTTAGCACACACAACGGATGACTACTAACATTGTTCAAGTCGTCATAAAGTCTTGACAATACTTTATGTCTACAGAGACCATGACACAAAGTTCAAAAAAGCTCCTTGTATTCCTTCATGGATGAATACAAAGTTTCATACACTATTTTCTTCTCAAACAAGCTCTTGTACAAAACTATGAACAACACAGTTTATCTAGCAAACTCTCCAAGTCCTTAACAATTCAATTTACCTAAAGAATTGTCAACATGTCCTTTTACAATATCATGAACAACACAAAGTCTCTCGAATGAAGTTGAATAAATCCCTTCCAAAAGTCTCTCAAATTAATTCCTACAACAAGAAAAATCCTCCAAATGTTAAAATGTCCACTTAAATGATATACAACTATGTACTTATCGGGAGAAGCTTCATATTTTCTAGCTAAATGGAAGTTTTACCAAGTCAATTTTATAAAAATAGAAAATGTAAAAGGTGGTATTCACTTTTACAAATTTGAAGTGGCATTTTACAAACACAAAAGTGCATAACCTAGAAACTACAAAATCTTCATTGAAAATATAGATTTGTAAATTAGGGATTTCCCCTTGCACATCTTTTTCCTAATCAACACATTCCTTCAAATTTTTGACCTTTTTATCGGCATGGTTCCCTTAAATAATTATATTTATTCCTTTTTCGTTTAAGGAGTGGAGGTCTTGGGACAACATCCCCATGGGGTCATGGGGCATCGCCCTCTCGGAGTCCAAAGGAAATGCCCTTGACATGTTCCCTATCATGGTACATGTCGTGTCAATGGGAAATGCCCCCAAATCCAATCACAATTAGAGCTTCTAATTGACTCTATAATGTACTAATTTTCTCCATTTTTCGTACTCAAATATTTACATTTTGGGATTTTGGAATTTAGAGTTGTTCTTATACTTTAAAAAAATTCCATATAATTAAGCGAAGTTTAACGAGATTTTGAGGCTAAGAACCCTAATGAAGACTTGGCATTAATTTGAGTATATTTTACACCTCAAAAGATTGGACCAAAGATTTGACGAAGTTTTTAATTACATTTGCACCTCTAAATTCCTCCAAAGAATTTATCGAAGTTTTGATTTATATTTGCACCTCAAAAATCTCGCCAAAGACTACAACATAAATTTGAATTGCATTTTCACCTCAAAAGTCCTTTAAAGACCTTGGCGAGGTTTTTCGCGCTTTTCACTTGAAATATCCACGAAGACCTTGGTAGGAAATCAAGATTGATTTTCACGAGAAATTTACATGTCTTTTGTAAATGTGCTTGAAATTTTTGAAAGTTCACTAAACATTTTGAACAATAGTATTTTGGAATTTGGAGTTTTGATTGCAATTTGCATGTAAATTACAAATGTGCTCCAAATCTTTGAAAGTTTGAAAACCGAATAAAAGAGTATTTCAAGATCCAAGGATTGGGTAGCATATTTCAACTTACTTGTAAAATTGCTTGAAAGCTCAAAGTCTAATTTGTTGTATCTCTTTCAATTCTTAACCAATTTTTTGATTTCTTTAGCCATAAAGACTTATAAATCCACTCCAAGACCTCAATTTGATTGATTATGACTAAATTTTCTTGGTGAACTCAAAACTTTAATTAAGTTCAAATTTTGGGACAACAAAGAGAAATTATAGTACTTGGAATATTAAACTATAATCATGCTTACTATACTTGCCTTACATTATTCACATAGAAGATTGATTACACATATTACAAACCCACCACTTTTTTAATCTTGTGTTAAGTAATACATGATGGCATCCATCACCTCAAAAGGGGCACATATTATGGAATCTTTAGAAGTTCACATAAATCAAGGCCAAATGTCACAATGTAGGTAGGGAGATATCTTTTGCACATTATAAATACAAACATTCACACATAGTGAGACACACTATATAGTTCATATGAAATTTACATGGAATTGGTAGAATTTCATCCTATAGATTATAAACATAGTTTTATTTAAGATTCAAATCAAATAAAATTTACATGGACTTGGTACACATTTATCATAGAAATTGCAAATATAGTTTTAACATAGACTCAATTCAGATGACATTTGCATGGATTTTTTACATGTTCATATTCCTTTTGACATTTATGTAGTTCATATAGAATATAGAAGGAATTTGTACACATTCATCTTACATATTTAGATTGAGTTATGACATTTATTTCATTCAATAAATATTTTCATGAACTTGATAAAAGTTTAGCTACATATATGAAATTTATAATATTTACATGGACTCTGGATAAGTTCATTTTACATATTTAGCTACACTTGTGACATTTATTAGATTTGCATGGACATGGCACAAGCTCATGATACAAAGTTTCGAGATACATTTGTGATATACATCAATGTTTTACATTGATTTTTCATAAGTTCATTTGTATACCCTTGCAAAGAAACCTAACTTCTTCAATAACTCAAGGGTGATCCATATCCTCAATAGCTCGATCTAGCTCATTCAAGAGCTTGATACTAATTTCTCTATCTCGGTGCCTAATGATTAATAGACTATTGTTATTAGCTCAATGTCAATCTTCCATGAGTATTACATCACTTAAAACATTTCAGTCCTAGTCAACATTTTTGGTGTTTACATTGACGAGTTGGAGGAAATAATTTTAGGTAGATTTTGTGTAATAGATAGTTGCTTAGTATTCATATTCTCTATCAGTAGTTTTCCTATTTTTGTATGACATTATTTTGATGTCTCAATCAAAGTGAGAGGCCTATAGAAACAACTTGATATTTTAGCCTCCTTTCTTATACTCATCGGATTTATGTTAATTTGTGTAAAACAAAAGTCATGGTTTTCAACATATTTATCAATAACATAGACAAATTGATTCTTACTTATGGTGGGGAAAGGGTTGAGGTAGTCTCTTCATACAAATATGTAAGGTTCATCTTATCCGGACCACACTTTTCTTTACTCTAGGTATAAATTTAAAAGTAAATAAGGGGCTTACAAATCTCATCACCCTTAAAAAATATTATATTTAGCTTTATCTTCAGGACATTTAAATGAAGAACCTCTCTTTCACTCACTAGTCACATCTACCCTCTTGTATGTTTGAGGTTTGGGGACCATACCATCAAGGTCGTGGCTGAAAATGAATAGAGATAGTATTCCCTAGGTTCTCTTGTACTAGTCACACTTTGTGAAGCAGGGAGTAATAGCTAAATGTATAAAATGTAAATAGAATCCCTCCCCTATGAAGTGTGATGTAGATGCCCTAGCCTTGTGCCTTGATCATGGAACCATGTGGATGCAAGTGACCTCTAAGCAATGTGATGGATGCAACTCTAGATGGAGTGATAGTAATAAGTGATGCTAGGTACCTCATTATAGTCTCATAACTTTATATTTATAGGGTTCTCTTGGTCTAATTTTGTAATTAACCCGAAAAGGCCGACCAAAAGAAAGATAAAGACCTCAAATGGCTATAAAGAGCCCAAAAAGTGGCAAGAAAGTGCAAAAAGGATTGGGGCACCCTAGTCAAGGATAAAATGATGTGGGATGATAGAAGCTAACTGGGCATATGGGTGTAAGAGGTCGGTAATGAAGAAATAAAATGGCCAAAAGACGAGGGTTGATTAGTACTTTATTCACTCAAGAACCTTCCAAATAGTAGTATGAGATTGTGATAAATAATGTCTAAAATGCATGATTTTGTGACTACATTTTTCCCCCACTTTATGTTGGTGAGTGGAAAGCTTAGTAACATAAATTAGATAGAGATGTGTACCTAATGCTGATGTAGAGTGATGAAGAAGGCATGCCAAAGGACTAGACAAAGCATGGAATGACAAAAATATGGAGGAGCATGGAAACTAAAGATGAAAAATGCATAAATAAAAAGTGATGAGAGTGAACCTAGGGCGGAATGCGTGTGTAGCTTCGTGGTGTGTGATGTACCTACATGGTTAGTAAAGTGTGTGTTGTCACGAAGTGTTGTTGTTGATGTTATTGTTGTTGTTGTTGCCCCCATTTGACTATTTTTTTCTCATATGGTCGAACCTGCAAGGAGAAAATGATCAAGTAGTCAAATATGTATGTATGTATGTGTAAAAACACAATGTAAAGTATGCATGTATATGAAAGCATGTAAATGTAAAATACACAAATGTAAATGGAACATGTGCACCTGATCCATGTCAAGAAAGAGAGTGT
Source organism: Taxus wallichiana var. yunnanensis (assembly GCA_018340775.1). Lineage (NCBI taxonomy): Eukaryota > Viridiplantae > Streptophyta > Pinopsida > Cupressales > Taxaceae > Taxus > Taxus wallichiana. The sequence goes on from CM031235.1 coordinate 187,667,008, forward strand.
AGAAGGATATCATGTAATCGAGAGTTTTTTTGGCGGTCTCGCTCCATAGGTTTGAAGAAGTATAGGGAGGAAATGCTTTGTGTCCTCCAAGATCTAATTTCTTCCATGAATGTGTGTGAAGAGAACTTTGTATTGTCCTCATTTTTGGGCGATCCAATACCACTGGCCAAAGTAGTGTAGAGAGGCACACCCACTGTAACCTCCAATCCTATAACTTCTTCCCATAATGTTAAGGACACCATGACCTATAAAATTCATTATGCATGGGGTTTATAGACCTGGTTTGAACCCACTTGATGAATATAACTAAACCAAATTAGTGAAGAATCTTTGTGTTAGTATGTAAAACCCCAAATGATGTCCCCCTCTTTGGGGATGCTTGCATGACATCGCTGATAGGAGAAATGTGGCCCCAAAAGAGGACCAACCATACGTACATTATAACCCTGGAAAGTGCTTGGTATAAACCAAGGCACGCACAAACAAGAAGGCTAGCCAAAGACAAGAGTAAACAGGAATGCATCTAGAAAAACAATGTGTAAGCTACGTAAAGAGTGTAAAAGCTACCAAATAATGTAGTAAACATGCAAGAAGACAAAGTAAGCCACACAAAGTGGATTTCAAACATGGGACATCACTCACAGTATCACAAGACACGCAAGGCCATCATGGCCACAAACAAGTAAACAAGTGTGTGCACACCAAACAAAGGGAAAGGACTGCATACAATAGAAAATAATGAGACAATGTGACAAACAAGTATGGAGACAAATATCCTGTGTAACAAATGCTACACATGAAGCACCCATTAGCATGTTGGAAAGATAACTAGTATTTCAAAAACATGTATAATCAAGTAATGGAAAGTGTTAAGTACAAAATGAAACAATAACACCTGTGAAAGATGAATGTGGATGCCCCCAGCGACTAGTGTAAGAAGGGTAGAAGGCAAGCATCCATGTCGCGTGGAAGAGACCTCGTATCTACAATCATAACTAGAGAAAGATGTGAACAGGCATGTGTGGATGTTATAGAGATAAATGACATACAAGTAATCTAACTAGTATGTGTAATAAGGTGACAATGAACAAGCACAAGTAAGTAAGAGTTAAAACAACCATAATATGCAAGTGTGTTTTGGATGGAAGGAATGAAATGCAAGATGGAATGATAGGATCCTTAAGGCCCCTAAGTGGATGGAAATGTATGTAATGAGGTTCATTTTTTCCCCTCAGTAGTCAAGAATGAACCGTAAATGAGAGTTTGTCATCGATAAATTGCCAAATAGTGTGTGTTGTGTCTAACACACTGTGAGGAGTGTGTATGTGTAGTGATGAGATGCGACCTAACGACGATGTGTATGTGAACCCTATAGCCGAAGCGTATATAATGACTAGATGACTTATAAGTGATTATTTATCCTAAGTGTATATCACTATAAGATGAATGGAGGAAGTGGTGACGTAATCTAAGGTGTATACCACTACAAAATGATATAAGAGGTGATGATTTAGCCTAAAGCGTATGTCGCTAAAAATGTAAAGAGGGGGTGGTGATGTAGCCTAAAGCATATACCACTACAAGATGATAGAATAGGTGACAATTTAGCCTAAATCGTATGTCACTAACCTAGGATTATCACATGATGAAAGGTTTAATAGTAGATATGTTATGAGTGTAAGATCCATTTGATTTGTAAACCCTCGAAATTTGAGTATGGACTGAGGAACTAAATTACATCATCGTGTAATGATTACAGCATGTAGAAGACAATGTAGTATGTGTAACTATGAAATATGACCATGTGGTGGGTAGAATGTGTAAAGACGTGATGTGTAGAATGTAAATGCAATATGTGTGTAAAAATGCAAGTGAATAGAAGATGATATGTAGAATGTAAATGCAAGAGGTATAGAATGTGTAAACTAGCATGTATGTAGACGTACTAGTAATGTAGTATGTAAGATGATGTAATGCTAGACTCATATGTGACAAAGACTAGTATAGATGTAGAAGATATGTGAAATGTGTGGTGTAATATGAATGGAATGTAGATGTAGGATAAGTAATGTAGGATTTAAGACGCATATATAGTGGTGTATGGATAATGAAAACTAGTATGATGTATGATGTAGAAAGGCATAAATGTCAAAATGTGGTAGGATGTATCATGTATGAGGTAGAATGTATGAATAGGTTCGGGGTGTGTAGTGTGTGGGGTTCATGTGTAGTAAGCCCTCAATAGTCAAGTGTGAACCAAAGCACAAGAGTGTGTCATCGGGTAATGACGCTAGAATGTATGATGAGTATATTGAATGCGAGGATATGAATGTATAAAAATGTTAAAATATGATGAGTGTGACTATGTTAAGACGATGTGGGGGATGTGAAGTTATATGCCCCCAAGTGTGTGTGAATGAATGAACTATCCAATGACGGTGAAGGATGGAGGTCCTTCATCTGATGTAGGAGATGAAATCATATGACCATGCTCTAATAGTGGAGGTATGGTAGACAAACATTGTAGTGGTGAATGAATCTGTGCGCATGTAAGGGATGAATGTTTGAAGAAATTCTTAACATAGTAAAAATTTTGGTTATGGAGATCTATGTAATATGGGATGTGAAGGTGAAGAAGATACGTGTGGAATAAAATAAGGTGGTGATCTATGTCGAGATGTAGTAATTGTTTGAGGAATAGGCCTATACCAATGTGTAGGACTAATCGAACGATGTAGATGTGTAGCGAGACTTGATTAGGTGAGCTAGGAGTAGATTGTGCTTTGAGCAATATAGAATGAGATGTGCTAGATGAAGTATGGGATACGCTAGATATTGTGCAAGGGGATGGTGACCACAGAGTATATGGAGGGAAACCATCAATAGAAATGACCTTATTGTTGCAAATAACTTTAAGTCGCAAATGATTCATAGAAATAATGGATTTAGAGCAATGAATCCAATTGAGGCCGAGGAGCATATTACAACCGTCAATCGTGTTTCCAATAAGGAACGTTATAAGCATAGTAAGAGGACCAACTATAACATGTAGTTTAACAACCCCAAAGGGTTTTGCGAAAGGGTATTTGATTTGGTATAGACGATACCCGATAGTGAAATAGAACATACGCTGATGGGCCATGATGGGTCAACCTTAGTATTATTGATGGGGGTCGAGCCAATAGATGCATGAATGTGTAAATGATTAGATGTAAACTTAGCATGATAATCGACGTTGGAAAAATAAATGATTCGTGACGAAGCTTCAATGTTAGAAACTAATAAATTGGGATCTCTTGATCCAGGAGGTGATACCACATGATACGTATGATTAGTAGAAGATTTTTTTGTCTTCTTGTCGTGTTATTGAGATTCATTGTTAAAGAGATTGAGTTTACCCTTGTCATTGGTTGGGGTAGAGCTAGTAGACTTTGGGAATTCTAGTTTATTGTTATCAATTAGATCTTGGATGATTGTTCAGAGTTTTAGGCATCTATTTTTAGAATTCCGACACATCGATGGTAATCACAACATAAGTTCTCATTGTAATTCCTACCTTTTGGTTGTGGACTGGTCCAAATCAAGTGGTGGGAAGGGTAATAATATTTCTCTCAATAATTTTATTTCAATATAAGATGCGGAGCCATGGGAAAGTTTCTAATCGTGCGCCAACGTTGTTGCGATTGAACCTCTTTAGTAGGAGTGATGGTGTTAATAGTGACTTTAGCATCGGTTGGTTTAGTTGTATAAGGTTTAAATGGTATCTTGTTAGGAAAACAAGTGGAAGATAAATTTTGTTCTTGATACTTAAGATTTCCTATGGATAGGAGTTTGGTCTCACAAAGCTTAAGAGTATGAAAAAGTTGATCGAATAAAGGAGAGGTCTCAAAGAGAACACTCTCTTGTAGAGGTGGTAATAGACTCTGAATAAATAAATCCTGAAGCTTAGAGTCGGCAAGCACATTTTTATCTTAGCTAGATTGTTATTATACCTCAAAACGTAGTTGGCTAGGTGTTCATTTGGGCCTTGTTTAAGTTGTGCTAGCTGGGCATAAGAAATATTAGAGCCGATATTGATGGAGAAATGAGTAATAAATGCATCATCTAGATGTGTGAAGGAGGTTACCGAATGAATAGGCAAGTCGTATAACCAACACATCATATAATTGTGGAGACTACAATTAAATAACTTAGCTAAAAGAATATGGTCATCAAGAAAGTCAAGACAAACTACATGAAATGCTCTAAGGTGTTCTTATGAGTCACCATGACCATTGAAAATGGGAAGCTTAGGGGTGAAAAAATTGGGAGGAAGCGGGTAATTAGATATGACATGGTATAAATTGTGTATGTAATATCAAGGTAGAGTTTTAAGATGGTGATGCATGCGAAATAGCATGTTGTAACTTACAAATTTGAGCTTAAAGATCTGATAAAGAGAAGTTAAGTCTTGATTTCCAACAGATGAGACTTTTCGTACATGAGAAACTAAGGGAGTCATAAAATTATTGGTAGGAGTAGGAACAAAAATAGGAATAGTAGAAATAAGAGGAAGAGTAGAATTAGGTGGTTGAGTGGTAACAAAAGTGGGTATGGGTGTAGAAGCAGTGAGTTCTACCAAGTTAGTAGCTTCCTCATGAGAAACATGCAAAAGTAAATCTAAATCTTGTGGATGTTCAACAAGGTAATCATTGATGGCCTTAAGATGAGCTTCAATAAATTCCTCATGAGAGTGAGCCATGGTAAAGGAGAATAAACCATATAATGATAAAGGTAAGAAGGAATAACCTAGAAGCATGAATGATCGTGTCAGTTCACCAAAATTATTGACTAAAATTGACTAAACTAATGTAGTATCTAGAGATAGTTGATCTAAAGCTTAAGCAATTTGTAATAAAGTAAATTAATGTAGTAAAAGGAAGTATGTAAAGATCTAAGTAACTATACAAAAGGAAATTTTAACCCTAATGTGCAATAAGGAAGAGGAGAGAACTCGACTGATTTTGAGTAAGTGACGAGACTATTTTTGGTGTTGATCGTAAAAATCAAGAAGTAGGAACAAGTGTTTAGAAGTCCAAAAAGGTGGATTTGGAGGATCTAGCTAGACCGGAGTGCACGGAGGAGGATTGGGGTGCTGCAGGAGATCTTTTCTACAATATGGGAGCCCCGGCCTATGCAAAAGCTCTAAAACCGCTCTTCACAAAGCTTACGAGGTTGTGCGAAACCCTCACTGTCGCATCAAGTTAGTTTTCCCGTAATAGATGTCGCCAATAATCCAAGATGATGATAAGACTTCGAAAGACCAAAATAAGTATCAAAACCCTAAAAAAAGATGAAAAATGAATGGGTCAAATTGACCTCGCCTACCATAATAATGAGCTTAGTAATTGAGCATTGTACTACATTTTAGACCCAAATGTAGTTCGTGAGTGTGTGCATGACGTGCCCTAGGTGCTTTTGTGTCATTTGTACTTTGAGAAGTAGCGGGCAATAGCTAAATGTATAAAATGTAATAGAATGTGTTCATGGAATAAAATAAAATCCCTCCCCTATGAAGTGTGATGTACATTCCCTAGCCTTGTGCCTTGATGATGGAGTTATGTGGATGCAAGTGATCTCCAATGTAATAGATAGATGTAACTCTAGATGGAGTGATAGTAATAAGTGATGTTAGGTACCTCATTAGAGTCTCATAAATTTATATTTATAGGGTTCTCTTTTTCTAATTTCGTAATTAACCCCAAAAAGGCCAACCACAAGAAATATAAAGACCTCAAATGGCTAGAAAGATCCCGAAAAGTGGCAGAAAAGTGTAAAAAGGAATGGGGTGCCCCTGGTGGAACCAGTGGCGCCATGGGCATCCCAAGACTAATCTAGGCACCCCGGTCGAGGCTAAAATGACGTGGGATGACAAAAGTTGACTGGGCATATGGGTGTAAGAGGTCGGTAATGGCAAAATAAAATAAAATAAAATAGCCAAAAGACAAGGGTTAATTAGTGCTTTCTCCACTCAATAACCTTCTAAATAATACTATGAGACCGGGATAAATAAAGTCTAAAGTGCATGCTTTTGTGACTACAAAATGTGCTCATACAATGTTGCATTTTTTAGGACATGATCACGTAAACATAAAAATGATGTGGAAGTTTTTCGTAAAACTCGGGACTTTTCTTGTTTATTGATAGTAAAGTAAGAAACATATGTAAGGAAAATACAATGTATACTTTGAGAAAGTTAGTTTACAAAACAATTATAAGGGTTTATAAAACGGAGCAAGAGCTACAACATATTTATGCAATCATAGGATTTTTGAGTCAGTTCTTCAAACATAACACTGTGTATAGGTGTTGAAAGTATAACCCATGTGCATGTGTAGCATAGGTAGGGGGTATCGTGGGTCGCCGAAAAGAGGTTGGTGCAAGTATGAGCATTGCAAACTTGTAGTAGGGGTGAGGTAGGTGGTAAAATTACAGGGATGAAAGGTAAGCATTGAATACATTGCTCGTTGCCACCAGTAGTATTGGTCATATCCCAATGCATGGAGGAAAGTGTACAAGGCTTTGAGATGAAGGTATGTGTCATCTACCTTTTGCATGAGGTCCAACACAATGTTCAAATCACTATCTACAATCATGGCTGATGGGTATAGAGATTTCGATGTCATACCGTAAATGTTAGTGCATGCATCCACAATAGTAGAACCAATGAATGAATGGAATTTGTAAACGTTGGTTGAACACTATACACGAAACTTTGATTTGTTTGTCACCGGGTTGCGTAAGAAGAAGGAGACTCGTTTGAAGCTATTAACTCACTATGCGGGCTACCAAACCGGCATCGAGGTTTCATCGATATGGTGATGATGGTTGGGCTTCCATTTAAAGGCTTTATAGTACCTGAAAATATTGATGAATTTGTTAAATATAAAACATGTTTGTAATGACAATTACAATTTAAATCAATGGATTTAACAATAAATACATATACATATATATGTTATAAATTTCAATAATTTATGTAGTATTTCAACAACATGAGCACAATGATTTTAGATTAAACAACACAAATTTCCTCATATTTATCTGCATATAATTATTTACTATTTAAATAGTTTAATCTAGACCAAAAACATATAAAGCATTAACCTTTTCCACAATCCATAGGTTTGATTGGGTCTTAATAATATTTTGGATTAGCTAGATAATCAGGATGAAACTTCTCTGATTCTACTGGAAAGGTTTTACTAACCTAATTAGGAGTAGCTCCTACTAATAAAACTAAGATCCCATCCCTTGACTCAAGCTGTTAAAAAAATCATCAAATGTTTCAACAATAAAAATCTCCAAGAAGAATTTCGCTTAGAATTAACATTATATTAAAATTAAATTACACAAGTATCAAATTGATTTCAAATCAAACTTATAAAGATTGATTTCAAATGTTCCTAAATTATCCACATAAAATTGGGTCTATCGATTCCTTGAGTAAAACTCTTCGAGGAATCAACACCACAGAAGAATGTCTAATATGAATTGTAGAAATAGTCCCCAAAATTGAGTTTGATATATCAAGTATAAAAGAAGTTTTGATTTACATTATTAATGATTAACAGAGCTGATGGCCAAAAAAGGAATCTTAGTGATTAAAATATTGGCTTTAACACCTCCTTAAGTAAAACTCTTCATGAATCAACACCACAAAGAGTATCTAATATGAGTTGCAGGAATAGTCACTGAAATTGAGTATTTTATATTAGTTAGAAAATAAGTTTTATTTTATATTATTAATGACTAGCAGATCCGATGGCCCAAAAAGGAATTTTAGTGGCTATTTTCTCTAACACTTTTCCAAAGGCTGGAACACACGTAGAGAATATTTCTAAATAGTAAACAATAATCATCCATGCAATTAATATTTTAAATTTTTATACAAACATATTAAAATTAAGTGTTTGGAAAAATGAAAGGGTTAATTTATTTTTTTGAGCCAAATGACTAGATAGCTTTTCAGGTAGAGTCATTTGGTGTGATTCACATAACATTGAGTTTTCCCTAAGGTGTGGGACCTTGCAAAAGGGAAAACTCTCCAGAGAAGGTTGGTTCCTACTTCCTAATCTACCTGCCACAAGCTACTCCAAGTACAGGCAGAATCTAACTAATCCTAATCTAACCATTCCAAGGGGATAGAAGAGAGAGAGAGGGTGAAAGAGCCTACACTAAGCGGTGATACACCAGAAAAGGAAGTGTTGATCATCTAACCAAACTACCATGAAATGAAGGGAGGTGAGCAATGGAGAGGATGAACAACTGCATCACAGGCCAAGATTAGATTCACACAGAAAATGTTTCAAACCCAACAAACACAGCTCCCAGATCTGCAAATGAACATCCAAAACATGCACAAATACCCTGCAATGAAGAGAGGCAAGAAGAAACAACCAAAAAGAGAAAAGGATGAACAAATGCATCACAAAACACATGTTTTTTATTGCTTCAAAAGTTTGCACAAAACATCATTCACAAGAAAGAGGAAAAAATGCCATTTATAGAGCAAGGGAGGAGGTTGAACTCCATTTTCGACCCCGAGGAAGAAAAAGAGGGGGAGGCAGAGAGGAAAAAATGAACAACTTTACAATGAGCCCCGACCCTTCTTTTATAGATTACACAAGAGAAAAGAGAGAGAAGAGGAGAAATGGGAAAACCATTTTTAGAGCTCAACCACCCCGAGATATGAATGTCTCTTTCAAAATCTACCCCCAAAATTGTCTTGACTAAATCAATTTCTCGTTTGGCACCTCGAAGGAGGAGGAATCGATGGATTAGATCGAATTTGATCCGGTTGTTGGGAAAATAGATCTCTGTGCATTTAATGGCCGAAGATGTTTATCCATTTTTATCCCACCTAACCTCCCCAAACTTAAAGTTTGAGATCTCCATGGCATAGACGAGGCCGAAATCTTTCCAACAGTGTCAGATTTGCTATATTTCAAGCCCTGAGTGAAAGATATGCCCTTTCAAAGTTTGTATCGGGTCCGTACGAAATGGTGGGGAAAACCAGTTTGAAAAATGGGTCCCTTTTTAAGCTAGACATGTGGAGGGATGGCACATGTCCGAGGGAGGCCTTTATATTTTTCTCTTAGAATGGTGCGGGGTTGACACGTGGCTTCCTTCATCAGCCTGCTCAATTTCTATGTTTTTGGCTAAGTCCTTTTCTCGGTGGGGTCATATTTCTTGACCGGGACATGCGTCGGCCTAGCACTTGCTTCTTGGAAACCCCTTTTCAATCTTTCTCTTGAACTAGCACCATTTGGACACTTGGCACTCTCCACCGGCCTGCCATCATGCATTGACTATTCAACCCAACCTGTCCCCTTTTTTGAAATGGGACGCGTGGAGGCTCCGCGCTCGCTTAAAAGCCCGATCAAGATTTGCCTTTGAAGGAGTGGGTTGACACTTGGAAGCCTCCGCATGTCTTTGGAATTTTCAACGGCCCCTCTTACCTTTTCGGACCTTGGGCTACATGGCGAGCTAGTGCTTGTTTGAGTCTCTGCTTTTGGATTTACCCTTGGAGATGCGCAAAGTCGACACATGTGGCTTCCTCCGTGACCACTTTTATACTTAGCCTTTTTGAGGCCCACCCTATCCACCTTTGACTTTTAGCTTTAACTCTGCCTCCATTTCAGGCCTGGGACACGTGGAGACCTGGCATTTTTCGAGCCTCCCTTTTTGGATTCAACCTTGGAGAAGCGCCATTTGGACACTTGGCTCTCTCCACTGTCTCCTCCATACTTAGTTGATTTTTGGACTCGTTCTGAACTGTTTTGAGCCCGAAGACTTCGGATCTTCGCCGTTTTTTCTTTCTTACTCCTAGCTTCTTTGACACTATTTCCTTCTTCTCTGACTTTTCTACTTCATTTTCGAGCCCGCCTATAATCTGTTTGATGAATTTAAGGACATGGATTCTCTCGATGATTCATTTTTTCTCTTTCTTCTTGCATAGGGTCATTTAGTCTTTTCAAGCCCCCGCCACTCCATTGTTGAGTCCTTCTATGACTTGTTTGCAAGATTAAAACATGTTTTCTCTAGTTCTTTCTCTGCGAGGGTCGTGGCTGATCCAATACTTTTCACCGGGGGAAAATATGGATAACAATTTGGTGACTCACGGGACATCTTCCTGCTAGATGAAGAGACCAGTGGCCTAGAAGCATCCATTGGGCATGGAGTCTACCTGATAAACACAAAATTGATCTAAAATTTGAAGATCTGATCCCTGAGCCACTGTGAGCCTGACTACATGCCTCTTCTATGTTTTGTCTGACCCTGAGCCTATCCTGCTGTCTGCACTCTCAATTTTCATAAGAAATCTTGAAATAAGGATTTTGAGAGTAGAAAATTGTTTGACTGAGGGCTTTCATCTATCCCTGAAATGGACTATTTCGAAGATGGATTTTAGTTGCTCGCATTTGCTTCTTTTGGAACTAGCAACTATTATAGACAACTATGAGTCTTCTGCCATGAATACTGAAGAGCCTGGCCTTATGCACCTTGGAGCAATACAAAACTTATGTACAAAGACCAAATCATACATGCCTCAAATGAGACATGCAGAGTGTGCATAAGCACTTCTTCTACTGGAAACAAAGTCTACTCCTACTCCTAAACTAACTAGAGAGAAAAATGCTAAACAAAGCCTGCTACATATAGTAAGGAGAAGTAGCTTCCCTTTCTCAAAAGGGCAGCCATACAAATGATTTGACACTAAATATAGCTTACCTGTATGAGTGAAAAATGGCTATAAGCCTGTCCTCCACCCAAATCATCAAGGTATCAACATTAATGGAAAATACCTCTTCAAGCTGATTTGCATTAGACTCCTAAAGGTATTGATGGTGACCCTTGGTACTTTGATGCTCATCCTCATGCCCTGAAGTAGGCATGACTAGTTTTGCTCCTCCTTGGCTCCAATGAAGCCAAGTACCTGATTGGGCATGGTCTGATCCTTTGGATGTGCCCATTTTTCTGAAATTTAACTCCAAAAATGGAGTCTTCTTGTGGACCTTCTTGGATGGATGGTGTGAGAGAGATGATGACATCCTCTGCCTACCTTTTCTCTTCCTTTACAGTAGGTGTGACTTTTGGAAGATCAAAATCTTCCAACTTGGGTTCAGGAGGCATGTTGCAAACTGTAGGTTGTGCTTGCACATTCTCTTCCATGGCAAGCAAGTTCTTGTGGTTGAAGACATTCTTTTGAGTCTGATAGGATATCAAACTCTTTACTATCCTGTTGTAGCAAAGTCTCTCCCTTTTGCATGGTGATCTTAAAATCTTCATTATTTTCACCATATGAAGCCTCATCTTCAAATATGAAGCTAGTGAGTTCAGGCTCCTCCAAAAGTCAGATTTTTGGAGAGGTTGAATGAGAGAGGGGTCTGTATTTTCTTGTGTAACTGGCTCATGATTCAGTGCCTCTGAATCTATCTTGGTCACCTCCATATGCTCCTTTTTAACTAGACTTGGAGCTGGTTGTTCCTCTTCTTTTCTTGTGGAGAACATGGAGGACTCATACCTTCCAATCTTGGTTTCAGAGAGGTGTAGTGGAGTGTAGGATTGTTGTTCTTGAATGTCCTCCTTCATGGAAATAGGCTCATATGCTTGGAAGGTGGTTGATGGAGGAAAAAATGGTGTTATCTCTTCAGGCTCTTCTCCATCAAAACAATCCTCCAAGTCAGATAGACAGTCTACCTCCTTGTTGTCCTACTACATGTGCTCTACCTCCTTCATGGTGTCCTCCTGTTCTACAATTGACTCACCATGGTTCCCTTCATCCTCAAACATGAAGTTTGAAAGCTCAAACTCTTCTTCAACATCAGAGCTTGAAGGGGATGAAGTGAAAGGAAGAACTGAAGGTTCTTCTCTAGCCTGCTCCACACTTGGAGCCTCTGAAACTATATGGTCCTCCTCCTCTACTGCAAACTCAGCCTCAACCACCACTGGTTCTTCAACCCTGACCTCCTCTATTGGCTTGACCATCAAGGGGATATTTGTAAACCCAAATTTGGCAGCCCAACTCTTCAGATTGTCTATCATTTCTTTTCTGTTGGGCTCCTCCTCTTGTTGTTCTCCTTGACTGGTTTCTTGGGTTTCTTCCCAACATGGACTTGGGAAAGCAAGAGGAGTGGCAGGTTGGGGTTCAACCAACTTTGCAATTTTTGTGGTGGGGAGGGAAGTGGAACTTCTTTTTTTTTGAGGGGATGACTGCTTGGGAGAGAAAAGGGGAGAAGAATTGAAATGGGGTGGAAGACTAGGAGATGGAGAAATGAAATCAACACTTGGGGAAGCAAGTGAGAAGCTTGGAAATTGGAGCTTGGGTTGAGATGGTGATACTTGAGAAGGAGAAAAGAAAAGCTATGAGATGGTGATTGACTTACCCATTGACAAGGTTGTCTCGCACTTTGCTCATAAGCTCCAATGTCCTCAATCCACTATGTAAGCTGAGGTAGCACTTCAACCATGAAGTCAAGCTTCTCTTGAGGGTTGTAATGTCTTGGAAAAGGGCCTTCCCATGGACAAGGTGCCCTACAACCAATCTTGAATGCCTTCATTTGTGCTACGCCCTGGATTGCACCATGCTAGCCTCCATTCTTTGAATCTTCTCCAAAAAAATAGCATCCTCCATTTGATTGTTGTCATTGTATGCATACCCTTGCTCATGATAAGCTCCATGGCCAAACTGACTTTGATCCTGCTCATATGGGTAAGCATAATGATGGTCTGGATATGATTATAATGTTGATTTGGAGGAGTTGGAAAATGCATTGGAGGTGAATTACATTATTGTTGTAGGTGTGAGTTCCATGAAGGAAATGAAGTCATGATTGCACAACTTCATGGAATGGGAGAAAATGAAAGAGATGGAAAGAAAAATGAATGAAAATGAGTGGAAATGGATGGAAAAGGTCTGTAACTAGAGATGGGGTTGTTGACCAGATGGAGTCACCATATGTGCTTGCATGTGCCTCAAAAGGCTGACCCTTAACAAGAACACATCAACCTACTAAGATTAAGTGGTAAGGTGCTTCAGACCTGTCCCACCATGCCAAAACTATTAGTGTGGTTGCACGGTGGCTTATGATTTGTTGTTGTAATGAGACACCTTGGAAAGATGGAAGATCTAACCTCAAGTGTCCCACCAGGTGTGCCAAAACTGTTAGTGAAAAATCACAGCACCCCCAAATGAGTCGTTAGATCTACTTTTCTAAGGCAGAAGTCATTTGGTGTGATTCACATAACATTGAGTTTTCCCTAAGGTGTGGGACCTTACAAAAGGGAAAACTCTCTAGAGAAGGTTGGTTCTACTTCCTAATCTACCTACCACAAGCTACTCTAGTGCAGGAAGAATCTAACTAATCCTAATCTAACCATCCAAGGAGATAGGAGAGAGAGAGAGGGGAAAAAAAGAGCCTACACTAAAATGGTGATACACCGAAAAGGAAGTGTTAATCATCTAACCAAACTGCCATGAAACGAAGGGAGGTGAGAAATGGAGAGGATGAACAACTGCATCACAAGACAAAGATCAGATTCACATAGAAAATGTTTCAAACCCAATAAACACAACTCCCAGATCTGCAAACAAACATCCAAAACATGCACAGGTACCCTGTAATGAAGAGAGGCAAGAAGAAACAACCAAAAAGAGCAAAGGATGGACAAATGCATCACAAAACACATTTTTTATTGCTTTAAGTTTTGCAGAACATCATTCATGAGCAAGAGGGAAAAAAATGCCATTTATAGAGTAAGGGAGGAGGTTGAACTCCATTTTTACCCTAAGGAAGAAAAAGAGGGGGAGGCAGAGAGGAAAAATGAACAACAACTTTACAATGAGCCCCGACCCTTCTTTTATAGATTCAACACAGAGGGAAGAAAGAGAGAGAAGTGGGGAAAACCATTTTGGAGCTCAACCACTACCATCAATGTCTCTTACAAAATATCTACCCCCAAATATGTCTTGACTGAATCAATTCTCATTCAAATACTCTTGAAGGAGGAGGAAACGGCGATCAGATCGAATCTGATCTGGTTGTTGGGAAAAATAGATCCTACATTAAGGCCTGAAGATTTTCTCCATTTTTCTCCCACCTAACCTCCCCAAACTTAAAGTTTCAGATCTCCATGGTGTAGATGAGGCCGAGATCTTTCCAACGGTGTCAAATTTTCTATATTTCGAGCCCCGAGTCGAAAGATATGCCCTTTCGAAGTTTGTATCGAGTCCGTACAAAAGGGTGGGAAAATTAGTTTGAAAAACAAGTCCCCTTTTTAAGACTGGACACGTGGAGGGTTGGCGCATGTCCGAGGGAGGCCTCTATATTTTTCTCTTGGAATGGCATGGGGTTAACATGTGGCTTCCTCCACCAGCCTACTCAATTTCTATGTTTTTTGGCTAAGTCCTTTGCTCGGCAAGGGGGTCATATTTCTTGACCTCAGGACACATGGTGGCCTAACGCTTGCTTTTTGAAACCTATTTTCAATCTTGCTCTTGAACTAGTTCCATTTAGACACTTTGCACTCTCCACTTTTGGATTTAACCTTTGAGATGCATAGAGTCGACATGTGGCTTCCTCTACGACCACTTTTATACTTAGCCTTTTTTAGGCCCCCTGTCCGACTTTGACTTTTAGCTTTGACTCTACCTCCATTTCAAGCACGGGACACGTAGATACTCGACGCTTGTTCAAGCCTCCTTTTGGATTCAACCTTGGAGAAGCGTTGTTTGGACACTTGGCTCTCTCCATTGTCTCCTCTATACTTAGTCAATTTTTGGACTCGTTCTGAACTATTTTGAGCCCGAAGACTTTGGATCTTCACCATTTATTTCTTTCTTGCTCCTGGCTTCATTGACACTATCTCCTTCTTCTCTAACTCTGCTACTTCATTTCTAAGCCCATCTCGTAATCTATTCATTTAAGGCATGAATTCACTCGACAAAGCTATTTTTCTCTTTCTTCTTGCATAGGGTCGTTTGGTCTTTCGTAGGCCCCGCCACTCCATTGTTGAGTCCTTCTATGACCTGTTTGCAAGATTAAAACGTGTTTTATTTGGTTCTTTCTTTGCAGGTCGTGGTTAATCCAATACTTTTCGGGGTAAAATATGGATAATAGTCACTAAATAGCATGATATTATCAACATCCATCAATAATAATGCATATAGATCAAACTTCTAGACTTAAGATGGCATGGTAGAGCCTATGAAATGAAGGACAATATTTTTCTCGAAAGCAAATCAACATCACATGTTTGATGCATACTGTGGAAATAGTTGAGCTGCTGTGACTAATACAGAGCAAAATGATGTAGCTTCCAAATGAACTAGATGACTTGGAGGTGATGCAGGTTAAAATGAATATGGGATAGGTTATTTATAGTCGGAGATAGATTTTTTAAAGAAGTATTGTGGGAACTATTACGGTGGCTACCAATAAATGCATACCAACTCAAGGAGTCGGTAAGGGGATGGAAGATTACATGATTCCACCTATCATACCGAGGGAGGCATAGACGTGGGAAGAGAAATGAGACAGTGAATATGCAACAAAGGAAACAATGGCGAATGCGAGTGTTGAATGAGACGCCTCCCATCACTTGTGTATAGAAAATATCTCATGAAATGAGGATCGATGCACCTTCAATTTCGATGTGCATGATCTACTCACTACCATTTAATTATATCTATCTTTTCGTTTGAAAATGGAATGTAACGTGGAAGTTGGCATAAATTTTATTTCTATGAAACTACAAAGCACATGAATCTTACCCTCTACGTATTTATCTTTTTCGACGATATTCTTCATAAATCGACCTGAAAGCGAGGTGCCAAAAATATCTCCATGAAGAGACACACCAGAATTTTACACATTCTAGTAAGGGAATATTCAAAGGTGGACGCCTTCCGCGAATTAAAAATTGAACACAAACAAAGGAATTTTTACATTATATGGTTCTTTAATAAACATGAATAATCACAGATCTTGAGCACCCTTAATAAAGTGAGGTTAGCATCCTTTTTTGAAATTTTAACACTACACTATAATAACAAAAATATTTGGACTTTTGACCACAATTATTTGAACCCCACGTTTTATATGACCATGGACGAAAACACGCTAAAACAAAATTAAATCGTTATAAAGAAAAATAAATGGTAATAAAGATAGGTGTTTTCCTAACTTGATATATGGGAGCGTAGCTATCATCAAGGTATGGGTGGTTATTCAAGATAATTTTATTTATATATTAATATTATTAATATGTAATTGTATAGTTAAGATATTATGATTTTTTTATTGATTTGTAAAAGTGAAAAGAATAAATTATTAAATGATGGTAAAATGGATGATAAGTTTAAAGTTGAAATTACTTTGTGATAATTTAATGAACTTCAAATTTAATGTCAAAATTATTTTTTTATGTATGAAATTTATGTTTGTGCTTAAAAATTTAATGAGAATGTTTAAATTCTTCTAGTATCCAAGAAATAGCTTTTGGGAATAATAAAATCAATATTGCCTTATGAATTTGGTTTATGTTGTGTGGATTATTAGTATGTAAAGATTGTTCAAGTGTGTTAGATTGAAGTTGAATATATTTTTGTACGAGTATAAATAAAGTTAAATGTCTTGGTCTAGGGTCATACTCAAGTAAGGTCTTTAATTCAATCATTAAAAATCCACATTTTTAAATGCGATTGTGTACTTTTTGGTTATTCATTCAAATAAGGATTTTTCGGCGTGTTTGTTGGCCTTTGACGGTTCGTTTCCCCATCCTCAATCATCTTAGGATTTCCTTTTTATCTTTGCTCTTTCACCTTGCTTTAGGCTTTGTATTAGAAGTGTCCTCCATGCTCATGGGTTTGTTAAGTGCATTGCTCATGCTCTTGGTTCCTTTATATGATCCATTTTGACCAAAGTGCATCTCTCCCTCTTTTTTAGTTTACTTTTTGTAGTCCTTAGTTTAACTTCAAACACTATGCACATTAGCACCTCATTCAGAGTAAATATGAACGCTCACCCAAAGCGCACACGGATACTAGGTCCCTCCTTTGTGGTGTTTGACAAAACATTGTCATGCATGTTCATAATGGTAGTTAACCAAGAAACCATTCAAGCATCATTAACCATTACATCCATGTCACTTTGGAAACACATATAATAAGGAACATAACCAATCTACACCATAATTAATACCAATCGCACTATTAATTATCCATGAACAATTAATATCCAACCATAGTAATTCATTGATAACCATAAACAATTACATAATAGGAAGTTTTTACTTAATAAATCAATACACAAAAAGTGCGTTGGACCATGCGCACAAGCATCAAACCCTAGATCTATATCAAAATAGCATAACTTTTCTAGAACATAAAAGGACTACTTAGAACAATGACCTACATTAGGTATATATAGGGGTGGGGACTTGTCCTTCATCTTCCATGCACTCTCCTAATAATAGGTGTGCTCAAAATAGCTTGCATGCCTTCTTTCATAACCAGCCATGTGTACAACTCTTACATGTTTTTTACAAAGTAGCTAATAATAGATCATCCTAAAAATAGGACATGTTTTTAATCCCATTAATATCCTTCTCCATGTTCATTTTTTTATCCATGATCTCCATGAGCTTTCTCCAAAAATAGAATTTTCTTTACCGCCAAGTTTCCATGCTTTAATCCTTTGATTCGATAACACTCAACCTTGTTTTCCCTATTTTTAGCCCATGCTCAGAAAAAATGGCTAAGTCTTCTTCCTTTTCTATTTGTGTGCGCAGCCCCATGCACTACCCTACATTATATCTATACACAACCCTATGTGTGCTACTCCATTTTCCAACACACACACACTTGTGCATTGATTATGTAACTTGTTGGTATTTAGCAGATTTCCCGACCAACATTATTCCACGCTAGGTATGTTTTCCATCCTCGGAAACACTATTTACAAGAATCCTCCTTCAAAGAATGCATGACTCCAAATTTTCTTAAATAAATGAATGAAAGAATATGGCTTGCACCAACAAATCAAAGAATCAACCTAAGTATCTTTAGGAAGAAGGAGTAATGGGAATTCCTTGTATAATATCCTCTCCAACTTTTTCCATCCTTCTATTTCCTTAGTTGCTTTCTTTGGTGAAACATCAACAATATCAAGGACTTCAAAGAAGAGTCAACTCATCAATTTTTCCTCTTAGTTACACGACCAAATTCTCCAACTACTTAACCGCATCATCCAATGCATCCATCCTACACATAACTTGAGGAAAGAGTTCCTTTAGCCTATCTTTGAGTGAGGTCTTGAATAGTTATTGAATCTCTTTTGTTCGACTTATGCCAAAATTTTCTCACTCTACCCTATTGTTCTTCATTTTGGCCTGAAACTCCCTCAATTTTTTCTCATCCCTAACAACAAACATACTCATGACTGGATCAAAATCCTAGAAATTGGTAAATACAAACTCGTTGTCTCGCACATCCTCCTCATCCTCCTCGTATCTAGCACCTCATACTACGAAAGATGTTCTTATATCTACTCCCTATCTATTTTCTTACGCACAACTAACTCCCCGATTGCCGGTCATGTTAACTTCCTTTGCTCATGTGAGAGCATCCATGCCATATCCTTGAGATAATGTAGCATTATATCATATTTTTCCTTGGTATTTGTGGTAAGGATAGGGTATGCGTGAGTTACCGTATCTCGCAATACACTCAGCTTTCTAATAGGTTGCACACATTCACCCTTTCTCTTCTCTCAACTCTTGTTTAGGTTGTGTAACGGTTTCATCTTTATCCTTGATTTCCTCATGCGGTCTCTTTATCATACAATCCTTACCAAAAAAATTATCCCCAATTCTAATGATAACTTGTTAAGTGCATTAGATGCATGTTCATTTATAAGCACTGTAAGCATCAACCATGGGGTAAGCCTCTCCTAGAGCTGACTTAATCCTAATCTCCGACAATTCCTACACACTAACCTCAAATTTGGGCTCTTCCATCTATGATTGATATGCCCAAGAGATAATATTTCTAGTGCGCAGAAGGGCCTCATTCTTGTCAAAGAATGACCAACATAAGAGATATTTTGTGGCCACCGAAATTTGATACCGCACACACAGGACCTTAAAGGGATCATCATTATATTGTATAAGGAGGCCTTGGGTAATGTTCCTATGCTTTCTTCCCTTTCCCCTACATCACCTAAGTACCTCATGTACAATGGAGTGAAGCACACCACTCACTTCACCCATACCCGTATCTTCCCTATTAGAGTACCCTTAACCATTTCTTCCTCATCCTCCTCATGCTCAATTTTTTGCTCATCATTACGGTCATCATCACACTCCTATTCTTCATGTTATCTACCTGTTTCTTACATTAGGGACTCACCACAACCTTCTTCATCATCATTCTCCAGCCCTTTAGCTTCATCATTCCTCTCTCGGCCCTTGCCTTCACCATTTTTCTCTGGTCCTTCCTTATGTTGTACGTAGTGCTCTTCCTCATCTAAATCTTCCATAGAATGAATTAGTGGAGATATTTGTGGTACCTCTTCACTAGAATTCTCCACCTTAGTCTCCTAACTACAAACCACATTGGGATTATTCTTCATGCACATCTTCTTCTCGGGACTTGGATTTTTAGTGACTACTTGTTCGCTCCGGAGGTACTCACGCTATGACCTCACTCCCTACGCTCTTTTTGTTTCGTATTCTTGCACCTTGGTCGAGCCTCATCCCTTCTTCTTTATTTTCTTCCTCATCACCCTAATATTATTCTTCTTAGTGGGGAGGATTCTCCTTGCATGTCCTTTTCATACCCACCGTCTATCTTCCCTTAGGCGTGCTCACGGGAAGTGTGATTTCTTCTTTATCTACATACTTTTCATTTACAAGCTTAGGATTCAAGTAAATATAAACCTTGGCCACCTCCTCATTTCCCACCGCCAAAGTTGTGGAGTTGATATTTATATCATCGATATCATTGTCTCCACATAAGCTATCCTTTTGGGGTATACATACTTCTTGCGCAATGTGTGGTAGTCAAAATCCACCTTGTCCACGTAAAACTTCAACTTGCACAATTCAAAAAAATGTTTACAACTACTTGGAAATACCACGTTGTAAAGGAAAATCAAGTTTACACCAAGGGATTTTTACACCATTCTTCGAGATAGAATCTCCCAAGGAAGAAGTTTATATAAAGCTGCAAAATATTCTTTCCCTTCCAAGATTGAGGGCAACTCACTTGAATGCACCATTCATGTTTAAATGCCTTGCACATTAGCTTGTACCATCTATCCACCCTTAAATTATATGTATTTTTGATCTCGTCATAGGTATATTTAGTGAATCTCTTTGAGGGGATTTTTTCTCCAAGTGGATACTTCCACATCTTATCATTTGGTCCATCTCTGGTAGCCCAATTTCTATGAAAATGATAAAGAGGAGAATTAATCCCCAAGTGATCTTATCTCCAACGCATACTTCCTTGGATGGTTTTATAGTCTCGTGGTCTCACACCGAGCACGCATAAATCTTGTTAAACTCTTCTTCACTAAAAGGCTCAACATATGGTGCAACTTTCACTTCATCCAGAGGTATGATCACGTACTCATCCTTATTGTCAAATATGATATACCCCGTGTGGAAATGCAGTCCACATTGTTTGCATAACACCGAGTTCCTCCAAGTAATGCTGGAAATTTTTCTACTTCAACAAGCTCCAATACCTCAAATTCTCCAGTAAACTTGGCTCCTTGCATGGTAATGAAGGAACCCTTCAATACCCTTATAGGAAAATCCCTCATCTTGTTCACCATATACAAAACATTTGAAGATGGTTGTAATGTAGGTCGCCTAATCCAATTCCATGCATCCAGAGTCAACACATTTACCTCAACGCATGTATCTATCAAAATATTGCTTACCAACCACCCATCAATCACTGCATCAAAATTTATCTCCTTATCATACTCATGGTTATGTGGTGGAAAGTTCACATTTAGTATTTTTTGCTCGCACTTAACTCGATCTCACAAAAAATTTCACACATCCATTCCCTTAGTAGTGGGATGATATTTTCCTGGCGCAACATCTTACACACCTCCTTCAGATCATCCACATCCTTTTGCGGGAGTCCAATGTTCTTCACGTGATCTCTCTCACACGCCTATTCTTTCAAGCTTGTATCTCACCATGCATATCTCGATGACCCCATAGTCTCTTGATAGACATCCTTCGATGAGTAGTGTATAGATATCTAGCATGCATAACTTATTCTCTCATGATGAGTGGTGTGGCCTTAAGATATTTGTGCGCACGTTGCTTTCGGCACAAGTAGTGACCAACAAAGGATGTAACTCAGGATCAAGTATCTTCTTTGGTATCTATTGATCACCCTTCACATGTTGTACCTTGATCATCCCCATGCCTTTTTCCTTCTTCTTGTTCTTACACATATGTTCATAAAGGTCAAGGAAATCCTCAACCTTATGTTTCTTTCCACAATAGGCACATACTATATTTTAGGGACAATTGTGTTGGTAATGATTGGGGACCCACAAGTATAACAAGTCTCACACGGAAATATATTTCTACCACTGCGACCTCTTCTTCTATATCAGTCATGGAATCCACCTCCTCTATTGTTACATTCTTTAGAAGGTTGAGCTTCATGTCATTGAGAGCTTCTTACCACTATGGATTGTCGTAATCCAAAGTGTCACATGCCTCATGAATTTGATCTATTAGTCAATAATCCTTTGTATCATGAGTGTATGTGTCACAAATCTTGCAATACATGGATATTGTAGACATAAAATCATACACTCACTATTATTTACTATCTTGCCAAGTATGTTGTTTTACATATGGATCTTGCATAAGAAAAGTATTAATTGATGACACACTACCTAGTTCGTCTCCTTTCTTTGAGTATCTCTATTGTTTTTATCTCTCACTTATTCACCCATTTTTGGTGGGTCATGGTGATCCCGTATGTCATTATTCTCACATTTGTTTTCAATTATCTCATAACACTAGCTCCAGGATACTCCTGGACACTAGCTCTCCCTTGTCCTCTTTTTTTTTATTTCATTTTTGACATTTATAGTCGTCCTTTTCATATTTTTTTACTCTTATCCCGAGGTACTAATTGGCATGCCGTGTCATTAGTGTCGAAATTCAAGCAAGAGATCCCTATATAAACACAACATACATACCATTATAAGGGGGAAATTTATATCAAGGGCTATCTATCTACATATCAAAGGGACTACATCTTGGGATTATTATTCTACATACACATTGCATAAGAAGGGGAAGTTCATTTTTCCATCCACACATTTGCATTCTATCTAGCTACACCCACTTTGTCTTAGTATCAGCAGTGCGAGGGAAACCTAGGAGCACTATTGAATATACAAGAAAATATAACTACATGGGGTTTGAGATGTATTGCAGTGCTTGGTCATAATTTCACTTTGTTGACAGTTGAGGAAAGTCCAACCTCCCATTTTGCATCTTTATTTTTAGGATTTGATGTAGTTTGGGGTTTTGCAGGAGACTATTTTTGTTGCAAATTTAAAGGTACCTCGGTGATCTAAGTGTGACATACGGGTGAGCATCGGCGAACAAGTGTGAAACCTAGCTGACACCTGAAGAAAACAAGTTCAAGATTTCATACGAACTCTAACACCCATGAGAGATCTTTGGCGCCCTCGCCCCTTCCTAGGCGCCCATGTCCCATCCATTCTACGAGATACAAAAAACTTTATCGAGCATTCCTAGTACTCTGCACAACATTTTCATTATTCTGTCACCCGGCCGGACATACTTTGGGATAAGGAAAATCAAATAACGTATCTTACCTTTCACATTTGCTTACATAGTTACATTTATAAAAGTGTTAAATCATTTGTATCTTGTTGTATATCATTATAACAATTTCTAAAATCAGATTTTAATAAAATATACATATTTTATTGAATCATTTTGGTGAACCCGTATATTAGAACTCTTTTCCCTAGGATCCACTAAACCCTAATGGAGAAAAGTAGATCTTCTTCTCTAGGAAAGTTATGCATCATGAGAGTGTTAACCCTATTTATGATGAGGCTACTGAAGCTGAACTTAGCGCTCTCTATTATAACCCTCACGTTGATGATAATATTCAAATAACACTTTTGGCCAATGAAGGAAACATTCCTACTAGTTTCACTCATTCTTCTTACAACATTGTTTCTAAAGAAAAAAACATTTCTAGTTATACTCCTTGTTATTCCATAGGCACTAGGACTACTCCACCTTTTTTTATTTTGAAACTCTTGATGATGCTATTATTAATTATATGCTTGGTCTTGATTGTGATACTATAGAAAAAAATCATGATGAAAATGTACATGTGCATGATGTTATTTCTCATACTAGTTAGGATGATTGTAAAGTTGTATCTCATACTTCTTCCATTTCTAAAAATGCTTCTAATGATTGTAAAGATACATCTCATGATAGTTCTTCTCCTACTTCATTATATGTTGATGATACGCTTGATGAAATACTTGCATGTGAAACTTTTTCTGATACTAATGATATTTTTGAGCATGAACATGTTAGTAACGATTCTACTTCTCTTAAGACTGTTGAATGTGAATTTTCCACTCCACTTTCATCTACTTCTAAGGTTGCTTTTGATGGTATGCATGATGATTATTCCATTCCTACTAGCTCACCTATTATGCTTTCTTCTAATATTTCATGTTCATCTCCACCTCTTTCTTCTTCTTCCTCTCTTGATGACACTCATGTTGATTATTTTATTCCTCATAGAATATCTTGTATTATATCTTCTACATCTACATCTAGTGTGCCCATAACATCTTCATCTTCCAATTCTTCTTCTCACATTCCTATGATCACTCATAATGGAAAGATTCAACCTCTAAATGTGCCTCTTACATATTCTATGGTTCCTCACATGAAATTTTATCACTCATGCATGTTGTTAGTCAATTGCAATCTCAAGTTCAATCTCTCACTCTTGAAAGCAAAGCCTACTATGCTTCTATCGATAATAATTCTCTTCATGGCAATCTTATTCCAAAGAAAATTCACAATTCAAACATTTCTAAGGATTTCATCATGCCTACATTTTCATGTTTTGAAAAACTAGAAATCCATATACATCTTAAGCATCATTTAGCTATGGCTTCTTACTCAAATGATCGATTATTGCTAAAAGCCTTAGTCATAGTCTTGTTGATGAAGCTCTTCAATGGTACACTCATTTACCTTTTGGATCTATTAGTACATTTTGTGAAATGGAAGATTCTTTTCTTTGACACTTTATGCTCAACAATGGTCCTCGAGTCACACATGATCATTTACCTAGCTTGCATTAGGGTAAAACAAAATCTATTCAAGACTACATCTTACACTTCAATACTTGCATGCATCAACTAGTATTTCAGCCTATTGATCTAGAAAAGTAATTCATATTTTTTCATGTCTTGATTCCTTCTCTAAAACAAAAATTGCAATATGATACATGTGAATCATTTACGCTCTTATGTTATAAATTTATCGATCTAGAACAAGATTTAATTGCTACACATGTTATAGATCCTCTTCCTACTACTGCATTGTCTTCTAGTTCTTCTCCACTTCCATCTCGTCAAGCATCCTCCAAGGTCTCCATATCCTCCACCTCACAAGCATGTTCCAACTCCTCCATTGCATAAGCATCCTCCATATCCACCATCGCGTCGCTCTCCACCTAAGTATTTGCTATCTCCTACTTGGGATCCATTGCATTTCTCACATTTTGCTAGGCCTCATGATGTGTTGCATGCTTTTGCTTGATAAGTGCTTAATTCACTTGCCTTCTAATCAACATCAATATCCTCCGCATACTTGCATCACCAACGTGATCTTCCTTATTGTAATTATCACCGCATCAATGGCCACCGTGATAATGACTATTGTGCCCTTCATGAAAAATTGCAACAATTAGAAGACAAGGGTGTCATTTTCTTTAGCTCTCACTCTCATGAGTGGTCTATTTATCAATTTTGCACTTGCACATGCGTGCGTGCTACTACTCCAGTTCATTTATCTCCTCCTTCTACTTCTAAGGTCATTATTATTCCACTACCTAAGGTCATCATTCATGCACTGACCTCCACCTCACTTATCCACTTTGTTGCATCATCTCATATGCCATGCATAGTGCTCCTACTTCACATTGGCTTCCTAATTCATCATCATTTGTGTTTCCTATCGCTGCATCTCCCATCATTGGAACCATCTCATTAGACATTCAACTTATCTCATACACTCATATTTACTTCGCTTCACATGGTTCCATTGCTCCGTCACCCTCTACATCTTTGGTATGTGATTTTTCTCACCTCGCTTTCCGATGATGCACTCATTTTCTTATGGTTATTACATGACTATTGAGGGATTTGTTACAATAAGAACCTCGTTTCATATTTATGCTACATGCATCATTTATATCTATCTAGTGTACACTATCACACCACTTCCTAATGATGCACTATTGCTTTATGGTTCATTCTTGATTGTTGAGGTGTCTTATATAAGTGAACCTCATCTCCATATGCATACATTGGGGGAATCACTATTCTTCCCCCTCTTCATCATACTAACACACAACTACATACACTTTTATAATCACCTCGGTCACATTACTCATTCACATCATTCATTTTATACATACATATATTACCATCTATCTCTATTCATACATAAAATACAATTCTTCATCACTTATGTAGTTATGTCCTAATCAATATCATCATCTATCATCATTTACACACATTTACATAAAATAAAGCATATGAACAACAACATACAACATCACTACACTAAACAAACACACATAATAATCCATCATATATATATATATATATATATATATATATATATATATATATATATATATATATATATATAACATCAAAATCTCATAGTTACAAAAATACAATCGCTAGGGGCAAGCCCCCATACATTCGCTACATCAATACATATCATATATCATCATCACTATCACTAGGTACAATTTGTGGGAGCTCTAGAACTAGATGCTTCTCGCTCAATCTACATCATTGGTCATGACCCCTATATCTCTCCATCTTTCTACACAATAACGCCAACTCGACTCGACTACTCCACAAAACAACCCTATAACTCCACAAACATTGTAAATACATCCAAAGTGCTAGGGCTCCTCCACCGTAGCCTCTCCATCTCACCTTTGTATCTCCACCTATACCTCATCTTGCTCACTCAAAAAAATGGTACATGTAGATGTTGTTATCTCCCTTTGGATCGAACAGGATGAGCATGCTCACCCATAATAACATCCACTCACTCTAACACCCACCTCTCCAATGAGCACATTGGTGGGCACATTTTTCGTCAAATTACATATCAAGTATCAATAATCAATGACCAATAAGCATCCCCTACAACCATCAAAAATATCACATTAGTTCCTACACACATGATACAACATAATCTCAAAACCAAGTAATAATCCATGACTATTAATACATAGATACTCACGCTCTACTATCGTTATTTCTATGCCATCGCCATCGGGGTATGTACTTATCCCTCTACTCCTCCAACTCCGGCGGTGCTCTCGCCACATCTCAAACAATTAGAAACAATAACACCCATCGGTATGTTGCCCACCATGCACTATATGCCTAGTACACCCCGCGTCATCAACTTTGTATCAGCTCTATCGCCGCATCTACCTTATCTCGGACTAGGGGCACTAGTTGTGCTCCTATGGGTCATGGTCTCACCCCTAGTCTCCTGGTGCCTCAGTAGTTTGCACCCATACATATGGCTCTATGGGAAAATCGTAAGAAATACCAAATTTTCATGATACACTCCTCTTGAAACAACTCAGTCACCCTAGGAAACCTATCCTCCAACCACATCATAAGATGAATACATCATATCTCTACTTCATACTCTAGCCACCCTCCATATGCTCGATATGGCCTCCATATAATGACCCTTGGCCACGATATGATATAGCATAGAATCGTAAGTGGTAGTATATAGCTTCCTACCTCGCATACTAGTCCACCTTCTGTAAATATCTCAATCCTAGCCCACTTGGCATGCATACCACTAAGTGGCCTCAATATCACTATGTGCTCATAGGCCCATACATGTAATAAGTTTTTAGCTATAATCCCACACCCATGGTCCTCCTCCGTAAATCTGTATAAGTTCCTATATAAATGCATTAGTACACACGGCACCCATGCATATCTAGTACCATCCTCCTCTATGGGCCAACATATATCATGTATCTTATAAAATATGCCTACACCTCCACCCTCCCACTACCACCGGTTGATGAAGCGATCACCACTATAATAAACTTCGCGATCCACATGGAACACTGATCTCGAGTATGGCATCTAGGCTGATATGTGTCTCAGTCTGAACCCATGTCCCTATAAAATACCACCTAGTGGCCCTCATATATCTCTATGCATCCTCTATGGCCATCACCTAAACCCTCTCTCCCATATAATGCCAATCACAATATACGATATACATCCTACAGAGTCACATTCATCTCCCTGATAGGAAACCAACATGTGTAAGTGTCTGCATACCACCTCTCACACAAAGTAGTAATCATCGACATATTATGGAGTACCTCCCCAATTTGGCTATGTGCCACAGGCTGAAATGGTCTAATACATCCCACTCTACATTTGATAGGCCCAATCCCAATAAAGTACTCAAGTTATTACCTCCACGAGAACACTCTCAAATGGATATCTCTCTACACAACATCAAAAATGTGATGCTTTAGTACCCCATATACATGCAAATACAACTAATAATAAAATCAAACAACATCACTTCTCACACATTCATCACATTATGGGTCAAAAACAACCTCTTGGCTCACGATTGCCTAGGAGTAGGATGCATGCACCCAAGAACAGTCATTGGTACCTAGATATGGGCGTTAAAGTCCCGAGGGATGTTAGCACCTTGGCCACTCTTGCCCAGGTCAGAAATGCATAGAAATTTAAAAACAAAAAATTCACAATAATTCGCAAAAATAAGCTTATTTCTAAATTTTTTTCAAAAATTATTATGCTTACTAGCTCAGTTGTTGTGTGCGATGCCATGGCCTCCGCCACCATCTTGAATCAACTCAATCTCATTTCTCTAACTTGTGGCTTCGTCAAAGGCTCATAGCTCAAAATTACACACACTCAAGGTTCAAATGAAATTCCTATTCACCTTTTCCTATTACTATTTATAGTAACTCTCAATTTCCCACTTGGCTATAGTTATTATTTGCATGTATTCCTCCAACTAATACACACCACACATTTTCATTCATATCTTAAGCTCCACTTTGCTTTGTTTTCTTCCCCTGTCTATGCCATTTGGTTCAAAATTTCTCGAGTATCGTATGGCACACATTTCACACCATTATATTACAATCTTGCATATCTTCAACTTGATATACACATAATCTTATGACACCTACTCACTCTTATATTTACTTTTAGATTAGCGTTTGTTCTTCCTATCAATCCCCTTTTCACGAAAAGGGGGCATAGAATCATAATCACTCTCTGATCCCCCTCACACTAGTACACAATCATTTCACATTTATAATTCGTCATTTTCAAAAATTTCCTCATACAACATACGACACTTCCTACTACTTTCTAGTGATTCCCCTAATGACCCAATATTGGGGCAATAAGCAAAAAAATCTATCCATGAGTAATCAATCATATACACTTGATCTCAATACAATTTTCTACTACTCAAATCAAATCAATCAATCGACACAACACAACGTATTTTACTACTCCTCCCAGATGACCTAACTTGGGAGTTACATCACTACTTTCCTAGATGACCTAACATGGGAAGCTACTCTATACTCTATCACTTCTAGATGACCTAACATGGAATCCATACACATCGCGGTGACACTCTTGGAGTGGCGGTGATGAGACTTCATTGCATTTCCTATAATTATCCTATATGGTTTATTATCGTTAGATTCAAATGAATCCAAATGAACAAAATTTGGTATTTGTCTGTCTACAAAGGCTAGATCTATTAAAGATGTAGTCATAATTGGAGGGAAAATCTAGACCTCTCTCCCTAACACTCTTCCTTTGGTGGTAGGACACCAAAATTCTTAGTTTTTAACACACACACAAAATTAGGTTGGGAACTAATCACTCTCTACCCCATCAAAATCTCCATCCATGACAATACCAAAATCTCCAAATCACCCCAAATAAAAATCACCAATTTCTATGAGTGCTCCTCATAACGGTTCGCCATCTCTATTTACGCCATATGGATTGACACACCAATCCATGGTTCACCGCATTATATAGTCTCATTTTGCGCATACTTCTACAATAGGGATTCTCCAGACTTCTCATAGGTATGTTCTTTACTTCCTTTACACTACTTGAATTTCATTCAAATAGCATAAAGGGGGGAAATGTAGACATAAAATCATGCACTTACTATTATTTATTATACCGCCAAGTATGTTGTTTTACATATGGATCTTGCGTAAGAAAATTATTCACTAATGACACACTTTGCCTAGTTTGTCTTCTTGCTTTGAGTGTCTCTATTTTTTTATCTCTCACCTCTCTCACTTTGCACCCATTTAAGGGTCAAAGTCACATGGATCCCTATCTCTATGTATTCTCACATTTTCGTCAATTGTCACGGGACACTAGTGCTTAGGTGCTCTTGTCCTCTTTGTTTTTGATCTCATTTTTGACATTTGTAGTTAGCCTTTTCGGTTTTCTTACTCCTATCCCGAGGTACTAGTTGGCATGTCGTGTCATTAGTGTTGAAATTCAAGAAATAGATCCCTATATAAACACAACATACATACCATTATAAGGGTGGGCAATTTCTATCAAGGGCTATCTATCTACATACTCAAAGGGACTTTATATTTGGCTTATTGTTTTGCATACACACTGCATAGGAAGGGGAAGTTCATTTTTCCATCCACATATTTGCATTCTATCTAGCTACAACCTGTTATCTTGGCGTCGTTTGGCACCGAGGGTAACCTAGGAGCACTATTGCACACATAAGAACATAGAACTACATGGGGTCTAAGATGTAGTGCAATGCTCGGTCATAAGTTCAATTTTTGACAACCAAGGACAGTCCAACCTCCCATTTTGCATCTTTATTTTTTAGGATTTGATGTAGTTTTGGGGTTTTGTAGGAGACTATTTATGTTGTAGGTTTACAGGTACCTCGATGATCTAAGTGTGACATACAGGTGATCATTAGTGAACAAGTGTGAAACCCTAACGACATTGAAGAAATCAAGTTCTAATTTTTCTATAGACTCCGGTAGCCGCTAAGGAGAGGTCTCTAACGCCCCAAGTACCCTCACCCCTAACCAAGTACACGTGTCCTAGCCATTCGCAAGTTACAAAAATTTTATCAAGCATTCAGCATGACTGTATAATATGTTCATCAGCCCTATTAGGTCGGACATACTTTGGGATTAGAGAAAATCATATAAGTATCTTACCTTTCACATTTGTTTACATAGTTACATTTATAAAAGTGTGAAATCATTTGTATCTTGTTGTATATCATTATAGTAGTTTCTAAAATTAGATTTTTGTAAAATATACAAATATTATTGAATCGGATACATTCTTCATTGTCGTGTGTTAAGAGGGGAAGTTCCAGGACATCATGATTATTGTGATGATCTCACAAGATGTAACATTGTGTGCACCATCCTCGTATGGAAACTATCCTTAGTATGTCCTTCAACTTCATAGTTTGTACACCATATACCACTACACGTCTCATGTGTTGATTTGGAAGAGATATTTTCCAATTTCTTAGCCATGGTTGTTATTTGTGTCTCCAAGAATGGGCTCACTCTAGCATCAACACTCATAACCACTTCAACGTGCATATCTTCTTCTAAGGCCTCGTGCAGATCCGCCTAAGTCTTATGAAATAAAGGTCTTCGAAATGGATTCAAAAATCCTCCAATGAACCACTATGCATAATGACTTGGATGGATATCATAAGAAAATTTGGACAAAAAAGTATTAAAATGTGTGTCATACTCTCTCACACTTTCTGATAAACCTTGTTTGACATCCTTGAGCATGCTAATGCTTTGTTGCTCAAAGTATGGGATGTGGAACTCAACCAAAAAAATTTGTGCAAAGCATCATAATCCACTACAATTTGGTGTGGATCATACTTCATGTACTAACTATGTGTGCGTCCTTGAAGTGTGACGGAAAACTAATTGGCCTTCATATCTAAAGTTGTAATTCCTTTAGTGCACTACAGTAATTCACACTTGTGCACATGTTATGTTGCATCTTCCATAGCTCGTACTCTGGTAAGTGAAGTGACATTTCAAAATAGACTTGATGTGTTTGTTGCGGTTGTTGAAGTGGCATCTGCCGAGACTAATTCGGTGGTGGTTGTTGAGGTGGTGGAACTTTCCCTAGATTAGGTCATGACCTAGATCCTCCACCAATATTTCCTCCAGTGGTTGTTGACCTGAACCTCTTGAGGCTACCATGCCCCTATTATGGGCTATGACCCAGTTGATGAACTTCATTGTGTCCTAATTGTAGTACTAAAGTAGACGCCCATTGTTTTTCGCTATCACAACACCTATAAAACTAATTATAATTTTTTTTGTGCTAATAATCTATCCTTATGATGTTCCTAAAAATAATCCCTCAAATTTACTTCCAAACACCGGCGCCTACTATGTTGCCATGGGCGTGTTTCTAATATGATGCACTTCTTGAGTTAACATGAAATCATATCTACCTATATTTGCCTGCTCACCTTCACTAGACTTCTCTTCAACAACTACCTCTAGATCTAGAACACCTAGTTGAGAAGGGCTAGGTGGCTGTGCTAAGTTAGATGTGCGCACGTAGTTCTCATTCTTTCTTTTGAGGTACTCTCGTCCCTCAATCCAATGGGGTCTCCCTACTGTGTGCTTTTCCAACGTCGGGAGGACATGATGTTGTGGCTTCTCGTCTTCCACGAGTGTTTCAAAACCTTCACGGACCATCATTAATCTTGATCGCAACACGCTTGCTTCAATCTCCTTTTCTCATGCTTCATTATACTTGAGTCATTTATCTCTCTCTC
Source organism: Taxus wallichiana var. yunnanensis (assembly GCA_018340775.1). Lineage (NCBI taxonomy): Eukaryota > Viridiplantae > Streptophyta > Pinopsida > Cupressales > Taxaceae > Taxus > Taxus wallichiana. Next base: position 187,699,297 of record CM031235.1, read on the forward strand.
TGCCTTTCCTCTATTAGGGCCACCATCCTTCTCCACACATACTCCCGCCTCGTACGCATGCAATGGATTTATCTATCCATAGGTAACCTCTCCACTCCCGCTCTATGATCAATATCTTGATGGCTAAGGGTATCACACGTAAATATGATGCTTTGGGATCACGTAAGAACTTAAACTTTGCTTCCTCATGGAAAGAATAGGTCGAAATTGCGTACTCCAACATATAATTGTGTAACATGCCCGCCCACCGATATCTACAACTCTAGTCCATTCCTCATCTACATCAAAGAGAGTTTGGTAATCTTCCTGCATCCAAATCCTCGGTCTCGGATGATAAATTCTTTTTGCTTCAGCGCCAACCACCGATATAATTCTACTAGAAAGAAATCGAAGAACATCTCATACAGAAATCATAAAGATTATCTTCCACCCATTTTTGTGCATTGAAGTCCGGTCCAGTGCTATACCTCTATGCAAACTTATCTTGTCTATCTTCTACCCAACTCTCGGTGCTCTCTACAGACAATCGATACGCCATCTCGCATGCAACTTCCTAATAGACAACAACTTGAAAAGAGGTTCCAATAACGAAACCAAAATGTAGATCGTAGTTTCACTTCAAATGTTATATGCGTGACACCTCATTCGGATAGAAATGTGAATGCTTACTCAGAAGTGCACACATCTACGAGTTCCTCCTTTATGGTGTTTGACGAGGAAGTTAGCATGCATGTTCATCATGATAATTAACCAAGAAACCATTCAAGCATCATTAAACATTACATCCATGTCAATTTAGAAATGTATATAATAAGGAACATAACCAATCTACACCATAATTAATTTTAATTGCATTGTTGATTCTCCTTGAACAATTAATATCCAACCCAGATAATTCATTGATAACTATAAACAATTACATAATAGGAAGTTGTTACTCAACAGTCAATACACATGTGTGTTGGACCATGCGTGCAAGCATCAAACCCTATATCTCGTATTAAAACAACATGAATTTGCTTGAACATAAAAATAACTACTTAGAACAATGACCTACATTAGGTATATATAGGCGGGGACTTTCCCTTCACCACCCATGCACTCCCTAATAATAGGCATGCTCAAAAATAGCTTGTCTATCTTCTTTCCTAACCAACCATGTGTACAACTCTTTCATGCTTTTACAAAGTATCTAATAATAGATCATCCTAAAAATAAGACATGCTTTTAATCCCATTAATATTCTTCTCCATTTGTGTTCTTTTATACATGATATGTATGTGCTTTCTCCAAAATAGCCTTTCTGACAGATCGCTAAGTTACCCTACTTTAATCCTTTGTGTGGACAATACTCAACCCTCATTTTCCTATTTTTAGCCCATACTCGGAAAAAATGGCTAAGTCCTTTTTTTTAATGTTTGTGTGCACATTCATGCGCGCTGCCTGTCTTATATCTACGCGCAACCCTCTCGCATGCTACTCCATTTTCCAGTAGCGCATGCTCCTATGTGTTGACTCAGAACTTGTTGGTACTTAGCAGTTTCTCGACCAACACTTTTTTCATTTTATGACATTTGGATGTTGGTTTCTCTCTCTTAATTTAAGGATTCCTCAAGATTTCCCAATGAACGCACTATATAGTATTTCACTCTTCTTGAGTGAAGATAACCTCACGTTTATATGAATTATCCCCCTCTCAATACAAGAGAAACAGATAAGATTAGTAGATTGGAGATTTAATGGGGGTCACATATTTTTATCCGGGGACCTATTATCTCTATATGAATGAGACTATCTCTTTTTTCTTTCCTTGGTCTTTCATTCCGTCATACTCCTTCTAACTCTCTCAATTACAACGCATTCACCAACTCCAATGCTAATGCACCTTTTCCCTATCAAATCTCGGGGACATGGTCTAATCACGAGACTAGTATTCCACCATGGTGTCAAATCCCAAGTTTTTATGGATTCCCTTTCTCGTATCGAATGAGACTATCTCTTCTTTCTCTCCTTGGTCTTTCGTTCCGTCATACTCCTTCCAACTCTCCCAATTACAACGTATTCACCAACTCCAATGCTAATGCACCTTTGCCCTATCAAATCCCGGGGACATGGTCTAATCACGAGGGTAGTATTCCACCACGGTGTCGGATCCCAAGTTTTTACGGATTCCTAATTTTAATTCAATATTTCAATAAATACATAAGCATTATAATATTCATTTGATAACATAAGAGTAAACCAAATAAATGTAGCAATCATTAAAGAGTGTCTACTAAGTACTCATGCACATTTTAAAGAGATAAGTATAGCACAAAAGTACATGTTAGGGTAATCATTTGAAGAAGAAGGTTACATACCACACATTTTTAGGCTTTGGTACATCCTCAAATATTATTTAATTAAATAAGTTATTGTTTTCACTATCATTTTATTATTTAAAAACCTAATAAATAGACAATATATAAAACCCAAGTAAAGCGCAACACATAACGCAAAATTGTGTTACTTTTATTATAGTTTCAAATATTGTTGCTAATCCATACAAAGGAGAAGAGATTTGTTTTCAGATTACATATATTACCTACTTTACAAAAAAATTAAAAACATAATAAAAAAATTAGAAGACCAAACATTACATGTTTAAAGTTGTCACTCTTGTTACTACCCTGGAAACTTTGTACATTCAAAGAGCATTCGTTCAATATGTACAAACATCTTTCTTGAAATTTTTGTCACTTCTCAATTTACATTTCTATTGTCGCCATTAAATGACTATTACTAAATCATACAAATTTAAATAAATATTTATAATGTTTATATGAATAGAGTTAAATGTACAAATTATTAATTATTTCGCACACAAATACCTATAGTTTTAACTTGTCGAGAAAAACCATGCAATTTATAGTGTTTCCATCCAAAGCTTTGTATTTTTTGCATTTTTAATTATTTTAAGGGTTAAACCTTATGTGTACACATTTTAAATAAGTGGTTCGTCTATATTTCTACACTTACAAAATCAATCACCCATAGTTTAAACAAAATCAATTACACAAATAATAACTATCCCTTTAAAACAAATAACATATGCACATTCACAATTACATTGTGCACATGCATTGCTAGTTTAAAATAATTAAATTATGTTTGTAAGTTATACATTGTTATCACGCCAAATAATAAAGCATGTGGAAACGTTTATGGCAATTAAAGATGACTTTGACATTTTAACTTTTCTAACTCTTTATTATACGCGTCAACTTGTCACTCTCGCTTACCGAATCCAATATCAAACTCTCGGCAATCGGCATGCTTTTCCATTTTTATTGACGATTTTTACTTCCATCCATCTACAGAGCAAGTCTATTTTCTGAATAAAAACTATAGTCTTTAATATTGGTATATGGATCTTTTGATTTATCATTTAAAATTATCACATAAGTTTTTTATCTTAAATTTGTAGTACATTATATATACTAGGAATATACATAACAAAACTAAAAACTCATCTTAAAAGAAATCACCTACGCACCATGATGCTGTATTTGGTTTTGAATAGAAACAAAACACATTTGATCCACTCGTCTAAGTATGTCCTTAGAAACAATTATTAAGTTGACGATGGTTCTACTATCTTTATTACTAGCAATTGCACATGAGTTGCAATCAATGCTGGTGAGATTAGATTGTAAATTTATTATGGAGGGAATTGAGTGTGACAATCTATTTGATATTTACTTCTGCATTTATGTTGTTTCACCAAATTAATTCCAAACACTACTCAGCAAAAAACATTGCTTTAGCAAATAAATATGCAAGACAACTCACACTATTTCACCAAATATATTAATTGTGAATACTATTGCAACTATAAATATCCAAAATCCGCAAACAACAAATATCTAAAATCCGGTAACCTGTAAACATTGGATCCGCCGGAATTTGACACTTTCCAGCAGGAGCATCTTCAAAGGAGAACGCCTACAGAAAATTAATAATTTTATTTTATTTATAAATTTCTCACTAATAACATTAATAATGTGTCAAATTTGGAAAAATATTATTAAAAAAGAAATATATATATATATATATATATATATATATATATATATATATATATATATATATATATATATATATATATATATATATATAATGATTTTATAAGATTTTCTTTGTAATAATAATTAAATGGATTAGAGATTTTATATTTTTATGAAATAATTTGAATATGTATTTTGATTGAATGTCGAAACATTACATTAAATATTGTACAGAACCGCATTAAAGGTTATGAGTGCCTTAGGCATTAATTGGCTAAATGCCCTTCTCACAATTTTACTTAATAACTTTTTCCCATAATGTAAATAAATAAAAGTTACTTGCATTATTGTCTTTTAAAATTTACATCAAGATCATAATAAATCAAAAAATTAGAGATATTGTCATACAAAAAGAAAAAGAAATCCTCTAAAATTATCACATAATGATGATAAATATTCCATGGATGGAGAGAATTAATCTTAGGAGGTGCTCAAAATACAACAAATATAATTTTTTATAAAAGGTTGCTTACAAGTCCAATTTACCAATATCAAATATGATGGACTCAAACCTCAATTATATTTACCTCTACTAGATATACTAGTGACATTATCAAAAATACATGAACCTTTTCCTAGAAAAAATTACACACCTCCATTATCTAGAGCTAAATCAAAGAATGGGTAATAACAACAAAATTATACTTGTAAGAATATTATATTGTATTGTTATGTGTATGCATGAAATTTATGTTACTATACAATAATAAAAATAAATTCATAAATCGATAAATTAGTGTAATGATAAGTTCTAAAAATAATGAATAATATCTAAAATATTTAGATTTAGGCACCCCCTAAGTTTTGCGCCCTAGGCTAGGCAACTACCTAGTCTCGCCTAGGCTTAATCTCCCTTGTAAATACATAGAATGTTGGCATCCATATTATTTAAGAGAAAACATATAGTAAACCACAACGGTGAGTAAACATATATCTAAATCAATTATTACTTTTAGTTAAGCATTTGCGAATAAAAGATATCGATGCCATCAAAATCACCTAAAACGTGATTTTGAACTTAACCGCAGTAACTATTCATATCAAGACGTCGAGACTTTTTCACACTCAACTAAAATTAATCCACAATAAACTCTAAATAAATCAAAGAACTTCAATAAACAAGAAAATTATTTTTCTATCCATATTTAAATATCAAATTAATATACTCACCCCTACTATTGTAAAACACCTCTCAACAATCATTGAAACTTACTATATCTCGGAATGGATTGATATGATCATAAAATTACATTGTAAATGGTCGGATGTTACTGTTTTTTAACAACATATTCAATATTTTTATTCATGGTGATACCCATAATTGTGGATGTATATGGGAAAATTATATTAAATACGTCCCATTACATCCAAGTTACCTTTAATCGCATTACGCAATAAAAACAGTTGAACTCATGCAAATTAATGAAAACACGTGAAAAGTAGACCAACAATATTTTAAAAATGCTCACAACAAACCACCTACACTTATCATTTCTTTTTAAAATTTAGACTTGGTATTGTCCCTCGCCTTATTATGTTATAACAATATTTTTAATTTTTATAATAAAAAATCTCAATCCATTAAACCCCACACTCAAAACTCACCTGTCATGGTGAACGATTAATAACCATATTAATACTTAATGGTCTTGTAATTAGTGGTTACAAATAATAAATTTCACACCACTACTAAGGTTAATTCTTTTTAAAGGTTATGATTTAAGTATATATTATATTTGATATCATGGGAACAAATTCCATTCTACTTAAATGTGAATATAGGGATGTTTAGAAAGTTTTTTGATATTATATACCCAAGCCCATTTCCATATACATTTTAATCTCAATGTTAAAACTAATAATACTTTTATTGTTATGGTGGATGATTAATAACTATATTAAGACTAATGGTCTTGGAATTAGTGGTTACAAATAATAAATTTCACACCACTACCTAAGGTTTATTCCTTTTAAAGGTTAGGAGTTTAGTATCCATTATATTTGATATCATGGGTTCAAATTCCCTTAAATGTGGTTATAGGGATACTTAGAAGGTTTATCGATATTATATATCCAAGCCCATTTCCATATACACTTTAATCTCAATGTTAAAATTAATCATAATTTTATTGTTATGGTGGATGATCAATAATTATAATAAGGCTAATGGTCTTGAAATTAGTGTTTACAAATAATAAATTTCACACCACTACCTAAGGCTTATTCTTTTTAAAGGTTATGATTTCAAAGTATACATTATATTTGATATTGAATGGGTCAAAATTCCCTTCTACTTAAATGTGGTTATAGGGATAATTAAAAGGTTTTTGATATTATATATCCAAGCCCACTTCCATATACACTTTAATCTCAATGTTATCGGAGCTTATTACACATGGGTAAAAATATATTCTTTTGAGTCATATGCTCAATTGTTTTATCATACATGCCTCAAAAGAGGAGGCATTCATTAGGATATTTCTAAATCTATAGACATATTACCAAATACAAGAACATTTTTTTATAGGGTTCAAATCCTCATAAAAGGTCACAAATATCGAAATAAGGTGGAATTCAAAAGAGGTAAAAATGTGTAGTACATCGAAGCGTGGTATGGTCATGACCATGATGGATGTTCCTAAAAATGGAAATATTCTTTGGATTTTTTAATTTCTTTAGATTCTATAAAATAATTATTGGATTTTCATATAGTATCATATACATATGACACATTACAAAGCATGATACATTAGGCGTATGACTACTTCATTCCTTCAAAATGCACTTTTCAAATTCTATTGTAGGAATATGGTCTCGGGGTATGGGCTCCCTTATCCCCTATGATTTTTCACAATCTACATTATCAATTTTAATGGCATTACACCTTTATGGGACCATGAAGATGTCCATTCCTTTCGACGTTTGAATTTATTCAAGTTGAAACAAAATTTGAGATAGAATTGTCTACATTGATGTGATCCATGGGTTTAGTGGAAAATGTCAAAGTAATTGATTTCTTGATAAAATGATCTTTCTTCTTCTCTCACTAGATTTCCAAATAAGGAAGGCATCAAGCACTTGAGTTATTCATAGTCTAAATCCTTTCTTTCTACAAAGCTTCAAAAAGGGGCAAACATGTCTCCCCTCCTCCTCCTCACCACTATCTCCTATGAAACAAAATTTGATCGTCACCTCATCCCATAGCAAATCCACTCATGACATGAAGGAGATATATCTACAAAACAAATAGGTGATTTACTTACTCTTCACTTACTTTTATGAAAAGTTCAAAGTTACATACATGATTTATATTTTGAGTTACAGTTAAGTTTCTATCATAGACATTGACTACACTTTGTGTTAAAGGTTTCATCATAAAACACATGGGGTTCATTAGCTAGGCAATATCCTAGCACGTGCATTCATATTGAGGTAATTAAAATTGATAAAATCAAATTCAATATACCGGTAGACATTAGGGGGTGAAAGGGTTTAATTAACTAATATTTTGAATTAGGTATTGGGGTAGGTTAGAGAGGTGGGCAGAGGAGAGGTAGGGTTAATTTTAATATAAAACTAAAACATTTAAACCTAATTTTAAAAAACTAAATACCTTAGAATTGCAAAAAGAGTGTGGGCATAAAGTTAAATTATAATCTCTTTTTGAATAAGGAAATCTCAATTAGGATATTCTTAACCAAAAAATAATAAGATTGTAGAAAACTAGGATTGAGTATGTTTTTCAACACAAATGATATTATTTCACTATCTTAATTATTTGAAGAACTATTGATAAATGATTAAAACTTAACATTAAGGTGATTGGTAATATGTCTTGAATGGATTCAAAATATCTTTCTAGAGAAAACGTGTATTAAGAAAATAATAATTGAGTGGGAAACATGATATATTAGGGTAGAAATTAAAAGGGGTAAATAAAATTGTAATGGAAAATGGGTAATTAAGGTACATTGAAAAATAGGGGGTATTTTCATTATAATAATATAATAAGAGGGGGTATTATCAATTGAATAATTAAAGGTAAAATCTAACATTAAGGGTATTCTTTAATACCCTTCGAACGAACGTGTTATACCATAATTTTACTAAGTGAACCCCCCGTGATGAAACATGACAACACTAACACATCGAGAGAACCATTTTCAAGCAAAGACATAACGTGTGTGCATACTTAGGTATGTTTTTCCAATAAGCATGCAATTTTCAATTACACACTTAAAGAGGGGAAAATATAGACATTAATATTTTGCAACTTACCCTTGTGCAATGCCAAGTTAGATCATGCACCCTTGCTAAGGAAAATGCTCACATTCATAATCAAATCACCATATATCTCTGGCTCTTTTGCAAGTTTCTTATTTTTAGACTTTACTCTTTCATCAATTTTAAGATTATTATCTAATCAAAACATTGTCAAACCTTTATTCTATGCTACACAATTTTCTATTTATCTTTTCATCTCTCAAGATTGAAAACGTAGGGAAGGGTCATGATGATGTGATGTTTGATCTTTGCACTCTTTAAAACTATTGTAAATATCATTCCAAAAGCACTGATGCCCTTCTACATTTTATAACTCATATTTCAATTTCAAAATATTCTTTAGGTAAGTTCATCTTCATAGGGTTGACCTTATTAGAATATTTCACCTACGGTAGACTATATAAGCAAGTTCAATGTCATTTTATAACTCACTCGACACTCTTACAAGATTCTATTGTAAATATCATTCCAAAAGCATTCAAACAATTCCTAAATCTACCAAAAATTGTTGCACATCATTTAGGGAAGTCCCTACTATAGGTTGAAGCACTAAATGAGGTTAAAGAGTATAGCTTCCTCCATTTACAAGCATTTAAAGGTCATAGAGCCATGTCTTAGCTTAAGAGAAAAATCATTCCAAGCATTGTTCAAGGGTTTTAAAAAACAAAGGGTTAGGTCACATAACTAAGGCACACCACATCTCATTACTACCGTAGATAATTTAACTAGTGTACATTGTTTTTATCACTACAATAGTTGGAAAAAGCAAACTATCTAGTGTCAAAATACATGAGGGAACCCCTATGATGGGTCAAGTTAGTTTTTCAAACTTTTAGAAGCAACCTAGGAGAACTACATGAAAAATAAAGGCTTGATACCCTTGTGTTAGAAACAATGAGGGCAGTGTAATGTGAAATACCTAGAAAAGACGGATTAACTATACCCTTTGCCATAAAAAGTGTGAGTCTTTGACCACCTCTACCAATTTGAATTCATCCTAGGTAATGTCGGACACGTGTTCATCAAATAATTTTTGACCACCTAAAGGGCCTTATATTTTATGGCACGTGAAAGAAAAAACTAACCTCACATAGCTTTGTAAAACAAAGCTAATTGAATATAACATTATGGATGAATTACACAAAACCAAAGCCAATATATCTATGTTTGAGTTATTCTAAATAAGTAACCAAAAGGAAACTTTGTTCAAATCCATATTTTCCACACTTGACAAACCAATTGGAAAAGCCACAAATGCACATGTAGCCACTTATAAAGAAAAGCTAGCATCTCCTCCATTTTTGCTAACAATGATTTTTTTGGTGAAATTTTACACAATTATTTAGTTGATTTAGGTTTTTTTGGGAATGTTATATGCCATTCTCTATTTTCAATTAGTTGGGGTTGGCACTTGGGAAATCTAGTCACATGGTGGTGCGGTTGGACAAGACAAAAGTGAATGTGGCTAGAGAACTCTAACACATCCACATGCAAGTCATCGCAAATCCAAGAGTCCAACAATTCAACGATATCCAAGTGTTGGACAATATTGAGGCTTATGGTATGCTTCTAAGAAGATATTGGTCATACACTCTCAATGGTTATGTGGTGAAAAACTTCTCCCATATGTGAAGAAGTATCATACATACCAAACCACTACATCCATTGAGAGAAATCTTTCCATGCCCGTGCAATATATCATGAAGCACGCCCTTTGTCAAATGGGTGTTGGAATTTGTTGGTTTTATCACTAAAAATTCTTCAATCGGCCACAAGTTCATGTTCACCGTCACAAACTACCTTGCACATGCTTAATAGAGGCACAACCCTTTAAAAATTGTACAAACATACATCTTCATCAAATCTTTAGAGGACCACATCATTACTAGTCATATACAATTAAAATTGCAATAAACAACTTCTAGACCATTACATTCCATTCTTGCATTAAGAAGCATTGCGAAGAGTGTATACAAACCATCCTCATTGATCACTAATTCCTTTGGTAGGCGTTCTCCTTTGAAAATGCTCTTGCTGGAAAGTGTCAAATTTCGGTGGATCCAATGTTTATAGGTTGTTGGATTTTAGATATTTTTGTTTCAGGATTTTGGATATTTATAGTTGCAACAATATTCACAATTAATATATTTGGTGAAATAGTGTGAGTTGTCTTGCATATCTATTTGCTAAAGCAACACTTTTTTGGAACAATGTTTGGAATTAATTAATTTGGTGAAACAACATGAATGCAAAAGTAAATATCAAATACATTGTCACACTCAATTCCCTCCATAATAAATTTACAATCTAACCTCACCAACATTGATTGCAACTCATGTGCAATTGCTAGTTTTATAAGTGAAATAGTCTTCACTTCTAATTTATGTACATTTTAAGTGTCAAAATTTGATGACCATTGCTAAATCTTACAAATTTGAATATACACTGGCTTTAATCCATGTAGGTATAAACACCATTAATTATACATGGTTATCACGCCCAATTTTAAACTAGTTGGATCTTTAAAGTTGACATTGATATTTCAACATTTTTGGCTCCTCTTTATTAATATTTAGTGGGGTTTATTATCCGCATCTGAGTTGTCATTCTTGCTTATCTCATCCATCTTTGGAACGTGAGTGATCAAACAGAAAGCCCGCGTCACGTTTTCCCATTTAGATCAACAAAATTTCCTTTTTCCTTCCATCTATAGAGCAGCTCTATTTTATATATAAACAGAGAGAGGGGGTCATGGGTGTCATTAACAGGTTATGAGGATGGGTTTCTGGCAGAAGACGAAGCAGAAGAAGGTGAAGATCATCTTCCCTAATGAAGAATCACTCTGTTTCCACACCCCCATCATAGTGCGTGAACTAATCCTGCAATATCCCCACCACTATCTGCGTCCCCTACATCCTCGGATCGAGTCTCTCCATGAACGACGAGCTACAAGGATGGAAAACCTACCTGCTCTTACTGCGGCCCAGCCCCCTCATTTCGATTACTCCCCCGACCTCGAACTCGTAACTGTCAAATGGGATGGATCGAGCTTAAAATGCGCGAGGGCATGGATACCCTCATTGCAGATCATTGCAGAAAATGAAAACTTTGGTCTTCTTCGCAAGCAATAGCTCGACAATGAGCACAAATCCGTCAAGAAATAGGACACAAGCTCACAATGCTGCTTGATCAGGACCCAAATCCATGCTAAATAAGAACTCCTAGTAATTTATTTATTCATTTTTCATTTTCATTGAGCTCTCGATTAAGCTATTTGGTTCCAATTGAGATCGAGATTTTTTTGAATTAATATATTTTGTGACGGGCATAGGGAGACAAGGATGAATTTGTGTATGACGCCAATGGGATTTCTGGTTTTTATTACGAGTGAAGTTTCCAACATGTCTCGCATTCGATCACCAAGCACAAATTATCATACGTGTATGTCGATATATATATATATATATATATATATATATATATATATATATATATATATATATATATATCGTGGTGATACCACTTTGTGTTGTAATATAATTTTTCTTAAAAATTTGACTTTAATATGGATAGGAGTGTCGATTTTTGGCCGCAACTATTGTTGTAGTTGTTGGCTTTACTGTTCCAATTATTTAATTGGATAGTTGATAATTTGTAAATGAAAAAAAAAGTCAAATCATAAATTTTATGGAATTGTCGTTTAGAAATAATTTCCAATTTCTAATTAATCATGCAAACATATATAATATTTAGACGTAGCCACCACCACGTATTTGGCCATTAATATCTTGGGTACATTAAACTTAAAACTCAATTCTATAAAGAAAAATTATCTTGTATATGGAATTTATTTTCTTTTATCTTTTTAAAAGGATATTATTTTAAAGCATTAATTGTAGGCAAGTGCACCTACTTAAAAATATAAGTTTATAAAAATGTGAATGTAATCTATCACTATAATTTTAGAATATTTTATTTTATTTTAATTATTTAATTTCAAGGATTTATTGTTTTCTCTCTCGAGAGAATAAGATAACGATTTTGAATAAATTTTGTGGATTTTTTGGTTTGAGTTTTTTTCTTCTAAATAACAAGACATTTATGTCAAACTTCACTTGAATTTTTAGCATAATTTTATTTTATTTTTTTATAATTTTTTTACTAAATAATATCAATTGTGAAAAGAAAAATTAAACTTCAAATTCATTTATTTTCTTAAATTTTTGAAGAAAAAAGAGAAACATATAAATAATAACTAAATAGACATAAAATTTAAAATCAAAATTAAAAATTAATATTAAGAGGGGATTAAGCCCTAGGCAAACTAGGCAATTGCCTAAGGCACCAACATTCAAGCAACACCTAAATCCAAAGATTTTATTTATTATCAGTTAGTTTAGAACTCAAAGTATTAAAACAATTTCCCTCCGATTCAATATTAATTCACCCATTTATTGATATTATTATATAGTAACATAAATTTCACGCATACACATGAAAAGGTACTATAATAATTTTGCAAGTAAAAACAAATATGACATATTTCTAAGCTCATATAATTTTGTTGGTATGGTTATCCATTCTCCAATATAGGTCCAAATTATGCAATGTGTAATTTTTTCTAAGAAAAGATTCATGCATTTTTTATATTATTACATGTGTAGAGAGTAGAGGCGAGTGTAATTAAAGGAAATAAATTTAATTTTCTATTATTTTATATTATTTTTGGGGAGAAATGTGTATGATTTAATGGCGAAATTGGTAGGCCTAGTCTCAATACCACTCTTCACAAATATGTGGAAGCTAGACATAACTAGCAATCGTACGTGAAGTGTACGATGGAAACACCGAAGGGATCTTATGAAGGATTCAAATTTGAGGGAGAAAAACAATATCATAAGAAGAGGGCTGAAGAAGCAGGGGTTGGAAGGCCGGGGCGGGGAAGTGAAAAGGTGGCAAAAATGGAGAGGGGAACAATTTAAAACGATACCATCAAAAAATGACACTACAAATATGTCAAAGTGGAACTTCCAATCTTGTAATCAAGTTATGGTATATTTTTATTTAATGGCCTGTAGGTTTTCGAATAGCATAAGACAAATTTTATTTGTCATGCAAGCCCAAATATGCCTCAAATTGTTTAAAGAGCGTATAAGTATGTGAGTTATGTGACATAACTTTTCGGAATTAAAATCCATTATCCTCTTTATGTGATTACACAGTGGATACGGGACAAAGTTACTCTAAGTTCCAAGCTGTCAAAGTTCATATTGGTATGCACCTGACGGTTCCAGTTACAAATAGTTTCATTTTCATTTAAAATTTTGGCGGATTGAAGTTAATTGCTATCATTTCTTTGACATACTCCAGATGCCTGCATACGAAGGTTGAATCTGATCATGGATAGCCTGTGAAGTGTCCTCCGTCATTTAAATAACCATTTCCTTGATCCACAAAGGAGATTGTCGACTTCCAAGTACATTACAAATTGTATCCACATCTCTTGTAGATTGATATTTATCATCTAAATGAAAAGCAATTTTTTTTTGTTAATGTGAGTATATATATAGAATACAATACTTTGAGATTAGAAAGAATATTATATTCTAAATTAACATTAAAATCGGAAGTCTTGGCTTCTTTTAAATTAACAATGAAATCATAAGTCTTGGCAAATGGTTGCTACAATTTAATAATAATATAGAACAAATAAAAAAGATAACTAATGGTTGGAAGAAAAATTTAGAGAGTAAAATAATTTATAAATACCAATGTTGTTGCCGCGGGAGTTGGGTAAAATCTGTGGCAGAAAACAACCACCCCGGCTGTCAACATGATTGCCAAAGAGCTTATGCTACATAATCCCTTCCCCCTAAAATCTCTCCTTTACAACACCAAAAAACTATATCCTAGACTTCTTGTTAAACCTTCTATAAATAGTCTCAAATAATGTGGCGAAATACGCACATTTTCTAACAAAAATTGTAACAAAAAATCAACAAATTTCTCAGCCAAAACGTCTGTAACAATACAATCCTAATGGGAAAGAAATGTAAACCCTCAAACAACCAAAAATGTTCACAAATTTCCCCAACCAGAACACCGATTTATAACAAACCCTACATACCAGAGCTTCCCCGGGCTGAAATGACGGCCAAAACCTATGATTCTGGGCTAGAAAAATTGCTCCTCGAGTGTCAGAAATAGTCGGTAGCACCGATCTGAAAGCTGCGAAGAAGATTTCACCACATTAATCCGAAAGCTTTGGCGACCATTTCAGTATTCAAGGGTTTATGTTATAAATAAAATTGCCTCTTACTGTATTCTCCTTTCGGGACTCGCACATGCGAAGGCTCCGCTTCCCTTTGCTCGGCTTTCTAGCCTTTCCAAGATTCCACTCGGTTCACACCAATGAATTTTGTGCACAACATTTGCACTTCCAAGCATTTGCATGCAGCCCCTTGCATCAAACACCTTTTATGCAGCAACATGAAACATGTTGCATAATGTTAGCAGTGGTCTTTGGATTTCTTTGTCATAATTTTTTGTGAAATGTGTACTTTCCCTTACAGTACACAAGGAATCTTTTAAAGACAAAAATTGTGTTGCTTAAGATGCTCATCTTGTTAACCAAGCGCTAGATCCTAAGATCCCAAATAGACTTTGAGATTAGACCAAATGACATTATACTGATCTGAAGTGGAAATAAAACCTCAAAGACCTTACTATACGGAATAAGACCCGCTTCACTGTGGATCCCAAAGTTGCTCTGATTTATATCCCCTAACATAAACGTTGGACTGATTATCGTGCAATAAATAAAACTCGAAAGAAGAAGAAAAATAGAGATGAAACGCCATTCCATCCAATAAAGATCTTTGGCCACGAACTCTTGGGTGGGGAGGTTGTTGGCTACCCTGCACGTTGGATTAAAAAATGAGTTAAAACCCCAAGAAATCCAATACACAGAAATCAATGATAACATTGAGGTAGATAACTAACCAGAGGAGGAAGGCAAACATTAGCATGCCTCTGGAGAACCGAGAAGCCTCCATGCATGAAAAATATCTTCTATTCCGAAATAGAAAGATACAACACTGTTTTTCGAAATTATTTTAAAAAATACAAAATTTTGAAGAGTACCTCAGCACCCTCAAGTGACCTTTCTCAAAACATAATTTATGACAAGAACTTCAAGGTGAGATCAATATCCTACATTTTAGGCACTGAAATGTGAACCTTGCATTCCTTGCTACTCCATTTCTTAACTGCTTTGGTCATAGAAAAAATGGGTAATTATAGAATACAATGGAGGTTTTGCAGTTCTAAATAGTTTTGAAGAGGAATGGACGTGTTCAAATCTAATTTAAGCATCATTTAAAGACCTAAAATGAAAGGGCATGCCTGAAAAAAAATCAAACAATATGTGTATTAGTGTCAGAAAGCAAGGTAAAACTATATCTCTACTCATGTTTTTCTACCTGTGGAACACAAAATGATACATTGTTCAATGCCAATCACATCCTTGGAGTTGTGTGTGATTCATTTGTCAGACCCCAATCACAAATTTTTCAAATTCCAAGAGAATGTACGATTCACAAGGAATTGAATAAGTGTATAAATCTATAATTTACACAACTTACATAATTCATTCATAGTAATCAGTAAAAAAATTATCATGTTAACAAAGCATATTCTTTAATCCAAACTAAGAACACCCATGATGTTGATTATTCTATGCCTTTGTTAGGATTGATGCCTTCAAATTTTGAGAGAACATACATTTCACACAGGAACTGAAGAATTGTACAAATATGCTTTATACATATAATTACTGTCACATTTTAAAAATTAATCCTCAGATGTCTTTTATAGTTGAGTCTCAAAGTTCTTGGTCAGAAGGAACCAACAACGGAGTTGTTGACATGATGTTGGCTACTGTAGAAGTTGTAACATGCAAGTACCATGTGTTCATGTAGTGAAGGAACATCTGGTGTAGTTAACAGTACTAAGATACCATACTGACTGATAAATTTTTCCCTTGTGGGAAAAAAAGTTGTGCAAACAAAAACTTGTTCCATGTATAAGGAACTCCTGGAAGACACCAATGAAGACAATCCTGAGCACCATTGCTTTGAATCTATATTTTGATAAATGTGCCTCATCTCTTAACTGTGAAGAGCCAGTGATATCCAAAAGTTCAACTCTAGTACCCTTCACAACATTCTCGAAACTGGATCATGAGCTCAATTTCCTGAAGCTTTATTCACTCCAGACAATGGTGCGGTGTTATCACAGCTACCTCCTAAATCCCAATCCCTATTAAATAAGTGTTGAGGTGATAAAATTCTTATGAAGGCTCTAAAATTTTGATGCTCATTCAACTCTCCATCAAGCCATTTCACAACACTGTGTACGGTAAAATTTAGCGGACTTCTGATGTCTCTCAGATGCTTGGCATTCTTTGGCTTTCCATTCACATACATCTGCCATTTATTTACATTTAATTTCCCTCTGTTCCAATGGTGCCCCGTGTTTAAAACCACAACATCAAACCTGTTAAGATTTTGATGCAAAAACCATGCAGGTCGATCAAGATGCATTGCGAAATTAGTGGATGGGTCACTATGGTTCAATGGTTCAATTTCACAGAGGCTTGCTGACCAATAGTACAAGACAGTTGTGTTTGTCTTAGGAAACCTATAAGCCCATCCATATGTCCTTATTGCATGATGAGCACAGACCATACCATACTCCCTACCTACATCTTGAACATCGGACTGTCTGTTCCACCGGTAATGAGGCACATGAGAGATTGGAACTGTTATCTTCCCAACGAATCCCCAATAAATGCTAGTGTCTTACTCTGCATTCTACAAATACAACAAAGACAATAATTCGTCATATTTCGATCTTCAAATTAGCAGAGCAAGCGTTATTCTATAAAATACATGTCGCCTAGCTAATTTGAATCTCTGTTGGCAAAAATGCAAATGAAATTAATGCCTACCATTATCAAATTTTGTAATCTCTAAGAGAATAATGCACATGCATAAAAACTACTGTGGCAAGAACCACCAAAACCTGATTGTTCATACCTTTTTAGAAACTCATGTCCTTCAAATTCAGGCATGTCACAGTTATCAGGCTGCCAACGGTAATTCTCATATGAAAAATCACTCCATTGTGTTAGCCTGCATGCCCACATTTCTGATAACCAATGTTTGCACATCTTGCCTGAATATAGGGGCCTGTGGCTATCCTCAACCCATTTTCCTTCAGTGTAGTCACATGTTGAAACAAAAGGACACAATTTCATCAAAAACAGTAATCAAACCTTTACACTTGGTTTGAATATTACTATCAACTTCAATTCTTTCACAAAATATTATTAAGAACTGCAATTCTTTTACATTTAATTAGTTATTAGATCATGTGTGAAACCTCAAGAACATCATAAGTTTAGAATTAATCTCCAACATATCATAAGATGGGGCATCTGTTCTTTATAAATGATGTTTCAGTTGAGAAATATACTTTACCTTTTGTCTCAGTAAATATTGACTTTCCATATGATTCACCCCCTTTCTCAGATGAGCTGGAATGAACTGTGTCATTTGGTTTGGGGCTGAAACCTCCATCTAGAAGATCTTTCTCTGAATTGGGAGAAGATCTATCAGATGTTAACTCTTCATCTGTGATGGACAAATCAGGTAATGATGCTGACAAGGGTGGTGACTTTTCAGCTGCAATAGATGGAAATCCTTTGATTGACATGAAGGAGGAATTTTGTATGCCTGAAGGTGTTTCCAGAGGTGGCCCTGATTAAACACAATATTTTGGAGAGTCAATTCATGATAAAAAAGTTATAAGTCCGAACAAGAAAATCCATGCTTCCCAAACACATTACCCATCATTTGTACAATAAAACAAATTCTAAATTGATTCATAGTTGGTGTACATGTGGATGTGAAAAAGTAGATGAAATCAATGCTCTTCATTTCATGTTCAATTAATTTTTTTCTCAAGAGATAAATAACACATTTTGTACATTTGCATGTAAACGAGGTGTGAGAAAATAATTTTCAAAAAAATTGCAAAAAAAATGGAATGGGAAATCCTCCTCAAACAAAACATTTGGAAACTAAGCAACATGGATCAGGTTTTACTTTACGAGGGAAACCATCTCTAGACATCTTTCTTTTAACACCAAAAAATCATCTCCACAACTGGGCATTACCAAAATCTGGGAGGCGACCATAACTATAGATTGCATACCATCAAATCTCTCAAAGAACTTTCCATTAGACTCATATTCTAATCACATTAGCAGGAAAGTATGTTATAGTTGTACACAACATATGAAGGGATAATGAGTCATTGATTCTTCACCGCATGGTGAGCTCTGCATGAAATAATTCTAACCACTGACAATCTCCAAAAATAGTGGCCTCAATATTTGTCCCAACTGTTCCTGGGATGTGAAAAATATTCCCAACCCATTTTTCACGTATTATTTTGCTAAAGATATTTGAAGGGGATGAGTTTGGATTTGCTTTTTGGCCACTTGCAACCAATCATAGAACAACTCACCAAAAGGCTTAAAATATTAAAGCGTGTGATTTCTAAAGAATAAAACCAATTCCAGGTAGTGAATCTCTCAAAAAACCAAATCAACTTAGTGTAACTCGGAAGATCTGATTGACTATAAGTTGGCCCATTCTGGAACATTCCTTTCCACTATATGCTCCAAAGATTAATAGAAAGGAACTTCTAAATCCAACTCAAATTCCCTAATCCAAATCAAAACTCAAACTTCTTTCTAAAATTACAACTAAAAAACAACTCAATTTCAATTAATATTGTGATCTGCGGGTTTTTGAGAATGAAGCTCTAAAATCCCAAACACTTTTTTGCTAGCTATTATTAATTACCTCTTCTTTGCATGTTGGGTAGTGTTCAAAACTTCCTCTGCTCTCTGTTGCAGAGACATATTTCTTATTCTGGTCACAGAAATGAGGAATGAGAATCCAAAATCATGTTCTTACTGCAACACATTCGACAAAAGAAAGTCCATTAACATCCATTAACAAATGCAAAATAACCATGAAATATCAAGAAATTGACTGTGTTATGAAACATCATCGGAGAGACTTACCAGTGCCCAACAAAAACCTGCAATGCTTCATGCATCTTCCAAAGCCCATGGTTTCTCTACGAGGGGATCGACATTTTTATTTGATACATTGTAAAGTAAATTTGATAAAACACTACATTTGGGATTTTGAATGCAATTGCAGAAAAAGACAAGCGTATTGCTTTAAAAAAATCATTGATCCCTATATTACAATAGATTAGTAATATGGTATTTAACAAGAAAAATGAGTTTCATTGTCTGATTTATGGTAGTCAATGCTAAAATAAAAAATATAGGAATAAAATTCATGATCAACATACTTATTGTCCTCTTACACTTTTTTTTGCATATGATCCCTCTTCACCTGAACTCGCCTAAGCCTTCATCGTGTTACCAATCAAACAAGCCAACTATTCAAAGTAGAGGGCATGTGTAGGAGGGCCTGGATCGTGAAATGAGCAAAGTAGCTAGGAAAGAGAAGGTTACTGAGCAATCTCATATCTAATGCATTTTCACCCAGTTTTTCCTTTATCAGATATTGAACTCAACCAACCAAATCCTGGCCAAACCCATCAGGAATGTTATCCCCATAAACCATTCTTCCTGTCACCAGTTCCACTTCACATGGGGCTCCAAATGTTTATCTAACAACACATTAGAGGTGCTTAATCCCCCATGGATTATAGGTGGGAAGCACCCATGATGAAAAAAAGCTATTTTGTGCCCTAGCAATACCGAGAGCTATTTTGTGCCTAGTAAACCACCCCATCCGCTGACCTCAAATTCCAGGTTGGTCCTCCTCCCATGTGCCTGTGTTCCAGTCCTCCAGAGCCTTATCTCCACATCCGTCCCTCTGCATGCGAGGACAGGTGCTACCCCAGGTGGAATACATGACAGACACAACTAATCCAAGCGAATGAACAGGAACCCTACGATTTCAACGCCCTTCTTCGAAACTCCTCTCCACCCTCGATTATCTGGAATGTGTCAGACCAAATAGGTATTAGTTCACTACAAGAACACCTCGCGTAATTATATTTATTGCTTTGTGAAAAATGTTACATTGTTTATGTTTGAGTCCCATCACCTACTTGATATTTGTAAATTGAACTTGCAAGCAATGTTGTATCAAAAGATGTATTTGTAGCATTCGGAGCACCTCCGCCATTAATTCTATCTATCAATAGAATACTTCTTACGTTTTTGTGATACATTTATACGATATTTATATTATTTTTGTATCACTCTTTCGTTAGATTTGTGATTTTTGTGATCCTAATGCAAATTTTAAAATAGGTGAGTGCAAGCAGATTTATTTATACCTAATAGAAAAAAAAATTATGAACTAAAATTGTGAGAAGAACATCCATTCCAATTATTGCCTAGGGCACTCCGAACCTTTAATTCAACCCCGAATAATATACTTACAAATATTATAACCCACCACCTTTATCTGCCATTACAAAATACATCTCGATATTTAAAGTATAATATATATTATTAATCAATAATAAATATAATGTCTAATTAATCGAACCTTATTCTATCTTAATTGTGGTTGTAAATGGGAATAATCATATTATACGCCCCATTGCATCCATACATATTTGTTTCCCTTAACTGCATTACGTAATAAAAAATTTGAGGTCACGTAAACAAATTAAGACACGTGAAAATGTACATTAACATTAGCCGGAATCTCTTACAACCATATTAAAAATAATGCTCACATCTTTTTAAAATTTAGACTCGGCCTCTTTACACGTCCCTCACCTTCTACCCTTCAACTTGATGTTATAATAATATTTTGAATATATATATATATATATATATATATATATATATATATGTCCGTTCGTCCCGGAGGTTAAATTTGACGGTCGTTTAGACGTTTTTCGTGATTTTAGACGTAAAATACTTGCAAATATTTTATAGAACCATCACGTGTGACTTGCATATTTAAAATGTGACCGTCAATTTTATATACATTCATATGTAAATTATATTAGTATATATTAAGCATAGTTAAATAAATATGAAATAGTCGTTTATAAATTTTATAAATAATATATAAATATCATTGTTTTGTATTTTTGACCGGTAACATTAAAAATTTACCATCACCTAAAAATTGTTTGATAGGCATAGGTGGCCGTCAAATTTAACCCATGTTTGTCCCATTCAAGTCACCCCATTTTAAATTTTTAAAAGGATTTCAACAAAGAAACATATTTACGCCAAAGGCATATACACAATCAAAATGTATATGGGTGAAGGCTAGCCAAGACTAACGCATTTGAGAAAATCAAGGGTGCATATATGAGTTTGTACATGTATTGAAATCTAAAGGTTAAAAATGTTCCATGTTGCTATCTCTACCGACATGTTACCTTATGATAAATTCTCGTCAAACCTCGCGCCATATGTCGACATCTTTGAGAGTACTTTTCTCGTTTGAGACCCGCACTTTGTCGTGTTTTTCTACCTCCGTGCACTTTACGCAAAGAGTGGAGATGTTGACATGATGGTTTTCCTCTTGAACCTTCCGGATTTTTCTTTATTTTACACGAGCTCTGCAAATCCTCCTTGTCTTTCTCCAAACTTCTAGAATATTCAAGATGTTGAACTTCTAAATCTTTCTGCTCTTTTACATGAACAATACCCTACAAAAACTTACACATCAAGAGCATGTGGGCATACATATGATAATAGGTAACAATACCCTACAAAAACTTACACATCAAGAGCATGTGGGCATACATATGATAATAGGTAACAATACAAACAAAATTATAAACTATACAATATGTCATATTTGTTTTTACTTGCAACAAACAAATTATAATAACCTTTATTGTGTGTGTGAAATGTATGTTAATTGTAAAAAAAATTGACAATGACAAAAACATTAGATTTTAGTTCTTAATTTGCCTATCACATATTCCTTTATATAAATTTAAATTTAGTTATTAAGATTACAAAATGAGTCATTTTGAGTTAAATTAAATGAAAATAAATAACAATTATAAAATAATAATAATTTGATATACAGTTGAATTAAATTATCTACAAATGAGGTCATTTTGAATTAAATTAGATGCAAATAAATAAAAAAAATAAAATAATAATATTTTGATAGGTAGGCAGAACACCCGACGTGTGGCCGGAACAGTGTAAGCCATTATTGAAGACATTAATAAGATACTACGTAGTGGGCGGGAGGAAAAAGAAAGCAAAAAAATTGCATGCTACGTGACGCTGTTTATCAGTTCCTGTCGCCGTGTCCACCGCTCCGCCATAACTCCCGCTGGAAACTGCACACTGTGTATGCGTAGTGGGCGAATAAAAGCTTGTCAATAGAATATACGTGCAACTCTGTAACAGTGCGAAACTCATGTCATACACAGTGTTGGAGCGATATTTAGAGGAGTAATTGCATTTGTTACAGAGTCGGTCATTGCTTGTGTACCGTTGTCCTCCTCTTACAGGCTGCTTCAACTATATCTCTCTATAAATACACCCCTGCTCTTTTAAATTTACATCCTGCACCATCTCCCCGCTTGATTGTTATCGCCAGCGCTTGCAACACCCTCTCACCTCATATACGCCACAGTTCAGAGATATAACAGGTTTGCAAAGTATTGTTCTGTTGCTATGCCAACTTCTTCCGGATCAGTTTTTAGCAGCATTTCTTTCTTTCTCTGTATTTACTGATTGATAAAATGTAAAGACACTTTAGCTTGTTTTAATACTAATGTTAGAAATTGAAAGCTGAAAACAATTATACAAGCAAAAGAAGGAAATATAATGTTCACCTCCACCAGCCAGTCGACTAGGATTCCTCGCATGCTAGGATTTATGTCCTCCTGGACCTCTTCCATATAGTTAGCTACTGGCCTTTTCTTTGTCTGCCAGTAAAATGTTTCAAAGTCAGTTACTAAATCTAAGCTATAAAGAGCTAAAGTTGCATAAAGTTTTTAGTTTTTACCATAGAATTCAGGCTTTCAACAGGGTACTTGGTTATGTCCAGATAGATACAGTAGAATAAGCAATAGAACTGATTTACTAGCAAATTGAGGGAAGACAGGTAAATTAAATAGAGCAATTTCATGTTGTATTCAAGTACAACTTTCCTCTGTATCTTTAATTGTTTGGATGGACGAAATCTTTGAAAGGTTGACAGTATGTACATCAAATACAAAAACTAACTTCTGGATCGATTTGCATTGATTCTCTTTCCAATCAATATACTATACAGCTAGATATGGCAGAATCTTTTAGGAGAAATGAATAATGATAATCCAATAGTATGAATGGAGCCCAGCGTGTCATTACAGAAAAACTAAAAGTTTAATGACTACAAGGCAATATGCAGAAGTTTAGATCATATTGCCACGTTCCTTCAAGCAAATAAATTACTCGAATGCATAGGGGGCTATCCGCCATTAGATGTGTTGAATGGTAAGCTTTATCAGTGAAGCCAACATCAAGGCAACAGCTCCAATCGCTTCAAATTGCAAGAATAGAAAGAAATAACAGGTACTGAGCAATAAAATTTGAAAAGCAACTTATAATCACATTGAACCGCTCTCAGAAATGTTTCTAGATGATCGGTATAAAGAGCTTAAATTATTACAGAACTACCAAATTTGTGGTTTTTTTATCTCAATTTGGTTGAAAAACTCATGTCTTTGATCTGGATTCTCAATGTTATTAACGTATTAGTGGTAAATGGTATAAATATGAGGCGACTTTTAATTTATAAATGCGGATTTGAGCTTGGACTGAAACTTGAACTTGGTTTGGGAATGCTTCTAGCTGATCAGTATTAAACAAAATAAATTTGATCAAAGATTTGATGTCCGGATGTGAAATGGAGCTTGTACTGAAATATGCAGTTGCAGAGTTGATTAATTATTTACACAGATGTCATAGCGAATCTTGTGTATGGAAAAGCCACTTTAGCTGGCCATCTATGTGATTATACTGTTTAGTCGAACAATTATTGCATGGAATTGAACCTATTTAATTTTTTTGTTTCAGTTTTTTTATTGTTTTTGGTAATTGTTGGGACCTCCAATTCTGTGTAATAGAAATAGATGCTCCCGTGATTGGGATTAGCATGTTATCTTAAGAAATGTACTATGGATACATACTATAAATAAGCACATAATAATCATGAAATAGTTTCACTGTAAGTGGACAGCAGCTGTTTAATCATCTCGGGTAGAGTAATTGTATTGGAATATGTTTTGTTGCTGATAGTTCAAAGGCTCTTAATCTGTTAGTGATAATCTTTATGTAAGCTCTGCTGAAAACTACAATGAGCATATCTGACATTTCCATAGTTGCATACAGAGAATTATGAATGAAATATATGATATATGATTAATCGATGTAGTTGCAATTTCAGTTTCAGCGAGCCAATGTATTTTGCAATGTATATATATTTCTGTACTTGTCAGTAGAAGCTAAATTTATACTAACAAAGTTGGTTGCTTTTTCCAGGTATTATGGCCACTCCAAGTGGAAGCCCATCCATTATCACAATATCAGATGATACCTCTGGTGCCATTGTCGGGAGCCCTCCAATTGAACTGGTCGCTTCAAATGGGACACCACAGTCATATGCAACCCAAGCAACCACCAATGAAAGCTCAATACAAAGTGTCCAGCCACCGCTTGCGACTTCTGTCCATACT
Source organism: Taxus wallichiana var. yunnanensis (assembly GCA_018340775.1). Lineage (NCBI taxonomy): Eukaryota > Viridiplantae > Streptophyta > Pinopsida > Cupressales > Taxaceae > Taxus > Taxus wallichiana. The sequence continues at coordinate 187,724,526 of CM031235.1, forward strand.
TTGGCTACCTCTGTTGCAGCTACATGCTCGACCATTTCTGGTAGAATATCAGAGTCCCTCATCCCATCAGCAATGATTCTCGATAGTGATTTAACCACTGTCTTAGACATGATGCACAAGGTAGATGCAACGTACCTTAGGCTTGACGCATTGTACACTTTCCTTCGTTCGCTCAGCTACGACCAGTACTACTCTGGCGGCGAGGAACACTCCATTAGAGCTGCATTCAAAGCTTATCTTGCATCCCTTTAATTTAAGTCCCTACCTCACCCCTACTACGACTTTGCACTGCTCATACATATGCCCACATCTTTCATCCTACCCCACAGTAACCTCTTTTTGAAGGCCTAACTTGATAAACCTATACTTGCATAAATATGGTGTACATGTTCCATTTTGAAACCGTCGTCAAAAGTTTTGTGTAATTCCAATTACGATATATAAAATAGAGTTGTTGTACATATGTTTCGTACTTTACTTAAAGAATGAGCGTATAAACTATTGTGTAATATAAACATCTTCCCTTCTGTACATATCTTTATGTGCTTATTCTCTAAAAAAACACTTTACGTGGGCCATAACTTGGTTTCCCCACTTTATGGTTTAGCGCATGCTCCCTCGTACTTAACATTACCCCATTTGCTAATTCATTTCCATTTTATTTTATTGTTTAGGAACCACCAGCATCGCAGACTCCATTGCCCCCAACGTTGTTCCTCCCCAACTGGCCGTACACACCTGCCGACATCCCGCACAGATACTTTGGCACCGGCTACTCGTGAAGGCCGCCCTGCACACTGCATGCAACTCACGCCAATTAAATCGTTAAACCCTTACCAAAGCGTTTGGACTATTGAAGGCAGGGTCATCCAAAAAGGCAACCTAAACAACTACAACACGGAAAAAACGCACAGTAAGGTGTTTTCAATTTCTTCGACATTATCGACAAAAGCAACTCAGATATAGTGGTGACTTCTTTCGACCTAGCTGCAACTTCTTACTACAACCAAATACAACTAGGTAAAACATACACAATCAAAGGAGGCACCTTGCGGCCTGCAAAAAAAGATTACAACAACTCCACAACTCCTTGGGACATCATCCTAGACTTGGACTCCTCTGTAAAGCTTAGTACAAACCAGTCCGTAAACATACCGCAATATCTTTTCCGCTTCAAAACAATAGCAGAAATCAACTCCACCCCCGCCAAATCCACCATTGACCTACTAGCTATTGCACTATCCATTACCGCCCCCTCCACTATCAGGAAAAGTGATAGTACTTTCAACCACAAACGCACAGTCGTACTAAGTGATAACTCGGCACTATGTATTGAGGCAACGTTATGGGGCGCTTTTAGTGACAATGAGGGCAAACTTCTAAGTGAATTATGTGCTACACAGACATCAATCCGACCAGTTCTAGCAATTAAGAGAGCAAAAACTACAACTTTCAAAGGAACAACATTGGCCACAGGCCCTAATACACAAATCTTCATAGATCCTGATATACCTGAGGCTCATGCACTGCGTGCATGGTTTACTTCGCTCGCCTCTACAACTGCATACCCTTCAGTGAGTATTGGAAAAATTGAGAAAACCGATATTGCAGGCATCAAATCCTCCTCGCAACTAGGTAAACCGCTCACCTTCTCCACCGCAGCAACAATTATACACATTAATATGTCCTCCTTCAGCTATCCAGCATGCACATCAATTGTTAACAACCAGCAATGCAAGAAAAAACTTGATCTAACTGCAAACTCCTCTTGGTATTGCCAAAAATGCAAGCACGACGTCTCTCATTGTGACTACAAATATGCATTACACTTCATCATTGAGGATGGCACATCAACAACATGGGTAACTACTTTTGATGAGGTTGCTACATCAATCATGGGTATATCAGCACAAGAGCTACAACTTCTTGCACCAACACCTGACAAGTTTTGGCCTGTTGTTAAGCCAATTCTGTTCCACCGCTACATGTTCACAATATCCGCGAAGCTAGAGGTCTACAGATCAGAAGAGAAAGCCCAGTGCACTGTTGTCGCTGCAGTTAAGGACACGACTTCCAGCATGCAGGAATCCCCACTAGATGCATTCCTCGCAACACCTTAACTATGTATTGATCAAAAAGATCCTACACTACCTCAGAAAACATATTATACTGTACCCACACAATATGAGCAACTTACCAATACATACTTACCATACCACCTACTCCACATATAGGTTTTTGCATTCATAAGTTATATAACCTTTAATATTAACGCATGTTGTGCTCAAGTTTTCCTATATTTATACACCACTCTGTGTTCTTAATATGTCTTTATAATACACATATTCGGGTGCAATCAAAGTCACTTTATACTAGCAATGCAAATACTGTCAACATACATTGTTACACTTCACTCCAAACAAACAAAAGAACTTTTCTTTTTTGCTCGCATTAACTACGTTCTATACCTAATTACTGTTACCTTTTTAACTCATTTTTTGTAGGCCTAACACGGACTGAGAAAAATGCAAAGGCTCGGTTGAGGTATGCAGCCAACAAAAACAACCTCAATGAGCAACGCCGCCATATAGCTTGCATGAAACGACAAAAGCTGAACACAAAGGCACCAGTCTATATAGCCAACCATGCCAACCTGCTCGAAGATCACACACCAAATACGCATTCACTCCAAGATACACAACGCCAATTCCGCCAAAGAATAGATCACCTCCCGCCTCCAAACACATGTTCATGTTGTAATGAATTATATGTTGGGCTACGTACAAGGGTTTACAAAGGTGCCCACACCTGTCACAGATGCATTGTTGAAAAGGATGATCGCCGCTTCTCAAGTTGGAATAACATGGACCCAGGCCCGCAACCTAAGGTGTTATCTTCACTTACACAAGTTGAGGAAATGCTAATAGCAAGGGTCAACCCAATATTGCAAGTGACTCACGCTGTAGGTGGCCAATACAAATATAGGGGCCACACCATATGCTTCCCCCAAGAAGTTTCATCCATAACTAAACACTTGCCTCGGCACGTCGAAGACTTGGACATCTTAATCATCCGAAGAATCGGAGCAACAAATAAAGCTTACGATTGCTTTGTAAGCAGATCTCGTGTTTTGGCTGCATTGCAATTCAAAATAGCTCATGACCCTTACTACAAGGATGTTGTCCTAGACCACCCTGCATTGCATTCCCTACCACATCACAGTACTGATATATCTACTTCCCTACCACACTTCAATTCAACTATCGCCGACAATGCTGAAGCACAACCAGAAGCAGAGCTTCGCCCAAGCTCCCCACCAAATACCCACGAGCGACAACCATCATCTTTTGTGTCCTCCCTCCCTCCAGCCACTTCAGAAGTTGACCAAATAACAAATTTCATCGAAGGCAGGAAAAAACTCCGCTACAGTCAATTGAGTGGCCACACATTGGTTCAGCCCCGGTCAGCGAATACGACACTGAGGGTTTGCTATCTATGGCTTTTCCAACATTGTTCCCAACAGGGGTTGCATTGTTCCACCAAGCACGCATCAAGAGGGTTCACATGCATGAATACGCACTACACCTACTACGTTACCATGATAATAGATTTGGAAGCCATCCGCGCTTTCGTTACTTCATTCTCAACATTATGTTGCGCCACAGAAGCCAATCAACATCTGTTGTTTTCACAAAAAAAAATATAGGCGACAACTTGCCTACCACAGTTTCGATGTTACGCCAAAGAACTCGCACACTACCCTGATGCCCACATCGGCAGAGCAACTAATGCGCTTGGGTCCAACTCGCGAGGAACTAAATCATTTTGGTGCAAGCGGATATGAACTCACAGATATGATAACCCAACTAGAAAGCCCTACACTTTTCTTCACTTTAAGTGCAGCAGATACTAAATGGCCTGATTTACACAAAGCAATGCCAGGAACACCGACGCCACCCTCAACAACAAGCCAGCAGTGGAGAAACGCGAACTTGAACATGCACCCCCATATCGTCTCTGCATACATGGAAAAAAGATTTACAATATTTTGCGAGGAGGTGCTTCAAAAAAAAAATGCATCAGACCGACTACTAAGTACAGTGAGCTCACTACCATTTAGATTTTAATACAATACCCCGCCTACCCCATTTACCAAGCTAGACCCTCTTTGTGCAAAATACAGGTACGAATGGCAACACCGAGGCTCGGCTCATATCCACGGATTTATATGGCTTCCAAATGCACCAAACATGGAGGACCTAAACTGGGACAACCCCCGTGATCTTGATGCGGCGAAGACTTACTTCGACCAATTAGTAACTGCATGGAATCCAAGGGGCCCTGAGAGTGGAGAACGCCGATACATCGTCGTTCGCAGAAGATGACCCGTGCTTGTTGTAGACACATACGGATACTTACAAACAACCCAAGAGAATGACTATGAGAACTTGTCAACCGCGTGCAACGCCACACAAAATGTACTGAGGCAACCCGTCAGTAAAAAAAATGGGACACTTCAATGTAGATATAAAGCCCCTTGGCCACTCCAAGAGTATTCGAGCTTGGGCTTAGATGAAACCGTAAAAAAGTACACCCCTGCACGCAATGATGCACGGGTCAACATACACAACTCAGACATGCTAGCACTATGGCGAGCCAATGTCGACTGCCAGCCCGTTGTGTCACGACATGCGGTCTTACAATACATTGCAAAATATGCAGCCAAGGCAGAGAAGAAATCAGAAAGCTACCATCACATGCTAACAAGGATATCTAATGAAGTTAGCGTCGATCACCCTGCAAAGACGGCCTACAGCAAATTCCTCTCTGAAACTATTGTCGACCGGGACATTGGTGCACAAGAAACATGCCACATGTTACAAAAACTCCCCCTTTCCAGTTGTAGCAGAACATTTATTACCCTATCCGTCGGTAAGCAGGTATTCAAACGTGTCCTCCCAGACCTAGGAAACACATTCCAATTCCCTTCATTCATAGATGCATACATTAAACGCCCTACACAATTAGAGAACACCTCCCTCTTTGAAGCTGCTCGTTCCTGGTCCTACAACAGCCAAAGGAAAGTTACTCAATGGCTACAAAGAAGAACCCCTGCTGTCGTCCGCGTATTCCCCCGATACAGTGATGTCCCAACCCCAGATGCGATACACTATGAGGATTTTCTGGACAGAGCTTCTACTTTATAAGCCCTTTCGGCATATCCAAACAGACATTGGCATCTCCACATCTGAAATAACTAACCATGGGAAAAATGAAAAACTCTTACGCCCCTTTACATGTTAATAGAGCCACTACTCTAGAAGAAACTGCACTGGGGCAAGTAGCGACGACAATGACTCGCAAGGATCTAATCCGCTGCACGCACAACTATTTGAATGGGAGCATATATCCCGCATGCACCCAACACTCAATACAACAATTGATGATCTAGACATGATAGGCCTCCGTGACTTTGACATTAACCACGATTGGAAGGTTCATTCAATCCCTGCTGCCTTACAAATAAGTGCACCTAAATTCATAGACATCGCCCGCACTGAAAATTCGCCACCAGTTGTTACTCCACCTACCCATTTAGACACTCTGCAACTATCATCAAAACAACACCTTGCCTACTCAATTGTGCTTTCACATGCAACTCAACAAGGAGAACACCCACCATTGAAGATGATCATTCAGGGAACCGCTGGTACAGGAAAATCATACCTCATACAATGCATAAGAAATGGGCTTAAAAATATGGCTGGCAAATTAAAATCTTCCCTCCTTGTACTAGCCCCAACAGGTATTGCTGCATTCAATATAAAATCATCTACTATACATTCTTCCCTCCGAATACCCATATCCGACATGAAACCTCTCGAAGGCCAAGCCCTAGCAATCTTCCAAGAGCGTATGAGTCCCATACGTTATATACTCATAGATGAAATGAGCTTTATAGGTCCTACAATGTTACACAACATCAACAAAAGACTTCGTGAGGCATTCCCCCGACATAGTAACCACGCGTTCGGTAACTGCTCAATGATTTTGGTGGGAGACTTAGGCCAGCTCCCTCCGGTCAACGATGTACCATTATATGTAGGCAACAAAGTAGGAAGCTCCCTTTGGCATGCTTTTGATACCGTGATCACCTTGGACACAAACTTTAGGCAACAAGGATTAAACTCGACACAACTTGAATTCAGAGAAATGTTGACCAACATCAGAAACGCAGAAGCAACCGTTAAGGATTGGTCTCTTCTCATGTCACGTACCAAGTCGTGCATGTCTACCTCAGAGCAATCCATGTTCATGACTGAGAAGCACCTATTTGCAACAAAGGACCTAGCAAACAAGCACAATAAACAAATGCTAAAATCCTTGCACGTACCAATTGCAATGAGCATCGCAGAACAAAGCAAACATAACTCTGACTCAGACATCAACGACACTCAACTAGACCCGGTAGTTTTCCTATGCACAGGACAAGAGGTCATGTTGACATCTAACTTATGGGTTAGCTCAGGATTGGTTAATGGTGCACTCGGGCAAGTGACAGATATCGTGTACAACCCAGAAACACAACCACCAGACTTGCCATCCTTTGTTGTTGTCAACTTCAAACACTACCAAGGGCCCCCATGGGACATACTCAACCCAACACACTTGCCCCTACCTCCTGTCACACGTGGAAATCGTCGCCAAATCCCACTAAAAATGTCTTGGGGCCTTACCATCCACAAATCACAGGGCCTAACTCTTGACAAGGCCACAGTAGACATCGGAAACGTTGACCGTCAAGGACTAACATTCACAGCAATGTCAAGAGTTCGTGCCATCAACGATCTACAAATCCAACCAGCTTTTACGTTTGAACGCTACGCACGAATGAGATATACCAAGAACGTAAAACCACGCAAGGAGGAGGAGAAAAGACTTTTCAACACATCATTGTCACACGGCGACAAGGCATGGAAATACTCCTTCCCCCATCATGCGCACAAAACAATACCCCGATCTAGGATCCATTGGTGAACTCCAACAGTAAATAAGTTAAGAGTTGTACACATATATACGCAAACGCCACTTGTAATGCAATACAAACACAAACCACCTTCACTTTGTACCCATACTATATTGTATACACAAATCTCCCCCCGACCTCGAACTCGCGACCATCGAATGAGATCGATCTGAGCTTCAAACGCGCGAGAACATGGACACCCTCGTTGCAGATTATTGCAGAAAACGATAACATTAGTCTTCAGCAGCAGCCCAACAGCGAGCAGAGATCTGTGAAGAAACATGAGGACACCAAGCTCGTCAAATCGGCTCCAGTGAGATCCAAATCCGCATTAAATAGGAACGCTTGGTAATTTTTTTCCCCCACTTTTAATGAGATTTTGATTCGGCTGTCTGGATTTAGCTGTTTTGATGGAATTGATTTTTGAGATTTGTTTGAATTGGTATTTTTTGTCAGGCTTGCGGAGACCGGGATAGTGTGTATTGCGCCTATTGGTTCTGCTGGTTTTTTAATCTGATCGGGGTGTAAAACCGAGGTTCCCAGCTTCGAAAACGATGAGAAATTGCTCTGATTTCCACGCCAGACCAAGCTTGTGCTGTAATTTTGTGTATAGATTAAAATATTAGTTTGCAGGTTTGTTAGCTTGAGGAACTTCTGCTTAACTGCTCTCCTCAGGTTTACTCTGGTTAGAATCGAAGCTATCGAAAATGGCGATGTTGTCAATTTCCATATTCAGGATTTAAAAAAATCTTGCCAAAATGGAAGAAAAACAAGTCTTTACAGGCCGGAGCCATAATTTGGCATAGTGTATTAAGAATTATTTTAAGAGATTTTACTCTCGTGCTGAAGTCATGTTAAAATGACTTATAAATGATGGTAAGGAGACCTATTTATTAGTAAAAGAATATTTGTGACTCTGACTTACTGTTCTTGGCTTGTCATCGTCTTTTTCCACTTCCTATCCCATTAATAATTTAATCGTTCAATTTTAAGTATTAGTATTTTAAATATATTTATCTGAAAAATATTTGTAGATATTAATTTTTAAGTTTTTAATTTCGATATTTTATATAGCACATTAATTAAGAATTTTGTTATCTTCTAATTTCTATTGAATGATGATAAATTGTATCAATTTAATTTTAATTTGTAAAAATTGGGCAAAAATAAATGGACTTCAAATTCTCCATAATAAATTACCAAGATATTGCAATAGCATTTTTTTGTTAAATTATGATTAAATAAACGTTAAAAATAAGATAATCATTCACTTTATATAAAGATAAAATAATGCCATTGTTGCATTTGGTTGGTTGAGGGTTGTTAAAAGCACCTTTCACAAGAACTATAGTTGTAAATAATGTTCGTAAAGGTATGAAAAGTTAAATGGAAGAATCATATTCTAAGTCTCCTTTGAATGGAGATTATATAAGAGATAATGTGTTTAATGAGAGATAAAAACAACCAAGGTCACATTACAAGAAGTGAAAATAAGTGGAAAAAGTAGGTTACAACAATACTTTTTCTTATATGAATGTTTTATAAGTCACTTTTCTAAAATGTCTAATCAATTTGTTATGTTGGATCAATTTATATTTCTCAAATGATGGGTTTGTGGGGTTATTTATGGAAATTCTTGATAGTTCTTAGCGTGTCAATTCAATTGACATATAACTAGAATTAGTAATTATTGTTCTAAAACTTATTTACACGTCAATTTATATTGTTCTAAAAATTCCATGATAAATTACCAAGATATTGCAATAGCAATTTTTTTGTTTGTTAAATTATGATTAAATAAACGTTAAAAATAAGATAATCATTCACTTTATATAAAGATAAAATAATGCCACTGTTGCATTTGGTTGGTTGAGAGGGTTGTTCAAAGCACTTTTCACAAATAACTATAGTTGTAAATAATGTTCTTAAAGGTATGAAAAGTTAAATGGAAAAATCATATTCTATGTCTCCTTTGAATGGAGATTATATAAGAGATAATGTGTTCAATGAGAGATAAAAAACAACCAAGGTCACATTACAAGAAGTGAAAATAAGTGGAAAAAAGTAGGTTACAACAACACTTTTTCTTATATGAATGTTTTACAAGTCACTTTTCCAAAATGTCTAATGAATTTGTTATGTTGGATCAATTTATATTTCTCAAATGACGGGTTTGTGGGGTTATTTATAGAATTCTTGATATTTTTAGCGTGTCAATTCAATTAACGTACAACTAGAATCGTAATTATTGTTCTAAAACTTATTTACACGTCAATTTATAGGATGTTTCAAAAGTACTTCATGTGCTTCTTTTCCATGATCAATTTGTAATGATCCACAACTTATTTCTACTCGTATGTATATTCTCCTCTCATTCTTCTCTCTCAAAAAAGCATAAGATTAACACTTTAAAAGGCCTACCTCAAACTAGAATCTCAATCTTTGTCTCTAGTTAATTTTAGAACACAATAGAAACACCTCAAACTTGAATCTCAATCTTTGGGTTTGGGGTTGAAAACCATGTAAAAAAATATATGGAGAGGATTTGCTAATAATTTCTATTAAAAATTCAATAAAATTGTTTGATGCCTTATTATTATTAAGGCTTTACAAATAAACAATGCTAAATTACATGTACTATAATAATGAAAATGAGATAATACCATTAGGAGACGGGACAATAACATAATGGAAAAAAGTGACAAATGCCATGTGAAGATAGGACAATATCATATGAAAGACACACACCATTAACATACAATAGAATTAACTATTTGATTAAATAATAATTATTAAAATAATAAAGTATTTAAAAAATTAATTTAATATCAAATACTACAAAATTTTGTTCCCCACCAGTCTCAATCGTGATTGATTGAAAATTTAAAAATAAATTGAATATTGAAATTTTTATATATATAAAAGTTAGGATATAGTCTTATAGATGTGTGTATATACGTCCAAATCATAGGGAATTTCCACTGAAAATCAAAACGAATGACATGACAGTCAACGCAATAATGCAAACAAGTGCTGAATATTAGGGTCCACGCACCCACAAAAAAATTATGAAAAGGATAAGTGTGTGGACGTGGGAAAGCTTTGAGTTGGCCAAGTTGTAGATAGCAAGTCATACGCAATGTCGGTCGTTGAGGTGGTACTTATCGTCATCCATTCCCCACCAAAAAAAAGGGACAAAGAATGCTAATATTTATTAATAATGCTGGATTGATAAGGTTGGAAATTGACATGCTATAGCTAGGTTGTATTTCATCTTTTTCACTCTAAAATATATTCAAATTTTATTATAAATTGTAGATAGTGATAAGGTATGGATATTATATACTGTATAAATTATTATTATTATTATATATTTTATTATAAAATAAATAAATTGAGAAGCACTTATTATAAATATTGGCAAGGATTTAGAGGTAAATTTATAATATAAGTGGATTTTCAGGATAGCAAAAAAATTCCCCCACGATTCAATTCTAGATCTAAATACAAGTATTAAAAATTTAAAATCGTCAACAACTTTTCACTTGATAGGATGGATAAGTTGAATTTCCAACCTTGGATATTATGATTATTTTTAAAGATTATCTTAAATGTGAAACGAGAAAAATTTAGAAATATAATCGTAGGGTTAAAAAGTCAAGTACATTTGATTTGAGTTTAAACCCTGCTGAGGATGTGGATGCCCTCGTTGCAAGTCATAGTGTAATTTTATCAATGTTCTCTATTTCCATGTTCACGATTTAAAAAAAAAACATGTTAAGAAAAAGAAAACTAAAACAAAACTTCACACCCTCAATGAAATTTAGCATTTTGTATTAATATTTTTTCAAAAGATTTTGTTAATGTGTTTAAGTTATTTTAAGATGACTTGGAAGTAGTGCTCGTGAAATGTGTGGTGGAAACGTCGAAGGGATATATCGAAGAAGTTAAACGAGAGGGAACGGAACATCATAAGAGGAAGAGGGAAATGAAGAAGGGGTTTGAGGGAAGATAAGTCTAGGGGTGGGGAAATCTTTGGGAGAACCAATACGAAACTCATTTTCTTACGACCACGTAAATATGAACCATGTGCCACTTTTGTCAATTGTTTGAAAGTGAAAGGTGTTATAGTTTACAAGTTGTTGAGGCAATGAACTTTGGTGCTATCTTAAAAAACAAGGCATGGTCGAAAATTATTGTTAATGCAAAATCACAGCACCCCAGATGATTTATGGATATGCTTTTCTAAGGTAGAATCATCTGGTGTGATTGCATAACATGGGACCATCTCTCAAGCTGTGGGACTTGCGGACTTAAGATGGCCCTCCGGAGAAAGCCGACTTCTTCTTCCTAATCCTAATGCTAAACTACTCCTAAGGAAGGAAATGCACTATCTACTCCTAATCTAACAATTCCAAGGAGACAAGGAGAGAGAAAGTGCATGAAAATAAAGAAATCCTACACTACAGAGGTGATAGCACCAAGAAAAGGGAAGTGTTGATCACAATCTCAGTTGCTGAAGTGGAGAGAGGTGAGTAGAGGAGAGGGTGGACAAGATGCACCACAGACCAGAGATATATTTCACACAGAACACCACTTCAAAACCCATTAAACATAGCTCCCAAGACCTGCAAAAAACATCAGAATATGCACAGTATACCCTGCAACGACGAGAGGCGAGGAGAGACAATAAAATAAGCAAAGGATGGACAGATGCATCACAAAACAAAATTTATTGCTCCAAAAGTTCACACAATACATCGTTAGTGGGAAAGAGGCAAGAGAATGCCATTACAGAGCCGTGAAAGGAGGTTCAGACTCCATTTTCGACCTTGGGGAAAGAAAAGAAGAGGGGAGGTAGAGAATAAGAATGAACAACAATTAACTAACTTCTTGAAAATGTGCCTCTGTTACAATATATCAAAAAATGCAAAAAGAGAGGGAAAAACACGAGAAAATCTGATTCTCTTGCTTTAACCATTAAACAACATTCATAAATTTGGTGAAAAGTCAAGGCTCCATCTGCAAATTCCATTCCCAAATGCTTTTGTCTTCTCGAGGAGAAAAGACCCATATTTCTTTAAATTTGGAGGTTGGCGGTTATGCATTTTAATTCTTCATTCGTTGATGGGCTCGATGCAAAGCTCATATTTCCATGTACACTTACAGGACCAAAGAAAATGACCCATACTTCATTAAATCTAGTAGTTGGAAAGCTGGTTTTGTCTTTTTCCGCGTGCCCAAACGCACTTTGTAATTTTCTCCCTCAAATGTTTACCAAAATCCAAAATTGAAGACTCCATCTTGAAGAGAATCTTTAGATCTTTCTATTGGTTCCAAGAACGTCAAAATAGAGCTACGAATCAAAAGATATGGCCTTCTAAGTTTTTCCTTAACGTTTTCTGCTAAAATTAGCTTGGGCAAGTTTGCACATTTCCTCGCTTCTCCGTGATGACGTGGCATCCATTGGGGTCGTGCATAGGGGCTTCCTTTTTCCTTTTTACATTTTTGACAAAAAGTCAAAAATCTCATTTGCCTACGAAGGTCCACCACCTGCATTAGCTTTTGATGTGCCAAAAGACTTAATTTTAACCTTTTTGACAAAAGGAAACTTTTCATGCGTGGTTCACCCAATTTGGGCTACGTCACCAAGAATCACTTGCTCAGATTTTATTACAAGCCACCGCTCTCTCAATCTGATACCCGAGATCCGTTTGGAGCTATGCTCAACAAACTCTGAAATTCACTGACCGAATTCAAAACACATCTATGATACATTTGCTTGTACATCTATCATATGCATAAGACCATATAAATAGACAAGCTTTGCTTAAGTAGTTTTACAAAACCGTGGGTATCAAAACCATGGAAACCCATCCCATAAACCTATGGGTCAAAAAAACTCGCCCATATGAGAAAGCACGTTTCCGATATGTTGGGTGCATTTTGAGGCAAAAAAATTTTACGCCTAAATTTTTTTTTTTGCTGCCCTGAGAACCCCCGAACTTTGAGCCCAGGACCCCACTCGGGGCCGGCCGGCCCCCCGGCGAGGATACATGAAAAGTGTATGATACTCTTAGTGTACGAGTCTTGACACTTTCACACATGAAAACAGGCTCCACTGACCTAATGATCTCCCACTTGGAGACTAGTTTTCCTCGAGCAAGCTTCTCGACCCTTCACTAGTTTTTGTGAAGACCAACTGAAAAAGCTGAACACAACTTTAGTTTTCCCTTGTGACCACCTTGGTCATCATGTCTGCAGGATTACGAGTGGTATGAATCTTCTCGACTTGACTTCTCTTCCTCCAAAGTTGTCTGATGAAATGGTACCTTAGCTGTATATGCTTTGTCTAGAGTGGAACGAGTTCTTAGCTAGGTGTATAGCACTCGACTATCACTATGCGACTTACATTCCTCTGCTTATGCCCTGACTCCTCAAGCAATTGTTGTAACCAAATCATCTCTTTGCTTGCCTCTGTGGTATGCAACATACTCAACCTCGTGGTTGACAAAGCCACCAAACTTACGTAGTCGTGAAATCCGACTCTTTGTTGTCCCACCTATAGTGTAAATATAACTGTCGTGCTCCTCTCTACTATCTACATCTCCAGCCATATCGAATCTACATAACCACGTAAAGTGGTGTTTGATCCTTGTAGCACAAAATTGTCCCCATGGTCCCTCTCAAATACCGAAGGATCCACTTTCTTGCTTGCCGATGCTCTTTACTGGATCACTCATAAATCTACTCACGGCTCCCCCTTTGCATGGCAATATCGAGGCCTAGTGCACACCATAGCATACATCAAGCGCCAGCTTGCATGATGAGTAAGGTACCTTGGACATTTGGTTTCTTTCTGCTCTGTCTTGGGACACTTTGCTCCTTTGATAACTTGAAATGGCTGCGAAGGAGTCCCGACCGGTTTAGCATCTGCATATTAAACCTCTCAAGACCTTCTTAATGTACTCTTCACGAGATAAAGTCAGCTTCCGTTCCTTCTATCCGAGATATCCTCATACCAAGGATTTGTTTGGCTGCCCCAAATCCTTCATAGCAAATGATTCACTTAGTTTGCTTCTTGAGTACTTTTATTTCTGCATGTTTTTACTGCTGACCGACATGTCATCAACATCTGAACAAAGGATAATATAACTTCCATCCTCAAATTTCTTTGTATACACTGATAGTGAGAATGACATCTAATATAACCTTGCTCCATCATGAAGCTATCAAATTTCTTATACCATTGACGTGGAGCTTGTTTGAGGCCATCTGAAGCTCTTCTTCGGTTTGCACACCATCTCCTCTTTACCTTTGACTTCATATCCTTACATTTTTCTGCTGCATATATAGCTCCTCCTCCAAAATCACCATGGAGAAATGCGAGTCTTTACATCTAAGCTGTTCTAAGTGCAAGTCTTCTGCTTTGCCACTATTCCAAGAACGAGTTCTAATAGAAGTCATTTTTACTACAGGAGAAAAAATCTCATCAAAATCTATACCTTTTTTATGTGCAAACCCCTTGACCACCAACCGGGCCTTGTATCTTTTCTTGCCTCCTTCTTCCTCTTTGACTCTAAACACCCACTTATTACTGTAATGCTCTTTTTCCTTGGGTAGCTTTACCAAATCCCATGTCGGTTCTCCATGAGAGCACGATGCTCCTCATCCATGGCTTGCTCCCACTTCTTCTGGCATCTACTGCATTGCTTCATCAAAGCTCTCTGGTTCTCCACTATCGGTGAGTAATAAATAATAAAGAGAAAGAGAAAAACGTTCGGGTTCTCTTCTTACCTAGAAGACCTCCTCGATATAGGAGTTTGGGGTTCTGTTGAGGGTTCTGAACTGATTCATGTGTCACTTTCCCATCGGAAGATCCTCTGCTGCTGCGTATTCTTTCTTGGATTCTTCCTGTTTTCCTATGATTCTTTGCTTATACATGACTTTCTCATTAAAGACCACATCCCTAGATCGAATGATTTTCTTGTCCTTAATACTCAACATTTATATCCAAAGTCATCACCACCATAACCAATGAAAGTACATTTTTGATTTAGCCTCTAGCTTAGTCTATCATCCTTGTCTATGTGAACAAACACCTCACATCAAAGACTCTAAGAAATGAATAATCAACTTTCTTACCATACCAAGCCTCCTCGGGTATGCCTCCATCGAGGCACTTGAGGGTCCTCTGTTTATCAAGTACATTTGTGCTCACATACGCCCAAAAAAAAGAGGCGAGTCTGCATGTAACCTCATGCTCTAGCACGTTCCATTATTGTTTTGTTCATCCTTTACGATACCCCATTCTGCTGCGGAGTTCTGGAACCGTCTTTTTGCTCATGGATTCCATTCTTAGACATGTAATCATCAAATTCATTGCTTTCTATGATACTCCCCTCCATTATCGACTGAGACATTTTAGCTTAAGACTGTTTCATTCTCTACGAGGCTTTCCATTTAACAAAAGTGTCAAATACATCAGATTTGTTTCTAATACAATAAACCCAAACTTTCCTTGTTGCATCATCGATAAAAGTAACATAATAACTTGAACCCCAAGAGATGATACAGTGGCCCCCACACATCGAGAATGCACCAGCTCTAACTTACTCTCTTTCTTTGTAGGTCGACCTTGAGAAACCTTACTCGCTTTTGTTTCCCATATATGCGAGTTCTCACAGAAATCCAAACTATTTTACGTATATCCGAGGAAAATTCTTCTTTATGATGTTCATGCCCTTATGGCTCATATGGCCGAGCCTATAGTGCCATAATGTTGTATCTGCATCGAAGCCACAAGATTACAATCATTAGTACTATCGGTGGTTAAATACAAGGTTCGACCTTCTTACCTCTTGCCACCACAAGAGCACCCTTGGTAACCTTCAGAGAGAGTCTTTGTAAATATCACGTCTGACCATCACTTCCCAAGCCCTTGCCCCTAGATATCAAATTTCGTCTTAATGTAGGCACATGTCGACATCCTTGATAGCCAAGTATTCCCATTACGCATCTTAACTGAGCAGAACCTTTTCAACTATCTTCTGAGGCTCATCATCACCAAGAAAAACATGCCCAAAATCTCCTTGAACATAATCAACAAAATAATGCCTATGTGGAGAAGCATGGAAAGAAGCCCCTGAATCTAAAACCCAAGATTCAGTAATATTGTGCAAAGAAAGAATCAAAGCATCCTGACATACATTACCCGTTGCCACATTTGCCTCCTTGTTTTCTTCTGTTGTTTCTTCTTATCCGAAGCTCCCAACAGCAGTCCTTCTTTGCATGCCCGGGCTTTCCACAATTCCGACATACAATCTTGTTCTTGGATTTTGACCTTGCCGATCTTTTGATTTTCCACGGTTTCCTCTATTCTTGTCTCCCTCTAGTTTCCCTTTGTCAAGCATTCCCTGAAGTAGAAGATTCCCAGAGCTTTTTCTTCGCATTTCCTCGCTTAGAATCACCCCTCTGACATCCTCAAACTTGACTTTGAGTTATTTGGAACCGAGTTACTTACCGCCATTACCGAGGCTATTCGACTCTCGGGTAAAAGCACTGAGAATTAATAAAGCCCTAACTTCTTCATCAAATTCTATTGTAAGAAGCTAGCATATTCACTACCGTATTGAAATCATTTAAATGATCTACTCTTGAACTATTCTCGGACATCTTCATATTAAACAACTTTTTCATTAAAAATATCTTATTAGAGCGAGAGGGTTTTCATCTGACTTCCTAATGCATCCATTAGATCTTTTGTAGTCTTTTCCTTTGAAACATTAAATAATACCGAAGATGCACGAGACTCGGCGGATCGTTCAAGTGCCTTCGATCAACAAATCCCATTCCGCATCTGTCATACTCGAGGTTTGTTCACCTTCTCGAGACAATGGAGTATAAAGATCCTTGATAAAGGTAATCTTCCATCTGCATCTTCGAAAGTGAAATTCTACCGTTGAATTTATCAACCCTAGATCTTCCTTCATCTGCCATAGCTCCCACTCAAGCTAAAAACTTTCCCTGTGATTCAACACTTCAGCAAACCAAACCAGGCTCTGATACCAATTGTTAGGAAATAAGGGATAAAATATGCGGAATAATCCCTCACAGAATCGTAACAGTAGAAACTAATATGCAGAAATTATTACAGATCTCAAATAAAATTACAGAATAAAATAACACAACACAAAGAGACAGTATTTAACGTGGTTCACCCAATTTGGGCTACGTCCACCAAGAATCACTTGCTCAGATTTTATTACAAGCCACCGCTCTCTCAATACAATACCAGATCCGTTTGGAGCTATGCTCAACAAACTCTCTGAGAATTCACACCGAATTCAAAACACATCTATGATTGTACATCTATCATATGCATAAGACCATATAAATAGACAACTGCTTAAGTAGTTTTACAAAACCGTGGGTATCAAAACCATGGGCAAAACCCGTCCCATAAACCTATGGGTCAAAAAACTCACCCATATGAGAAAAGCACGTTTCCCGATGATTAGGCACACCACGATCCTTTGGATGTTCCCATTTCTCTAAAATTCAACTCCAAAAATGGAGTCTTCTTGTGGACCTTCTTGGGTGGATGGTGTGAGAGATATGATGACATCCTCCTGCCTTTTCTCTTCCTCCTCCTGTGAAGAAAATGGGAGAGCCATGTCTTCCAATCTTGGTTCCAGAGTCTTTGTTATTAAGTGCAAGATGTTGTTCGAATGTTCTCCTTCATGGCAACGAGGCTCATGTGCTTGGAAGGTTAAAGATGGAGCAAAAAATGATGTTATCTCCTCAGGATCCTCTTCATTAAAGCAATCTTCTAAGTCGCGCATGCAGTTTGCCTCCTCGTTGTCTGTTGCGTGTGTTTGACCTCCTCCATGGTGTCCTTCGAATCTGTAATTTTCTCACCATGGTTCCCCTCATCTTCAAACATGAAGTTTTAAATCTCAAACTCTTCTTCGACATCAAAGCTTGAAGGGGATGAAGTGGGAGGAAGAAGCGAAAGGTTTTTTGTGGCTGCTCCGCACTTGAGAGCCTCACGAGCCCTCGAAACTGTATGGTCCTCCTCCACAGCCGGAATGTACTCCTCTTCTTTTGGATTAGGAGTAGCTCCTTCTTCCTCTTCTTGTGTTGTATCTGGAGCTTCCACCACTTGTGGCTTGACCTCAACCTCCTCCATAGGCTTAACCAACAAGGGAAACTTTGAAAACTCAAATTTAGTAGAGCCAACTCTTCATATTTTCTATCATTTCTTCGTTGTTGGGTTCCTCTTTTTGATGTTATCCTTGGCTGGTTTCTTGAGTCTCTTCCCAACATGGGTTTGTGAAAGCAAGAATAGTGGTAGGTTGGGATTCAACCAACTTTGCAATTGTTTGTGGTGGGGAGGGAGGTGGAACTTATTTGTTTGGGGGATGATTGTTTGGAAGGGAAAATGACGGAAGAATTGAGATGATGTGGAAGACTAGGGGATGGATAAATAGGTTTCACACTTGGGGTAACATTGATGGGAAGCATGGAAATTGAATCCCAAATTGAGATGGTCTTTGCTTGAGGAGTAGAGAGAAAATTACCGAGATAATGGTGTAGGATTTACCCATTGACAAGGCTAGATGGCATCAATTTTATAGGCCTCTATCTCTATTGTCCATTGTGCAAGTTAGGGTAGCATTCCAATCATGAAGTCCACTTCTCCTGATGGTTGTAGTGTCTTGGAAAAGGGCCTTCCCATGGACAAGGTGCCCTGTAACCAATTAAAGCCCTTGTTTGAACTGTTGCCCTAAGTTGAACCAAGCCAACCTCCATTTTTTAATCTTCTCCAGTGATTAGCATCCTTTGCATAACTATCACCATCATATGCGTCCCCTTGTTCTTGATAAGATCCATGGCCAAATTGATTTTGACTCTACTCATATGGGTAAACATAATGGTCTGGATCTTGTTATAATGCTGATCTGGAGGAGTTGGGAAATACATTGGAGGTGGGTGTATTGTATTTGTTCTTTGTAGATGTGAATTCCATGGTGGGAATGAAGTCATGATTGCACAACCTCATGGAATGGGAGAAAATGGAAGAGATGGAAGAAGAAAATGGATGAAAATGAGTGGAAATGGATGGAAAAGGTCTGCAACTCAGAGAATGGGTTTTTGACTAGATGGAGTCGCAGATGTGCTTGAAAGTGCCTCTAAAGGATGAAATCTTCACCAAGAGCACATCGAACTTGATGAAGTGAAGTGGTAAGGTGCTTCAGACCTATCCCATCAGGCGTGCCAAAATTGTTAATGGCACACGGTGGTGTTGGATTTTTTGTTTTTGCATGAGACACTAAGAGAAGATGAAATATCTAACCCTAGTGTCCCATCGGGCATGCCAAAACTATTAATGCAAAATCACAACACCCCCAGATGATTTATGGATATGCTTTTCTAAGGCAGAATCATCTGGTGTGATTGCATAACATGGGACCATCTCTCAAGTTGTGGGACTTGCGGACTTGAGATGGCCCTCGAAGTAAGCTTGACTTCTTCTTCCTAATCCTAATGCTAAACTACTCCTAAGGAAGGAAATGTGACTATCTACTCCTAATCTAATAATTACAAGGGACCAGGGGGAGAGAGAGTGCATAAAGAGGGAAATCCTACACTACTAGAGGTGATAGCACCAAGAAAAGGGAAGTGTTGATCATCTATCAAAATGGCCATGAAATGAAGGGAGGTGAGGTGAGAAATGGAGAGGATGGACAACAACATCATAGACCAAATGTCAGATTCACACAGAACTCCATTTTCAATCCCCATGAACACAGCTCCTAGATCTGTAAATGAAATGTCCAAAACATGTATAGAATACTCGAACGATGAGAGGCAAGAAGATGTAATGAAAACAAGTGAAGGATGGACAAATGCATCACAAAAGTGGGTTTTATTGCTTCAAAATTTACATAGAGCATCATACATGAGAAAAAGGCAAAAATTCCATTTACAGAGTAGGGTTGGAGGTTCAAACTCCATTTTCGACCCCGGGAAGAAAAGAAGAGAGGGGGAGGAAGAAGAATGACTAATAAGTAACTAACTTCTTGAAAATGTGCCTCTGTTACAATTTATAGAAAAATGCGAAAAGAGAGGGAAAAACATGAAAAAATTCGATTCTTTGCTCCAACCACCAACAACATTCATAAATTTGGTCGAAAAGTCAAGGCTCCATCTGCAAATTCCATTCCCAAATGCATTTTTCTGCTTGAGGGAGAAAAGACCCATATTTCATTAAATTTGGTGGTTGAAAACTGGTTCTACATTTTAATTCTTCATCGGTTGATGGGCTCGATGAAAAAGCTCATATTTCCATGTAGCTACTTGAGACCAAAGAAAATGACCCATACTTCATTAAATCGGTAGTTGGAAAGCTGGTTTTGTCTTTTACCGTGCTCAAATGCGCTTTGTAATTTTATCCCCAAATATTTACCAAAATCCAAAATCGAAGACTCCATGATGAAGAGAATCTTTAGATATTTCCATTGGTACCAAAGAATGTCAAAAATAGAGCTCTAGATCAAAAGATATGGCCTTCTGAGTTTTTCCTTAACGTTTTATGCTAAAATTGGCTTGGGCAAATTTTGCACATTTCCCTCACTCTCGCCCGATGACGTGGCATCCATTGGGGTCGATAGAGCGAGGGCTTCCTTTTTCCTTTTTACATTTTTTGACAAAAGTCAAAAATTGCATTTGCCTCAAAGGTCCACCGATCCGCATTAGCTTTTGATGTGCCATTTCAACACTTAATTTTTGCCTTTTTGACAAAAGGGAAACTTTTCACTTTTCCTCTCGATTTCCTACTTTGGCTTTGACTCGGGCTCAAACACCGACCTTTTCCCTGCCTGGTTCTAGAATGCAAGCTCATAGGTCAAACGTTTTCCCTTCATAATTTTCTTATGTGCAAGAGTTGGCTTGACCAAATTTTCCAGGGGGCGAATTTGGGATAACAATTACTTCAATGGGAAACTTGCATATGTATGAATCCTAAAATCTACTTATGTTAGATATGGGAACTCTATTTCAGGGTTCCATATGTCATCAATTTCATGCACATTTGCGATTAGGGCTTCTATTTAGTTATTGAGGTAGTGATTAAGGCTTCTCTTTATCGATTAAGGTTCCCCATCATCAACATCTTAATGATGTCATTCAACGATCGCCATATCAAAACCTGACCTCTATTTCCTGATGTGTGTCAAGCATAGCCATCAAGACTCCCATTTGGAAACACCTAACAACATATATAATGTTCAAAGCATTTGCAAAAGAGAAATATTGCTTTTTTTTTGCGCTTGGATCCTCCTTTGATATTCTAGCCAACATTCGGGCCAAAAGTATAACTACTCACATAATGCACATGTTTAGCAGATGAGGCAACACAATGAAAAATTTCTAACCCAATTCCAACTTTGAGCTCTTTGTAGGCTACCGAAGGACCATGATGACTGTGCCTAAGGGGCAAGTCTCGGGCCATTGACCCTAACATCCATATTCTCCCGACCTTAATGGATTTTTAAAGTCTCCTTCATAACCACCTCTAAAAAATAACTTAATATGTTTGAGTTTGAAATTCTTATGCCCTTACCCATCGTCCCCTCCAAGTCATCCTCGTCATCGAGCTTATTCTCTCCATTAAGTGACAAAATACTATTAAGAAAACTAATTGGTATTATCTTTAGACTTACGGTGGATGTCCAAGCCCTTGATTTGATGCTCCTACATAGAGTATTTACCATGTTTTCACTAGTGTTTACCATTTTTTTAAATAATGGGTAAATGGTTTTTGAAAGGACTATACCCTTGTACAAGAAGAATAAAAAAGCCATAATTTAACAATGAAAGCATAATAAAATGATCAAAATCGAGATAGAACATGAATGCGTAGAAGCAAGAAAAAGCCTGCACAGAAAAGAACCAAACCAACAATAGATCAACTTAAAAAGAAGCTCGATGCAAACAAACAAAATACGGTGACATACCAACATCAAAGCAAGAGAGAAAGCGTTGCAGAAAACATCCGAGCAGCGTGAGAAGAGAGCAAAAGCTTCAAGGTGGGGAAGCAATATTCTTATATTTTTTTTTTCTTTTTACATATTGTTACCCAACCTGCTTGAATCATCCATAATTGAAGGATTGAACAAAGGAGGATTATTTTCCTTATCCACTATGTTTTCAATTGGGACAACAACGTTGTTATCCAGAGATATGTATTTTGTATTTTCCTTGCTGCCAACAACTGAATGATCTTTGTTGTTAACTAGAATTTCCAATAGAGGAGTAGCCAGGATTGTACTCTCCTTGTTGCCCACGACTAGAATTTTAGAGAGAGGAGTTTCTAGGACTGCTTCAGAACCAACACCTGAATCGAGATTTGATTCCATATCCTCCTTAGCATCAAATACCATATGTTCTAGGAGGGCATCCTTCCACCAATTTTTTCTTTTAGTTTTTGCTTAGCTATCCCACATTCAGCCGTAGTGTGACCTAGACAAAAACATCTTCTACATCTAAAAGGTAAACCTTCGTAGTCTAATGGTTGAGACCATGTTCTATTTTGCACTTTAAGATCAATGCTTGTAGGGAGGTTTTTAGAGGTGTCCAGTTCAACTAGGATTTTGGCATATGTAGTATGGGTGAAGTCAGTAGTTTGAGAATCAATAAATATTATGTGTCCCAAAATATTTCCAATGGAGATCAAACAATCTCGACTCCAAAACTGCAGGGTAGATGAGGCAACCTAATCCAAACTGGTTTACAAGAAAAGGATTCAGTGAGTGGGTTAAAGGAGGGAAACTAGGGTTTTATTACTAGGTAGCACGATTGACAGATCCAGAGCTTAGAATCTATGGTATCTTTGTCAGCTATTAATGAAAAGACTACTATATAAAATTCCTTTTGCACAAGGGTAAAGATCTAACCTTCCAACAAGGAGTGTGATCCATTGTTTGGAGATCCGGGCATGCACAAGTGGTAGGCCCAGGCCAAGCAGCACGGGGTTCATTAGCTAGGAAATATCCTAGCACATGGGTTCATATTGAGGTAATTAAAATTAATAAAATTAAAGTCAATATACTAGTAGACATGAGGGGGTGAAAGGGTTTAATTTATTAATGTTTTGAATCAATTATTGGGGGTAGGTTAGAGAGGTGGGCCAAAGTAAAGGGATGTTTAATTTTAATATAAAACTAAAACATTTGAACCTTAGTTTTTAAAAGTAAATACCTTAAAATTGCAAAAGGAGTGTGGTCATAAATTGAATTGTAAACTCTTTTTAATAAATAAATTTAGATTCTCAACAAGAAATAATATGATGGTAGAAAACTAGGATTGAGTATGCTTTTCAACACAAGTGATATTATTTCACCATCTTAATTATTTGAATAAATATTGATAAATGATTAAAGCTTAACATATATAAGGTGATTTGTAATAGGTCTTTAATGACTTCAAACTATCTTTCGAGAGGAAATGCATATTAAAAAAATTGAGTGAGAAATATAATATATATTTTGTCTAATATAGTAGGGTAGAAATAAAAAGGGGTAAATAAAATTGTAATTGAAAAATGGGTAAGTAAGGTACATGGAAAAAATAGGGGTATTTTCATTCTAATAATATAATAGGAGGGGGTATTATCAATTGAATAATTAGAGGTAGAAACTAGAATTAAGGGTATTCTTTAATACGCTTCGAATGCATGTGCTATACCATACTTTTACTATTAACCTCTCGAATCTACAAATCAATGTGTGCTCTTGATAAAAATTTAAGATTCAATGACTTCTTTGCAAAAGTAATGCAGGGTGTAGTATCAATAGGGGGCATGATGGATCTCTTTCCATTTAGTACATCCTTGAATGAGCCGCCCAATCCACCATTATGGTATGAGATTGATGGGTTCACATTTATTTTTCCACAATTTGTTATCTTCTCTTTTTCATATCCGTGGCTAGAAACAGAACCCTAGGTTTGTTTGCGGCATGAGAGATCTATTGAGTGGGATCTTCTTTGCATCCCTTTTCAGATTTTCCTTGCATATTCCAAGGTCCATAACAATGTGTTTACCATTATTACCATTTTTAGTGTCTTCCACATTTATGTTATTAAAATACATAACAATGTGGTTACAATGTAATACCTAAAAGTTCTAAATCCAATATAAAGAAGGATTTTTAAGTGTAGGATATTAAGAAAAATCAATGTTCAACAAACATTGTTGTTTAAGCCTAAATTATATTTCTAGGTCAATTTAATTAGGTGTGGAAGAGATTAAGAGTTGATTACTAATTTAACAAGGATGATACAATATAAATCTTTGAATTAGATTTACAACTCAAGCCAAATAAGAAAAATGCATGACACACCACTTAACCTAACATATAATTGAACGTAAAGAAGGGTATAGAGGAAATTAACTTTCCATAGCTAATTTCTAGAAAGATATGAAGCTAAAAAATATAAATTGGGTGAATTGAACCTAGGAAAACCTCACAAATTAGGCTATAAGTACAATTGTGTTGGGATTGAGACCATACAAAATGGGAAGGACCGTACCATATGGTCTTGGACCTACTTTGATTCAACATTTGAAACTTTTTGGGTTGTTTTCCTTCTTAGATTTGTTCAAGTTGATATCAAATCCCACTTTTCATACATATAACGAAGCTCTCCAAATGGACTAATCATCATCTCAAACCCTAGGCATGGATTAAGAGTCACAAACAAAACATTCAAAGGGTTATGGGTTATTGGAGTCCTATCTTCTAGTAATATTGGGAAGGGTTATCGTTGGCCTTCCTAGGACTAGATCAAACCCCCTGAAGTGGAACAGAAGGGCCAAATTCAACATGGAGGTGAATTGAAGACCTTAAAACATCATGGAAATTATTTTGGAAGGTTTGGGAAGTTTTGAAAGACTTGGGGCAATCGAGTAAAAAAGGGTTCAAGCCTAGGTAGTACACAGGAGCCTAAAACAACTAATGGGCTTTGAAGAAGATCTAGGAGCTCGGATGGATTTAGAAGTAAAAGCAACATCAAAGGAAAGAGGATTCAAGAAATACATTATGGTGAAATAATATTTTTCACAAAACCTTGGAGCATAGGATTTGCAGGCAATTTTTATCAAGCACAAGTGGAGTCTTAAATCACAAATCTGATTTTTAGGGATTAGATGGATGAATAAAGACATGAGATAACCACCATTGGATTCAAAATGACATTTATAGTTAGGACCATATAAAATTTCACCAATAAATTCCACTAGGAGCTAGTCATTTTTCGCGAGGATACGTGTCGGCACCAGGAGCACTGGTGGGATTTCATGTTCCCAATGTCCCCGAGGTCGTGTACACAAAACCTTTGAAAAATTCTCCTAGCCCCGTGTGACCTCTTAGACCCTAATATGATCTCCAGGACTTCACGGTTCAGCCCTAAGGTGCATTTTTGGAGCATCCATTCCCTACCGTCGGATCAAGTGCCACGTGTCATCTCTAGGACCACCATGGAAACTGATTTCCCTTATGTCCCTAAGGTGAGGGACATCATACCTTGAAAAATGTGCCCAAACCCTATGGGAGTCTTTTGGACACCCACGTGACCGACTTTCAACCCCTAGGTGCATTTTTCAAGCAAATCCCCTAGTTGTCGGATCGAGGACACATGGCATCACCTTGACCACCATGGAAATTGATGTCCCTCATGTCCCATGAGGTCAAGGACATTAGGGACACAAAAATTCTCCCAGCCCCTCCATGTGCATTTCTTTGAAAATTTAAATCTAGCACTTAGTCGTTTCTTCCCCCTCATTTCTCCTTCACAACTTCATACCTTGCCATGGCTTCATGCATGCATTGTGCCCAGGACACTCGGTCCACAATTGGTTCTCCAAACCAGCTCCTCCATGGCCACATAAACACCCAAGTCATGAAAATACACATATTTTAAGGGAAGGAATGATCAAAAGTTCTGAAAAGATGAAGAACGGGAAGAAAATGATGGTTTTGCTAGATAGATAACCGTGAAGTCACCCGATCGAGAAATCTTCATATCTCACAAGATACACATCAGATTGAGGTGCCATATTCTATAGACTTCCAAATTTTCAATACGATCATGATGCAACAAATGAGAGGTCAAATTTTGCTTTGAATCATTTGCTCCAACAAAATCCACTTCGTGTACCGAATCACATTCATCAGATTTCCCATCATTCCAAAGTGAATGGAAAAGAGCTAAATAATTGCACACGAGCTCTAAATGAAAAACCTATCACAATGGAGTTTCTTTCATTGAAAATAGAGACAAAAACTAGACCTACAAATTGTAATCTCCATTAATGGCCGCCATGGTAGCTCCATGCCCAGAAGCCCTTTGCCGGAGTTAAAATTTCAAAATTTATTTCCGGGCATTCTAGTGGGAAAAACTATGTGAAATTTAGAGCTTGTGATCATAATGAAAGAAAATTCCCAAAAAGTATGTTCCGTCATGCAAATCAAGCACTTTGAAACAAAATTTCTAAAAATAGCAAGTTTTCCTATACAAACCTATGTCTAGAAAGTCATCATGAAAAGCAACTAAGACAAAGGCATCGAGAATTAAAGATCACGAGGAAGCCAAAATGAGTGTTCAGAGAAGAAAACCATGAAAATGACCACTTACTAAAAATAGTAAGTCCCTTTATATGTATGCTTACTAAAAATAATAAGTCACCTAAGAAGCGGTCAAAGCAAAGGTAGTGTGCGCGAGATCGAATGAGGGAGTTCATCACATCACGATGGTCGAGAAGAGGCAAAAATCACCTCTCACTACAAATAGTAATCTTTCTATCTAGACACTTACTATTAATAGCAGGTTTTTCTCAAAGGGCAAGTTTGGCACAATGATGCATAGAGGGATTATCATCTCAAGGAAGCTGGATAATGTTTTTCGTCACTCACCACGAGTTTGGGTCACGAGATATATCATACACGAGGCTAGGAGTTGTGGTCATCGCCGAAACAATTCACTCAACTTGGCAAGCATTCACGAGCTGATTTGAAGGAGTTTCACAGTGTGCAATGAGTTTGAAGATTCAAAGTTTTATCGCATCGAGATTTCAATCATCAGACTTCATCGGAAATGACATCTCCTCTTCTTCTTCTCTCTCTCTCTCTCTCCTCTTCTCCCCAACTCTCTCACTTTCCAATATTCTAATTTCGTGTTGGGATTGCACTTTTCATGTCCTAATGTTCCTAATGTAATAAGTCACCTTTACGTTATAAAAATGGACTTAAAAGTTTCTAGGAAGTTGAAAAGTTTTAAGTTGTGTAAGGACATATGAAAAGGCATTGGGGGGTAGATGAAGAGTCATATTCTATTCTATAAATTGTAACGCCATTCCCATTTCAAAGGGTTGGCGATTGATCTTGTAAACTCAAGAGTGCATTGTACCTAGAGAAAGCAAAGGAGATAGCCATTTTCTTCTACTTTCCTCCACTCTCAAATTTCTTCCATTCCCACACTATGTACAACTTTTGTTTAAGCATCAATACAAGAAGAAGGATTTTGTAGCCTTTTTGATGAGGATATTTTAGAAACTATGAGTTCACAATCTTATCTCATCTTGTTGCCATTTGCAGGGTTGTTTCTTCTCATAAATGCATGTGTTGAAGTTTCTAACTAGTGTGTGCAGGAATCTGATTTCCTACCTGTAACATTAGTTCCCCTATCTCATTTCTCACTCCCCTTTCCCACTTTACAGAAAAATTCCTCTCTAGCAAGAAATTGCTAGCTTTGCCATAGGGTCAGTGGAGTGCCCCTGTTAGATCCCTGGTCGAAAGGTCACTAGAGAACTCTAACTTTTCATGCACATGCATATATGGTAAATTGTCTTAGTTAAGTAGAGGGACTTAGATTCCTAGAGCATTGGCAAGAAATCCACAAGTTTGTCCACTCGAAATTTTTCTCCCAACAAATATATAAAGGGATCAATCAGATTTGGCAATTTCTTTGACCATGTTTTCTTTGAATTATATCTTGCTAAAAACACTTGGAGAGAGGATGTTTGGATGCTTATAGATGAAAAAGATGGATGCTTTAACCTAGTTAGTAGCTTTAGACCTAATGTGGGTGTTTCCTTAATGATTATAGATGTGTAATTCTAAGATTTAGGGATCTTTGGATGCATTTTGCAAGTGTATGAAGTGAGTGCTCTAGTGCATTTCCTTAGGAGTTCCATGTTAGAAAATGAGGTAGTGTTTACTTTCTTATATAGGGTTATGTAGATGATTTATCTAAGAAAGGCCAACCCAGAGGAATGCACTAGAGGTGGCCATATAAATAAATCCAAAAACAAAATAGTGAGGAGAAAATAAAAATAAGGAGCTACGATGAAGGCATATATCTCATAGCCACAGAGAAAGCGAAGGCGCATACGCGAGCCAGAAAGCCTTAATCGGGGCCGCGTTTTTAAGGAAAGATTTTTTTCCCATTTTTGGAAAGGGGCCGGAAAGATATTGAAATCAGAATTTAAACAAGTCATAACTTTCAACTGGTACCTTAGATTGAGGTGCCATTTTTTTTTTAAAGTGTATGGTTTTTGATCTCTATGTCTTGGTCTAAATTTTAATAAGCTTTGTCTTGTAAAAATGCAATTTTTTTATCTCCCAATTGGTCTGAAATATCATTTCGAGACTTTTTGTAAAGGAAAAGAGCCCAAAAATAAAAACAAATTTCTCTTATGGGAGACCTTTTTGCACAAAAATAGCCTTCACTAAAACTTCCATAACTTTATTTCCGTTTAGCGAAAAATTACAAATTGTTTTTTGTAAAATTCTAGATTCGATACGGAATTCATAGAGCTAGTTTAGGGAGATTTTGGTGGACCAATTTTTTGTAATAAATTTTCAAAGGTTGAAATAAGGTGTAAAGAAGGTATAAAATTTGCAATTTTGTACTCACAATGTATCCCAAAAGGGAATTTTTCCATAGAAGAAGAGACAAAATTGTAATCACACTATCATTATAAAGTGCCAAAACTTTTTCATTCTCATGGAGCTAGTTTTCTTCAATTTTCACTCAGAATTTAGGGGGAAAAGATGAAAGACTTGCAAATTCTTCATTGATCACTCAACAATGGTATTCCTTACGGATTAGAGAAAAGTGAATGGAGGGTAATTTTTTGTGCCAGTGTCAATTTCGAGCTACGTGTAGACACTAAAATTAGGTCACACTCCCCTTTTGTCCCTTGACATATAAGCACCCTTTTTACATTTACCTAGCCATGACCCCCTTCACCCCACTAATATTAATTTAATTAAATTAATGCATTATCCTCACTATATTTATTATTTAAATAATATCTACACATATAGTTCACTTAGACACCTCACCAAGCTAACTCAACCTAAGACCTATTCTTAGCAAGTTACCATAACTAACTAAGACTTACCCAAACCCTAAAAATCAATGCCTACATTCCCTCTAACCACATTCCCGCATGCTCACAAGAGGCTTCGAGTCTAATCCATGGGATAACGACATGAGATCCAAGAAAATCAAGAGGATCTCCTAAGTTTAGTAAACCTAGGAAATCCTGCCTTGACCGACGTCGGTTACCCCTAACCATCACCGGTTAAGCCGAACCCATCGGTTACCCCTTTTAACCCCTAAACTACCTTATTCTCAAGGTTGGAAAACATTGGGAGAAATTTGATGAGCAAGAACACATCTCAGAGAGATAACACATCTTCAGAGAGACAATTCCAGTGAAAACTCACATCCAAGGAAGGAGATTGAGCATCTTCTCCTACACAGCCATCCCAGCCACGATCTGATCCATCTAAGCAAAGAGGAGTGTGCATGTAGTCCATGCAGAATATTTTCTTCAGTTGGTGATCACTTGCATCCTTCAAACCCATCATCAACACCTCCATCCTTCATACACAAACCTTCAGGAATGAAATCCAAGTAAGTATAATGTCATACTTCTCGGTTTGTTTCATTTCATCATTATTTTATCACCCATTGTTTATCTTGCTCCATATTGACCTTATCCAACATTTTCACCTCCATAGACTCATTAAAACCTCGCAAAATCCTACTCCAGTCACCCAATACCTTTCCCGACCAACCAAAATCCTTTGTGCAATCACAAAGGAGACCAAAACCTTGTTCTGTGACATTTCCAGATCTCACAGTAATCGGCACGGTTATACCTAACCACCGTCGGTCACCCTTGACCGACACCGGTCTCTGTGTTTGTCCACACAACCTTAAACAGAGACCTACCCACCTAATTTTACCTCACCCTCACTCACTTGTGATCTACCCGAGACCTTTATCAGACCTACAGAGACCCTGAACCAGTCATTTGACATGTGGATTCTATTCTAGCTTAGCCTGTTAGATTAGATCTATTTTATTATTGTGTTTTTAAGTGAGATACCTAAATCATTTTAAAATAACAATAGGATTTAATTTGTTTACAACATTAATTTGTTTAAAACAATGGACTGATAGCCATCTAGGAAGTATCATACTTCCCGAATCTAGCTCATCTTTAGGCGAGTTTATTACCCATATTGTTTAATTCTTTTTAGTGGTCTTGCTTTCATTACAGGTAGTTCCTCCTAGCCAAAAGGAAGCTCTCACGGTCAGCTATGGATTTAGAAGTCATACACGTGCAGCAACCCATCAACCGAAATTTGAATAGGTATTCCTCCTACGCCCATTACCCTATCTGTTTCATCAATGATTTAAAGAAATAATCTAAGAAAAGGTGAAACATTTTGGCACGCCTAGTGGGACCCATCCGGTTCCTTGCATTTCATTCATTCCTAGGAAAAAATTGTGTGTTTGTTTCCCTTCTAAAAGTGTACACACTAATTTTCTTCCCTGGTAATCCACATCTCCTTTCTATTTTTCTCTAAAGGAAACTTTTCTTTTGGTGTAATTAAAAGGAATCATTTCTTCATGTTTTCTACATTCTAGTGAAAGAGCATCCCTCTTCCTATTCATCTTATTGTGTCATCCAATTTCACATTTTCGATTTGGGTTTTAAAATCATTGCATTTCATTATGATTTTCTACATTAGCTCACATTAATTGAGGGCAACCTATACACTGGAAGTCATTACCAGCTGATGGTTGACAAATGAATCATAGAAAAGCACTTCTATCCTTTTCTCTTTCTCCGAGTCTTACCAAACCTCACAAAAATTCAAAATACATACATTCTTAAACAACATCTTACCTGGAAGAAGCTGTAGGTGATCACATGATCACGACATAGTGGGCACCCAACTCACTGCTCTATCGATTCATACTTCAGAGCGAAGCCCGCCCCCACCATAACATACCTAAAACCTCACCCTTTAGATCTCCTTATTTATGTAGGAAGCCATCCTCACCAAAAACTCTATTTCACAATTCATGTGTCAGTCCCTAAATAGCATAAGCTAAACAAACATAATAGAAAGGGAACTCCTAGGATCACATTTTCTTAGTGTTTTTGCTTGGCTTGTGTTTTGAGGTGAAAGATCACATTCATCACTTTTTTTGGTTCATCTTGCACGCTCGTCATCATAGATGGTGTATTCGGCTTCACCTAAGTGTGTCTGGGCCATATCATCATCATTCCCGAGTGCGGGTTTAATTCTACATCAGATTTTAATTCACAACCACTTTCTTTCATCACTATTTCAATTTCATAGTAACCAGTCATCGGTTACCTCTGACCGCCATCGGTTATACCCAACCAACGTCGGTTCTAGGTCCTTTTGCTAACCTACTCAAAAGGACATTTTCACTTCACTTTCTTCCACTTTCCATAGTCTCTGTCACTGTCATTTTTCCCATTGACGTTTTACACATCCCTAGATTTGGCATTCTTGTCAGATTTTTCCTTCTACCTCATTGTTTACTCACTATCCATTTTCTATAGTGACCGGCAGTGGTTACCCCTGACTGACGTCAGTTTTCCCTAACCGACATCGGTTAGCCTGTTTCACATTCCACCCACCATTCATTACTTCATCCATTTTTATCACCGATTCACTGTTCCTCTGTTGTTCTTTGTATCATTTACGAAGAAGCTGACCCTACGATCAATCTTGGTTCACATGGTGCTAACCGAAGACAAGCAAGCGCCCTCGTGTTCCACGCTAGTTGCCAACCACTCCCACCTAGTCCATCACCACCTTCTATTTTATCACCAGCCATGGATCACATCTAGCCTCTGCGCTATCACTACTAGGAGATGAGGAGTTCACATGACTCCTTGACCAAAACCCTGCCGCCTTGTAGTTTTACCTCTCCCACTCATCCACTCGAGACGCCTCGGGTCAGTTGATATATGGGATGGCCATATTATCCCCCCCGACTCTCGCACCCACTTCCACATCGGCCCCATCTATCTCTCGTACTACCAACATCCACGTTACCCCGGTCATTTCATAGTTAGGTTCTATACCGTTATGCCATCGTTGCCGCATCTCATTACCTCTGTGGTACCCATTACATCCACCATACCCTCGATGACTACCCCAAACACAACCTCATCCACCCCTAATGTCTCACACATACCTGTAGCTACATTCCCACCTTCCAGTATTGGTGACTCCTACCCCATTTCAGAACGTGGTTCTTTCCATTCCACAATCATTAGCCCCTATTGCCACTAGGGTTACCATGACCCTTCCACCCCCATATACATACTACCAACAACCTCCTGTTTCATCTATCATTCATTCATTCGAGTACGTACCCCTATTTCCTTGCCTTCTTCTCTGCCACCTTACATGGAAGCCCCATACACTGGAATGCCACCCCCATTATATGCCCAAAACCAACCTCCTCACACTATAGGAGGCATCCAATCATCACAACCCACCAATGACCTAATTAAATTGATGTTGGATAAGATGCAGACATTGGAGGCATCGGTTTCTAGCTCTCGTAACACTCTCACCTATGATGAGATTTACAATGATCCTATTCACCCATCCATTCCTATCCGTTCATACCCTATGCATTGGGAAATGCCTAAATTCAACTACTTCAATAGTAAGGAAGACCCACAACAGCATTTGCGCTCGTTCAAACATGGGTGTTATTTGATTTCTCATGATGATGCCTTGCTTTTGAGAACCTTTCCCATGTCTCTCACTAGACCTGCATTAGATTGGTATAGTGGGTTACCTAAACACTCTATATTTTCATTCAATCAGGTAGCCCAAGCTTTCTTGGATCATTTCTCTATCAATATCGCCAAGAAGGTTACCATGACCGATCTATATTCCACATGTCAGTACGAGGATGAATCTATCACAAATTTTGTCACTCGTTGGCGTAGCCTGATCAATCAACTTACCTTCCAACTACCACAAACTGAACTCATTGAGCTCTTCACACGAGCTTGTGCCAGACATATCTCCCCAACCTTGCAGGTCCAAAATTTGAACATTCGATGAGGCATTCACTATGGCACAAAAGTTAGAGATTCGGGCCATCGAAGAGAAGAAAATCTAATTATGAAATAAGAATTCGGCATTCAAGTTGAATGAAACCTCTTCTTCTTCCAAACCACCAACCAATTATTCAAAGGCTAAGGGTACCGCTAACGCAGTGGTACTCAAGGCCAACCCAGCTCATCCATCCAATCAGGCTACACCCTCATCTAATCTATCACTTGTCCAGGCTTTTCGATTTAGACAAGAGAGTAGAAAATATACCCCAATTGGGGAACCTTACTCTTCTATCTTAGAAAAGCTTATCAAAGTTGGAGCCATCACCCTTCCACCCATAAAACCACACACTGGTTTTGACCCTGCTCGCCCCATGCCCGCATGGTATAAAGAGCATGATTTCTGTAACTATCACCGAGTGAAGGGTCATAGTGATGACAACTGCATCACTTTTAAGAATATTGTCCAAGAAATGCTCGAGAAAGGTGAGTTAACTATGGATAATCCCAACGCCACCCCTAACCAAAATCTACAAATATTTAAAAAACCATTTCCCAATCATGCCCCTTCATCCAATCAAACCGGTGAGACATCCACTCACGATACCCATACTGTGAGGTTCACGCAATCTTTAACAAGGTACATGTCACCTCTCAATTACCTCACATCCCTTCCATAGAGGAAATCCTAGCTCGAAATCCTCCTTCCACATTGGAACCAACCTCCACCGTTCCTTCACCAACAGAGGAACACCTTTCATCTCCTACATCACCTACGGAGGGTCTTCTGCTAACATTGAGACCATCTCACCCATAGCTTCTCCACTTAGAGAACCTTTACCTACCATACCTCCTCCACCCATAGAGGAGCACCCATTATCTCCTCCACCCATAGGGAAGCACCTATTACCTTCTCCCCCGCAGAGGCGCACCCATTACCTCCTCCACCCACTAGAGGAGCACCTATCCATTCCTCCACTTATAGAGGAACTCCCATCATCTCTTCCACCCATCATAGACCCAGTGGAGATACCTTTGCCTCTTTGCGAGCACTCTCATCAGCCTACCCAACATCCAATGAGACCTACTTTCAGCTCTCTTACCCACGGAAGCTGAAGATGGCCAATTATCCATCTCTAAGATGCATTTTACAAGAATTCCCATAGGTCATCACCAAATCCACCCACAAACATGCCATTCTCACGTTTGGCCAATCACTTGGATTATGTGGATAGGGCTTTATTATGGGGATGCCTCTTACTCTGTCTCAACACAGATGCAGAGATCCCTCGATGACACCTCCACTATCTACCCAAACACATTTCCACCCATCAAACCAAATACAACCACTATTGTCACAACCCCTCCACGATACCCATTAGCACTCACACCACACCCTTACCCATAACTTGACCTATACCTAAACCCAAACCCATACCCACAACATTTATCTCCACTAAACCTATTACCACTTTAGGGGTCACCCCGACCACCAGCCTTACTCATCCACCTCTTAAAATGGATTTAGCTACATCCTCGATGTCCATACCACACCTACTCGACACCCAAACCAAAGAAACAAACTCCTTGACCTCATACCCCGACCACACCAATCACACCCACACTTGTCCCATCTGCCTTAAGACCTCAGCTTCCAACATGGTCAAGCACCCTTCACCCATCCATAAACCAATAACACAACAACCCATTCCTTCCTCACATACCTCTAACCTACCCAGGCACACAACATGACTTATACCTTCACCTGTAGTCTCTTTACCACTAATACCTCCAATACCTTCAGCTATTGCTTCACTACCCACTACACTTCAGTCATTGTCCCTCACACCCCAAGTATGACCCACATCATCTACCTTCATAGCACCCCCGTTATCCCCGTGGGTAACTTGCCCTCTTCCTCCATCTGCTTTTCCTTCTAGACCTTGTACACCCACATCACCTTTACATAAGAAGGTGCAACCCAAAACAAAACCCCACTACCCCACAACAGGTAGTCAAAACAATCCCATACCCTCCTACTCGTCCATCTACCATACCCCTACCTAAACAAACTCGACTGATACCTCATACCACACCGGCACCTAAATCCATAGCTCGACCCATTCCTACTCTTCCAAAAACAATTCCCCGACAACCAACCACACCTACACCCAAACCCACATTCACTTCTCATTGTGATCCACTAGCAGGGTCCTATACCAAAATTTTAACCAACCTCCTCGAGACTTTTTTATCACATTCGCCACTCGAACTTATGACCCCCTCAAACCCAAACCAAAAGGGTTTGATGATACTAAAATTTGTGCATATCATTGTGTGCTGGGGCATGACGTTGAGAGCTGCAAGGCCTTGAAAACCGTCCTTATCAATTGTGTCCACGAAACCAAATTTGATGACGATGACCTTATTGACGAGGATCCTAATTCACCAACACCCATTCCCACACTGCCACTCAACAACCACAACCTCCACCCTCACAGCTCCTAACCACACACAAAATTTGAAATTAACATGGTTCGCATCAGAGAACTTGCCATGCCACCACCCAAATGTCGTTGCGCCCACCTGACCTCACAGGTTTTTTTCTCCTCTCGGTAGGTTTTTTTCCCTTCATGTCGTTATACCACTTACCCTACACCTTCTCCATTTGACAAATTCCATCAAATCAACATGGTACACATCACTACACGTGTGTAGAAGGGTAAAGAAAAGGCAACTAACCCACCAACCAATACTATACCCAACATACCATCGGCACCCATACCTAAAATAACTATCTGTGGCCCCATATACCCCATTTCTAATGGCATCACACATCGCACCATGCTCAAACAACTACACCAATATCCCCTCAAAATTTCCTTATACAACCTCATCTAAACCTCATAATCCCATCATCAAGCTCTCATGGAGGTTCTTCAATCTATTGAGGTTTTACCCAATGACCCTACTCCCGTAGCCTCCATTATCACACCCCATCATGTAGCCTCTCTCACCAAAGTACCACCTTCATCCTCACCTCACCTTGTTCACCAAGTGGCCTCACTTAGCTTCTCAGAGGAAGAGATCGTGCCATACCAAAACGATGACCCGGACCCAACCCTCTTCATCTCTATCCACATTGATGACATACGGGTATGCCATGTGATGATTGATGGAGGTGTTAGCATTAACATCATTTCATCCCATGCATTTACTCAAATGCGCATACCTGAAAATTGCATGCATAAACATCCGGTCATGTTGCGTTCATTCAACGAAACTATCACCACCACACTAGGCACTGTCATCCTTCACATTCGCATGGGCCCCCGCACTGTTCTAGAATTGTTTTATGTTTTGGAGGGGAATTCCAATATAACTTGTTACTTGGTAGACCTTGGATCCGTGTCATGGGTTACATTCCTTCCACTTTGCATCATTGTGTAAAGTTTGAACACGAGGGACACACTTATACCATTCCAGCTGACCCATCACCTTTCAAAACATGTAACATGCTTTATTGACCTAATGATGTGCTCATACATGTCAAGATGTCTACCTCTGCAACCACTACCGCTTCACCTACACCTCCACCTACCAGTACAACCGCTGCTTTCACCACACATACCTCCTCTATTCCTACCGCTGTTATAACCTCCACGGATGACCCATTAACTTCCCAATCCATTAACTCCACCTCCGTGTCGACCTCGACACATCATTCATACCAGAGATACCCACATACCAACCACTGATCCCTTGGAAGGTGTTTTTCAATGCCTCACTCTGGGGGAGTACCGCCTATATAGTGTCAACACATTCCTTACTCCACAGGAGTATGGAAGCCTTCACCAACACCCTCATTATGATCACCGTATAGGAGAACGCCTCCTTTATGGTCCTCCTCATCTTCGTACTAGTCTCACCTATGGGGACTTGATACTACCACTTACACACCTAAACCACCATCACAACCCCTCCCATTTTCTGTGACTTCCAATCATTTACCAATCATCGTTTCTCACCCACACCTTCCTGCACGCATTGTGTGTGGAAGGGTTTTGGTTTTGGATTTTCTGAAAGGCCACCATACCATTATTCCATGTATCACCTGTAAACATAATGACCATAGTGGTATCGGCTTCCCGAACCTCCTATCAAACAGGCCCGCATTGAACTCATTAAAGACCCCAGCCCTTCTCCACCTTCATCACCATCCTCACCGATGGAGCCGATGGATCTGAATCTATCCCCCTAAATTTTTTTTTTTCATAAACACCATTTCCTTGGGGCCTTTGACTTATCAACGTGAAGGTGAGGCCCCTTCCACTCTCCCATTCCTGTATCTTGAGATGATCAACGATGACACACCTACCATTAATGTCGTTCAATGTCAGGATGATGAATCCATACTCACCTACCTTGGTGTAGAAGACTCATATATTCATCGGTCATTACCTTTTGAGACACAAACCATGTTGAATGAATCGACTATCGAGATCAACATTCATACTCAGGACGACCCGCACATCCTAAAGATCGGGTAATCTTTAGATGTTCTTTGAGCAGAAGCCATCACTTCTTTTCTCCGAGATCATAACCACGCTTTTGCTTGGTCTTATGTAGACATGCCCGGTATTGACCCCACCATAGTGGTCCACAATATTGTAACCGTTCGATGCCAAACCTATCAAACAAAAGCTGAGGAAAATACACCCTCACATTGCTCTTCTCGTCAAAGAAGAACTTCAACACCTTCTTTCCGTTTCCTTCATCTTACCCATTGATTATCCTTGTTGGATTTCTAACATTGTCCCTATTACTAAAGCAACAAGGGGACTCCACATTTGCATGGACTTAGTGACCTCAACCTTTCCTACCGAAAGATGAATTCCCCTTGCCAGTATTGATCAGTTGGTTGACCTCACTTTGCTGGTCATGAGATGCTCTCACTCATGGATGGCTTCTCGGATTATAGAAAATTTTACTTTCCCAGAAGATCAACACAAGACCGCATTCATTACCCCTTGGGGAACCTTTTGCTATCAAGTCATGCCTTTTGGCCTTAAAAATGCGGTGCTACATATCAAGCATGTTATGACTTACATCTTCCATGATATCATACATCGCATATTGGAAGATTACGTGGATGATCTCTTGGCCAAATCTAAATGTCATATTTGAACACCTCGCCATCCTCGAAACCATCTTTGACCACCTCATTAAATATTATGTCCGCCTTCACCTAAAAAGTGTGTCTTCGTGGTTCTTTCGGGAAAGCTCCGGGATTTATTGTTTCCCTCCATGGTATAGAAGTTGACCTGCTAAAGTCAAGGCCATTCTAGAAATGCCTCTTCCCACTAAACTTAAACAACTATGTAGCCCTGCAAGGTAAATTTGAGTCCATTCACTATTTCATTTCACAACTATATCGATCGGTGTCAACCATTTCATCATCTGCTTAGGAAAGATGTCTCCTTTAAATGGGATGATGACTATCACAAATATTTTGAGGCCCTAAAACAATACCTTCTCCAACCACCCATACTCATTCCACCTAAAGACGATAAACCTTTTTACCTATACATATTAGCTACCGATCATTCCTTGGGAGCCATGCTCACTCATCATGATGAAAAACATAGGGGAGCGGGTAGTTTAATACATAAGCCATACTATTTTGGACTATGAAACCCGATACAACCATCCAGAAAATATTTTCTTAGCCTTAGTTTTCGTCGCCACCAAACTCCGCCATTACCTACTCAACCACAAAACCTATGTTGTGACCAACACCGACCCTTTACACTTCATGTACGCCAAACCTTATCAAAATCAACATGCCACACGATGGATTATGCTTTACGCTGATCTTGACCTCAAATTCATTCACCAAAAGTCCATTAAGGGCCAAGCTATTCTTTGACCATTTGGATGACGCGCTCCTATTTGGGGACCAACCCTATAATCTTGACTTTCCTGATGAATCCATTGCTACCCATTCCTTGGATGAACCCCCTTACCAAATGACACTGTTCTTTGATGGTTCCAAGTGTCATCATGGGGTGAGGCTGGTGTTATCCTCATTCCTCTGGATGGAGAACCCATGCCCTTGTCTTTCAAACTAGACTTTGAATGCACCAACAATATTTCCTAGTACGAAGTGCTCGTACTAGGTCTCTAGACTACCTATGCCCTAGATGTCAAATCTATTCACATCTTTGGTGATTCACAATTGGTCATAAAGCAAGTCAATGGTATGTACCAATGTTGTAACGAGATACTTCAAAAGTACAAACATCATGTAGACATACTTTTGACCACTTTTGATCATTACACCCTTCAAACCATCCCATGTTCAACCAAAAAAATTGTAGATACCATGGCCTGCTTAGCTTCCCAAATACCTACTTCCCCTACCAATTCCAAAATATTTGTCACCATATAATGCCTCCATTCACCTTCTTATTTACCTCATGATGTTTACTCAATCAGAAATGACACCCCTGACCCGAGTGACCTTTGGTATAAACAATACTCCGACTACCTTTCCCTCTCCATCTTACCTCCTGATCTCACCCGTAACGGACAATGTGCCTTCCTTAAAAAGGTATCCTGTTTCTTCATTATGGGGGGACTCCTCTATAAGCACGACTTTGATGGTATTCTCTTACGATGCCTCACAAGTTCTAAAATTACTTATACCATTAAGGAGGTTCATGATGGCATATGTGGCGGTCACTTTAGTGGCGTTATTGTTTCTAAGTGTATTCTTCGTCTAGGCTATTCTTGGCGACCCTTAACCATGATTGTTGCAACTATGTTAAACACTTTGTGTGAAATGTCAACAACACTCCAACCTTCACCATACACCTAGTCATACCTTATAGGTTGGTTGTGACCTTTGGCCCTTCTCTCAATGGGGTTTGGATCTTGTCGGAGAAATCAATCCTTATTCTTCCCAACATCATCAATGGATCATAAATGCTACAAGTACTACACAAAATGAGTGGAAGCCATACCACTCATTTCCATGAAAGCTAAGAAAATATGTGAGTTCATTAACCATCACATCATTTATCGCTTTGGTGTCCTCATCACTAAAAATGGAAAACAATTCAAAAACAACACTGCGCAAAACTTTGCGATGCCTTGGCATTCAACTTAGTTTCTCATCACCTTATTACCCACAAACCAATGGCCAAGCCGAATCTACTAACAAAACCCTCAACAAAATTCTCATGAAAGTGGTTGAAGATATTGGGAGGGATTGGCATACGCACATTCATTTTGCTCTATGGGAATACCGCACTAGTATTCGCACTTCCACCGCAGACTACACCCTTTTCAGCTTTGGTCTATGTAGTACAGAGGCATTACGCCTCTCGAAGTCCATATCCCTCACTCTACATTTCTCTCCGGACATGCTTACCTTGATGATGACTTTCGTTAGGAATTTGTTTAGCACAACTAGAGTTATTAGACAAACATCGTCTTAACGCTCTGGATCACCTTCAAGTTTACCAACAACGTATCAAACGTGCTTATGAAAAATGTGTTCATGAACAAACCTTCCAAGTCAATGACCTTGTCTTGAAAGAAAATCAACACGTAACCAAAGCTAGAGAAAAAGTAAACGGGGAAAATTCGCTCCTAATTGGCTTGGACCATACATCGTAACTCATACCTATGGATCGGGTGCCTATCGTTTATCCTCACTTGAGGGTAAACCTGAACCTGAACCC
Organism: Taxus wallichiana var. yunnanensis; assembly: GCA_018340775.1. Taxonomy (NCBI): domain Eukaryota; kingdom Viridiplantae; phylum Streptophyta; class Pinopsida; order Cupressales; family Taxaceae; genus Taxus; species Taxus wallichiana. Next base: position 187,765,783 of record CM031235.1, read on the forward strand.
CTTAATGCATTGCATCTTCAACCATTCTATTATTGACTCATCATCCTACCTCACCCTTTGTCTCTTTACAAGATCATTCATTGAGTGCTATCCACTCCATACACCTCCCTAATGATTAAACAATAATCATGTGAGTACCCGTCACATGTTATCTTCTCTTGAATATATGTACCATGGCACTTTGCACATAGCATGATTCTCATGGATACTTTTTGTCTACCTTTAGATGAGATCCCATGGTCATTCCACCTGCTTTTGAACAAGAGTCCTATCCTTCACCTTGGTCTTGTCCATGAGTTCAAAGACCTCCACATGGGACCAAACTCCTTGAGTCAAACTTCTAATAAAACAACATGACTCTGTTTCACATAGAATGTTTAGTTCTAGAATAGAGTTGCTTCTATCCTTTCATTCCCTTGAGAAGCAGAGATAAGGGTTAGGGCTAGGAGGAATACTGTTGAATGTTGAGAGAGGGTGCGCGCGTACCGTAGAGAGAGATCAGATCGATTGCAAAGAAATCCTTTTTGTCTAGGAAGGACTACCTACAAGTAAGAATACAAGACCCTTTGGATTTTAGTTATATAATAAATGAGGAACTGCCTTGGGCCAGGAAATATTGGACTTCCTTTCGAAGGTGGTCAGTTCCCCTCTTAATACAAATTAACACAAATTCTAACAAAGAAATTATTGCAAAATTACAATTTAGTTACCTCGTTAAAAAGCACTAGAGGAAAGGCTGGTTTTGGTTTGAGTCACGGTGGCCGATGCGATCCATGTATACGCAGTGCGGTTGCTGATAACCGATATCGGTAGGGGGAGTGATTTAGGGGCTTTTAATAAAGGTTGGCTATAAGGCGGCTATGGTGTTTATAAGGCTGGCAAATGATTAGGGATAGGCAATGGGGTGATGGATAAGACTCAGAGAGTGTGGGGGCTGTTCTTGGGAAATGTAAGGGTAGAGGAATGACAGGTTAGATGCAGGGGCTACGGGTAGTAGATCTATGAGTGAACTTGTAATTCTTGTGATTGAAGTTCAAGAAATGTTATTTAAAAAATGTACAAGACACTACTTACTAGTTCCTAATGAAGATACGAGTCAGAATTTGTGATGACAAAGGCAAGGCTCAGGTGGGATGATCCGAAAATCAAAAGTGAGCTATCTTCTCTCCCAATGCTTGGATGAGTGTCACTGGGCTCTGGTTACTCAGTTGCAGACCTGGGCTCGATGTCCTTCTCTGCAAACTCTTCTCTTTTCTTCACTTGTCTCTGGCCTGCCAAGTGAATTTTGGATCCTTCAAATGAATTCCGGATCCTTCAAATGAATTCCAGATCCCTTGTTTTTGGTTGGGGAAGGTCATTTACAGGGAACCGATGGCGGTTACGTAACCAATGGCGGTCGAGTAGGAACCGATGTCGGTTAAGTCAAAGTGGGCTATTTTTAGTAAAATAGCCAACTTTCCCTCCTTTTCTCCCGAGGGATTAGTTGTGGGCTTGGTCAAGTCATTATTAGGTTGGTTTTGGTGTGGGTGAGGAGTAATTAGTCATGGGTGTGGATGTAGACCAAGTTATAGGTCTTAATTAGGTTAGTTTAGGGTTAGGGCTAGGTCATGATGAGGTGGCAAAATGAGGTGGCAGGTTTGGAGATGTGGATTTATTAATTATAAGGTAATTAATAAATAATTGTGTAAGGTTTAGGTGGTGAGGTTAGGTTGTGAAATGAGATGCGGGGCACAAGGTGTCGTAAGACACAAATTTGGTGTCTACATTAGCCCCTTGTTGTTGTGTAGCTTGTCTTGTAAAGCTACACTGACAATAATAAGAAGTGGTTACTCCCGTTAAGGGTATAGGTAATCCCCCTCAAATCTATCATAGATTGAGGTGACGTGAAATCAGGGATAGGGTTGATAAAGGGTGAATGGTGTTGAGATGATGGTAAGATGGTGGGGTAAGTTCAAGGAAGTAGACGCACGTTGAAATGTAGTAGTGCGACCAGGGTACATGATTTGAAGAGCAAACAAGCAATTCATAGGCAAAGGTCAATAGTTTATCCAAACAAGGGTGATATAATCCTGGTATCAAGGCATAGGAAGTAGCTCCGGGGATATAATGGGTAAGGTATAGGAACGTTTAGGTATGTTCGTGATACGAATGGTTGGTTGGTTGAGATAAACGTCACGGTCTCGGTCAGGAAAATTTGGTGGTGATCAATTCAAGTATCCTAATCATGCTAAAAACATGAACAGGTGAGCGCGATTGAACAAAAAGCTACATGATGGGTGGATAAAATCATAATTTGCGGGTCTTGGTCGAGGTACTTAATTGGTGCGGCCTTGGGTCGGGCCGACTGATTGGTGAGGGCCTTGGGTCGGGCCTGATTGGTTGGGTGCGGCCTTGGGTTGGGCCGATTGATTAGTTGTGGCCGTGGGTCCGCCTGATTGGTTGGGTGCGGCCTTGGGTCGGGCCTAGTTGGTTGGTTGCGGCCTTGGGTCGGGCCTGATTGGTTGGTTGTGGCCGTGGGTCGGGCCTGATTGGGTTGCGGCCTTGGGTTGGACCAAATGGTTGGTTGCGGCCATGGGTCAGGCCAAATGGTTGGTTGCATGACCGTGGGTTAGCCAAATGGTTGGTTGCGGCCTGGGTCGAGCCAAATGGTTGGTTGTGGGTGGGTCGGAGCCAAATGGTAGGTTGCGGCCTTGGGTCGGGCCAAATGGTTGGTTGCGGCCTTGGGTTGGGCCTAATGGTTGGTTGCGGCTTTGGGTCGGGCCAAATGGTTGGTTACGGCCATGGGTCGGGCGATTGAAGTCAAAATAAGGCTAGTCAGCAAAGCCAGGGGTAGGTGATGCGGGAAAAAGTGGAGATTGGTGGATAAGGGCGGGAGTTAGGGAAGGAAGTTGGTAACCGATATCGGTTATGTGTGACTGATATCGGTTAGAAGACCGATACCGGTATTCTAGGGCGCGAAATAACCGGTATCGGTTATAGGTCAAAACCTATAAAAAGAAAAATACGGCATGTCATTGTCACTTTGTGAATTTGAGTGCCTAATTTTGTCTTGTCTGAGGTGTGAAGTGATTTTGTTGAGTTTGTGGGCTGAGTTGGCGCTAGTTGAGTGGAGGATTGAGTGATTGGTAGACCCCAGCGATCAGGAGGCAGAGGTTGATTGGTTGAGGACCCAGCTGAGGAGATTTGGAGCCATGGCACAACCGGAGGAGCGGGAGGGGCGGGCGAGTGGCATTGGCGATCATGATCATCACCTAGTTCGGGATGAGGTGCAAGGGTCTAAGTGAATTTCATAGAGGTAGAAGAATAAATAAGGATCTTTGACTGCGTGTCTATGATGGAGAAGATGTATTTGTTTAACATCTAAAATAAATACGAATATGTATGTTGATTTGAGTTATGATAATAATAAGAATGGTTGTGTTTGGAATGTTTGTTTTGAAAAAGGATAAAGATGAATGTTATCAAATAGAAATACACAAAAATATTTATATTTACAACACATGATAGGTTATGGTAGGGGATGGTCGAGCTAACCTTGGGAGACCCCATGTCTCCTAAGTGCTGCCTACATAGCCCATTGCACAAAGCAAGGAGGGGCCTCAGACCGATGTAGTTCTCCCTTAGGACTAGGGAGAGGTGAATTCAGGCAATTTGGTTGTGGTTAGGCAATTTGTTGGTTGGTAAAAATATTGATATTGGTAGGGTAATGTTGTTGGTGTTGGTAAGGGATTGACGTTGTTGGTGTAGGTATAGGTGAAGTGAAGGTGCTTACCCAAGTAGTAGGGAACCGTGTCCTAATTAAGGTCAACACATGATCCTAGATTCGAGTAAAAAGAGGCAAAAGTGTCCCGTAGTTGAGAAGAGCTAAACAAACCACATATTAACGTAGGATGAGCTTGAATCCCTAGGTACCTTACATATGCGAGAAGTCGATAGGTGAAAAGAGTTGTATAATCATAATATATCGGATATACATCACGTCCCTTGAGTTTTGTTGCTTTGATGAATGGTGAGGTGAGGTGGTTTGGTAGAGTGGGGCCTGAGAGAATTTGTTATAAGGTGATTATCTTTGATAAAGAGAACCAAACCTAAATAGACAAGTCCATGACTCAAAATTGCTTTTAAATCTTTGCTTTTATTTTTCTGGATATAGGTGATCAATGTGGGAAGTCTACATGGGATATGTATTTTTGTTCTTGAGGTCTTCACGAAGCTGATCAATGCGAGAAGCTTCTGATAAAGGCTGACTTTGTATAGCTGTCCTTCAAGGGAGCAGTCTATTTATAGTAGCAGATGCGGCTTTTGTGTATAGCTGTCCTTCGGGGGAGCAGTCTATTTATAATAGTAGAAGTGGCTTTGCACATAGTTGTCCTTCGAGGGAGTAGTCTATGTATAACTTAGAGGTCTTAGATGTCCATTTGGCATGAAGCATCTAGTTTTGTAGGAAGTTTGACTCAAGAATATCCCATAAGTGTATAATTGAGAACATGTTATTTTGATACTTTTAAGTCATGGACTAGACTAAAAAGGGGAAGGCATCTGTAAGAAGAGGTGATGACCAAACCACGTGAGCTTGATTCTATTTTGAGATGCATGAAACAAAGTGTATGAGGTGGTAAATGAGCTCGGGACGAGCGCTATGAGGTAGATAAGAAGTGATATAACACTAAATTTAATAGTAGAATGGCTGAAGATGCAAGGCATTAAGGGGTTCGAGGCTCGGGTTTACCATTAAGTGAAGCTAAGCGATAAGTGCACGATCCATAAGTGTGAGTGATAATGTAAGGCCCAATCAATTTGGAGCAAATTTGCCACGTTTGCTCTTTTCTAGTTTGGTTACATGTTGATTCTCTTTGAGGACAAGATCACCAACCTTAAAGGTACGCTCATGAAGTTGCTTATCATAAGCACGCTTGATGCGCTTTTGATAGATTTTAAGGTGGTCAAGAGTCGTAAGATGACGCTCATCAAGAAGCTCGATTGGGCTAACCGCTCTTGGCGGAATTCATCATTGGTGAGAATATCTGAAGATATATTCTTAGGGAGGGTATTTGTATTTCGAGAGGAAAGACAACCTCGGTACCATATACCAAAGAAAATGGGGTGGCATTAGTGGAGGTACGAATGTTGGTACGATATGCCCAAAGGGCAAAGGGGATGTGATCAGGCCATTTTTTCCGAATTGTTAACTTGACTTTCATGAGAATATTGGTCGGGGTTTTGTTAGAAGATTCGACTTGACCATTTACTTGTAGATAGTAAGGTGATGAGAAGCTAAGTTTGATACAAAGTTGTCAAAAAGGTCGTGTAACAACTTATTTTTGAAAGATTTTCCATTATACATTATCAGGCGATGAGGAACACCAAAACAACAGATAATGTGATGGTTAATGAATTCTACAATTTTTTCTTTTTTGGTTGAAATGAGTGGAATGGCCTCCACCCATTTAGTGTAATATTCGGTTGCTGTGATTATCCAATGGTGACATTGCGAAGAGGGCGGGTGAATCTCACCAATAAGGTCTAAACCCCATTGGGAGAAAGGCCAAAGATCTCGTGCGACCTGTAGTGGATGGCTAGGAGTATGTTGAAGGTTGGCATGTTGTTGACACATAATACAACGCTTAACATATTCGTAGCAGTTGTTATTAAGAGTAGGCCAATAATAGCCTAGGTGAAGGATCCATTTGGCCACAGCAAGGCCACTAAAATATCCACCACAAATGCTGTCATGGACTTGTTGGATGATATAGGTGACCTCCACACCGGTTAGACATCGAAGGAGGATGCCATCAAAGCCACATTTATAGAGGAGTCCCCCCATGATGACGTAATGAGAAACACTTTTAAGAAAAGCATGTTTTCCGTTACTCGTAAGGTTAGATGGGAGAATAGAGGTTGTAAGGTAATTGTGAAATTGGTGATACCAAGTATCCTGCGAATCAGCAGAGACATTATTTATCAAACCAACATCTGGGGCTGAGTAAGATGGGGCAAAGAGTTGTTGGACCAAGAAAAATATGTCAGAGTCAGTTGGTGAGGCAGGAATTTGTGAGGCTAAGCAAGCCATAGTATCCACAAATTTATTAGTTGAGCGGGAATGGTTTGGATAGAATAATGAGTAAATAAGGTCAAAAGTGAATCCACATAATGTTTGTACTTTTGAAGTTCCTCATTTTACATTGGTAGATTCCCATAACTTGATTGACAACCGGTTGAGAGTTGCGAAAATGTTAATATATTTTACACCTAAGTGTAACACAACACTGGAGACCCAAAACAAGGGCCTCGTATTCCACTATATTATTAGTGCGGGGAAATCGAGCCGGAATGAAAGAGGCATAGGTTCGGCGTCCGGAGGAATGAGAACAACGCCGGACCCTCCACTATCTTTGGCATTTAGATCCATCGAAGAAGAGGCTCATTGGATACGACTCCTCACTAAGTGAAAGAGTGGTAATGAGTTAAATCGGGAAAGTAAAATTAGTAAACTACTCCCGAGGGTAAAGGGGCTTCCACGAGTTGGTCTACGATAGTTTTTCCTTTGATTGATTTACGGTGTACAACCTCAAGGTCGAGATCGGTGAGGAGCATAAGCCATCGGGCGATGCGTTGGTTTAGATGAGGTATGGCGTACATATAATGAATGGGGTCCGCATTGGTGATGACAAAAGTTTTGTGATTCAGGAGGTAGTGTCGGAGTTTGGTGGCCACGAATGATAGGGCTAGGCACAACTTTTTGCATGTGTATACCTAGTCTCGTAATCCACCAGAGTACGACTTATGTAATAAACGACTTGTTCTCGATGCTCAGAGTCACGATGTGTGAGCATGGCTCCTACAACATGGTCGGTGGCGGAAAGGTAAAGGTAGAAAGGGCGATCGTCCTGAGGTGGGATAAGCATGGGTGGCTGCAAGAGATAGGATTTAAGAGCCTCAAAGGCTTGGTGGCACTCTTCACTCCATTGAAAGACAATGTCCTTTTTAAGGAGATGATGGAAAGGTTGACATCAATCCGAGAGTTGTGAGATGAAACACCGGATAGATTGGAGTTTTCCCTGCAAACTATGCAATTGTTTGAGGTTAGTGGGTGGGGGAATTTCTAGGATAGCTTTGACTTTGGCTGGATCGACCTCGATGCCACGCAAAGAGACAATAAAACCAAGGAGTTTTCCCAAAAGGACACAAAGACACATTTCTTTAGTTGAAGATGAACACGGTATTGTAGCAGTGATCGAAAATAATGGTTAAAACATTGAGATGTTCACTACGATGTTTAGATTTGCCAAGAAGATCATCGACATAATCCTCGAGGATAGTGTGCATAATGTCATGAAAAATGTAAGTCATAGCCAGCGATAGGTCACACCATCATTCTTAAGGCCGAATGGCATGACACTATAGTAGAAGGTTCCCGAGGAGTTATGAAGGCGGTTTTATGTTGATCGGCGGGCTACTGCCAAAATTTGATTGTATCTCGAGAAGCCATCCATGAGAAAGCATCTCATGGCCGTGATGAGATCAACAAGTTGATCGATACTTGGTAGGGGGAAGTCATCCTTTGGGAAAGCGAGGTTAAGGTCCCAGGAAATCCGTACATATCGAAGTCCGCCATTTGTAACACCACGCTGTTATTTATGAGCATACAAGTGTTGATATGTGATTTCTTGTAAAGGATATGTTCCTCGATTTAGAAATCATGCTTGATATGTCTTGTAATTTCTTTGCAGATTGCGAGATCTTTGGTAGTCGAGAATATGATTAGACTCTTTTATTTATTTCATTTTGTATCGAGTTTAATCGATCTCGGAATGAATTATAGAGTTATCCATCTATAAGATCTAGTCTTGGATCGGTGGAATTGATCCAAAGTAATGCTAAGTTTGTTCATCCTTTGATGAATTAAAATGCACGGACCTTGAGCAGGTTGCGAGTAAGGTCTAGAAGCATTTAATAAGCGATTAGAAATCATGGGAGTATGACTCGGCAGCTTGATCAAGATTGAAATGAATTGGTTCGAGTTTAATCGATATGGAGAGTATATCTACGGAAGGTCTCGATCATGGAATTGGTAATAATTCGTTTACATGATGAATTAAAACTGCTTGGCCTAAGGCAGAAGCATTTAATAAGCTAGCGGGAGTAACTCCTGTTCAAGTGAAATGAATTGGTTCCCCGAAGGAAGTATATGATGTAGGTCGTTTACATTTTAAGCTGAACAAGAGTGTAAGAGTATGATGTAGGTCTTTTTTTGCAGAATGGAACCTAGCTGGAATTATTAAATGATTAGTAACCTAAGACTAAACCTAACCTAGGGTTAGATTAGTGTTAATCTAACCTAGACCTAGGCTATGTGTTAATGTCCTAAGTTAGTATCATGTGTAATATGGTTAGAATGAGTATTATCCTAAATTCTAACCTAAGATACTAACCTAACTATGAGCAAGAATGTAAAGGGGCCTATTGAGGGTGCGAACCATGGGCGGCGTTTCCTATGTTATTAAATGCATGGGATAAGGATGAAGGACAAGTCTTGGTGGAGGTTTTGGGAATGGCTAACTTGTGCCGACGTGGCAGTCGCCAAAACTAAAAATGAACTTGAGATTTCATTTGATTGTCGCCAATTTTGGCGGTCGGTGGAAGTGGAGTTTGAGCGGGAAATTTGGTGTAATTGCATTCAATGTGCTCGGTAGTTGAGCTCGGAACTCGTGAGAAGGCATGCAAACAGGAAGTTTGTTGGTTTGTTTGGCTTGTCGCGAATTTGGTTTTCCTTTTACTGTTCATTGGTTCTTCGCACTTTTGAGTCTTCTTGGAGTTGCATGGCGAGTATGAGGGTATCTAGCTCTCTCTCGGCAAGGAGAATATATATGCCATGGAGAAAGCAAAATTTTGTTGGTCGCTCTAACTTGGAAAAGGAAAAGGAAGTCTGAGCTCTTCCAGTGGTCTGCTTCGGAAATTTGAGCAAAAATCCAGGCATGTTAGGCCCTAACCTTTAAAAATCTTCTTTGTCTTTCAAGTGATTTCATTAGAACAACTCTGTTCAAATGTTTTATGGAATTTGATGATTTTTCTATGGATGTCATTGTGTGTTTTTGGCACTGTATCTCTTCTGGTTCGAATTTTCTTTTATCCTTTGATGGGTGTTTATTAAATTCAAACTGTGGCATTATTTCCTTGTGTTTGCATTCTGGCTTAATTATGTGAAACATGTGAAATGTATGAATGCTCGGCTTGTTCGGCGTGAGCCCATGAATCATTCTGTGATGGGTATAGGCCATTGTTATGTCTGTCGATTTTTGGTCGTCGATTCTTGTTTTGAAACTTGATTGGAAGAAATATTGATGGGCTGTTTGATTGTTGGTGTTATGAAATCTTTGTAAGCTCTGTCGTGGGTTTTGATGATGGTAGTTATTGATACTGTTGGGTTTCATTTTGTCTTGAAGGTTGTTTGAGTATAAACATCTTTCGGTGTGACAGTATCTTATTGCAACTCTTTGGAATTGTTTTCCTTTTTCATTGGGGTAACGAGATTTAACCGTTACAGTATGCATTATGGATGTATGTATATTATGTATTGGAACGACTCTGAAGAGTTTAGTGAATGATTTGTATAAATGGATCACTGAGGAAGCTATACATATTTATATTTGCATGTTGGATATGTGTATTATATTAGAACGACTCTGTGGAGTCCTCTGAACAAATCGTATACTATGATCCACTGTTGAGGATATAGATACCTCCTTGAGTTTTGTTAACTTGAATTCCGTTGGAATCTTGTAGAAGTAGCAGGTCATACGACCTCTGTTATTTGTAATGGAATTTAGTACTGACTTCCTGGGTATGCATTTACGTTCCTTGTGTGTAAGCTTGTTCGGGAATTTGGACGAGGCTCGGTTGAATCCCTTGTTATGAAAATTCGGTATTTGATTTGCTTACACTTGATTTTTGTTGAATGCTTACCTTAAATGGCTTAGATTGATTCTTTAACTATTTTTATCTTATACTGTTGTTGGGTTCCGTGGTTATGGATAATAACCCGTTAACAGTATGCAATGTAAAATATAGATTCATATTCGTTTTAATCTGAATGACTCTGTAGAGTCGATTGAATGATTTATGTGTTTGAATCACTGTTCATGGCTGAATATAGATGAATATTGGAAATTGTTGTTCCAGCGACTTAAGGGAATAATATGTATTTTGATCTCTGTTATTCGTAAGAATACCATCGTGTCGCAAAGATTTTGTGGTACAGATTCTTTTGGTATATTTTTACGTCTTCAGTCTGTGCAAATTTGTGTAAAAGATTGGCAAGGGTTCAGTCGGATTCCTTGTTTTGAAATCAGTAATTAAATTTGCTTGCCTGATTTTTATTATGCTCCGATTGATGAGCTCAGATGGAATCGTATGCAATTATTTGTCTTGTTACTACTGTTTGGAATCATTTGAATTCTTATAAGGTAACCTGTATTTCTGTCTCTTATTGAACCTGATATTTGGACACTGTCGTTTGTCACTGTTTGAGTTCCTTGAGTATGGATAATTATCTCGTGTTCTGGCTCTGTTGAAATGAGTCGCGAATACCATACTTTAGACTTGAATGCGCCAAGGTGAGAATAGATTGGTTATATTCCTTTCCGTTTACTCTGTCACGATTGAGGCCAGAGCATGTTCGGAAATTTTGTGTGATTGTCTTGGCATAGTCTTAGGGAAACATCCAATTGCCTAATGCAATGTAGTCTATTGTTGACCGCAATACTAGAGGTTCTTTGATTTCGAACTTGGGTTGAAAAGCCTTGTTGTGTTCGATTTTTATTATGACATGAGTGATTCTTCATGTGGTTTGACGGACTTGTTCGTATACATCTTTGGATGAATGTATTTCATATGTGTAGGCAGTACTGAGTAGTGAACTTGTGTGGAGGGAAGTATGAATGATTTGGTTCTTTCTCTCTATTATTGTAATACTTGTTGGTATCTGTCTAATGATTGGAATTGTTCTTGTATCTTGTTGGAGGAAATCATGATTTGCTTTATGATATTTCCTTTTCGATGAAAGTAACGATCTTGTCAATGTTGCTGATCTTGGATTCAAGATAATTGTTTGGATACTTTCGTTCTTGATTCTTAATATTTGATGAAATATTTGAGAAGTGTTTAGGACTATTACGTAACGTTGATAGAGTTACACGTTTGTAGTCAATTTTGTATTATAAAGGCATATTTTGAATATGTTTACTTGTTTGGATAATTGATCTCATTTAAACGGGGTGTTTAATGAAAACAATTGATTGGATTGCAATTGTTTTAACGATTAGTGCTTATCATGCTCGGTTCATGAAGCCCGACTCATGTTGACTATTTTTGCGAGATGGTTGCAGTAAGTGGTAAAAGCAATGCAGATCGGCGGGATGATCAGATTATTTAATTGTTTTATATTGAATTATAGCTTGATTTTATAAATGTACTATATGTGGAAAGATGTTTCTTTTCCGTTAAGCATTGTATCAAGTATGTTGTTTGCATAAAATGTAATTGTATAGTTCTGAAAGGAATGGAAATAAGTATTTGATACTTGTGTTGTATTCTTATTTTGATAGTTGACCTTCTTTGGTTTATATACCAGAGTGGCAATGTTATCTTTGTGTAATTTGGATGCTTTTGTGATTGACAATGAAAGCTTACAAGAAAATGTGATTGAATTCATATGAGTGTTTAGCAGATCTAATTGTTCTAGTGAAAGCAATATTGAATTTAAACAATTGTCTTTCTAAAAGATAGGTTAAAAATGAACCTAAGCAGAACGCTAAACAAGCCGAATTAAATTACTAATCCCTAGTCCTGAGTATGACAGGACAATATTAATTTGGATTCTTAATCATTTATATCTTTATACTAATAAGTATGATATAAATTCAGTTAGGAGAACTGATGTAAATCTAATGGGGTTCAGATGGCAATCTCAAGTAAAGGCTATGAGATATTGTCCAATTCTGTTGTTTTAGAATCATGTATATTCTAATGACTCCTTGATGAGATCTTGACCTTAATAACTCCACCATGTAATGGGTTTTATAGAGGAAGGTCGTCTTAAGACGAAGAATCCAGGGATCGGGAAAGGCTAACCTTAGGGAAAAGTCTTTAAAGTAATTTAAACTCAAGTGCGTAACGCATGTGATTAAGTAGATCTTTTCGAGGCGGATTTAAAGGTTGACGACACAAGTCAACTGCAGGGTTGTACCTCCGAGAAGATTAGGATCTTCTCGAAGTTACAACAATGCAGGTGACTTATGGCGACACCCTTTGCATTGATCGCTAAGATTTACACTTTGATCTCGCATGAGTTACTCAGGGTCCGATTAAGAATGTGGTCATGTTATAAGGCTGCCTAGGAGATTCGGGGTATCATGACACACTGGTTGAACTGCAAGGTTGAACCAGTATGTCACCATATCCCTAATCCTCGTGGGCATCCATATAACATTATCACCTTGTTAATCTGCCTCCGAGTGATTCAGTTGTGAAAGGAAGGACTGACAGTAGTCAGTGTAGGACATTCTATATAACATAAGAATGGGGTGAAGGGCGTATTCCAGATTGACGAGTATGCCGTTAAGGAATACGAGACATAAACAGTATGTTTCAAATCTTTGGCCAAAGTATCGCAAGCTGCTGATTGCGTTGTCCTAATTCACCTAGTCTAAGGGATGAGATGCCGATGAATAATGGTAACATTTATTCAGTTAGGTTCCTTGGATAGAGCATTCTGAATCCCAGAGTAGGGAAGAGAACCGCAAGAGTAAAGTGTTAAATAAAAACACCAACTCTTATTACTCATGAATAGATCGGTAGATTCTTGAGTCATGGAATGAATAGATCGGTGAGATTCTTGAGTCATGGAATGAATAGATCGGAAGTACTCCGATTCATTACAGCTGCATATGGTTGTCTGTTATATGAATGGTTATTTGATTGTGAGTTCTAAATTATGTATTTAGAACCAGGATGCAATTATCAAATTTTTTTTTTTTTTTACTTGTTCTAAGGTATAAATTGGGGATGTTACATCTTGGTATCAGAGCTGAAGGTTGCAGCTCTTGGACCTATTGTGTCCATAATCTGATAAAAACCTAAATTTTCTTGTATGAGAAAATGGTTAGAACAAGGGGGAGCGTTGCGAATAATGCTCCACCGAAGGAGGAGCGGACAACAACCCAGAAACTTGATGAGATCCTTGCTGCCCTATTGGACACAAGAGATCGCTTGGCTGTACTTGAACAGCAGGTGATGGGAAATGAGGAGGATGAAGAAGCTGATAATAATAATCAGCAACCTCCACGAGGACAACCCGACATGGGTGTTGATGTTAATGCCGGGAATGCACCTATCAACCGAGAAAACAAAAAGTCAGTTAGCGTGAGAACTCACTAATGATATAAAAGGATAAGTCCACCTAAGTATGATGGCACCACATTAGGAGATGGAGCGAGAAGGCGGCTCGACAAAATGGAGAAGTACTTTGCAATAAGGAACTTCTCGAGAGGAAACCAAAGCTATTTGGGAGCCTATCGGCTTTCTCACGAAGCATCTTCGTGGTGGGATAGCCGTAAAAAGCTGAACTAAACATTGATGAGACCAATATTACTTGGGATCAATTTAAAGGCTATTTTAGGCAACGTTGGCTGCGCAACTTTTCTATGATCATAAAATGACAGAATTTCAGAACTTAGCTCAGGGAAGCTACAGTGGCGAATCGGGAGTGGTTTACAAAACTCCTCAAGTATGTACCGCTAGATATCAAGCTGACGAAAAGTTCGGGATACGGAAATTCATCATGGGATTGAATCTGTGATAGGGGGGAGAGGTCGATGTTCACAGTCCAACCACTATGGAAGGAGTTGTTGAAAAGGCCATAAGGCAAGAACAGAAATTAAAGGCTATTTCTGCCCATAAGGAGGAAGTGCGGAAGAAGACTGCAAACCCTTCTTCAACCTCTCTTGCACCCAGAAAAGGACCATGGAAAAAGTTTGGAAACAAGAGTAAGTTTCCAGGAGATAACAATAAGAAAGCAGCAGTAAATAAGCCTGCTGGAAATGCAAGGGAAAATTTTGTTAAAAATAATGGGCAGAAGCCCTATGGAGGACAGCGTGACAATTACAAAACTGGAGGCAACTTTGAGCCTAAAAAGGGACCTGTAGGAGGCTGCTACAATTGTGGTAAAGATCACTACGCAAATCAGTGCCCTTTGAAGAAGGACGATCGTAATCAGCAGCATAAGATACATGCTGCAGTAGCGGACAAACAAGCTGAAAAGCAAGTGACACCTATAGAAGTTCCGGGTAAGTTATTCGGTATACCTGTCACTATTCTTTTTGATACGGGGGCTACTGAATGTTTTATATCTAATAAACTTGCTTCTAAAATTAAAAGAAAAGTGGAAAAATGGATAAATATTGGGTATGCGGTATGGTAATAGTTACTGTTCATACGGTGAGTATGTGTCTTTTTGGGCAGAGCCTTGACTTACCTAACTTTTCCACGGAAGTTGATCTCTATGTCGCACCTTTAGGATCGTATGACATTGTCATCGGTGTGATTGGTTGCAGACCATAAAGCAAAGGTAGACTGTTATGAAAAGAACATAAAATGTTTAGATGATCAGCTGGAATCAGCAGAGATTCAAGGTGTGAAACGAGAAATTTCAGTTAGAAAACTGTCAGCTATGCAGCTTAAAAAGGCTAAAAATAAAGGATGTACCCTTTATGCGGTAAAGATATCTGAATCTTCCGAAGAAGATGATGATTTCATGGAACGATTCCCTCTTTTACAAGGTTTCAGGGATGTTTTTCCTGAGGAATTACCAGGGTTACCACCCAAGAGAGAATTTGACTTCACCATTGAAATCAAGCCAGGAACAGAACCTATATCCAAAGCGCCTTATCGGATGACTACTACTGAGTTAGTCGAGCTTAAGGCACGATTTGCAAAACTTTTGTCTAAAGGTTTGGTCGAGACCAAGTGTTTCACCTTGGGAGCGCTGTAATATTTGTGAAAAGAAGGATGGAACACTAAAGGTGTGTATTGATTATCGGATGTTGAACAAAGCAAGCGATCAAGAACCGATATTCACTTCCTAGGATCGATGATCTGTTTGATCGAGATGCGTGGAGCAGCGGTTTATTCTAAGATAGACCTTGATCTGGTTATCATCGATTAAGGATTAGAGATGAAGATATTTATAAAACGACTTTCGAACAAGGTACGGACATTATGAATTCAGTTCTACCCTTTGGGTTAACTAATGCACCATGACCTTTATGAATTTAATGAACAATATCCTTCAAGAATACGGACAAGTTTATACTTGTATTCTTGGATGATATTCTCATTTATTCTAAAAGCGTTGAGGAGCACAATGAGCATTTGAAGATAGTTTTAGGAATATTGAGAAAGAGAAAGTTGTATGGTAAGTTATCCAAATGTTCTTTCTTTGATTGAAGTTCACTATTTGGGTCATGTTATAAGTAAAGAAGGAATTGCTGTAGATCCTTCAAAAATAGTGGCAATAAGCGAGTGGCGCACTAAAGAATGTGCATGAAGTAAGAAGCTTCATGGGTCTTCTTTGGTTATTATAGAAAATTTGTAAAGGATTTTTCTAAAGTATTTGCACCAATAACTTCATTGCGAGAAGAAGGATAAGAAATTCATGTGGAATGATAAGTGCGAAGTGGCTTTCAAAAGTTTGAAAGACAGTTGACTTCTGCACCTACTATACTAGCTGTGCCGAGACCTAATGGGAGTTTCTTTGTTGTATGGATGCTTACGGGGAAGGCCTTGGAGGTGTTTTGTTACAAAATGATTAGGTCATAGCATATGAAAGTAGAAAATTTAAGTTACATGAGCTGAATTATGCCCCTCATGATTTGGAACTGCGTTGCCATTGTTCATGCACTTCAAGTCTGGAGACACTATTTACTTGGGAAACCTTTTGAGTTGGCGATCACTTAGGACTGAAATATATTTTTACTCAGCCCAATCGAAGCGCGAGACGAGAGAAGGTGGTTAGAGTTTTTATCACAATATGACTTTGATATTAGCTATATCAAAGGGAAGGAGAATAGAGTAGCTGATGCTCTAAGTCGTAGGAGGCACATTTCTGCTCTTATAACATTAAGAACTCAGTTTAAAGACGAGGTAAAAAGTGCCTCAGAATCAGATGCATACTTTCAGCAAGTAAAAGCAGTGCTTGCTGCAGAACCTAAGGATATAAGGTATAAAGGTTTTCATTTTGATAATGAAGGAATCTTGCGTTATGAAAACAGGGTATATGTACCTATGCTGAACGATTTGAGAAAGAAGTTGTTAGTTGAATTTCATAATTCACCTTTCTCTGGACACCCAGGTATCACAAAAATGCTTGCTGATTTAAAACAACAATACTTCTGGAAAGGTATGAAAAAGAATGTGATTAATTTTGTGACTCATTGTCTGGAATGTCAGCGGGTGAAGGCAGAACATATGCACCCTGCTGGACTGTTATATCCTCATAGCATACCGCAGTACAAATGGCAAGTAATAACCATGGATTTTGTACAAGGACTACCTATGTCCAGGAATAAACATGATGTTATCCTGGTAGTTGTAGATAAACTGACCAAGGTAGCTCATTTCATTTGGAAATCTAAAGGATGATTCACCAGTCTTTGGCCAAAAAGATTCGTGCACGAAATTTTCAGGTTACATGGTGTAGCAGAACTGATTATATCTGACAGGGATCCTAGAATGACGTCAAGGTTTTGGCAAATGCTTAACGCAGCTCTTGGAAGCGAAACTAAACTTGAGTTACGCATATCATCCGGAAATGGATGGACAAACCGAGAGAGTAAATCAAGTGTTGGAGGACATGTTGCGAATGTATTGCATGGATCAACAGTATAAATGGGAAGAGTATCTTCCATTAGTTGAGTTCGCATACAACAACACTTATCACTCATCTCTTAAGATGGCACCATTTGAAGCACTTTATGGAAGAAAGTGCAGAACCCCTGTTAGTTGGGACAGTGTTGAGGATAGAGTGGTAATTGGACCGAGAGATTCTCACGAAATGGAACAGCAAGTTAAGCTGATTCGTGAACGATTAAAGGAAGCAACGGATAGACAGAAGAGCTATGCTGACCTTAAGCGGGTTGATAGAAGGTTTGAGCTTGGTGATAAGGTTTTCCTTCGTGTTAAACCCAGAAAGAGTTCTATAACTTTTGGCAAGGCTGCCAAGTTGTCACCTCGATTTGTGGGACCTTTCGAAATTGTCGAAATAATCAATCCTGTAGCTTATCGTTTAGCATTGCCACCTGCTTTATCTCGCATGCATGATGTTTTCCATATTTCTTTGCTTAAGAAATACGTTTCAGATCTGTCACATGTTTTAAATTGGAATTCCTTGCAGGTCAAGAGACCGGGAATAATCGTGGTTAAACCCACACAAGTCTTTGGAAACTCACCAATTGCATTTAAGAAATCGTGAAATACAACAATGTAAGGTCCAGTGGGACCAGTTTAGCGAAGAAAGTGCAACTTGGGAAAATCTGGAAGAGATGAAAATTGCTTTTCCTTCTCTTTTTCAACAGAATGAAATCTGTTGACAAAACATACTTTTATGAACTTATTGTTTTTAAGTATTTATGAAAGCCAGATGAAGGCAGACTTTATTCAGGTTGAATAAAATGTGTTGTGACATTGATTTCTGGAACTATTCAATTATGGAAGTAGTCACATTGTTTGTGTACTAATAAATTGATTGACCTGAAGGTTAATTTAATATGTAATTCATCGGGACGATGAATCTTTTTAGGAGGGAAGCATGTAACACCCTGAACTATTGTTACTTTCTCCTGAGCATACAAGTGTTGATATGTGATTTCTTGTAAAAGGATATGTTCCTCGATTTAGAAATCATGCTTGATATGTACTGTAATTTCTTTGCAGATTGCAGATCTTGACTGAGTCAGAATATGATTAGACTCTTTTATTTATTTCATTTTGTATCTGAGTTTAATCTGATCTCGGAATGAATTATAGAGTTATCCATCTATAAGATCTAGTCTTGGATCAGTGGAATTGATCCAAGTAATGCTTTAAGTTTGTTCATGATGAATTAAAATCACAGACCTTGAGCAGGTTGCAAGGTCTAGAAGCATTTAATAAGCTAGTCAGGAGTATGACTCAGGTTGATCAAGTGAAATGAATTGGTTCCCGATATGGAAGTATATCTGGAAGGTCTCGATCATGGACCAGGTAATAATTCGTTTACATACGATTACGCGGCCTAAGCGCGAAGCAGAGCTAACCCTGTTCAAGAAGGTATGATATAGGTCTTTTTCTGAGTGTACAGAATGCAGACCTAACTGGAATTATTAAATGATTAGTAACCTAAGACTAAACCTAACCTAGGGGTTAGATTAGTGTTAATCTAACCTAGACCTAGGCTATGTGTTAATGTCCTAAGTTAGTATCATGTGTAATATGGTTAGAATGAGTATTATCCTAAATTCTAACCTAAGATACTAACCTAACTATGAGAAAGAATGTAAAGGGGACTATTGAGGGGTGTGAACCATGGGCGATGCGTTTTCTATGTTATTAAATGCATGGGATAAGGATGAAGGACAGGTCTTGGTGGAGGTTTTGGGAACGGCTAACTTGTGCCGACGTGGCAGGTCGCCAAAACTAAAAATGAACTTGAGATTTCATTTGACTGTCGCCAATTTTGGCGGTCGGTGGAAGTGGAGTTTGAGCGGGAAAGTTGGTGTAATTGCATTCAATGTGCTCGGTAGTCGAGCTCGGAACTCGCGAGAAGGCATGCAAACAGGAAGTTTGTTGGTTTGTTTGGCTTGTCGCGAATTCGGTTTTTCATACGCTTTTCACTTTGGTTCTTCGCACCAGTCTTCTTGGAGTTGCATGGCGAGTATGAGGGTATCTAGCTCTCTTCTCTGGCAAGGAGAATATATATGCCATGGAGAAAGCAAAATTTTGTTGGTCGCTCTAACTTGGAAAAGGAAAAGGAAGTCTGAGCTCTTCCGGTAGTGCGCCTTGGAAATTTGAGCAAAAATCCAGGCATGTTAGGCCCTAACCTTTAAAAATCTTGCTGTCTTTCAAGTGATTTCATTAGAACAACTCTGTTCAAATGATTTATGGAATTTGATGATTTTTCTATGGATGTCATTGTGTGTTTTTGGCACTGTATCTCTTCTGGTTCGAATTTTCTTTTATCCTTTGATGGGTGTTTATTAAATTCAAACTGTGGCATTATTTCCTTGTGTTTGCATTCTGGCTTAATTATGCAAAACATGTGAAATGTATGAATGCTCGGCCTGTTCGGCGTGAGCCCATGAATCGTTCCTGTGATGGGTATAGGCCATTGTTATGTCTGTCGATTTTTGGTCGTCGATTCTTGTTTTGGAAACAGTCGGAAGAAATATTGATGGAACTGTTTGATTGTTCAGTGTTATGAAATCTTTGTAAGCTCTGTCATGGGTTTTGATGATGGTAGTTATTGATACTGTTGGGTTTCGTTTTGTCTTGAAGGTTGTTTGAGTATAAACATCTTTCGGTGTGACAGTATCTTATTGCAACTCTTTGGAATTGTTTTCCTTTTTCATTGGGGTAACGAGATTTAACCGTTACAGTATGCATTATGGATGTATGTATATTATGTATTGGAACGACTCTGAAGAGTTTAGTGAATGATTTGTATAAATGGATCACTGAGGAAGCTATACATATTTATATTTGCATGTTGGATATGTGTATTATATTAGAACGACTCTGTGGAGTCCTCAGGTGAACAAATCGTATACTATGGTCCACTGCTGAGGATATAGATACATCCTTGAGTTTTGTTAATATGAATTCCGTTGGAAGTCATATAGAAGTTACAGGTCATACGACCTCTGTTATTGTAATGGAATTTAGTACCGACTTCCTGGGTATGCATTTATGTTTCTTATGTGTAAGCTTGTTCGGGAATTTTGACGAGGCTCGGTTGAATCCCTTGTTATGAAAATCGGTATTTGAATTGCTTACACTTGGTCCTTGTCGAATGCTTACCTTGAATGGCATAGATTGATTCTTAAACTATTTTTTTATCTTATACTGTTGTTGGGTTCCGTGGTTATGGATAATAACCCGTTAACAGTATGAAATGTAAATATAGATTCATATTCGTTTTAATCTGAACGACTCTGTGGAGTCGATTGAATGATTTATATGTTTGAATCACTTGTTATGGTTGAATATAGTTGAATATTGGAAATTGTTGTTCCAGCGACTAAAGGGAATAATATGTATTTCGATCTCTGTTATTTCGTAAGAATACCATCGTGCCGCAAGGATTTTGTGGTACAGATTCTTTTGGTATATTTTACGTCTTGATGCATGCAAATTTGTGTAAAAGATTGGCAAGGGTTCAGTCGGATTCCTTGTTTTGAAATCAGTAATTAAATTTGCTTGCCTGATTTTTATTATGCTCCGATTGATGAGCTCAGATGGAATCGTATGCAATTATTTGTCTTGTTACTACTGTTTGGAATCATTTGAATTCTTATAAGGTAACCTGTATTTCTGTCTCTTATTGAACCCGATATTTGGACACTGTCGTTTGTCACTGTTTGAGTTCCTTGAGTATGGATAATTATCTCGTGTTCTGGCTCTGTTGAAATGAGTCGCGAATACCATACTTTAGACTTGAATGCGCCAAGGTGAGAATAGATTGGTTATATTCTTTTCCGTTTACTCCTGTCTGATTGAGACTGAGCATGTTCGGAAATTTTGTGTGATTGACTTGGCTTAGTCTTAGGGAAACATCCAATAGCCTAATGCAATGTAGTCTATTGTTGACCGCAATACTAGAGGTTCTTTGATTTCGAACTTGGGTCGAAAAGCCTTGTTGTGTTCGATTTTTATTATGACAGTGATTCTTCATGTGGTTTGACGGACTTGTTCGTATACATACTGGATGAATGTATTTCATATGTGTAGACGGTACAGTAGTGAACTTGTGTGGAGGGAAGTATGAATGATTTGGTTCTTTCTCTTCTATTATTGTAATACTTGTTGGTATCTGTCTAACAGTTGGAATTGTTCTTGTATCTTGTTGGAGGAAATCATGATTTGCTATGATATTTCCTTTTCTGATGAAAGTAACGATCTGTCCAATGTTGCTGATCTTGGATTCAAGATAATTGTTTGGATACTTTCGTTCTTGATTCTTAATATTTGATGAAATATTTGAGAAGTGTTTAGGACTATTCTGTAACGTTGATAGAGTTACACGTTTGTAGTCAATTTTGTATTATAAAGGCATATTTTGAATATGTTTACTTGTTTGGATAATTGATCTCATTTAAACAGGGTGTTTAATGAAAACAATTGACGGATTGCAATTGTTTTAACAGTTAGTGCTTATCATGCTCAGTTCATCGAACTGACTCATGTTGACTATTTTTGCAGATGGTTGCCGTAAGTGGTAAAAGCAATGCAGATCTGACAGGATGATCAGATTATTTAATTGTTTTATATTGAATTACAGCTTGATTTTATAAATGTACTATATGTGGAAAGATGTTTCTTTTCCGTTAAGCATTGTATCAAGTATGTTGTTTGCATAAAATGTAATTGTATAGTTCTGGAAGGAATGGAAATAAGTATTTGATACTTGTGTTGTATTCTTATTTTGATAGTTGACCTTCTTTCGGTTTATATACCAGAGTGGCAATGTTATCTTTGTGTAATTTGGATGCTTTTGTGATTGACAATGAAAGCTTACAAGAAAATGTGATTGAATTCATATGAGTGTTTAGCAGATCTAATTGTTCTAGTGAAAGCAATATTGAATTTAAACAATTGTCTTTCTAAAAGATAGGTTAAAAATGAACCTAAAAGAGAATGCTAAACAAGCCAAATTAAATTACTAATCCTAGTCCCGAGTATGACAGACAATATTAATTTGGATTCTTAATCATTTATATCTTTATACTAATAAGTATGATATAAATTCAGTTAGGAGAACTGATGTAAATCTAATGGGGTTCAGATGGCAATCTCAAGTAAAGGCTATGAGATATTGTCCAATTCTGTTGTTTTAGAATCATGTATATTCTAATGACTCCTTGATGAGATCTTGACCTTAATAACTCCACCATGTAATGGGTTTTATAGAGGAAGGTCGTCTTAAGACGAAGAATCCAGGGATCGGGAAAGGCTAACCTTAGGGAAAAGTCTTTAAAGTAATTTAAACTCAAGTGCGTAACGCATGTGATTAAGTAGATCTTTTCGAGGCGGATTTAAAGGTTGACGACACAAGTCAACTGCAGGGTTGTACCTCCGAGAAGATTAGGATCTTCTCGAAGTTACAACAATGCAGGTGACTTATGGTGACACCCTTTGCATTGATCGCTAAGATTTACACTTTGATCTCGCACGAGTTACTCAGGGTCCGATTAAGAACGTGGTCATGTTATAAGGCTGCCTAGGAGATTCGGGGTATCATGACACACTGGTTGAACTGCAAGGTTGAACCAGTATGTCACCATATCCCTAATCCTCGTGGGCATCCATATAACATTATCACCTTGTTAATCTGCCTCCGAGTGATTCAATTGTGAAAGGAAGGCTGCGGTAGTCGGTGTAGGACATTCTATATAACATAAGAATGGGGTGAAGGGCGTATTCAGATTGTGCGAGTATGCCGTTAAGGAATATGAGACATAAGCAGTATGTTTCAAATCTTTGGCCAAAGTATCGCAAGCTGCTTGATTGCGTTGTCCTAATTCACCTAGTCTAAGGGATGAGATGCCGATGAATAATGGTAACATTTATTTAGTTAGTTAGGAATTAGGAAGAGAACCTAAAGTGTTAAATAAAAACACCAACTCTTATTACTCATGAATAGATCGGTAGAATGCCGAGTATGGGAGAGAGAACCGCATATGGTTAATGAATGGTATTTGAAGTGTTAAATATGTATTTAAACACCAGGATGAAATTATAAAAAAATAATTTTTTTACTAAGGTATAAATTGGGGATGTTACATTCATGAATGTTAGAAATCCATTGAGGATAGTCGATAGGTAAGATGAAGGAAACGAAAGGAGTCGTTGAAGCTCTTCTTTGGAGGGCAATGCATGGATGCATTTTTCTCGGATTTAAGCCGACTTGGAATCGAGTTTGGGGTAATGTTATCAGCAATGTCGGGATTAATTCCTGGCATGTCGGCAGAGAGACCAAGCGAAAGCTTGGTTGCATGGATGCATTATATGAAAAGGTTATTTGATTGTGAGTTCTAAATTATGTATTTAGAAAGGATGAAGGTAGTTTATTACACCATTGCGATGCGTTAAGAGATTGTCTAATCTTCACAAGCTCTTCTTTGTGAGGATTGGTGCATTTTTCTCGTGTGGATGTTGCAATTTCTATAGTCAAGCTGTAAAGACTCATTCAACATGGTTGAAGGAGTTTTTCGATGATGGATTGTCTAATCTTCACAAAGGTCCTCTTGTGTGGACATTTTGAATATCAACATGGTTTGAGAGTCATGAATATAAGAGCATCTGCAAGGTAAGTGAGAATGGAGTCGTCATTCTTGCACTCAACAACATTAATCAAGGCGAGTCCTCTTCGATCATGTCTAGATACGAAGGGAAGAGAAGATGGGTCTTCATTATCACGTTGATAAGTGAGAGGACCCAAGAAGATAGCGTTTATGAAAAAAAAAAAAAGTTAGGAGGGATGGATTCGAGTGGTCTATCGACTCACGGCAGGTGATGATGACAAAATGGGTGATGATGGTTCGGAAGGAGTGACTTCGTCGTCTTCCTGGATGTAACAGATATGTGGTGTCTTTGGTGTAGGTGGTTCAGAGAATCCAAGACCACGGCGATCTTTGTGTTTGCGTGTAGTTACAGGAATGATCGTATGTCGGCCTTGTTCGAGAAAGACCAAACCAAAGCCCTTCCAAGCACGGTAGCGTCGAAGGTGAGGGCGAAGCGATGATTAGTTAGATATTGAAAATCAGATTGGAAGGGAACCACACCAAGGGGAGGTTCAAGGGTGACAGAGGATGTATCGACACTCGCATATGTTAGGTTGGTGTGGCAATTAGGTGGTCCGTAGGAGATTACTTCCCCACCACGACGGTCGTAGGTAGGATGCGCATGTAAGCTGCCCCATAATCTGTGGGGTATGGAAAGTGCTAACGTTATGTAGGTGATACTCCCTAGCGTAAGGTGTTGAAAAACATCTACTAAGGGATCTCGAGGGGAGATGTTGTCCGTGGGAAAGAAAGTGGTATTTGCGGTGGCGGTTTCATTAGTTGAAGGTGTAGGTGCGGTTGAGATGGATGGTTGAGGTGTGGTTTAAGTGGATGGTTGGGTTGGATGAATGGGTGTCTTGGTGGTACAAGCACATCATTACCTAGGTGATATAACATATTATAGGTTTTGAAGGGGGACCGTCAGATTTTACAGTGTAAGACTTCCCTCATACTCGAATTTTATGCATCTATGTAAGGTGGAGGAACGCATCCCATGGCTCGGATCCAAGGGCGGCCCTAACAACATGTTGTATTGGAATTCTCCCTCAAGGACATAGAAGAGTTCGGGTAAGGTACGTGGCCCTACATAAATGTTAAGGATCACGGTGCCTAAGGTAGAAGTAATAACATCGTTGAATGAACACAACATGGTGGGGTTGGCACACACGCACTAGAAGGGATATTCATTTGTTGGAAGGCTTTGGAAGAGATGATATTTAGCTGGCGCCATTTGTCATAATAACATGGCGTACTCGGATGTCCCAGACGTAAGCTGAGATGAAAAGAGTGGGGTCAGGATCTTCTACACCAAAGTCAACAATTTCATCTTCGGAGAAACTGACAGCAGCGGCTTCGTTGTACAGAGACAGAAGTGGTTGGGGAGATAGGTTGTTTGGTGAGAGAAGCAACGTGATTGGGTGTTAAAATGGAGGCAACGGAAAGGTTTCGTTAGGTAGGACCTCTATCCCTTGAAGGATTTCAATGAGAGCTTGTCGATGAGATTCAGAGGTTTGAATGAGATCATACAATGTCATTTTTACAGGTGATTGGTGAAGCTGTTTGATCATGGTACGGTGGGCAACTCCATCAGAGACGGGGTAGGCAGGTCCATGAATAACCACTTTAGGTGGTGGTGCGATCGGGATGGCGAACGGAGAAAGAGAGGCCGCAGGTGTGCTTTCTTTAGCTTTCCCATTGGTTTTATGCCCTCGAGTAGCAATGCTAATCATGTTGATCTCGTGAACACGAGAGGAAGAAGATGGTAGGTATAAGTCATTGTCTTCGAGAGGTGGGGTTGTAATAATGATAGATCTTGGTGAGACGGGGACAGGTGGTATAGGAGAGGGATTGAAGCTAATGGTTTCTCCCTTCGTAAGTTGTCTTTCTTAACCTTTCTATCGAGAGAGGTGGTGATGAAGTATGGCTTTCAAATCTTAGCATCCCTCTACATCATGTCCTGGTGTGCGGTGGTAAGTGCAGATTTTAGACTCATCATAACCTATAGGTCGAGGTTTAGATGGATCATAGGGTCTAAGTGGGGGTAGGGAAATGGTCGCATTCTCCACCAACATATTAAGGATCTTGGCGTAAGATCCTTTGGAGCTGGTCAAAGTCGAGAGGAAGATGAGGCTATTGATTGGGTGGGTTTTGGTAATGTTTGGGTATGGTTGGTTCATACGGGTGGTGGCTTAGACAGGGGTTTTGATAATTGGATTTAATTAAACTTGGCTTCTTTGTACGAAGTTATGTTTATTTGGTCGGATGACGTGGTGAGAAAAAACCACGGAGAAAGAGGAGTGACAACAAACAAATCCTTTAATGATGGAGTTTGTTTAGGGTTGATAGGTGGACGGGATACTTGGGGTGACGGTGTTGATACACCCATAGATCTCACTGTATGGGTGTAGAAGCGCGAGTCATTTTAAAGAAAACACGGGAGATATGATGTATTGAGGCAAGGTGGAGGGTGAGGTCCTAATATAGAAGGTAGGTGTGACGGCAAGGGTTTTAGATGTGATAGAGGCATAGATTGGACTTGAGGAGATTGGGTTTGTCTCCTAGGTGGATGGACGGCTTTATTTTTGGATAAATCTAAGCGTTTAGGTGGGTGTATTAAGCTGGGTATTGGTGAAGTCCCAAGCATAGGGGGAGGTTTGGTTAGGTTAATAGAGGTGGATGAGGTATCTGGTAGAGATGAGGGGGGTGAGGATGAGGACATAGGCATTTTGAGCTTTTGTAAACACTTCGGGTATATGGTAGAGGTGTCTGGATTGGTCATCTGCATTTGAGTAGAGCATTGTGTACTCAAATGCTCCCATAGACTCGTCTCATCTTATGAGGATGACAATATTCATGTGTGAATAGGAAATTTTGTATGGAAGAGAGGTGGGTTGTGATTCCGGTCCCTTGTGGGTGTGATACAGGGGTAAATGAGGCAACCGTATTAATGGGTGTTAAGAGGTCAATCGGTCATTTGAAAAGATTTAGGCGATGAAGAACTAATAGGTAAGAGGGCATGTTTGAGAGGATCCATCATGATTAAAGAATTTGGTGATGTTGGTTCGAGAGGTGTCTCTTCTAAGGATGAAAGAAAAGTGACGAGCCTTCCTCTTGTGCGAAAGAGTGGTAGAAAGAGATGTTTGGGAAATAGATAAGTTAGATAACATCTCGCTCACGGTCTTACAGGGGTTGTGGTGTAAGAAGGCTCATCTGTGAGAAGAGAACTCGGGTGGTTAATTCCTTTATTGGTAAAGGAATGGTAAGGTTATCATTTTGTCTTAATGGGGGTGGAGGGTTCAGATCCTTGCGTTAATGAAGAGGCTCGATTTGAATTTCCTCGATAAGAGCTTTTGGTTGCGAGTTGAAGACCACATGGATTTCATGAACACTCTCCTTGGCTAAGATATCTTGGTTTATGTTACTATTAGATGAGTGGTTTGGGAATGGTTTTTGAAGATTTTCAAATTTTGGTTAGCAGGGCGTTAGGATTATCAAGGGTTATAGCCCCTGCATCAACCATTTCCTACACTATGTTTTTCAACATCTTGCAGTTTTTGTGACTGTGTCCCTTCACGCGGTGGAAGTTATAGAAGTCATTTTCTTTGTACCAAGAAGGTATAGCGCGGGTGGAATCAAACCCGGAGTGAGGTTTAACAGGAGGTAAGGTGATAGCTCCTGCTTTGAGCAATTTTTCCAAAATGACACCATAAGTTTCTCCCAAGGGAGTGTAATTGATGGGCTCAACTTTATACTTATAGGTGGTTTTTGGTGGGGTATTAGATGGTGCTTGGGATTTGACCATCACCGCATGTACAGCTCCTTTTGATTTTGAAGCAGTTGATGCGTGAGAATTGGTGGTGTTGGGTTTGTTGGTGGAGTCTTGGGTTTGGAAATTAGGGTTTTTGTTGTGCAACCGCAATTTCTCTTCCTCTAAGGCTCGAATCTCTAGTTTCCGAGCCATAGTAAAGGCCTCATCAAAGGTGCGGAAAGTTTGAATTTGGAGGGTAGGAGAAATTTGCTTTAGCACAGCCCTGGCGTAAAGAGTTCGATAAATTCAGCCTGAGGCAAGCCATAAGTAAGTTGGTTGATAAGCCCCGCCATCGTCCAACGAAATGCATGATAGATTCGTCTTCAAATTGTTGGATGGCATAGAGGTCGGTGATAGATACTTTCGTGGCAATGTTAATGGAGAAATGATCCAAGAAAGATTGGGCTAATTGGTTAAAAGAGAAGATTGAGTCTTGGGTTAAAGAAGCTGTACCACTCAAGCGGGTCCCGATAAGGACATGGGAAAGGTGCGGAGTAGTAAGGCATCGTCATGAGCAATCGAGATAGCAGGAATGTCTAAATGATCGCAAGTGTTGTTGAGGATCCTCACTATTAAAACGAGTAAATTTTGGTAATTCCCATTGAGGAGGATATGAATGAAGGGGACGAGAAGGATGAATAGGCTCCCGACAAACTTGCTCATATGTCGGTGCTACGGCTTCACAGAAACAGAAGCCTCGATTTTGCATCTTGTCCATCATTTGTTTGATTAAATCGGTGGTTGGATGAGATGATGGTGCGGTTGTCGTAAAGCGGAGGAGGATTGGGCCAAGGGCCACCACTGACAATGGTGGGGTTAAATGTTGATAAGGTATTGAGGATGAATATGTTGAGGCTCTTGAATAAGGATGTCCTATATAAGATGTTGAAGCCGGTGGATAAGTGTGTGGAAATGAAAAGGTGGGCAGAGCTTGAGAAGGAAAGCTCGTGTGGATAGGTGGCAGAGAGCAAGTTATGAAAGGGCGATCTGCGTGAGAGACGAGGTAGGAGGAGCTGGTGGTAATGATATGTGGGGCCCTAGATTAACCAAAGGAAAGCCAATACATGCCGTATGAACCTCCGAAAGTCACTGAGTCGGGAGGCGGAGCTAAGGATGAAGAGGGTAAGGTGGAGTTATTAGGTGGGGAAGGAGCTAAGTGAGCCACTATACTAATAGGCATACCAACAAGGAGTTGACCATCGGGTGTACGGTCAGGGGTATGAGACAAATAGTCTTTGCATCTGTTGGCTAGGATTCGCATCCAAAATTTCACAAATTCCTTATCTCCTACAGGATTTTGGGAACCTCACTTTGGTGTCCGTAGGATTCCCATAGGATGTGAAGGGGTGATTCGAGGGCAAAGGCACGGAGAACAAGCATGTGAAACCATGGTTGCTGACTTGTTTCCGAGTGATAACAACCATGGAAAAGAGTACACAACAGGATTCAATCTATTAGGGACAGAAATAACCACAAAATGTTGGAATTGGTAGGTTTCGGTTTGTCGGGAAGCTGAAAGACAACGAACCGATATCGTTGAGTAACCGATGTTGGTTAGGCGTAGCCGGTGTCGGTAAGTTAGCGATGTCGGTAGAATAGGATCGGTGTAAGAAGGTGTAAGAAGTTGCTGATTTGGGATTAACGATGCTTAGTATACCTACCAAAACTGCTCAAGTGATTATGAAATAGTGTATGACAGAGAAACATAACTTAAAACAAGCAAGATGCACGGGAAAATCAAGAGACTAACCCTAGGATTAGTTTCCCATCGGGCGTGCCAAAATGTTTCACTGAGAATGTTTCCATTCCTAGAATAGAGTTGCTTCTATCCTTTCATTCCCTTGAGAAACAGATAAGGGTTAGGGATAGGAGGAATACCTGTTGAATGTTGAGAGGGTGCGCGTGTACCGTAGAGAGAGATCAGATCGATTGCAAAGAACTCCTTTTTGTCTAGGAAGGACTACCTGCAAGTAAGAATACAAGACCACTTTGGATTTTAGTTATATAATAAATGAGGGAACTGCCTTGGGCCCAGGAAATATTGGACTTCCTTTCGAAGGTGGTCAGTTCCCCTCTTAATACGAATTAACACAAATTCTAACAAAGAAATTATTGCAAAATTACAATTTAGTTACCTTGTTAAAAAGCACTAGAGGAAAGGCTGGTTTTGGTTTGAGTCACAGTGACCGATGCCGGTCACTGTATAACCGGTACCATTGCTGATAACCGATATCGGTAGGGGCAGTGATTTAGGGGCTTTTAATAAAGGTTGGCTATAAGGCGGCTATGGTGTTTATAAGGTTGGCAAATGATTAGGGATAGGCAATGGGGTGATGGATAAGACTCAGAGAGTGTGGGGCTGTTCTTGGGGAAATGTAAGGGTAGAGGAATGACAGTTAGATGCAGGGGCTACCGGGTAGTAGATCTATGAGTGAACTTGTAATTACTATGATTCAGAAGTTCAAGAAATGTTATTTAAAAATGTACAAGACACTACTTACTAGTTCCTAATGAAGATACAGTCCGAGGAATTTGTGATGACAAAGGCAAGGCTCGGTGGGATGATCGACAATCAAAAGTGAGCTATCTTCTCCCGTGCTTGGATGAGTGTCCTGCTGGCTCAAGCTCTGGTTCATTCTGCGATCTTGGGCTCGATGTCCTTATTTGTAAACTCTTCTCTTTTTCTTCACTTGTCTCGCCTTGCCAAGTGAATTTTGGATCCTTCAAATGAATTCTAGATCCTTCAAATGAATTCTAGATCCCTTGTTTTTGGTTGGGGAAGGTCATTTACGAGAGGCCGATGGCGGTTACGTAATCGACGGTGGTCGAGCAGGAACCGATGTTGGTTAAGTCAAAATGGGATATTTTTAGTAAAATAGCCAACTTTCCCTCCTTTTCTCCTGAGGGATTAGTTGTGGGCTTGGTCAAGTCATTATTAGGTTTGTTTTGGTGTGAGTGAGGAGTAATTAGTCATGTGTGTGGATGTAGACCAAGTTATAGGTCTTAATTAGGTTAGTTTAGGGTTAGGGCTAGGTCATGATGAGGTGGAGAAATGAGGTGGCGGGTTTGGAGATGTGGTTTTATTAATTATAAGGTAATTAATAAATAATTTTACAAGGTTTAGGTGGTAAGATTAGGTTGCGAAATGAGATGCGGGGCACGGGGTGTCGTAAGACACAAATTTAGTGTCTACTGACTCCCTCAAAAGGACATCTTCCTCTTGACCAAATTGCTACTATAAATAGATTGCTCCCTCGAAGGATAGCTATGTGAAGCTTTCCAAATAAAAATTTAAAAAAATGAGAGAAAACAAAGCTTCCCGCATCGATCAACTTCACGAAGACCTCAAGGAGTACCATATTATTTATCCCATATAGACTTCCCGCATCGATTAGTCTATCAAAACAAAAACACTTTTTAGTCATGGACTTGCCCATTGTGACCTAGACCTCTTGCCCAAAGACTGTCACTTTAAGCATATACGATTAACTACCTTTCACCCACCTTACTATTTCCACTCTCATTTCCTAAATTGCATCAAGGTACATCTTGAAATTTCAACATTTGGTGATCTTGTGACTACTTTCTCTGAGAATCGTTAATCATGCAATGTCTTTTGGATCTTGTGTTCATCACCCCCTTCAAGGTATGATCTTACCCAATTAGGTGGCTTTATTGCCCCCTCTTATCTTTTAACCATCTTTGTTTACATTTTGATTACCTTATATAGGACTTGGTCCTTGCCGCTTACTTTTGGGGTAATCCTCCCCTTTCGCCATAATCACCTTCACTTGCCTCATTTTTCCTATAATCTACCCACACCTATTAAACCTAAACCCACAACATGCCCAAAAACCTACCACCTCATTCTCATATTCTTCCCTAGCTCATGGGAGAACTACATCGGCCTGAGGTCCCTTTTCAGCCGGGACTATGTAGGCAGCACTCCGAGGGCATGGGGCCCTTGGAGGTTAGCTCGGCCACTCTCTACCCTAATCAATTCATCAACCATGCCTAACTTACCATTTACCCCACACTTCACTTAGTTCCCCATTTCTAACAAAATTGGAAATTAAGCCACATACATAACAAGTTATTTACCATTTTATACATTTGCTACACTTACCATCATTACGCATAGATTATACAAAATTTCACATATGACCCATAATATCATTCATTGCTAACCACAATAAATCGTGCCTACCAAACCTGACTCAACCATGCCTATAACCTGACTCAATCCATGCCTAAAACCTGACTCAATCCATGCCTATAACCTGACTCAATCCATGCCTAAAATCCTGACTCGATCCATGCCTATAACCTGACTCAATCCATGCCTAAACTGACCTGACTCTATCATGCCTAACTCACCTAATTTCCATCCATATCAAAGTAACACATCCATATCTCATCTAACACAAACCATAAAACCAACATCTCATAAACACATCAATGCATCACAAAATACCATGAATCTCATCATATAAATCAATAAATGTGTATCTCAACATACATGCCTGTCTCATCATGGCCATCATCTCAAAAATTTCAGCACGTAGGCTGATATACAATACAAAATGTCATCAGCACGTAGGCCGGTCTCATATATACACAAATAATGAATGAATCAATACAAAAATCTTTGGCACGTAGGCCGGTATATGCTCACAATATACAAAAATCACTCATACATCCTCACCATCTTTGCACGCAGGCCGATATGTGATCAAAAATACAAAAATCTATGGCACGTAGGCCGGCATATATATCAACAATAAACACTAGTATACATCCAAAATAGGGAGGTTACATATCAGACATCTTTCGGATGTCCTCCATCTCTATGTCACCTACACCCTCGGCCTCCTGTGCCCCTGCTAGCACATCACCTCACTCTGGTCACTGTGCACTAGTGGCCTCTCCCTGATTAGGCCTCAAAGTTGGCTGCCCTCTTGTGCTCTCCACACTACGTGTACATGATCTCGTCCTCTCACTGGATGCCTACGTGTGCCCTGTACTCTTCGTATGAGAGGAAGTCTATCCCGACTTCCATGATTTGGTCTTGATAGTATCGCACCTCACCTAGGGCATCCCATAGCCTAGATATAGGCACGGTCTATGGTGGTCCCATAGGTCTCAGCCCTTGTATCCTCGACCACGCGCCGACTGTGAACCGGGACCAGCTCCTTGCACCTATGGTAGTGCCCCCGCTCCCTGTGCCTGTATGGTGGTGCCCCTATCCCTGTGCCTATATCTAGGTCTATAAGACAACAATATATGCAGGCTATAGCCAAATGACCCTGTAATCCTACCACTTGAGCACTGCCAGGCTCGCCACCGACCATCTCGTGCCCATCTCCCCATCTCCTCCACCCTCTCCCTCCACCATCTGGGCTTGCAGACTAGCCACGTATGCTTGTAGATCTGATACCTTTGCCTCGACCCCTCCGGTTGTTCTGTAGTATGCCTATCTACATGATCAACGTCACTACCTACCCCGTAGGGTGTCTCCTTGCATTGTCATGGTAGCTAAGTCTGGTTGACACAGTGCGGAGGGTATGGCTTATAATCGAGCCACCCACCATTGCCTATATCTATATGTGCATCCGAAATCATCAATCCACTAATCCACTAGCTATCCTCCTCTCCTATAGGCATTGTAAGGTGTGGTAAAGGGAGAGGCCTCTCCTTCTCATCTCTTTGATCTATGTGAAAAGGGAAAAGGAATATCTGTATGAGCCCAAACTACCGTGAGACCTTGTTGACCGGGATCATCTCATCCTCCTCGGTATGGTGACCCTATATCCACTCTCTCTCTAGATGGAGCTTAGCTAGCTCCTCATGCATGTGCCTATATGAGGGAATCCACATATAACCTCCAGATAATGTCCACTCAGGATAACCACTCCAACAATTGCAAAAATGGGCCACATCATATGTCACCCTATCGACCTCCGCTCTCCTGCAATGTGGCACCCATCTCCTATATCCCAACCACACACATCTTTTTGGGAATGCATCTTTGGAGGAATCCCTATTTTCAAACATAGACTATGTGCTCGTAGGCCCAATAATGCAGTATAAATGTACAACACATGCTAAACACCTTGCACTGTGGTAAACGCCCAAAGATTTTTGTAAAGCTAAACCAAAAATCTTTGGTGCCTAGGAAAACCATGTATCGTGCACCATTATATCATGGAGCACCCCAATCGAGTGAGTGGGGAAAGCATCCACCCTCTGCATTAGGTAGTGTATAGCAGCACACTGCCTCCATCAATAAAACTACTAGCCTCGTCTCATCCGGACGGGCTAGGTACATCTCACCATAGCTCAAACTAGTGCTATGGAAGCTCAACTCTACTACCCCTCACCAAATACGGTCCTGATCAGCTCCTCTGAGGCCTCAGAGGAGATAGAATACACCTGGGCCCCCAATATGGGTAACCTCAGGATTCGGAACACGTCCTCTAGGGTGATGGTCATCTCACCCGTCAGAAGGTGGAACGTGTTGGTCGCGGAGTCCCATCTATCGATGAGCACGACCATCAAACTAGGCTGCCGAACAACATGTCGGTAGCACCGAATACCACTCAAGCCCACTGCCTCCATGTGCTGCAGCTCCAACGGGCTCGCTAGGCCACGCAATGTCACCAATAGTGGTGGAACTCTGTCTCGCATGTGTAACTGCGATTGACCCTGCATCCAATCCAAAGCACAACATTAATCTACCTTTTACCATGACCTTATTCATCACTTATCATTACCCACCACCCTATTTTTTACCTTACCCATCTCAACCACCAACCTACATCACTTTTTTGGACCCTTTTTCCTATAATCCCACCGGTGCCGATTCGACCTAATAGACTCGGTCACCCTTAAACCGACATCGGTCACCTATTTGGTGACCAATACTAGTTCACCTTGACCGACCATGGTTCCGCATAACCGGCATCGGTGACCTGTTAGGTGACCGATCCCGGTTCTACCCAACCGACGCGTCGGCCAAGATTAACCACGCGCGATCAGCACATGGTGGAATAATCCGTGACTTTCCAAACCCCCTTTTCTAAAACCCTCCCACATATCCCTTTTCATCACCTACATTGACCTACACTACCCCAAAACCCCTACCCACCCCACCTATCCAATTTCTTACCCCTCTCCCCCTCTTTTTTTTTGACAAATTTTCCCCCATACCCGATTTACCTTTTTTTCCCACCCACAAAATACAAACACCCACTAAACCCTACAAATAACAATACTCCCAACTCCTAATCTACCTAATTAACATTAAAGGGTTAGGCACGTACCTCAAATCACGCTCTTTGTCTCGGTGGTATGTCAGGTCATTGTGCAGGTGGTCCGCTTGATCCCTCTCCTGCCTCTGTCATCACCGAATATATACCCACAAATTCCAACCAATTGAATCCCTCACTCAGATCTCATAGACCCGCTACTAACCAACCCATCCACCGTCAACTCACCCTGCCAGCTCACTATCCCATAACTCTGGATGCTTTTCTCACTTTTCTCTCTTTTTTGTCCTTTCTTCACTTGTAATTCACAAATGAATAATAAAAACATGGATTTTTTGTTTTTATACCAAACCCTGACTTAACCGACGTCGGTTCCCCTTGACCGACATCGGTCTCGTGCCCTACCTAACCATCACCGATTTTCCCATACCAACGTCGGTTATCCATGACCGCCATCGGTCACCCTTACCTACATATTGCCCTTACTTTGCCATTTTACCCCACCCTCTACCTTGCTTTTTACCCCATACCTTTACCCAACCCATTAGCTTACCTTTCCTGACCTCATCACTTCCTACCTCCATTTGTCCTCCTTTGGGGACTCATTATTTTACCCCTACCTTGGCCTTACCCATCTTTGTGACCTAGATATTTAGACCTGGACCATTGCTAGTGACCTTTGACCTCATGTGTTTTCTATACCTTGTGGCACTATTACCTATGTTGATTGACCTAATGACCTTACCTAGCCTATTTCCATGACCGTTTATCCTGACCCTACCTTTGGTGTACTGGAACATACCTAAACATTCCTGCACCTAACCTACGTTGTGCTTCCTAACCTTATCATATACCTTGGATACCAGATTCACTTCAACCTTGTTTGGATAAACCTATCGACCTTAGATGATGTAGAGTTTTCTGCTCTTCAACCCGATAGCGTGCTGCAGTTTATACATGTGCGTGCGTTTGAATGTTGCTACCTTTGACCCTAACCCATTACCTAGATTTCCTACATGGACCTTTCACCCCTTTTCTACTATACCCATTTTCCTTTTCTTCACATTTACCTTTTATCAAACCACTCACCGCTTCACCTCGTTGCCTCATCAGTTCCTAGTTTGAGGGGGATCACCTTCACCCTCACATGGGGCAACCACATCTTATTTTTGTTAGCATCGCTTACCAATACAAGCTACACAACAAAAAGGGGAAAAATGTAGACACTAAAATTAGGTCACACTCCCCTTTTGTCCCTCGGCATATAAGCACCATTTTTACATTTACCTAGCCATGACCCCCTTTACCCCACTAATATTAATTTAATTAATTATTAATGCATTATCCTCACTATATTTATTATTTAAATAATATCTACACATATAGTTCACTTAGACACCTCACCAAGCTAACTCAACCTAAGACCTATTCTTAGCAAGTTACCATAACTAACTAAGACTTACCCAAACCCTAAAAATCAATGCCTACATTCCCTCTAACCACATTCCCGCATGCTCACAAGAGGCTTGAGTCTAATCTGTGGGATAATGACATGAGATCTAAGAAAATTAGGAGGATCTCCTAAGTTTAGTAAACCTAGGAAATCCTGCCTTGACCAACGTCAGTTACCCCTAACCGTTGTCGGATTAAGCCGAGAGGATCGCCGTCGATTACCCCTTTTAACCCCTAAACTACCTTATTCTCAAGGTTGGAAAACATTGGGAGAAATTTGACAAGCAAGAACACATCTCAGAGAGATAACACATCTTCAGAGAGCCAATTCTAGCAAAAATCACATCCAAGGAAGGAGATTGAGCATCTTCTCCTGCATAGCCATCCCAGCCATGATATGATCCATCCAAGCAAAGAGGAGTGTGCATGCAGCCCATATAGAAGCTTTTATTTAGTTGGTGATCACTTGCATCCTTCAAACCCATCATCAACACCTCCATCCTTCATACACAGACCTTCAGGAACAAAATCCAAGTATAACATCATACTTCTCTGGTTTGTTTCATTTCATCATTATTTTATCACCCATTGTTTATCTTGCTCCATATTGACCTTCTCCAACATTTTCACCTCCATAGACTCATTAAAACCTCACAAAAGCCTACTCCAGTCACCCAATACCTCATCCCGACCAACTAAAATCCTTTGTGTAATCACAAAGGAGACCAAAACCTCTGTTTTGTGACATTTCCAGATCTCACAATAATCGGCACCAATTATACCTAACCACCGTTGGTCACCCCTGACCGACACCGAGTCTCTGTGTTTTCCCACACAACCTTAAACAGAGACCTACCCACCTAATTTTACCTCACCCTCACTCACTTGTGATCTACCTGAGACCTTTATCAAACCTACAGAGACCCTGAACTAGTCATTTGACTGTGGATTCTATTCTAGCTTAGCCTGTTAGATTAGATCTATTTTCTTATTGTGTTTTTAAGTGAGATACCTAAATCATTTTAAAATAACAATAGGATTTACTTTGTTTACAACATTAATTTGTTTAAAACAGTGGATTGACAACCATCTAGGAAGTATCATACTTCTCGGATCTAGCTCACGCTAGGTAGTTCACTTCCCATATTGTTTAATTCTTTCTGGTGGTCTTTCTTTCATTACAGGTAGTTCCTCCTAGCCAAAAGGAATCTCTCATAGTCAGCTATGGATTCGGAAGTCATACATGTGCAACAACCCATCAACCAACATTTGAACATGTATTCCTCCTACGCCCATTACCCTATCTGTTTCATCAACGATTCAAAGAAAAATCTAAGAAAAGATGAAACACCACGATCCAACCTAATAGAGGTTTTATTGAGCCAAGAGCCAACCCAACAGAGGTTTTTAAAACATTTAGAGCTACTCTTTTGTTTTTCGAGCACACATGCCAAACCAAAAGTAGTTCCAAACATTTAGATACCGTTCCTAAGCCTATTCTATCTCTTGCACACCATTCAGAGGAAGTACCTTCATCTAGCTACTCTGTTCAGATGAGATCCAGAGAGACCATACTGAATTAAGGGGGAATGATAAAGTCATTTGATTCACCTTAGAATAGGTTTCTTTTAGCATGTGTGTGCTAATAAATGTTTACCTCGTGTAAACATATTTTGTTTTAGAGTTTTTCTCTCCTATTCACTTCAGACCATGATGAATTAAGGGGGAATGTTAGGAATAAACTTAGGTTAATTCATCATTTACTAAGTTGTAATGTTAAAGTAATTAAATTTTATTACTTTAACTTAGTTAATTTGTTAGTTAGCTATTATCTAGTTGTCACATCCCTAGATTAGTGGGGGCTATACTATTGTTAGTTTACTACTTTGGAATGTTCCCGGATGTTCCTAGATGTGATTAGTTAGGGGAAATATGCTATTTCTACATATTTTCCGTAGTTAGTATATTTGATCCACTTTCCATGGATGTTGTTATTGTTGTACAATGTCTATAAACATTACAACTTCTTCATTTGATATGAATGAAGGGTTTCCAAAATATTGCATTCTTAATATTTTCCACCATAGAGGAAGGGTCATCTTTCACTTCCCCAACACTCGTGACTTAGAGTTATCCTTAGAATGCAACTCCAAACTCAAAGTTCTTTGTTAGAAGGCCTTGCACAACTTTCACTCCAATCATCCTACTTTCTTCAACAAATAGGAAATGCCTTTTGTTAAAGAATCTACGTTAGGACTTAACTCCTGCTCCCATAACCTTCATGTGGAATTTGTTCTAGATAGTATTCAATCTAGTTTGAGAAGTAAAATACCCTTTAATAAAAATATTCGAACCAAGAATTGATACATTTCAAAGACAAGGGTAATTCTCACTAGCGTAGAAAGAAAACCAAAATAGACACTATCAATAGAAGAAAAATCCTCCATTGAATCTATGGGATTAGAAAGGTTAAGATATGATGGAAAAAGTCCAATCTAGTGTCATTAGCATAACATATTTTGTGTAATAAGGTCATTCATGGCTAAGCTAAAATGTGAAATAAGAGCCTAATCTAAATGTTATAGTAGTAGTAAATGAATATGTAATTAAGTACAAAAAATACACCCAAGCAACTAAGCAATAAATTATGAAACCCTAATTGAAAGGAGGAGACGAAGGTACTTAGCTGATTCACAATTAATTACGAACTATACTTGAAGTGCCGACCAAGTGAATAAATTAGTAGGAGTGTCACATAGAGACCCAAAAGAATTTAGATCCGGAGAGATAGGATGGAATGGGGTGCTTGGAGAGGGAAAGGGGTACCCACCGACACTCTAGGATTTTTATGGGTGTCGGGTGTACGGAAAATCTCTAAAAACCTCCTCTGAGGTGTCACAAGGTGTTCACTTTTTGTCACCTTGGTTCACTCGATGTCACACAAATATTGCCAAGGTTCTAAAACTGCAATGGAATGAGAACTTGCAAAACCTCAAATAGGCATCAAATACTAAAAATTCAAGATGCGGAATGAGGGGTCGGACTATCCTCAACCATCACAATGGTGAACTTACGATTAAGAACTACACTACATCTCTGGACTCCAATGTAGTTCTATTTGTGTGTAGACACGTAAATTGATATCTCTACCCTTTTCTCGCCCATGCGCGCATATTTTATTAGGATCCTATCTAGGTCCCCTTTTAATTAAATGCATCCCCTTAATTTAATTAAAATTCCCATCCCATAACCTTTAGTTAATTTAATTAATTAACTTATATTAATTAATTAATTAATATCCACATCATATCATGCCCTAATTCACTTTCTATTTAGGACCCTTTTATCCTAAATCTCTATCCTACACTTTTTCCTAGCTTTCTTCCTATCTATTTTTATGCCCTAACTACCCATGATTTATCCCCAATCAATATAATCCCACACATAAGATTTAAAGCACCCTTCCAACTCTTAAAAACATGAAATCATGCTAAAAATCACAAAAGAAGCCCCATTGGGGAAAATTTCTATGGCGAACCGACCTGATCACGCATCGTCGACCCTATAAAATTACGTATTTTCTTTCCATAATCATCAAATGCATGTGAATTTTGGAGCTTCCTTGTTACCTGTGAAATATTCCTCATTCTTGATCATTCTTCGCAATAGTTACAGATCTCTTGGACATCATTTCAACATGCTTGAATCACTCATGATCATCCTTCATGAGACTTATCAATATCTTTTCTTGAATTATTCTATTTTTATCGTATTATCGATGTTTTTCTTGTATCTAACATTTTGCAGAGAAAGTGATCCTCAAAAACACTCGAGCTTTGTAATTAATCTCCTTTTCCAGCTTCTTTGCTTTCGAGATCTCCCATTTCATCCCTTTGACCTTGGCCTTACCCAATTCTACTACAATCGCGTTAACCCACCCTAGTCACCATCGACTGTGGTCCCTGTTTTTCAAATATCTTAGCCAAATTTTGTTTTCAATCCTTTTCTTGGTTTTTATTCCCTTAGATCCCTTCTACAGATCTTCTTCCAGCATCCACATACCTCTTCTACCTCCTAGTTTGCACTCAGGCTCTTACAGGCCTACATACTCATTCTATGTTTTATATCTTCTCTCTCGGGTTGCCATCGACCTACCTCTACATAGTTTGGGTCATCGTCGACCCAAACTAGGTAACACTTAATTTCTGGTTATTTCAATCAAATCAGCTCTTAGATCAGATCTTAATTATTCTCAAATTCACTACTACTTATGTTTCTACATGTTATATGTTATTTCACTTCTTATTTAAAATGGGGTTGACATCTTCCAAGGAAGCTAACCGTTATTATAATCACTTTCGGGAAACCCCACATATCCCATCCAATCAATCTCCTTTTTAGTCTATATTATTTTTAAGTCATCATATGTAGTGAGGATCATTTACTTGGCACCCATTCATCCATCACATTGCGTTAGAGGTACCATGAACTCTCCATGTTATGAGTTGTTTGTTTATTTCACTACTTGTTCATTCACTTAATTAGGAATGAAGAAACTTGTCCAACATTTCGCACGCCAAAGTGGGACCACCCTTTATTGATCCCTTTTCATTTATTTTCTATTTTTCTTGCTTCTTCTGTCTTATACTAACACTACAAGACAAGGCTCTACTTCTTGCTTGCTCATGTTGTTTTGACCACTTGATCGATCTTTGCTAAATTTTAGATAAAAAGGAAAAGCCTTATCTAGGTTTTCCTCTTTTTCCTTATTTTCTCTTTTTTGCATTGTATTTCCCTTTCTGTGTGTGTCCTCTTCAAAAGATCACACTTCAATTTGGTTTTAAAAGGAACCTTTCTTTTCTGCATCTTGTTTTCTCACATAGTTTAAGTAGGGGTTTACTTGCTTTGCATTTCACAATCTTCACACATGACCCAAAACCCATAAACCAATCAACACATCAAAACAACATCCTACCTAGTAGAATAATTGGGATTACATCACCCAACAGGAAACCACTTGAGACTCTCCCAAGCCAAAAAAATTGAAAGTAGACATATAATGCCTTCTCTTAGGTACCCTACTATCCATCCCTTTTTCTATTTTTCACATTTTCTTGAAAAAAAAACATTAAAAAGAACCATTTGCTTGACTTACTTTATTTAAAATGGAACACAATTCTTCCCCAAATGATTCTACATGAACCAAAAATATATCTCACACTTGTCTCCTTATATCCCCATCGTGAATTCTTTCTTCATAGATCACGCCAACCAGTAGAATCCATCCCACCACCTTGGATCACCCATGCTTCATATGACATCCCCATGCCTATCTAATCTATTGACTTTCCCATCCCTTATGTATAAGATCTTCTCGTCCAATCCTAACCATCTTATCATTTTTCTCCTCCCGATATCTTACATCCCCCCTAACTAATACGATCTTACCACTCTCTGACATCTTTAGACAACCCTTTCCTAACCCACCACCAAAAAACCCATCTTCATCAACCCCACCAAACAAATATAACCCATTTCTATCAACACCACACATCGACACCTCCTTCCATATCTAACCCAATTATCTCATCATCACCTACTCCCATCCTTGATATTGTTCTTACATATCCTTTAAGAGCTATCCCTACATCAATCATACCCACCATTACATTTCCTACCACCTTAACTTCCACTATTTCTCTTATATCTACATCTAGTCTTGCTCTTACCACATCCATACTAGATTCAACTGCACCCACTTCTTCATCCACACATATCCTACCCCAAATTACTATGACTACCCCATTAGCCACATCTATCCCAAACACACCCATCACTACACTTATATCTACTATGCCAACAAATCCACCCATGTATGTCTTGACATCATTATCACACATCTCTTTACCCATGCCCACATCATCAACTTTATCCCACTCTATCCACATCTACCATTCCCACATCTACATCTACTATCACACCAATCACACCTTCTCAATCCACAAACATATCTATAATGCCTCCTGAAACACATAAGACAAACACTGAAGGCACTCCTACCTCTTCTACAAAACCCCTCATTTCCACACCAAATAATCCAAAACCTACATCATCTCCCTCTCACATAGACTTCATCAACCGCATGATCCAAACACCCCTTCTTTTATCCACACCTACACCTATCATTGACCCCACACTAGCATATACCTCATCCAATTCATTAGATACCACTCCCCATCCAAATATATTCCACCATTACTTGTCATAACCTCCATAGAATTAGTCCCATTCCCTTTTTCTATACTTCTACCTACACCTACCACATCAACCATCATAACCACATCTCCTACATCATCATCTTCTCCTCCCACATCCTTCAAAGAATATTTGAGAGCACTATAACTTGCAACAACCATAGGTGACTCTTCTGTCTCATCTACACAACTAGACATTTCTTCACCTTCCTTAGATCAAATCATGCAAAAATTGCTTCCCCATCATCCATAACATAGTCTTCGAGATCCAAAAGTCAAAATCATTGTTGTTCTCTCCAAGGGTATTCCTTAAAAACCAAATTCAAAAACCTTTCTACCCTTCCACAGTGGTCCCTTATGCACCGCCAAAGAAAGATAGACATTCCTCCAACCAAAATCAAACCTACATCATCCCTCTTGGGGCCACATCCATCTATCCTAAGACCACTTCCTTCACCATGATCAATCAACCATTCCAAATCCAAAGAATTTAACCCTCCTAGGATAACCTCCTTCATCAAGAACATTTGCATCCACCGATCAGTCCAAATAAAAATCATCTAGCTCCTCTTCTTCCAGAACACCAATCACCATCAAAA
The DNA here is from genome assembly GCA_018340775.1 of Taxus wallichiana var. yunnanensis. Lineage (NCBI taxonomy): Eukaryota > Viridiplantae > Streptophyta > Pinopsida > Cupressales > Taxaceae > Taxus > Taxus wallichiana. The sequence continues at coordinate 187,808,752 of CM031235.1, forward strand.
CTAAAAAAAAAAAAACATCAAGACCTCAAAACAAACTACCACGATCCTTGACATCCGAACATCTTCTAAACCATCTCCTACCACATACATAGAATTATATGCAGAAGTCCTACGACATCTACTCCAAATTTCCACCATAAAACTTCCACCTATCGAGGCCTTTGATCGAGACCATTCCTTCACCATCATGGTTTGATCCCCATCACATTTATGCCTACCATCGTACTCGGGTCAAGAAACTGAACAATGTAAGGCCCTACAAACCATCATCCACAATTTTATTGAGAGAGAGTTCTTGAGGATTCTCCTTCTCCATCTACCATCCCATCCATTACCAATTCAACTCCCATTACTACCTCTCCATCTATAGGATCCATTAGGCCCTTGCCTTCATCCACCACTTCTTTGCATGCCGATCCTCTATCCCAAACACACCCATCACTACACTTATATCTACCATGCAAAAATTCCACCCATATATGTCTTAAAAATATTATCAAACATATCTTTACCCATGCCCACATCATCAAGTTTATCCCACTCTTCCATATCTCCCATTCCCACATCTACATCTACTATCACATCAATCACACCTTCTGAATCCACAAACATATCTACAATTCCTCCTAAAAAATCTAAGACAAATAATGAAGGCACTACTACCTCTTCTATAAAAACTCTCATTTCCACACCAAATAATCCAAAACCTACATCATCTCCATATCACATAGACTTCATCAACCACATGATCCAAAAACACCTTATCTTATCCACACTTGTACCTATCGGTGACCCCATAATAGCATATACCTCATCCACTTCATTGGATACCACTCCCCCATCCACATTTATTCCACCATTACTCGTCATACCCTCCATAGAATAAGTCCCAGTCCCTCTTTTGTACTTCTACTTACACATACCACATCGACCATCATAACCATATCTCCTACATCGCCATCTTCTCCTCCCACATCCTTATAAGAATGTTGGATATCACTATAAATTACAACAACCATAGGTGACCCTCTCATCTCATATACACAACTTGGACATTTCTTTACCTTCCTTAGATCAAATCGTGCAAAAATTACTTCCCCATCGGTCATAACATCATCTTCGATCCACTAGTCGAAATCATTGTCATCCCTCCAAGGGTATTCCTTCACAAAAAAATACAAAAACCTTGGTACCATTCCACAACGGTCCCTTATGTGCCCCACGAAATATATACATTCCTCCAAACCAAGATCAAACCTACATCATCTATCTTGGGGCCACATCCATCTATCCTAGGATAACTTCCTTCATCATAATCAATCAACCAATTCAAATCCAAAAATTTACTCCCTCCTAGGACCACCTCCTTCATCAAGAACATTCCCATCCACCGATGCCACCAATGAGTCCAAATGAAAACCATCCATCCCCTCTTCTTCCAAAACACCAATCACTATCAAAACTAAAAACAAAACATCAAGACCTCAAAACAAACTGCCCTCATCCTCAAAATCTAGAATATATTCCAAACCATCTCCTGTCACATACATTGAATTTAATGGGGAATTCCTATGACATCTACTCTAAATTTCTACCATCACACTTCCACCTATCAGGGCCTTTGATCTAGACAATCAAATCCATCATGGTTTGATCCCCATCACATTTGTTCCTACCATCATACCCTGGGTCATGACACCAAACAATGTAAGGCACTACAAACCATCATCAACAATATTATTGAGAGAGGACCTTCTCGAGGACTTTCCTTCTCCATCTACCATCTCATCTATGACCGATTCAACTCCCATTTCGCCTCTCCATCTATAGGAGCCACTAGGCCTCCTCCTTCATCCACCACTTCTTCGCATGTCAATCCTCTTAGTAAGGGTCCCCCTTATTCATCGATACAGTTCACCTTGATTCATAATCCCTATGATCTTCGGTCTTATACTCCATCTATACTTATCATCCCATCTCATTTCGCTTATCTTGTTATCCACTAGCTCATCCACATCTCTCTTGCTAGGGGGAACACCTTCCACATATTCTTCTTCAAACCATGAACACCTTCCACTTTAGTAATTATTACTCTTGTTTTCTCAAGAAAATGTGTATTTACGTAAGCCTCATGGTCCTTAGCTGATTTATCTCAACCTACCTAAAACTCAAATTTATCATGCCCAAACCTTTTTACCTATCTTCTTCCACAAAATACCTTGTCATAGATAAGGGGATCTCATCGGTATTATTAATTCTTAATCTTTACAACAACATCACTCCATCATCACCGAAAATGAATATTTCACTAAGTGGGTGGAAGAAATTACACTCACTTCAAGTAAATCTGGTACAATCATTAACTTTATCTACCAAACACATCATTTTTTGCTATGACGTTCCTCACAAGCTCGTCACGGAAAACATAAGGTCCTTTAAAAAAAAGATATCAATAATACCTATGACTCATTTAATATCCTATTTAGAATAAATTTTACCTCTTCAATTTAACCTAATAAGAAAGAAATTAAAATTTACCAAATCTCGAAATGGTAGGGTTTATAGATACTCGCGGATGATGTGTGATGTTGGTCTCCATGAAATGAATGATATAAACTCCTATCCTATAAAAGAAAGATGCAATCATATAAACTACACAAGGCATGATTAGACAAATGTATGGAAGATTTCCGACAAAAGGCTAGTCCCTAGAAGTCAATGGAATTCCTCACGAGGATGTCAATCTGCATTTAAGAAATTGATCAAGTAATGATAAAATATAATGATAACTGATTAAAAAAATGATAGATGATGTAACCAATCAATGCAAGGGAAAATGGGTCTAATAGACACGAATCACCAACGATTGGGAAAATCATTAGTGATTAGGGCTGAATATACACAGGTTGACAAAGGCCGAGACATGATTGATAAGATGTAATAATTAATGAATGATTAAGATGATAATGCATAAATAAATTACATACCTGGTTCGGATGATAGGAAAGGATGAGAGTATATTTTATCTAGAGTCAGTAGGCGTTAGGGAATTAGACTTGGTTGTTAGATGCTTTGAATTCTATGGAGAGAAAAAGATTGTGGATGCTAGAAGTATATTAAATTGATTCATAGATGTTTTTATCATCCTCCAAAGAATGGAGTAGGAGTTATGGATGTTTTGAAGGCTCACGTGCATTGGAGTGAAGACCTGAAGCTCATGAAATTACATAGAGGATCCCTTGATTGGAGATGATGAATGAAGTGGGTAAAATTTATAGCCTAATGGTGATTTATCAATCCTGACAGGCTCCAAATGGTTAACAAAATTTCTTGAGGGATGTAAATGTTAGATATTATTACATTTCATTGATGCAACACAATAATGCACTTTGATAGAAGAGTTGGACTTGAAAATGTGAGAAGTCCCTCCCGAACAAGGGCTGGGAATTGGGCTTAAATAATTGTTGGCATTTTACAAAAATGCGAATGATTTTGGCCTTTCTAAGTTTATTTAGTGAATAGTTGAAACAATTGTCTAATTCAAGTGTATTTGTTTGTGTATTTGAGGGATAAATATGGGTTTTTTTTTAATGTGTTGTGTTGTCATATGAGGTGTCATGTTTGTTTAGAAAATAATTAGATTATGATCTATTTTAGCCTAGGTTTGTTTAGGATATATTTTAGGTGGTTTGATTAAGATATATCATACATATGAATATGATAATATAAGATTTTATGTGATATTGATGAATAAAATAAGATTTGTAAGTATATAAAAATGTCCATGGTAGATATGCGGGATAAGGGAGTTAGAGATGATTTTAAATAGATTTTAATTAAGAAAACAAATATCATGGAATTTGATATTGGTGTATATGAAGAAATAATTAATTAAATAAGAATGGGTTTAGGATACAGGATGTTGATTTAATTAAATAAGGATATATTTAATTAATTAGACAAAGGTGAGAGATATGGTGTATAACTTAGGATAAATGATTTTAATAGTGTAGTGTGATTAACTGGTGGGTATGAAATATCGATGTATTTAAGTAAATAAAGATAAAGGGGTATAATATATGACTTACGATATGGGAGTTGATATATTTGATTAATTAATTGAGTAAGGATGAGGGTGATGAGGGGTGTAGATTTTATATGACTTAGTATAGGGATTAGATGTGATAATGAAGGGGGTCTAGTGGACTCGGACACGGGGAATATTAAACTTAGGATAAATTATTTTGATAATATGGTGTGATTAAATAGTGTGATAAATATATGATTTTCATAAGAATAATATGATGTGGTGAGTGTATGGATTTGTGTAAGAAATAATGGTATAGAAAAAATGAGTGTGTGAATTTTGAGTGTCTACATTTTCCCCTTTTTGTTGAGTGGTTTTAACACAAGCCATGAGACAAAAACAAGGTGTGATGGAAGTGAGGGATGATGGAATAATGTCCCAAGATGAGGTAGAGAAATAAGATAAATGTCATCGTAAAATCAAGTGATAGGGAACCAAAGGGTTGTGTCCTATGACATATGATCTAATGACGAAAAGGATGTTTTGATAAGGTCAAAGGACCAAATGATAGATGTTTCCACAAAAGTGGGCTTACGAGGCCATGAAGTCAAGTGATAGGGGAACCAAAGGGTTCGTGTCCTATAGACATATGACTTTCTAGATGATGATGGATAAAATGAAATTTGATGAGGTCAAAGGACCATAATTTGATGAGGTCAAAGGACCATAATTTGATAAGGTCAAAGGACCATAATTTGATGAGATCAAAGGATCATAATTTGATGATTCCACAAATGTGGACTTACGAGGACTAGATGGGGTCATGATGGTGACTAGAAGCATAGTACCCAAGGAGGCATCAATTTGAAAATGTCGATTTGATTGAATAAATGTGATGTTTTAGACACAATAAAGTCATGTTGAGATGTATTGAAGATTATGTTGATGTTAAGAGATGTTAATATTTTATATTTTATTTCTTTGTGATGATGTTGATGTTGATATTAATGATGTTTTAGATGTTGGTATTTGTTTGGGTGATGATGTTGATGTTAATGTTAAGATTCATTGATTTGATCTTAATATTTTCATAAGAATGAAACATGGATTGATTTTTTGTACTAAATTTGATACATATGTGATGGGAAGAAATGGAATAAAGGTGCTTACACTTTTGGCCTTTACAATATTTGTTAACAAATGACTAACAATGGGTAGTCACATGTAGGATCTTGGCTCTAGAGATGATAAAGATGTACCTTCCTAGGACATGAGAAGGGCCAACATATGTAGGTTGTGGGAGAATAGGCTCTCCTTTCAAAGGTTTCATAGGGAAATGCCCCAGCTTTACATTATTTTATTTTTGAAGCAAACTGATCAATATGGGAAGTTTTCTATAATGGGAAAGTTGATCGATGTGGGAAGCTCTCTTGGATGCTTTTGATATTTTGACTTTTGAAGTTGATTAATGCGGGAAGCATTTTTACATAGGTAGCCATCCTTCGAGGGTATGGTCTACATTTTTATCTTTATAAAATGGTCATCCTTGAGGGATTGGTCCATAACTTGCTTTTTTGATAATAATTTTGACTTTGAATAGCTGTCCTTCAAGGGAGTAGTCTATTATATTTTGACTTTTGAGAAATGCATCCAAATAATTATTTTTGACTCTATCTTGAGTTGAGGGAAAGACCCTAATAGTCCATTTCAAGGAGGGGAAGGAAGATATGTGCATGACCTACACATGTGTGCCCCAAGACATGTTTTTGGTTGGTATATAAGGTAGGATGGAAGTAATGATTGAGGGGTTCCTACTAAGGAGGAACTTATCCTGTGAAAGATGCAATGAACAAATCCATAGTGCTCATCTTTAAGGTTTACGAAGATAGTGATGAAGACCACATGCTTTAAAATCATTAGAATGATAAGATGGCTGGTGGATGATGGAATAAAATATTTGATGTGACTACTATCATGATGGTCAATGTGTTAATAGTAGAAAGGCCACAAGTGCAAGGCATTCAAAGGTTGACCCATGCTATATGGACTGATCTAATTAGGGGAAATATTTTCACATTTACTCCTTTCCATAGTAATGACATTTTTATTTGATTAGACAAAGTAAGTTTATAAGGATGTGAAGTGAGATTTCCAAAGTCTAGTATATAGGATCCCTCCTAACATAACGTAGATAACACATGCTAAAAAGGAATAATGTTTTTAGGATGTTGGAAATTTTTATTTTGATTGATTGAGTATATGGTAAATGGAGGGGATGTGGAACCTTTAACAAAGGATTCGATGAGGATTTGGTTCTACCTTTTCTTCATATGTATTGATTTTGTGTTCGTATAGGTGGATAAGCCATACTGTTCTGAGATGAAGGAATTTCATTGAGATAGTGAAAAGAAGACACATGAGATGGATTTGTCGAGACCTGATTGAAGATGACTCCCTAGTTCTGGAGATATCGATGATGATGATACCCTAGTGTATTGGGTGTAGGTGTTGATAGTGTTGACAGACCCTCAAGGGAAGGTACTAAGTACATAAATGGACCTTCAAGGGAAGGTGCTAACATGATTGAGGGACCTTCAAAGGAAGGTACTAATGAGTTTGATGGACCTTTAAAGGAAGGTACTAATGAGTTTAATAGACCTTCAATGGAAGGTGTTGACAAGGTAGATGGACCTTCAATGGAAGGTGTTGGAAAGGTAAATGGACCTTCAATGGAAGGTGCTAATAGGATTGACATACCTTCAAGGGAAGGTGCTAACAGAATTGACTGACCTTCAATGGAAGGTGCTGAAAAAATTGATTGACCTTCAATGGAAGGTGCTAATGAGGTTTTGACAAAAGGTTTGCTGATGGTAGAAGAAGGATGTCCCCTTTCCCTACAGATGTTGGTAAGGGTATTAACAAGGGTAGAGGTGTTGGTGATAGCTTAGGATGATCTTCTTTGGGAGAAGAATCATCGAAAAGGAAAATTTGTTGGATTATGGCTTTTAACACTTTACAACTTTTTGTATCATGACCTGGGATTCTATGATAGGCACAAGTTTTGTTTTGGTCATACCATGTGGGTTTTGAGTATGTGGATTAGGTGTTTTGATGGGTGGTAATGTGATAAGAGATGCTTGTATGAGCCTCTCAAGGATATCAGTATAAGTCCCTTTTGGAGGGTTTGAATTAATGGATTTTGATTTTGGTTTTGATTTATGAGAATGCTTAGTAGGATGCGTATTTTGTTTGGACATAGTTGGATTAGATGTCATATGGTGTTGCAACATCGTAGGAATGTTTTGAGGTTGATAAGAAGGATAATGTGACCTGAGAAATGGGTTGATAAAATTGGATGAGGGATGAGGTCCCAAAATGGATGAGGAGGGATGAATAGGGTATGACTATGTGTAGTATTGAGATAAAGGATGGGGTCCCAAAATAGATGGAATCTGATGATGTGCACTTTGGATTTGTAACTTTGATTTTAGGAAAAGGAGGAGTTTTTACGATAGACGAAGAGGATGAGGTGGCAATGGATGTGATAGGTTTCAAGTCTGTAACATTTATTTCAGATCTATGAGAAGGACTCATGTTAGATGATGAGGGTGTGGTTTTGGATGTGATGGTATTTGATTGCATAGTGTCTGATTTAGGACAAGGTTCCATGTTGGATGGTAAGTGATGAGTTATAGATAAGATTGGATCAGAATTGGATGAAGGAGACATTTCCTCTAGAGATGATTGAGGTGGATTAAAGAAGTTTTCTAATTATTTGATTAGTTCAATGAATGGTGGGATATTATATTTTTAATTACAAAGGCTTCTTTAGTAACAAATTCTAAAGTGGAATATGAAGATTGCAAGGAGGTAATAGGTGTTTGAATAGGGGACATTGGTAATGTCAATGTATGAGTATCATTGGAAGGAGGATCTAGGGGTGTTGAATCTTTGAGAGGAAGCACTGATGATGAAGGGGTCTCCTCATGGGGAAAAATTGTGTAATAACATTGATGGTATGACTGGAAGGATGTATAGTATCCATATGAACTGATTCAATGAGGGTGTTGGATCAGGAAGCCAAGTAAATTCATCATGTGTGATATCTTCATTATGAGAAGATCTAGGGGAGTCATATGCAGCTTGATCTAAATCATAGGAATTCTAGGGGATTCAGGTGGAACATGCGTAAATTGAGGATCAAGATGGCCTCTTTAAGGGCTTGGATTTCTAACTTCTTGGCCATGGTGAAGGCTTCATCAAAAGTTTGGAATGTATGGATTTGAAGAGTGGATGAGATGTAATGAGAACATGATCGAGTGAACAACTCAATTAGTTCTATTTGTGGAAGTGGAAAGGATAATTGATTGATAATGTTTTTCCATCTAGTGAAAAAAATTGCAAGGGATTTGTTTTCAGATTGTTTGATGGTAGAAAGATTAGATGGTGATTTTGTGAGTGACATTGAATCGTGAAGTGATTGAGGAATAACATAGACTAGTTGTGTGAAAGAGACTAGAGAGTGTCGAGGAAGGGAGTTGTACCAATCCAAGGAAAGTCTTGCTAGTGACATAGGAAAGGTTCTAAGAAGAAGATCTTGATCATGGATGATAGGATAACACAAGTGTTTGAAAGATAGTATGTGTTGTTGAGGATCCTCTTAGCCATAGAACAAGGTGAACTCAAGAAATTCCCAATGCGGAGGGTATGATTTACATGATACTTGATGGATGGATGGGTTCATTACAAACCTCATCATAAGTGAGGACATGTTTGGGATTTATAGAAGTAAATTCTAAATGGTCTAATCTATTAGACAAGGATTGTAAAGTATCATTCATGGGATTAGATGGAATAATTAACATGTGAGTATGAGAGAATGTGATTGATTTGACTATGGATTAGAATAATTATTTGTTGCATAAGAGTTTGATGTGGGAGTTGATAAGGAGTGGCCTGAGATGATATTGATTGTAAAACAAGGTTGCGATGAAGGAATATGGGAAGACGTGTAAAAATATTGAATTGGTTGTTGTTGTTGAATGAGAGGGGCTGATTGGGCTTGAGACATGATGTGTGTGTGGGTTTGAGATGTCTGAGGTATTGAGAGAGATATTGAAGTTGAGATAGGTTGATTGAATGAGGGATGAGGGATATTAGGATTTTGGTGAGATTGAGATGAAGGAAGGGATGTAGAAAAGACCATTTGATGTGATACACCTGGCATGGGAGAAGAAGGATGTGATGGATGCCCAAGAGGGTTGTTGAATGGCATTGTTGTATGATTGTTGGATTGGTTGATATGTAGGTTGTCCATAAGGGACATAAGATGGTGTAGATGGTTGTGGGAATATGTTAGAGCTAAATGAGGTTGAATAAGATGTGATAGGTTGATAAGTTTGATAAGGACTAGATCTTGTATAAGAGATATTTTGAATTGATTGGGATGAAGATATGTTGGAGTAGCTGAGGTTGATTGTAAATATGTTGCATAGTGATTTGGGGATATACTGATGTAGATAGTTGAGCCATGATAATTAATTGTCAATAATACAAACAAATCCCTAAGGAATCTATAAATTTAATAGACAAGTCAAATAGAAGAATGTTTTAATTATCTTAAATTAATTAAGAAAAGGTGAAATGTGTAAGATGGATAACAAAGGTCATAGGAAATGGTTGTCTAAGACTGGTTTTAGGAATGTTTTGGATGGAGTCCTTGATATAACTAAAGGTATGTGAGGCCCAAATATGTATTGTTTCGATACAGGTGTGGTATTGGGGCCTACCCCCTCACTTCACGGTCTCACTGCAATAAGGGATTCAGGTGTTGAGCCAATATATACCAAAAAAATAGGATATTATACTCGTCTAGAACACCGAGTCGGCTTCTCCTCTTGGTGATCAAATCCAAGTAGGTATCCACCTAGGTGGGAGATGTTTGAGTGTAGATTATGTTTGATTGTGATTTGGTTGTGTGTGGGGAAGAATAAGTGGATGCAACCAATTTACCTTCCTAATTAAAGCTATGTGATAAAAAAGGATGCATTTGTTTGTTTTAAACCCAAAATGAAAGATTGTTTTCGATGAGAACAAACAAGCAAAAAATGTAGTACAAAAAAAAAAAGGATAAGGACTCACCTCTAATAACACTTCCTTTTTATTTTATTTTAACAATTTTGAAAAGCAAAAATTCCAACAATCCAGTAAATGAGCCTTCCTAGAAATAGTACCTACAGACATGTTAGGAAAAATAGAAAGCAGAAATAAACAAACAAGAAGAAAATTACAAATTGTTAGGTTTTGAAAAACAAACAGGGAAATTGTAGGTGATTTTTTTATGATTTATAGATTTTTTAGAAAAATAGAAAAATAAAAATATTATTCTTATTAAAATAAATCAAATAAACAAGGGACAAGGTCCCACTAGGTATGCAAAAATGTTTAGAATAAATTTTACCTCTTCAACTTAACCTAATAAGAAAGATAATAAAACTTACCAAACCTCAAAATGGCGGGGTTTAGAGATACCCACAGATGACATGTGATGTTGCACTTGCATGAAATGAATGATATAAAATAATTTGTAAAAGAAAGTTGTAATCACATACACTACACAAGACAAGATTAGACAAATGTATGGTGGATTTCCTGGAAAAAGGTAAGTCCCCAAAAGTCAATTGACTTCTTGTGAGGATGTAAATCTGATTTTATGAAATTGATCAAGTAATGATAAAATAAAATGATAACTGATAATAAAATAATGACGATATAACCAGATGATATAACCAATAAATGTAAGGGAAAAGGGGTCTAATGATGGTGATTCCTAGAATCATGTGCGATTGGGCAAATCAGATGATTGATATGCTTAAAAAGGAAAGATTAGGGAATTGATTAATATAACACATGTTGACAAAGGAGCTTGATGTGACATGATTGATAAAATGTAATAATTAATGAATGATTAAGATGATAATGCATAAATAAAGTACATACTTGGTTTAGATGATAGTCATGATTGATGAGAGTAGATGTTACTTAGAGCTATAGATGTAAAGGAATCAAGACTTAGTTACCCAGAGCTAGATGCTCTAAATGCTTTCTACAGAGAGAATCACGGGAGAGAAGAAGATTATGGATGCTAGAAGTCTATTAAATTGATTCTTAGATGTTTGATCATCCTCCACTAAAGTAGGAGTTAAGGATGTTTTGGAAGGCTCACATGCACTAGAGTGAAGACCCGAAGCTTGTGAAAGTCCGTAGAGGATCCCTTAATTGGAGATGATGAAATGAAGCATGGGTAAAATTTGTAGCCTAATGGTGATAATTCAATCTTGACATGCTCTAAATGGTTAACAAAATTTCTTGAGGGATGCAAATGTTAGATAGTATTACATTGTCATTGATGTAACACAATAATGCACTATGATAGAATATTTGGAATTGAAAATGTTAGAAGTCCATCCCAAACAAGGGATGGGAATTGGGCTTAAATAATAGCTAGTGTATTACCAAAATGTGACAATTTTAGCCTTTTTCGAGTTTATTTAGTGAATAGTTGAAATAATTGTCTAATTCAAGTTTATTTGTTTGTGTATTCGAGGGATAGGATATGGGTTTGTTTTTAAATGTGTTGTGTTGTCGTATGAGGTGTCATGTTTGTTTAGAAAATAATTAGATTATGATCTATTTTAGCCTAGGTTTGTTTAGGATATATTTTAGGTGGTTTGATTAAGATATATCATACATACGAATATGATAATATAAGATGTTGTGTGATATTGATGAATAAAAAAGTATTTTGTAAGTATATAAAAATGTCCATGGTAGATATGCGGAATAAGGGAGTTAGAGATGATTTTAATAAAGAAAAAAATATCATGGAATTTGATATTGGTGTATATGAAGAAATAATTAATTAAATGAGAATGGGTATAGGATACAAGAGGTTGAATTAATTAAATAAGGATAAATTTAATTAATTTAACAAAGATGAGAGATATGGTGTATAACTTAGGATAATTGATTTTAATAATGTAGTGTGATTAACTAGTGGGTATGAAATATCAATGTATTTAAGTAAATAAAGACAAAGGGGTATAATATATGACTTACGATATGGGGAGTTGATATATTTGATTAATTAATTAAGGATGAGGGTGATAAGGGGTGTAAATTTTATATGACTTTGTATAGGATTAGATGTGATAATGAAGGGGGTCTAGAGGACTGGACACGATGAATATTAAACTTAGGATAAATTATTTTGATAATATGGTGTGATCAAATAGTGTGATAAATATATGATTTTCATAAGAATAATATGATGTGGTGAGTGTATGGAATTTTTTAAGAAATAATGGTACAAAGAATAAATGAGTGTGCAAATTTTGAGTTTCTACACATTCAACTCAACTTCTCTTCTCCATACTATCCTCAAGCTAATGGCCAAGCCGAAGACACTAATAAAACTCTAAAAATTTCTTCGAAAAATATTGACTATCAATACGTGATTGGCATCTTCATCTCCCTTTCTTTCTCTAGGCTTATCAAACTATCATTCATACTTCCATAGAGGCTACACCCTTTTCACTTGTGTATAGTTAAGCTATCCTCCCTTTCGAAGTTCAAATTCTGTTCTCACGCATGTCCCTTCGCGAATTCATCTCTGATGAAGAATATCACCAAGCACATCTAGAACAACTCAAGTTGTTAGATGAGCACCACCTTCTCACTCTTGAACACCATCATGTCTATTAAGTGTGCATTAAACATGATTACAACAAGTACATCAAAAACATGACTTTAATACCACGTTCTCAAATAAAATTAAAACATCACTACTCTAGAAAGGAGCCAACGTGGAAAGTTTTCCCTAACTGGATTGGACCATACATTATCATGCATAAGTATGGGTTAGGAGCCTATCAATTGGCTTCCCTTGATGGTAAAATATAAGTGGAACCTCTTAACACATTGCAATTGTGACCATTCTACTATTATCCCGTCTTCTAGTGAGCTCTTAGTCATATCCTTGGACCATCCCTCCATCGTTAGCCTCATTCATCCTCATTATAGTGATTTGGAATTATGTAGTCATCTATCACTTTCGTAGATATGACCTTAAATATGAGCACCAAAACTCTACTCGTAGCATATTCCTTATGGATAGGTTCTCCCTTTCAGTGAGAACTCGTGATCATTACATCCATCACCCTCTCATTCACCTATTGGAACCATGCAAAGGGTCCAGGGGTGTCTCTTGTACATTCATTGTCCCCTCCTAAGTGGTCTACTTAGCTATTCCTAGCTCTTCCCCATGTCAAAATAAAAATAAAAGGATGCTCCAATAAAAATGAAAGCACTAAAAATAGACCGATCCCTTAAAGGATAACTTTTCTATTAAAGAAAAGAGAAAAGAAAGAAAAATCAAAATAAAAAAGAAATAGATTGATCCCTTGAAGGATGACTATAATATATGTTATCTTTTGCCATCTATATTACATATGTATAAAGTAGACCATACCCTGGAAGGATGGCTACTCTTGTTATCATGGCATCGAAGGATTCCCATATTGATCAGCCTTCATTTTATTTGCATCCTAAGAAAGCTTCCTCCATTGATTAGCTTTCTTCTAGTATTGCTCTTTCTACTTTCCCAAAGTTGGGGCATGATTTAGGGAAAATCACTAATGGATAACCCTTTTCCCATGTACAAGTTACATCTCAAATCCCTTTATCGTGTCAACATTAGGTCTATGAGTTCATTCCATCCATTGTCTCTTTGTGATATTTTATATAACAAACTGACGTTGGTTACATTCTAATACGTGTTTTGGTCGCATGTGCCTTGCATTATTCGGATCCCCCCTTGTTTACCTCCAATGAAATTAGAGGTATATTTTCTTTGAATTCTTGGATATGATGTAATGTCATTCGTACCTATAGGTCACCATCATTTGGTTGCATTATCTCAATCAATCTATCTATCTATCCTAAATACATCCATCTTTACTTACACTAATTGATAATCACATCCACATTACTTTTCCATCCACATTACATTATATCCATTCAATTCATTACCATGATCAAATTCAAAATGAACATGTATTCCTAATCCTTATTAACCATAAAAACAATTCACATCATCAATAATCCATGCATATACAAATCATGAGTAGAAAAAAATCATATCCAACATCATAATATAACAATCCAAGTAAATATAAAGCATTTCATCTTATACTTTTACCATCATCATCAAATATAATTAAAACATACAACCAATCCTCATCATCATCACATATCCATGTCATCATCAACATAAATCAAATAATCAACATTACACAACACACATATATCAAATCGTGACAAAATGATATCACACACACACACACATATCAAAATCAAATGTATAAGTACATAATTTCCCTCTAACGGGGCTCTCTCAAAGTAGAGATATCAGTAAAACCAGAAAAATGAATCTCAAAGAGCCTAATATCCTCCCCTTATGGGATGAATCCTTCTATCTTCCTATTTTCCTCATCGCATCTACTCTATCCCTCTCCTCGATGTGGCTAAGACAAAATCATTGTGATCCTCGATGGTCCAGCTCCACATACCACTATCGGAGTGTCTTTGGTAGTTTTTAATCATGATTCCCTCATAATACTTAGCTTGTATGACTAAGGCTCCATATCTATCAATCGATATCATACCATGAGGTGCCATCTCTCCTCCTCCCTATGGTGTTGCCTTTCCTCCACCCAAAGCCTCAACAACCAATATAGTAGTAATATCTCCAAAAGGACCCTATAGGTCTCCCTCTACCCAGCAGTATTGGTCCCTATCCTATACAAATGTGTCCCTCTCATGGACTTCAACTTCTCTCTCCACACTCATCTCGATCTAACTCGGCGTGAAGCCATGCTAACTCGGCAGTCTCTAAAATCCTCCATCTCTACCTCCCATAGCTGCCCTCTACATCTCCCCGATCTTCATCTCCTCTACCTCCTCCTCGACTCCCTCCACAAACCACCATAGATTCCTAGATGTGCACAGTCATCTAATCACCTAATTTGGATTTGACTCCTATGTCATCATCATCCCATGGTGTAACCTCCTCCTCCAATGGATTTTCCATAAGAGGGCTCGATAACTCCATATCAACCTCCTGCTTATAAAAAATAGGAGCATCCGGTATGGTCTAGAAGATCCCAAAATAATGTCACACTCGATCAAACTGAATGGCCTCGATGATCTCTCGACCATCTCCCCGAACCCACTATGTCTTCCTCATCCCGGATAGCTCTGCATCAACTTCTCTGGCCATTATGGGGAATCCTTATATGATTGCCATTTAATATGATTAGTCTCTACTTCCGCAAACTGATGTTGACATACCAATCCACTCCTCTATCCCTCCTATCTCCGAAGGCCTAGTCAACCTTGCATGTAAAAATACAATTTCCAACTCTATGTGATCCCCAGTGACCCATGAAAGCCCTAGTGGCCGAATGAAAACAATGTGCTCGTAGGCCCAACAGTGAAGCAAGAAACCTATGTCTAATCCTGATCTCCTACCTACCATGTACATTGATAGCTCATGGTACACCTGAGCTAACAAGGTAGTCCCGAAAGAAAATACTATCTAGTGATCCACTATATCTCGTAACCACATCGGCTAGTGCCCATGGAAACTAAGCTCCACCTAAGTCCGAAAATGCATAACAAGACACTACCATCATAACCAAGTAGATCAAATGGCTACGAGTTACACCTCCCTCATACCTCAACTCATAAGAAAATTCCCTTAAAGAGAACCTAATGTGGGTGCATTATCTTTAAATTGCCATGTTAAAACCTCAAGTCTACTATCAACTATGATGGAAAGTATATGATCCCCATGTATAGGAAATCTCGGTATCCTATACACATACTACAAGGTGATGGTAATCTCCCCCTGTCTTGAACCGTAAGGCACTAGATTACGGTCCATCTCTACCAAAGTGATCATCAACCCCACATCTCATGGGATCCTATGATAATGTCTGAATCCCCTAACCCCACTATAACCAAGTGATCCCACTTGGCGTCTATCACATCTCCTCTAATCTTATCATATAGAGTAGGCACTTTGTCTCTCAAAGAGAGGGTATCTCGGCTTGAAATCACAAAAAAACATGCAAACATCAGATCCTCAATATAAAACCCGATCTAAATCCATTAAATTTCATCAAAAATACAATTTAATCAAAAATCCAATCTAAATCCATTAAATTTCATTAAAAATTCAATTTATCCTAAACATACCCAATCTAACCCTAGTCGGATGTTGAACCATGTTGGTTCGATGTGTTTTGGGGTAAATCAATGCACCTTAGGGCTTGGTCGATGTCGAATCGAATGGGTCACCGCTAACTTGTTGCCCTAGCATCATCCACTTTTTCTAAAAAAATGTAAAAAATAAATAAAATACAAAATTAAACTAAAAACAAGCTTGAGTTTTGTTACTCACCATCCTCCACACCCTCTAGCATTTCCATGTAGGTCCTGCAACCTCCATCTCTCAGTTTTCTCTTTAATCACGCTGACCTCTCTCATTAATTTCACATGTGAAAATGAGCATTGTTGGTCGACCCTCAAGATTATATAGCCCTTGACACTTGGTCTTCATCAACCCCCTTAGGTCGCCATTGATTGGCCTTATGCACCATCAATCGGCCTTGGTAACTTTCATTTTGGCTTCCCTGATCTTTTCTTATGATATCTTCTTGGGCATTCTTCAAAGTCCACCTTTTTGGCCATCTTTATTTTCCATTTTAGGGAATTATATTTCAATATTTGATCCTACCCTTTTATGATCTCGAAGTCCATTTTTTTGGCTATACTTATTCCCTCTTAGAATTTTTTTTTCAATCTTATCTAATATGTGCACAAATTCCACCTTTGTGGCCATACGTATCTTCCCCTTGAGGAACCATTATTTTAGTCATCGTCCTTTTGTATGCATAGTTTTCACTTGGTTCCTCATGTATGAAGAATTTCATAGAATTTTTTCATTTAGTTACACATAATTTGATGCTTTCCCATAACCTTGTGATAATTTTGGATTTCATCCATTTGAGAGATTTCTTGTTGGATTCTCTCCATTTTGCAATGATTTTCAACCACTCACTTTGGCCTATAGAGCATTATAACCCATCTCCATTGAGATTGCAATTGTCCCCTTACCAATGTGATATTGGAGTCACCACCATGCTTTTCATTTTTATTGCGATACATTTTTGCTTGGGACATCTTTCCTTAGTAATCCTTTTACTCATTTCTCTTTACCCACACACCCTTCATCATTTACCTTTTTCAAACACGTCATCAATTTTCTCTTGCATCATTGATCCCCCATTTTAGGAGGAGCTCATCATTTACCTTTCGTCAATCCTCATCATACCATTTGTCTCTCTCACTATTTTTGTCTCAAGTTTTGCTAGTGTAAACCACTCAACAAAAGGGACAAATGTAGACACCTAAATTCAATATCTCTACCCTGTCTCGCATGTGTGCCCATATTTTATTAGGATCCTATCTAGGCCCCATTTTAATTAAATACACCCCCTTAATTTAATTAAAATTCCCATCCCATCACCTTTAGTTAATTTAATTAATTAACTTCTATTAATTAATATCCACATCATATCATGCCCTAATTCACTTTCTATTTAGGATGCTTTTATCCTAAATCCCTATCCTACACTTTTTCCTAGCTTTATTCCTATTTTTTTATGCCTTAACTACCCATGATTTATCCCCAAGTAATCTAATCCCACAAATAAGCTTTAAAGCACCCTTCCAACTCTTAAAAACATAAAATCATGCCAAAATCACAAAATCAAGCCCCATTGGGGAAACTTTTCCCATAGTCAATGGTGACCTAGCCTAGTCACCATCTTAATCGACCCTATAAAATTAATTATTTTCTTTCCATAATCATCATATGCATGCAAGTTTTAGATCTTCCTTATGACTTGTGAACTCTTCCTCATGCCTAAGTATTCCTGCAACAATTATAGATGTCCGGGACATCATTTCAACGCGTTTGCTTCACTCATGATCATCCTTCGTGAGACTTATCAATATATTTATCTTACTTATTTCAAATTTTATCGTATTATCATTATTTTTCTTGTATCTAACATTTTTCATAAGTAGGTGATCCTCAACAAACAACACTCGGTAACCTTCGTAATCAATCTCCTTTTCCAACTTCTTCACTAGATCTCCCATTTCATCCCTTTGACCTCGGCCTTACCCAATTCTAGTAAATTGCCATCAAGCCACCCCGGTTTCCGTTAACTGGGTTATGTTTGTCAAACATCTTAGCCAAATTATTGTTTTATGTCCTTTTCTGGTTTCTATTCCCTCATATCCTTATGCGAGATCTTCTTCCAAAGCATCCATAGACCTCGGTAACTTTCTGCTTACACCGAGGCTCTTACAAGTATGTATACTCATTCTATGTTCTAGATCTTCTCTCCTAGGTCACCGTCGACCTAGACTAGGTAACACTTAATTTATAATTATTTCAATCAAATCAACTCTTAGATTAGATCTTTATTATTCTCAAATGCAATAGTACTACATTTTCGTATGCTATCTATCATTTCATATGTTATTTCACTTTTTATTTAAAACGGGGGTTGACATTCGCTAAGGAAGTTAACACTTTTAGATACAATTTTTAGAAACCCCGCATATCCAATCTAATCAATCTCCCTTTTTAGTCTTTCTTATTTGAGGATCATCAGTTACATGTTATCTATTATTTCATCAGTTATTTCACTTCTTCTTTAAAATGGGGGTTGAAATTTTCCAAGGAAGTTAACCCTTCTTAGATCCACTTTATCAAGAAACCCTAGCATATCCCATCTAATCAATCTCCCTTTTTAGTATTTCTTATTTGTAGGTAAAACTTAATTTGTTATTTCAATCAAATCAACTCTTAGATCATATTTTTATTATTCTCAAATTCAATAGTACATATATTTATGTATGCTATATACTATTTCACTTCTTCTTTAAAATGGGGGTTGACATTGGCCAAGGAAGTTAACGCTTCTTAGATCTACTTTTTCAGGAAACCCCTGCATATCCCATCTAATCAATTTCCATTTTTAGTCTTTCTTATTTGTAGGTCATCATCTACAATGAGGAATGGTTACTTGGCACCCACTCATCCATCATATTGAATTAGAGGTACCATAAACCCTCCACCTTATGATTTTCTAGTGGATTTCATGACTAGTTCATTCACTTGATTAGGAACGAAGAAAATTTTCCAACAATGTGTGTGTGTGTGTGGAATCATGCCCTAGGTGGCTCTTGTTTGTGTCACACTTGATAATGAGTAAATAGCTAAATGTAAATACATGAAATAGATGTGTGTAAGGAACAAAATCAACTTACCTCTTATGAAGTGTAAGAAAAATAACCAACACTTGTGTCCCTTGTGATGGTTCTAGATGGATGCAACCTTAGGTGGTGATAGCTAATGCTTAGCACTTGGTCCATTATTATGATCACATAACTTTATATTTATATGATTCCTTTTCTTAAATTTTGTAAGCCCAAAAATGCGAATACCAAAAATATGAGATGCTAAAATGGATAGAAAGGACCCAAAAATTCGAGTAAAGTACAAAGGGTTGGGGGTGCGTAGAGGGGATAAGGGAGCTTTTCCTTGGCATCTGGTTGGGTGTTGGTGCATAGGATGATTAATACCGAAGTATAAAAATGCAGATTGAGCAAGTAAGGGTGTAATACAAAAATAAGTGATAGAAATCAAAGAAAGGTGGCCAAATACATGGGTTGATTAGTAATTTTCTTACTTAGGAATCATATGAATAGTAATATGTAATTAGGACTAGATAATTAACCAAGGTGCATGATTTTATGTCTTCATTTGCCCCCACTTTATGTTAGTGAGTGGAACAGCTCGGTAACATAAAGTAGATAGAGATGCATAGTCGATAACCATGTAGATCTATGATGAAAGTGTGCCGAGGGACTAGACAAATGTGGAGTGATAAAATGTAAAGCGTGGATGATAAGGAGGAGAAAGCACAAAAATGATTATGAAAATGAACCTAGGGTGAAAACACATGTGTAGATGTTGTTATGTACATGTTGTTGATGTTGATGTCAATTATGTTGTGAAATGGCATTGACTACCGCTTCCCATATGGATGAACTTGTAAATATAAGGACAAAAAAGTAGTCAAATACACATGTTTATGTGTAAAAATTATGTAAAGAAAAATGTGAAAATGTGAAAAAGGAACATGTGCACTTGATCCATTATGAGAAAAGAGTATAGAAAGGATCTTGAAGATGTCGATAAAGGGAAATATTTTTGGACAATCTCACGCCACAATGAAGAAGAAGTATAGGGAGGAAATTTTAGTGTCATCCTCCAACCTTTAACCACTTCCCAAAGTTGTAGAGCACTCTGAAATGTTGGTTTTTTTGGGTGATCTTACACCATGCAAGTAGCGTAGAGAGGAAGTTATGGTGTTATCATCTAAAATTTAACTACTCCCTGGAATGAAAATACCATTGTAGATGGTGTGTACTTGTCCTCAATGTAAATGTACCACGCTAAAGAATATTTTCCATGTTAAAATCCCCTATCACATGTTGAACAACTATGATGAACTAAAAATGTTGAAGATCTACCCCCTGGTTACTAGCATCCAGGAAGGAAATCACTGTGCTAAGGACCTAAGTCTTATTCTCGAGTCCTGTTTGAAACTAAAAACTATGTTGTACTAAAAACTATTGAAGATCCGCCCCCTAGTTACTAACATCCACGATGGACATCATTGTGCTAAGGACCCAAGTCTGATTTTGAGCCTTATTCAAAACTGAAAACTATGATGTACCTATACCATGTTGTATGTAATGTTGTATGGGGTGACTGATTCACCCATATGATGCCCCCTCATTTGGGGTGCATGCGGTGTCGTTGAAAGGTATGCAGCCCAAAAGAGGGCCAACCGATGTGTTAAAATGTACCTGTAGGGGGAAAAGGAATGTGCTTGGTAGAAACCATAACACACATAAAAAAAGTGGATGGGAGACAAGTGTTAGACAAGAAAACATGTATGTAAAAGACAAGTGCAGACAATGTGTAAGATAAGACACAAACAAATAATATAAACATGCAAGAAGATAATGTAGACTATGAAAAGTGGGTTACAAAAATGGGACATCACTCATGATGTCACAAGATAATCAAGGATTTAGTGACAAAAGTAAGAATACAAGTGTGTACAGAAGACAAAGGGAAAATACCACAAACAATAGAAAACACTTTGAAAAACAATGGAAAACAATGTAACACACAACCATGGAAGAAAATAAACTTGTATAAAAAATTTTGCACATGAAGCACCCATTAGCATGTTAGAAAGATAAAAAGTATGTATAATCTGATAAAGTAATGTGATATGAAACAAAATGAAACAATAACACCTGTAGTGTATGAAAGTGGATACAGTAGAGAGTCTACGTGGGACCTGGTAATAGGTATTGTGCCAAGCATCCATGCTGTGCATGTAATGGATCTGTAGAATCTACAATCGAAATAAAAAGGAAAGTGAATGTGCATGTGTGTATGATAAATATAATGACATATCATATATCTATCTAGCATGTGTAATAAAGTGAACATGTAAATAAACGTAAGCAAGAGTAAATGTAACCAAGGTATGTAAAATGTTGTGGATGAGACATGGAATGAAATTCGGTGTGAGTGATAGGATCCCCATGCCCCCTAAGAAGATGTGTATGTATAAAATGAGGTTCATTTATTTATGCTCCCTTAGCAGTCAATAATGAACCGTAAATGAGAGTGTGTCATCAGGAAATGGTTTGAATTATGTGTACTAAAAATATGTGATCATCGAAGCACAAAGTGTAGAGTGTGTGAGTGAATGAGTGAGTGATTGATTGAGTGAGTGATTAAACATGTGAGTGTGATGAGGTCCATTTGAGATGTATACCCTTAACAATCGAGTATAGACCATGGAACTAGAGTATATCATAGGGAAGTGACCACAATGTGTATAAGTAAATGTAGGATAGATGTAGTGTGAATGTGTACAAAGTGAATAAGACACAAAGTGTGCGAGAAGATTTCATGAGAGAGTATGTCCTAAGCGCATGATCCACGAGGTGTGGGATGTGTAATGTGTAGTGTGACTAAGAAATGTGAGAAATATTTGTGATGAATGTGTCAAGTGTAAGATGTGTGATATGGTCAAATATGTGACAATGTGTGGTGTGAATAGTGTGTAGTGTGCGAGGTTCATGTGTATAGTATTCACTCAACAATCAAGTTTGAACCAAAGAATAAGAGTGCGTCATCGATGCAAATGTATCGAGATTTGTATGATGAATGTAAAAGACTAGATTTTATGTGTAAGATGTATGCAAATTTATAATGCTAAAAGGTATGGGGGGAGTAAGTGCAATTCCCCCCAAGTGTGTGATGATGAATGTGTTATTTGATGAATGATGTTTGGAATGGTTAGATAGGTGAGGTGTGAAGATGATGAAGTGTAATTGATAGTGTATAGTTGACATGATAGTTGATGAAATATTGTGTCGTATGTGAGACTAGCGATAGATAATAATAAATGTATGTATGTATGAGTGATTATGTAATAGATAGAGATGTTGATGAAGCATGTAATGCAAATATGAAATGGGGTTCTTATTGTAAGATATCCCTCAACAGTTGTGGAAGAACCGTAAGAACATGAGTGTGTCATCGGGAAATGATGAGGCTAGTGTACGTGTCAAGATGCGTATGTCGTATGTGAAAGTGAAGAGAAGACGCTTGTTGGCATTAGGGGGAGATAAGTGCTATGCCCCCAAGTATGTGGTGATGAATGTGATCAAGTAATGTCATCTAAGAGGTCATCATTTTCAGGATCAAAACTGAAAGGTAAAACATCTAATACATGATAAGAAATAGTTTCAAAGTTGATCAAGTAGTGAGCCATTAAAAAAAAGGTTGTACATGCCCATTACATATTATTCATTAGTGAAAGGGGTAGTGGAAAACCATGTGCATACCAACATGTAATATTTTGTGAATATTTGAGAAAGGAATGATTCTAAATGAAAACATGACCGAAAGGCATAGGAAATAAAATGTCAATATTATCAGGATCTAAGGACCCCCAATATAGTCAAGTCAAGACTTGTCCAAGTGTAAGGGGAGAACTATGAGGAGCACACACAAGAAACACTATGAGATGAAAGATGTGAAGCCCATAAAATAGCAATAATGTGAATGAACCCATGATAAAGATTAGGAGCATAAGATGAAGGAAAGATGTCGTCAAATGAAAAACCTAGTTGAGCCAAGTCATCATGTATGCATATAGTTTCATCACAAGTAGGATCAAATGGAATATGCTCCTAATAAGAATCATTCATGAAAAGTGTACATGTAAAGGGATGCCGTGCTAAAGGTGGATACACATGCAATAGTGAAGTAGGTGGAATGACATCGGATGTATGGGTAGGTCCTCAATAAAGTACCATATAGTAAGTGCTTGAGCAGTATGGAGGAGGTGGTGTTATAGATGTGATTATATCTAGCATGAAAATAACACATTCGAGTGGTGGTAAATGATCCGAAGTATCCATGGGTTGTGGTTCATTAGTAGTATCAGAGCATGGGGTAGGAATTGTAGTATTGGGATCATGGTTACAATATTTGAATGGGTCACAATCACTAGGAACTATATATTCTATGCCCTCATGTAGGAATTTGAAACAATGATGTACTATAGAAGGAACTAATTGCATGATATGAAGCCATGGCTGACCGAGTAAACAATTATACAAAATTGAAAAATTCAATGAAAAAGAAAAATGTGTTAAGGGTTTTAGGCTCTATAGTGATAGGTAGAGTAATGTGACCTATGCATGGACAAACAAAACCATCATATACTGAAGGGAAAGACATGATGGACTAACATTAGCTAGCAGAAAGACCAATATTTTAAAGGAATGACATAGGAAAGAGATTGAGTTCAGATCCATTATCGATTAAAGTATGCTTGATACCCATATTGTAAATGTGAATCATGATATGTAAGGGTGGATCATTGTCAAAAATATAAATATCAACATGAGGATTAGAAATGAAAGCAATATGTTGGGAAAATGCCTCAAACAAATGTTTGTTATACTGAATTTGGATGCATGTTAACAAGAATGTGAGTGGTAATGAAGAGAGTTTTTATTCTATCTCTTAATTGAGGATTGATAAGAAATAAATAATTAATAGAGATACTCATGATGAAGAGATCCTAGAAAGATAAGAAAAATGGAGGTATGAGGATCCTAAGAGTGTTCAGATCGAGTTTGGGTTCACCAAAATGATTAAGCTAAAATGTGAAATAAGATCCTAATCTAAATTTTATAGTACCGGTAAATAAATATGTAATTAAGTACAAAAAATACACCCAAACAACTAAGCAATAAATTATGAAACCCTAATTGCAAGGAGGAGAAGAAGGTACTTAACTAATTTGAAATTAATTATGAACTATATAGAAGTGCTAACCAGTGAATGAAACAAGCAACAGGAGTTTCACACAGAGACCTAGAAAAAAATTTAGATATGGAGAGATTGACTAGACCGGGGTGCCCGAAGAGGGATAGGGGTACCCTGCGGGCGCCCTAGGCTTGTTTTTGGGCACCTAGGTCTGCAAAAAGGATAAAAAAACCTCCTTTGAAGTATCGTAAGGTGTTCACTTTTTTTTTTTCCTTTTGTCGCTCTAAGGTTGCACCAAGATCACAGAGGTCGCTGGAAACCTGCAATGGAATATGAACTTGTAAAACCCTCAAATAGACATCAAATAATAAAAAATAAAGATGCAAAATGAGGGGTCAGATTGTCCTTAGCTATCATAATGGTGAAATTATGATTGAGCATTAGCACTTTGCATCTCACCCAATGTAGTTGTGTGTGTGTGTGTAATCGTGCCCTAGGTGGCTCTTTTGCACGTGTTGCACTTTATAGTGAACAAATAAATAAATGTAAATAAATGTAATAGATGTGTGCATGGAATAGAATGAAATTATCTCCTATGAAGTGTATGCAGAATAAAGCCCTTGTGTCCCTTGTGATCCTATATGGATGTAATGATCTCTTAGATGCCTTAATGGATGTAACCTTAGATGGTGATAACTAATGCTTAGTGCTTGGTCCTTTATTATGATGACATAACTTTTTATTTAAATAATTCCTTTGCTTGAATTTCATAATAAACCCCGAAAAGGCCAACTACCAAAAAGATAAGATGCTCAAATGACTAGAAATGACCTAAAAAGTGTGAGTAAAGTACAAAGGGGTTAGGGGTGCCTAAAGGGGATTAGGGCACTGACATTGAAATCCTAGTTGGGAACTAGTGTCTAGGATGATAAATGTTGAAGTATAAAAAGGAGGCGAGAAAGTAAGGGTGTAAGACCAAAGGAAGTGCACTGAAAGAAAAGAAAGGTGGCCAAAGACATGGGTTAATTAGTACTTTTCTTACTTAGGGATCATATGAAAAGTAGTATGTAATCAGGAATAGATAATTACCTAAAGTGTGTGATTTTGTGTCTACACTTGGAATGTAGAAATAATGGATAAACAAAAATAAAATTTTAATAGGAAACTCTAAAGATTAAAAACATAGGATGAGATAAGAGAGCGAAAGATGCAATTCACATGCTTCTACAACTTGTGAATTAAATCGGTTCTAACTTCTCCTTATTTACAATTATCCATGACTGGAATTTCAAAAAACTTGTGCATTTAATTTAAATTTGTCTAAACCGTGACAAAAATAGAAAATTGTAATTGAAGTTAGTAATACTTTTTGAGAAATAAATATTGCTATAATTAGACTTTGAGTTCTTATGATAAAACTTTTATATTTGATCCAATATTTATAATACCATTTCAAACCCGATGTGATTTTACATTTATGGGAAGCTACATTAATGTGTGACACCACCTTCTATTTATTAACCCACTCATAAATCATAAATCATAATCATGGTTTTAGATTAATATATTATATGACAAGTATTACATGTCACTTTTACACCTAAAATTTGATTTTAAAAATAGCCAATACAACTAGTCACAGACTCACATAAATTCCCTTCACATCAACAAATTAGGCACTCAAGAATCCAAAATTGAAATACTTTCCATATGTGACATAATTTAATCTATGATGTAGTTGTAATTATCGAGTATGAATTTAACTATAATGCATTGTCTTGTTTAGCTTATTATTTTTGGACCAACAATTCAGTAACTAAGTTTTGACTTTCGTTGTGGACAACACTTCCACAATACTTGAAATTGAAATAATAGGGACCCTACGATGTATTTAGACAAAGAATGAAACTATTTTTCTTGTGATAAATAATTGTGTTTTAGTTACAATTTTGTCACATTTTTCTCGATAACCACTAACCATCTCTAAAATATCTCACACCCTACATTCTCTCAACCTTCCCTAAAATCACTCTCCTAAATCCTATGTGAGTGTTATTCATATCTCACTAACATTATTATTATTTCCCACACACTCACAATACACCCATGTTAGGACTAATTCCTAACATTCCCCCCCTTAGTGCTAACATGGGGAGAGGACACAATAGTCTGGAGCTGTGACATTCATTGACTTGATTTTCATAATACCCCTCAATGTAAAGATCCCCCTTGGACATTGGTTATAACTAATAATGCATCCAAGATAATCTCAATACAATTTTTCAAAAATATATTAACTTCCCCCCTTTTTCGAAAAATAACTTATGCCCCCTTTACAAATATATTTTCATATATCCTTTGTTTAAAGAAATATATTTTTATAATTTCACCCCTTTTAAAAATATTCCACCTCCTTTCAAAAAAACTAGTCAACTTAATGTGGGTACTACATATTCTCGAATGTGGGTTGAAATAATGATTTTACAAAATACTCACACCACTTGACCTTTTAGAATGAAACACATAAATTCACCGGTATCCATGTCTTTAGGGATTCATTATTTCATATATGCAAGTTGAGAGAAACGACCATCGAGAGACAAGGTAAATGGAAATGATCACTAGGATTTTGACACCACAATATGTTTAAAAGAGAGGAAATTTAGGATCCGCACCACCTTTTGAAGGCCAATATGAGAGATAAGGTATATGTCAAAGTTGACACAAAGATGGAAGCCATTGTTATGAGGTTAGCTCGCAAGTGGATATACCACCATTTTGAGTTCATTTTTAAGCCAAGGAGATCTCATAGAATAATCAAGGAGGATCCATAGGCACATATAGAGCTCGATGCGGGGTTGTAAAATCTACATAAATCACCATTAGAAGCTAAAAACTCATTGAAGGAGCCATGGTGGAGAAGGTATTATGTGGCTTTGAGTAAATTATTGATCTAATCGATGCACTTGATCATAGAGTTACTTTC
The DNA here is from genome assembly GCA_018340775.1 of Taxus wallichiana var. yunnanensis. NCBI lineage: Eukaryota > Viridiplantae > Streptophyta > Pinopsida > Cupressales > Taxaceae > Taxus > Taxus wallichiana. The sequence goes on from CM031235.1 coordinate 187,836,343, forward strand.
ATCAAGTCTCATAGTGTTGCGGTCAAGATTTCAAGATGTAATGCTCGCTAAAAGTCATTTAATGTAAACACATGAGATGTAGACCAAAACATAGATAAAAATTTGAGGTGCAAGGCCATATATATATATATATATATATATATATATATAGAGAGAGAGAGAGAGAGAGAGAGAGAGAGAGAGAGAGAGAGAGAGAGAGAGAGAGAGAGAGAGAGAGAGAGAGAGAGAGAGAGAGAGAGAGAGAGAGAGAGAGAGAGAGAGAGAGAGAGAGAGAGAGAGAGAGAGAGAGAGAGAGAGAGAGAGAGAGAGAGAGAGAGAGAGAGAGAGAGAGAGAGAGAGAGAGAGAGAGAGAGAGAGAGAGAGAGAGAGAGAGAGAGAGAGAGAGAGAGAGAGAGAGAGAGAGAGAGAGAGAGAGAGAGAGAGAGAGAGAGAGAGAGAGAGAGAGAGAGAGAGAGAGAGAGAGAGAGAGAGAGAGAGAGAGTCTCTTAATTTTCATATCGGGAGTCATCAACGTGAGCTCATTACTCATATTATGGTTGTGCGTGAGGAGTGCCCAATCTATAAATAAAATTCCTTTGAGCTGAGATAGTTCACAATTACAATATCGAAACTCTAGATGCAATTCTCAAAATTAATACCAATCTCTTAACACAAAGCTAAATAATGTACATGTAGTCAAACCCTACAAAGAAATTTTTCTCGAAACGATCTTCAACATAAAACCAAATATGTAATCTTTATACATCTAGAAATCAGAATATCCACAAAATTACACCTAAGAACCACATACAACAATAAATATCTAGTTTTTATTTTTTCAATTTTCTTATTTTTGTAAGAAAAGCGTGAACAAAATTGGTGAAATACTACGAAAGGAGTGAGAATATTGGAAGAGAGAAGATAATGCACATGAATTATGGATTTCTATGGGTTTACTATGAGGTCCTTGGTATTTTCTATTATCGTTGACAAATATGCAAGAAGGGTGGATGCTACAAACTCCAGATTTCGCACGAGGTTTGTGGTATCTCGCTAGTATTTCATTTGCACCGCTTGACTTCATAACAAATGAATGGGCACAAAAGAAGGGAATGGGGTCACAGAGGTTTGTGGGATTTGCTAACCCATTTCCTTAATCAACTTAACAAATGAAGCATGAGTGGGGTGAGATTCAGAGAGGTCTCACATGAAACCTACTCTGATACCAAATGTGGGTTTTACCCCATATTTGAAGAAGAGCATACACTTAATAAAAATTCAATTTAACATATAACTATTAAAATGATAAAAATATATAGAGCTAACTATTCTAACTCGTAGAACAATAACACTAATCTAGGATGGTTTTTCTAACCACCTAGATTCTCTCATAACCACTAACCATCTCTAAAATCTCTCACACCCTACATTCTCTCAACATTCCCTAAAATCACTCACTTAAATCCTACATGAGTGTTATTCATATCTCACTTACATTATTATTATTTTCCACACACTCACAATATACCCATGTTAGGACTAATTCCTAATAGTATTTTTAGTCTATGATAGTTAGCAAACTATCACCACAATATTAGAAAACCCATCAATATTTATCTACAATTTATTTGACAAGTTTTGATAGGTTTTATGGTTTATGAAATGACATGGTGGCATTTTGTTTATTATTTATGTTATTTGGAAATTAATCTTCAAGCCTAAAAATCTTTGACATCTACAAAGCCATGTGTCACTAAGTAAATAGAATTTGAAGGATAATTGGTTAGCCAAGTATAATTGTGGTGATTTCTTATTGGTTCAAACTTTGAGGTGATTGATAAAGGTTATCTATAATATGACATTACGAAAACCATACATACATGGTGTTTTCTTATTGGTTCATGCTTTGAAGTGAAACATACCTAACAGAAAGATCATATAATACTAAGGGGCCATAGAACTATACATACGTGGAGTCTTCTTATTGGCTCACCTTTCACACTCTGACATGGTTCTTACAAAGGGAAACAATATACGAAGCTATCAAAGCTCTCCACATGGAATTAATGGGACTTAGAGGTGAAAATAAAATAATAATCTATTGAAATATTAAATAATCATGAAAAATATATATTAAATTGACATCGTTATAAAATCCATGAGTACTTGGTAGCTCGAAATCAATGTAAAATGTATAAATGGATGGATAAACATTAATGTTACTATTACAATGATATACCACCATTTTAACACAAATTAATAACATTCAAATAATTTGAAAGGATTTATACTCAAGAAATTGATATTCGAGCCATTATAGAGCATTTGGAGATGAAGCAAAAGCAAAATATTTCTATTTTCAGAGAATAAAATATTTGCACATCTACAAACCGCTCAAATATTTTTAAGCTTATCATCAATAGAGGCTCACTTGCACACTTTCTTAAAATAATAACTCTTTGGTGACATAATATTTTAACAAAATTATCATCGATGAGAACATTATATGGATTTAAAATGGATATTGAAGAAGCTAGGTTAATTTATGATGATGATGATGTAGATCAAGACAAACAAAGCTAGTGTATGGATGACTTGGTGGTGATTTGAAAGACTAGGCTGCATGTCCTAGCTGAAAAACTAGAGGTAATGCATTGTATTGACTTTCTTTGTGGCATATTAGACCCAAGATAATGTAAATTTCATATAAGAAGTTTTCGACATCCAAATGAGGAAACTCAATATGTAATATTACGAGGATGCTATAGGTATGTACTATCATATTCCCCACATAATATCAAATTTTATAAATATATATTTGAAGAGTGGGGAAATAAAAATAATATCCAGAGACTATGCTTAAGGATTGGGTAGAGGACCAAACTAGCTTTAAATCCAAAGTCTCCATAAAGAAGCGTCTATTAGATCATTCGGAGAAGAGGAGTGAGAATAGGCATGGTCTTGATGAATAGATTGTATGGAACACTTGATATTATACATGTTAATCATGCCAGGAGCCCGTGCTATCCATGATCATTGATGATGAAAGGGTTCATGCTCTATCCATAGTCCTATCTTACAATCTTTACAACAATTTGATGGATTCCAAGAGTAAGAATGTTAATTTCTACATGATGTCCTATTTATTAGCTACCAATTTAAGGAATTTCCTAGCTGGTCACCACGACACCAACACACAATCCCCATAGTTTTCAATAGTGTGTACATGCAAAACTATTGAAGGAACATTTAGGTAATCCTGCAATAACTACTACCATGTTATTTTTCAAGCTATACATGACACCCCTATGCTAAGGGTGAGTTAAATGATTATAAATATATTGATACATAAGGGATCATTTTCATGTTACCCAAATTATATAGTAATCATATTGTAAGGAATTCTCTCTATTCCATTTAGACTACCTAGGTTTTTTCCGGAAAAACTATCTAAACAAGAGATATCCTACCAGTTTGTCCACAAAAATCAGTCATGTGGTAAAGGAGGAAAAGTCTAAATATCCTCCTCCACCTATCCGATTGGCTCCATAGTTTTAAATGATTGGTAGAAGTCTAAGAGAGTAACAACACATAAGACATCAATCCACTTATACTATCATACTCAATAAGAGTGGATAAAGTTTGCAAGCACACTCGGCATAACCAATTATAGTTAGAAACATCATCCCCAAAAAGATGATATGGTTTATAAGGATGATGTCAATAATCAAGTGGTGGCCATTTATATGAGAAATTTCAGAGTTACCTATGCACCTATTGGGAAACATGTCGAGTTAGTAGATTGGAAGTTAGGCTAGGAAAAAACTAGAGAGAGAAGAAGAGGAAGAAGATTCATATGAACAAGGCACTCGATATAAGTCGGATCAAGAATATTCTTTTTAGTGTGCATCCTCCATCAAAAGGCATATCTGGTCCTTCTCATTCTGCTCCTTCTCCAAGCATACAAATGACAAGCCCTGCAAGGTCCATTGGGACAACCACAAGTACAAAAAGTTCCCAAGAAACTAGTCCTATTGTTAGTATTACTCTAGTGAGTACTATTGAATCGTACCTCCTATGACCTGTTCCCATTCATTCTACTTCTTCAGTTCCTACTTGTATAGGAATTGTTTCTTCTTCTTCTATTTGATCTTCCCTAGGACCTTTCACTATTAGTATTCTCATTTCTACTAGTTCTTCTTCTGAAGATGAGGAAGGAAGAGATCATGGGATATTTGATCCTACCAGTTTTAAAATCCTCCTTTATCTTCCCCTATTTCTACTACTCCCATTATTTCTCCTTCTCTCCTTTCTTCTTTTTGGAACATGTTTTTATTCATATGCCTTATTATTCTTTTTCACCCATTTCTTTAGTTTTTCTCTCCTTTTTTCATCATCAATGATTGTATCACTGTCTCCCCAAGTCATTGCAATCACTTCTTCCTATCATGTTGTAGTTACTACAAAAATAGCAAAATTAATGAATGTATCTCCTAAAACCATTTCTTTTGCTTCTTTAACTTCTTCCACTCCTATGTACTGTTGTATCTTCTTTAACTCTAAAATCATCTACAACTCATGTCGATGAATTTCTAAGGATAAGTTGAAGGCACCAATGCAACATTATCCTTATTTCCTTTCCCTTCCTTCAATTTCTCCACAATCTAGTTTGTCTTTTCATCCACCATTGCTTCCTCCTATCACACCATATGTTTCCCAAAATTTCTTACTAGGTATGCATGTGTCACTCAAAATTCCATCTTTCATTCCTATTTCTTCTTTCTAGGCTCTTATGGTCACTTAGAGTTTCATGAGCCATATATTTTCCCTCTAAGACATATTCAAGCTCAACCAAATTTTCCTTAGACACAACCAACCTTACCATGAGTGATAAGGCCTTCTTTTAACTTTCCTTTTATAACCATAATTGTATCTACTACTCTAGAAGGAACATGGAATCCTCATGATGGGACCGGGTTTCATCTTAAGAGGCCTATGGGAAATTGGAGTTGGAATATCCATGGTGAATATAAATTGGAGCAATTTAACGGCATAGGAAATTTTTTTAGGTTTTTCAAGTAAAATTTTCACTTGGAAAAATCTTCATGACAGAGAAATTTATTATCGCATAACAAATTTTTTTGTCACATGAAAAATATTTGTTTTCATGTGAAAAAAGTTTTTGTCTTGTGAAAAAAACTTTATTATCATGTGACAACAAGTTTTCTATTGTGCAAAAAAACTTTGCTATCGTGTGACAAAAACTTTGTTGTGTGCGACATCATGTTTGATGTCGTGAATCTTTAATCCTTCCTATGGTGCGTCTTTAATCCTTCTTGTTGTGAATATACACCTTTTTCACACATCTGCAATCTGATTTACACTTCTTGTCATGCATCTGATGGTACTTCGTAAGTTCGCATGGTACTTGATTATACTTTGGACGATACCTTACTAGTAAGTTACTAGTATACTACTCGATGAATTACCTATGTTTATATAGGAGTAGTTTTCAATAGTAGGTGAAGATGACCCCTAAAAAAATTTATACTAGAAAATTTAGGTGAATGGTACACTATCCTACTTTGAAAAATTCACCTTTTCAGAATTTCCAAATATGGAGTGTTTGCCAAATTACAAATATTTGCCACTAAAATTTTTCTTGGATGGGAAAAGAGTAATGGATTTCGCAATGGCACAAATTGAAGTTCCAAAGGTGGAAATAGAGTATGATACTCCCACATGCACCTTTAAGAGGGTCACAAAGAGGAATTTGACCAAGGAGCTACTCCTATCTACATGGAAATAGAGGATGAAATTTTGAGGATTTCCAAGAAAGAACACAGGGAAGAAATCATTTATGTATAGCCCAAATCAATTATTAATACCACTTTATAAGATGAAATATGATTTGGTTAAGATAATGTAGGCTTGGATTAATTATCTTCATGCTCAAAAGCACATCACTACACCAAATAACACTTTTCCCAATGTGAAAATGGCCTTGAGAATCTTGTATGAGCTATTAGTTGTTGTAAAAAGTCATCAATATATAGCAGATCAAGGGTTACAATAGGTACAAGGCCAACACAAATGTATGACCAAGATAAGTTTCATAATGGAAAAGATACTAGTTTTCATAAACATCAGTCTTTGTATTAATGTATTGTGAATCAAAATCTAGGACTTGAATACAAGAAAGATCTGCATGGGAAATATTTTGAAAGAATTAGGTGACTAGATGGCCATAATGGAAGGATTATTGAGATATCTATAGGGGATACTAAAGAAGACCATTGAACTATTAGTTGAAGCTCATATTACCTCTATGCATCATCCATAAGGTAGGTTAATTTAGAAGTCCTTCTTTAAGGAAAATTACAAGAATCCATTGCTACTCTCTTGGTTATCTTTATGAAGAATATATGGTTGGGAAAACATTAGTTATTATGGCATTGTTGAAATCTACAAATGGAAAAGTGGAGAAAGATTCACGTATGATTGAAAATGCTAAGTTTATCTATAATTGAGTTCTAGTAATGATACAAGAAGTGCCTGATCTAATGAGGCCACCTATTTTGGACTTGGTTTATATTGAGAATGAGTTCAAACCATATGTGACTAAACTTTAGTTCAAACGTAGTCTACATAGGAAACTTCAAGAAAAATATATAAGTAGAGTTTGAACAAGTAGTAGTTTTCCTATTGCTAGGATATAATATTGTTAAATACGTAATATAAAAAATAGGAAGTATCAACTTTCTTGTATGGAATCTATAGTTTTTATGCATTAATTAGCCACTTGCAAAAAAATGATTATTTGAGAGATTTTTAACTAGCTATTTTGAAGCCCCATGGTGGTGGCAATTTTGAATAAGTATACCATTTTTTACCCTCTAAGGAGGAAATTTTTATAAAGAAAGAAATTAATAGTCTAAGGATTATTCAAAGAATGTTTTCTATATATTTCATTATCTATTGTTATACAAAGTTAGATTAGTTTTTATTGATTAATCATTGTATAATTTTCTTTGTCATGAAAATTTTAGACGTGCATAAGCTATTTGCATAATTTCATAAATTTGATTAGTTTCACTACTTATAAAGACCTACTAGTACTATCAAGGTTTTAATGTGGTCAAACTTCAAGGTGCTTTGACACCTCCCCGTCAACTACCCAAACATGTGACTAAAATATTAGAAGCCATATATGTGGTACATCAATTTAAGCATATAATATGTGGTTGGTGAAAGGGATGTAATGAATAACTATGGAAATATATCCATTTTTAAATTAGCTAGTACACATTTATTACTTATCCATCTTTTTAGGGTTTTAAAAGACAATTTCGACCTTATATATATCTTCAACCTAATATCTAGTAAAGGTGGGACCTTCATGGTTATGTAAAAGCTCATATAAAAAAGATGACCATAAATTATCCTTAACACTATGAGCATGTATGGATGGAGACATACAAATATCATATGAACCCTAAATATTTAGATGCAACCATATCTAAGCTTAAAGTAGTAGGATTACTTCCAATTAATCCACCATCTCAAATTTCCATTGGTTCACTAGATGATACAAGTAAATATCTACAAAGGATTATTCTATAATTTTTCCTCCTTCCCCTAATGGGAAAAGATCATGAATCTAATAAGAGAACTTTATTTCTCTCATTAGATAATTAATTTTGGGAGAGATATCCATGTATCCATTTAATGTGGTGGAATATTCACTACATAATTCAGCCATGACGCAATTGCCTCTCAATAAAAAAATAATATACCTCCAACTCTCATGTCTAATGTTTATCATGCCTCAAAATATTTATTTACAAAGAAAACAAGAATTTTTAGTCTTTAACAGTTTGTAGAATGTCATCACGGTGTTAGTTAACTTGTCAATGTCTATTTGTAGTTTATCCTACAAGTTCGACAACTTTTTCATTTTGCGAAGAGATGTGGTGGCATTTTGTTTATTATATATATTCTTTAACAATTAATTTTCAAGAATTACAAGCTTTGAAAATTTCAAAAGTGGAGCTTCCTTATTAGTTCATTATAATCTTCAAGCTTGATAAGTTTTGACAGTTCCAGGACTATGTGGAGATTCTTGATTCATTCACTATTCACAAGTTGACAGGATAAATATCTCACAAATATTACAAACCATAAATTTTAGAAAGAAATGAAAATATGCTAAAGATATTAATTATTTCCCTCTTCACATCATGGAATATTCAAAAGGATTAGTAAGGACTTACATTATAGTTTATGAAATAATGTAATGTGGATCGCTTCTAACTATTTATGACAAAGTCTTAGTAGAGATTGGTTATTTGAAATGTAATATAACATGGATTATTATTATTGGTTGACAACCGACAAGGTTATCAAAGGAATAACATTTCCAATTGTGAATGAACTTGGATATTTCTTATTGGCTCACACTTAGTAATGACTAATGAGACCTACCAAGTAGAGATTGTTCTTGTGAAATACAAAGTAGTGTGGAGTATTCTTATTAGTTGAAAACCGATAATGTAATAAAAGGAATAACAATGTGAATCATGAAGTAACTTAGATATTAATTATTAGATTGCACTTAACAATGAATGAGAGGACCTACCAAGGAGAAATTGGTTATGAAAAATATAAATTAATGTGGAGCATTCTTATTGGTTGACAATTGACAAGGTTATTAAAGGATTGGAATTATGAATTGTGAAGTAACTTGTAGCTTTCTTATTAGATCACACTTAAAAATGAATGATTGGACTTAGCAAAAACTAACATTGCAAAAATAGTATACACTTGGGAGATTTCTTGTTGGCTCACACTTCACAGAAAAAGATAAAGATTATCTAGAGTCTAACACTATGAAAACCATACATACATTGTGTTTTCTTATTGGTTCACACTTTGCAGTGAAACATACTTGATAGAAAGATCATATGATAAAAAGGGTTTGTAAGAAATGTATTTATGTGAAGCATTTTTATTGGCTTACCTTTCACACTCTAACATAGTTCTTACAAAGGAAACCAATATAAGAAGCTATCAAATCTTGCCACATGGAATTAATAGGACTTAAAGGTGAACAAGACTAGAAAAATCCATGGGAATACAAGATTCAAATAAGCTGAAAAAATTTCATACTAAAGCACATGATATTTGAGCTATTACATATATTTTGGAGTCAAAATTAAATCTATTACAAAGAAAAACATAGTATTTCTATTTTTAGAGATTAAGAACTTAAAATATCTATAGTTTCTTAAGTATTTCAAATTTTAGCATCAAGTATAAGTAAGGAAAAAGATATTATTTGAATAAAGTACTGATTATTTAAATATATTATCTAAACATCTATATCACATATCCAAAATGGAATCTTCCAATGTATTGATGTTGGATCATATCTATCATTTTCTTAACCAAATATCTAACTTTGTTGACATTCAATTGGTGTAATACATCCATCCCCATCTCCAACAGGGTCATTTGCTGTATTTGTGGCATTATTATTTGTTGGTCATTGTGTCTTTGGTGTTGTCATTGATCTTAAATATCATTGATGGAAAAAGGAGTATGGTTTTCATAAGTTTCTCCATGAGGTGTCAAGGTCAAGTATGAAGGTCGATTCTTAGTGTCCAATCATGGTGTCTTGTTATGGTGTGTTGGAGCATGGTCTAGTAGGAATGGTCATAGTATGATTACTCCTAAGGTGGTATGAGGTCTTCATGAGATCAATGTTTTTCATGAGATGTGTTAGAGGTGCACAAGTGGTATTCATGGTCAGTTCATGTGAAGTCATGGTTGAGTCAAGTCATTTTAGGCCTATTCCTAGACCTAGTGCATGTGGTTTGGCATGGTAACATGAGATATGGAGTAGGAAGTCATGTAGAAGCATTATAAATGTGTTTTGTCACTTGTATATGATGTGTTGAAGGAGTTCAGGCCAATACTCAGAGGTTTGATGTTGTTTCAAGGTCTATTGAAGTAATTTTCTTGAGAACAAGACATGTAGACATAGGTAAGTCATGGTGGAGAGAGAGTTTCAGAGGCATTTGAACATGAATGAGACTTAATAAAGTTATAGGAGGTTGTAATGATGCTGTGGGTAAAGTTTAAGGTCCAAGTGATGAATATTTTTGAATATATTGCACTTTTACTAAATTCATGTAGAATTATGATAAATGTGTTTTGTCACCTGTATATGATGTGTTGAAGGAGTTTCAGATCAATACTCAAAGGTTTGATTTTGTTTCAAGGTCTATTGAAGCAAGTTTCTTGGGAAAAAGACATGTAGACACGGGTAAGTCATGATGGGGAGAGAGAGTTACAGAGGCATTTTAACATGAATGAGACTTAATAAAGTTATCGGAGGTTGTATTGATGTTTTACGTAAAGTTTTAGGTCCAAGTGATGAATATTTTTGAAGATATTGCACTTTTACCAAAATCGGGTTTCCAAAGGTGAGAATTTGAGGCAAAAGTTAACTTTCTAATGCTCGTTGTGGATAGCATGATTTGCATAGGGACATGATCTATTTGAAATAGTTAATTAGGTCAATTATGAATATTTTATAAGTGTAACGAGGTTGTTTAATTTTCATATGTTCATGAATAATTGTTAAGAAGCTAAACTACTTTTTAACCCTCATGAAACCCTAACTTTGAAGAAACTTGGGAGATATTGAGAATAGTGACCTAGAATTGATTATTTTGGAAAACTTGATTATTGTATGTTGTAGATAACTCCTCTAGATTTCTCTAGGTGTGATTTAGAGATTTTGATAGTATATGGGCTCAACCAAAAGGTAAGTTTCTAGAAAGTTTCAATTTGTACAAAAGTTTCCCATTGAACTTGTTGACTAAATTACCATTTATTGAAGCATGGAAGTTTTAATACATTTAAATGATGGTTTCAGGTCATGATTATGCCTTTAGAATACAAAGTGCTCCCTATTTAGAAGGAATGGGTTTTATGCAGTTTTGGGACATTTTTGAGCAACTGGGAAAAGAGTGGTTTTGGAGGTGCTGTAGGTGGAGTTATGACTTGGTTTGAATTTTTCATGATTTTGATTCAAAGATATTTCCAATTATATATTACAATTGAGTTTTTTTTCTAATATATGAGAATATTATGACATGATCTTTGAAGGTCAATTACGAGGGTGTTTGGTTGAGCATGGTCTAATGAGGTTTCATGGTGTGATGCTTGGTATGAGTGTGTTTAATGTTTTTGGATATTTTTGAGGGATTAGAAAACATTTATAAGTGTGTGTCATGCCTTGGTGAATTTGGTTTTGGTCTTTTTCACTCCTTGGTTGGCAAGTTGCTTGTTTTGGGGTTTCAGGACTTATTGTGTCCCAATGGAGCTTTTGGTGGGTCTTGGTGATAGTGGAAACCTACTTGGTCCTTTGGATGATATTTTAATATTTTTATTATTATTTATAATTTTTGTTTTCAATGTGAAGGCCGACCTAGATGAGTTGTAAAAAAGAAACATGTATAAAATAAAATTAGAAGGTTCATTTGTGATAATTGTGAGAGTGGATGAAAAGTGTAACCTAGGAGGCTTATTGAGGATTATGATGAAGGTCCTTATGACCTTTTTGATAGGTAAATGAGTGTATGATGTTTTTAAAGAGAGAGATAAGGTGATGACAAGCTAGGGAAGGTATGAAATCAACTTGAAGAAGAAGAAGATTTTGAGAAAAAGAAGAAGGTTTGTTTGAGAGGGGTTTTGAAGATTAGTGAGCTGAATTTGTGATAAAAATCAGTTGTTGGGGAAAAATATATTAAGTTATCATCCATTTTAGGTGTTTTGATTTTTTTCTTGGTCATCCTGGGTTTTTATCCTCCTTGTAGGATTGGTGTCCTACTAAACTAGGGGTTGGTGTTCCTTATGGGGTTAATGCCTCACTAAATAAATCTTGCATGATGTATAATATTCTTGTAAGTCATTTTTATGAGTAATATTAGTAGAGGTTTTAGTGGTTTTTCTTCCCTTTGAGGGATTCCAACTTAAATCTGGTGTTCATGTGTTTTTTTCTTTGTTTCATGTACTTGTGAATGTTAATACAAACTTAATAAGCTCACATTATTTATGGATGATAAATGCATGGTTTTTATAATGAATGAATGAAATAGTAAATGAAGTAAAAATTGTTGTATGAATGATTCTCCACCTAGATCATTATGCTTATAACAGTTGGTATCAAAGCTAGGTCCTTGTGAAGGAATTTTACTAGCTTAGAGGTGATCCTTGAAGCATAATGGGAAAATAAACTGATCTTTTAAGAAGGAAGTATAAAATTACAGAGTCATTAGTTTTTGGAATGCAAGAAAAATCAGTATATAGAGGTAGAGAATGATAAAACAATCAAATATTTGAAATACCAAATTACAAGTGTGAAAACAGCTCTTAAGGGAAAAGAAGAAGAATGTTGCAAGCTTAAGTCTGAAGTTGAAACCCTAAGAGTGAGAGAAGAAGACTGTATCAGATGTGAAGATGAACTAAAGTCCTTGAAATCAAAGTTGAAGTTTGACATTTAGTAGGTTTTCGACATATTAAAGTATGACATGTCCTAGTGGTTGTGAAGACATGAAAGAGACTAAGAAGAGATATTCCATGATGTATAACCCTATTAGACAACCAAATGTAATGAGGTATGGTTATTTCAATGGTTATTGTTATGTTTGTCGTGAATTTGGTCATAAAGATAGAGATTGCAAAATAAGATTCTCTAGGAAGGGTGAAAGCTTCTTCAAAGGTTAATTCTAATCATTTTGTGAGTATGGTCATAAGGTTGAGGATTATGGTTGGAACCTAAGTGCTTATTAGTCTAGAAGAAGAAATTATATTTTGTGCTACAATTGTCATAGACCAAGCCATATCAAAATATTTTGTCAAAGAAAGAAGATGTTCATCAAGAGCTGTCAAAGAGGATTCTAGCTCAACCAAGGAAATCAAAATGTCTAATCATGAAAATCAAACTAAAGAGGATGAATCAAATGTAGTCATGAAGTATAATCTAATAAATCTTGTCAAATAAGGAATAAACCCAATCAAGAATACAATTATTACAAATAAGGATGAGAAGAAGGAAGGAAAGTTAATCAAGCTCAAGGCAGTTTCAAGAAGGTATGTTTTATATGTTTGAAGAACCTAAATATTAAGAAAGCTACATGTTCTTGATTGCAATCCAGTCACCTCTACTTGAGAAATTAAGGAGTCTTGACATAATTTTGAGTACTTCAAATGCTATAAGGTATGATTTATGACTATTCATGATGACATAGTTTATGCATCAAGAGTCCTAATAGTTAGTGAAATGTCTATTTTTGGTTCAAGATGAATCATGAGTGAGTAGGTACAAGGTCTATATGTTATTATTTTAGGATTTGTTTGAAGTTCTTCTAGTCAATTTGGTTCATCTGTCAAGGTTGAGTAGATCTACATATGAGAGTCCTCAAAAGGAGTGAATTGTTAGTACAAGAGTAAAATGTAAAAAAGTTCTATCTTAATAAGTACAAATTTTGTATATGTCCTTATAATATTTTAAATGTGTCATGTTTGAATGGTAGTGTCATTATGATCCTATGGTTTTCATACAAAAGTCTTGGTACTGATCTATCAAATGATGATGAAGAAGTCTATAGGTTGATTCTAGGTTTGTGTATGAAGTCATGTCATGATAGTACAAGTTTGAAGGTATATGTCTCTTATGTGAAGAATTTTGGTTTGATTTGGGTCTATTTTATTGAGAAGAGTATAGACTTAAGAATTTTGTAAATCATTAGGAATCTGGGTATGAAAAACCATATTATGAAGTACAATGTATTGAGGTCAAAGTATGCTATGTTGATGATAAAAAGAATTTTGACTAGTTTGGGTTTCCAATATTGTAGGTGATTGAGTGTCTCTTAGGTTATGAATACAAATGGGATGTAGAGATAGGAGTGATTGTTAAGATAAAGTTCATGAGTGATATAAATATCTTGAAAGAGGTGTCATAAAGTATGAAGAATCTATGATTTGTAAAGGTGACAAATTTATAGGTAGTACTAACAAGTTATTAATAAATGGTTGGGTTATGGAAGATCTTTATCCTATCTAGAACAAGAGCATGTTCTATCATTTCAGGTCTCACTATACATCATGAAGATACAAGAAATTCAAGGAAATTCAAATCCATGAAGCTTAAATATTATGAAAGATCTTGGTGCATATTCCTACGGGACTTAAGTCCCATGATGAAAAAGTGTAACATCATGTATGAGAATATTTTAAGGAAGACTATCATGGATTCATATGTTGTTGCAATATCGGTATTTCTTTGAATTTGAATGTTCAAGATATGGAAAAGAGTATGCTATTAGGAGAAAGGATTTATTATGGTATGTTATAGTTGTTGACATGATCTTGTGGCATCCATTCAAAGAAGTGTAGACTTGAAAAGATCTATGAAGGAATATGAAGGTATGAAAGCTTTATCCAAGGATTTTTCAAGTTTCGGAGTGCATCAAGAAGAAATTGAACCTGAATATACTGCTATTAGCTGTATGAAGTCCCAATAGGTTGTTGTCATATATTATGGATTCTTGGTCAAGATGGTTAAGGATTAAATAAAGTATTGATAAGGTCATTTGGAGACAATTTTATGTATGATGATCAAGAATAATTATGTTGGTATTGTTTAAAGCTTCAAGAGGAATATAATTAAGAAACAAGTTGGTTGAAGAGTTGATTGATTTGTATTCAAGTGCTATACAATGAGGTGAATGATCAGAAAAGATGAAAAAGCTCCAAGAATGCATCTATGTTTAACATTGTGTAATGGTATGGTTTGAATTCCCATTCTCATATTGAAACATTTAATGCACTCACATTTATAGATAAGGTGTTATGTTTCTTAAATATGTGTTTCAAAAGGTTGATATGTTCGAAGTAATAGAATGACAATTGAGGAATAAACCAAGAAACATAAAGTCTATTTAAGGTTCTTGAAGGCTTGATTATGATAGTTAAGGGTTTTCTCTAAGAAGATAAAGTCCTTAAAATTGAAAATTGTATGATGGTCTCAAGAGATGGTTGAGTGAAATCAAGGCTATAAAAAATTTAATAAGATGACTCAGTCATATTCCAAGGGTATTATTTTAGGAGAGTAGAGAAAGAATTTGAAGGTCTATAAAAATATGGTAAGTAGGATTGAGGAAGAGTTCATGTGGATTGGTTGAAGAAATTTCAAGAAGATGCTAATCTCTATGGAGCCAGGTATGATCAAGGAAGGTAAAAAATTAGGGGTAAGATATGTAAACATTGATAAGGTATGAAATTATTTTTGTCTTCTCTTGAAATTCATAAAAAAAAAAAAGTTTAAGATTTTGATGGTGTCTTTTACAAAATCCAAGATGAATAGGTGTTAAAATATTGCACAAGGTGTTGTGTAAAAGTGTCAAGTTATAGTGATATGTCTTATTTCTAGTGAAGAACAAGTATAAGTAAAACATTAGTTGATAAGGACTGATGGTTTTTGAATTTTATCTCAAGGTAATTAAGCAAGAAGAATGGTAAGATGATATTAGATAGAAAATATAGGTAAGTGGTTGATATTCATAGGTGAAAATTTGATGGTTAAAAGGTAAAAGGAATAAAAAATATTATAGGTCTGAAAAGAGGGAGTGTATGCTCCTAAGGGGAGCTCAAAGCCTCTTTTTAGGTATGATGTGAAAGAAAAATAGGTAAGTTTGAGCTTATAGTTGAATGAGATTGATTTCGTATATGTTGACTCCATTACTCTTATGAGATTGGTATTTGTGTGGCTCAATTTATATCTTCAAGTTATGAAAGTGATGTTAATGCCATTAGGAGAACTCTATGCATGAACTTAAATTCTATATTGACTAGCTCAAGAAAGTGATTGTCAAAAAGGTTTGAAATGGCTTGGAATTCATTTCAGATATGTAATAGAGTATTACACTATAGTTTTTACATGGAGAGGGTTTGTATGTTGAAAAACCAACTCGAGTTGTTGGGCCTTAGAATATTGATTAAGTCCCAAAGGGCACGTGTATGCGGGGATTAGTAAATAAAATGGGCGTGAGGGGAAGAGTTCATAGGAAAAGGGTTTTAGAATATTTTTAAGAGAAACAATGGCATGAACACAAGGCGAGAGAAAAGGATTTTAGGACTATTTTCATGCAAATTTGCAACAGGAAATTGACACGATTTCAAGCACGAGAATGATACCCCTGTACCAAATTTTTATATTCCTATCATTCCTAGGAACCCCAAGTCTATCCAAGTAAGTACAAGTGGCCTCCTAATTAATGTTATCTCATCCCCTAGGTAATTTTAGGAGTTCATTTGCAAAGCTATAGGTAGTTGTGGGAAGGGCTATCATTAGCCTTCCTAGAGCTGGAGAAACCTCACGGAGTAGAGCATAAGAGCCTAAGTAGATGTGGAGGTGATCCAAAGGTCTTGGGACATCATGGAAATGGTTTAGGAAGATTTTGGAAGGTCTCAAAGAAGTTGGGGCAGTTTCGCTAGAATTAGGGTTCACAAGCCTAGTCAATACACAGGCCAAAACAACCGCTAAGCTTTAGAAGGTGATTTTGGGAGCTCCGGATGGAGTTAGGAGTAAAAAAACATCAACAGAAAGAGAATTCCAATACCTACATGATGGTGAAATCATAGTTTTCACAACACCTTAGTGCATAGGGTTTTCAGGTAGTTTTTCTCAGGCACATGTGGAGTACCAAATCACAATTCAGATTTTCAGGGATCAAATGGATGAATCAAGACATGAGACCCCCACCATTGGATTAAAAAGGAAATTTCCAGCCAAGAAAATATAAACTTTCTCCAATAATTCCACTAGGAGCTTAAGTTATTACCATTCCAAGTTTCCCTCTTAAAGGCGGTTCAGAGTTAGTCAATTTCGAGAGGACACGTGTGCGGCACCGGATCCACAGGGGGACTTATGTCCCCAACGTCCCTAAGTCCAAGTACACCAGCCTTGGAAACATGCACCCATCCCCATGTGAGCTCTGGGACCTCATGTGACCTCCAAACTTGGCAGTCCGGCCCCAGGGTGCATTTTTGGAGCATCCATTCCCTGTCGTCGGATCAAGCACCACGTGTTAGCTCTAGACCACCTTAGAAATTGATGTCCCTCACGTCCCTAAGGTCATGGAAATAAAACATGGAAAAATGCACCTAGACCCTATGGGGATTCTTTTGGTCACCCATGTGACCGACTTTCAGCCCCCAGTGCTTTAAAGCAACTTTTCTCACCTTCATTCCCTACCATCGGATCGCTGCCACATGTTTTCCTCTTGACCACCATGGAATTTGATGTCCCACATGTCTTTGAGGTCAAGGGAATAAATTCCTTAAATTTTTTCCCAAGCTTCTCCTTCCATGATATCAATTTTTTTAAAATGTAACTACCGCCTCGGTGCTTCCAGCTTCTTCCACTCCTATGCACAATTTTTCTCCATTCTTCCTCTATAACTTCTCACCACCATTCCTCCATTGCTGAACCTCAAACAAGACCTACCAAAAATTTAATTCCCTTCACTCCATGAAATCATGTAGGTCCTAGAAGGAAAATTGGAGCAAACACAGAAGGAGAAGCACAAAAAGAAGAAGGAGAAAATAGAGAAAACTCCATGGCCATGAAACGAGAAGTTAAAGAAATATCCCAAACGGATGCATGAAACAAAAATTTATATTTTTCTATTCATTCCTCTACCCAAGGCCATCAAGAAGACACATTAAAAATCTCTTCTTGTGCAATGAGCATCCACAATGAAGAAATCCCACTTCTAGCTCAATGAAGAAAAATACGATTTCGTCAAACCGTTGGGAGAAATGAAGTAGAATTGCATGTGAAGCATTAGAAGAAGAAACCTATCACAATGAAATTTATTTCATCACAAAAGAAGGAGAAAACTAGACTCTGCAATTTTGAGGTCCATTAATGGCTGCCACTGTCTAGAAGCACTGCTAGGTCCAAAATTTGAAAGTTTAAAATCTCCTAGACTATTAAGCGGGTGGGTCTGAAATTTTAGAGGGGAAATATTGGGAAAAAAATATCTAAAAAAACTTTGTTCTATGTCAATTATACCTCTAGAAGTCCACTTTTTAAAAATAGCAGGTCTTCTATTTCGAGAAAAGTTAGCAATGTAAGAACCTGCGAAGGAGACAGAGACATTAGAGGTGCACGACAGTTGATAATTCACCAGAATGGACATTTTTGACACTTACTAAAAATAGTAAGTGGTCCCATGGACACCTACTAAAAATATAAAGTCACACTGAAAGAGTAGTTTTGGCACAATGGGACATTCAAAACTTCATCGCATTAGAGCTTTCCATGAATGAGGACCATCGAACTTCATCATGGGAAACATCTTCTCCTCTTCTCTCTCTTCCCTCTCCCCCAACTTTCTCTCCCTTCAAATGGTCTAAATATTTGTTGGGTTTCACTTTTTGATATGCCTTTAAGTCACTTAAAAGTGACTTTAGAAACATAATGTAAATTAAGTCGCCTTGATTTTATAAAAGGGAAATCAATATTTTGTAGGAATACAAATAGTCTAAAGTTAGAAATAAGGCATATGGAGGGTCATGAGGAAGATGATAAGTCACCTCTCATTCTATAAATTATAACGCCATTCCCATTTCAAAGGGTTGGTCATTAATTTTGTAAGCTCAAGAGTGCATTCTACCTTGAGAGAACAAAGGAGATAGCCAAATTCTTCCTTTCCCCACTCTCTATTTTTCCTCCATTCTCATACTATGTACAACTTGGTTTAAGAAATCAATACAAGAAGAAGGAGTTTCAAGCCTTTTTTGACTAAGGGGTTTATTGAGACTTTGTGATCATAAATTCCATTTGGTCTTGTTTCTATGCATAGAGTTGTTTCCTCCTAATTATAATGCATGTGATAAAACTTCTAATTGATGTATGTAGGAATATAATTTTCTACTTGCAACATTTTAATCTCCTATCTAATTTCTCTCCCCCTTTCCCGCTCTTGAAATTTTTTTCTCTCTTGGAGGTATGTGCAAGCTTTACTACAAGGTCATTTGAGTGCCCATGTTAGATACCTAGTCAAAAGACCACCACGTAAATCCACATTTTCTCACACATGCATATACAATAGCTGCACCGGTTAAGTAGAGGGACTTATATTCCTAGAGCATTGGAAAGATATCCAAAAAGTTTTTCCACACGAATTTTTTTCTCACCAACAGCTTTTAGTGCCCACTATTGGTGTGTGGGATCCTATGTTTCCTTCACTCACATATGGAGGGTAATCTCACATGGTTAGGTTTAGGGTTTGATTGTGTGTCATGCACTAGGGTTACTCGGGATCCTATATGTACCCTTTTATTCTTGATTTATGAGCATGCCAAGACACTCCATTTGTCTTTCCTCTATGTGTAAGCTTTGTTTCTATTATGTAAGTTCTTCCATTGTTGATTGATTCTTCCTTGTGATTACACTAGAGCCATTACAATTCGTTGAGTGCAACTACTTCATATTGCATCATTTCGATTTGATTCTCACAAAATCTTTCATGGTATCGTAATTTGAGATCATGTAAACACTCATTCGTCATTTGAGTTGTGATTACTCTTGGTTTCATTTTTTTACTCCTCATGCAAGTTTTTCGATCATTATATTCTAGAAATTTATTGCTAACATTCTTAACAAGTTGCTCTTGGAAAGTTTTTTGGTTTTCTTTATGTTCTTCATGCATGTATGTAGGTATCTCCTTGATTTTTTAGGGGTTTTATAGCTACATTTAGCTAGTTGTGGATAAATTTAGCAGATCAACTAAAAATAGAGGTTATTTTCTAGTTTTTAAATTTTTTATCAAATTGAAAAAATTTAGATCTCGGGTTTCTCTATGTTTTTGCTATTTTTTTGTAGAGATTTAGGTTAAAAAAATTTAGTTTCAAGGGGTGTTGTGTGGTGTTCAACCCAACTGAGATCTCCACTGAGCTCCTCTTCTCTGCCTTGAGCTCCTCCAACTTGCCACAACTCCTTGAATCATGCTCGGCTTGTCTCCCGAGTCCCTACATTTTTTTCTATGGCCGAGTCCTAGCAGAGCCATTTCTTGCGAGCCGAGTTACCTTCAAACCTTGGCGATTCATTTTTTAGCTCTGAAAAGTTGTGTTGTGGGTGTTTTCTAGCTTGTTCATAGTTTTTAGCTTGTGTGGGTGCATTTGTTCACTTCTTGAGTCATGTTCTTCACATGGGCCTCGCTACTCACCTAGATCGCGCGTTGAGCCCTCCCCGATTTGTTCAGCTCTTTCTCCCTCTATGTGGTGGCCTCACACCTAGCTCTTTGCTCACCCCCACGAGCCTAATCCAACGCCTCCCTCCTCCCTATCTTCCCGTGCTACTCGAATGACATTGTTACACCCTTAATTATATATCTTACATGGGATGGATATAGCTAACTTGTGGCTATCATAACTTCTTATCATGATGTATCTCTTTCATATATGATCTATTATCATTGGTTGGTTGGCCTTGTTGATGGCCATATCATAAGAATAGTATAAATAGGGGTTAAAGGTAGTGGATGATTAGGATGTTGAGTATTTGAGTCTTATTATATGTTTTGGAGGTTGCCCCTCGAAGTGGCCAAGCTATTCTACTTTCATATTGAGATAACTTATTTGCAATATTGTGTTATTTGGTGTTCTATTGCTGGTGATAATCATAATTAATCAAGTAATTTCATTACAAGTGGTATCAGAGCTTGATCTCGGCTAGGATGACGTCAAACCCTAATTTTGAAGGTTCGGATATATCTCAAGATTTGTAGTGAATTTTTATGCAATTTTTTTGTGGTGTGGTGAAATAAGTCAAGTAAGCTTCTCTAAAAATTTCAATCAGTTTTGACTTATTTTGAAAAAGTTATTACGGTTCTATATTTATTCATAATTTGGCTCCCTAGGGCATAATTTTTGAAATTTCTTATATTTTCGGAAACCCCTCAAAAAAATAGCTAGGGTTTATTTTTTATAAATTCCTATATTTGGCCAAAAAAATTATGAAACCCTAAACCCTAAAATTATGCCCTATTAAGTCTACCCCTAGGCCCAAACCCTTTGTCATGGCTAGTAGATCTACCCAAGGCCAAGGAAAAGGACAAACAACTCTAGGAATGACCCCAAATAAGGAAGATATTGCTTCAGAGTCTACTAGTTTGGGAGTATCTGAGGTGGTCATCCAACTTTAGGAAAGGGTTAACAATATGGTGAGTAAGGATGACCTTACTGTTGAGCTTCATCAACTGAAAGGTAGCCTTAGGAGTGAGATTCAAAAGGATTTTCATGTAATGCAGTAGGAGTTGTTGCATATTATTTCAAATACAACTTCTAATGCTAGTCATATGGGTTCCACTAGAAATGGTCACACAGATACAAATCACTCCAATTAGGGAGGATCCTTTAATCATTCAAGTGGATCTTCTCACCAATGGAGGGGCATGATTCCAAAAGTTGAAATGCATAAATTTGATGGAAAGGATCCACTCAATTGGATTACCCAAATGGAAAATTTCTTTGATCTCCATCAGATCCCAGGAGGAAAAAAGGTAACTGTGGCATCCTTATACCTAGAACCTAATCAATTTGTTTGGTATTGTTGGTTATGTGCTCAAAGGAAGAAGAATGGCCTAAATGTCACCTAGACAGTTTTCATTGAAGAGCTTCAATTACACTATAGTTCTAGTGTTTCTAAGAATTACTTCAGCCAATTAGCAAAGTTACGCCAAACTAGTTTAGTTAAGGAGTATGTCCATCAATTCCAAACTCTTTCCTTGTGTGTGGAGGATATTATAGAAGAGTATTTGAATGACCTATTTCTTGGGGGTCTTAAGGACCACATTGAGCATGAGGTATGCATGTTTAACCCACTCAAGGTTGTTGATTCTATTATCATGGCACGTCGAGTAGAGGAAAATTTTTTTCCAAGTAGAAGGCAGTCCTTTTCTAGCATAAAAGATCATAACACCTTGTCTCCTTCTTACCCTCGGCCAATTTGGTTGACACCTCAAAAAATTGAAGAAAAAAGAGCCAAAGGGTTATGCTTTAATTGTGATAGAAAATATGGGCCAAATCATAAATGTTCTGAGAAAAAATTGTTCTACATTGAAGGATCTGGTGATGAGGAAGAATATGAGGCAACATCAATAGAGGAAGTGGAAAAATTAGAGGAAGAATCTAGAGATCCTCAGCCCACTATTTCATGTCATGCTCTATCAGGTATTAGTACTCCACAAACCCTTCAAGTTGTGGGTTATATTAAGAGGCGAAGGTAACAGTCTTGATTGATTCAGGGAGCACACATAATTTCATCAATCATAAGTTGGCAACAAGACTAAATTGTTTCATCTACCCAACACCTAAATTTCAAGTAATGATTATAGATGGTGGCATAGTCCAATGTTCAAGTAAATGCCATAAATTCAAAATCATGATGGGTGATTACACATTGGAATCTACGATGTTTTTTATTCCCATGGGAGGAGCTGATATTGTCTTAGGTGTTTAGTGGCTCACTACTTTGGGCACCATAGAGATAAATTTCAAGAATTGTTCATGCACTTTCATTATGAGGGTAAAAATTTGAACTTCGAGGTCTACAAGATAAAGATCCTCTAGTGGTAAGTTCTCACCAAATGTAGAAGATTCTTAAAAAGGGGTTTGAAGGTTTTGTAGCTCGATTATTCTCTATAGAAGTCCAACCACAAATGAAGGTATTGCATCCTAATCTTCAAAAGGTTATTAATCAACATGTAGTTGTCTTGAGGAACCAAGAGGATTGCCACTGAAAGAGAGCATGATCATTCTATTCAGATTAATTCTAGGAAGCCAACCCCTAACATCGGGCCTTACTGAGATATCCATATGTGCAAAAGAGTGAGATCGAGAAGATGGTGGAGGAAATGTTGGAAATGGGTATTATTCGTCATAGTCAGAGTGCTTATTTTGCTCTCGTGGTGATGGTGTGTCGTAAGGATGGAAGATGGCGCATGTGTCTAGATTATAGAGAGCTTAACAAGTTCACTATCAAAGATAAGTTTCCTATTCCCATCATTGATGATTTATTAGATGAGTTGCATGGTGCCATTTATTTTACAAAACTAGATCTATGTTCTGGGTATCACCAAATTAGAGTCAAGAAAGAAGATATTCATAAGAAAACCTTCAGAACTCATCAAGGCCATTATGAATTCCTAGTGATTCCATTTGGTCTTACCAATTCTCCCTCCACATTTCAAAGCTTGATGAATTCAATATTTAGACCATTCCTAAGAAATTTTGTCTTAGTATTTTTCGATGATATACTCATCTACAAAAAATCATGGGAGAAAAACTTACATCACGCCAATATTGTCTTAGAAGTCTTAGAGCAACATCAACTTTATGCCAAGCCTTCGAAGTGTTCTATTGGGGTAAAAGAAGTTGAATACTTGGGCCATATTGTTTCTCATGAAGGTGTTAAGGTGGACCCTCACAAGATCCAAGCCATGGTGGAATGGTAAACCCCAAGAACCCTCAAAAATTACGAGGTTTCTTAGGTCTCACAGGGTATTATCACAGATTTGTCAAAAACTATGGCAGTATAGCAGCACCACTCACAAAATTATTGAAGAAGGAATCCTTTCAATGGAATGAGGAAGCATCTAGGGCATTTGAAAAATTGAAGGTAGCTATGTGCACCACTCCAGTATTGGAAACCCCAAATTTCTCCAAAACTTTCGTAGTTGAGTGCAATGCTTCAGAAATGGAATCGGAGTAGTACTAATGTAAGAAGGACATCCCATTACTTTTGAGAGCTGAAAGCTAAAAGGAAAGAATTTGTTAAAGCCCACCTATGAAAAGGAAATGATGGCAATACTACATGTAGTCAAACAATGGAGACCATACTTGATGGGTAGACATTTTAAGGTAAAAACTGATCATGATAGTTTGAAATATTTCTTAGAGCAACATCTATCTTTAGAAGAACAACAAAAATGGGTCACTAAGATGTTGGGATATTACTTTGATATTTTTTTATAAGAAAGTAAAGGAAAGTTTGGTCACTGATGCTCTGTTTAGGAGGATGAGTCTTTCGAAGCATTGTTATGTGCCATATCTATACTAAATGCAGATTGGGTAGATCAAACACGTGAAGAATGGAAGAAAGATGCAACCACATATACTCTCATTCAAAATCTCCAGGTAGATCCGTCCATATCAACTCAATTTATATGGAAGGGGGATACATTGTGGTACAAAGATCGGTTATATCTATGTAAGAACTCTACACTTAAACACCATGTTATTTTAGAGCTACATTCTTCTCCAATAGGTGGCCATGTTGGGGTCCTGAAAACATATCATAGAGTTAAGAAGGATTTCTTTTGGGAGGGGTTGAAAGGAGATGTTTAAAAATTTGTGGCAGAATGTTTGGTTTGCCAAAAAAATAAGGGCGAGACCATTAAGACAGCTTGGTCTTCTCCAACCTCTGTCTATTCTTAGTGAGAGCTAGATAGAGGTATCGATGGATTTCATCACATGATTACCTAAATCAGAAGGGAAAAGTGTCATCATGGTCGTGGTAGATAGACTTACCAAATATGCTCATTTTTGTGCCATGGCTCATCCTTTCATAGCTAGTATAGTTGCCATCTCTTTTATGGATACAATTCAAAAGCTCCATGGCATGCCAAAAATTATAGTAAGTGATCATGATCCAATATTTACAAGTAACTTTTGGAATGATTTTTTCTCTTGTCTAGGTACCCAACTAGCCCAAAGTTCCTCTTATCATCCCCAAACAGATGGGAAAACTAAGGTGGTAAATAAATGTTTAGAGGAATATCTTCGATATTTTACTTTAGATAAACAAGAACATTGGGTGCAATGGTTGCCTTTGCAGCGAGAATGGTGGTACAATACTTCATTTCATACCTCCTCCAAAATGTCTCCATTTCTGGCACTTTATGGGTACCATCCTCCATCACTCATATCTAGCTTGAAGGTCAAACCAAAGGTGAGAGCAGTCAAAGATCACATTCAACATTAGCATGAGGTATGCTCTAGTCTTAGAGAAAATTTGGCATGGGCACAAAACCATATGAAGCAACAGGATGATCAACATAGAAGTGAGTGACACTTTGAAGAGGGAGACTTTATTTTTGTAAGGTTACAACCATATAAGTAGTTATCCTTAAAACAACAACAAAAGGATAATAATATTTCTCCTAAATACTATGGTCCTTACCGAGTTTTGCAGAAAATTGGTAGTGTGGCATATAAGCTAGAGCTCCCTCAGGAAGTAGAATACATCTAGTCTTCCATGTTTCTTGCTTAAAGAAAGTTATTGGGAAGCACATTTCCACCCAATCAATGCTTCTAGAACTGGATGAGGAAGGAAGGATCATATTGGAACCTAAAGGCATTCTTTAGACACACACCAAAATATTGAGGACTAGAGTCATTACCGAGTACCTGATCAAGTGGAAGAATATGAATATTGAGGATGCATCATGGGAAGATGAAGCATTCATGCAACAACATCTAGGCTTCCCAACATTGGGGATAATGTGTAACACCCTTGACTATTGTTATTTTCCTCCTTTGCATTCAAGTGTTGATATGTGATTTTCCTTATAAGGATATGTTCTTCTGATTATTAGAAATCATGCTTGATATGGATAAGTCTTTTCTACTCTTAAGATCCTTTGACTGAACTGGAATGACTTCTTTGAATCCATTTTTCACTTTTGGTAGGTGATTTACAATCTATTTTAAGAGTTGTAAACTTGTCTTTTATCCGACTCATCCTTGGATCAATTTCAAGTGATCCAAGGGATGTTTTAAATCTACTTTGTTGAACGAATGGTAAAATTGACATTCCATGAGTTAAGATACACATTGGACTGAACTTTGTTGTTGCAAGTTCTTTAATTTCTATGTGAACATACTTCCATTCAGTAGGTTGTTTGACTTGGGTCTTTGAAGATCGACCATGACAGGTCATTGCTGATAAAAATGGGCATGTAGCCTGTTCACAACATAAGAGATATAGGGTCCTATATAGGATTAACCTATGGATCCTAAGCTAGGTAAAATATATAAGTATTTCTATCTAAGCTACGATACTTATCTGAGCCTAACCTAAAACTCCTTATTCTATTTTGATTGGTTGAATTGTTGATTTGCAACCTAACCTAAGCTTGGTACTAATGGGGATTGAAAAGGCTACTAGGTATTAAATTAACCTAGATCCTAATACTACAAGGTATTATTGTAACCTAACCTAGTGTTTTAAACTATGGCACTTTGAATTATTTACCTATGTGGAAATTACCTAACCTAATTGCTAAGGCCATGGTGGGGGTTAGTTGTTAGTGTTATATCCTAAGGTATAAATTTAAATTCTACCTAAGATCTAACCTAAGCAATCTAATCTATCCTAAACTAATGGATACGAATTGGGACTTAAGTGGTTGCATACATATTGGCAATGGTTCCTAAGGCATTTATGATGTTGATAAGGTTTATTAATGCATACAGACTGCCAGCTTTGGCAGGGGTTAGTTGGTTTGGTGGAGGCTTAGGTGGTAGTATCACTAAAAATGGAAACTTATGTTAACTTGGACTTGGCACTCGCCAAACTTGGTAGGCGGTGGCAAGGAGGATTGAGTGGGAGATTTGGAATTAATGAGATTAATTGTTTTTGGTTATTGAGCCCGAACTACCTTGGTAGGCATGCCAACATATTTTTGTTGGGTTGTTTCATTTTGCATGTTCTCCGATTTTCTTTCTACATGCGCTCTGGTTTTTTGAACCAGCAGAGTAAACTGCACTTCATGGATATTTTTGAGGTTTCGAATCTATTTTTCATTTTTGGAATGTATAAGAAGCATTGTGGAAGAAGTATCTGGTTGTTTGATCTTTCGTGGAGAAGAGGAGAAGAAGCGAGTTGGATAGAGGTCTTCTTCGATTTCACAACGACACTATCAAGCATGATAGGCTCTAACTATTAAAATCTCTTTCTTTCCTCTAAGTGTTTTCATTAAAGCAACTTTGCTCTGATGAGTTTGTGCATTTCATGCTTTATCTGGTTAATTGATTGATGGGTTTAGTAAAACTTGCATTCTGGGTTTTGAATCCATGATATACGTGATTCTGTTGGAAGCTTATGTTGTATTGTCTTTTGCACAAAGGAACTATGCATACGAATTTGGTAACTTTGTTTAGCTTCTTTGGTTGTTGGAAATTGTTGTTTGGTTTCAACTTCATTTATGGCCTATAATTGTTACTGAGTTCTTCTGTGTTTGTTGAGATTAGTGTTTGTGAACTTGTTGTGTTTTGTGAACTCGAGCTAGTAAGGAACTCCAGTTCTTATGGATACTTGCAAACAGTTTGAGCTATTTGTTGGAAACTTGTTTTGGTGGATAGAATCATTGTAGAGATTCTTAGCTCTATGGTGTTAGCATTTTATTTCATAGTTAAATGGACTGTGGATTAACCCATATATGGCTTGTTGTGTTTGTATTTCTTCTTACGAAAACTTTGATTGTTGTTGAAACTCGCATGCACTAGAAAAACCATATATGGCTTGGGTTTTTGTATTTCATTTTGTGAAAATTGTGACTATTGTTGAAACCCACATCTAACTTGGAACCTGTGTTTGTTATCTTGGATAAGTTAGACTATTGTTCGAAGCCTCATATGGCATGGTGCTTGTGAATTCTTGTTCTTATGACCATATTAAATGTTTTTGGAGGTTCTTTATGAACTTGGCTTTTAAGTCATTTGGTCTGAGCTCTGTCAAGCATCTTACATCCTGTTTGAGTTGGGAAACTGGGTTTGAAAGGATGTTAACTGAAAATGGAAGAATTTTTTCTTAGAATGAACTATTTTATAAGTAGTTTCTTCTTATTCGATCTAGCATTACGGTGCTGGTGTATTTATGAATTTGTGATTGTGATATTGTGATGCAACACTATGCAATCAATTTGTTACTTGGTGTTTTTAATTGAAATGGTAACCTGAACAATGTGTTGGTTCAGATTTTATAGTCCTTTGACTATTTTATAAACTAAAGAGGGAACATGATGTTACCCGAACTTGGTTATAAGCATTTGAATAATCTTGATCCTTTGAGGGAGTTTATGCTTTACATTGTGCTCAAATTGTAATTTGAGTCTTGGATAGTACGTACTATATATATGATGTTTTGATCTTGTCATTTGTTTGGAAACCCAATTTGTAGTTCTTGTAGTGATGCGTTGACATACTGTTGAGATAGTTTTGCCTTTCCTGAACTATTGGAAAGTTTTGAGTGTTAGCATCTACTCAGATTTCTTACCTCTTGTTGGGTCCAATAAATGAATGTTAAGTCTTGAAAGATAAATTGCGATTCAAAATTGATTGTGGACTGTGTTTGAACTTCACTATTTTATTATTGAGTTTAAAAAGAGAAAATTAATGGTAAGGATTGATGGAACTTCACTGTTTGATGGTAAAGTGTTCTAAGAAGGAAAAATGTTAGTATGTTTTCTTCAGGCTGTTCTGGTCCAATAAAAGATTGTTAAGTCTTTAACAGATACACTGTGAAACTTTACTATCCTTGGACTATGTATGAGCTTCATTATTACAATGTTCCTAATGGAAAGTAGAATTCATGCATTATAATGGGAAGATTTAGAAGGGAAGATAGCATTTAGTTTTCTCTTTCCTTGAAGTTGATCTTGTTCTCTTTCTTTGGA
The DNA here is from genome assembly GCA_018340775.1 of Taxus wallichiana var. yunnanensis. Classification (NCBI taxonomy): domain Eukaryota; kingdom Viridiplantae; phylum Streptophyta; class Pinopsida; order Cupressales; family Taxaceae; genus Taxus; species Taxus wallichiana. Next base: position 187,865,142 of record CM031235.1, read on the forward strand.
ACTCTTGCATGAACTTAAACTGTATGTATGAGAGGAGGTAAAACTATTTAATTAAGTTGAAAGAAATGATTATAGATTGGGATCATATTTCTGTTAAGACTCCTTTTTTTTAATGCAGTTGGGTTAAGTTCATTGGATGGAACCTCCGATTTTTATTCTTATTGGAAAAGGGAATAAGTGTTTATTAGTCTTTTTATACTTTTCATTTGACTGAAATGAAGTAGAAAGAGATTGAAGATAGGTTGGCAAAAATAAATTACAAACTTGTTGTTGACTATTAATCCATCATTCCTTCTTGGATTTCTTTCATTTGGATCTGTTTTGATGAATACCTTAAAATGTTGAATTTTAAAGTAGAGGACCTTTAAAGGAACAGTTTAAATCATGATATACACCTATTTCTACCTTGTTGATGTTATGTACTTTGGCATAATGGGTATGGTTTCTCTCCTTCTTTACTTGAAAGTTAGATGAAACATCCAAGAGGGAATATGTTGTAAACACTCATGTATCTTATAGTAAAGATAAGTGTTGTATTATATTTGGTAGGATTGGAAACAATGATATGTTATGATTTGTGGTTTGGTAAAGATAATTGATAGGATCAATTATACTTTAATTTGTAAGACAAATTTTATAGATTATATTTTGTTCTTCTTTTTGTTAATCCTAGTTTAGTATTGCTCTTCTTTTTATTGATATTACTTATGCTTAGGGAGTATGAAATACTAGTTGTTCATTAAAGTAGGGTTGTTTTTATTGGAACAATTAGTGGAATGCACTTTGTTTTAAGGCTTAGTGCTTATCATGCTTAGTTCATTGAACTAACCCGTGCTAGCAATTTTTGCAGATGGACTTCGTAAGTGATAAAAGAAGGCAAAAACTTATATGATGCATTGGCTGATCTAAGTTGATTCTTGTGAAGAATTCTGATTTGTTCTTAAGTTGTATTGAAAAAGAAAAGTTATTCTCTTTTGAATGAAGCTGCTTTGTCATGCAGTATGCCTGAAATGCATAAGTTGTAAATGTATAAGTTTTGAAAATGAATTGAAGAATGAGAATTTACTTGCATGGATTATGTAAATTATCTTGTACTTTTATAAAAAAATGGAATCCTATCCTATTGATATTCTTCATGTTATTTATATGTTTCAATGAGTATTTTTGGATAAGTAGGAAAAAGGGAATTAGAGTATTTTCCTAAACATGATGCAACTAAATAAGTTGCATAATTTCAATGATCTTATCTAAACAACTCATATTATTAAGGTAACGTGTAATGAACTTACAATGAAAACTATGAAATTTGTAAAGGACATAAAGGGTGTGTTAAACCCTAGAACTTAAGAGGAAGACTCTTCCTCTCTTATGAAAAAGTAGTCAAGAAGGAAGATATGATTTATAATCATTAGACTTCATTTAATAAAGTCTACTAAGTTACAACCTCGGTGGTTGTTACACTTCTTGAGTGGTTAAGTCACATTAAATGGAACTTAAGAGGTTGATGTCCTTTCTTCTTGGTAGTTTCTTGTTGAGCCAAAGTTAACGAACATCGAAAGCAATCTTAATTTAAGGAAGTTCTACAAGGGTTAATGGAACCTGATTTGGAAAAGAACTTAGGGAGAGTTGGATTAGAGTTTGGGCAGGGTTGCTGAAATCTACCTTTAAGAATCCAAATTAATTTAACTTTAATAATCTCCTAGGGGTATGTATATCTTCGACGAGGCTATTTTGTAGGATGTTGGAACATGCCGACTACAGGGCTGTACCGAGAAGATTAGGATCTTCTCGAGGATACAACATTGTAGTTGACATGTGGCAACACCCTTCTGCATTGATCATCTAGATCTACACACTTTTGGACTTGAACTTAGTTTCTCTCCAAGACTGGGTAGTAGCATAGTTACGATACTGGTAGCCCTCTAGGACTCAGGGTACCTTGGCACATGGGGTTGACTTAGGTTGAACCCAGTATGCCAATCTATCCTAAGTCTTTGTGAGCTCCTTCCTATCATAACCTACGTTGTTAACCAAAACTAGGGTTAAACCTTGGGCAAGAGGACTGATGAAGTTCAGTAAAGGACATTCTAGATAAAAATAGAGTGGGGGTGAAGGACATATTCTAGATTGATGAGTATGTCGTCAAGGAATAAGTAATATGAACAATATGTTAGAATCTTTGGCCAAAGTATCACAAGTTGTTGGTTACGTTGTCTATGTCGCCTAGTCTAAGGATCGTGATGCAGATGAATATTGGTAACAACTATTTAGTTAGGTTCCTTAGATAGATCACTCAATACCCAGATCGGGGTAAGAGAACCAAGTATATGAAGTATATAGAAAAGTATTCAATACTTAGTGTTAAACATGAATAGATCGGTAGTTCACCGAGTCATGAAATGAATAGATCGGTAGTTTACCGAGTCATTATAGCTGCATATGGTTATCTGTTATAAGAATGGTTGTTTTGGAATGTGTGTTCTAAATTACATATTTAGAATAGAGAACATTACTCAATTTTTTTTTTTCCTTGTTTCTAAAGTCTTAAAATAGGAATGTTACATCTTGGTATCAAAGTTGAAGGTTGCAGCTCTTGGACCTATTATGTCCATAATCTGATAAAAATTGAATTTTCTTGTAACAGAAAATGGTTAGGACAAGAGGAAATGTTGTGAACAATGCTCCACCTAAGGAAGGAGTAGCAACAACCCAAAAACTTGATGAGATCCTTGTTGCCCTATTGGACACAAGAGATTGTTTGATTGTGCTCGAGCAACAAGTAATGGGTAATGAGGAGGAAGAAGAAGCTGGTAATAAAAATCAACCACCTCCTGAGGACAACCCCAATATGGGTGTTGATAATAACAATGTTAATGTACTGTCCAACCAAAAAACAAAAGGTTAGGTTGGCTGCTTGAACTCACTAATGATATAAAAAGGATAAGTCCACCTAAGTTTGATGGCACCACATTAGGTGATGGAGCTGAGAATTGGCTCAATGAGATGGAGAAGTACTTTGCAATAAGGAACTTCTCAGAAGAAACCAAAGCTATTTGGGGAGCATATCAACTTTCCCATGAAGCATCTTCATGGTGGGACAACCATAAGGCTGAGCTAAACATTGATGAAACTAACATCACTTGGGATCAATTTAAAGGTTATTTTAGGCAACGATGGCTGCCACAACTTTATTATGATTAGAAAATGACTAAATTTCAAAACTTAGCTCAAGGGAAGTTAACTGTAACTGAGTATTGGGAACAATTTACGAAACTACTCAAGTATGTACCTTAGTATCAAATTGATGAGAAGTTCAGGATACAAAATTCATCATGGGATTGAATCCCATTATTGGGGGAGAGGTTGATGTTCATAGCCCAACCACTATGGAAGGGGTTGTTGAAAAATCCATAAGGCAGGAACAAAAATTAAAGGCTATTTCTACTCACAAGGAAGAAGTATGGAAGAAAGTTCCAAACTCTTCTTCAACTTCTCTTGCACCTAAGAAAGGACCATGGAAAATTTTGGTAACAAAAGTAAGTTTCCAACTAATATTAATAAGAAAACAACAATGAATAAGACTGCTAGAAATACACGGAACAATTTTGCCAAGAATAATAATAACGGGTGAAAACCCTATGGAGGTCAAAATGATAACTATAAGGTTGGAAATAATTATGAGCCCAAAAAGGGACCGGTAGGAGGCTGTTATAACTGTGGCAAAGATCATTACGAATCAATGTCCTTTGAAGAAGGATGATCGTAATCAGCAACACAAGATACATGCTGCAGTAGCTGACAAGCAAGCTGAAAAGCAAGTTACACCTATTGAAGTTCTGGTAAGTTATTCAACATACCTGTAACTATTCTTTTTGATATAGGAGCTACTGAATGTTTTATTTCTAGTAAACTTACTTCAAAAATTAAAAGAAAAGTTGGAAAAATGGATAAATCATGGACTGTACATTATGGTAATAATTTTGTTCATACAGTTAGTATGTGTCTTTTTGGAGCAGTCCTTGACTTACCTAGCTTTTCAACGTAAGTTGATCTCTATGTAGCACCTTTGGGATCTTATGATATAGTCATAGGTGTAAATTGGTTAGCAGAGCATAAAGAAAAGGTAGACTATTTTGAAAAACATATTAGTTGTTTAGATGATCTGCAGAAAACAATAGAGATTCAGGGTGTAAAACGAGAAATTTCTGTTAGGAAATTGTCAGCTATGCAACTTAAAAAGGCCAAAAATAAGGGTTGTACCTTATATGCAGTAAAAATTTCTGAATCTGTGGAAGAAAACAACAATTTCATGGAACGTTATCCACTATTACAGAACTACGGTGACATGTTTCGGAAGAATTACGGGATTACCACCCAAAAGGGAGTTTGACTTCACAATTGAAATCAAACCAGGTACTGAACCTATTTCTAAAGCACCTTATCAAATGACTACCACAGAGTTAGTAGAGCTTAAGGCTCAATTACAAGAACTTTTTCTAAGGGTTTGATTAGACCAAGTGTTTCACCTTGGGGAGCACTAGTGATCTTTGTGAAAAAGAAAGATGGAACACTTAGATTGTGCATTGATTACAGGATGTTAAACAAAGCAACAATCAAGAATAGATACCCACTTCCTAGAATTGATGACCTATTTGATCAGATGCATGGAGCATCGGTATATTCTAAGATAGACCTTTGGTCTGGATATCATCAATTACAAATTAAGGATGAGGACATTCATAAAATGGCTTTTAGGACAAGGTATGGACATTATGAATTCACGGTTTTACCCTTTGGATTAATGAATGCACCTGCAACTTTTATGAACTTAATGAATAATATCTTTCAAGAATACTTGGACAAGTTTGTGCTTGTATTCTTGGATGACATTCTCATATATTCTAAAAGTGTGGAGGAGCATCATGAACACTTGAAAATAGTTTTGGAAATTCTGAGAAAGAGACGGTTATATGGTAAGTTGTCCAAATGTTCTTTCTATGACACTGAAGTTCACTATTTGGGTCATGTTATAAGTAAAGATGGGATTGCTGTAGATCCTTCTAAAATTGTAGCTATAACCGAGTGGCTTGCACTAAAGAATGTACATGAAGTTAGAAGCTTCATGGGCCTTGCAGGTTATTATAGAAAATTTGTTAAGGATTTTTCTAAGGTGGTTGCACCAATAACTTCATTGCAGAAAAAGGATAAGAAATTTGTTTGGAATGATAAATGTGAATCTTCTTGACTTCAGCACCTATTTTAGTGTACATTTGATCCTAATGAAGACTTCACGGTTGTAATGGATGCATCAGGGAAGGTCTTGGAGGTATTTTATTACAAAATGGTCATGTCATAGCTTATGAAAGTAGAAAACTTAAGCTACATGAGTTGAATTATGCTCCACATGATTAGAGCTTGTTGCCATAGTTCATGCACTTCAATTTTGGAGGAATTATCCGCTTGGTAAACCATTTGAGTTCAAAACTAATCATCTTGGAATGAAGTACATTTTCACTTAGCCAAATCGAATGCAAGACAACGAAGGTGGTTAGAGTTTTTGTCTCAAGTATGATTTTGAAATAAGTTACATTAAAAGAAAAGAGAATAGAGTGGCTGACGCTCCAAGTCATAGGAAGCACATTTTTTCTCTTATAACACTAAGAACTCAGTTTAGGGATGAAGTAAAAAGTGTTATGGAATCTGACTCTTACTTTTAGCAAGTAAAAATAGCACTTGTTGTAGATCCGAAGGATGAAAGGTATAAAGGTTTTCACTTTGATAATGAGGGAATCTTATGATATGAAAACAAAGTATACATACCCTTACCTAATGATTTGAGAAAGAAATTGTTGACAGAGTTTCACAATTCACCTTTTTCTAGACACCTTGGCATTACAAAAATGCTTGCTGATATAAAACAACAATATTTTTGGAAAGGAATGAAAAAGGATGTTATAGATTTTGTGACTCATTATCTGGAATGTCAACGGGTAAAAGTGGAACATATGCATCCAACTGGTTTATTGTATCCTCATAGCATACCGTAGTACAAATGGTAGGTAATAAGCATGGATTTTGTACAAGGATTTCCTATGTCAAGAAATAAACATGATGTTATTTTGGTAGTAGTTGACAAACTAACGAAAGTAGCTCATTTTATTGCTAGAAATCTAAAGGATGATTCTCCTGTTTTGGCTAAAATATTTGTACACGAAATTTTCAGATTACATGGAGTACCTGAATTAATCATATCTGATAGAGACCCTAGAATGATGTCAAGGTTTTGGCAAATGCTTAACGCAGCTCTTGGCACTAAATTGAATTTCAGTTCTGCGTATCATCCGAGAAATGGATGGACAGATTAAAAGAGTAAATCAGGTTTTGGAGGATATGTTACGGATGTATTGTATGGATCAGCAATACAAGTGGGAAGAGTACCTTCCATTAGTTGAATTTGCATACAATAACACATATCATGCTTCTCTTAAGATGACACCTTTCGAGGTGCTTTACGGAAGGAAATGCAGAACCCCTATTAGTTGGGATAACATTGAGGATAGAGAGGTAATTGGACCTGAAATCCTTACGGAAATGGAACAAAAAGTTAAAATGATTCGTGAACGCTTGAAAGAAGTAGCAGATAGGTAAAAGAGTTATGCTGACTTAAAGCGGGTTGACAGGAAATTTGAACTTGGAGAAAAGGTTTTTCTTTGGGTTAAACGAGAAAAAGAGTGATGCCAAGTTATCACCACGTTATGTGGGACCTTTTGAAATAGTTGAAGTAATCAACCATGTAGCTTATCATTTAGCACTACCACCTGCTTTGTCACAAATGCATGATGTTTTCCATATTTCTTTGCTTAAGAAATACGTTTTAGATTTATCACATGTGTTAAATTGGAATTCCTTGCAGGTCCAAGACCCAAGAATAATCATGGTTAAACCCATTCGAGTGCTGGAAACTTTCTAGTTGCATTTAAGAAATAGAGAAATAAGTCAATGTAAGGTCTAGTGGGACCAGTTTAACAAGGAGAGTGCAACTTGGGAAAATCTAGAGGATATGAAAATTACTTTTCCATATCTATTTGAACAGAATTGAATCTGTTGACTGATAAATTTTATGAATTTATCCTTTATGACATTAAGTAAGACTATTTTGGGCAGATATTTACTTGATTTGAATAAAAGTTATTTACTAATGATTTCTGGAACTATAAGGTTTTGAAATATTTGGCTTAGGAGTAGAGAAGTGAATGAATTGACTATCCTTGATGTAAATTGTTAAAAGAGATAATCATCGGGACGATGATTCTTTTTAGGAGGGAAGCATGTAACACCCTTGACTGTTGTTATTTTCCTCCTTTGCATTCAAGTGTTGATATGTGATTTTCCTTATAAGGATATGTTCTTCTGATTATTGGAAATCATGCTTGATATGGATACGTATTTTCTACTCTTAAGATCCTTTAACTGAATTGGAATCTTAAATCCATTTTTCACTTTTGGTAGGTGATTTACAACTTTTAAGATCTTGTTTTCACTTTTTAGGTGATTTGGACAATTTCAGTGATCCAAGGATGTTTTAAATCTAATCTATCATTGAGCGAATGGTAAAATTGACATTCCATGAGTTAAGATACACATTGGATTGAACTTTGTTGTTGTAAGTTCTTTAATTTCTGTGTGAACATACTTCCATTCAAAAGAGGTTATTTGGCTTGGGTCTTTGAAGATCAACCATGATAGGTCATTGCTGATAAAAATGGGCATGCATCCTGTTCACAAGCATAAGAGAGATCTAGGGTCCTATATAGGATTAACCTACGAGATCCTAAGCTAGGTAAAATATATAAGTATTTCTATCTAAGCTACGATACTTATTTGAGCCTAACCTAAAACTCCTTATTCTGTCTTGATTGGTTGAATTGTTGATTTGCAACCTAACCTAAGCTCGGTACTAATGGGGATTGAAAAGGCTACTAGGTATTAAATTAACCTAGATCCTAATACTACAAGGTATTATTGTAACCTAACCTAGTGTTTTAAACTATGGCACTTTGAATTATTTACCTATGTGGAAATTACCTAACCTAATTGCTAAGGCCATGGTGGGGGTTAGTTGTTAGTGTTATATCCTAAGGTATAAATTTAAATTCTACCTAAGATCTAACCTAAGCAATCTAATCTATCCTAAACTAATGGATACGAATTGGGACTTAAGTGGTCGCATACATATTGGTGACGGTTCCTAAGGCATTTATGATGTTGATAAGGTTTATTAATGCATATAGACTGCCAGCTTTGGCAAGGGTTAGTTGGTTTGGCGGAGGCTTAGGTGGTAGTATCACTAAAAATGGAAACTTATGTTAACTTGGACTTGGCACTTGCCAGACTTGGAAGGCGGTGGCAAGGAGGATTGAGTGGGAGATTTGGAATTAATGAGATTAATTGTTTTTGGTTATTGAGCCCGAACCACCTTGGTAGGCATGCCAATAGATTTTTGTTGGGTTGTTTCATTTTGCATGTTCTCTGATTTTCTTTCTACATGCGCTCTGGTTTTTCGAACTAGCAGAGTTAAACTACACTTCATGGCTATTTTTGAGGTTTCGAATCTATTTTCATTTCGTGGAATGTATAAGAAGCATTGTGGAAGAAGTATCTAGTTGTTTGATCTTTCATGGAGAAGAGGAGAAGAAGCGAGTTTAGCTAGAGGTCTTCTTCGATTTCACAATGACACTATCAGGCATGATAGGCTCTAACTGTTAAAATATCTTGCTTTCCTCTAAGTGTTTTCATTAAAGAAACTTTTCTCTGATGAGTTTTTGCATTTCATGCTTTATCTGGTTAATTGATTGATGGGTTTAGTAAAACTTGCATTCTGGGTTTTAAATCCGTGATATACGTGATTCTATTGGAATATTATATTGTATTGTCTTTTGCACAAAGGAACTATGCATACGAAATGAAAAAAATTGGTAACTTTTTTAGCTTCTTCGGTTGTTGGAAAAAACTTCATTTATGGCATATAATTATACTTGAGTTTTGCTCGTGTTTGTTGAGATTAGTGTTTGTGAACTTGTGTTTTGTGAACTTGAGCTGGTAAGGAACTCCAGTTCTTATGGATACTTGCAAATAGGTTCGAGCTATTTGTTGGAAACTTGTTTTGGTGGATAGAATCATTGTAGAGATTCTCGGCTCTATGGTGTTAGCATTTTATTTCATAGTTAAATGGACTGTGGATTAACCCGTATATGGCTTGTTGTTTTTGTATTTCTTCTTGCAAAAACTTTGACTATTGTTGAAACTCGCATGCACTAGAAAAACCATATATGGCTTGGGTTTTTTATTTCATTTTGTGAAAACTGTGACTATTGTTGAAACCGCATATAACTTGGAACTGTGTTGGTTATCTTGGATAAGTTAGACTATTGTTCGAAGCCTCATATGGCATGGTGCTTGTGAATTCTTGTTCTTATGACCATATTAAATGTTTTTGGAGGTTCTTTATGAACCCGGATTTTAAGTCATCTGGTCTGAGCTCTATCAAGCATCTTACATCCCGTTTGAGTTGGGAAACTAGGTTTGAAAGGATGTTAACTGAAAATGGAAGCATTTTTTTCTTAGAATGAACTGTTTTATAAGTAGTTTCTTCTTATTTGATCTAGCATTACGGTGCTGGTGTATTTATGAATTCGTGATTGTGATATTATGATGTAACACTGCAATCAATTTGTTACTTGGTGTTTTTAATTGAAATGGTAACTTGAACGATGTGTTGGTTCATATTTTATAGTCCTTTGACTATTTTATAAACTAAAGAGGGAAAATGATGTTACCCGAACTTGGTTATAAGCATTTGAATAATCTTGATCCTTTGAGGGATTTTATGCTTTACATTGTGCTCAATTGTAATTTGAGTCTTGGATAGTACGTATTATATATATGATGTTTTGATCTTGTCATTTGTTTGGAAACCCAATCTGTAGTTCTTGTAGTGATGCATTGACATACTGTTGAGATAGTTTTGCCTTTCTGAACTATTGGAAATTTTGAGTGTTAACATCTACTCAAATTTCTTACCTCTTGTTGGGTCCAATAAATGAATGTTAAGTCTTGAAAGATAAATTGTGATTCAAAATTGATTGCGGACTGTGTTTGAACTTCACTATTTTATTATCAAGTTTAAAAAGAAAAAATTAATGGTAAGGATTGATGGAACTTCACTGTTTGATGGTAAAGTTTTCTAAGAAGGAAAAATGTTAGTATGTTTTCTTTAGGCTATTCTGGTCCAATAAAAGATTGTTAAGTCTTTAATAGATACACTGTGAAACTTTACTATCCTTGGACTATGTATGAGATTCATTGTTATAATGTTCCTAATGGAAAGTAGAATTCATGCATTATAATGGGAAGATTTAGAAGGGAAGATAGCATTTAGTTTTCTCTTTCCTTGAAGTTGATCTTGTTCTCTTTCTTTGGAACTCTTGCATGAACTTAAATTGTATGTATGAGAGGAGGTAAAACTGTTTAATTAAGTTGAAAGAAATGATTATAGATTGGGATCATATTCTGTTAAGACTCCTTTTCTAATGTAGTTGGGTTAAGTTCATTGGTTGGAACCTCCTGATTTTTATTCTTATTGGAAAAGGGAATCAATGTTTATTAGTCTTTTTATACTTGTCATTTGACTGAAATGAAGTAGAAAGAGATTGAAGATAGGTTGGCAAAAAGAAATTACAAACTTGTTGTTGACTGTTAATCCATCATTCCTTCTTGGATTTCTTTCATTTGGATCTGTTTTGATGAATACCTTAAAATGTTGAATTTTAAAGTAGAGGACCTTTAAAGGAACAGTTTAAATCATGATATACACCTATTTCTACCTTGTTGATGTTATGTACTTTGGCATAATGGGTATGGTTTCTCTCCTTCTTTACTTGAAAGTTAGATGAAACATCCAAGAGGGAATATGCTATAAACACTCCTGTATCTTATAGTAAAGATAAGTGTTGTATTATATTTGGTAGGATTGGAAACAATGATATGTTATGATTTGTGGTTTGGTAAAGATAATTGATAGGATCAATTATACTTTAATTTGTAAGACATGATTTTATAGATTATATTATGTTCTTCTTTTTGTTAATCCTGGTTTAGTATTGCTCTTCTTTTTATTGATATTACTTATGCTTAGGGAGTATGAAATACTAGTTGTTCATTAAAGTAGGGTTGTTTTTATTGGAACAATTAGTGGAATGCACTTCATTTTAAGGCTTAGTGCTTATCATGCTCAGTTCATTGAACTGACCCATGCTAGCAATTTTTGCAGATGGACTTCATAAGTGATAAAAGAAGGAAAAACTTATATGATGCATTGGCTGATCTAAGTTGATTCTTGTGAAGAATTTCTAATTTGTTCTTAAGTTGTATTGAAAAAAGAAAATTTATTCTCTTTTGAATGAAGGCTGTTGTCATGTAGTATGCCTGAAATGCATAAGTTGTAAATGTATAAGTTTTGAAAATGAATTGAAGAATGAGAATTTACTTGCATGGATTATGTAAATTATCTTGTACTTTTGTAAAAGAAATGGAATCCTATCCGTTGATATTCTTCATGTTATTTATATGTTTCAATGAGTATTTTTGGATAAGTAGGAAAAAGGGAATTAGAGTATTTTCCTAAACGTGATGCAACTAAATAAGTTATAGAATTTCAATGATCTTATCTAAACAACTCATATTATTAAGGTAACGTGTAATGAACTTACAATGAAAACTATGAAATTTGTAAAGGACATAAAGGGTGTGTTAAACCCTAGAACTTAACCATGAAGAGGAAGACTCTTCCTCTCTTATGAAAAAGTAGTCAAGAAGGAAGATATGATTTATAATCATTAGACTTCATTTAATAAATACTACTAAGTTATAACCTCGGTGGTTGTTACACTTCGTGAGTGGTTAAGTCACATTAAATGGAACTTAAGAGGTTGTTGTCCTTTCTTCTTGGTAGTTGTTTGTTGAGCCAAAGTTAACGAACATCGAAAGAAATCTTAATTTAAGGAAGTTATGCAAGGGTTAATGGAACCTAATTTGGAAAAGAATTTAGGGAGAGTTGGATTAGAGTTTGGGTAGGGTTGCTAAAATCTGCCTTTAAGAATCCAAATTAATTAAACTTTAATAATCTCCTAGGGGTATGTATATCTCGACAAGGCTGTTCTATAGGATGCTAGCACATGCCAACTGCAAGGTTGTACCTTTGAGAATATTAGGATCTTCTTGAGGATACAACACTTGTAGTTGACATGTGGCACACCCTTCTGTATTGATCATCTAGATCTACACACTTTTGGACTTGAACTTAGTTTCTCTCCAGGACTGGGTAGTAGTGTAGTTACGATATGAAGTAGCCCTCTAGGACTCAGGGTACACACGGGGTTGACTTAGGTTGACCCAGTATGCCAATCTATCCTAAGTCTTTGTGAGCTCCTTCCTATCATAACCTACGTTGTTAACTAGAACTAGGGTTAAACCTTGGGCAAGAGGACTGATGGAAGTCAGTAAAGGAAATTCTAGATAACAATAGAGTGGGGGTGAAGGACGTATTCCAGATTGACGAAGAGTATGTCGTCAAGGAATAAGTAATACAAACAGTATGTTAGAATCTTTGGCCAAAGTATCGCAAGTTCTTTGGTTGCGTTGTCCTATGTCGCCTAGTCTAAGGATCGTGATGCAGATGAATATTGGTAACAACTATTCAGTTAGGTTCCTTAGATAGATCACTCAATACCTAGATCGGGTAAGAGAACTAAGTATATGAAGTATACATAAAAGTATTCAATACTTAGTGTTAAACATGAATAGATCAGTAGTTCACCGAGTCATGAAATGAATAGATCGGTAGTTTACCGAGTCATTACAACTGCATATGGTTATCTATTATAAGAATGGTTATTTTGGAATGTGTGTTCTAAATTACGTGTTTAGAACAAAGAACATTACTAAATTTTTTTCCCTTGTTTCTAAATTCTTAAAATAGGAATGTTACACAATGTTTCTTTGAAGGAGGGGCATGTTACACCCTAAATTATATATCTTACATGAGATGGATATAACTGAGTTGTGGCTATCATAACTTCTTATCATGATGTATCTCTTTCATATATGATCTATTATCATTGGTTGGTCGGCCTTAATGATGGCCATATCATAGGAATGGTATAAATAGGGGTTAAAGGTAGTGGATGATTAGGATGTTGAGTATTTGAGTCTTATTATATGTTTTGGAGGTTGCCCCTCGAAGTGGCCAAGCTATTCTACTTTCATATTGAGAGAACTTATTTGCAACATTGTGTTATTTGGTGTTCTATTGCTTGTGATAATCATAATTTATCAAGTAATTTCATTACAAGCATCCACAAATCTCAGCCAAGATCCACTCTTCCCTCAATTACCACACCCAACTACACTCAACTCGGGATCCTCCTCCAACGGTTTCCACCGAGCCCATGTTTTTTGGTAAGTGTTGTAAGTTTGGTAAGTGCTTTTATGGTAAGTTTTTAAAATTTCATTTTTTGGTGGGATTTTTTAAAGTGGGCATTTAAATTATTTAAGGCAAGCCTCCAACTTGGGATTTCATTCAAACCGTATGTTTGTTACATTCATTTATGGTAAGTTTTTAAATTTTTAGGTGGGAATTTATTTAAAAAGGAAAGTATATTTAAATAGTTAATTAGGATTTAATTTTAATTAGATCTTAATTAGTGTTTCTTTATTAATCGTAATTAATTAGATTTAATTATATTAAATCTAGTTTTATTAATTATGAATCTAATTTATTTTTTTTTACGATTAGTAATAATTTAAATTGTCTTTTAAATTAACGTTAATTATCATTTTTTTAACTCCCATAGCTTTAAAATTAGCTAAATTGGACGTTTCAAAATAGTAATTTTTAGGCATTATTAATGATTTTTTTACTAATCATGCGCTCAAGTGTGCAGTGACACTTTGAGCACCTATTTTCCTTCCGAGCACTTTTTCGGTGTTCTGAAGATCATCAGACTCATCTTGAGTTCATCTAAAACTTGTATTTACCCTTATTATTGCTTGCGACTAGTGACACATCCGCCATGATGCGCTCCACGAAACACGATTGTGGTCTCCTATCTTACACATTATTACGATGATTGCAAGGTGAGTTACCAACTATTTTAAAACACATGAGTTATGGACCCAATAATATTAACCACACTAAACTATAAAGTACCGAAAAAAGGGGTTTCTAAATTGTCCTAGGTGGTTGTGATTTTTTTGCATTCCTTCTCTCTCTCTTCACAATGAATTCTTATTCATTTACTTTTCTTACATCATATAATTTTTTGAGTGGAGATAAAAATAATTATGAAACTAAGAGGTAAATAATTATCCGAATCACCATGGGAACTAAGACTGAACAGATGATACGACCACCGAAAAATCTAAGTGGTTAAACCGTAGTGATGAAGCTTTATGTATTCTTTGCATGTCTATTTCTCTTGACTTGATCTTCCACATTGAGTCATCCAAAACACCTAATTCTATACATGGACAATGTTGGATAAAATGTTTGGACAACAATATGACATGAGAGCGCATGAGTTGGAAAATGATCTACAGGGTTGAATCCTAGTGATTTTGAAAACATACAAGCATTCTTCTCTAAGTTTGTCCCACTAGATTTTTCTAAAGGGATGTCAAGTAAAGAAGAAATATTCTCAACTGATCTTGTCGACTCTCTCTTAGTTAGGTCCCGAATATTATGTCTTTGTGTCAACTTTTTACGCTATAAAATTTGCCTTGGGTAAAGATTGGAATATGCCCTCCTTTGACTATTTTTGTCCCAACTCATTCAAGAATAGGATAAACTCATTCAAATGGGGTCTCTCAAGTCCAAGTCACATGCCCTTGTAGTAAGTACTAGTAAAGAAAAGAAGACTAAAAAAAGAAAGAAAGAAAGGATTAACCTAAGAAGGAAACCAAGACCAAAACTAAATTTAACACAAATGCTTTGACTTCGAGCCTAGAGCATAGAAAGAATTTTTTTGTGTTCCTATTGCAAGAAGCCTGGTCATAAAGAACATGTATGAATGAGAAAAAAATTGATCACCTTATTCCTTTACTAGAGAAAAATCAAATAGGTGTTAAAGAGTCTATCAAACAAAATGCTCCAAAGGATGAGTCTTCTCTGCAAAAGGGTATAAATCGATAAGAAGAAAGGAAAGGCCCTTCTAGCCAAATTTTCTCCTTCATTGATGTGGATTATAGATTCTGGTGCCTCACACCACATGGATTCTTTGCATGTTGATTTCTCTAACATCGAGCCTTGTGGTATGTCCCAAATCATGATGGGTAATGATACGAAAATGTTGGTTTCGGTAGTGGATTGGTAGAGATGGATGGGGGAACATTCAACCAAGTGTTTAGTGTTATTGATCTCTCTACCAATCTCCTATCGGTTTACAAAATTACTCACCTTGGTGAAGGAATGTGAGTGGAATTTGGTCCTAACTTGGTGATTATTCGTGAGCTTAACGATGACACTATAGTGGCTGAGGGAAAGGTGGATCACCATTCATGGTTGTATACATTTTCCCACTTTACTTTTGATTCTATGCCCACTGCCTTAATCACTCATGTAAATGAGGTTAGTAAGCTATGGCATGAGCATTTTGGACATCTAAATTATCACTATCTTGAAAAATTAAGCCAAAATGAAATGGTCAACGGGTTACCTTGTGTCAAGTTTTCTAAGGGTCTTTGTGAGGTTGTACCCTTGGAAAGCATCCTGAAAAGAACTTTGACAAAGGAAAATCTGAGAGCTACTCATCCCTTGGATCTTGTTCACAACGATATTTCTGGTCCATTTCTGTCTCCTTCATTTACTAGATCTCTTTATGTGCTCACCTTCATTGATGACTATTCACGATATACTTGGGTATATTTTATTAAGCTTAAGTTTGAAGTCTTTGAAATTTTTTAGGACTTTAAGGATCTTGTTGAGAAATAGGCGGAATGGTCTATCAAGGTTCTTTAAACTAACAATGGAGGTGAATATGTAAATAATAGGTTCATGTATTTCTATACTTTTGAAGGGATCTCCTTGTAGCATATAGTTGCTTATAGCCCTTCACAGAATGGAGTAGAAGAAAGAAAGAACCATACTCTTAAGGAGATGGCCACTTGTATGATTCATTCGAAGTCTCTTCCTCCATAATATTGGGCTGAAGTAGTGAATTGTGCTAATTACATTTAGAACCATGTTCCACACAAGGCATTAAGAGGGATGACACCCTTTGAATCCTAGTTTGGATGTAATCTTGATGTTGAGAACTTTCGAGTCTTTAGATCCAAGGCTATGGCTCAAATTCCCAAGAAGAAACACAAGGCATTGGAACCACAATCCAAACCTTGTATCTTTGTAGGGTATCCTAATGGCATGAAGGGATATAAATTATTGAATCCTAATTCTCATGAGCTTTATATTGAGAGAAGTGTTAAGTTTGATGAGTCTTCTTTGACTTATACTTCTCTACCTATTGAGGTTCTTCAACTTGTTGATTCGGATTCTGACTCATCAGATGATGATGTTGTTGAGCATGCTCCTCTTCTTGATCCTCCCAACCATTAGACCTTTGAGTCTTCTGATTCTGATAGTAGTGATGATGAGGACTATGTCCCTTCTCACTCGAATGAAGAATCTTTTGACTCAGAGCCTAATCCTCCTGGTCCTCTTTGGGCTAGGAAAACTTTACAAAGTGTTGGAGATTTAGTTGGAGATACTTGGATTTGAGATGTACTCACTCATATTTTTTGGACCAAACTCTTTCTTCACCTCGCTTCGGTCCATAGTATTTTGGGAGGCTTATGGTATTCTGAGTGAGATTCTACCATGGATGAGAGTATTCCTCTCTCATGAAAAACAATACTTGGGATCTCCCCTCTTGTGAAAGAAAGAAAAAATGTTCGAGTGTAAGTGTGTGTTCCGAAAAAAGTATGGAGTAGATGGAGACATCAAAAAGTTTAAAGCATGATTAGTAGTTAAGGGTTTCTCCCAGATAGCTGGGGTTGATTATACTAAAACCTTTTCTTCGGTTACAAAGATGACTTCTATTTGAATGACCCTTTCCATTACTACAACAAACAGATGGAAAGTCCATCAAATGGACGTTAAGAGTTCCTTCCTTCATGGTGACCTAGAGGAAGAGATCTACATGGAACAACCTCTAGGTTATGTCCATGATTCCTCCCTCATTTTTAAGTTAAAGAATTCTCTTTATGGCCTTAAACAAGCCCCTCATGCTTGGTATGCCAAGATGGACTCATTTTTACTTGCATTAGGGTTTACTAGGTGTCACTTTGATCGAAATGTTTATATTCTACGAAAGATGACTCTATACTCATCCTTGTTCTCTATTTTGAGGACTTGTTGATCATAGGCAACTCTTCCTCTATCATTGATTCTATGAAGATCGCCTTGGCCAAAAAGTTTTCCATGACTGACTTAGGTCTGCTTCATTACTTTCTTGGGATCCAGATTTCACAATCGACTTCAGAATTTTTATTTTACAAACTAAGTATGCTCTTGACTTTCTTTCTCATTTTTAGATGTCCGATTGCAAGTATCTCCTACTTATTTTCTTTTTTTGAGGTTAAGTTGGTTTTGATTTCTCTACTCCTTGGTTGATGGTACCCTTTATCAATAGTTGGTGGGGATCTTGATTTACTTGACTCACACTCGACCAAATTTATCTTATGTTGTTGGGATCATGTCCAAATTCATGCAGGAGCCACATGAGCTGCATTGGAAATTAGCTAAGTGGATCCTTCATTATCTTCAGGAACCTATACTAATGGCATTCACAATTATGGAGGGGTATATATTGAATTGATTGGGTTCATAGATTTTGATTGGGCTAGTGACTTAGATCATCGAGAAATCTACCTATGGCTATAATTTCTATCTTGGTTTGGTTTATGTTAGTTGGTCTAGCAAAAGCAAAATACAATTGCGATATCTTCTACAAGAGCGAGAATACAAAGGAGTAGTTAACGCTGCCACATAAGCTATTTCGCTACATGGTATTTCGATAGAGTTTGGCATATATTTTCAGGCCTACCATTATCTATTATGATAACACAAGAACTATTTCAATTTTCAAAAATCTCATTCAACATCGGTGGGTCAATCACATTGAGATCCATATGTATTTCATACGGAGCTTATTCATGATGGTATCATCGACATTCAAATACATTTAGACAACTAATAAGATTACAGATATATTTACCAAGCCCTTCACTGAGGTGAATTTTCTTCACTTTTGATCACTTCTTGGGGTGAGGTCTTATGCAGCTACTCATCTTCTTCAGGCTATATAGTCCTTCTTCTTCTTCTTATTCTTCTAGGAATATGTTGTTTGTATATGGGAACCTTATTAGGCCTTTAGTTGTTGGGCCCCATTGACACATCTTTCTTGGTTGTTTAGGAGTTCCTTCTTGTTTTGTCTAACTCATCGTAGCTACTACCCTAGCTTTGATGAAGGGGGGTGTTTGTGTGTGGGATCTATGTTTCCTTCACTCACATATGGAGGGTCATATCACATGGGTTAGGTTTAGGGTTTGATTTTGTGTCATGCAATAGGGTTACTTAGCACCCTATATGTACCCTTTATTTGACATATATGAGCATGCCAAGACACTCGCTATCTTTCCTCTATATGTGCAATCTTTATTTCTGTTATACAAGTTTTCCATTATTGATTGATTCTTCCTTACGATTACATTGGAGCCATTATGATTCCATTGAGTGCAACTACTTCATGGTGCATAATTTCTGATTCGATTCTTGCAAAATATTTCACCCACCATGGGGTAGATTTAGCAGCATCTACACCCAATATACAACTACAAGGTCTAAAAAAAAAAAATCAAATAAAAAAAAAAGAGTTCATGAAATTCTGTTGCCGAAAGATACACTGCTGATTTCTACACGTGACTTTTCACATTCCATAGTGTCCTTTCATGTTCCCATTGCAAAAGTTTCCAAAAGCTAGCTGAAGGAAGATACACTAGGTTGAGAAGGTTGAGAGGTGTTGTTGATTCCAATTTCAAGGCTTTGCAAAATCAAAAAGAATGAATTAGAGATAATTCATACTTCTTCTCTCAAGCCTCCTCTCTATCCATATCTTCAAATAGTTCACTTGGAAATCCTATCAAGAATCCTATTGATACTCCCCCTTTGAATTCTCCCATTTTTCAACCACCATTGGTCATTGAGTTCCTAGAAGAAGAATAATTTGTAGAAGCAAGAAGAATAAATAGAAATAACAATGAAAGATGAAGAAGAAAGACCTCAAACCATTGTTCCATGGGGAAGGAATACATGCCCACTTTCTCTTGAAACCCCTCTTCATGATCTACCAATGGGTTCCTGTAATAAATTTCCAAAGTTCAAAGGTGACAACACATAACATCCTAAAGAAAACATCAATTATTTTGCAACATCATGTGGAATTATTGGTGTCCAACATGAAGATGTTGTTATGAGACTATTCGTGGAGTCCCTCCAAGAAAAAGTAGTAGAATGGTTCTACCTCCTTCCTACCCGATCCATCACTGGTTGGGATGACATCAATACTACCTTCGAAGAGAGATTTAAATCAACTGAATACTATCAAGACCTCTTGGTGCAGTTAGCTCAAATAAGAAAGGAGAAAATGAAACCATGAGAGAATTCATGGCTCATTTCAAATGGTTACTTCGTAGGATACTTGAAGAGGATTCACCATCTCAAAACAATGTCAAGAGATTATTCATCAATGCTCAATCATCAGAAGTAGGGTTTTTTTTGTGAAGAGCCCAATCAATGAACATTATCGAAAACAAAGATAGGCCATTGAACTTGATGACAATATCATCCTATCTAGAAAGATCAAGAATCCTCAAAGGGTAAATCTCAACATCCTGGAGATGAGAGAACCAATCCATCACTGCAAAATTTGGTGAATGAGATGACATCTTTTAAGAGGGAATTATTTGAATGAGTATCTTCTCAAATAAACAACAAAAATCAAATTTTAGAAGAACCCTAAAGGCTCACCTTGGAGGCCCCACTCGTGAATGTAAATTGTAGATTTCAAGAAAGTGAAGAAGAGATTGAACAAGAAAGTGAAGGTGGAAACTTCCTAGAGATTGATGAACTTGAGAATGATAGAAAAATCAGATTTTGTGAGTATTCCAGAGGTGATGAAGAAGACAAAGAAGATGCACTTAGTTTCTCATGTGTGGTATTCACTTGTTCTCAGTCCAAGAAAATAAAATCTCCCTCCATTGTTGTAAAAGAAAATAAGGTTGATGATCCTCCTATGGCGACTCCATAAAACAACATAATCAGTGAGGATCCCCACTTCCATCTTTCATGAAGTATACATTGTTGGATCTTGATCCCGTAGCAAATAAGAAGGCTCCGAAATCCCAAGTAAGTCTTCCAATGTCTCTTCCAAGTCTAAACCCAAATCTGCTCCTACAAAATCCAATACCTAGAAATCTCTTAGTGTACCTTTCAAAATACCCTATATTCCCCAAAAATCTACTCCCGCTTCAAAACTTGTCCTAAATCTAGAATCAGTCCCTTCACCCCTTTGTCCGCATCTACTCCCTTTGTATTCATAGAATATGCAAACAAAGCCAAAGTGTAGATTACTTAAAACTGAATATTTTTGGACTCATCCTGAAAAATTTGAGAGGTTTTCGATACATCAAGAGTGGTAGTCTAAAACCTAATGCTGTAACTTCTAGTTCCAAAGGCATGCTACCAAACTCACCTATACCTCCCTCACAAAAATGTTTTGTTTGAGTGCATCAAATATTGATAAAGTTGAACCTTTCTACGTCTCCCTTCTTGTTGGAGAATATGTACTAAATAATTGCATAATAGATTTTGGTTCCTCAGACAACGTGATGCCTTTGAAGGTCACCAATGATCTCAAACTTACAATGAATCCACCTAGTGGCTCTTGTTACACTTTAGATTCAAAAGAGGTCTCACTTGTAGGGAAGGTTGAAGATGCACATGTGGCTCTCCTCAAATTTCTAGACAAGAAAGTTCCAACGATGATTTTGGTAGTAGATGTCCCAACCTCATTCAGAATGTTGTGGAGTAGAAGTTTCTTCCGAGACTTGGGAGGAAAAATTCAGATAAATTGGTCATCCACAACCATACTAGTAAGGGGATACATGGAGAAATTACTTCCCGAGAAGAAGATTAGGTACATAGTATGAAATTCTGGAAGCCCAGAAGCTAACATCTTATATCAAAGTAGCAGGAAGATGAATCAACTTTGTGACAACCAAGGAGGAAGAGGATATCCCCATATTGATAGGTCTAGACATGCCTTCCTAGAGATTTGGATTTTGAAGAAGCATGGAGGAGATTCGAGTTATAAGAGGGAACCTTGAATTTCTAGATGATGCAAACCATGAAGAAGAGGAAATGGTGCTTGGTGATTTTCAAGTAGAAAAATCAGCATATGTGTGTATCTGTGATGAGGAGATATTCTCATTCCCATTTGAAGATGAAGACTCCCTTGATCATGTCACCCAGAAGAGGATATGCCATTCTACAATGAGCTCTTGATAGCAATGGGAAAGAACTATCTATATAAGGATTGCTAAGAGCTGCAGAAGAAATAGAAGACCCTAAAATCAGTCTTGAACTTTTAATGCAAGCCATGAATCTTGAAGACAAGCATGAAGATGACTTGGAAACCTCAACTAGTGTGAAGATGGGCTATGTTGAAATAAATCTAGATGAGAAATATGATGTCCCTCTCAAGCCAATGGTTGGTGGATATGGTGATGAAATGGAGATATTTTATTTCCCATTTGCAGAAGAAGATTCTCTCCATGATGAAGAAATTAAAGCAAGAAGTTTTAGGCCTTTGAAATTTAAGCTCCTCTTGAAAAAGGAGTGATAAAATGCAGCAATTCCCAAGATGATGAGGTAATCCCTCTAGATAGTTTCCTTGAGATGAAAAATAAAGATTCTTCAAAGGCATACAAAGAGGAGTTACAGGAAATGATGAAGCATAACTCCATGCAAGAAATCTTGGATGTAGTAGAAGTTTTTGAGGACATCGAGATGAATCTTGATCTCTTCACTTGTTCTAGTGACATATAAGACAATTATGTAGTCAATACTCAAGCACCTCATAGTGGAGTAAAGAAAAGGATAAGTCTAAGGTTTCTCATGGAAAAGAGGTCAACAAGCATAGACCTAGGAAAGAAAATAATCTAGAATGTTCAAGTAATTTGAACAAAAATCAGCTTTGGGGCAGTGATGAGATGCTCGGTGAAGAATCATCTATGTGGATAAACATGGAATGCAACTGGCACTATGAAACCAATTTCAAAGAGGATGAAGGAAATGAAATTTCTAAGTGAAGGCCTGAACATCAAGAAGCTCATGTAGGCTCACTCCTACAAAGTGTACATACAAATGTGGAAGCACCTGGATTTCATAAGTAGCTGAGGAGAGGAGGCTACTTTGGAACCAGTCAATGGCTTCACATAACATCATCATTTGGTGTTTCCCTCTCAGGGGTAACTTTTGAGAAATGAAAAATGCTTCAGTGAAAGTGGGTTGTCCCCACCTTGTACCATAGGTGATTTCTAGGTGTGTTTCCCTTTTTGCGTGTGTTTCCCTTCCTGTTGTGTGTGTTGTTTCCTTTTCGTGTGTGTGTGTGTTTCCTTATTCTCTCTTTCTCTCTTGTTGTAAGTTGTACATGAATCATAGGGCCCAATGGATAAGGTCTGGTCAAAAAAAATATGGTATAAAATTGAAATTCTAGATTCCCATGTCATGTCTTTGTTATGCTCAGTGCATGCCATGTCCCCAAGCTAGATCTAGTTGTTTTCGTGTAAATGTGCAATAGGGAAATTGAAAATTTCCAAGCACAAAAATGATACCCCTGTACCAAATTTTTCTAGTCCTATCATTCCTAGGCACCCCAAGTCTATCTAGTTAGTCCAAGTGACCTCCCAATTAATGTTATATCATCCCCTAGGTGATTTAGGAAATTCCATTCATTCCCCCTAGGTGATTTTAGGAGTTCATTTGCAAAAGCTATAGGTAGTTGTGGGAAGGGCTATCACTGGCCTTCCTAGAGTTGGAGAAACCTCATGAAGCAGAGAATAAGAGCCTAAGTGGATGTGGAGGTGATCCAAAGGTCTTGGGACATCATGGAGATGGTTTAGGAAGATTTTGGAAGGTCTCGAAAGAAGTTGGGGCAGTTTCACCAGAATTAGGGTTCACAGGCCTAGTCAGTGCACAAGCCATAAAACTACGAGCTTCAGAAGGTGATTCCGGGAGCTCTGGATGGAGTTAGGAGTAAAAATAAACATTTATAGAAATAGGTTTCTAATATCTTAATGATGGTGAAATCATATTTTTCATAACACCTTCATGTATAGGGTTTTTAAGGAAGCTTTTCTTCAGGCACATGTGAAGTACCAAATCATAATTTCTCTTTTTAAGGATCAAATGGATGAATAAAGAAATGTGACCCCCACCATTGGATTCAAAAGGACATTTAAAGTTAGGATCATATACAATTTCTCCTAGAAATTCCACCGAGAGCTCAATTTATCATCATTCCAAGTTGCCATCTCAAAGGTAGTTCAAGAGTTAGTCAATTTTCGAGAGGACACATGTCAACACCAGGAGCCTGGAAGGATTTTATGTCCCCAACATCCCTAAGGTCAGGTACACCAACCTTGGAAAAATTTTCCCAACCCCATGTGACCTGGGGACCTTCATGTTACCTCCAAAATTGATAGCTCAACCTCAGGTGCATTTTGGAGCATCCATTCCCTATCGTCGGATCAAGTGCCACATGTCAGCTCTAGGACCACCATGGAAATTGATGTCCCTCACATCCCTAAGTCAGGGACATAAAGCATGGAAAAATGCATCCAACCCCTATGGGGAGTCTTTTAGTCACCCATGTGACCGAATTTTAGCCCCAAAGTGCTTTAAAATTTTTTTCTCACCTTCATTCCCTACCATCGGATTGCCGCCACGTGTCATCCTCTTGACCACCATGGAATTTGATGTCCCTCATGTCCCTGAGGTCAAGGACATCAAGTCATGAAAAATTCACCCAAACTTCTCCTTCCATTCTTTCAAAAATTCAAACAATTCCTCCATTGCTGCACCTCAAACTAGACCTACCACAAAGGTACTTCCCTTCACTCCATGAAATCACACAAGTCCTAGAAGGAAAATTGGAGCAAACACAGAAGGAGAAGCACATAAAGAAGAAGGAGAAAAAGAAAAATCCATAGCCATGAAATGAGAAGTTAAATAAATATCCCAAACAGATTCTTTGAACCAAAATTTATATTTTGCTATTCATTCCTCTACCCAAGGCCATCAAGAAGACACTTTCAAACTCTCCTCCCATGTAACAGAGCATCCACAATGAAGAAATCCCACTTTTGGATCAATGAAGAAAAAATCCAATTTCTCGTCAAACCATTGGGAGAAATGAAGTAGAATTGCACGTGAAGCATCAGAAGAAGAAACCTATCGTAATGAAATTTATTTCATCACAAATGGAGGAGAAAACCAAACCTATAATTTTGAGGTCCATTAATGTCTTCCACATCTAGAAGCATTGTCAGGTCCAAAATTTGAAAGTCTAAAATCTTACGGACTATTAAGTGAGTGGGTATGAAATTTTAGAGGGACGATATTGGAAAAAAAAACCATATAAAAAACTTCATTCTTGGTCAATCGTACCTCCAAAAGCACTCTACCTAAAAATAGCAGGTCTTTTACGGAGGGATTGATATTTCAAGAAAGTTAGTAATAGAAGAATCTACAAAGGAGATGGAGACATGGAGGTGCACGAAAGTTGATAATTCACGAATGGACATTTTTGACACTTACTAAAAATAGTAAGTGGTCCCACGACACTGTTAAAAATAGAAAGTCACACTGAAAGATTAGTTTTGGCACAATGGGACATTTAGAACTTCGTTCCTCAGAGCTTTCCATGAACGAGGACCATCAAACTTCATCATGGGCAACATATTCTCCTCTTCTCTCTCTTCCCTCTCCCCCAAATTTCTCTCCCTTCAAATGTTCTAATTCTTTGTTGGGGTTTGCACTTTTGATATGCCTTTAAGTCACTTAAAAGTGACTTTAGAAACATAATGTAAATTAAGTCACCTTGATTTTATAAAAGGGACTTAAATATTTTGTAGGAATATGAATAGTATAAAGTTAGAAATAAGGCATATGGAGGGTCATAAGGAAGATGATAAGTCACCTCTCATTCTATAAATTGTAACATCATTCCCATTTCAAAGGGTTAATCATTAATTTTGTAAGCTCAAGAGTGAATTCTACCTTAAAGAACAAAGGAGATAGCCAAATTCTTCCTTTCCCCACTCTCTCTTTTTCCTCCATTCTCATACTATGTACAACTTGGTTTAAGAAATCAATACAAGAAGAAGGAGTTTCAAGACTTTTTTGACTAAGGGGTTTATTGAGACTTTGTGATCATAAATTCCATTTGGTCTTGTTTCTATGCGTAGATTTGTTTCTTCCTTATTATAATGCATGTGATAAAAATTCTAATTGATGTATGCAGAATCTAATTTTATACTTGCAACATTAGTTCTCTTATATAATTTCTCACTCCCCTTTCCTACTCTTTAGACAAATTTCTCTCTTGTAGGTATCTGAAAGATTTTCCACAAGGTTAGTGGAGTACCCTTGCTAGATCCCCTGGTCAAAATGCCACCACAAAATTCACATTTTACCACGCATGTATATACGACAGTTGCACCGGTTAATTAGAGGGACTTATATTCCTAGAGCGTTGGCAAGAAATCCACAAGTTTTTCCACCTAAAAAAATTTCTTGCCAACAAGGACTTAGTCATATTTGACATTCAAGAAGAACTTGAGGAAAAACATGACCCAAATAGGTGTGTTGAATGAATAAGGTGACAACCTGGCGACTTGGTGGGTAAGGAAAGAATATTCCATGCATGGAACATTCTGAAGACATCATTGTAAAAAGTGGGGAGCTCGTATCAGAAGAATCATGCTCCACTAGAGGACCACCTTGACACTTGGAAACCGATCTGCTACTTCAGGAGAGCATGGTGGTGGGTGATAAACCTATATATAGAGATGCTCGGGTAGAAGAAGAAGAAAAATTTAGAGGGACACCATCAGATGTATATGCTAGACATCATAGAAAGGATGGAAGGGTGAAGCTCTACAGAAATAATAGAAGGTTTTAGGGGTTGGGGTTCTCATTAGAGGACTATAGGAATGTTAGCATATCTAGGGGGATGGGTCTATGACAATTTTTGTAATAGGGAAGAATAGCTAGAACTTCTGATGCGTGAGTCATGATATATCGGTCTGATATGACCCTTTTGGATGTAATATGGTTACTAAACTATGATCAACATAAATATATGGTTCTATTCTAAATATATTGTTCATGGGTGTAAACCCTAGTGCCTTTTTATTTATGTTATGGATCATATCTACTATTTGTGTGATGTTTCTTTCATTATATGAATGGGTATGTTGGTGTAATGACTCATCATATGCTTTCAGAATATATGCATGATTGTTTACTTTTCTACACTTAATCTTTCATCAATGTCAACATCTTCACACAATGCTCACATAAAGGAGGATCTTGTCTCGGTGCATGCCTCGGGTGAGCACTCAACACCACCGAGTGATAGGCTAATAGGTATGGGGTTAGAAGGTTATTCTATGGGCATAAAAATGAATACATCTTGGTTCCATTTCCAAAACATCTTTTCAAAGTTTTTGTGAGAGATGACTACATCTTGGTCTCTTTGACACATGATGATAGAGCACTTGACCCTGGAAAGTGTCAAAGCATGGTTTAAGAGCACAGAGGATGAGTTTTCTCAAAGATTTAGTACTTGGACTAGAGTTTGATGCAACAGATGGGTAGAAAAACACCTATATCATGAGTTGTATGAGACATTCTTTTGTTGTTTTCTAGTAGAATTATATGAATGGATTTTAGCATATGCATCTAGATCAATATGGTACTATAGATTATGCATATGGACCCAAGATGATTACCAGAGGAGGATGTAGATCTAACTTGGACATGTGTTGTTGATCACTGGTGGAAAAGAGTGCTAACCAATTATACCCTGGAATACACCATTTCTATGTATTCCTATCCAGAGTTTATTGAGTTTGAGTTCCTAAGGGAACCTAGAGGATCATTTTTGCAAGATATCCCATTGGCTATAAATATCTTGATCATTATGCTAAGTTTGGAGGCATTCTCGATGATCGACTAAGCTTCCCTGAGCCTTTGGGCGAGGAAGCTAGGGTGGAGGAAGATGACAGAGATATTACAACGGAAAAGGAGAGCAAAGAGAGGTGACTCAAGTATAGTGAAGCACATAAAAGGGAGTTGGATAGACAACGTGAGGTTGTGGGAGTGATGGATCTATGGAGGTAGATGTTGTAGGAAGGAATTGAGGTTCACACAAAGAACGTGGAACTTGAGCAAATCATACTACCCCACCTTGGCAATCACGGAGAGAAACCCCTTCGGCTTTCGATGATATTTCATCGATAGGAGAAAGGAGAGATATTAGTGCACATCTAAACCCACTTGGTGACTAAACCCTGGTGCTTAGTTTTCCAAATCAAGAGACAAGTATTGATAACCCATTGGTATCGGTGGAAGTGACCGGTCTACACCTAGGAGATATAACTTCTCATTTGGGACATCTATGGCTGCATAAACAATTCCTGTGTTTAGAGGAATTTTTGGGCAAAGTGTAAGTACAAATAGTTTTGGTATCATGTCTAGGAGTGGTGTGGGATACACATCTAGTATGAGAAAGCATCATAAACCATCCACACATAGTTTTGTGGGATGTTGGGAACATTAGGCGCAATCGCTTCACGCCCATTACTAACTACAACAGAGGAGTACCTAGTGGATGTAGTGGATCTAGATGATCAAGAGGCATAGGACCTAGTGGATCTAGTGGATCTAGTGGTGGAGGAAACACCGGAGGGAATCAAGGTTTTGGATAAGGTAGGAAAGAGACTCAACCACCTCGTAAGTATTTTTTGAGATGTCTTTGCATGTACCAGATTACAAGGGTGTTGAAGATGTTGTAGAGAATTTGGATGAGTGTGAATTTCTATGGCATGAAAAGGAATCACTACACCAAAATGAAAGGCAAGTTAGTTTGCAACAACGTTGTAGGGGCACGCACATAGTTTGTACCAGAAGTATGACCCCCATCAAATGGTGGTAGATTACACCACATTGCGGAATGATTTCTTTTTGAGTTCCATATCCCTGAATTTGAGTAGAAGAGCATTCAATATTTGAAGGAGATCTAACAAGGAATGACAGAGAGTGTGTGGGAATATGATGCATGGTTCAAAACTCTCTTTTCAAAGCTATTTTATGATATTCATCCTTCTTAGCATGCTCAATAGTTTGTTGAGAGGATTGATAACACCATTTAGAAGAGCACTTTTGCATAAGACATTCACAAACCCACGTGAGGTGTTGGATGTTGCTCATGCATTGAGGCTATTAGAAGTGTAGATCTGGTGTTAACCCCTTTCCTTGAGGCTCAAATTATTGTAATGGTGAAGTAGATGGAGAAACTATCTGTGAACTCGGTGTATGAGACTCGCAGTGGTCTATGGTGCATGGAGTGTGAGGTAGAGGGGCATATAAAGGAAAATTTTCCTCAAAGGTCAAGTACATGCCATGATGGACTGTGAAATTTCCATAGGGATCATGATATAAGTATATGCCCACTATGTAGCAAGCACG
This sequence comes from Taxus wallichiana var. yunnanensis, assembly GCA_018340775.1. NCBI lineage: Eukaryota > Viridiplantae > Streptophyta > Pinopsida > Cupressales > Taxaceae > Taxus > Taxus wallichiana. The sequence goes on from CM031235.1 coordinate 187,894,066, forward strand.
CAATCCATAAGAATATGTCTTGTTATTGCAAGATTTGTACCTCTACGACCCATGACACCAAATATTGTAAGCTAATTGACCAAATACATGATGCCATTGATCTTGGTGTGTGCTAGACCAGTCTTGCACGAAGCTTGAAGGATGATGATCGCCGTTATGAAGGGCACGCAGATGGAGGAGCATTTGGAAGAGGTTTCCATGGAGGATTTTTTGGTTGTAGATACCATGAAGGAAGAGGTGAGTTCTCGTGAGGAACCTTTTATAACTGTGGGTCTACATAGCATTATAAATGTGAGTGTCATGATTTGTTGCAATGCTCATGGTGCAGAAAGAAACATAAGTATGAAGAGTTCCCTAAACTATTTGAGCACATGAATGAACAACACCATTAATACAAGGGCACTGGGATGGTAAGCATAAAGAAGGCCAACTCACAATGGATGCCGAGAGTGGCACGTGAGTCAGGACTATAACCTAACTAGTGATGATGTAAAAAGGTTGCACACAATAGGGAGATACCAAGACAAAGAACACTAGTTACAAGAGAAGAAGTGATACATGGGAAGTATCCAAACCCTACTCATCAAAAATAGGTGTATCAAGAGACTATGGATGTGATTCGGAGTCTACAAGGAGAGATCCAGTGTCTGAAGGAGAAATCAAGGTAGTTAGAGCAAGGGAAGAATGCGAATGAGGTTAGGGAAGTATTGAAGATGTTAAGGAAATAAAATATCATTCCCTTGCTAGGAGAATGGTTAAGGGAGAAGGTACCATGTGCTGGAAGAGAGTGCGAGAGGAAGGTTTTGCATGCTAACCTTTCACCCCATATCCTTGACTATGACAAAGAGATCACCTTAAATTTTGTTGTAGATGGATGGATTTAAGCAATATTCCCGATTGACATGGGTGTGGAAGTCAATGTTCTCACTTTGGATGCATGACATCCAATGGGAAGGCATACATTACAGCCATCTTAGAATGTGTTGTATATCACAAATAAGAAAAGGAAATGCCCATTGGTGTCTTAAAGGATGTAGTTATAACTATTCAAGGGGCCAAGTTCACTGGAGACTTCAAAGTCTTGGCATTGCCGAGGTAGATAACTTTCAAAGCATTACTTGGGTGCACTTGGTGTTACAAAACAATGCCGACCTATGGTTTAACAAGGGGTATATTAGTTTTGAGAACAAGGAGGAATGGGTCATCATCCCCTTGATATATGGGAAGTTAGCACCCTATATTGAGCCCTTGGGAGAAGAAGTCCTTGATAGAATCTATGTGCACTTTATTAGAGACCATGATGTAATTCATCCTACAAAAGGAATTATCCAATTTGAAGATACTCAGTATATGAGTGATACAACCAACATCGTATGTGAAAATTGGGTGCATCGGACTTATGAATTAATTGGGTGATAGTTGAGAGGATCAAAGTGAAATGGGTAATAAAAGTGTGCTTGGTCAAGCCCCCTGAGGAGGAAGAAGATACCAAGTTAATATGGAGGAACTAACCCGATGATTTTTAGGAGAGAAATGGAGGCTTAGTGGAAAAATGATAATGAAAAAGAGGTATACTCAGTTATAACCTACTTGGGACCGCAACACATTGTTGGTGGGCTACACATCTTGAAATCCTTCTAGAATGGTGTGAGGTGAGAACTACATTCTCTGTTTGGTTTTCTATAAGTAATGCACCCACTTGTCATATAAGAACTACTATGGCAAAAGACCCGCCTCATGTCATATCCAAGCATGTGAGAAGGCCTGGATGGAAGGTGCAGAAGCTTTACCACCTTCTCTATGGGTACATAAGTTGTATTCCACCTTACAAGGATATACGCTCGTATAGTACATTCAATCAAAGATGTGCCTTGAGACGGTGGAATTGGAAGGAGTTGGTGGCTAATCTCATTTAAGCATTCGAGTATCAGAGTACAAATCCATTAGAGGATAAGATGTTACAGGTGGTCAAGTGCCTTTTAATGGGAGATAGTGCTATGGAAGAAGATAGGATACTTGAGCTATTAGGTGAACCTAGTTTGGAGACGTGTTTTGATGAGGAAGAATTAGAAGAGACATAACTTGAGCATGCGTGCATAGAAAAGGAAAAGGAAAAATGGTCTATATGATAGATGGTGAAGAAATGGAGAGTCTAGATGTTAACCATTCTGAAGGTATGTGTGAATTTAGGGATAGCATGGATGAGAGAGTGCATGCCTACCATAAGCCCTTGAAGATAAAGAAGGTTAACATTGGTTCTGAGGAAGAACCTAAGGAAGCTATCATTGGGGATTATTGGTCAGAGAAAGAGGTTTCTAAGATCATTGACCTTTTACATGAGTTTGAGATTCCTTTCCACTTGGGAAACATGAGATCAAAGACATTCACCACTCCTTGGGGGAAATGCAGATCAAGTTGAAGGAAGGTGCATGCCCGATTTGAAAGAGACTGTATCAGATGAATCTAAACTTACGCATATGGGTCAATGAGGAGATAAACAAGATTATAACATTAGGAATCATTAAGGCTATGGAGGAATCAAAATGGGTAAGTCCAATTGTCATAAGCATTAAGAAGGATAGAAGGATAAGGATCTATATTGATTACAAGGACTTGAATGTAATGTGTGTCATTGATCCTTTTCTAACCCCCTTTATTGAAGAAAATTTGGATGGAGTATCCAAGCGTAAGGTCTATTCTTTTACGGATGGGTTCTCAGGGTACCACCAAGTTAGAATTACAAAGGAAGACCAGGAGAAGACAAATTTTCATTGAATGGGGAATTTTTCCTACACAATCATGCCTTTTGGGATGAAGAATGTGTTTTTGTGTTCTCGTGTATCATGGTACAAGCCTTCCAGGACTTCATCCATAAATTTCTTCAAGTCTACCTAGATGACTGGACTATGTATGGGCTGGTAAAAGACCATTGTGACAATTTGAGGCTGATGTTTGAGAGATGTCAGTAGTTGAGGATATCCCTCAACATTAAGAAATGTGTCTTTGTTACTCCATTTGGAACCCTGTTGGGAATATTATATGTAAGGAAGGCTTGTTGGTGGATCCCACCAAGGTTGCACTTATTGTGAGATTAGGGAGCCTACTAGTTAGAGTGATTTGTGCGGATTCCTTGGGCATACATGGTACTATAGAAAATTTATCAAGGGATATGCTAAGATCACCACACCCTTGGAGGAATTACTTACAAAAAAAGAGTGCCTTTCCAGGAGAGGGCAACAGATGGCGTTTGACACATTGAAATATAGGCTTTCTTTGCCCCCATAGTACACTTTCCTTCTTGGGATAAGCCTTTCCATGTACATGTTGATGCCTCAGGAACAACCATTGGAGTAGTACTAACACAACCTAGTGAGGGGATTTTTGATCACCCCTTGTGTTTTGCAAGTAGGAAGTTGACACCAACAAAACAAAATTACACAACTATTGAGCGTGAGGCACTATTAATGATCTATCTATGTTTGTATAAATTTAGGTAGTATCTGCTAGCAACATCATTCATATTCTACACGGACCACATGGCATTGAAGTACTTAGTGAAAAAGCCCATTTGCAAGGGCACATATGCCATTGGGTCCTATTATTTCAAGAATTTGAGTTTTCAGTTGTGGTAAAACTAGGAAAGAGTAATTTAGGACACGATCATCTATTAAGAATTGATTGGTTCCTCAAGCTCCTCGATCAGATCTGTTATTTGCATAATTGTAGAGGTTTGAATCCTAATCCTACTCTAAATTCCAAGGAGGAGATAGAAAGTGCAAAAATTGAAACTAAACTAATAGGTGATACACCAAAGGAGTGGTGAACACTTCTTGTTCATGCAAATTGACACAATTTCATGAAATGCAACATGAAACATCATACATAGGCTGATAAGATGTAATTAGAGGTCTGAAATGAAGCAAGACAATACAAACAAAGGGTGAAAATTGATCAGAGTGCTGCCTTTGTCATTTTCTTTGTCAAAATCCTTGCATTTGCAACATCAAAGAGGTAGAAACCTGTTACAATCATGAAGAAGGTCTGATACTTGCAAAAATCACTTGTTGAAGGTGAAAGAAGAAGCTTGCTATCAAAAAAATGTTCAACCCCAAAAAATGAGCCAAATCTGGCTTTTTACAATGCATGGGTCGAGCCCAGGAGAGAGAAAACGTGTAAAAACGTGGGAGCCATTCCCCATTGAATGAAGATGCATTAAAAAGCATGGGCATCCTTACGGACCCATGCCACGACATTTTTGCCATCTTTGAAGAAGAATGCGACCCATTTTGCATTAAAACTGGTTGTTGAAACGTCATTTCTGGCCATTACCACGTGCCAGAGATGTTTCTTGATTTTCTCTCTCCAAACTGAACCAAAATGCAAAAATGACCATGGAATCTTGTAGATAATTTCACCAGCTTTCCATTGATATAAAGAACGTGAAAATCCGAGCTCTGGATCGAAAGTTATGGCCATTTGAAGATTTAGGGCAAAAAACAGGGCCAAAAATGGAATGGCGGGGAAAAAATTTGAATTTTACCCCTTTTTTGCATTTTGGAAAATTTTCCAAAAAATCCCCGCACTCCACCATTTGGATGACATGTCGAGGCTCACGATTGGCCATGGGCTCATCCTTTGAAAATTTTCTTTCGGGCCCTTCCTTAAAAATTTTTGCCACTTGGACACGTGGCACTATTTTATTGGCTCGGGCCTGAGGGGCGCAATTTCCCTTTGAAAATTTGACATTTTTACTTTGGGAAAAAATTTATTTTCCCCCATGAGACCTTCCCCTTTGAATGTCTGGGACACGTGGCGATGTCTCATTTGTTGATAAAGGCCATGGGGAAACTTTTCCATTTTGATTTTTTGGTGAATACTTAGCCAAATTTTCCTTTCTCCTCTGCTGGGTCGATGGTGAAGACACGTGGCGCAATTCCATTCGCTGCGGGCCATGCGGGCCAATTTTTTTATTTGAAAATTTTGGCAAAACTTAGCCAAAAAATCTAACTTCTCCCCGATGCCCGCCATCTCCTTTGGACACGTGGCAGCACGCCATTCGCTGCGGGCCAAATTTCAAAATTTTACCTTGTGCCAAACACTTAGCAATTTTTTTTTCAACTTTCTTCCCCTTCTGACACGTGGCACGTTCTGATTCGTCTGCGGGCCCGCGGGAAAAAATTTTACCTTTGAAAATTTTGACCAAAACTTGGAAAATTTTCTAAGTTCTTCTCTTTTCCCGCCACTTCTGGGACACGTGGCGGCTTTCTATTATTTGCGGGCCTCTAAGGGAAAATTTCCCACAAAAACTCCATAGAGCCATAACTTGAAAAATATGAGGAGTTAGGAGGAAAACTTTACCTTTACGGAAAGCTGAGAGAGAGCTCTATCAATGGTGCCATTTTTAGAAAGATTTGAGTGCCTAAAAATAAAAAATGGAGGCGAGGCACAAGAGAGGTAAGAACACAAGGAGTTAGCCACAAAAAAATGTAGGGGCACATTTTGGATAACAATTTTGGTGACTCGGAGGGTCATCACTGCTAGATGAAGATACCGGTTGCACTGAAGCAGCCCATTGGGCATGGAGTCATCAAATTTTCTATTCGGAACCCCAACTGACTTAAGAATGTTGTAAGGAGGAAGATGGAATATCACTGATGGAAGCAAGGCTGCAAAACATCTCCAGGGACAACAAGCCTGTGCCAAAGCACTTAGGGAAAGCAAAACAACCTACAACAAAACAATGTGCACAAGCACTTGGAGGAATGAAAACCTAAGCTAATATTTACAAGGTGGAGAATTTCCCTTTAGTAGCAATGCTTTAGATAGATTCCATTGACTGGAATCTGCAGTTCTTCGCCATCAATGAAGACAATTGGAAGGCATTGTTGTCCTTACACTTTGTGACCATGTATGGGCCACTCCAAATGGCATCAAATTTTGAATGCCTTCCCGGTTTTTCTCTATCTGCATCCCATTTTAACACTAGATCTCCAACTTGGAAAGATCTACTCTTGGCCTTCCTATCAAAGGTCTTCTTGATCAAAGCTTGATCCTTCTCCATTGCTTGGGATGCCTGATCTCTGATCTCTTGGAGCTCCATCAACTCTGCATATCTCACCTCCATGGGCCCAAACTCTAGCAACTCTAACTGCTTCATGAGTTCCAATGTTGGCAACTCAAGTGACATGGGCAAGATTGCCTCTCTTCCATAAACAAGCCTGAATGGAGAGTTACCTGTGGATCTCTTGGGAGTTATCCTATCAGCCCATAAGGCTGATTTCAGTTTGGTATGCCAAGACCTCTGATTCTCATCAAGAGTCCTCCTAATGATCCTCAACAAGTTCTTGTTTGTAGATTCAGCTTGGCCATTACCCTGAGGGTAGTAGTTTGATGAAGTACTTAGGTAGATCCCGTTCTTGACAGCCCACTCAGTCACCTTGGATCAATGAATGCTAATGCATTATACGAGATTATTGTAGTAGGTATGCCAAATCTAGTTACTATCCCCTCATAGAAGTCTAAGATGCTAGACTCATTTGCTTCCTTGAGTGCTTCTTGCTTGATCCACTTGGTGAAGTAGTCGTGTGGCTATCAAAATCCACTTATGCCCTTGGCTTGAATTGGGATTAATGACTCGATGAAGTCAAACCCCATTGCATGAATGGCTGGTCAACTGAAATTGGATGCACGATGGAAGGGCAGCAAGCCTCTCTTTTACTATGAAGAATGCACAATTCTTGCACCTTTTGATCCATGCAAAGCAATCATTGAAAATCTTGGGCCAATAATAACCAGCCTTCATGATTTTTAGAGCTGTCACTCTTGGTGCAAAATGACCACCAGCTGGTCCACCATGGAACTCTTCCAACACCCTATGAATCTGATTTGTGCTAATGCATCTCAGCAGCACTCCATTCACATCTTTCTTGAACAAAACACCATCTACTATGGCATATGGGACAGCCTGCAATCTGAAGTGTCTTCTTTGGGTCTTGTTCATCTCTGGAGGGCATAGGCTGTGCTTAGGAAGTGCATTATACCTTGGGTCCAGCAAGGAGTGGGGACAACATTATCCTCTTCTTGAGTGCTACCTTGCACATGGCTGTCTTGAACTATCAAAACAACCTCTTCTTTATTGCATACTCCTTTTTGCTTGCCCAGAATCAGCTGCTCACACAATCCTTTTCCTCTTACCAGCTTGGTGACCTTGATCTCAATGTCATACTCCATGACACGAGTGATCCAACCTGCCCTTTTCTCATTCAAATCCTTGTTGAGGAGGAAGTCCTTTACTCCCGCATGAGAGACCAACAACTGAACCTTGTTGTTTGAGACTAGATGCTTGAATTTCTTCAAGCTTCTGATTACTGCAAGTACATGCTTCTCAATAAAAGAATATCTCACCTCATAGTCATCTAGGCTTTGGCTGAAGAAAGCAATTGGCTGCTCATCATTGTCCTTGTTCTGCTGTACCAAAATGGCAGAAATAGTATCATTACCTCAAATGCATAGAGGATGAAATCCTTGGAGAAATCCGGGTTGATGAGAGTTGGTGCTTGGGAGATGGCTTCTTTGATTGCTTCAAAACTCTCCTTGCCTTTTTTTGTCCACTTGAAAGCCATGCTTTTCTTTAACATTTTGGTGATAGGTTTGTGAGGGCTGCAAAATGCAGGACAAACCTCGAACAAAGTTTATTCTCCCAAGAAACTCGAAGGGCCTTCTTGTGGCTTGGATGGTAGTGCTCTTATGGCTTGACCCTCTCTGGATCAATTGCTAATCCTTCTTTGGAGACAATATGGCAAGGAGCTTTCCTTCATGTCTTTAGGAAGATACACTTCTTAGGATTCAAAGACACTCCAAATCTCCTGCACCTTTGGAAGACTTGTCTCAAATGAGAGAGGTGGTCTGCTGCATTCTTTGAAAAAATAGTGATATCATCAAGGTATATCAGCACCATGTTGTTAATCAAACCTTTGAACGCCATGTCCATTGCTCTTTGGAAGGTAGCTCCAGCGTTGGACAGCCCAAATGGCATTTTCCTGTATGCATAAGTTCCCCATTTGGTTGTGAAGGCTATCTTGAACTGATCTTCTTCCTTCACCATAATCTGATTGTAGCCGAGTAGCCATCAAGTAGTGAAAACCTCTCGGAGCCAGCCACCACTTGCAAAATTTGCTCCATAGAAGGGAGTGGGTAATGGTCCTTGAGAGATGCTCTATTCAAGTCTCTGAAGTCAACACACAATCTGATCTCTCCACTCTTCTTTTACATTTGGAACTAAGTTGGACCCAACTAGAATGCTTGATTGGGAATATGATTCTTGACTCAATCAACTTATTCAATTCCTTCCTCATGAGAGGTTCCATGTGTGGATTGGTGGCCTTTGTTTTTTTGATGGGCTTAGTATTTGGATCAACTCAATGGTGTCTTGAGCTAACTTGGGATTGAAACCTTTCAAATCTTCGTAGCTCCAAGCAAACACATCGGGAACTCTTGACACAGTTGTATGAACTCATACCTTTCTTGTTCGGTTGTCATCTTTCCAATTTGCGATGGTTTGTTCTCTTCCACCAAGATGGATCTTGAATCTTCTCTCTTGACTGAATGTTTGCTTTCTCTTTCCTAAACTGATCATTGGGATTGAAAATGGACTCCAAAGTGATAAGTCCCTTGGGCAGCTTGTTAGTTCTCATTTGTACCACTTGGTCACCATCTTTGTTGTTCAATTTTCTGATTTTTAGTGAGAACTCAGCTTCTTCTTTAAGAAATGGATGATTTGCTGGTCATTCTCAAACACTTGCCAACTTACATTGTTATCCGGCATTGAAGGCCTCACAATCACATGGATGTTTGGTTGTACCTTGTCCTTTTGAATGCTTTCCACAATATCAAAGGCTGCCCCAACTGCTGCAAGCCTGTCAGCAGCTTGGTTTTCTTTTCTAGGAATGGATTTTATGCTAAAGCCCTCAAAATCTTCAATGAGGTCCCACACCCTGTTCTTGTAGCACTTGAGTAGATCATTCTTGGCAGCATGCTGCCCCTTAACTTGGTTTACAATCAATTCACTGTCACCAAAGACTTGCAAGTTCTTTATTCCTCTCTTTATTGCCCAATGCATCCCTTGCACCAAGGCTTCATATTCAGCAGTGTTATTGGAGCATGCAAACTGAAATCTAAAAGCTGAATAGTACTTTACTCCTTGAGGTGAAATAAGCATAGCTCCACCTCCTGCACCTTGTCTACTCCTTGATCCATCAAAAAAAAGCTGCCATACCTCATTGTCATCCTTGTGGTTTGGCTTGGTGATGCTAGGAATGGGCTGATCTTCTTGATGTATGCAATAGACCCCTAGCTCAGATTCTTCTACTTCTTGATAAGGATCAAAAGCATGCACCTTGTTTGCCCATTCATCAAGAGTTAGATCCGGGATGCTTCCAACCTTGGTGTCAGCTTCATCAGTGCTTGGGTGATCTTCTTGATCAAATGCCGAACAGTTGGCATTGATCTGACTTGGAGTGTAGGGCTCAATGTGGAAGTTTGCAATAGGTTCCAGACCTGATTGTAGCTTTGGTTCCATACCTCATTCTGAATAGCATGTGTGACCAATCAGCAGACAAATATCCTCAATCTTGGCTGTGAAATCTCTTGACAAACATAGGGAAAAGAGTGGTGGAAGGTCTATAACTGATACATCTTGTAAAACAACAACATTTGGACATGCATGCAAGGTAAGACTCAAGTTTCTAATCACCCCAGCTGTTATTCTTTTTGTCCCATCCAAGCTGCACTACCCCTTTGGATATGGTTTCATATTGAAGTCCTAGGTGATCGGCTATTTGCTTGGGCATCTTGAGCTACTTGCCCCGGAATCAATCATGCAATTGTGCACCAATTGGTTTTCGATGATTAATGAGACATAAAAGGAGGGGCTTCAACATTTTACCTTCTTTGTCCTCCATGATTCCCTTTGGTGGGCAGCATTTGTGAGCACCTTCTCTTGCATTTGGACTTGTTGATTCGAAGTTGGCTAGTCCTTCATGGCAGCTTGTAGCAAATCTCTACGGCACAGGATAGATAGGGATTCCCACATTGATATATTTACATTTGTCTTCTTCATCGATCAATGATACTAAATGGTGATGAAGGATCTCTTTTTGTCCCTTGGTTTGCATATTCATCCCTTGCATGTGGGCAGCAACAAGCTGGTATTTGAGTTGGTCTAGGAGTTGTTCTTGGCTGCCCTTGTGCATTTACAACTGGATTTTGTTTGCCAACCATTTGTGGAGCCATAAAGGTTGTGGATTGGTTGGAGCTAATGGTTGTTCTTCACCCAAATTCCTTCTTTTTGACCTTGTGTTGGCTCTGACACCTTGAGAGACTATTTGATTTATGCCACAAAAATCCTCTGCTGCCGGTTCACAAGTGTGGTGTCATTTGGAGCTGATTGCTTTGGAATGTTTCTTGTTGTTGGTTGTTTCCTTGTTGCCCTCACCCTCCACACCTAGTAGTTGTCACCATTAATGCTTGATTGAGGCACCGTTGAAGCACATAGATTGGTTGTGAGGTTCATTGCATGGAAAACACCAATCATACTCTGAGCAACGTTGTTTTGTGTTGGCACCAATGCCTTAGAGCGAGATATAGCATTTGGATTATAGGGCTGAAATGGTCATTGGGGGAGGCCTTGCTTGATTTAGATTTGCAGCTGGATTGGGTGGTCTATGAGGTTGATATGGCTGCCTGTTAGGCTGAGCTTGAGGCTGGAAGGAAGGTCTAAAACTTTGGGCTTGTTGCCTCTTGAGAGTAACCAGCTCATTACCTAAATTTTGCAATTGCTTCATGACTTCTTGAAGCTCATTTGGGGCACTTGGAGATGAAGTAGAAGCTTCATTTGAACTCTGATTTCTAGGAGTGGGAGAAGGAGCCAAATTAGGTGCTTGATTAGTGTTTGGGCTCTCTAAACTTGGAAACAATGGCATGGGAGGTCTAGGGGCTAGTTTGCCAGCTTGGATCAAACAATTTTCAGCCCTAATGGCAATTTTATAAGCCATAGGGATAGTTATGCCTCCCATGGACTGAATCAACATAGAAATATCAGAATTTAGAGCTTTGAGATAGTAAAGAAAAGCACCTTCTGCTTTGTTGGCATTGCCACTTTGGAATTCTCTCCCAAGTCCTTTGAAATCTGAAGTTGAAATCGAGTCATTTGCTCATTGGGAGCTCTCTTGATGGTTGTCATTTGCTCAAAAAAGAGACAAGTTGTCTCCCTTCTCTCCAAATTGCTCATGAAGTGCTACACATAGTTGGTTCCAATTTTGAATAGAACTGAGGCAAGGCTTCTAAACCATTGCAAAGCCTTCCCCTTGAATGAAGATGCCAACAATTTGGCAGCAACTTGCATCTCATTGATTTCATGAATTACAAAGGTTGGCAATGTCTTTAACATGATCACCGGGAGTAGTCGATTCTCTCCAGTGAAGTATGGAATGTTCTTCAAGGCTGCAATTGGAATTGGATTTTGTGCATTGAGAGCAAGTGGGCTTGCTGCCAGTGAAATTGACATAGGGGTTGTTTTGTGCCATTCTAATTGGTCTTAGAACCCTTGTTGACTGAATGAAAGGCCTACCAGGTGGAGGAGTTGAGAGAGTTCTGTTTGGTGGAGATGGAGACCTTTGAATCCTTCTTCCTCTTTGCCTTCTTCTTGGAGATAACTGCAGATATTCAAACAACACCTCTTCTTCTCCAGCTCTTGACCTTGTAGTGATTCTTCTCATGAGTTTTCAGGTCTGCACTGCTAAAACCAGTTGATTCTTCCCCTTGGAGTCACCAGATGTGCAATTTATAGCTCTTTTAAGCAAGAAAATTGCAGCAGATGCACATCAACTTTGCTGCAATGAAAATGAGACCTCTAAGGTCCCACCGGGCATGCCAAAATTGTTGTTGCAAATCAGCAGCACCCCTGGATGCAAATCAGGTTTCTAAGTTGATGTTTCAGGCATCCAGTGTGATTGCACAACATTGAAACCTCTCTCCAAGTGTGGGACTTGTAAAATGAGAGAGGAATCTCAGATTAGAGGTTGGTTCCTCAAACTCCTCTGATCAGATCTATTATTTGCACAATTACAGAGGTTTGAATCCTAATCCTACTCTAAATTCCAAGGAGACAGAGATAGAAAGTGCAAAAATTGAAACTAAACTAATAGGTGATACACCAAAGGAGTGGTGAACACTTCTTGTTCATGAAAATTGACACAATTTCATGAAATGCAACATGAAATCATCATACAAGGTGATAAGATGTAATTAGAAGTGCGAAATGAAGCAAGACAATACAAACAAACAAATTTGAAAATTGATCACGAGTCTACCTTTGTCATTTTCCTTTGTCAAAATCCTTGCATTTGCAACATCAAAAAGAGGTAAACCTATTACTGATCATGAAGAAGGTCGATACTTGCAAAAATCACTTGTTGAAGGTGAAAGAAGAAGCTTGATATCAAAAAAATGTTCAACCCCAAAAAAATGAGCCAAATCTGGCTTTTACAATGCATGGGTCGAGCCCAGGAGAGAGAAAACATGTAAAAACATGGGAGCCATTCCCCATTGAATGAAGATGCATTAAAACAGCATGGGCATCCTTACAGACCCATGCCCTGACATTTTTGGCCATGCTGAAGAAGAATGCGACCCATTTTGCATTAAAACTGGTTGTTGAAACGTCATTTCTGGCCATTACCACGTGCCAGAGATGTTTCTTGATTTTCTCTCTCCAAACTGAACCAAAATGCAAAAATGACCATGGAATCTTGTAGATAATTTCACCAGCTTTCCATTGATATAAAGAACATGAAAATCGAGCTCTGGATCGAAAGTTATGGCCATTTGAAGATTTAGGGCAAAAACCAGGCCAAAAATGGAATGGCGGGAAAAAAATTTGAATTTTACCCCTTTTTGCATTTTGGAAAATTTTCCAAAAAATCCCCATGCTCCACCATTTGGATGACACGTGTCAGGCTCTGATTGGCTATGGGCTCATCCTTTGAAATTTTTCTTTCGGGCCCTTCCTTAAAAATTTTTGCCACTTGGACACGTGGCACTATTTTATTGGCTCGGGCCTGAGGGGCGCAATTTGCCTTTGAAAATTTGACATTTTTCACTTTGGGAAAATTTCCCATTTTCCCCCATGCCCCGCCAATGTCAGGACACGTGGCGATGTCTCATTTTTTGATGGAGGCCATGGGGAAACTTCCATTTTTGATTTTTTCGGCGAATACTTAGCCAAATTTTCCTTTCTCCTCTCATTTGGGTCGATGGTGAAGACACGTGGCGCAATTCCATTCATTTGCGGGCCATGCGGGCCAATTTTTTTATTTGAAAATTTTGGAAAAACTTAGCCAAAAAAATCTAACTTCTCCCCCCGCCCCCATCTCCTTTGGACACGTGGCAGCACGCCATTAATTTGTGGGCCAAATTTCAAAATTTTACCTTGTAACAAACACTTAGCAATTTTTTTTCAACTTTCTTCCCCTTCGACGTGGCACGTCGATTCGTCTGTGGGCCCAGGCGGGAAAAAATTTTACCTTTGAAAATTTTGACCAAAACTTGGAAAATTTTCTAAGTTCTTCTCTTTTCCCGCCACTTCACTGGGACACGTGGCGGCTTCCTATTGTGCGCGGGCCTCTGAGGAAAATTTCCCACAAAAACTCCGCCAGAGCCATAACTTGAAAAATATGAGGAGTTAGGAGGAAAACTTTACCTTTACGGAAAGTTGAGAGAGAGCTCTATCAATGGTGCCATTTTTAGAAAGATTTGAGTGCTAAAAATCAAAAATGGAGGCGAGGCACAAGAGAGGTAAGAACACACTAAGTCACACGTTGACCAAAATTTGTGTTGTTGGAAGACAAGATTGGGATGACAACGTATCAACCATTTAATGGGAATACAAGACAACCTACAAGAGGTTGAACAAGGCCACACCATTTCAATTGGTGTTTGGTGTGGAAGCTATTTTTCTAGTTGAATTCATGTTACCATCATTGCGTATAGTGTGCGCAAGAGGATTAGCTGATGAATAGGCTCTCGAAGAGAGAATTGATAAATTAATACTGATTAGATGAGAGGCAATCACTTCCTAGATGGAGTTAGGAGACTAAAAAGGCTAGAAAAAGGCGACATGATTGTCATATCAAGAACAAATAATTTTCGATTGGGCGAGATGGTTTTGTTGTATGATTCCAAGTTTCTGCACCATCCTGGGAAGTTGAAAGTCCATTGGTTGGGACCATACATCATCTCATACATCCTTGATTTAGGTGCTTTCTAGTTACACATGCTGGATGGGACAAGACTACTAGGTCATTTCAATGGGAGTAGGCTGAAGCCCTACTATAAATAAGTCTTCCTTGTGTTTGTAAATAAGGTAGTTTTCCAGTTAGCCTAGGATTTCCTTTAATGATTTTTTTCTTTTTTTGTGTTTCCCCTTCTCATTGTTTGTTCCTTTCTGTTGTGTTATTTTGTTTTGCACCTTGTGCACCAGTAACCACATTATTTCTAAGGTTTGTATGCATAGAGGACTGTGCATCTATTTTAGTGTGGGGTGGAGTAGAACAAAGAGAGAGAAGATGGTAGTAGTTGTGATGGCTCAGATTGGAAGATCAAAAGCACGTAAGATAGAAGAACACATGGGGAAATGGTGGAAAAAAATTTTGGTGTCAAGAAGGCTTTAACAAAGACCACGTACAAAGGATAAAAAGTGCAGGAACAACATGAGATAGGTGAGGAAAAAATTAGTCGAAAAAGAAGTTCCTTTGGCACTACTACGCGTGCGCATAAGAGTCTTGATCGATAAGGATTTTTATGCACCATAAGGTTGTAGAGGTTTTTAAGTGCAAGATTGGGTACGTGGGTAAAGGCTCTTAAGATCAGATTTAGTGGAAAAATCCACATTTAATGCCGAATACATTAGTTGGTGGCATAACATTTATTGTGGGAGATAGGCAAAAATATATAAGTAAAGGGTTGGGAACATTATTATTTACCTTGCTATTACGAGATTAAAGAGCTTTTGTGAACTAGGGAATCCATGAAGAAAGATTTTTGTGAAGAAAGAAGAGTGAAAATATGAAGTGTGTGAATAGGGTGATCTGTGAACCAAAGTGGAAGGAGTACATGGGCGTAGGGAAGTTTCATAAGAAGTATGCCATCTTGTGAAAAAGTTTTCCAAGTTTGGGTTTTGCGGAACTAGGGCATGGGAATAGAAGGATTCTTTCATAGAGTTGAGCCATATATTTGAGCACAACAAGGGAGGATATTAAGGATTTTATTCTTTTAACCCAACATGAAGATGACACCAAAGAACATGACCATTTTACCTAAGAAGGAAAGGAAAAGGAAAAATACGCCACCACTAGTTTTGATGAATAATGGTATGCGGAGATGCGGTACCGAATCCGGTGTTGTTTGGAAAGAATGGGTATCCCATGTTTGGAAGATGGCCATGAGTGACTATAATCATCCCATAAGTACCAAAAATAAGGAAATGGTGCTAGACCTGGTGTGTCCAATGGATATAAGGACACCATAATGGGGTGCTTTAATTTACAATGATGAAGTGAAAGTAAAATTAGAGAAGGCCAGGCTGTTGTAACTATTTGAGTTTCCTATTTTGGAAAACCTAAGTGTTTATACCAATGGTTGATGTCATGTGTGCATGAGGACCACTTCTACTTTGTGGGCCATAGAATGCACATAACTCCCTAGATCATCTCCAAGTTTACCACCTTATTTATAAAGGGGATTCATTGGATGATGACCTAGAGGATAAAGAGGCCATTAAGAATCTGTGGAGGAGTATGACTACAAAAATGGTTCACGTTACTTGATATCTCAGATATCCCCGACCCTGTGATGAGAATGGTCATGCACCTAGTAACCAAGATGAATGGTCAAGAGAGGTGGACAAAAATAAACAAGGCATGGTTGAATGTATGCTGGAAAATTTCAGAAGGGACCATCTATAACTTGTCTTCCTACATTACAGAAGAGATCATCAATGACTCCTAAGAAGGAAAAAGATAATGTTCAGCAATGTTCTTCTCACCATCATCTTATCGAAATTGGAGTGATCGATGGGCTAGAGAATTTCGTATGGGAGTATCCAGGTGAAGATCCCTCCCTGTGAAGAGGTTTGAGAAAACACATGCGATACCATGATGACCGCCCATAAAGCATGCTTGAAGAAATGGTACAAGCGAATGCATGACGCATTCGAGGCCAAGTGGAGGATCTTTGGAACAATTTCTAGTGCTAGTAAATGGAGAAGCTGAGTTCACTTGTCTATCAACATTTTTACATTGGTAGGTTCACTTTGTCAAATGGGACCAAGAGCCCATGGTGTAAATTACCCTTCTCCTTCATTGCACAATATTTCCAAGCAGGGGTAAATCACTTCAAGGAAGTTAAAAGACTAAGGTTCGACCTTAGCAAGGTGGACCAAGACTAACGTGATTTTGAAAGAAGCTGGTATATCTAAAGAAGCACGCTTATGTGGAGAAGTATGTCTCCCATGAAGTGCACATGACAAAACCCTTGATCGCAATTCTTTGGAAGGGCTACAGCAGAGAATATACTTGCACATTAGGCCCAAGTATGAAAAGGGAACTTACTTAGAGAATGATTTCTCCATCCCTGAGGATCCCAATGGTAGGAAGAATGTCATGCCAAATAAGAGAGAAAGGGAAGACACTCTGGAAAAGAAGCCTTTGGAAAAGAAAGCACCAAGTGTGTAGATATCACAATTTGTGGGCATGCTGGAGTTAGGCACCAAGCCAAGCACATACACACACATGAAGAAGTATCCCATCAAGGAGAAGGAAAAGACACCTAAGGAAGAGGTTCTAGAACAAGAAGAGTCACCTAGAAGGGAATCACCTACTGAGGAAGAGGAAGAGTCCCTAGCTAGGAAGAAATAGAAGGTAGCAGGGAAGGAAGACTTAGAGGAGACAGAGAGCTTGGAAGCCTATAGGGGCAAGAGAGATGATGATGAGGATGAAGTTTAGAATCATCCCATGTATGATGTACATAATTCAGAAGAAGAAGGAAATAAAGAGAAGAATGGAGATGAGGAGGACTCCCAAGGAAAAGGGTTAGCAAGGAGGTGAACACTAAGGATCAGAGGACCCCAGCCTCACCAAGGAGTAGATAGAAGAGGCTGTAGAAAGAGAAGTTGTGGGCATAATCAAGAAGTTAGTGGAGAAAGAGGTGGAGTGGAGTGCACATGAGATACTCAAGGAGATAGAAGAAGAGAGTGTAGGGAAGGAGTATTGGAGCATGGGTGGAGATCCTAGCTTAGCGGTGAGATTTTTTGCAGGCTACGTGCATAGGAGGGAATAATATGATAGTAACATAAGGATAGGGAATGGGTTATATCAATGATCCAAATAAAGTGATATGCATTGCCATTCCAAAACACCATGCCTACATACCAACTCCTAGAAATGTATTCATTTGAGGAAGAAGGCACGTACCCACAAACTAGGAAAATGTTATCTTGGGCATTTGAGTCCCATGTCGATGAGCCTGAGTTTGAAGTTAGCCAAGGAGTGTTGATGAAAGTGCTGAAGACTAAAGGTATAAACCCATTGGTGAATGCTCAATAGTTATCTGATGAGAAATTTTGTAATGTGCTCAACAAGGTTTCAGTTGAAGTTGAGGCAAGAATTTTTGGGAGGAATGATAGGGTGAGATTCCTAGAAGGGGAATTGGAGAAGAAAAAGGAGGAGCTCATTGAAAAGAACAAAGATCTGAAGTAAGAGGAACTAATCAACTTATGTTTAAGGTGTGAGATAAAGGAGGAAAAGGATAGGGTGCGTGAGGTATATAAAAATTTATAAATAATTACATATGTTATTGTCTTAAGGCATCCAGACCTAGCACCACCCAAGTAGAAGTATGAGTCAACCTTGCAATTCTTGGAATACCTAACTTGCATCCTCACCATGGAGAGGCAGCCCCTCGCTTTGGAATCAACAAAATAATTTCCATCCCGCTAAGAGAAAGAGGAGAAGCTGAAGGTGGTGGAGGTAGTCTCTTGGTACACTAAGCTCCTTACTGATGTGAAGGCCTTTGCACGAGATAGCCAAAGCTACTTATAAAAATTGTGCGTATAAAGATAGAGTGGCAAGCATTTTAGTTGCCACCCATGAAGCATATCTCAAGGATTTTTAGGATAAGTATAATGGAAATACAGTTAGATAAAGATAAGATCCTATTTGAGGTGGAGAAGTCGGGAAAGCTATCGAGACCTTTGGGGCTTAATAAAAACCAAATGAAGGAGTTATACCATAGGATGGATGCGTTGGATGACCTTGGTAAACAACTAGAAGGGATTGTTGATACTGATGAGTGCTGAGGGGGATGAGCTAAACTTTGAAGAGGTGAGCACCTAGTAGGTGACCTCTGTCAACATGTGTAGGGTGAAGTAGATGCCTAAGAGAAGATTGAGGAAGATATAAGGAAGGATTTCTCTCTCTACCTTCAACAATAAATATATTCTTATTCTTTATGATGAGGCCAAAATATGCCCGTTAAATGTATAATAAATGATCTCATCTTACTCTCCTTTTTATTAAGTTTGATTGAATTTTGTGACTTTTATTTGATCTGATATGAGTTAGGATGTAATTGTCCATCTTTTGATTGATTGTGATTCTAACATTTAAAAGCTCTAAAATTCCTGACGAAGTGTGTTGGAAATTTAGTTTTGTAATAACGCAGTCCAATCGGTTGAAGAGATGAAGTATATAATGTTTAACATGTTTTCGAAGCATTTGTTCCAATACGGCTTAATTCCGAAACTTCCAAGCTAGTTTGAACTCCATTACACATTCATCATCCAGTTTAGAACTTTGGACTTAGTTCTAGAACTCCATTATTTAGTTTTGGAATTTTCAGACTTAGTTCTGGAACTCCTGGGTATAGCTCTAGAACTCTCATGGTTTTGATCTTTAACAATTTCCTATGGTTCTGGAACTTCTCTAAAGTTCTGGAACCGATGGAAGTTTATCTATTCTAACCACATCTATGGTGATTTAGCATCAACAACCCTTTCAATTAGGAAAGGATGAGAAGATTTCCAATCATAGATCTAGGAATAGTTATCTTACAACTATCTGATCAGCCACAATCCGAGTCAACATCTATTCTGGGAAAAATTTGATTTCCTCAAAATCTTATAAACAACTATGATTGTAAATGTATATATAAACAAACCTGCAATAGATAAATATATAGAATAGAGAAGATAGATATAGATATAGAATAAGTAATATAGATCGAAGTACACAGATCCAGTATGTTTTGTAATACCAAATGTTTTATCAATAAATAGCCATTCCTGTTTGAGAGAATTCTAAGTTGTTAAATCTTAATTCAAGGAGGAGTAAGGGCCCACTCCCCCAAGGACCAGGATATTCATCTATTTGGTATTTATATTTCCTAAGAAAATAGTTTAGATATGTTAATTCTGTATCACTTTTAATTCTTCTAGTTAAACTTTGTTGTATACTCATTCCTACAGGTGTCTAGATAGATTCTTATTCTTCTTACAACCATTTTTAAGCACTCTAAGTTGTGTGTTTATTTCCAAAAGCAAGTGTGTTTATTTCCATTCTACAAAGTGTGTTTCCTTTCAACAAATCTTTCAGTGTGTTTCCTTTCAGCAAAGTTTTCATAGTATGATTTAAATAAGGTTTTTACCAAGAAGTCCTTAAGACATTGAAAATATCCCCTAGAAAATACAAAAATAACTACAGTCAACTACTAGATCGATAGGATTACTCTTGTTGCATATAGCTTTAGACACACCCCTGGTTTGAATATGAAATCAACAGAAAGTTGATTAAATGAAGGAATAATGACACCCATCATTTTTGCTTTTTTCTAGGGATAGACTAGTTGGAATTTTCTAATTAGTTTTTAGTAAGGGAAAAAATCATACATCTAGTAGTTGAAGGATCTTCCCTACTATATCATAAAATATATGAGTAGACCAAGAGACTTAAAAGGTATATTCCTACCAAAAACATCTTAAGAAGAGTTCATAACATCCTCTAGTCCAAATAAGGAAATTGATCAAGAATTGGAGGCACCATCATCCCCTGTTATAAGAAACAAAATTGCCACCTTTGGAATTCTTAGATTAGTCACCTAAAGGAAGTAGAACTTTTAGGAGAAGGATTATTTCTCAAGATCCATTTAGGGAGAGTTTTGATTCTCAATTGAGTAGTCAACCTCCTACTCCTGATTTTTCACCTTCCCCAAGGCATACCACATACCACATTGATTGGGAGAAAAATTTGGAAAATATTTTAAAAATGGCATGAGAAGCTGAAAGAGAACTTGATAGGACCTTTACTTATCCAATCCAATTGGGTGATGATGATACACCAATGAAAAATATCTCACCTGCACATTTACCCACATTTAGAGGGATGTCATCTAAAGACCCTGCCAAATTTTGTTTGAGTTCAAGGTACTATGTCAGACCTATGACTACAAAATGGATAATCAAAAACTCAAGTTGTTTCCATCCACTCTGAAGGATGCAACAATGAGGTGGTTCATGGGATTACCATCCAACTCTATTACCACTTGGGAAAAAATGGAAACTGCCTTCCTAGACAAATACTAGGATTATTGTAGAGGGAGAAATAAGAAGGAAGAATTCTTCAAAATCAAGCAGGAGGAGGATGAAAATATAGAAGACTATTTAGACAGATTCCTCTTTGTGAGCAAAAGGTGTGGATTTTTACTTCAAGAGGAGTTAAGTAAAACCATTTTTCTTAAGGGTTTGGATGACAAATCTAGGGAAGCCCTTAACTTGATAGGAGGTGGAGACATTGATCAATTAAGGATGAATAAAATTAAGGATATTTGTAGAAGCTATTCCAGAACGAGGGGTGGACCTAGAAAAGGAAAATTAGTGAAAAGTCTGAATCCATATATGAACAAACTAATGGATGAGTTAGCAAACTTTAAAACAAACATTTTATTTCAATTAACATCTACTTTGGATGGATTACAAGCTAAAGCAAACGCAAAACTGAACCATTGGCTATGTATTGTCCTAGATGTAGGAAGAAGCATGCAATAAGAGACTATCCTTTGGATAAAATGGAAGTATGTCTTATCTGTGAATCTAAAGACCATGATATTGATGTTTTTTCTCTACTCCCAGTCATAAAGAATTAGCTTAAACAAACCAATACATCATCCACAATAGAAGAATTGAATTTTGTTCGAGACAACCTCACCAAGGGAATTTTATGCCAAGATCAGTTCCTAATCCCTGGATGATGCCATGGGCTGCTCAGACAGTACCACAAAATTAGGGACAACCACCTTGGGTACCTCAACCAACATGGAACCCTCAAGATTGGGCAAGTCAAGCTTGGTATGCTCAAGGACATCAAAACCATGGGCTGGTCAAGGAAGTCCTTATGCTTGGTCACAACCTAGATGGAACCCTAGTAATTATGCTCAAGGAAAAACATATCCAAATCAAAATCAACAGGCCATCATGGGATCCCCTGCATAGAATTCACAAACTAAGAATATAGTCCAAATGTAAATACTAGCACAACCAGTAGAAAACCCAAGAAACAAACAAACAACTCCTATTTATGGAACAGAACTAGAAAAATCAGTTGATCTAAATGCCATGGATTGTAAGGATATTCAAACTAGATCTGAAAACATAATTAGCAGTCCACCTGTTATAATAAGCGAAATGACGAGAAGAAAATGAAACCCCTAATACGGTTGTTATAAAAGAGGATATAAAAAAAAAAAAGGAGCTAGATAATGACATTACTAAGACTCCATTTCCACAGAGATTTAAAGAAGCTATAGAAACCAAGGAGTGCAGAATTGGTACATGAACTAAGGAAATTGAATATTGAAATACCACTATTACAAGAAATTAAGAAAATTCAATAATTGAACAAATTAATCAAAGTGTTATGTTTGAAAAATCTTGGAAGGAAGAAACAATACCCCAAGACTATCAAAGTAAATGGGAAACTTGCTTTGATTTATTAGCGGGAAAAATTTTAGTTCCCAGATACGGAGATCTTGGAAGTCATGTTATTTTTGTCTCTATAGGGAATAAGGATATACATAACATTTTGGAAGATTTGGGAGCATCTATAAATGTAATGACAATGGACACTTTGAAAACATTACCATAAATGGGTATACAACCTACTAATACCATATTGCAGATGGCGAGACGGTTTGTAGAAAAACCGAGAAGGGATTATTGAAGACGTGGCGGTTACGGTGGAGTCATGGGAATATATAGTTGACTTCCTTATACTTCATCCAAAAGGTAAAAATTGGGTTATCTCATTATTTTGGGTAGACCATGGTTAGCTATAGTTGTTGCCTTAATTGATTACAGGTTAGGTGATATGACTATCTCGAATGGTAAGAACTCTAAGAAAATTTCCTTATATCCTTCTGTATGACCTTTTATTGACAATCAAGAACAATTGTGGGTTGATTCTCCTGATACTAATAAGAAAAAAATTATCTTCTTTGGCTATGATCACATTACAGGATCACGTAAGAGAAGTAGAAGAGATGATTAATCCACCATTGAATGAGCACCAGTTGTCCTCGAAGTAGTAGAAATAAATTTGGAACTTGTGACCATATTTCCGAAACCTACGAATTTAGTTAGGAACCACCACATTTAGTTACGGAAGCGCCACATTTAGTTAGGAATCATGGAAATATGAGTTCTTTATGATTGAAAATAATTTCACTCTAAAGGAATGAGATTTCTCATGGGGAGAGGAAGAATCAGTAGCTTCACTTTCAAATACATCAGGGAATGGTGAAGAATTTCTATAAAGTAGCAGTGATGAAGAGTTTGACCTATAAAGAGATAAGTATCATAATTCTCATTATTGTCCTTTTCCAGTATTCTGTCTTAAGGAAATTTTGGAGATGTTGCTACATATCATATGTTGTTACCACATGCATGTCCACTAAATAATTTAATGGAACCCTTTCAACAAATTAGTTCATCACACATTAGAACCAAGCACGTTGAGATTCAACCAGGGTAAAATTTTGAACATTAATGTTTGTTGAAGGATGATGAAGAAACAAAATTGTTTGATGTTATAAAAACATATTAAAGATTTTCTTGGGATTACAAAGACATGAAGGAATTCACCCAAGTATCTGCACTTGTCAGATCTATATTAAAAACATTAAACAAGTTAGGAAGCCTCAGAGAAGGATTAACCCTTGCCTTAAGGGATATAGTCAAACAAGAAATTGAAAAATATTACAAGTAGGTTTTATCTACCCTATCTCGAGATAGTCGGTGGGTATAACTATTGTGTAATTGTTCCTAAAAAAGAACAGAAAATGGAGAATATGTCTTGAGTATAAGGGAACTGAACAAAGACACATTGAGAGATTATTTTCCATTACCATTCATAGATCAAGTCCTAGACAACCTTTCAGGTAAACAATGCTTTTCCTTCTTAGATGGCTTTAGTGGATACAATCAAATTAGATTTGCTGCTGAAGATCAAGACAAAACTACATTTACATGTCCATGGGGTACCTTTGCCTATAGGGTATTACCATTTTTCTTATGCAATGCTCTTGCAACTTTCCAGAGAGTTGTACTTGCAATCTTTCCTAATCTAACAAATGACTTGTGTTGAGGTATATATGGATGAATTCACTGTACATGAAGATACATTTGATGATGCTTTGAGAAATGTGGATAGAGTGTTAACAAGATGTGAATAACACAATCTATCTCTTAGTCATGAAAAGTTTTTAATGATGGTTGATGAGGGGATTGTATTAGGACACCATATTTCAAAAAGAGGAATTCAAGTTGATCAAAACAAAATTAGGATCATTTTAGATTTACCTATTCCTCATACCCCCATAGATATCAAGTCATTTCTAGGACATGTTGGGTACTATAGGTTCTTTCTCAAAGATTTTGTAAAATTATTGCCCTCGTGTTTAATTTGCTAATCAAGGATGTGAATTTCTTTGGGATGAAAGGTGTCGACATGCTTTTAAAGAAATTAAAAAAAAAATCAACGCCCCAATATTGAGAGGACCTAATTAGGAAAAGCCATTTCATATCCAAACAGATGCCTCAAATAATTCCATTGGTGTAGTTTTGGGATAGAAATATGAAGAAGGAAAAATGTATGCTATTTATTATCTTAGTAAAAATCTTACTCCTACTTAAAAGAATTACACCACCACTGAAAAAGAATTTCTTGCTATGATTTATGCAATCAATAAATTCAGACATTACATTACAAGGTACAAAATATTTATACACACAGATCATTCAACAATTAAATATTTAATGAACAAACTAGTGGTTAGAGGAAGAATAATTAGATGGTTATTAATTTTACAAGAATTTGATATTACTATTGTGGAAAATCTAGATAAATCTAATGTGGTAGCTGATTTTACGTAAAGACTAACCACTACAGGGGAGCAAGATCGATCGAGGATAAATTTCCGGATGAACAAGCTGTTTTCTATTTCATGATTACACCATGGTTTTCCGATATGGAAAATTATCTTACAACAGGAAGTTTCCTCCTTTCACTAAGAAACAAACAAATAAGTTAATCAAAACTAGTGCACAATTCAAATGGTTAAGTGGAATGCTATTTAAATGTGGTCGATTTTGTTTTACGCAGGTGTGTAAGAGAAGATGAAATATTTGACATCCTTAGAGAATTTCATGATGAACCAAGTGGAGGACACTATTGATTAAAAATAACAGCTCATAAGATACTTAGCACTATTTATTATTGGCCATCTTTTTACAAGGATGTGAAGATATTTATCAAGCGGTGTGATCCTTGTCAAAGGATGGGACAACCAAGTTTCATCAATGAAATGCCTCTTCAACCTCGAGTAGTGATTGAACCATTTGAGAGATGGGGATTGGATTTTGTTGGTCCCTTTAATCCTCCTTCACAAGGAAAAGAATATATTCTTTTGTGTCTTGACTATGTGATAAATTGGGCGAAGTGCGGTGTATTGAAAAATGCTAATGAAGAAGAAGTTGCTGATTTCCTTTGGCACAAAATTATGGTAAAATTTGGAGCACCTAGGATCATAGTTTCAGATCAAGGACCAAAATTTATGTCTAATATGATCCAAGATTTCACAATGTATTACCAAATCAATCATAGGAAGTCATCTCCTTATCACCCACAATCAAATGGACAAGTTGAAGTAACAAACAAAGAATTGGAAAACATCCTTACCAAAATAGTTAAAGCTGGGAGAAAATATTACGTAAAGAGACTACCTGAAGCTATCTGGGCTTATAATACAACTTGGAAAACTACACCATGGTTTTCACCATATGAGTTAGTCTATGGGAAAAAACTATTGTTGCCTATTGAGTTTGAACTACGGACATTGAGGACAATAGTTAAGGTGGGTATTGATTTGGATCCACGACTCAAAGGAAAGAATCCTTTAACTCAATGAATTAGATGAATTGAGGATGGAAGAACTTCAGCATGGACATAGATAATCCAAGAGAAAAGGAAGCAATGGCATGAAACACATATCAAAAAAAGGCAAGTCAAAGTATGAGCTATGGCATTCAATTTGATTCTAAGTACCAACAATTCAAGGAAAATTGAGAACCGGATGGTTAGGACCCTATCAGTTGAGAAGATATATGATAATGGTTCTATTCAATTACTTCCCATTGATGGCAGCGAGAAGAACACTCTTGGTCAATGGACATAGGATAAAACTATATAGGAAGCGTCCTACTAATGATGAATTCTTGAGGAAGATTGAAAGCGAGACATAAAGAATTTGATCATATGGAAGAACCCAATTCTTCCAAAATGATCAAATAACCAGATAAATAGATCCAAAATAAAGGGAATAAAATGAAAACCCAAAAGTAAATGGCGTTTTCTTCCCCAAAAAAAAAGAATAAAAAAAAAAATAAAATAAAAAATAAAAAAATCTCTCGAGAAGTCAATTGAAAACCAGCGATGGCGATTAACCCCCTCATATGGATAATTCAAATAAAAGGGAATTCTTTGGAATTCCAGTTGTCTTTTCTAACCATTTTTTGTTCCACTTGTAGGAATGATGAGTCATCATAACAAAAGGATTACATCATAAAGGACAATAATTATATATTTTACTTGATTTAACGTTAGATTAAAAGTTTTAATGTGTGATTAGACTTGATTTAAAAGTTGGTATGATGAGTCATCTATTTATACATTATGATTAAAAGTGAGTAATCATGAAGATGATTTGGATGGAATAAGTGGCAACATAGTTATCATGAGTAATCATTAGTGCAAAATCAAATGAAATAGTTGCGAGATAAATTTTGAGGGAGAAGAAGGTAATTAGGTTTATGTTCCACTGACCCAAGAATAGAAGTTCCATGACTAAAATCGTCAGTTCCGCAGCTAAGCAAGAAGCCCTGCAACCGATTTGCATAGAATCAAAGGAAATCAAATTTGAGTCGATGTGGGGATTAAGGAGAAATAAGAACTAGAGGATGATTTCCATCTTCTGTGCGGACGAAGAAGTGGCATCTATCTTTGAGCATGCAGGATGGCTAGAGTTCTGAAATTTTTTTGAAAGTATAATGATGAATTAGTAATAGAATTCGCCATAAAACTAGAGCAATCCAGGACAAAGGTTAGAAATATTTTTATTCCTTTTTCTATGAATACAATAAGTATGTATGCAGGTGCCAATTTTGCATGTCCCACATCTGCTAAAGGGACTTTGAAAGAAGCTGGTTGAAACCTAATACATTTACAACACAAAGAAAGTCAAAAAGGGGTTAGAAGGGCTAGTTTTCCCAAACCCTTTGATAGGGTACCATTTTGGATAGTGAATTATTTAACTTTTGTGATGGTCAATTTGGGTCCGTAGGAAAAAAGTCACGAAGATGCTCATATATTTGAGATATGGAGCCACAAAACCGAGGATACATAATAAACCTTCCGGAGGTTTCTTTTTTATTCTATCGGACCATGGCCCGAGAGGCATTCACGGGGTGTTGGGACAATCGGGCATCATGGGTTAGTTCATTTGTTAAGCGGCACCATTTTTGTAAAAGAAAATGGAGAAGAAATTTTGGAAAAGTTTCTTGGAAAGTTTAAGAAAAACCATGATATTATTAAAAGGACAATACCAGATCCATTTTATCCTTCAACTAATTTGAAATTGATGCCCCTTGAGAAGATCAAAATGAAGTGGGAAGAGCGAATATACCAAAAGGAAGAAGATGCGTGAGAAAGATCAAAACAACGAGTAACCTTTTGTACTTTTGAAGGAAATCCCTTCTTCAAGTATAGCTACGGGGAGCTAATATCTATATCGACGACCGTGATAGTTCACTTGTGCAAGAACAAGAAAAAAATTAAGAAGAAGCTTTAGAAGGAAATCCACCGCTGGGCATGTTGAAATTCCCCAAAGAAGGAAAATTCATAAGAGGTCAAGGGAAACCCCGAGGGAAGGAATGAATAGGAAAATATGGAAAAAGAAGCTTCTGATATTTTGGGCAGCATGGTCATGACTCCTCCTGAACCAAGCCAAGATGAGATGGACAAAGGAGATGAGAGACTTAAGGAGCAGGATTTTCAAGAATTGGCTAAACCATTAGCATTATCACATGAAGAAGAAGAGTTAGCATCCTAGAGACAAAAAGTTAAGTTTCCTTTGATAGAAGAAGAATGATCAACTACCCAAGAAATTTCAGAGGAAGAAGAAAAACATCAGGTTAAATAGGATTTTTTTCTTATCTAGAGCAGGCTGATTATCAAGGAAAAGGATGAGGAATTGTATTTCCTCAAACTCAAATTAGAACAAAGGGAAATGCTCATTGGAGAGCTAATAACTTGGCTTGCAGTTAGGACAAAGGAATTATCAGTAATTAAGAAACAATTGATAGAGAAAGAGGAAGAATGTCAAACTTCTAGAAAATAGAATGTTGTGTCCACAGTCTCTACACAGACTGAGTTAACTTATTTGCCACTCAAACAACTATGGAATGACACTTGTAGGGAACTCAAAGAAGATAAAACATCCAATGAATATTTGAAGACCAAGATGGAAGAAGAAAATAAGGTAAGAAAAGAGTGGGAAGAAAATTTTATAAGGAAGAAGGAGACAAATATAAATGTCTTGCAAAAATACAGATGGTCTGCATTATGAGTGAAAAATTGCTTTCCTACAGGAGGCCCTCTCCTACATATAGTGTGTTTTTGGAAGAACAATTCATTCACTGATAGCTGTCAAGGATTGCATGTGGACTTCCACATGAACTAAAAGATGAATTTGAATTCATGACAACTTATTCTTTAGCCAGTCTTGAGCAGAAAAATCTTCGTCAGGTGAATTTATCTTTATAATCGATACTAGAAAAAAACAGGATTTATGATCAATCTATATATGGGAGAAAGTCAGCTCAATGCATTTGTCTCTATTCTTCAAAATCAGATTGCATGGAAGGAAAGGGATTCTAAGTTTTTATTAAAAGCTAGCTCAACTGGTCTTTACATGAGGGCTCACTATGGTAAACCTTTTTCCTTCTTCATACATTTTAGAACTCATGCCTTTGATGAATGATTCAAGATACTTTATTTTTCCATCTTACAAAAAGTATTGATAGCTTTACCTCCTACGAGGAGGAAAATTTTGAAGATATTTATGAGGGATTCTAAAAAGGTGGGAACTTCTTACGGTTTCCTTGAGAAGAAGGAAGTAATATCCCCTACAAATCCAACTGGACTTTAGAAAGAGCAAAATATTTATGCACACAATAATTCCTCGGATCAATGAGACCTATGTGCAAATATGGATGGGAATGCAAACAAGGCCCCCTCTACTTCTCACCCCATGTATCCTTGGTAAAATAGATAACCTCAAGATCTTACTCAATTTTAAGAGTGGCAAAGGAAATTAGAAGCAGGAGTAGGGTACAATACCTCTAAGTTTAAGCATTGGAAGATCTAGTTTCAACCATTTGATCTGAGTAATCAAATGGAATGCAGAACATATAACCCCAATTTTGTAGTATAAAGTTTGTAAAGGGACTTACAAATATGTAAGTACTGGGGAAATGATGAGGCAAGATATGCCCATTAAATGTATAATAAATGATCTTATCTTACTCTCCTTTTTATTAATTTTGATTGCATTTTGTGACTTTTATTTGATCTGATATGAGTTAGGATGTAATTGTTTGTCTTTTGATTGATTGTGATTCTAACATTTAAAAATCTTATATTCGACGAAGTGTGTTGGAAATTCAGTTTTGTAATAAAGTAGGTCTAATCGGTTGAAGAAATGAATTATGTAGTGTTCAACATGTTTTCAGAAGCATCTGTTCCAATATGGCTTAGTTCCGGAACTTCCAAGCTAGATCGAAACTCCATTACACATTCATCATCTAGTTCCAGAACTTTGGACTTAGTTTGGAACTCCAGTATTTAGTTCTAAAATTTTCGGACTTAGTTCCAAAACTCCTGGGTATAGCTTTAGAACTCTCATAGTTTTGATCTTTAATGATTTCCTATGGTTTTGGAACTTCTCCAAAGTTACGGAACTGATGGAATTTTATCTATTCTAACCACATCCGGTGATTTAGCATCAACGACCTTTTTAATCAGGAAAGGATGAGAAGATTTCTAATCACAGATCCAAGGATAGTTATCTTAAAGCTATCATTCAGCCATAATCTGAGTTAGCATCTATTCAGGCACAATTTTATCCTCATAATCTTAGATACAACTATGATTGTAAATGTATATATAAACAAACTTTCAATAGATAAATATATAAAATAGAGAAGATAGATATAGATATAGAATAAGTAATATAGATCGAAGTACACAGATCCAAAGACGTTTTGTAAATACCGAATGTTTTATTAATAAATAGAAATTCATGTTTGAGAGAATTCTAAGTTGTTAAATATTAATTCAAGGAGGAGAAAGGGCACACTCCCCAAGGACCAGGATATTCGTCTATTTGGTATTTATATTTCCTAAGAAAATAGTTTAGATATGTTAATTTTGTATCACTTTTAATTCTTCTAGTTAAAATCTGTTGTATACTCGTTCTTGCAGGTGTCTAGATAGATTTTTATTCTTCTTGCAACCATTTTTAAGCACTCTAAGTTGTGTGTTTATTTCCAAAATCAAGTGTGTTTCCTTTCAAAGCAAAGCTTTCAGTGTGTTTCCTTTCAGCAAAGTTTTCATAGTATGATTTAAATAAGGTTTTTACCAAAAGTCCTTAAGACATTAAAAAGATCCCCCAGAAAATACAAAAATAAATAAATCAACTACTAGATCAATAGGATTACTCTTGTTGCATATAACTTTAGACACACCCTGGTTTGAATATGACATCAACAGAAAGTTGATTAAATAAAGGGAATAATGACACCCATCACTTTACTCGATTTTGTAATTCATTCATTATTCATTCCTTAATTATTTGTTCCAACTATTTAGACTCCACCATTCTTTAATTCTTTGAGGATGTTTAGAGAACAAGCTTAGTGTAGGATGATGTTGGGCCTCAGAATATTGACTAAGTCCCAAAGGGCATGTGCACTCGGGGGACTAGTAAATAAATGGGATCGTGGCAAAAATTTGTAGGATATGGGTTTTAGAAGGGTTTTAAGAGAAACCACGGTGTGCATGCAAGGCAAAGAAAAGGATTTCAAGACTTATTCATATTCGACATTCCAAGAAGCACTTGAGGAAAAACATGACCCGAATAGGCATCTTTGAATGGATAAGGTGACAACTGACAAATTAGTGGTCAAGGGAAAAAGTATTCCATGTATGGAAAATTATCGAAGACATCATTGGAGATAGTGGGGAGCTCAGATCAAAAGAAGCATACTCCACCGGAGGACCACCTTGACACTCGACAACCGATCTGCTACTTTAGAAGAGCGTGGTGGTGGGTGATAAAACTATATATAGAGATGCTCATGTAGAAGAAGAAGAACAAATTTAGAGGACACTATCGGATGTATATGCTAGACATCATATAAAGAATGGAAGGGTGAAAATCTATAGAAATAATAGAAGGTTTTAGGAGTTGGGGTTCTTATTAGAGGACTATAGGAATGTTAGCATATCTAGGGGGATGGGTCTATGAAAAATTTTTAATAGGGAAGAATAGCTAAAAATTATGATTCTTTGAGTCATGATATATCGATCTGATATGACCCTTTTGGATGTAATATGATTATCGAACTATGATGAACATAAATATATTGTTCATGGGTGTAAACCCTAGTGCCTTTTTCTTTACGTTATGGATCAGATCTACTATCTGTGTGATGTTTCTTTTGTTATCTAGATGGGTATGTTGGTGTAATGACTCATCCTATGCTTTCATAATAAATGCATGATAATTTACTTTTTGCACTTAATCTGTCATCAATGTCAACATCTTCTCACAATGCTCACATAAAGGAGGGGCTCGACACCCACACGCGTCTTGGGTGAGCACTCAGCACGACCGCCGAGTGATAGGCCAATGCGCATGGGGTTACAAGGTTATTCTATGGGCATAAAAATGACTACGAGAGGCCTAAGAAGTTGTTCTAGCCCATGAAGGTATTAACAACATGACTATCATGAAAAATAGTGGCATGGCTTGATCTAGAAATTACATCAAGTAAAGAAAGTACACGTATGTTTTTGGTTGACTTGAGGGTTGATATCTTGGTTATCCTTTGATTAGGCCATAATAAGATTTTTTTCGGTCTAGAAGATCTTAAGTGATGATTAACGATGAATAGGGTAATTGTTATCCAAAATGAGCCCCCTGCTTATTTTGGCTAAGTTTCCTTCATTCTTTCCTTCCTTTTGCTTCAAATTAAATTTTCACACATTTTAAGAACTCAAGGGTTTCTAGAAATGGCTCCATCAGATAGGATTTTTCCTCACCTTTCCAGAAAGGTAAAATTTTCCTCCTAACTCCAAATATTTTGAAAGTTATGGCTCGGCGGAGTTTTTTGGGAAATTTTCCTTGACATGCCCACAAACCCAATGAAATGATGCCACGTGCAAGTAGAGGTTGGGCCCTTTGGAGGAAAGTTGGAATATTTTCCAAAGAGTTGGTAGAGGCGCAAAAGGAAATGAAATGGCTTAAGGCCTCTGCAAATGTGAAAATGCCACGTGTCCCTATTTGTGGTGGGGTTGAAGGGTTAGAGGAATTTGTGGTTTTTTTCCAAAGTGACAGAGGTGCAAAGAAAAAATAGAAGCACACCCCCGTCAAGTGAACTAGGAGGTGACACGTGCTAGGGAGCAGAGCGAGGAAATTTTTAAATTTTCCCAATAAAAATTAAAAGGAAAAGGGTGAAGTTTGAACCTTGTGATTCCATCAAAGAAATTGGGAAGTGACATGGCAGAGTGGTGGGGTGTGGGAAATTTTGGGAATTTTTCCCAAATTCAAAAAAGAGGAAAATTTTCAAGTTTCGGCCCACCTAAAATTGCCATTTTTGCCCTAAATCTTCAAAGGGGCATAACTTTCGATCCCGAGCTCAAATTTTCACATTCTTTATATCATTGGAAATATGTTGAAATCCTATACATGATGGAATATTCAATTTTTATTTTTAATGGAGATTTGTGGGAGAAAAATGGAAAAACGTCTTTGGCATATAAAAAACAGAAAACAACTCCAACCACCAAAATTAATGAAGTATGGGCCTCTGTTTTGCTCTGTAAAGCAATGTACTTTGAAGTATGGGATTTTTTATGGAAACCCATAATTTTTTAGGCCCATTAGATGAATCTTGTTGGTGGTTGAAGTCCCAAATCAATTTTCCTACATTTCTCCTTTCTTCCATTCTGCTCGATGGTTAAAAGCCAATTTTGGCTCATTTGTAACAAGTTTTCATCATTCTTCTCTTCCCTCCCTTATTTTCTTCCCTAGGGTCAAAAATGGAGTTAGAACCTCCTCCCTTGCTCTGTAATTGTGTTTTTTTACCTCTTACTAGTGAAATGATGTTTTACGCAAACTTCTGGAGCAATAAAAAATGTGTTTTGTGATGCATTTTTCCATCCTTGCTCATTTTGCTTGTTTTCTTCTTGAATCTCTTCAATGCAAGTTTTGGAGCTATGTTCATGGAGTTTTGGAACATTTTATGTGTGAAATCTATCTTTGGTTTGTGATGCATTTTTCCATCCTTTCCATTTCTCACCTTTCTTTTTTCCATGGTAGTTTTGATAGATGTTCAACATTTTCCTTCTCTAGTGTTTCACCATTTTAGTGTAGGCTTTGTTTTCCCTCTTTTCTCTCTCTGTCTCCTTAGAAAAGTTAGATTAGGATTATATTAGCTTGTGGTAGGTAGTTTAGGAAGAGGAACCAACCTTCTCTAGAGATCTTTCCCCATTTGCAAAGGTCCCACACTTAGGAAAGCTCAATGTTGTGCATTCACACCAAATGACATTGCCTTAGAAAAGCAGATCCATAGGTCATTTTGGGGTCGTTATGAATTTGCACTAATAGTAATATGAGTTTGATATCTTGATTCATTATGCTAGGTTAAGGTATGGTGAATTTGAGGTTTAATTCATTGAATACTTTGTTTGGGATCTAATAATGAGAAAATCAATCATGTCTAAACATGGTAATTAAGGATCTAGGAAATATGCTCTAAAATTTGAAAGAAGGGTTGTAAATAGAGATACTTAAGGTAAATAGGATCAAGGGTGTGATTTGAGCTCAGCCAAAGAGGAACTTAGTTTCGGGGAGCTAATTTTATTGGTGTAAGGATCTATAGGTTAAGTATGATTATGATCTATGACATAATAAGTTTGAAACATGTATGATGTTGTTAAAAGTGTAAATAGAGGAGATTTTAGTCTCAAGGAGTTGTGAAAGAGATAGAAGAGTGTTGGTATGTCTAAAAATATGATGGTACATTTTTGCATTTGCTAATGAAGTCAAATTTTTTTGAGTCATAAAGGATATAATCATCTCAGGGGATTCATTCTTGGAGAGTTGTGTAGATAAAATTTAAGACTAGGTCCACGAATCAACAACACTTGAAGAAAGGACAAATCCAAGAAGTGAGTGCAATCCAACATGAAGAAAGTAAGTTTTCTTTGTGCATTGTTGTAATTATGTGTTGTCAAGGTTATTTTTCATGTTGATTTGTCATTTTTCCTTTTTCATATATGTCAAAGGAGGAGAGTAGGCTCAGAAATGTGAAAAAGGGAGTTTTGTATGTGTTTGGTCTTGTAGTTTACATCAATGTTTGAGAAGGTGGTTGTCATCCATGAAAAGAGAAATATTGTTGGCCATAGTATCTTTGGTGTTTTCATTGATGTCAAAGGTAATTAACGGAAAAAGGAGTCTAGGTATCATAAGTGTCTACATGAGGTTTTAATCAAGATCAAGTCCGAAGGTTGATTGGTAGTGTCCAATCGTGGTGTTCTGCTATGGTGTCTTGGAGCATGGTCCAATAGGCATGGTCATAATATGAGTACTCCTAAGGTGGTATAAGGTATTCATGAGCTCAAACATATTCCTTGACATGTGTTAGAGGTGCTAATGTGTATGTAAGTAGTCTTCATGGTTATTTCATGTGAAGCCATGGTTGATTCAAGTCATTCTAGGCCTATTCCTAAACCTAATGCATGTGGTTTGGTATGGTAGCATGATATATAGAGTAGGGAATTCATCTAAAAGCATGTGAAATCTGTTATGTCACTATATATTTTATGTGTTAAAGGAGTTTTAGGTTAGTACTCAGAGGTTAGATGTTTTTCATGGTCCATTGAAGCAAGTTTCTTGGGAACAAGGCATGTAGAAACATGTAAGTCATGGTGGTAAGAGAATTGTAGAGGAATTTGAGCATGAATGATACCTAGGAAATTTATATGAGGTTGTTATTATGATGTGGGTCAAGTCTCAAGTCTAAGTGATGAATTGTTTGAAGATATTGCACTTTTATCAAACCTGGATTTCTTAAGGTGAGAATTTGAGGCAAAACCCGACTTTGTGATCCTCGTTTTGGATTGTATGCTTTTAATGGGGACATGAGATATTTAGCATATTTAATTAGCTTAGTTATAAATATTTTCAAGTGGAACAAGGTTGTTTGATTATCGGTATTTTATGAATAATTGTTAAGAAGCTAAACTAATTTTTAACCCTCATGAAACCCTAGCTTTGGAGTGACTTGGGAGATATTGAGAACAATGACCTAGAATTGGTTGTTTAAAAAAATAAATGATTGGATATTGTAGAGGAATCCTCCATATCTCTCTAGGTGTGGTTTAGAGATTTTGACGAGTATGTGGGCCCCACCCAAAAGGTAAATTTCTAGAAAGTTTCAATTTGTGAAAATGTTTCCCATTGGACCTATTGACTAAATTACCATTTATTGAAGAATATGATGGTTTCAGGTCATTTTTATGCCTTTAGAATGCAAGTGTGCCCTATTTACGATGAATGTGTTTAAAGCGGTTTTGGGGAAATTTTGAGTAGTCATGGGAAAAGAGTAATTACACTTGGTTTGAATATTTTATGAGCCTAAATCCAAGATATTTCAAATGATATATTACACTTCAGATTTTTCTAAGATATGAGAAAGTTATGACCTGATATTTGAAGGTCAATTTCTAGGGTGCTTGGTTGAGCATGGTCTAATGAGGGTTTCATGGTGTGATGGTTAGTATGATTGTTTTTCATGATTTATGGAGATTTTTGAGGGCTTAGAAAACATTTATAAGTGTTTGGAATTCCTCAATGAAGTTGGTTTTGTCTTGTTCACTCCTTGGTTGCATGTTTCTTATTTTGGGGTTTTAGGACTTGTTGTGTCCCAACAAAGATTTTAGTGTGTGTTGGTGATAGTGGCAACCTAATTGTTCCTTTGGTTGATATTTTATCATGTTATTATGATGTGGAAATTATTTTTATATATTAAGGCTGACCTAGGTGATTTGTGTAAAAATGCAGGTATAAAAACAAATTAGAAGGTTCATTTATGCTAGTTGTGAGAGTGGATGAAAAGTGTGACCTAGGAGGCTTATTAAGGAATGTGATGAAGGTACTTGTGACCTTGTTGAGAGGGAAATGAGTGTATTATTATATGATGGAGAGAGATAAGGTGAGGGAGAGATAGAGAAGGTATGAAATCAACTTGAAGAAGAGGAAGATTTTGAGGAAAGAAAAAGAATGTGTGTTTGAGAGGGGTTTTGAAGAAGTAGTGAGATGAATTTGTGATCAAAATAAATCATGGGAGAAAAAATATTTAGTGATAATCCATTTTAGGTGTCTGATTTGATGCTTTATCATCTTGGGGTTTGTATCCTCTTTGTAGGATTGGTGTCCTACTAACTAAGGGTTGGTGCTCCTTGTGGGGTTGGTGCCTCACTAAAAAAATATTGCTTGATGTGTAATATTCTTGAAATTCCTTTGTTATGAGTAATATTAATAGAGGTTTTAGTTGGTTTTATTCCCCTTGAGGGTTTCCCACTTATATTTTGTGTTCATGTGTTCTCTTCTTTGTCTCATGTACTTGTGAATGTTGATACACACTTAATAAGCTCACATTTTTATGGATGATGAATGGATGGTTTCTATAATGAATGAATGAAATAGTAAATGAAGTAATTTTTATATGAATATTACACCCCCTCATTCACCTTGCTTCTAGCATTATCAACTCCTCTCCTTTCATTAATTGACTTCCATATTGTCAAATCCATGTCATTGAAAAGTTATTCACTTCATACCATGATGTGTAAATTCTCAAATTATTTTTCAAAAGAAATAAAGAATGTTCTGTAATTGTGACTTTATAAAGGAAAAGGAACTAAAAACTCTATCATCTTCAATGAACCTAAAATTGTTGTTTGGCATAGATAAGCCAATGAGCAAACTCAATTATAGTTTCTTATAAAATAGTACTTAGCCTATTCTTTTCTATAGTCGGGTTATTACTCCACACTCTAAGGGATTATCCAAACATTTGAACTACTCAAACATTGTAGAGGAAAATTCATGGGATTGATCAATCAAACCATCTGTGTTTAAATTACTTGGAATTTTCCTTCCATCGATATCAATAGGCTTACAAAAATGTTGAATCAATGTAGTTTATATCTTGTGGTAGTATTCCTACAAAGATATTTCATTTGGACACTATTCCATTAGTTGGGATTTACTAAAGACACTTCTTCAAGTAAATAATACCTAATAAAACTCTCCCTATTTGTTTTTATCACCTGATATTGCACCCTTGTTGAATTTTTCAAATTCAACACCTTAGTGAAACATTGAAAGACCTCTAAAGTGTGGGACAATGACACCTTTAGAGATCAATCCTAGAGAAGGCTCGATTCTTCTATCCTAGCTCACCATGACTAAATAATCAACACTAAACTACTACTAGCTAATCCTATCCTAAGACTTTGAAGGAACCAGGGTTAAGAGAGAGAAATGCTAAAATAAAGAGAGGCGATGCAAAATTGAATATTGATTGATTCTAGTTCTAGGAACACAAAAGAATTTTTTTATTTAATTTAGTTTGAATTAAATCTAATTGTAGAGTAACTACATGTAACAAATGATGTATAAATTATAATATATAGTATGAAACAAGAAAAATAATAAGTAAAGTATGAAACCATAAAAAATGAGGAAGATAAATAGACTTAGATGATGTCCGAGTGGATAGAAGTGATCTAGGCAAGTGCGGATGATGAACACACTACAAAAAGAACGTAAATGCTCACCGTGAAATCTTGAAACGGGAATGGAGCTTGATGGGGGAACTTAGTGTAGGATAGAGGTACCTAGGTACATGTGGCTGATCCTAGGCTCGGTGACTACGTAGAGGCTCGAAATCTACTCTTTATTATGTCAAGGGTTTCACAATTTTTATCTTTTGGTCGACTTGATGTTCACACTATTATCGTTGAGGATACCCGTAACCTGCAAAAGAGTTCACCTACACAAGCCCACAAACTAAATCAAACTTAAAAAGGAAAATGCAAAATGGAGAGTCGTAATGACCCCGGTGGCCACCCCGAGAGTGAACTTATGAATGAGTGCTACACTAGATCTCGGACTCCATGTAGTTCTTGTATGTGTGTGTAGAAATTGTGTCATAAGATAGCCTTGTGTAAGTTTCACTTGATTGTAGGCTAGATTTTCTCTAAGATGTTAATGTGTGGATGGAATAGAATAAACTTCCCCTTCCTATACCATGTATACAAAATATGTATTCCCTTGTCCCATGAATGGATGCTATATAGATGCCTTGGAGTTATTTATATACCTTTTGAATACAATCTTAGGTGGTAATAGTAATGCATAGTGCTTGGTCCTCAATTTTGAGCACATAACTATGCATTTATGTGATTTCATTGTTTGAATTTTGTAATTGAAAACTAGAAGGCTGACCCATAAGTGAAAAAGATGCCCAAAAGAATAAAAGAGACCCAAAAGGAGTGAATAAGGTGAAAAGGGTCAGGGCTCTATACGATGGAAAAGTGACAAGCGAGCATGGGAATCTACAAGTAACTCTTCCTCGCACCCAACCTCCCAAGGTCATGCCGAGACAACCGGTGGGGATGGAATATACATGGGGTATAGAAAAAATAGTTAGGAAATCTTATATCTTTGACACACACTAATGGAATTTGTGAATCTAAGGCAAGAAGGCCCTCCTAACCTGAACTGGCATGATAGATCGGTCGGCGAGGATGACTGCTCGAAGGCTCCAATCAATATCGAGCTCTGGCATGATCCGATCTATAGGTTGTGGGATATGTGGAAGATAACTTGTGGGTGCTTCGTATATGTCTCCCAACAAGGTCATGAAAATGGAAGGTAGATATATGGTGGATTCTATGGTCGGTTCTCTGGTCTAGTCCAAAATTTTAGCTAGATTAGTTGTTATGTCTAGTGAGGATAATTGTGCAATAATGGTTGGTGGAAGTGGAGAGGATCTAAATACTAATGTGCGTAAACCAACATCAACATCTGATTGTCCTGTGGGCTCGTTGGGTTGTGGGATCTGTAGATCACAACCGTAGATTCATGGTTGTTGTGGACCTCCTATGGTCATGTGAAGAATCAATCTCTAATCCCTGATATCCAGTAGTCATATGCCTTTTCGGCCTCTATGTTTAGAGCTACAAGTTGCGTAATCTTCTCAGAGTACCTTACAGGCATTCTGGCAACTTGAATTCTTAAGCTAGTGTCTATGTCAGTGAGGATATCTCCTGCGTCTGGTTGTGGGACCAAAGGATCACAACCGAACGTTTTCTCTCTTTCAAGCCCTTCTACAGTCATGCGGATATCTATTTAGGGAAATCTGTAGTTTAGTTGGTTTGACCAAAACGTATATGCTTTGTCGTCTTCTATGTTTAATCCTCTTAAGCGTGAACTGATTTCTTATAGGTCATGTTGTTGTTCGAAGACACGAATTCTAAGATTCTCGGTCTATGTCGCTTATTGTTGCAACAAGATTGGGTTGAAGCACGATTGGATCAAATATGTATTCTCTGGGCTCCTAGGTCCCGTGATTGTCATACAAAGAAAAAATATAAATCTAATCAGTAGCAAAGTAAAACTAATTATGTAAAGTATATCCATAGCATATATAACTTCTCTATTTTTGTGTTTTTGATAGAATTTTTAACAAAATTAAGATAACAACTATTTAATATATCTAGGAAATGACAACTAATCTAATAACAGAATTTAAAACAAACAAGGTAGATGAGTATAGCTACTTATCTATGCGTTGTGAATATATTCTAAATAACTAAATAACTGATCTAATCTATTTGAAAGACCCTCGATATTACCTCAAAAGTGAGGAATGAATCCTAGTTTCTCAGGAACTATCAATCCCCACATCTTCCCTGACAATATTGAAATCGAGATTAACTAAAATGAAATGATTCACTATTCTATTTGATATGTTTTAACTATAAGTTTGATAGTTTGAACCGGATTTTGTAGAACAGTGGTGAATCCGATCATGTGTGGCTTTGTCCCCTCAGTGTGGTCTCCTCATTCCTTCGTGCTCACGTGAATCCAGAAAAGCATGTAATGTTAGCATCAACAATAGTAGGTATTGGAACAATGGCAGCTTTGGATGTAGACTGAATACAATGTGAGTAGGAGAGGGATAGCACAAGAGAATGGAGCTTGGCTTATGTAATTCCTAAGCGGGATTTATCATAAGTCATGCAACACAAAACATCCAAACCGAAAATATCCTTCTTGAAAGAATAAACCTGCAACTCTAATGGCTTCAGCTGAAAATGAAACTAACATATCTCAACCGATTGTATGAAAACAGTAATAACACTAAAACAAGAAGATCATGTGGCTTCTAAACAAGCAAAACAAGACTAGTTATGCATGCAACAAATGAAAACTATTGAATTCCTAAACAAGAACTGAAAGACTAAACTATTGAAATGAGAAGATGAGAGGAAAATTTTTGAGGGGCCATTTGCTTGTAATCAAACCAAATATTTATAGAATTCCCATTTACCCAAAGGTGAAATCCAATTAGAACTCTTTTACAATAAACAATGGAGAAACACTATTACAGGGAACCATAATCATAAATACAAGAAAAAATAGATGAAAAGGTTGGTAAAAGTTGAAAATT
This sequence comes from Taxus wallichiana var. yunnanensis, assembly GCA_018340775.1. Taxonomy (NCBI): domain Eukaryota; kingdom Viridiplantae; phylum Streptophyta; class Pinopsida; order Cupressales; family Taxaceae; genus Taxus; species Taxus wallichiana. The sequence goes on from CM031235.1 coordinate 187,934,810, forward strand.
TATGCAAGAATCACGATTAAAAGCACATTCTAGAAAACACGTGAAGGACCACCACCCTAAAGCAGTGGGAGTTACAGACCACCACCTGCACAGGCGGAGGTCACGAAACCACCGCCAGCAGTGGTGGCGTTTTCATCACTGAAGACCAAAATGCAAAGGAAAAGAGGGGAAAGAGAAAAATAAAGCACACGGAGGGTAAGTGGGGTATGCGGGATGTTAATGTACATTTGGAGAGCTTTTTGGATCCTAAACACCTTACAAGGAGACCTGTATCATCATTGGGTCATGTGTAACATCGTTTCAAGTGTACTATACCCTATAATTTTGGCACATACATATTTGCCCCCTCGGAGAAGCATTTTAGCCATGAAGAGGCGCAAAATGGTGGGTCAGTATGGCGGTCCTGAAATGGGAAGTTAGAAATTATACCTGACACGTTCGTGTTTTCGAAATGACGCCATCCAAAATTCCCGCTACCTACAAAATGAAAAGAGGACTCAAGTGCAGATAGATAAAATAAATCAAAAAATAAATACTAAAATAATATGAAATGAGGACTTACCATTTACGCGGGGATAAGTACTTACCTCCGTCGGCACTCCAAACCTGTGAAAAGGGCATTCAAAATGAGTCAAGATGCTATATATGTAAAAATGGGCCCATTTTCCTATTCATTTGCACGTGTCGATTTGATTGATTTTGAGCTCTGGGACCCACGGTGATAGTTTTTGATGAGAGTATAGTCAAAACATTCGTGATGAGATAGTGATCATGCCTCCATGAGTGGAACATCGACCCACGAGATCACATGTTAGTTCTTCTTGATTTAACGTTTTTACCCCCAAAATGTTAAAATGATGAAATCTTTGTCATGGGGGGATTATTTTTGAAAATGTCAGTGTTAATAGGGTCACTTAGGGGGGGCGCCTAATGGGTAGGCTTTGTTTTAGTCAAAATAGTCATTTTTTTGTGTTTTTAGGCATTTTTAGGGCATGTGACCCATTTGGAAATGCGGGACATGACCACCGCCCTGAGCAGGGCGGCGGTTATAGGACCGCCACCCTTTAAGGTGGCGGTTATGGAACCGCCGCCCTGCTCAGGGTGGTGGTCCTTTACAGAATGCCAAAATAATAGTGTTTTTAGCCCAATTTTGCATTTTTAGTATTCTTATATGTTTTAATGATTTTTCTAATGTAATTTGAATACTAACTTACTCTATTTTACGTGTTTTTAGGTGTATGCAGAAGGAGGAATATATCAGATGGAGATGAGAGAGAGAGATGTGTGACTGGCTTCCAGCAGTGTTGGATGCACTTTCTTAGGCCAAGCAGGATACTCTTTAGAGGGCTGGCATATTACGTATATCACGGGTTCCTCATGTCGCACCTTCTAGTCACATACTTTGTGACCTATTTTCATATTGGGATGTTGATCAACACACTTTCCGATTTCCAAGAGTCAAGGGTGAGTGGACTATTACCCTGGAGGATGTCTACCACATCCTGGGACTACCGATTATTAGAGACGACTTACACTTGAGATAGCAGGGTCATGGGCTTAGATAGCTTAGTGGGCTACATACATGGGAGACGCAGTTGTCTCCACTAGTTTGAAGAAGGGGGTGAGGGTCCGTTCCATTCCTAGCTTTCCTATCCCCTTGATTCGTCAGGCTATTATGGGGATCCTTGCCTCAAGATTGATCAGGGACAAGGGAGGGGACACCTTACTCTACTGTTGGTCCCCTATTATTACATGATTGAGGCACATGGCCGGATTTATGCCTAGGGAGCCAACATACTTGGGACCACCTATCATGATTTATACCGGGTGGTTTACTTATAGGGACATTCTTTGAGCCATCCGACCCTGGTTATGAGTTGGGTCTATGAGCATATCATCCCTTATGGGAGAGGTGTAGAGGTGGTGGATCCTAGAGCCATGAGGGTAGCTAGATGGACAGAGATGTTGGTGCTTAGAGCACCTCACCAGCCAGTTGCTTCCCTAACTACTGATGATATGGAGGCCATACCTTATTAGGGCATGACAGGGTTGTAGGGTGAGGAGACCCTTACTTTGATTTCCTTCTCTACTATAGGGCAGCTTGTGGATAGGATGGGGAAGGTGGAGACACACCCCTTTGACCAAGTGCCTCAAGCAGTTTGGCCTTGCTTATGTCGGTATGCTCCCCCCAGTGGTGCCAGTGTTCAGATCAATTCAGGAGGCTAGGGGAGGTCCTAAAGGCTGGGGTTGGACCATTGTTACTCCTGGCATCCCTATTGCAGCCAGGAGCATGGTACATGCTCGAGGGAGAGCCGGTGCTCCTCAGGAACCTTTACTTTGGATCACCGCCGGCCCTACCCATAGCAGTGATGACCCCATTGATATAGACTCCGAGTCTGAGGAGTTCACAGGGGGAGAGATGGAGGAGGAGACCAAGGATATGGAGGTCAGTGAGTCGGGTGGAGAGGAGGACAATGATCCTGAGTGGCATGATACTCAGGAGATCTTATAGGCCAAGAGGGCAGAGAAGAGGTGCGGAGAGGGTGACCCTAGTTTTAGAGGAGTTGCCCTCTCAGGACTTAGGCAGAGAGGATGAGTTCATAATAGGATGTTATGTTGCCCAGGCACAAGAGGAGGACATTATTCGGTGGTAACATCTATGGTAGCAATGACCCTAGGGATCCCTCCTGGAGGCCCGGAGATCCAAGTGAGTTATCACCCTACTCTTAATATTTGTTTTTTTAGCTAGAATTGCCTTAGTTTCTATCTCTCCCTTTGTTCATTTTTGTTTCTATCTTTTGATTATTTCTAATTTTGTCTTCTCCTTTGCTTGTAGAGACTATTGATGAGTGGCGAGACCTGATTCGCCGGGTATGTACTGATACCCTAATGATCCCCATGGAGAGGACTCGCACCGAGCTATCCGTGGATGTAGGGGAGTCTTGATAGTTGGTAGAATAGTGATGTCTTTGCCCTATCTCGGAATGTGGCCAAGATGGTGACTACCCTCTGTACCGAGTTGGCCGGATATAGGACAGCGGAGCACCTGATGAGGAGTCGCTCTCATAGTGAGGCTGCAACTACTCCTCGGGACCGTGAGCCCTTAGTGCATTCAGAGCGTTGGCATAGCTGGAGTCCTAGACGTGGTCGTGCACCTTCAGAGGGATCTCATAGGGGTTGAGAGGCCACTTATCTCTTTTTCATTGACTCTTAGATTGTTTATGTGATTTATTTTGTATTGCCGGGCTCATGGAGAAGTTTTGACCATGCCTAGTGCATGATGGAGTTGTACATAAAACTTGATTATATATATACTTCTTTTTGGATCAGACTCTTGGTGTCTAGGATTTTGTGATTCGTTTCCACATGTAAATTATAATGTTGTTTTTATATGCTTTTCAGAATGTATGCAATGGAGAACAAATGATACAAATGCTTTCTTTCTTTTTTTGTATTTTTAATGCTGATATATGATAATGTAGACACAATGTGATTTTGAACTTAGCTGTCATAAGCAATCTTTCCGATACTTCATATTGTTTTGACAATGTGTAATGATAAACTAGTATGATGAGTAGATGTACTTACCCCACTCCTATCTCCATGCAACTAGTAAGATGCGAGGGCTCACCACCGAGAGCTAGAAAGGGAACAAGCTATGAAATTTGTTGAATGGTAGTGATGAGAGATAAACAAAGATTTCATGGAACCAAATTAGGGTGCTACAAACCTATTATACTCAAGTGACTCCATAGTTTAGAATGTAACTTACTTTTGCAGTTTATCTAGACTTAGATCCATAGATGGCCACTTGGTTGACAAAATCTGGTTTTTAGGGTTTTGGACTCTTTTGGACATCTGATTCATTTGTTCTTGAATCAAGATTTCAAAGGTTTATTTGAACTATTTGCTTATGACCTTTAACTTTACTATCAAAAGGACCCCCTACACCTTGCCCCATGTTACTTGGTAGGAAGCATGGGCTTACCACCATGAACAAGGCATAGGTGAGTAAGGGCATTCGTATCCTTTCCCAACCCTACGTCACTAGTGAGATACACAAGCTCATCATAGGAGACCGGTAGGGAAAGGAAATGTGTAAAAATAAAATTTTCTATTTGATATACATTTGACTTATTTATTTGAGAAAAATGTCAGTATTTTCTTATTTCCAAAGAGATCTATATATGAGATAGATGTGACACCATGAAGCTTCTAGAACGGACCATAGGCAAGACACCTATCCTAGGAAGAAACCAAAAGTGAGAACAAACATGCAAGCCTTGGTATGGATACCATTAGGGCTTTGTCATGTCTAGCTTTAGTTGATTAAAGGATTATGAAATAGTTGATGATGTTATGAAAATGAAGAGGTATGATTTGAATGCTTCTGCAAATACCAACATAAGTTTGTAATGAATTGCTTGCGAATAAGTTCCTTGATCACAAAAATTTACGAAACGAGTGGACAAAATGAACCTAACTACATGAAGATGCAATGTAGATATAATTATACAAATAGTGTTGGTCGCTTATGCATAGAATCGTTTAAGATGCAAGGAATTGACTGTTTTCGTTGAATTCCTCACCTTCTAGTGTACATAAGAGATATGCACCATTTCCATAGTCTTTCATGACTCGGTATGGGCCCAACCATTTGGGCTGGAATTTCCTTCCTTCACTGTCTTCTTATCGATCCGGCTATCTAGTCTTAGAACTAGATCTCCTTCATATATTTCTCATTCATAGACCTTTTTGTTATACTATCCGGCACATCCGGTCAGCATAGACTCTATGCCGCTATTCAACATTTAACTTTGGCCTCATCTAGGATTTCTAGTTGGAAGAGACGTGCTTCTCTATAAGCTTCTTCATCTAAAATCCTTGTAGTGAGATGCGGAGACTGGGTATTTCAACCTCAAGTGGGAGAACTACTTCTACTCCAAATACCAATGAGAAAGGAGTTGCTCCTGTTGGTGTTCTTATTGAGGTTCGGTGGGCCCCAAGGTGGGATATAACTTTAAATTCTAATCTCATTTTTTTATTTTGCCATTTGACAAGAATAGCTTTCAACGTCTTGTTTGTTGCTTCAGCCTGCCCATTAGCTTGAGGGTAATACAGGGAGGCTGTATGATGGTTTATTTTAAATTTACTGCATAGCTCATAGACCTCGTCATTCTTAAAGGAAGTGCCATTATCTGAGATAATGATTTTGGGACACCATACCTATAAATGATTTGGTTCAAAATGAACTTGGCGAACATGGCACTGCAGTACGGTGGTAAGAGGCATAGCCTCTACCCATTTGGTAAAATACTCGGTGGTAGTGATTATGAAGTTATGGCCATCATTGACAAGGGAGAGAATTTCCTATCAAATCTAGACCCCATGTAGAAAAGGGCCATGGAGTTGTGATTGGTTGTAGAGCTTGTGCTAGCATATGAATCTCGTGGGAAAATTCTTGGCATTTATGGCTTCTGTGTACAAACTCTATTGCGTTGTGTTTGAGAGTGGGCCAAAAATAGCCCATTCGATGTATTTTGTGAGTGGTGGCATGACCATTGAAGTGGCCTCCACATATTCCACTGTGAGATTTGTAGAGAATCTTCTTGGCTTCTTCTTTGTCAACACACCTTAGAAGCATTCCATAAAAAGCCTTACGATAGAGAACTTTTTCTATAATAATGTATTTAGCTACGATAATGTGTAACCACCTTCTTTGTTGCAGTGTAGCACCTTCTGGATACATATGGTCCATGATATAATTAATAATATCAGTATACCAAGGACATTCAGAGATAGGAGGTCTAGTTTCGATGTAATATATGCATTCATCGGGAAAATCTAGATTTACTAGATCACCTCCATCTAATGGGTTGTCATCTAACCAATCTGCAATGATTTGTACCTTAACAAAATTCTGGTTTACAAAAGTTAATTCAAATTCACCCATTAAGGTTATAAAGTGTCGGCCTTTTTAGACAAGGACCCTTACATGAGGAAAGTTTGTAAATGGTTTGTTTTTACAATGACCCTTGTTTGTTGGTTTAGCATGTAATGTCTTAGGCGTTTGGTTGCGAAGACAATGGTAAGGCATTCTCATTTCGCTTGTGTATAACGTGTCTTATAATCAAGCAACGTTCAACTAGTAAAATAAACCACACATTTTCGTTTATCATTGTTTTCTTGGCCAACATACAAAGCAAGCGAGACATCCATAGCTCATGAATATAAGATTAAAGGATGATCAAGTCTAGGTGGCATTAACGTGGGAGGAGACAAGAAGAAGCGTTTAGCTACCTCAAAGCCTCATGGCATTCCTTTGTCAAAATAATGCAGCAATCCTTTTTAACAAATTGTTGATCGGATGAATAGCAAAACTTTCCGGAATGAATCTTTGGATTGCACCGAGCTTTCAAGGAATCCGATCTAGTGCCGCGAATTGTCGATGGTGGGATCATCTCAAGAAAAACATGGATTTTGGCTAGGTCTACATCAATCCCTCATGATGATATAATTTAACCTAGGAGTTTCCCTCCTATCATGCCAAATACACATTTTCTCGGGTTTAGTGTGACTTTGTATTTGATCAAGTGTGAAATAATGATGCGGAGCACTTTCGGAGTGATCATGGCGCTTCCTAGCCTTGGCCAACAAGTTGTCTACATAGGATTCTACATGATTTTATGAATGAGATCATGAAATATGTATGTCATCACCTGTTGGTATGTGGCGCCAGTGTTCTTGAGACCGAATGGCATAACAATGTAGCAATAAGTTCCCCAAGGAGTCATAAACATGGTTTTGGCTTGGTCTTGTTTAGATATTTTGATTTGATTGTATCCCGAGAACCCATCCATGAGAGACAAAAGCTCAAATCCAACTGTTGTGTCAATGATGACGTCAATGGATGGTAATGGGAAGTCGTCCTTGGGACACGCCTTGTTAATGTCTCAAAATTATATGCATGTGTATCTTCCCATTCTTTTTAGAATGGGGACGATATTAGATACCCACGAGAGTAATCGATTTGGTTTGATGAACCCTACCTGGAGAAGTTTCATTACTTCTTCCTTCACCATGAGAGCTACCTTGGGTTTCATTGGTCTTGATTTTTGTTTAATTGGCTTTGCATCTGATTTGGTGACAAGGTTATGTACCGTGATGTGTGGTGCAATTCCCGTCATTTCTTTATAAGTAAATGCAAAAGCCTTTTGATGTTCTTTGAGGATTCGAGTGTGTATTTCTATTTCTTCTAGAGTTAACGAAGATCCTAGTTTCAAGATCTTTGGTTCTTCCTCCATTCCAATGTTAATATCAATTGTTTCTTTGATTAAAGAAGTGTTACCTTCTTCAAACTCAGGTAGGGCTAGAGGTAGTTCCAAATCTTCTCCATTTTCTACCGTGTATATGTTGAGTTCCTTTTGTGGGGGAAGCTCTACCATGGGATTTCCAAAGTAAGAAGATGAATGTGGGATTAAGGAAAAATCTACCATGTGATGGGTGAGATGTAACTCTGCATAGGTGTTTAGGTAATCAAGAGTGGTTGTATCACTGTCAATGTGACCTAAGATAGTAGGTGTATTCTCAACTATGTGCATTAGAAGAGGGTTTGTTGATGTTTTCTTTACTAACGGTTCAGCATGAAGGGATACCATGAAATGGGTGTCTTCCAACTCACTGTTTGGAGTGAAACGTGAAGCTGAGGTTGCTATCGAATCTGTGAGAAGGTTTTTTTCTCGCGGGATTGCTTCAATTGATATGAAGTTAAATCCTTTGCTCAAATCTAATACTGCTATTTTGTAGAGCTGTAAATGTTTAGCTCTAGTCTCATACACCTCAGAGACTTGGTTTGCTACTAATTGAGAGTCTCCTAACACTCTGATGTCATTAACACCGAGCCTTTTAGCTATGATGAGGCCAAGGAGGAGGGCTTCATACTCAAGTGCCATTGTTTGTACATTCAAAATTTAATTTAAAGGTGAATGGTAGGATCTTTCCCTCAAGAAAAGTAAAGATCACGTGCCTGACCCATAACAACATCTAGCTCCATCGAAATGGAGAGTCCAATATTTACTTGGGAAGATGGATGTTGGGACATTTGCTATGTCTATTTCTTCTGCTTCGGTTACTTCTACCATGCAGAGTTCCTCTGCTGGAAGAGAACCAACTCCTAGGGTACATCTCATACCTATAGAATCAAATGGTAGGAAAATTGGTAAATCCTGTTTCTAAAGAATTGACATTTTTACAATAGTTCCTAATGATACTATTTCTACAACATTAGCCTCATCCTTGAGGGCTGGGATATTCTTGATTAGGTTCGTAACTTCTAACTCCATTGTAGGTACCAACTTTTCTTCCGTTTTGAGTCGGTTGGCTTGTTAAGTTGGTTTGTTGGGAGTTCAAACTCAGAGTGAACACCTGGCCTTTTCTTCAGATCTGCTAGGTGTATATCAAATGGTTTTGAGATCACCTTTTACTATGAATATCTTTCCTAAGTGTAAGAATCTTATTTCTTGAAATAACGTAGAAGGGATTGCCTTCATACGATGTATCCATGGTCGGCCAAGGATCATATTATAGTTGGTTTCGATCTATAATATAAAAATTAGTTAGGATTGTTTTGGGTCCTAAGGTGACTGGTAGTATTATAGTCCCAATCGAAGTGGCTTTAAGGCTATCATAGCCTCTTAGTGTATTCTCGAGTCGTGGAACAATTTGTTTCTCCATACCCTAGCTTTTGAAGGAAAGAGAAGGGGACTATGTTAACTACTGCCCCATCATCAACCATTACACGTTTAACATAATTGTTATAAACCCACACTTGTAAATGTAAGGTTGGATCACCTCTACATGTAATCTCAGTGTCTGTTGGCATTTTTCTTACGTTGAATATAAACTCGGTATCCCTATCCGGATGCCCCGTGAGGGTGGATATCAAAGTCTGTATGGTTTACCTTTATTTTGGGAGGAGGATTGATGTTAATTAAATGATCTAAACCTAATGCTTCTAAAAGGGCAACCCTATGGGGAGGAGAGTTCTTCAGTGAAGTCCCAAAAGGAGATGTGAGATAAGGTCTTTGTTAGGTCATTAATTAAATCATAGGCACCTATAGATTTTACTAATGTTTGTTGAATATTATCTGCTCTCTAGTGGGTAATTTAGATTTAGATGAGAGGAATACTCTCATGTCCTTGTTATGGCTTCCACATGTAGCTCAGTGTCTAACTCTACTAAACTGACTATCTTGGGTCGTAGCTGATTTCCTAATTGTGGTGCGACAAGTGGATTTAGTGAAGTCGAGGCTTCATGATCATTGTTTCCTGTCATTACACCCTTGTTCATCCCATTTGGATTTAATTTATTGTGATTTGGGAGTGGATCATTGAAGATCTTGAGGGGAGCATTTTGAGGGGAGACCGGTCCATGAAATTATTTGGCACAGTGATGCAGATTTGCTAAGAACATATCTATGAAAAGTTGTCTTTGTTCTTCTGGAAAATGTTGCATGAACTTATTGTAATCACGGAAAGTCCTAGTGTCATGGCCTCAAACTTTGTGGAAACCACAATACAAGTTGGGATTGTAATTCCTAGGTTGTTGGGTTGGCACGTGTTGTGGTCCAAAACTCTGATTAAACCGTTGACTATTAGGATTAAAGTTTTGTGTTTGTTGCCTTTGGTTTTGATATCTAGTTGGATTTTGACTTGGACCCCGTAATGTGGATCTACCTTTTTGTTGTTGTTGTGGATGATTAAAATCCACCAAGTTGATTGTCGAGGTAAAATTGTTGTTTCGTTGATTGTTAACCGGCGGTGGAGCATTTACAACATTTGCCTTTTTTGCTTGGTCAGTTACTCCATCTGTTGTTACGCCATGATTTTTGTTAAGGATTTTAGGTCCTTGATTGACGTTTGTGGTAGTAGGATAAGTCATAGTATTTTGGTTGGGGATGATTAACCTCCCATTTGTTCCATACGTCTTGCGACCGCTATCTATTACAACTTGATCTATTTGGAGGGTGCTCTCAAGTACTTCATTGTAAGTCCTTAGTGGGAACTTCTGGACTTCTTCATTTATCTCTCTACTGAGAGAATGAAGGAATAAATCACATAATTCCATCTGATCCATGTTTGGAGCACTTGCCAAAGAATAAAGGACTGCACGCCATCTTTAGATGAAATGAGCAAGAAATTCATTGTGTTCTTGCTTAATATGCAAGAATTCCCTGATTCTGTTCTCAACAGTTTGTTCATGTCGAATGCCTTGATGAAATCTGAAACGAGTTGTTTAAATGAATGGATAGAAGCTTCAGGTATTCTATAATACCAATCAAGGGTGATACCTTCTACAGTTTTGGGGAATATTTTAGCAACAACTCCATCCCAGGGGAGTAGTTCTCGAATGGCTGTGGCATAGGCCTTGATATGTGCATTCGGGTCTCCCTCCCCTTTGTATTTGGGAAAATCGGGAAGAGGTCTTGGAAGCATGACACTTCATATGGTGAAGTCTAAGGGTTCTTTCAAATATTTTGAATAAGTTCCTATCGCATAGGTTTCGACCATCGATGGCGCTTGCTGAGGGGGTGGAGGTGGGACGGTTTGTTGATATGGCGTAGCATATGCATTTGTAGGGACATAAGGAAATCCCTGTGGTTGAGCGAACATGCGGGAGAAGAGAACATATCTCCTTGTGGTGACTTGGAATACATGTTTAAGTATGGAGGAGTATTGCCCAGGAATGGATTATTTTGTACTAGACCGGGAGGTATCATATTTTCCACCGGAGTGGCATTAGCAAATGCGGTTCTAGTTGGCGCTTGTTGCGAATACTGAGGAGGCATGCCCAACATGCATGTTCCCATGAGGAGGTCTACTTGGCTAGGATGATGTGGAGGGTTGGGGATTCCTACTTGTCCAAAACGAAATTTTTATTTTCTTGAGCAAGTTCCAGCCCTCTAATCTTTTTAGCCAAGGCTGAAATGACCTCTATTGGTGAAGACACGGTATTTTTCCTTACGGGAATTTGTTGTGTCATTTGAGGCTACAAAGGGGTATGATACCCCACTATGAATTGGTCATTATCCTACCAAACTTCATCGAGGGCATTTCCCATTGGTGGAGGAATGGGGGTGTTTTCCTGGAATAGAGTATCAGATTGTACTTGTAAGCTCCCTACTAGTGGATACATGCTTTGGAAGTGTTGGTCACTTTTAGCGAAGCATGCCAAGTATTCCTCATCCAAAAAAGGAAGTGGGCGAGTGTCACCGATCCGAATAAGACCTGAGGAGATGAAATAGATTCTCCAGTAAACGTCATGTTATTAGAGCCTGAAGGCTCTGGTTGTTGTGCAAGCTGATCAAACTCCTCAATTCAGAATGAAGAACTTGTGCTAGCTCTTTGAGGGGGAGTTTGAGATGATAAATAATTATTTGAATAGTTATCAGCCCATGCAAAAAGTGAGGGCGATGGTTGTCTATTTGTTTGACTATAGCTTGTTTCAAGACCTGAAAGAGGTCTGCCATATGCATTGTATCCTGACATATTCGGGGGGTATATGAATACCCACAGAATAATGGGAAAGAGCGAAGGTGGAAGAAGTAAAAAATAAAAGAGGAAGAACTGCTTTCACGTCGGGTTCACCAATTTTGTATGATGGAAAAGTGACAAGCGAGCATGGGAATCTACAAGTAACTCTTCCTCACACCTGACCTCCCAAGGTCATGCCAAGATAGCCGGTGGGGATGGAATATATGTGGGGTACAGACAAACTAGTTAGGCAATCTTATATCTTTAACGCACACTAATGGAATATGTGAATCTAAGGCCAAGAAGGCCCTCCTAACCTAAATTGGCATGATAGATTAGTCGGCGAGGATGACTGCTCGAAGGCTCCAATCAATATCGAGATCTGGCATGATCCGATCTATAGGTTGTGGGATACGTGGAAGATAACCTGTGGGTGCTTCGTATATGTCTCCGACAAGGTCATGAAAATGGAAGGCGGATATATGGTGGATTCTATGGTCGATTCTCTGGTCTAGTCCAAAAATCTTTAGCTAGATTAGTTGTTATGTCTAGTGAGGATAATTGTGTGATAATGGTTGGTGGAAGTGGAGAGGATCTAAATATTAATGTGCGTAAACCAACATCAATGTCTCGTGGGGATTTTCCTATGGGCTCGTTAAGTTGTGGGATCTATAGATCACAACCGTAGATTCGTGGTTGTTGTGGACCTCCTATGGTCATGTGAAGAATCAATCTCTAATCCCTGATATCCAGTAGTCGTATGCCTTTTCGGCCTCTATGTTTAAAGCTACAAGTTGCGTAATCTTCTCAGAGTACCTTACGGGTGTTCTAGAAACTTGAATTCTTAAGCTAATGTCGTGTCAATGAGGATATCTCCTATGTCCGGCTATGGTACAAAAGGATCACAACCGAACATTTGCTCTCTTTCAATCCCTTTATAGTCATGTGGATATCTATTTAGGGAAATCGTAGTTTAGTTGGTTTGACCAAAATGTATACGCTTTGTCATCTTCTATGTTTAATCCTCTTAACTATGAACTAATTTCTTGTAGGTATGTTGTTGTTCAGAAGACCTAAATTCTAAGATTCTGGTCTATGTCAGTTATTGTTGCAACAAGATTGGGTTGAGGCACAATTGGCTCGAATACGTATTCTCTGGGCTCCCTAGGTCCCGTGATTGTCATACAAAGAAAATAATATAAATCTAACTGTAGCAAAGTAAAACTAACTATGTAAAGTATATCCAGAGCATATATAACTTCTCTATTTGTGTGTTTTGATAGAGTTTTTAACGAATTAAGATAACAACTATTTAATATAGCTAGGAAACGACAACTAATCTAATATAGATTTAAAACAAACAAGGTAGCCGAGTATAGCTACTTGTCTGTGTAGTTGTGAATCTATTCTAAATAACTAAATAATTGATCTAATCTATTTGAAAGACCCTCGATCTTACCTCAGAAGTGAGGAATGAATCATAGTTTCTTAGAAACTATCAATCCCCACAGCTTCCCTAGTAATATCAAAAGCAAGATTAATTGAAATGAAATGATTTACTATTCTATTTGATATGTTTTAACTAGAAATTTGATAGCTTGAACCTAGATTTTGTAGAATAGTGGTGAATCCGATTGTGTGTGGCTTTGTTCCCTCAGTGTGGTCTCCTCGTTTCTTCGTGCTCACGTGAATCCAAAAAAGCGTGTAATGTTAGCATCAACAGGAGTAGGTATTGGAACAATGGAAGCTTTGGATGTAGACTAAATATAATGCGAGTAGGAGAGGGATAGTGAAAGAGAAAAGAGCTTGGGTTATGCAATTACTAGCGAGATTTATTGTGAGTCATATAACACAAAACATCCACAACCTAAAACTATCCTTTCGATGAACAAAACCTGCAACTCTAATGGCTTCAGGCTTAAAATGAAACTATCCTAGCTCAACTGATTGTATGAAATAGTAATAACACTAAAACAAGAAGATCATGTGGCTTCTAAAAAGCAAAACAAGACTAGCTATGCATGCAACAAATGAAAACTATTGAATTCCTAAACAAGAACTGAAAGACTAAACTATTGAAATGAGAAGATGAGAGGCAAAATTTTGAGGGGCCATTTGCTTGTAATCAAACCAGCTATTTATAGAATTCTCATTTACCCAAAGGTGAAATCTAATTTGAACTCTTTTACTATAAACAATGGAGAAACACTATTCCAGGGAACCAAAATCATAAATACAAGCAAAAACGGATGAAAAGGTTGGTAAAAGTTGAAAATTTATGTGATTCGTAATTAAAAGCACATTTTGGAAAATGCATGGACTCGCCGCCCCTAAGTAGGGGTGGCGGTTACTGGACCGCCGCCTACACTGGGGTGGTGGTTACGAGACCGCCGCTAGCGGTGGTGGCGGTTTCGCTACTAAAGACCAAAATGCAAAGGAAAAAAGGGAAAGAGAAAAAATAAAGCACAAGAGGGTAAGCGGGGTATGTGGGATGTTAACACACATTTGGAGAGCTTTTCCGCATCCCGAACACCTGCAAGAGGAGACCTATATCATCATTGGGGCATGTGTAACATCATTCTACAGTGGTACTGCATCTACAATTTCGGGCACGACTGAGCTCCCATAGAAGAAATGAGGACTCAGGTGCACTGCTCGGTTAGGAACTAGTGTCTAAAGCCATGAAAGATAATCAAGTAAAGTTATGACTCGGGATGTAGGGTTTGTAAGACCAAATAGAAAATATAATATAAAGAAAAGTGGCCAAAGATAGTTTTAAACCACTATTTTTATTGCTTAGGAATCATATAAATTCTAGCATGATTTTAGAACCTAGAAATTCACCCGAGTGCATGATTTTGTGTCTACAAATACATGCGAAGATCTAAGACAATACACAAAACACTTTATAAGAAATATACACAATACAACTAAAGGCAAGTAAGAGGATCTCAATATTCATGGTAAACACTAATTTATTCAAAGGAAAGAGATCACACTTGCATATAATATCAATAACTTATCCATTTAAAAGATAATCTGAGTGGAGGTATGTAAAATAATTACATGTGTGTTATAGAGGTCTATGAGTAAAATACTTAAGCCCAAAAGGAAGAGATCTCAAAATTTATAGAAAATTGAACTTTTTTAATGTCCTTTGCACTTACATTTATAGAATTTGAGAGAGGAAGAAGAGGGAAATGATCACATCCAATGATGAATGAATTCAACCAACCCTACATATACTAAGGAAAAATCACCATTGATCTCATAGGCCTAGTATGGGTAGTTCATTTTTCTTCAATCATATGCCATCGATCACTAGTGTATGAGGATGATATCGTTCAAAATTAAATTTTGGTTGTTGGAGTGGTTGCACACCTAGTTTGGTTTAGGCACAATTTTTTATGTATCACATAATTCTAATTTTTCACCACCTTAAACTTGTATTTCATGGATTTATTTTTAACTTGGTGAACCTTAGATGATCCAAAACTTTGTTATGACTCCTACTTTGATCTCGTGAACAACATTCTAACTCTACAATTCGCCTTACCACCCGTGACCTAATATTTCTTCCTTTCATGGATTATGCTACATTCAACATAGCCTTTTTGTTCTATGGCTTTGTATTTTCCTTGTTCTCGTGGATGACCATTCATTTTTTCGCAGTTCCTTTGATATGTGGATTTCTTTGTTTTGTGAAATCCATCAACTCGCACAACACTTTCACTTCCAATTTACCTTATTCTTTGGACCACTCCTTCATCTCGTGGGTTTTCATTGTTGCATGTCATTTTTTTCCACAAATTTGTTTTCTTTGTATAACTATATTTTTAATTTACTTGTTCTAATGGCTTCTACTCCTTCATCCCATGGGTTTTCATTAATGCGTAAACTTTCCTTTTTCCATGGACTTTAACCTGCATGCCTTATTTATCATGAAATATTATCTTATTCCCATGCTTATCCTTTCTTCTCTTGTAATTTCTTGAATTCCTAATCCTTTTTCCCTAAATTATATCCCACAGTGATATCCATTTGTTATGCGGGTTAGGTAAACATGTGAAACACCAAGCTCCAATTTATATGAAAGACTAAGTTCCTTTGTTTTGTGGCTTTTCAAATAAGATCCAAGTAATTCCTTAACATAAATGAAGCATGGGTGCTTTTTCAATAGTTTGGAAAATTTTAAACAGCTAGATGGGTCGATGAGTAGCCTAACATTTTGGGACATGGAGTCAACATACAACATAGAATTTTTTTTGAGATCAAGAAAATTTTATGGAAACATTTTCTTGAATGTAGATGGGTAAAGCACTTATTCAAATAATGAGAAAAGCCTAACATATCCAACGATCAAGGGGGAAACAAAATGAACAACATTTATGAGTCAACATAAAACATAGAAATTTTTTCCCATTGACTAGATAAACCATTAAGCTTAGAAAACTTAAAAGAGTTTTCTTAATTGTAGTAATGATATTTTATAAAGTTATAATTTTATTTTTTATTTTCCACTTAATTCCATATCTCCTATGGAACATACTTGGTTGATATTTGTTGATATTTGATGTTATTATAACTTGATCATGGATGATTTCCTAAATTCATCAAATCTAACCCATTCTTCCATTCATATTGTTCTTTCATCTTCCCCTTCAATCCCAATTGACGTGACAACTCCAAAGAAGGCAATTAAAGGGATAACAAAATCCCGACATCTCTACCATATAGTAGAATCAAGGGAAAAGTGTCTACTTATATTTTAGATGTGATTATTTCAGCCTAAAGAAAGTTGTTGATCTTAGTATGCCAATGCTTATGGTTCATCTCCATTTTCTCTTCATTATTCTAATCAATTTCATGTTAGTAGACTCACCTAGGCCATTTCCCGAGGGTAATACTTGGAAGACATTTTCTAGTAGATACAATGTTTGAGGGCCCATTTATAAATTTTATATCCTAAGAAGGATTTAACATTATCAATAATGATAGTTCAGAGAACCCCAAACCTTATTACAACATCCTCTAAGAAATCAAGGATAGTTGATTTAGTTTCTTCCTTGAGCACCACAACTTTTTTCCACTTGGTAAAGTAACCGGTCTTTGTTAGGAAACATTTTTGATCCACACTTGACAATATATTGATCATGCCAATAAAATAAAATCTAGATTGAGAAAAAGGGTTCATTTTCATGAATCGGATGAAGTGGGAGGGCCACCGTCTTCTTCTTACCACCGAAAAAGAGAACACTCACATTTTATAACCTATTGATAAGAATCCACAAACAATGCGGGACCAAAGTATATTTCTTTCAAGATTTTGTTTGATGTAGCCTTTACAAAGAAGTTTCCTCTAGATAAAATATTATGAAATCTCACCAAAACCTTGTTCACTTTCTCTCCTTCAATTCATCTCTAGTAACACTCCATCTAGGTTCTTTCTAAAAATAACTCCAACTAACAATGCATAAGGAATGGAATGCAACCTCAAATGTTATCTTTTATTCTTGTTCAAACTAGGAGGGTATTCACTAGTAGACAAGATTTGGTCATTTTATTTATCTATCTACCATCATTAGGAAGACCCTTGATTGACTATTCTTATTCTTCTTCCATGAGATAGAAGGTTTTTTGATATTTTTCAGCATCCAAAACTAACTTCTCACACAATCCTCTACCTCTAACTAATTTTAGCCTTGTTAGTCACATCATACTCCATGATTTTAATCACCCATTGAGCTCTCTTTTCATTGATATTTGTTCCCATGATGAAATCTATCACACTGGGATGGGAGACTAATAACTTTATTTGGATAGTTTTGAGCATACATTTGAATTTCTTAAGAGTTATCATGATGGAAAAACTTATTTCTCCACGTAATTTTATCTTAAATCATGGTATTTTAAAGTATGATTGAAGAAATCTACTAGTTTTTCTGAACCTTTACCACTTTGTTACATCACCACTATAACAATACTAGTTTCATCTCCATAGGCATATAGGATGAAGTTATTTAAATAATATTGGTTGATGAGGATGGGTTCTTGATTAATTTCCTCTTTGATATTGAAAAATATCTCCTTTTCTTCCTTGATCCATTTGAAATCCACATCCTTCTTTAACATCAAGGTGATAGGCTTGAAAATTTCCTCAAATATAGGAATGAACTTACTAAAAAAATTAATCTTTCCAAGGAAAGATTGTAGTGCTTTCTTATGAGCTGAAAATGAGAGATATGGAATGGCTGAGATCCTTTGAGGTTGATAACAATACCTTCCTTTGAGATAACATGAACCATAAGTTTTCCCCATTGAATCATAAATATGCACTTATTCAGATTGAGGGATACTCCAACCTCTCTACATAGTTCAAACACTTTCTCAATATGTTTCATATTATCATCAACTTCACTTGAGAAAACTCGTGATATCATCCAAGTAGATGTGAATAAACTTGTTTATATAGTCTTTGAATGTAATATCCATGGCCCTTTAAAAGGTAACATCTACATTATTTAAAATGAATGAATTATTTTTATAGGCATATGTTCCCATTTGGTTGTGAACATCGTATTATGTTGATCTTCCTCCTGAATCTATTTTAGTTGAAGCCAAAATAACCATTCAAAAGGGAAAACCTTTCATCTCCCACCACTGTTTGTAAAATTTATTCCAATGAAGGAAATGGATAGTGATCATTAAGTGAAGATTTATTTAAATGTATGAAATCCACACATAGCTTGATCTCTCCATTATTCTTTGTAATAGGAAACAATTAAACAACCCAAGAGGAATAATTGATGGGGAATATGATTTTGGTTTCTATGACTTTAGATAATGTTAGGAATAAAATTAGCTTAATTCATCATTAGTTGTTATTTGAATAAATGTAATAAGTTAAATTATTTGATTAAAATACTTTAAAATTATGTCAATAGGTATTAATTATCCTTAGTTGTTAGTTAACTAAGTGATAGTGTTTTCATCCCAATGTTTGTGGGATCATGTTCTATCTTACATTTTTTGTTCCCAGATGATTTCCATGAGGGGAAATAGGGGCAATTAGGGGCAATATGCTATTTCTACACATTTTCTCAGATTATTTGATTTGTTTCCATATATCGTGGATGAGATAGAAGCTATCCAATATCTATAAATATTGCAGCTCTCTCATTTTTTGTAATGTTTGATTTTGATATTAATAAAATATACAAGCACCGTCTTGTTTCTATGTAAAGCTTCTCATGTCAAATATCATTTTCAATTATTCATTTTCAAGAGATAATTATTTTATCAAAAAGGGATCTAATTTGGGATTGATAGGTCTCTACTTTTGTCTAATTGGTTTATAATTAGGGCCAATATTTATAACACGTTGAGAAATATTTCAATAAAAACTTCTAAGATCTTCATAACTCCATGAAAAGCATCATTATGTTTTTAACACAAGGAAATGAAATCCTTCTTGTTAGTTTCATCACATACATTTCTAAGCAATAACTCATTGTATTGTGTGATATTGACTATTTTATAGTATTCCTAATTTACTCTTGGGTTATATTCTTCCTCTCTCTTTGATCTCATCATCTGGGTGAATGATATCCTGTAAGGGATTTTTTTGTCCTCGGCTAAATAATCTGATTACTATATCTTTCTTGCAATTCAGATTGTAATTTTGATGAACACTTTGCTGATTACTATCAAAAACTTCCGAGATGAACTCATTGTTTGGATTTGATGGCCTTACCACCATCTTAACATATTACTCGTTGCCTTGGATAAGGTCCTCATATGGAGATAATTGTGATCCAATAACCACCATATTATCTAATTCTACATTTAAATTACTTGTCACAAATTGCAATTTGATGGAGTCAAAATTCTCCATGAGATCCCATACTCTATGTCTCGTAAGATTTTAAAATCTTATTCTTGGTATCACACCTTCCTCTCGACTTTATGAATAATCATATCAAGTTGTCTCCAAACACTGCAAGGCCTTAATATGCCTCTTATTTTCTAATAGTAAGCTTTGAATCAAAGCCTCGTATTTTTTTATATCATTAAAGCCTAAAAATTTTAACCTATGAGAAAATAAAAACTTCTTGTCCTTTCGAGAAACTAGAACAACACTTTCCCTAGTCCCATTTATGCTTCTAGAATATCAAATATTTTTTTCATAAAATAGAAGCATCATCTTATTCTTTATGTGACATGGGGGCTGTGAATTCATGTTCATGAATTTAATAAGTTCCCAAAGAAGTCTCTACATATTTATCATTAGTATAACATTCATAATGCTCCTTGTCTCATTCATCTAATACAATATCGGGATTGAACAAAGAGGAGTAGAATTTTTATTCACACCGATTCATTTTATTCTTCTTCTTGGATGATGCAATTAGAATTAAGGGGAGCATGGTCATAGGATTCAACATGTTAAGAGGAAATTTGATCAGATCTGATGATAAATCTTGTGCCATATCTAGTTCTTAAGAGCATGTGAGACCAATTAGAAGACAAATAACCACCCACTTTGGTTGTGAAATATCTTGATAAGAAGATGAAAAATAAATGAGGTAAGTCAATAATTGAGACATCTTAGGAAATGGTTAAGCTAGAAAACATGAAGAATTAGCTCAAGATATTTTATCACTCCTAATATTTTGGAATTTGAACCATCGATTCATGCAGGACTCCCTTATAATTTGGGCTATACTCAATTCCTATTTTTTTGTTATTTTCTTGGGCATTAAAGAAGTAATAACACTAGGATATATCATGCAATTATGTATTAGGTTATTTCCAAAAATAAAAGACATGTAGAAGGGTGGAGGTTTTTAAACTTGACTTAGATGTTCATCCTTTGGTTGACACAAGTTGACCATAGAGTTTGAATTTAACATAACCAATTCTAATTACAACAATTAGAACAAATATTCTTACAGGAGATCCCTTTGAGATGGGATGGAAAATACATCCCACATTATCACGTTCAGATTTTTCATCTTCATTTACACTTTTAAATGGATTCCCGTGAATTTATGCATCAAAGGCACAAATGATTCTCTTCTTGTTTGCTCCACTATCATAATTGGTTCTTTGGAAGGTAGCATTTATTTATACCTCGATTTTTTGTCTAAAGGGGTAGAGCTACTTTGGATGAATCTATTGATGTGCTTCCGCTCAAGTTTGTAAAATGATTTTCTTTAAGAGGAAGACTTTTCACAAGAGGAGATGAATCAACAATTCTCAATTGTCGCTTCTTTGACCTTGTATTATCCATGACATGAAGTTGCATTCTATTTTTATCTAGGGTTTAATTAACTATAAATAATTATTTAGAATTGTAGAACATGATATTGGATTTCATGATGACTTCTTGTACCATTTCCACATTGGAATTTTCCATTTCCATTAATGTTTCTTGTTGATTGAATTAATTTTCAATGAGAGTATGAACTTCTACATCATTTGTACAAGTATTTTGACTATGTGGTTTGTTTCATGGAAAACACCACCCAACTTCTTATATTACATTATTTTTCACTAGAATAGGGTTTTCCTTATAGTTGCAATTATAATTTGTTGTGTAGGAGAAACTATTTAAAGAGGTAGATTTGGATTATGGCCTTGGAACCTATTTACTTGATTATTTTGGCCATATCTCTGATTTGGATATTGAGACCTCTATTATTGATAACCTTGATTAAAATTTTGAATTGAATGTTTCCTAACTTAAACTTTAGTAGTTTCTAGATGTTTGATCTTGTTGCTTCTTGAGAGAGACAATTTCATTAGAAAGATTCTTTACCAGGGACTAAGGTCATCATTATTATGTGAGGAATAATATGTGGAGGTAGATGATGAAGCATTTTTCTTAGGAATAAAGAAAGGGAAGGTTGAATATTTTGAGGTAGTTTAGGAAATAGGGGTGTAGGTAATTTGGGGGCTATTTTGCTAGCTTGTATTAAAAAAATTTAATCTCTAATAGCTATTGTATATGCATCAGGTAATGTTATAGCTCCTATAGATTATATCATTATAGAAATACTAGAATTTACAGGTTTTAAAAGGTATAAGAAATAGCCTTGAGGGGTTGGTCTCGAAGTGATGGAATTTTTCCCAATATTCGAAATCTGAAGTTGAAATTTTCCATAAGCTCATTGGGGGAATTTTAATGGTTTCTATTTGATCTAACCGAGAAATATTGTATGCATGTTGTTCAAACTATTGGAAAATTTATTCTCTAAGCTCATCCCATGAATGGATCAAGGGGTCATAGACTTATATAACATTGCAATGCTTTTCCAGTGAGGTAAGAGGCTAAAATTCAAATTGTTACATCATCATTAGTTACATAGTGAACTAAACATACATTGGAAATATCTTGAATATGTTCTATGGGGTTCATAATATTATCTCTAGTAAAGAATGGAATGCTTTTTAGAAGCAGCTCTGGTATATCATTATGACCCATTAGGGCTAAAGGAATACCTCCATTAAAGGTTACAAAAGGTAAATTTCTTTGATGCACCATGAAGGATAAAAGTCTTATATTTTTAAGGAGAAAGATAAGGACCTACTAGAGGAGTGGAAATATTTCTATTGGGTAGTGAAGGAGACCTCTAAACTAAAATTCATATTCAAAATGCAAGGTGAAATTTATAGATAATCAAAATATTATCCTATTGTTATGTTATGTCTTGTTTGTATAATTCTCATTAAAATAGGTATTGGACTACTTCAACATAGTAGATATAAATTTGGGAGTCACCATATGTGTAAAAATATGCATCTAAAGGTTGAAATCTACTAAGACACATATTAATCTTCAAGAAATAAAATTAAAAGTGAGGCATTATATGTGACTCAATTTGTCCCACTCTGGGCATGCCAAAACTATTAACGCCCGAGATTGCACTCTTATTGAATTTGGAAAATTCAAAACCTCGGTGAAACATTGAAATACCTCCAAAGTTTGGGACAATGGTGTCTTTTGAGGTCAATCCCATAGAAGGTTGGATCCTTCTATCCTAGCTCACTACGACTAACTAACCAACATTACACTACTACTATCTAATCCTATCCTAAGAATTCGAAAAGACTAGGTTAGGAGAGAAATGTTGAAATAAAGAGAGGTAATGCACTAAACTAGAATAGGGACCAATTATATCTATAGGACACATATACAATAACACATGTGAAGATCCAAGAAAGTGCACACAAAAATTTGTAAGAAATAAATAGAATAATATTGAAGGAAAGAAAGAGGACCACAATATTCACTTTAAACATTTACGGATTCAAATAAAAGATATCAAACTTGCATATAATATCAAAAATTATCCATTTACAAGATAACAATGTGGAGGCACTAAAATATTCACAAACATGTTACGTAGGTCTACGAGTAAAAGATTAAAGTTCTAAAGGACACAACTCTCGTAATTGGTGGAAAAGTGAACCATTTTTATCTTCCTTTGAACTTATATTTATAGAATTTGAGAGAGAAAGAAGATTGAAATTATCACATCCAATGAAGAATGAATTCAACCACCCTACATGTACCAATGACTAACCGTCATTGATTTTATAGAGACAGGTATGTGCACATCATTTTACTTCAATCAAACACCATTATATTTCCAATGCATGAGGATAAAACTATTCAAAATAGAATTTTGGTTGATGGAGTGATTGGATGCCTAGTTTGGATTAGATATGGATTTTTAATGCATCATAGAATTCTAATGTCCTACCACCTTGATCTTGTCTTCCACATATTTTTTCAACTTGGAAAACCTTAGAAGACCCATCGATTTTTTACCGACTTATTCCTTGATTCAAGAACAACATTCTAACTCCACAATCCCTTTCACCACCCACCTTGATATTTCCTCCTCCCATGGAGTATGATGCATTTTCCTAGTCTTTTGTCTTTTGTGGACTCTTTTTTGTGGCTTTATATTTTCCTTGTTCGCAAATGACCATTCCTTCTTTTATTAGTTCCATTGATATGTAAATTTTCTTCATTTTGTGGAAACATTTTAGTAGATTTTAGGATTCGATCGTGTTAAGTGAAAAAACCACTAAAAATTAGAAAATAATAGGGTTTAACAATACTTGTGCCAACAACATCAAGATGTACATATCCAAATGGGAACAAGAGAGTCTTCTTTTAGAGAATGAGAAAAACTACACACAAATAAACAATTTGACAAGATAGATGTTAGATAATAATGCGAGAGAGTTTCTTGGAAAGAACTAATCATAGGAACCAAAGGGATACCTTTGACGTGTGTCAACTTAATTTTAGACAATTAAGATGGGAATCATGACAAGATTACAAATTATATAGAATAAAAAATTTAGGATGCATAATGTCTCGAAGGTAAGACTCAATCAACATACTCGATGATAGGATGGGGAGGGTTGAAACCATCTTCACAATAATGGTTAGCCTTGTCACTATGTTTGAGGAGAACTTACAACTTCTCAGTGATCTCATCCAGATTGGGTGTGAAAGTGATGGCGCAAAGACTTAGTTCATAGTCAATATCGGATTGTTCCCACATAAATATATTTATACAATCGAGTAAGTTGAAGATGGTGTTTGGTCCATATTACTCCTAGAAGAGTCATCTAACAGAAATAAAGGATTATAAGCAACAATTG
Organism: Taxus wallichiana var. yunnanensis; assembly: GCA_018340775.1. Lineage (NCBI taxonomy): Eukaryota > Viridiplantae > Streptophyta > Pinopsida > Cupressales > Taxaceae > Taxus > Taxus wallichiana. The sequence continues at coordinate 187,959,026 of CM031235.1, forward strand.
ATTATAAGAAATTATTGGTTTTTATTGAAATATGAAAAGATATATGAAAGACACAAAATAGATATTTTTTTACCATGATCGATGGAGATCTAGTGAATTGGTGTCGATCTAGTAGATCAATTTTGATCACTATTAAACCCGAGTTAATCAAACAAGATTGGGAAAGTTTATGATTTTCTATTGATACAAAATAATCTTGTGAGAGTTAAGACTAATGGTGATGATATTAAATTTGAGACTTGAATGAAAATGTTTCAAGTAAAAGAGAATTACCTTAATGAGTCAAAAAATGATCTATTTGAATGGGTGTGTAGACCGATTAATTCAAAGGGAAATTAATACCATGATATACCTAGGAATCTTCACTTTGATTAACATATGAGCACTGGATAGGTTGGACTTGTTACGAATAGGTATGAAGACCGGGTGATTGAAAATGAATTCAAAATCAAAATAAGAATCTTTTAGGTAAAGGCCCGAGTTGGTTTATAGAGGATCAATTTCAGTTCAACCGATCACCACTAATCCGTATAAATTGGCACCATTGTGGATAAGTTAAACTACTTTTCTTTTATGGAGTTTTCAGCTCAAAAATGGGTTTTATTTTTTTTTAAATTTTGTGGGAGGGTTTTAGGTTGTTTATATTGTTTTAGTTTATTTTTTTTATTGATTTTTATTTATTTAAGTTTTTTTGTGGTTACAAGTGGTTACATGTGATAAAACAGTGAATGCAAGTTAGTAGAATTGTAAAAATGACCATGTTAGGTTGCGAAGGGGTGTGTTAGAGTGCCCAAGAATGTATTGGAATTAGGATGTCCTAATTTTAGACTTCAAGGGAAGGACACATTCAGTTTTGTAGAATAGCAAGAAGGGTGTAACACCCGTAGGGTTTGAATACTAGTTCGATAGGCCCATAATGCAAAGGGGATTCGAAGGTGCCAATATTTACTAGTCTAGTCAACAATTTTGGCAAGGATTTTATTAAGGGTTTTGTTAGATGCTTCATCTTGGCCATTAATTTTTTGATAGTAGGTTGTGGACAAATTGAGTTTGAGTTTACAAATGTCACAAAGTTTTTGAACCTTCTAAAAGCACCCTAAAATTTACAAAGCAAATTGTATGACTAAAAAGGAAATCTAACACCATTGTTATCCATCTCACCGAGGTTCTAAGTCTAGGAATGTAACATTAAGATAGAAGTTAAAGGGAATGCTTAACTAGTATGAAAACAATGCAAGGTCTAATTAAACATGCCTATTAATATTCTTGAATTACCTAACATGGGCCTAAATATACCTAAGAGGGAAATCAAGTGGTTATGGTTTCTACTCCAAACAATGGTGAAATGACCTCTCCAAATGACTTGTTAAGTCACTTTAGATTATTCATCTACTAACATTGAAGGCTTTAGGGAAGGGTTTGAACTTGACTATGAATCATATGCATTATATGATATGCAAATCAAATCATGGTGCAAAGTATTAAGGTAAGAGGTGAACTCTTTTTATAGTTTTACTTTTGGTAGAGCCTTGTATTTTGGTGCATGTGGGAATAAAAGCCCCAAATTAGATTAGAATTGCTAATCATGATTAGGACTTGTTAATCAAAATTAGTGAATTACCAAGTGATTAAGAGGTATGTAGCCTTAACTAACCGCTTAGGGTCAACTAGGAGGCTAGGTGTTGTGCAATGTGTAACAAGGAAATTGACAATTTCCAAGCATGACAACGATACCCCTATACCAAGTTTTTCAAGTACTATCATTCCAAGACACCCCAGTCTACCCTCAAAGCTAGTCTAGTAACCTCCCAATCAGTGTTAATTCATTCCCCTATGTGATTTAGGAAAGTCAAATCAATCCCCCTAGGTGATTTTAGGAGTTCATCAAAACTTGCAAGCTACGGTGAAGTTGTCGGAAGGGCTATCATCGGCCTTCGAGGACTAGAATAACTCCATGGAGTAGAGAATAAAATCCAAAACATACGTGGAAGTGATTAAAAGGCATAGGAACATCATGAAGGTGATTTTGGAAGGTTCAGGGAAGATTTGGAGCAGTTGGGGTAGTTTCATCAAAGTTAAGGATTCACATAACTAGGCAGGTGCATAGGCAAGGCAAGGCACATGCCAAAATAAGTTTCAGAGATTCAAAGGGTGATTCTATGAGCTTTGGATGGAGTTAGGAGAAAAAAAAACACATCCAAAAAGATAATTCCAAGATGTACAAGATGGTGAAATAATATTTTTCACAACACTTTGGCGCATTAGGTCGCAGGTAGGTTTTCTCGAGCACAGTGGAGTACCAAATTAAATATCCCCTTTTTTCCAGGGATCAAATTGAAGAATAAAGACATGAGACTCCCACCATTTGATTTCCAAGGCCATTTCAGTCAGGATCATATAAATTTTTTCGAAATAGTCCATCGGGAGCTCAAGTTATAATCGTCCTAAGTTGTCCACTTGTAGCGAGTTTGGGACTTAGTAAAATTTTGGGAGGACATATGTCAGGTAAATCAACTTTGGAAAAATGTACCCAGCCCCCATGTGACCTATCAAATCCCATGTGACCATCAAGATTGTCAGTTTAGGCCATGGGTGCAACTTGGAGCTAAAATTTCCTGCCATCGAATTTTCGCCACGTGTTAGCTCGAATTTGATGTCCCTCACATCCCTCATAGGTTAGGGAAATAAAACCTTGAAAAATGTGCCCAGCCCTCTAGGAGATATTTTTGTCACCCATGTGACCCGCTTTCAGCCCCTCAGTGCTTTAAAGCTGATTTTGGAGCACTCACTTCTTGTTGTTGGATCAATGCCACGTGTCACCTCCTTGCTCACCACGGAAATTAATGTAACTCACATCCCTTTGAGGTGAGGGATGTTAAGGACAAAAAATGCACCTAGGCCCTTACCATGCATTTTTTGAATATTTAAATCTAGCACTTAGATGTTTTCCCCCTCTCATTTCTCCTTCACAGCTCCTCACCATGCCATGGCCATGTTCTTGCTTGTACAGATACCCGGCCCACCATTTCCACTCTAATAAATCACCACCATGACTCAAAAAATCCTCACGATCCTTAAAATATGTAGGACTTAGAGAAAAATGGATTGAAATGATGAAGAGTGAAGAGAAAAAAATATTTTTCATTAGATGACTACAAAGTCACCGATCGGAAAATCCTCATATCTTTCAAAATACAAGTCGGATCGAGATGCCATATTTTACAGACTACCAAAATTTTCAAGGTGATCAAGATGCAACAAACAAGAGTTCAAATGGTGCCTAGAATCATTTGTTCCAAAAAAATCCTCACTTCATGCACTAGTTCACATTCATCGGATTTCCCATCATTTTGGCAATGGAAACGAGATAAAAACTTGCACACGAGCTCCAAATGAAAAACCTATCACAATGGATTTTTTTCATTACAAACAGAGACAAAAACTAGACCTGCAAATTTCAAGCTCCATTAATGGCCACCATGGCAGCTCCGTGCCTGAAGCCACTGCTAGGTTAAAATTTCAAAATTTATTTCCAATCATTCTAGTGGGAGAAATCAAGTGAAATTCGGAGGATGTGACCGTGACGATGAGCCGAATCCAGAAAAATATACTTCGTTGCAAATTGAGCATCGGAAAGACACTTTCCAAAAATAGTAATCTTTCCTACACATGCTTGCTATTTTTGGTAAGTCTTCATCAAAAGTGGCTATGGAAAAGGAAATGTGCACTGAAGATCTCCAAGAATCTAGAATGATTATCCGGAGTAGAAAACAAGTGAAAATGACCACTTACTAAAAATAGTAAGTCCCTTATATGGGTGCTTACTAAAAATAGTAAGTCACCCCAAGAAGTGGTCAAAGCAAAGGCAATGTGCATAGGATTGAATGAAGATTTTCATCACATCAAGATGATCAAGAAGAAGCAAGAATCACCTCTTACTAAAAATAGTAAGTCTCCCATTTAGGCATTTACTAAAAATAGTAAGTCACACTCAAAGAGTAGTTTTGGCACAATGGGACATTCAAAACTTTGTCACATCAGATCTTTCCATCAACGAGGATCATCGGACTTCATCAGGGGCAACATCTTCTCTCTTCTCTCTCTTCCCTCTCCCCAAATTTCTCCCTTCAAATGTTCTAATTCTTCATTGGGGTTTGCATTTTTTATATGCCTTTAAGTAACCTAAAAGTGACTTTAGAAACATAATGTAAATTAAGTCACCTTGATTTTATAAAATGGACTTAAATATTTTGTAGGAATATGAATAGTATAAAGTTAGAGATAAGGCATATGGAGGGTCATGAAGAAGATGAGGAGTCGAGCCTACTCTATAAATTATAAAGCCATTCTCTTTCAAAGGGTGCGAAATTGATCTTGTAAACTCAAGAGTGCGTTGTACTTATAGAAAAAAAAGGAGATAACCATTTTCTTCTACTTTCCTCCACTCACAAATTTCTTCCATTCCCACACTATGTACAACTTTTTTTAAGCAATCAATACAAGAAGAAGGATTTTCTAGCTTTCTTTGACTAAGGGGTTTCTTGATACTTTGTGATCAATAAATTCTATTTGGTCTTGTTATTTACAGAGTTGTTTCTTCTCATGAATGTATGTGTTGAAATTTTTGACTAGTGTGTGTAAGAATCTGATTTTCTACCTGCAACATTAGTTCTCCTACCTCTTTTCTCACTCCCTTTTCCCACTCTTTAGACAAATTATTCCCTAACAAGATATTACTAGCTTTTCCACAGGGTCAATGGAGTGCCCCTATTGGATCATTGGCCATAAGGCCACTAGGAAAATCCACCTTTACTCATGCATGCATATACGAAAACTGCACCATTAATTAGAGGGACTTAGACTCCCAGAGTGTTGGCAAGAAATCAACAACTTTGTTCACCCGAAAAAAAAATTTCACCAACAGTTTTTGACACCCAGCGTGGGTCATATTTAGAAAGATCTCGCACCCAAAATACAACCCAAGGTCAAAAATTCATTAAAAAATGAAATATTAAAAAAATATATAAAAAAGAGAGTTCATGAAAATCCATTTCTAAAAGACACACTGCTGATTTCTGCATGTGTCTTTTCACATTCCACATTGTCTTTTCATATTCCCATTGCAAAGTTTTTCAGTGCCGGAATTTGAAAAAGGATTTTCCAAAGCAAGAGATGAAATAGAAGAAGAATAAATAATGGCAGATGAAGAAGAAATACCTTAACCCATTGTTCCATGGGGAGGAATATAGGCCCGCTTGCTCTTGAACCCCCTCTTCACAATCTACCAATGGGTTCCTACAAGAACTTTTCAAAGTTCAAAGGTGAAAACACACAACATCCTAAAGAACACATTATTTCTTTCATGACATCATGTGGAATTCTTGGTGTCCAACATGAAGACATTGTTGTGAGACTATTCGTGGATTCCCTCTAAGAAAAAGAAACAAGAATGGTTTTACCTCCTACCTACCCGGTCCATCACGGGTTGGAATGACATCAAGGATGCCTTTAAAGAGATATTTAAAACAATGAAGACTCACAAGATCTCTTGGTGTAGTTGGCTCAAATAAAGAAAGGAGAAAATGAAACTATGAGATACTTCATGGCTCGATTTGAATGGCTACTTCAGCAAGATACCAAAAAAAGATTCAATGTCTCTAAAAATATCAAGAGATTCTTCATAAATGCTCAATCATTGGAGGTAGGCTTTCTCCTATGAAGAGTTCAACCAAGGAACATTGTATAAGTACAAAGGATGGCCATTGAAATTGATGATGATCTCATCCTCTTTGGAAAGATCAATAATCCATCAAAGGGAAAGGCCCAACATCATGGAGATGAGAGAACCAATCCATTGCTGCAAAAGTTGGAAAATGAGATGGCATCTTTGAAGAGGGAATTATTTGAATGAGTATCTTCTCAAATAAGCAACAAAAATCAGATTGCAAGAGCACCCCAAAGGCTCACCTTGGAGGCCCCACCCGTGAACGTAGATTCCAGGATTCAAGAAAAGGAAGAAGAGCTTGAACAAGAAAGTGAAGGTGGAAATTTCCTAGAAATTGATGAACTTGAGAATGATACACAAATAAGGTTTTGTGAGTATTTTGGAGGTGATGAAGAAGAAGAAGAAGATGTACCCATTTTTTCATACATGGTATTCACTCGCACTCTCCTCCCGAGAAAGGAGCACCTCCCTCCACTACTGCAAAGAAAATAAGGTTGATGATCCTCCTATGGTGACTCTACAAAAAAAAAATCAGTCAAGGATCACCACTTCCATCTTCCATGGAGTTTGCATTGTTTAATCCTGATCCTGTAGCAAGTAAGAAGGCTCCCACAATCCTAAGTAATTCTTCCAATGCCTCTTCCAAGTCTAAATCTAAATCTGCCCCTGTAAAATCTAGTACTTTGAAAGCTCCTAGTGTACCTTTCAAAATACCCTCCATTCCCCAAAAATCTACTCATGCTTCCAAACCTATCCTAAATCCAAAAGAAGTCCCTTCATCACCTTCGCCCACATCTTCTCCTTTTGATTTCATAGAATATGCGAACAAAGCCAAAGTCCAAATTACTAAAACTAAATATTTGTGGACTCATCCTGAACAATTTGAGAGGTTTTTCTGATATATCAGGAGTGGTAGTATAACACCCAATGCTATAAATTCTACTTCAAAGGCATGTTTCCAAACCCATGTATGCCTCCCTCACGGAACATGCTTTCCTTAAGCACATCCAATACTGACAAGGTCGATCCTTTCTATGTCTCCCTTCTTGTTGGAGAATATGTATTGAAAAATTACATAATAGATTTTTGTGCCTCAGACAACGTGATTCCTTTGAAGGTTTCAAGGCTCTCAAACTTACCATGACTCCACCTAGTGGCTCTTGTTACTCTTTAAATTCAAAAGAGGTCCCACTTGTAAGGAAGGTAAAAGATGCATAGGTGGCTCTTGCCAAATTTCCAGACAAGAATGTTTCAGTGATGATTTTGATAGCAGATGTCCCATCCTTGTTTGGAATGTTGCTAAGTATAATTTTCTACTTTGAGACTTAGGAGGGAAAATTTAGATGAATTGGTCATCGAAACCATACCAGTGAAGGGAGACATGGAGAAATTGATTTTGGAGAAGAAGATGAGGTACATGGTACAAAACTTAGGAAGCACAAATGCCAACATCTTGTATCAAGATAGCAGGTGGATGAATCACTTTGTGACAACCGAGGAGGAAGAGGATATTCCCATCTTGATAGGGCCAAACATGCCTTCCCGAGAGGTATGGACCTTGAAGAAGCATTGAGGAGATTTGAGTTATAAGAGGGCAGCCCCAAATTGTTGGATGATGCAAACCATGAAGAAGAGGAAATGGTTCTTGATGATTTTCAAGCAAAAAAATAAGCTTATGTGCTTATCCGTGATGAGGAGTTATTCTCATTCCCATTTGGGGATGAAGATGACCTCATCCAGGCCATCTATGGAGAGACAAGACCATCTTGTGATGAACCCACAAAAGTTTTGAAAGAACTACTACAAGAACTGCTTAGAGCCGCAGAAGAAATTGAAGATCCTGAGCTCAGTCTCAAACTCTTGATGCAATCCATGAACCTAAAAGATAAGCATGAATCTGATTTGAAAGCTTCAATCAATGTGAAGGTTGGCCATGTTGAAAAAAATCAAGATGAGAAATATGATGCCCCCTCTAAGCCAATGATTGATGGATGCAACGATGAAATGGAGATATTTTCTTTCCCATTTGAAGAAGAAGACTCTTTTCATGATGAAGAATTTGAAACAAGGAATTTTGAGGCCTTTGAAGTTAAAGTTACTCTTGATGAAGGATTGATAGAATGTAGTGATTCCCAAGATAATGAAGTAATCCCTCTAGATAGTTTCCTTGAGCTGCAAAATAAAGATTATTTGAAGGCATACAAAGATGAGATGCAGGAAGTAATAAAGGAGATCTTTGTGTAAGGACTATTGGATGTAGTGGAAGTTTGAGAATATCCCAAGATGATTCTTAATTTCTTAACTTGTGTCATAGACATACAAGACAAATATGAGTTTTCCTCCTATTCCCTGCCAATACTCAAATGCCTCATAATGGAATAGAGATAAAGGATGAATCTAATGTTTCTCATGGAGAAGATGTCAATGAGCATAGACCCAAGAAAGAAAGTAACTTAGAATATTCAAGAAATTTGAACGAAAATCAAATTTGGGGAAGTGATGAGATGCTCAATGGAGAATCAGCTATATGGATAAACATGGAAGGCAACTAACACTATGAAACCAATTTCAAAGAACATGAAAGCAAAGTGGAATTTCCAAGCAAAGACATAAGCATCAACAAGATCATATGGAATCACTCCTATGAAGTATAAAGAAAATAATGGAAGCACCTTGACTTCCATAAATAGTTAAGGAAAGGAGGTTACTTTCTCGAACCAGTCAATGGCTTCACAGAACAACATCACTTAGTGTTTCCCACTCAAGGGTAACTCTTGAGGAATGAAAAGTACTTCAGTGAAAGTGGGTTGTCCCCCACCTTGTACCATAGGTGATTTTAGGTGTTTTTCCTTTCTATCATGTGTATTTCCTTTCTACGCACATTTTTTTCTTCCTTTTTCCTTGTTTTGTGTGTGTTTCCTCCTTCTCTCTCTCTTGTAAGTTGTACGTGACTCCATAGGGCCCAATGGATAAGGCACTGGTCAATGGATTATATGGTCTAAAGTTGAGATTCTGGGATTCTTCATACCATGTCTTTATTACACTTAGTCCATGTCATGTCCCCAAGCTAGAGCTAGTTGTTGTCGTGTAAATGTGCAACAGGGAAATTGACAATTTCCAAGCATGACAACAATACCCCTGTACCAATGTTTTCAAGTCCTATCATTCCAAGACACCCCAGGTCTACCTAGTCAGTCTAGTAACCTCCCAATCGGTGTTAATTCATTCCCTTAGGTGATTTAGGAAAGTCAAATACACCCCCTAGGTGATTTTAGGAGTTCATCAAAAGTTGCAAGCTACAGGCAGTTGTGGGAAGGGTTATCACTGGCCTTCAAGGACTAGAGAAACTCCATGGAGCAGAGAAGAAAATAAAAAAGGACATGGAATTGATTTAAAGGCATAGGAACATCATGAAGGTGATTTTGGAAGGTTCAGGGAAGATTTGGAGTAGTTGGGGAAATTTCATCAAAGTTGGGGATTCACAAGCCTAGGCAGTGCACATGCCAAAATAAGTTGTTGAGCTTTGGAGGGTGATTCTAGGAGCTCTAGAAGGAGTTAGGAGCAAAAATGAAACATAAATAGAAAGATAATTCCAATCCCCGAGGGATGGTGAAATAATATTTTTACAACACTTTGGTGCATAAGGTTTGCAGGTAGGTTTTTCGAGCACAAGTGGAGTACAAATATAATATCCACTATTTTAGGGATCAAATGGAAGAATCAAGATATAAAAACCCACCATTGGATTCCAAACTCAATTTAAAGTTAGGATCATATAATTTTTTTCTAAAATATTCCATCGGGATCTCAAGTTATCATCATCACAAGTTTTCCTTTTGGAGTGAGTTCAGACCTAGTAAAAATTTGGGAGGACACATGTCATCTCCGGGGAGCCTCGGCGAGATTTTGTGTCCTTGACGTCCCTGAGGGTTAGGTACATAAACCTTGGAAAAATGTTCCTAACCCCCATGTGACCTTTGGAACCCCATGTGATCATCGTGGATTGTCGATTCAGTCCTTGGGTGCAACTTGGAGCTCAAATTCCCTACCGTTGGATCTTTCCACACGTGTCGGCTCTAGGACATGCAATGGAATTTTATATTCCTCAAATACCTCATAGGTTAGGAACATAAAACCTTGAAAAATTCACCCAAACCTCTAGGAGATATTTTTGGTCACCCATGTGACCCACTTCTAGCCCCTTAATGCTTTAAAGTTTCTTTTTGGAGCACTCACTCCCTATCATCGGATCAATGCCACGTGTCGCCTCCTTGCTCACCATGGAAATTGATGTCCCTCATGTCCCTTTGAGGTGAGGAACATTAGGTACAAAAATTCACCCTAGCCCCTTGCCATGCATTTTTTGAATATTCAAATCCAACACTTAGCCCTTTTTTCCCCCTCATTTCTCCTTCACAGCTCCTCACCATGCCATGGCCATGTTCTTGCTTGTCCGACACCCGACCCATTATTACCACTCTAAACTAGAAGCACTATGACTCAAAAATCCTCCGATACTTGAAAATATTCATACCTCATAGAAAAACTGATTGAAATGATGAAGAGAAAATGAATACTTTTCACCAGATGATTACGAAGTCACCCAATCGGAAAATCCTCTTATCTTACAAAATACAAGTCAGATCGAGATGTCATCTTTTTAAGACTACAAATTTTTAAGGTGATTAAGATGCAAAAAATGTGAGGTCAAATGGCACCTAGAATCATTTTTTCCAAAAAAATCCTCACTTCATGCACCGAATCACATTCGTCAGATTTCCCATCATTTGGAAATGGAAAGAAGCTAAAAACTTGCACACGAGATCCAAATGAAAAACCTATCATAATGGAGTTGTTTTCATCGTAAATGGAGACAAAAACCAGACCTAAAATTTTGAGCTCCATTAATGGCTGCCATGGAAGCTCTGTGCACAAGCCTCTCTGTCAAGTTAAAATTTCAAAATTTATTTCCAATCATTCTAGTGGATGAAATTAAGTGAAATTTAGAGGGCGTGACCAACACGATTTACTTAGCTGAATCCAGAAAAATATACTCCATTATAAACTGAGCATTGGAAAGCCACTTTCCAAAAATAGTAATCTTTCCTACACATGCTTGCTATTTTTGGTAAGTCTTCATCAAAAGTGGCTATGGAAAAGGTAGTGTGCACTGAAGATCTCCAAGAAGCCAGAATGATTATCCGGAGTAGAAAACAGTGAAAATGACCACTTACTAAAAATAGTAAGTCCCTTATATGGGTGCTTACTAAAAATAGTAAGTCACCCCAAGAAGTGGTCAAAGCAAAGGCAATGTGTGTAGGATTGAATGAATATTTTCATCACATCAAGATGATCAAGAAGAAGCAAGAATCACCTCTTACTAAAAATAGTAAGTCTCCCATCTGGGCATTTACTAAAAATAGTAAGTCACACTCAAAGAGTAGTTTTGGCACAATGGGACATTCAAAACTTTGTCACATTAGAGCTTTCCATCAATGAGGATCATCAGACTTCATCAAGGGCAACATCTTCTCCTCTTCTCTCTCTTCCCTCTCCCCCAAATTTCTCTCCCTTCAAATGTTCTAATTCTTCGTTGGGGTTTGCACTTTTTGATATGCCTTTAAGTCACCTAAAAGTGACTTTAGAAACATAATGTAAATTAAGTCACCTTGATTTTATAAAAGGGACTTAAATATTTTGTAGGAATATGAATAGTCTAAAGTTAGAAATAAGGCATATGGAGGGTCATGAAGAAGATGAGGAGTCGAGTCTACTCTATAAATTGTAAAGCCATTCTCTTTTAAAGGGTTGGCAATTGATCTTGTAAACTCAAGAGTGCATTGTACTTAGAGAAATAAAAGGAGATAGCCATTTTCTTCTACTTTCCTCCACTCTCAAATTTCTTCCATTCCCACACTATGTATAACTTTTTTTTAAGAAATCAATACAAGAAGGAGTTTCTAGCTTTCTTTGACTAAGGGGTTTCTTGATACTTTGTGATCAATAAATTCTAATTGTTGTTATTTGTAGAGTTGTTTCTTCTCATGAATGCATGTGTTTGAAATTTCTGCTTAGTGTGTGCATGAATATGATTTTCTACATGTAACATTAGTTCTCCTACCTCTTTCCTCACTCCCTTTCCCACACTTTAGACAAAGTCTTCCCTAGCAAGAGATTGCTAGATGTGCCTTTGCAGGTCGTGGAGTGCCCCCTGTTGGATCCCTAGCCATAAGGCCACCATGAAAATCCACCTTTACTTGCACATGCATATACACCAATTGCACCAGTTAAGGAGAGGGACTTAGACTCCTAGAGTGTTGCACCAATGTTTTGTTATCAAGATATGGTTCCCAAATGTTCATGTTATAACAAAAAGGGTCAAAAATGATGCCCCCAAGTGATAAAATATATGGGAAAATGGAGGACATAATTAGTCCCATAGAAAAGCTTTCGTGCACTATGAAAACAGCCTCTCAGTAACTCAATGTTGCATGGGAGTACCGATGTAGCATGCAACCGAGATTTTGTTAATGAAGGTAGATCACGATGATCCGCAAGTCGTTTGAGATCAAAACAAGCAAGAACCGTAGGAATATGATTTTGTAAGACATTTTTCATCATTTGAGGACAATGCAATTGACACATGGTTTATCCGGGTTAATGCCATTTACCAATTTTTGAATTTTAATTTAAAATTTACTATTTTTTGGATTTTTAATGATTTTATTTTTAAAAAATTGAATTCTTTTTATTATTTTAACATTTTTAAATTTTTATGGAAGAAAATATTATAGAAAAAATCACGAAGATGTGAGACAACATTAAAAGTGACCTGTAAGGTGAAACAAATGCCTTGGGTAGTAGAAAAGGCCATCAAGAAGGAAAAATATGCCCCAGTAGAGGAAAACATGCCAAAAATATTTTATTTTTTAAAATAATCATCACCGCAAGTGTTAGGAGAATTTTAGAAGCAATATGGTGGTCTCGAGGAACTTTGGGAGTGACAAACACACCACAAGACATAGAAATGAGCATATAAGCCACCGTGATAAGTTATTTTACCAAATTTTCTTACCATTTGACTATTGAATCGAGCTCTAACCTACGGGAGGAAATGATAGTGAATCGAAGGCACCATGCAAACCTCGTGAGGGACTACCTATGGCTTCCATTGAGATGGACCTTAGGTACACAGTCCTCCCTTTTACCCGGTTAATTTAAATTTTTGATTAGTTAGTGAATAATATGCATTTTAGGTTAAATTTAGGGAAAAATTAGGGGTTACCTATGTTGGCATGCAACATAGGCACCTACGTTGGTGGTGTTTTTGCATTTTTGTGTTTTTCTTGCCGGCATGGGTGCCTAGGCACCTATGTTGGCTAAGTTTTGACTTTTTAAAAAAAAATTTGTTCACAACATGGGCACCTGTGTTGGCTCATTTTTTTAGTTTTTTGACTTTTGTTTTCAAAGATGGGTTCCTGGGTGCCTATGTTGGCTAAATTTTTAATTTTTTTTGATTTTTTCTAGCATGGGTGCCTGGGAAGTTGTGTTGGCTAACGTTTTTGGTTTTTGACTTTTGTTTTCAAAGCATGGGCACTGAGCACTGCGTTGGCTTAGTTTTTTTATTTTTGACATTTTCTAGCCAATCATGGGCACCTGACACCTATGTTGGCCTCCTTTTTTATTTTTGGCATTTTCTAGCCAACATGGGCACTTAGGAACTTGTGTTGGCTCACATTTTTGGTTTTTGACTTTAGTTTGCTAGTATGGGTGCCTTGGCGGTTGTGTTGGCCTAGTTTTTTGATATTTTGGCATTTGCTAAAGCGCATGGGTGCCTGAGCACCTATTTTGGCCTCCTTTATTGATTTTTTGACATTTTTGGGAAGCATGTGCACTTGGGCACCTTTTTGGCCTAGTTTATGTTTTTTTGCATTTTGTGAGGCAAAATGGGTGCCTGTGCTAGCCTGGTTTGTGATTTTTTGAATTTTGGACTACAACATGGGCACATGTGTTGTGATGTTTTTAATTTTTAATTTTTTTATTTCATGTGTGTGCGTAGGTTTCCATGATGATAACATGGCACTCTTTGCACATAGGGGGCACCTACGCATAAAAGGAAATTTAAAATTGCTTTGTTGTTGTGCAAATGTGCAACAGGAAATTGGAAGTTTCAGCGGGACAACCATACCCGTGTGGTGAAATTTTCATGTTTTATCATTCCTAGTCACCCCAGGTCAAATGTTAGTCCTGGTCACCCCCTATTTGATATCAAATTGATCCCCTAGGTGATTTAGGAAAGTCTATCCATTCCCCAGGTGACTTTAGGAAGTTACAAAAGATGCTACCTTACAGCAAAGATTGGGAAAGGATATCGTTGGCCTTCCTAGACCTGGATCAACCCCTGGAATGGAGAAGAAAGGAAAAATTGAACATGGAGATGAGTTGAAGACCTTATAACATCATGGAAATGATTTTGAAAGGTCAGGTAAGTTTTGAAAGACTTGGAGCATTCGAGTAAAAATAGAGTTCATAAGCTTAGGAAGTACACAAGCCTAAAAACATTCTTGGGCTTCAAAAAAGAATTTTGGGATCTCGGGATGGAGTTAGAAGCAAAAAAAAACCTCACGTGACCTCCAGACTTGACAGTTCAGCACCCAAGTATAGTTTTGGAGCATCCATTCCCTATCGTTAGATCAAGTGCCATGTGTCAACTCTAAGAACACAACGTGGAAATTGATGTCCCTCACATCCCTAAGGTGGGGACATCAAACATGAAAAAATGCACCTAGCCCCTATGGGAAGTCTTTTGGTCATCCATGTGACTGACTTTCAGCCCCCAAGTGCATTTTTGGAGCATCCATTCCTTGCCGTCGGATCAAGCGCCACGTGTCAGCTCCAGGACCACTGTGGAAATTTATGTCCCTTACGTCCCTAAGGTTAAGGACATAAAACATGAAAAATTCACCCAACCCCTATGGGGAGTCTTTTGGTCATCCATGTGACTGAATTTCAGCCCCCAGTGCTTTAAAGTAACTTTTCTCACATCCATTCCTTACCATCGGATTGCTGCCATGTGTCATCCTCTTGACCACCATGGAATTTGATGTCCCTCATGTCCCTAAGGTCAAGGAAATCAAGTCATGAAAATGTTCCCAAGATTCTCCTTCCATGATTTCAAAATTCAAAACTCTAACTATCGCCCAGTGCTTCCTCGCTACTTCCACTCCCGTGCATAGATTTTCTCCATTCTTCCTTTGTAACTTCTCACCATCATTCCTCCATTATTGAACCTCAAACCATACCTGCCACAAAGGTAATTCCATTCACTCCATGAAATCACACAGGTCCTAGAAGGAAAATTGGAGCAAACATAGAAGGAGAAGCACAACAAGAAGAAGGAGAAAACAAAGAAAACTCCATGGCCATGAAATGAGAAGTTAGAGAAATCTCCCAACATGAATCATGATTTTTTTTTTTAGATTTTTTTATTCATTCATCTACCAAAGGCCATCAATAAGACACCATCAAACTCTCCTCCCGTGTAACAAAGCATCCACAGTGAAGAAATCCCACTTCTGGCTCAACGAAGAAAAAAATCTAATTTCCTGTCAAACCATTGGGTGAAATGAAGTAGAATTGTACATGAAACATCAGAAGAAAAAACCCACATCAAAAATGTAATTTTTTTGTAATAGGAGGAGAAAACCATACCTACAATTTTGAGGTCCATTAATGGCTGCCACATCCAAAAGCACTATCAGGTCTGAAAATTAAAACTTTAAAATCTCTTGGACTATTAAGTGGGCTGGCCAAAATTTCAGAGGGGTGATATTGGGAAAAAACCCATATCAAAAACTTATTTTCACGTCAATCCAACTTTCTAAAAATAGCAGGTCTACTACATAGGGACTGTTATTTCAGGAAAGTCATCAACAAAAGAACTTGCAAAGGAGACGGGGACATTGGAGGTGCATTAAAGCTAAAAATTCACGAACATACATTTTTACACTTTCTAAAAATAGTAAGTGGGCCCATGAGCACCTGCTAAAAATAGAAATTTGATCTAGGAGGAACAAGAAATGTGGGGAAAAGAGGAAATAGAGCTGCAACATCCAGTTGAAGATCGGGGACTTGATTTTTCACACTTACTAAAAATAGTAAGTTGTTCTTTCTGGGCTAAACATGAAGTCAAAGTGGACGGGTCAAAAGCCGACATAGCCCTTCACCTACGAGTATGACATGGAAGACAATGATGTCTTACACATGGACCTGAATGACCTTAAGAATCGCATGGCCTCTAAGGACCGAAGGAGGATTGAAGACCAAATATTCACAAGTGGCTTGTTCACCGCTGCAGGACACCCAATGTCTATGTAGAGTCTCAAGTTAGTCCTAGCTTACTCTTTCCACTACGATCCCGAGACACGAACCATCCAAGATGACAATGGTACAATGATGGTGGTCATCATCCCTATGACCATTTCAATCTCTCTGTAGATACCGACATCCCCTAGCATGGTCATCATCTCAAAGGACATGGCCGTACATGATTGGGAAATAATGGATTCATATGTCCAAGGAGTAGTAGCTCGGCTCATGGTTGAAAATAGGAAGAAATATCTCAGGATGCCCAAGAATCTTCCAAGGTGTGAGTTCTCGAGAAGGGTATTCTAATGTCATCACTCTCCTTAGTAGATTTATGGGTGAAGCAAGCATGAGAGACTTCTAAGACTGGATGGGCCTTTTCATCTTGACATTGACAAAAGGAAAGTAGAGAATTGACTGGGGGTAGATCATCAGTGATAATATCCATCTGTAACTACTCCAAGTGCCCACAACAAATAAGTTCCACATGAATTCTTACCTAGTCTATCTCCTTGCAAGCTTGAGATCATTCAAAGGATTGGATCTCACGCAGAACATTACTGCCAAGGTACCTACATTCGAGAAACTTCCATAGTTGGTAATGGAGGAGAGAAATAGGCATTTCACTCATGTGAATGATGTGTTCACTATGTACGTGGTCCAAATCTTAGAAGGGGATCTTGAAGCTAGGATGTCACCAAAAGTGGCATCCCTAATTAAGGAATACGGCTCATACTTCATAAAATTCTCAACCTTATCCTACATATGATTTGCTAGCTTCGACCAAGCTCCGCTGAAACTACCTAAGTACCTTAGTGACTAGATTGTATTGTTCAAACTCTACAAACAGATCACTCAAGTGAATACCAAGATCAGAAGTAGGAGAAAGAAATTGATTTCATTCCCTATATCTCTAGGGATGTTCACGTGTAAAATCTCAAACAATGCATCCCACTTGAGGCCACTTTCACACATCTAAATTTGCATTCCTACATTGCCTGTGCCCAACTTTGACATCCAAGAAGATCCAAATCATTCTATGTCCCAAAATTGTAACATGAGCCATAAGTCGAGGAATACTGGGCCAACTATATTGACGAGTTCAAAGTACGTGAAAAGGACCACATGAGGATGAAATTAGTGAGATGAAGAAATTCAAGTTCTCTTAGTATGAAGACATCTTGCATGATGATGGGACAGAGATGCATGGTCCCGAGTACATGAGAGTCAAGATATATTGGAGTGGACTGAAAAGGTGGTGAGGAGAATGAGGAACTAGTTTCAAAAGAAGAGGACTATGATCATCCAGTCATGAGGAATTTCTCCAAGCCAAAAGAAAACTTCACATCATTCATCTTCAAAAGTGGTGGAGGTGACTCCTAGTTCTAAACACTCTGAAGTGAGTTCAAAAAGGAAGGCCATGGAATTATAAATTTCTCCCGTGAGAAGACACCCAAGAAATTCAAGGTAGGAGAAGGCTCATTGGCATCTCCATAGGAGGAAGACATGATCTCAGTAATGCAAACAAAAATCCAGCAAAAAATGCACAGGTGAATGAGGAGTATATGACTCACGATCCAGTCTTCGAACCACTACAAGAGGTCTTGCCTATTGTTGACACCAACACCCCTCTCATTCAGGACTTTCCTCCTCCACCAGAACAAAGAATGGTTGGTGCACCCATCATGAACCTGAATCTAGTGAGATGTTTCTGTGGATGTAGGAAATGGGCATCCTCGACACTCATACTATGCAACAAGTAACAACCCCCGATATATCAATGATTGTCTCATTGGCTAAAGGAAAAAGGTTAAGAAAGATCACACATACAACATCACAATTCTAATGTGGGAGACATGTAATAATTACATCAAAGTAGCTCGGCCAAAGGTAATCAAGCTAATGGATGAGATGACACCACCAACTATGAGATGAGCACGATCTAATTGGGACTAGATGCTCATGAGGGAGATTTGCACATATATCAAAAATATTCTGCTCACATGGTGGTGAGGAATAAAGAATATAAAGAGAAGATTGAGGTACTAGAGGAACAAGTATGAACTCTTTCATCTTATGTGTAACACCTAGTGGAACCAAGCACTACAACACTTCCTATTGAGAAATTGACACCCATCAGTAGCTTCAATCTAGAATCCATTAGAAGAACACATGAGCTCATGATGCAAGGGTGAAAAAAATGAATGGATTGACTCAATCTCTAAAAAAGGGAAGTCAATACTCCAAGAGGTAGTCAAGATCTTTGCGTACATGTGCACAACAACCAACAGAATGTGAGAACTCAAAGAGGATGTGGAGAAAGAAAGAGATTACTGGGAACCTCTGGGACTAGTAGTGAGTGAGATGAGAAACACCCATCATCAGGATTTGATCGATAAGAAGGTTTTGAAACTCCTTCGAAGACTTGACTAAGTATATGGCCAAGGGCCTTGGAAATCAGATTTGAAGCAATCAATCAGCTTTCACAGAGCTAGAGGAGAAAGAAGAACAAACATACAAGCTACAGGATAGTATAAATCGAGAAAGTTCAAAAACTTGGAGTACTTGTAATGAGAGAACACACGATCTGCGATGAAGTGATTGGCCCTTTCAAGGAATATGTCAAGAAAGGGGTGGGAAACCCATTTTCCTTCACTAAGGATACTCTTGAATTCTTCTCAGAGATCCAAGCCTCTATTACATTTATCGTAGAAAAGCATTCATCGTGGTTCGGGAAGTGCAAGGACATCAATAGTGTGACTGATGAATGGACTGAAAACTTGAGCTGAATTTTCATCCCTCATGCTGAAAAGTAGAACCAGTAATGGCTCATTTTAACTAGGAGCTTGGAAAGACAAAAGCCTTCTTAGGATCATAAAGTGGAGAGTATCGGAGATCACACTCAAGCCCACCGTAGCATCTCATCCTTTAACATAATTCTTCTTCTTCTTCTTCCTCTTCTCTCTCTCTCTCTCTCTCTCTCTCTCTCTCTCTTCTCTTCTCATACAACACTCTCTATTCAATGCTATATTTTTCCGGTGAGGTTTTCACTTTTAATATGACTTAAGTGAATTTAGAAATATAATGTAACTTTAAGTCACCTTGCTATTATAAAAGGGACTTAAATATTTAAAGTGGAATATGAACAGTCTTAAGTCATATTAAGGTATTCAAAAATTCACTCGGGAAGATGAAGAGTTTCCTCCACTTCTATAAATTGTAACAAGCTCCTCATTTGAGCTTCTTTTTAATTTTTCTTCTTAGATGTTGGAGCTATTTTTGTGAATTCATGAGAGATATATCCTTGTGAAGAGAGCAAGAAAAAGAAATTTTATTCCATTTCTCCTACTTAAAAATGTCTTCTACTTCCCACACTATGTAAAAATTATGCTTGAGCTTAAATAAATGAAGAAGGAATTTTAGCCTCTTTGATTGAGGATTTTATTTGTACTTTGTGTTCATTAAGCTCTATTTAATCTTGTTGTTTCAAAGATTTGTTTTCTTCTAAAATACAAGTGCATGTAATGAAATTTCTAGCTAGTGTGTGCAAGTCTCTAATTTTCTACTTGTAATATTAGTTTCTCCTTTCTAAATATTCTCACTCCCCTTTCCCACATTCATATAAAATTCCTCCCTTGTAGATACCTATAAGAATTTTTTTGTAGGGTTAGTGGAGTGCCCCTATTGGATCCTGGTGAAAGGCCACCAAGATAAAACTCAAGTTTTACTCGTGCATGCATGTATGATAGCTACACTAGTTAAGTAGAGGGACTTAGAATCCCATAGTGTTTGCAAGATAAACACCAATTTTTCCATGAGAAATGTTCTCGCCAACATGATTTTAGGTAAAAACTTAGTTTTTAGAAAACCCCACGTAGAAGAAAAAGGTGAATTATAGAGAAATTTAATGATGGAATAAAAGAATAAAATGATAAACTAGATTTTTTAGAAAAAATTACATGGTATAATAGAAGAAAAAATATAATAATGGACTTAACTAGTTCTATAGTTGTATCTGGATGTGTTAGGGATGCGGGAGTGACATGTGTGACTTCATACCTACGAGGCGATGTTGGGAGCCCAGACCAATTTTCTTATAGATCACCCTGGATGTGACAGGTTTATCATATATAGCTTGTATGCCACATATCAATTTTGATCAGATTCTACTCACAACCTTAGTTGAGAGATGGCGAAGTGAGATTCAGACATTCTAACTCCCTACCGACAAGATGAGTGTTACACTAGAGGATGTTTGGTGGATCATACAAGTTCCGATTCAGGGTCATTTGGTTACCCACGATGGTCACTAGAATGGGTTGAGTGTTATACAACCATGATATTTGGAGTGACTAATTTCCCCACCGAGGTATGTTAGTTATGGTTAGGATATGCATGGCCGATCTACGGCTAGGATGGGTCCCCATATACTTATTAGCTCTTGTCAATGGTGTGTTACTACCTGATAAGACCGATACATGATTCTCCCTGGGTCTTATTAGAGTGATCCACGACCTGCTTTAGGGTAGAGTTTACTACTGGGGTCAGTGTATACTAGCTCACTTATATTCTAATTTGCACTTGATAGCCTATCATGGGAAAAGGACATTGGGCCCTACCACTTTATTACATATCTGGGCTTGGGATCATATTACTATTTGACGTCCTTTAAGAGCATTGAGATCTTGAGTTCTTTGGGAGCCTTCTCGCATGGCCCTAGGTTCCTGACGGAGATGATATTCAAACCCACAAAGAGGGGACACATATTACTATTAGTGAGCATTTGACAAGTTACTGCCCCATATGATCACATAGTGGCCATATAGAGTATATTAATGGCTGCAGGATGTAGAAAAGTTGAGTACAACCAAACAAACCATTTTATCATTGGGAGTAGGAGCCACATCTTAGAATGGTATAGGGTGGATGGGTCCAACATCGAGTTTGGTCTCATCGAGAAGATTCTTGGTAATGAGATGCGGTACACACACAGTACATAGATATTTTTGATATGGGACCTTGAATTAGGTTAGACCGAGCTCATATAAGTGTTTCACAAGTAGCCCCACATCCTTGGGTACAAAAATGTAGATAGTAGATCCGAGGGCTATACCAGACTATGCAATGTGGTATGCGCTAGTCTTTGTCACGTAGATTAACTATTCCTTAAGAGGTATTGGGTGTATCGAGTAACAAGTAGAACATGATCTAGATCCATAGGAATAGGCATATGCATAGGCACATGTATAAGTACGACCATACATGGGGTAGCAGCTTGTAGTAGGTACTATTACAACAACACATACTAGTACAACAATATAGGTAATGGTGCATCCGCATGTGTTTGCACTATGATGCCAAAGTGTAAACACTAATGTAGGTACCTTTATCATCCTTCATGTGATTCTATGACACAGCCCACCGAGAAGGTGGAGGAGATGACCTGGGATGATGAGGATCTTCCTTATGTATATATTGTGTAGGGTATGTAGGATATAATTGATATGCAAGATGTGCGGGGTATGTAGGATATACCGATATGGAAGATGTGCATGATATGTAGGATATACATGATATGTAGGATGTGTAGGATCTATAGGCTGGTGGACGGGTGGATTTCTTACAACAACATAGCTTCAAAGAGGTGATAATCTTACACCTCTGGGAGATGGTTGTTGAGAGTGATAAGGCCCATACGAGAGATAGATAAGGCCCTTGTAGATAGAGATCAGCTTATGATAGAGCAAGATCAAAGCAGGGACGAGAGAGATTACAGGCCTTTCTCGATCAAGACAAAGTGATGGAAGATAATTTACAACTATAGGAAGAGGGGGCTTAGGTTGTAGTAGACAGTTACGGTTGCGGGTGGAGAAAGATTAGGCTATAGTAGATCAAGCTCAGGTGTACAAATAGAGCCGGAGAAGGCCATAGTAGATTAGTCTTAGCTTATAACGGAGTGGTCATAGCTACAAATAGAAATGGATTAGGCCATAACAGATTAGTCTTAGCTATGGATAGAGCTAGATAACATGAGTGTGGAGTGCGACACACTATAATAGGAAGATACATCTTCAGGAATGTAGTTGATGATTGGGCATAGTGCTACTTTAGGAGGTGAGGCCACCTATTACATGATGCAATATTATGCGGTTGTTCACCAAACATAGATTTCCTTAATATGGTCAAATAGTAGGTAGAAGAACATGATCTAGATCTCATAGACCATCAAAATCATTATAATCTATAGAGGGTCCTTGAGGGCATCTGTCTTTAGAGCATCACGGGTTAGTTCAACCTAATACAATTCAAGAGGGTCGAGTTCATCATGACTCAAGTACCTTCTACATATTTAACACCTCAGCGGTCTCTGCATAACAACATACTAGGACTAGGCATCCCCGGCGTGGGTGAGAGTCATGGTTAAATCTCTTATTGATGTACCAGATTTACTATTTTTAGTGTACCACCTCGTGATGAAGACATACTTTTATACGGATGCATATGTATTGTTTTTTATCATGCCTCATGATGAAGACATACTTTTTTTGCATAGATGCCCATGATGACTTGTTATATCAGATGTACATGGACCTTTATATTTTCGATGATATATGATGATAGATGGATTACTAATGTATCACATGTTGTTTATGAGATATCATGCTTAATCTATTTCTTTATGTTTGTATCACATGTTATATTATGAGATAGCCTTAGTTGATATCATACTTGTATGTTTGATGAGATACTTTGAGTAAAACATGTTTATATTTTTGATATTGGTGTGGGGGGATAGATTTGTGATCATGTGCAACCCCTCTTGCCCCATTGGTGATACAATACTTGATGATTAGATTTTAGCATACATGCATAATTTAGACTTAGCATTTATTGATATATGATGTATATATGCGATTGGATATATGTGATATGATGATGAAGTGATAACACAATGTACAAGTAAAAAGTGACAAACAAAAGTTTAAACAAATCTAATCAAAGCAACACATTTATCTACAAGCATGCAATATAAAAGGAACTCATAGTAATGAACTATAGAATAAAACAACATTCAATTTAATTAAACCAATGAATTCAATCTAAAGCACACAACACAAAAAAACAATGAAACCAAAACCATACAAACAAACAAACAACTAAAAGCAAGAAAACTACTACTTAGTTTTTGTGGGATAGTTTTGGGATGTTTGTTGATGTTTCTAGTTTTTATCTCTAAGACAATTTTCTATTGTTTTGGAGTTTTATACGAAACATATTAGAATTTTTTTATTTTTCCAAAGGACATATCTGTATGTTTTGGGATTTTTGAAAGTTATACAAATTTTTTTATGTTTTCTCAACAATTTTCCAAAGCGAATGTGAAAGGAAATGAAGAAACGTGGATGCCCCAAGTGTTATATGGGATGTACAAGGGCAAAATGCCATGTGGTATATGATAGAAGTGATGCATGGAAGTTACCCCCAACACGAGATGGGTTCACTTAAAGTTACATTCTCCACATTCACAATGTAAAATTATTTGGATAAGGGCAAAGAATAATAGCTCATAAAGGATTCAGATGAAGGAAAAATCCATCTTAGGAAAAAGTTTTCCCACCCCTAAACCTGAAATTATTGTGAACAAAGTAACCTCCTTGGTGTTAGAAACCATTTTTACCAAAGGACTTGTCTAAAGTGCCACAATTGCATGGTTTTCATTATTAGACACACCTATTTGTTTATCTTTTTATTTTTTTGTTTTTAAACTTTTTTCTTTTCTTGATATTTTAAGACCCCACACTTAAGAATAGAAGTGCTTAAGATGCATTGCTCATGGGTTCTCAAAGATCTTGGCCATCTACATGTGCTAGCTTATAGGCACTGAACTGAAATTGGTAACCAAAACATATGGTCCTAGCCAATTGGGTTCAAATTTCCCTTTCTTTTCATGATCCTTATTGGTGTTCTTCTGATTCTCTTTTAACACCAAATTCCCTACCTAAAATTGATGAAGTATGAATATTTTATCGTAGCTTCTCTACACTTAATCCTAATACACTTTAAGGTGATTGAGAGTGTGAATTATTTTCTCATCTAATAGCTCTAAATATTTCACTCGAGCTACTCTATATTCTTTGTCTTCATTCAAGTAGTCCCTTAGCTCAATATGCAAATAAGTGATCTCGATCTCTAAAGGAAGTACGACTTCAGTTCCGAATACTAAGGGGTATGGAGTTGCACTTATGGGGGTGTGGATAGAAGTTCTAAATTCCCAAGGGAAGGGTTAATTTGTAATTCTAGGCACGAATAATTTTTTTCACCCTTTTCTCCATAATGTGAATTAAGGTTTTATCGAAGCCTTCGGGTTTCCCATTACCTTGAGGGTAATAGGGGTTGAAAACTTAAGGGAGGTTTAAAAGCATTTGAAAAATGATTTCATGGTTTTTTTCTTGAATGGTTTACCATTATTAGTGATAATAATAGAAGGGATACCATATCGATAGATGATATGGTTCATGATAAATTTAGAGATCTAGGCACCTTCAACATAGGTGAGAGGAATAACCTCTACCCACTTCGTAAAGTACTCAGTTGTAGTAATGATGAATTTATGACCATCTGAAGAGACATGGTTAAGTTTCCCTATTATATTGAGACCCCACTTTGAGAATGTCCAAGGGGTTATGATAGGATGCAAGGATTACACCGACGCATGTATCAAGTTGTCATACTTTTGAAAATCCACACATTTCTTCACATGGTTACAATAGTCATGCTCCATGGTAGGCCAATAATAGCCTACTCTAAGAATTTTCTTTACAAGGATGATCCCATTAGTGTGATCCCCATAGATTCCTTTGTGCACCTCTTTTATTTCTTGGATATATTCATCCAAATTTAAACATCGCAACAAATTCCCGTCATAGCCTTAGTGGTAGAGGGTACCCCAAGTATGGTATAACGAGTTATATAATGGATGAGGTTGCACTTTTCAGCATGAGAAATATTAGTGGGAAATGTTCCATCATGAAGGTAATTAAATATTTCAATGTACCATGGTGAAAAGGGACCAACAACCTCGCACACTAAACATGAGTCTAGTATGCCATATGCTATTGTTCTTAGATTTTTAACAAAGAACGACATGTCATTGTTCTTAGAGAATTCTTCACATAGATCCTATCATAGCTATGACATTGTAGAGACACCAAATTCATGTCTTACGACCCCTTGTGACCCGCATCCCATTTCATAACCTAACCTCATTACCTAAACCTTACACAATTATTAATTAATTACCTTGTAATTGATAAATCCCCATCACCTCACCTACCACCTCATTTTGCCACCTCATCATGACCTAGCCCTAATCCTAAACAAACCTAATTAAAACCTAAAACTTGGTCTACACCTACACCCATGACTAAGGACCCCTTTCGCACCTAAAACCGACCTTCTAGTCACTTGACCAAGCCCGCAACTAATCTCTCTGGGAGAAAAGCAGGAAGGTGGGCTGTTTTACTAAAAATAGCCTACTTTTTCCTTACCGATGCCGGTTCCTACTCGACTCGCCGCCGGTTACGTGAACCGCCATCGGTTCCTCAGTAAATGGCCTCCCAAACCAAAAACAAAGGATCGGAATTTCATTTTTGGGATCGTAGAAAAGGATTCTTTGAATCAAGAAAGAGCATCAGAGCGATCGAGAAAACCCTGATCTTTACTTGATTGAGCAGAGACAAGTGAAGAGACAAGGAGAGTTAGCAACAAGGGAGAGCAAGCCCAGGACTGCAACTGGATACCAGAGCCCTGTGATACTTAGCTGATTTGATCTGCTGTGTGCCAGACCATCCTACCTCGGGCCGCTTTGCCATCAGAACTCTTGGACTTGCATCTCCGCGAATAATCAGTAAGCTACTTCTTGCATGTACTCTTTAATAACATTTCTTCGACTTTTTGAATCATAAGTCCTCACAAATCCATTCTTGGATCCACTACCCAACGTGTCATTGCATCTAACTGTCATTCATCTAGATCTCATCACCCTATTTCCTAATATTACCTATATACAGCCCTACAAATAACACAACTACCAAATAACACCACCACCCCACAAAACAACTAACCTTCAGATCCTAGACTCTACCGATATCGGTCATCAGTAACCGCCATCGGTTATCAGTAACCACCATCGGTTATACTGACTATAACCAATAACCAGCCTTTCCCCTACCCAGTTCAACAAAGCAATTTAATTGATATCTTATAGTCTTTTGTGTTAATTCATATTAGCAAGGGAACTGACCACCTTCGAAAGGAAGTTTTATATTTCCTGGGCCCAAGGCAGTTTCCTCATTTATTGTCTAATTAAAATCTTGTGGTCTTGTGTTCTTATTTGCAGGTAGTCCTTCCAAGACAAAAGGAGTTCTTCGCAGCTCACTTGATCTTCTCTCTACGATACGCGCACATCATCTCGATATTCTACTGGGTATTCCTCCTAGCCCCAACCCTTATCTCTGCTTCTAAAAGGAACGAAACATTCCGAGTGAAACATTTTGGCACACTTGTGGGACCCATCTTGGGTTTCGCTTTCTCTTGCTTATTTTCATTTTAGGAAGCATACTTGCTGTTGTCGCTTTTGTTATATATTTCAGAAAGAATTTGTCTTGCTTTCCTAGTTTTGCATTAGTGAAAGTCATCTCTCTTGCTTCATCGAACATAATTTTTGATTTTGGGTTTAAAACACGTGCATTGCATTCTCGCTCGATGTTTTTCAATTCTAGTGAACGAGATTAAGTAATGTGTCGTACACGTGGGGGTGATATCCACGGTATTGACAGGAAATTAATCTTACATTCACTGCACAACACATACCGAATCACTTCACAATTAACACAACAGCTCAAACATCCCCCCTTTTTCCGCGGTATTCCTCCGCCCGATTGAGGTAACCTTATAAGCCAAAACAACTTGACATTTCCCCTAAGTCTCTTGTTTAGGATTCTGACATCATTCTACGTCTAAAGGCATAAGCCCACGATAATTAAAATTAACCCTAGGGTTAATCTCTGGATTTGCGTGTGCATCTTGCTTGTTTTTAGTTCTGTTTTCTTTCTCATACTCTATCTTCTGTGATCAATAATTGGACAAGTATACTAAACGTTGTTAAAAATCAAATTAGCAGCCTTTTTATATCTTGTTAGCCCAGACTTCTTACACCGACATCGGTTACCTGACCGACGTCGGCTATAGTATAACCGACATCGGTTACTAGACCGATATCGGTTACTGTCTTTTCCAATTCCTGACAAACCAGCAACCTACCAATTTTACTACCTGAGTTTGTTTCTATTCCGATGACAAACCCTACCGTGAACTCCGTCCATGGTTGTTATCACTGAAAGCAAACCGCCGCCATGGTTTCACATGCTTGCTTTGTTTCTTTTCCTCGAATCACCCCTTCACATTCTCGTGGGGAATCCTACGGATACTGGGGCGAGGTTCCTAAAATTCTGTGGGAGATAAGGACTTGCCAAGTTTTGGATGCTAATTCTAGCGCTGTACAATACTATTTGTCCCATACCCCTGACCGTACGCCTGATGGTCAGCTCCTTGTTGGTATGCCTATTAGTATAGCTACTCATTTAGCTCCCACTCGCCTCGATAATACCGCTTGCTCGCATCTCTAGCCCCGTCTCCCAATCCGGACGGCTTCGAGGTTCATACGACTCGATTGGCTTTCCGTTGGTTAACCTCTGACCCCACATATCATTACCACCGACCGCCCCTACCTCATCTCTCTTGCATGCTCCATTCATGACTTGCTCTCTCGCCACCTATCCACACGAGCTTTACTTCTCAAGCTCCGCCTACCTTTTCATTCCCATACACGTATCCAAGACCTCAACATCCTATATGGGACATCCCTATTCGGTTGCCTCAACATATTCATCCTCCACACCTTATCAACACTTAACCCCACTCAGGTCTAAGCGGTGGTCCTTGGCCCAATTTGCCTCCGCTACCACAACCACACCATCATCTCATCCAACTACCGATCTAATTAAACAAATGATGGACAAAATGCAAAACCTCGGAGGCTTCGCTTCGTGAAGTCGTAGCGCCTTGACATATGAGCAAGTTTTTGGGAGCCCATTCACCCTTCTCGTCCCCCTTCATTCATATCCTCCTCAATGGGAGTTGCCAAAATTTACCCGCTTTAATAGTAAAGAGGATCCTCAACAACACTTGTGATCATTTAGACATGCTTGTTATTTGATTGCCCATGATGATGCCTGTTACTTCGCACCTTTCCCATGTCCTTATCAGACTCTGCTTGAGTGGTATGTTGCTTTAACCCAAAGCACTCAATCTTCTTTAACCAACTAGCCCAATTCTTGGATCACTTTTCCATTAACATTGCTAAGAAAGTATCCATCACCGACCTTTATTCCATTCGACACCAAGACGAATCTATCGCAGATTTCGTCGGACGATGGCGCGGCCTTATCAACCAACTTACATATGCCTTGCCTCAGACTGAACTTATCGAACTGTTTACGCGGGCTTGCGCTAAGCACATCTCCCCTACCCTCCAAATTCAAACTTTCCGTACATTCGATGAAGCTTTTACTATGGCTCGAAAACTAGAGATTCGAGCCTTAGAGGAAGAGAAATTGCGGTTGCGTAACAAAAACCCCAATTTCGAACTCCTGATTCTACCAATAAACCAAATACCACCACTCCTCATGCGTCCACTTCTTCTAAATCAAAAGGAGCTGTCCACGCGGTGATGGTTAAATCTCAAACACCGTCTAATGCCCCACCAAAACCACCTATAAGTATAAAGCGAGCCCATCAATTACACTCCTTGGGAGAAACTTATGGTGTCATCTTGGAAAATTGCTCAAGGCCGAGCTATCACCTTGCCCCCGTTAAACCTCACTCCGGGTTTGACTCCACTCGCGCTATACCTTCGCCTCGGTACAAAGAAAATGACTTCGTGAATTTCACCGTGTAAAAGGACATAGTCATGAAAACTGCAAGATGTTGAAAAACATAGTGCAGAAATGGTTGACGAGGGATATAACCTCGATAATCCTAATGCCCCCGCCAACCGAAATTTGAAAATCTTCAACAAACCATTCCCGAATCACTCTCCCAACAAAGAATAACACAAACCAGATATCTTAGCCGAGGAGAGTGTTCATGAGATCCATGCGCCTTTGATACCTGCCCAAAGCCTCTATCGAGAAAATTTTGAATCAAGCCTCTTCACTAACACAGAGCCCGAACCTCCTTTACCACCATCGAACCAAAGCGAAATCATTCCTTTACCCATAAGGGAGTTAACTGCCCAGACTTCTCTTCCCATCGATGAGTCTTCTTATACCACATCCCTACAAGATTGCGAACGGATGTTATCTAACCTATCTATTTCCCAGATTTCCCCTTCTACCCCTCTTGCTGCACAAGAGGAAGGTACGCCACTCCTTTTGACATCCTTAGATGAGGAATCTCTTGCACCGACATCACCAAATTCTTTAACCATGACGGATCCTCTCGAACATGCCCTCCTGCCTATTAGTCCTTCATCACCTAAATCTTTTCAACAACCGGTCGACCTCTTGACATCTATTGATACAGTGCCTCGTTTACCCCCTGTATCACACCCACAGTGGACCGGAATCACAACCCACCTTTCTTCCGTACAAAAGTTCACATTCACACGTGAGGACTGTCATTCCACAGAAGATAGACAGGCCCTATGGGAACGTTTGAGTACGCCATATTCTACTCAAATGCAAATGACCGATCCTGAGACCTCCACCATATACCCGAAGTGTTTACAGAAGCTTAAAATGCCCATGTTCTCACCTTCACCCCCCTCACCTCTACCAAATGCCCCGTCCACTTCTATTAACTTAGCCAAATCTTCCCCTACGCTGGGACCTTACCCATACCTGGGCCTAACACACTCCACCTAAGCGGCTTGATTTATCTAAAAATAAAGCCGTCCACCCCATTAAGAGACAGACTCAATCTCCTCAACCTATGCCTCTATCACAACTAAAACCATCATCGTCACACCTACCTTCCATATTGGGACCCCATCCCTCTACCTTACATCAATATATCATACCTCCTGCGTTTACTTTAAAGCGACCTACGCCTTCTGCACACATACAAAGATCCTGTGGTATAAGAACACCGCTCACTCCGCGTATCCTGTCCACCTATCAACCCTAAACAAATTCCATCATCAAAAGATTTGTTTTCGGTCACTCCTATTTCCCCGTGGTTGTTTTCTGATACCACACCATCTGTGGCCTCATCATCCAATATAGCTTCTGCGCCAAAGAAACCACGTTTAGTGAAAAACACGTATCAACACCCCTCGGCTAAACCACCACCCATACGAACTAACCACGCCCAAACATTACCAAAACCCGCGCAATCAATACCCTCATCCTCTTCTGATTTTGACCCACTCAAAGGATCTTACGCCAAAATCCTTGCTATGTTAGTAGAGAATGCGACCATTTCCCTACCCCCACTTAGACCTTATGACCCGTCTAAACCTCGACCTATAGGTTATGATGAGTCTAAGATCTGCGCTTATCACCGCACACCAGGACATGATGTGGAGGGATGCAAAGATTTAAAACCATCCTTCGTCACTACCTCTCCCAGATAGAAAGGTTAAGAAAGACAACTTACGAAGGGAGAGACCTTTAGTTTCCATTCCCTCTCCTATACCATCTGTCCCCGCCTCACCAAGATCTGTCATTATTACAACCCCACCTCTTGAAGACCATGATTTATCCCAATCATCTTCTTCATCTCCGGTCTACGAGATTAATATGATTAGTGTTGCTACTCGAGCGCAGAAAAACAATGAGAAAGCGAAAGAAAGCACACCTGCATCCTCTCCTTCTCCGTCCAAGATCCCGATTGCACCACCACCCAAAGTGGTTATTTGGACCCGCTTACCCCGTCTCTAATGGAGCTGCCCATCGAGCCATGATTAAACAGCTTCACCAATCACCCGTAAAAATGACACTATATGATCTCATTCAGACTTCTGAATCTCATCGACAAGCTCTCGTTGAAGTTCTTCAGGGATCGAGGTATTACCTAATGAAACCCTTCCCCGCTTCCTCCATTCTCGACACCCAATCACGTTGCCTCTCTCACCAAACAACCCACCGCCCCAACCACTTCGCCTCTCGTACCACAAGCCGCTGCCGCAGGGCTCAAGATGAAATTGTCGATTTTGGCACGTAAGATCTCGACTCGCCTGCTCATCTCGGGCCTTACGTCCGGGACATTCGTGTACGTCGTGTTATGATTGACGGGGGTGCTAGCCTAAACATCATCTCTTCAAAAGCTTTTCAACAAATGAATATCCCTTCTAGCTACATGTGTGCCAACCCCATCATGTTGCGGTCATTCAATGACGCTATTACCTCTACCTTAGGCACCGTGATCCTCAACATTCGGGTAGGACCACGTACTTTACCCGAACTCTTCTATGTCCTTGAGGGAGAGTTCCAATATAATATATTGCTGGGTCATCCTTGGATCCGGGCCATGGGATGCGTTCCCTCAACATTACATAGATGCATAAAATTTGAGTACGAGGGGAAGTCCTACACCGTAAAAGTTGATCCTCCCCCCTTTAAAACCTGCAATATGTTATACCGCCCTAACGATGTGCTTATACCAATCAAGACACCCATACATTCAACCCAACCATCCTCTTCAAATGTACCTCAACCATCCACCTCAACCGCGCCTACGCCTTCAACTGATGAAACCACCGTCACAAAAACCACTTCCCTTCCCGCAGCTAACATCCCAACCTCCAACCCCTTAGTAGATGTTTTTCAACGCCTTACGCTGGGGGAGTACCGCCTATATAACGTTAGTTCTTTCCCTACCCCGTAGGAGTACGGACAATTACATGCACATCCCACCTACGACCGTCGCGTGGGGGAGGTAATCTCTTATGGACCACCCCATTGCCGCACCAACCTAACGTATGGGGGTGTTGACGCATCCTCCATTACCCCTGAACCTCCTCTTGGTGTGGTTCCCTTCCAATCCGATTTTCAATACTTGACAAATCATCATTTCGCCCTCACCTTCTTGACTCGCTGTGCTTGGAAAGGCTTTGGTTTTGGTCTTTACGAACAAGGCCGACATACACTCATTCCCGTGACTACCCGCAAACACAATGATCGCAGTGGTCTCGGTTTTCCTGAAACACCTACACAGGAGACACCTCGTGTCAGCTGTATTCTGGAAGAAGACGACGTCACCCCTACCAAACCATCATCACCCACTTTGCCATCATCACCCACTAATCTATGACTCGAATCTATCCTCCTAACTTTTTTTTCATAAATGCTATCTTCATAGGTCCTCTCACTTATCAACGCGATAATGAGGACCCATCTTCTCTTCCCCTTCTATATCCAGACATGATCGAAGAGGATTCGCCTTTGATTAATGTTGTTGAGTGTCAGGATGACGACTCCATCCTCACTTACCTTGGCGCGGATGATTCTTATATTCAACGAGCCTTACCATCTGAAACCCAAACCATGCTGAACGAATCTACTATAGAAATCAACATCCACATGGAGGAGGATCCTCACATTGTGAAGATCGGACAATCCCTTAACACATCAGAACAAGTCGCCTTTACTACTTTCCTCCGTGCTCGCAACCAAGCTTTCGCGTGGTCTTACGCTGACATGCCAGGAATTGATCCTACCATTGCCGTCCATAACATCACTCTAAACCCCGATTCCAAACCAGTCAAACAAAAACTGAGAAAAATGCATCCACGCATTGCCCTCTTGGTCAAAGAAGAGCTTCAACGACTTCTTTCTGTTTCCTTCATCTTGCCTATTGACTATCCTCAATGGATTTCTAACATCGTACCTGTCACTAAAGCGACGGGGGGACTTCGGATATGCACGGATTTCTGGGATCTTAACCTCGCTTGCCCTAAGGATGACTTCCCCCTCCCAAGTATTGATCAACTTGTTGATCTCACTACGGGTCATGAAATGCTTTCTCTCATGGATGGCTTTTCAGGATACAACCAAATTTTGGTTGCCCCTGCCGATCAACACAAAACTGCCTTCATAACTCCTTGGGGAACCTTCTGTTACCGTGTAATGCCATTTGGCCTTAAGAATGCTGGTGCGACCTATCAGCGGGCTATGACCTACATTTTTCATGACATTATGCACACTATCCTTGAAGATTACGTCGACGATCTTCTTGGCAAGTCTAAACATCGCAGTGAACATCTCGATGTTTTAACCATTATTTTTGATCACTGTTACAATATTCTATCCGTCTTCAACCAAAGAAATGTGTCTTTGGTGTCCTTTCGGGAAAACTTCTTGGCTTTATCGTCTCTTTGCGTGGCATTGAGGTCGACCCATCTAAAGTCAAAGCTATTCTAGAAATGCCCCCACCTACTAATCTCAAACAATTGCGTAGTTTACAAGGTAAGCTCCAATCTATCCGACGTTTCATCTCCCAACTCTCGGATCGATGTCAACCTTTCCATCACCTCCTTAAAAAGGACATTGAATTTCAATGGAGTGAAGAGTGCCACCAAGCCTTTGAAGCTCTCAAAACTTATCTCTTGCAGCCACCCGTGCTTATCCCACCTCAAGACGACCGCCCTTTCTACCTTTACCTTTCCACCACTGACCACGCTGTAGGGGCCATGCTTGCACATCGTGACTCTGAAAATCGAGAACAAGCCATTTATTATATAAGTCGTACTTTGGTGGATTATGAGACTAGGTATACACATGTAGAAAAGTTGTGCCTAGCCCTATCATTCGTGGCTACCAAGCTCCGACACTACCTTCTGAATCACAAAACTTTCGTCATCACCAACACAGACCCCATCCATTACATGTATGCCAAACCTCATCTAAACCAACGCATCACCCGATGGCTCATGCTCCTCACCGACCTCGACCTTGAGTTCGTCCACCAGAAATCAATCAAAGGACAAACCATCGCAGACCAACTTGCGGAAGCCCCTTTACCTGGGGAACAATTTACCAATTTTATATTCCCCGATGAACTCATCGCCACTCTTTCACTCGGGGAAGAGTCGTATCAAATGACCCTCTTCTTCGATGGATCTAAATGCCAGCGCGGCGGAGGAGCCGGCGTTGTTCTCATCCCTCTTGACGCTGAACCTATGCCTCTTTCATTCCGGCTTGATTTCCCCTGCACTAATAATACAGTGGAATACGAGGCCCTTGTTCTGGGTCTCCAAGTTGCGATACACTTAGGTATCAAATCTATCAATATTTTTGGCGACTCTCAATTGGTAGTCAATCAAGTTATGGGCATCTACCAATGTAAAAATGAGGAACTTCAAAAGTACAAATACTACGTGGACTCACTTCTAGCCTTATTTACTCACTATTCTATCCAAACCATTCCCCGCTCCACTAACAAATTTGCATGGATACTATGGCTTGCTTAGCCTCGCAAATTCCAGCTTCATCAACTGACTCTGAATTATTCGTCGTGGTCCAACAACTTTTTGCCCCATCCTACTCAACCCCGGTAGTTTGTATGATAAATAATGTGTCTGCTAATTCACAGGATACTTGGTATCACCAATTTCACGACTACCTTACAACCTCTGTTCTCCCATCTGACCTTACTAGTACTGGTAAACGTGCTTTTCTTAAACGCGTTTCTCGTTATGTAGTTATGGGGGGACTCCTCTATAAACGTGGCTTTGATGGTATCCTCCTTCGCTGTCTAACCGGCGCGGAGGTCACCTATACCATCCAACAAGTCCATGATGGGATTTGTGGTGGACATTTTAGTGGCCTTGCCGTGGCTAAACGAATCCTTCACCTAGGTTATTATTGGCCTACTCTCAATAACGACTGCTACGAATATGTTAAGCGTTGTGTTATGTGTCAACAACATGCTAACCTTCAACATACTCCTAGCCATCCGCTGCAGGTCGCACGAGATCTTTGGCCTTTCTCACAATGGGGTTTAGACCTTATTGGTGAGATTCACCCGTCCTCTTCACAACGTCACCGATGGATAATCACAGCCACCGAATATTACACAAAATGGGTGGAGGCCATTCCACTCATTTCGATCAAAAAGGAAAAAATTGTCGAATTCATTAACCATCACATTATCTGTCGTTTTGGTATTCCTCATCGCCTAATAATAGATAATGGTAAATATTTTAAAAACAAGTTGTTACAAGACCTTTGTGACAACTTTGGTATCAAACTTAGTTTCTCATCGCCTTACTATCCGCAGGCCAATGGTCAGGCTGAATCTTCTAATAAAACCCTAACCAAAATCCTCATGAAAGTTGTCAATGAATCCGGAAGAAATTGGCACGATCACATTCCCTTTGCCCTTTGGGCTTATCGTACTAGCATTCGTACCTCTACTAATGCCACACCTTTTCTTTGGTATACGGTGCAGGCTGTTTTGCCTCTCGAAATACAAATACCCTCCCTTAGAATATCTCTTCAGGATATTCTCACCAACGATGATTTCCGCCAAGAGCGGTTAGCCCAATTGGAGCTCCTTGACGAACGTCGTCTTACAGCTCTTGATCACCTTCAAATCTATCAAAAACGCATCAAACGTGCTTATGATAAGCAACTTCATGAGCGTATTTTTAAGGTTGGTGATCTTGTCCTCAAAGAGAATCAACATGTCACCAAACTAGAAAAGAGCAAACGTTTAAAATTTGCTCCCAATTGGATTGGGCCTTATATAATCACTCACACCTATGGATCAAGCACTTATCGCTTAGCTTCGCTTAATGGTAAAACTAAGCCCGAACCCTTAATGCCTTGCATCTTCGACCATTCTACTATTGAATTTAGTGTTATATCACTTCTTATCTACCTGCCGCTCGTCCCTTGAGCTCACATACCACCACATGCACTTCGTTTCCTACACCTCATAATAAAAATCAAGCTCACATAGTTTGATTCTCACCTCACCTAAACGATGCCTTCCCCTTTTTAGTCTAGTCCATGACTTCAAAGTATTAAAATAAGTTGTATTCTTATGGGATTTTCTTGAGTCAAACTTCCTACCAAACTAGATGCTTCACGCCAAAAGAACATCTAGCTATCTAAATTATATATAGACTGTTCCCTCGAAGGACAGCTATATGCCAAATTATTGCTGCTATTCTATATAGACTGCTCCCCCGAAGGACAGCTATGCACTAAAATCATATCTGCTACTATAAATAGATCGCTCCTCGAAGGATAGCTATACACAGTCAGCCTTTATCAGAAGCTTCTCGCATTGATCAGCTTCGTGAAGACCTCAAGAATAGCACAATCAATATCCCTTGTAGACTTCCCACATCGATCAGTCTATATTCAGTAAAATAAAAGCCTCATTCAAAAAGAACTTTTTGGGTCATGGACTTGTCTATTTAGGGTAGGTTCTCTTT
The DNA here is from genome assembly GCA_018340775.1 of Taxus wallichiana var. yunnanensis. Lineage (NCBI taxonomy): Eukaryota > Viridiplantae > Streptophyta > Pinopsida > Cupressales > Taxaceae > Taxus > Taxus wallichiana. Next base: position 187,995,622 of record CM031235.1, read on the forward strand.
CGTCAGAACACTCACTTTGTAATAAGTTCTTTGTACCTCAGCTATATCATCCACCTCACCTCACCATTTGTTTCAACTCAAGGGACGTAACGTACACCCGATATATTGTGATCATACAACTCTTTTCACCTATGGACTTCGCCTCATGCACACGGTACCTAGGGCTTCAAGCTCGTTCTACGTTGTGTGGTTTGTTTAGCTCTTTTCACCTACGGAGCACTCTTTCCGCTTTGCCTCACATCTAGGATTGTGTGTTGATCTTAATCAGGACATGGTTCCCTTCTACTTGGGTAGGCTAACTTTCGCTTCCCTTATACCTTTTACAACATCACCAATTCATTACCGACACCAACAACCTTACCTTACCAATATTAATATCAATATTCTTACCAACCAACCAATTGCCTAAACCGTACCAAATTGCTCGATTCGCCTCCCCGATCCTAAGGGAGAACTACATCGGTCTGAGGCCCCTCCTTGCTTTGTGCAAAGGGCTATGTAGGCAGCACTTCGGAGACATGGGGTCTCCCAAGGTTAGCTCGACCATCCCCTACCATAACCTATCATGTGTGGTAAATATAAATATTTTTGTGTATTTCTATTTAATCACATTCCTCTTTATCCTTTTTCAAAAAAAACCGAAAATCAAAACGAAAACATTCTTATTATGATAACTCAAATCAACATACATATCTCGTTTTATTTAGATGTTAAACAAATACATCTTCTCTATCATCGACACATAGGTCGGTACTCTTATTTATTCTTATACCTTGCTAACATTTATTTAGACCTCATGCCTCATCCCGAACTAGGTGATGATCGTGATCGCCGACCCTCTCGCCAGCCTCTCTGTCCTCAAAGGTACCACGGCTATTAGTACCACCCACTGATCTGCCAATCTCTCCTGTAACATATGAATATGCCCTCTCGCATGGAGGACTCCAGCCTCTAGTCTCTCCGCCCGTGACTCCGCAACCACTAACAATCCTCTTGTCTCATTCACTGCGTTTGAGTTGCTGAACCAAACGCCGCAGACGATCCTCTCTACTATAATCACCGCTATGTCGACGATCACGTACACCTCGGAGTTCTCGCTACCCACCATAATCTATAGGCCTCTGCTCATTCTCGCATCCATTACCCTGCGATCGGCTGCTACCTCTTCAGGCCCTTCTGGGGGTGTTGGCTGGGGAGGTGAGAATACTGCCTCTGCATCGATCCTCATATAGGGTCTATAAGCCTGGGGTATATCCTGCACAAATCCAAATTGTCGCCGCACGTGATCTATAGGAATCCTCTCATATTCACCTGGCCTGTGCCCCGCGATCCATCTCAATCGCTCTACACCCCTCAATTCCTCAGCTATGTTCTCTGTTACCATATAATTCCCGTAAGGCCTCCAACAGATATCCGCAATCGTCACTCTCTCCCATACCTGCCTATAATACTCAAAGTCATCCGTCACGGCCTGGGATCTTGCCTCCTGTTCTGTCTGGACCCATCGTCTGAATCCCAACCTCTGTACTCGGTTTCTCCCGACTATATGGATCGCCCATCGGTCGCACACAAACAATGTGCTCATAGGCCCAACAGTGTAATAAGTATGAACAATCCAAAGGTCGCCTCGTGATTTCACCTACAAGCCCATAAACCCCTGTATAACTCCGCCAAATATGCAGGTGCCCATGCAAAAGTCACGTTCCTTTCTATCATCTCCCAAATAACACACATCAATGCCTTTGGAAATCTTCCCCCATCCGCCCTCGGTAATGCGTAATACCCTACCGCTATCATTAATATCACTGCTAACCTTGTCTCCTCAGGGTGTGCTGCATACATTATCCCATACGTAAATGACAAACCTCGCTGTGTTAAATCTCGTGCGTATGGACCAAATACTGTTGTTATCGCTCCCCGTGCCGCGCTAGGTAATGCCTGATATACTGGTTTTCCTGTAATTGGGAGTCTCAAAATACGGAACACATCTTCCAATGTTACTGTCATTTCCCCTGTTGGCAGATAGAAGGTATTTGTCTCAGGATTCCATCTCTCAATCAACGCCTGTAACATAGCATGGTTACGTGCGATTCGTGAATAATAGCGGATTCCACTTAACCCCAAATGATTTATCAATGTCCATTCAGCTGGCGTTACATCCGCTCGGATTCGTGACAACAGCGCTGGTACACTATCATTCATCCTCAACCCTGCCTCTGCCTGCATACATCCAAATAACAAAAAACCATTCAATTCCTCCAATCCCCGGTTTTTTCTCAAATTCTGGAAATTCCTACAAAGAAGAATCGGTATCATTTACATACTAATCGGTGCCGGTTCGTTCAAGAACCGATACCGGTTATCCCTAACCGATATCGGTCCCTGTTACTTTCATACACCTTGCCTAAAACAACCACCTACGACAATAAATTGCTCATTTATTCCTCTCTGTATACACAGACATACCTGAAACCCTTGATTACCTACCATGTAACACTCACCCCATTTATAACCCTTGTTATCATCTTTTCTTTCTCATATCTACCCACATACTCTCCCCCATCTTATTCACAAAACATGCATGTAGTCAAATCACAAACAAAATGTTACCTCTTGGGTTGCAGTAGCTTGAGGTGGCCCTTGTCTTCCCTCTTGTCCCTGCCTGCTGGATGTTTCTCCTCGTCCTGCCATTATTACCACCTTTTTCAAACCTGCCTTTCTGTCTTCCGAATCTCGATCACATTCACTTTCCCCGTCTCTTTTCTCCTTATCACTCAAATTTCTCATGCAAATTACCTCTCTGCCTCACATCAAAAGCGTCGCATTCGCGTATTTAACTTCTTGCATGGCTCTCAAAATTAGAACTTAAGTTGCCACCCTAGCTTTTTTATTTTTAGAAAAGCTCATACCTAAATAATCGGTATCGGTCATGTAACCGATATCGGTCTACTAACTACATCGGGCGCCGGTTATTTAACCGATATCGTTACACCCACCCTTTGAAACATGGTCTTTTCTTCATTTTTTACCTAATTTTTGTCGCACCCACCTCTTTTCCTGTATCACAACACCATTATCCATATATTTCCATCCACCACACATATCATTACAATTTCATTAACATCATCTATTTTACAAAAACAAACCAGCCATCAGCTAAGGATACCAAACCAAAACAAAACAAAACAAAAAACTATCTATCTATACCTCATTTGAATCCAACTCATCAGATACATATATAACAATGTCACAAAACCAGCCCAAAACATGCAACATTTCATCATATAACACATCATCCATATATCAACATGTCAATTAAACTCATCATATATTCTATACCACAAACCATTGATGAAATACTTAAAAACATTTTCAACACTGCATATGAATCAAAACATCATCTATATATATATATATATATACAAGTTTTCAAATATACACTTTGTGCTCCTACATCGGGGCCTCGTGATCTCATAATCCAACAAAGCCGCACGCAGCCGCACAACTATCAATACTCGACTCGCTCGCAGGCCGGTCCTCATATCAAAAATATACTCGGCTCGCAAGCCGTACCAATCTGCATAACCTGTACTTGGCTCGCAGCTGGTATACAATAAATGAATGAATGAATAAATGAGTAATATGTAGGAACGCAGCCTCTATAAACATAACCGTTCGCGCACCGGTGCCATATCAATATACAAATACAAAAACAATGTAGGGATCCTCGCCTCCCCACCGCCTCGGCACCTCTCCTCGCTGGTCCTATGGCGCCTCTCGCCTCCCCGGGCCAGAATGAGACATGCCGGTGTGGCTGCACCTCCTGCGATCTCCGACTACGCGAGGTCTCCGCTCGGTGTGCCGCATATGGCCGGGTGAGCTCAGCTCCGGTACTATCAAGAACATCACGATAGTACCCGGCCTCCGCTCTCACCTCCATGTATCTATCAGTGCCACCTGGTACTGGGCTGGTCCCCAGGACACCTACTGCGCGTATCCTCGTGCTGTGGCTTTGGTGGTGCTCGTGGTTGCTGCCGCTGGCCTTGGCGGTGGTATCTCGTACTGTGCTCGGGGTTATGGCTGTGTCGCTGGGTACTCTTTACTGCTGAACTCGTACTCGCACGTGGCCGTGGCACTTGGTGGTGGTGCCGCTTGCTCTGTACTCGAGCTCAAGCTATTGCGCCTCGTAAGACCCCTATCATTCGTGCCGGCAGCAGCAAAGCTGCCCCGTAAGAGCTGCACTGACCCCCGAGCTGATCTCTCTACCGCCACAATTACCAAGTCTGGTGCAGTGTGGGCATGCTACCCTCGCCACTCTCGAAGCCCACCACACCATGTATGCTCTGTACAACCAAAGATCATCTACTCGTGTCATCTCGCTAGCCTCTCAAAGAACCCAATCCGGATCCAAGGGCTGTGGTGTAGGTAGTGGGGCCTCTACATCATCCCTCCTATACTGAGGGAAGGGAGGTGGCTCGTCCTGTCGCAGCCCCATCTACCTGCGTACCCTCTCTAGGGGTATCCTCTCGTACTCTCCGGGTCGTCCCCTGCTATCTAGAAAGTGTACTGGATCCAACAGAATCAGTACTCGGCCTCCTCTGTGCGGGTGATGACCTCTGTAAGGTCTCCATACGATAGCTACCACTGTCAGGCCCTCTAACAAATACCTGTAGTAGGCAACGTCTCTCCCCGTAAGCACTGCTCGTGGCTACCCCACGACTCCCAACCACCTCTCAAAGCCGTGATTCGTATATAACCTCGTGGCCCTGCCGCTTTGGGGTAACCCTACTGTCCGATGCATGTGATGTGCTCATATGCCCAACAAATTGAAGTAAAAAGTCGAACAAATACCAAATCGCCACATTCGGCGATAACCCCGAAGCTCTCTCAGAGAAGCCGCACTGGATACACATTGGTGCCCACGCATAGCAAGTATGCTCCTCCACCATCTCAAGCAAGCACCCCATCAATGCTCAGAAAACGGACTCCCTTTGAGTCCGAGAGGGCAAAGCAGTGATCCCAATCATCATCAAGATAAATGAAGTCGTCGTGTCTCGTGCCGGTGCGCATGACATGTCACCATACCGATACTCGCGCCGTGATAGGTAAGCAAGCGCGGCCGCATCTCCAAAACTGCGCAGGATGCTATCCATCGCCGTCTCCGAATCTACCTGGAACACTGCCTCTCCCTCGATCGGCAGTCGAAGGATGCGATACACATCCTCCAATGTGATGGTCATCTCTCCACGGGAGATGGAACACATTGGTTCGCGGATCCATCTCTCAATGAGGGTGACCATAAGATCGTGATCCTCTCTATCGCCCTATAACGCTGGACTCCGCCGAGTCCCACCTCACGCATGATGGCCCGGTCACGCGGACATGTGTGGCCACATCCATCTCAACAACGGGGCATCTATCTCGCATGGTCACCGACGTGTCGCACAAATCACCCACTTCATTAGACCTACCCTTTGAAACAACAACTACTTTACCCTTCTATACCCCCTTTTACCCACCCGACCACAACCCGACTCTATCACACACACCTACACCCACCTATTTTACCCTAAAAACTTTACCTATGCCCCTACCAATTTAACACCTCCCCATTCATGCCCAACACCTACTCTATCCGAATCACACCAACCACAATAATCGCCCCATTTTTCCCCCACTCACCAATCAACCTTCCTATTCACCTCTACCCCTTCCCTCTTCACCCCATAAACACAAAACCCAAACCACTAATACCCAAACACCCAAACAACAGCCCCAACAACCACCAAACACCCCAAACCACAAGCAAAACCAACCAACAAAATAAATATTCCTAACTAGGGACCGGTACCGGTCACCCATGACCGCCACCGGTCCCCTCTCCACCGACGCCGGTCGACGTACGACCGACACCGGTCACCCACAAACCCACCCTGCCCCGAAATTTCTTGACCGATGCCGGTCGCTTAGTGACCGGCATCGGTCACTGAAAAATCACGGCCGAACCCGACGCAGCCCCCCAAATCCTTTTTTCCTATTTATACCTATTTACCCACCCAAACACCCTAAAAATCTACCCACCCTGCCGCCTTGCCCTCTTTCACCCATCTACCCTTTCCTTTTTTCATATAACTTCCATTTATTCATTATTTTCTCCAAATCTAAGATTCCTACCCGAATCCCAAATACAGCATAATACCATTAAATTCACATAATGAAGGGTTTCGAACCTACCGGTACGACGACACGTCGTCGTGGTGGGATAGGTGGTGGTGGTCCAGCTGGTCCAGCACCTCCTGCTCCTCCTGGCTGTGCCATGGCTCAAACTCTGCTTTGCTGGGTCCTCTACCAATCAACTGCTGCCTGCTACTCACTCGGGCCCACCAATCAACTCACTTCTCCACTCAACTAGTGCCACCTCAGCCAACAAATGCACCAATATCACTATTCCACCTCAGACACCCCAAATCAGTTTTCAAATTAGAAATGTGACAATGACAGGCCGTATTTTTCTTTTTATAGGTTTTTAACATAGAACCGACACCGGTCAAATCGTGCCCTAAGGAACCGGCATCGGTTACCTAACCGGTACCGGTCATAGCTAACCGATATTGGTTTTGTCTTTATTCACCCAACTTTCTGCCCCTATTTACTAATCACCCTTTCTCCCAACATTGCCTATATCCACCTTTGCTGAACACCATTTGTTCACCTATCCGCCCGACTCCAAGGCCTCAACCTACCTATCGGCCCGACCCAAGGCCTCACCTAACCATTTGGCCCGACCAAGGCCGCAACCCAACAACTTGTCGTGGTGGGATAGGTGGTGGTGGTCTAGGCTGGTCCAAAGACCTCCTCGCTCTGCAGGCTGTGCCATGGCTCAAACTCTGCTTTGCTGGGTCCTCTACCAATCAACTGCTGCCTGCTACTCACTCGGGCCCACCAATCAACTCACTTCTCCACTCAACTAGTGCCACCTCAGCCAACAAATGCACCAATATCACTATTCCACCTCAGACACCCCAAATCAGTTTTCAAATTAGAAATGTGACAATGACAGGCCGTATTTTTCTTTTTATAGGTTTTTAACATAGAACCGACACCGGTCAAATCGTGCCCTAAGGAACCGGCATCGGTTACCTAACCGGTACCGGTCATAGCTAACCGATATCGGTTTTGTCTTTATTCACCCAACTTTCTGCCCCTATTTACTAATCACCCTTTCTCCCAACATCGCCTATATCCACCTTTGCTGAACACCATTTGTTCACCTATCCGGCCCGACCCAAGGCCTCACCCTAACCATTTGGCCCGACCCAAGGCCGCAACCCAACAACTTGGCCCGACCCAAGGCCTCAACCTACCTATCCGGCCCGACCCAAGGCCTCAACCTACCTATCCAGGCCCGACCCAAGGCCGCAACCCAACAACTTGGCCCGACCCAAGGCCTCAACCTACCTATCCGGCCCGACCCAAGGCCTCACCCCAACAACTTGGCCCGACCCAAGGCCTCAACCTACCTATCCGGCCCGACCCAAGGCCTCACCCCAACAAGGCCTCAACCTACCTATCCGGCCCGACCCAAGGCCTCACCCCAACAACTTGGCCCGACCCAAGGCCTCAACCTACCTATCCGGCCCGACCCAAGGCCTCACCCTAACCATTTGGCCCGACCCAAGGCCGTAACCCAACAACTTGGCCCGACCCAAGGCCTCAACCTACCTATCCGGCCCGACCCAAGGCCTCACCCTAACCATCCGGCCCGACCCAAGGCCTCAACCTACCTATCCGGCCCGACCCAAGGCCTCACCCTAACCATTTGGCCCGACCCAAGGCCGCAACCCAACAACTTGGCCCGACCCACGGCCGTATCACTTCAATACCTTACCCAACATCAACAACATACACTTTTATCCACCCATCATGTAGCTTTTTGTTCCATCGAGCTCACCTGTTTGTGTTTTAGCATGATTAGGGTCCCTGACTTGCTCTGCCGACCAAATTTGCCTAGACTCCAGACCGTGACATTTATCTCAACCAAACCAACCATTTGGTACTGCCGAACACGCCTAAACATTCCTGTACCTTACCTGTTATATACCCTGGAGCTACTTCCTATGCCTTGGATACCAGGATTATATCACCCTTGTTTGGATAAACTATCGACCTTTGCCTATACATTGCTGGTTTGCTAGTCAAATCATGTACCCTAGTCGTACGATTGCATTTCAACATGCGTCTGCTTCCTTGGACCTACCCCACCACCTTACCATCCCCTCTACAACATTCACCCTTTATCAACCCTATCCCTGATTTCCCGTTCGCTCAATCTGTGCTAGATTTGAGGGGGATTACCTATATCCTTAACAGGAGAAACCACTTCATATTATTGTCAATAGCAGACTTTACAACACAAGCTACACGACAATAAGGGGCTAATGTAGACACCAAATTTGTGTCTTACGACCCCTTGTGACCACAGATCCCATTTCGTAACCTAACCTCATTACCTAAACCTTACACGATTATTTATTAATTACCTTGTAATTGATAAATCCCCATCACCTCACCTACCACCTCATTTTGCCACCTCATCATGACCTAGCCCTAATCCTAAACTAACCTAATTAAAACCTAAAACTTGGTCTACACCTACACCCATGACTAAGGACCCCTTTTTCGCACCTAAAACCGACCTTCTAGTCACTTGACCAAGCCCACAACTAATCTCTCGGGAGAAAAGTAGGGAAGGTGGGTGTTTATTTTACTAAAAATAGCCTACTTTTTCCTTACCGATGCCGGTTCCTACTCGACCGCCGCCGGTTACATAACCGCCATCAGTTCCTCGTAAATGGCCTCCCAAACCAAAAACAAAGGATCAGAATTTCATTTTTGGGATCAGAGAAAAGGATTCTTTGAATCAAGAAAGAGCATCGGGAGCGATTGAGAAACCCGGATCTTTACTTGACTGAGCAGAGACAAGTGAAGAGACAAGGAGAGTTAGCAGCAAGGGAGAGCAAGCCCATGATCGCAACTAGATACTGTGAGCCCTCGTGATACTCGGTGATTTGATCTGCTTGTGTGCCATACCATCCTACCTCGGTTACGCCTTTGCTTGCGCGTCGAGCTCTTGGACTTGCATCTCTGCGAATAATCAGTAAGCTACTTCTTGCATGTACTCTTTAATAACATTTCTTCGACTTTTTGAATCATAAGTCCTCACAAATCCATTCTTGGATCCACTACCCAATGTGTCATTACATCTAACTGTCATTCATCTAGATCTCATCACCCTATTTCCTAATATTACCTATATACAGCCCTACAAATAACACAACTACCAAATAACACCACCACCCCACAAAACCTTCAGATCCTAGACTCTACCGATATCGGTCATCAGTAACCGCCATCGGTTATACTGACTATAACCAATAACCAGCCTTTCCCCTACCCAGTTCAACAAAGCAATTTAATTGATATCTTATAGTCTTTTGTGTTAATTCATATTAGCAAGGGAACTGACCACCTTCGAAAGGAAGTTTTATATTTCCTGGGCCCAAGGCAGTTTCCTCATTTATTGTCTAATTAAAATCTTGTGGTCTTGTGTTCTTATTTGCAGGTAGTCCTTCCAAGACAAAAAGGAGTTCTTCGCAGTCAGCCTGATCTTTCTCTACGGTACGCGCACATCATCTCGACATTCTACAGGTATTCCTCCTAGCCCCAACCCTTATCTGTTTCTAAAAGGAACGAAACATTCCGAGTGAAACAGACATCTAGTGCTATTTTCTGGGCTCTTGGTATCTTCTCAAATGTTATCTTCTTGAAGAAATATTTCAAGGAATTGACCATTCTTTTATATGGAAGAAACTTTTCATCCTTGACCTTGTATTCATCTATGACCTATTTGATAATAAGCATTGAATCACCAATGCATTTAACTCATCTGATATCCCACTTGATGGCTAGCTTCATCCCTATGATGAGAGCTTCATACTCCATTGTATTATTCATGTAGGGGAACCCAAGTCAAAACAGCTTGGGGAATCAAGTCTCTATAGGAGTAATTAACACAACTCCAAAGCACCTAAACCATGAAAGGTAAAGGAACCATCAAATTATAATTTCCAAATGATAGATTCCTCAAGGTACATGATGGATGCATCTAGTAACTCCAGACTCAAGGGTTCGGTACCTGGTAGTGGAGCTTCTGCTAGCTGATCTACTAAGACTTGTCCTTTTACTGAATTTTGATGAACATACTCAATGTCAAAATCACTTAATAAGATGATCTAGTTAGCCATATTTCCATTTAGTGTTGGTTTGGACAATAAGTAATTTAGAGGATTGACCTTCAAAATAATATTGAATTTATGATTGAGTAAATAATGAAGTAGCTTTTGAAAATAAAATACTACCATTAAGCAAGCCTTTTGATTTGCGAGATAGTTGAGCTCATATGCTATCAATGTTTTGCTCAAGTATTATACAACCTTTTCTCTCTTCTCTTGATCATACTAGCCTAACATCGCCCCAATCACACAATATGTAGTATAGATATAAAGAAACAAGGGTTATCCTGCCATGGGTGGCATGAGAATGGGGGCTTAGCAAGTATTATTTCAATAAAGCAAATGCTTGTTGTTGTTCTGGCCCCTAGGTGAAATTAACATCCTTCTTAAGAAGATGTGTGAACGTATGACACTTGTCCACAATTGTGAAATAAACCTTTTGATGGCCTAAATTTTCCCTTGTAAGCTATGTAACTATCTAATATTATTAGGAGGAGGAATTTTTGTGATAGTCGTGACCTTTGCAGGGTCTACCTTTATTCCTCTCCTTGATATAATGAATCCTAGTAATTTCCCAGATAGCACACTCGAAGACACATTTCTTTGGGTTAAGATGGACTTTATAGTCCCTTAGGCGCTGAAAGATATGCCACAAAATTTCTGGGTGCTCCTCTCGAGTTCTAGATTTAGCTAGTATATCATCTACGTAATCTTCCATGATGTCACTTATCATGTTGTGAAATATTACAGTCATTTCCCTCGATATGTAGCACCTACATTTTTAAGGTCGAAGGGCATAACTTGGTAATGAATGTTCCCCATGGGGTTGTGAAATTTGTCTTGTGTTGATCTTCCTCCACAATATTTATCTGATTATAACCTGAGAAGCCATCCATGAATGATAGCATCTCATAACCAATAGTAGAATCAATGATCATGTCAATGTTAGGGAGAAGAAATTTTCCTTAGGATAATCTTTGTTAATATCTCTAAAATCAGTGCACACTCTAATACCGACTGGATTTTTGAACTGATACCACATTAGAAATCCAACCTGAGTAATCGATAGGCTGATGAAGCCTACTTTTAATAACGTTTCTATCTCTTCCTTTAATAGTAAGGCAACACGAGGATACATCTTCCAGAGATTTTGTTTGATGGGCTTGGCATCTGGGTGCACAACAAGGTTGTGTACCACTATTTCCAGATCAAGTCCTAAAATTTTGTCATAAGACTAAGTAAAGATGTCTACATACTCTCTCAAGATTCCTGTGAATGTTTTTTGTTAATTGGCTAAGAGTGAAGCTACCAACTTAACTATCCGCAACAACTCCTCTGTGTTGATGTTAACATCTATTGTATCTTCCACTAGTAGCTTGGACTCATCCCCCATGCACGTAGGATCGGGAGGGAGATTGAGATCCTCCTCTACAAAAATTGGTTTAGGGAGGTGATCATCATATTTATATGGGTATAATATCTTTTCCATAGGTTATTATTTTTTTCCACAAGCGCCTCAAAGAGGTTTTTTGCTATAAGACTTCCCCTTTTTAATTTCCTGTAAGGATTTTATTTGGAACTCTTTCCCTTTCTTAATTTTTTAATTAAGTGTCTACACAACTCTACTTCCACTCAAAAGTTTACACATGCATAAAGCTGAATGGAAAACCCCTTCTTGTGATCATTTCTTGGAATATTGTCTCTGATGCCTAAGAACTCACCAATAGCTTCATTATTCTGAAACACGTCAATAAGTATGTGTTGTTATTGATCCCAATTCACTAGTGATGGGTAGATGAGAGTTAATGAGTGATTTATAGGGGATGTGGTAGGTGTAGCAGGGGTTATGGTAAAGATATTCATGTTAGAAATAGGTTCTAGAGGTTGAGGTCTTCGTAAAGACTACACTAGGAATCTATTTCACTTTCATTTTTGGAAAAACTATCCTCACTCTTAGAAGAGACATACTCGTTATCTGAAGGGTGAGATTCATACAAGATGGACACCACTACCTAATTTACCCAATATATGATGAGGTATTGGAAGATATTATAACAAACCTTGTTCTTTTTTTCCGTAACCACGTCCTTGGTATCTCATAGAAAGCATGATTCTGTTAGGAATAACATACCTAGATGACTTGTAACAAAAATCCATTTTGTCATCTTAAGGATGAAATATAATGTCATTGAGGATTATTTCATCTTCTAACAAAAAGTAAAAGCCACCAAAAGTAAAATTATCAAAATGGCTACCATGTGCTTTGGTTGATAGAGGAATATTTTAACCATAAGGGATTGCTAAAGATTATACTCTCCATGGCCATTTTTTATGACCTTTATCTCCCATGTAGTAAAAGGAGATTTTGATGTAGACACACCACTATCACTGGGAGTTAGGGTGTTCGGGTCCACTCATGAAGCGAGGGCCTCGGAATGGACATGAACAACGATCTTTGTAAAGGGACACTCATATATGGTAGGAAAGTATCCCAAACATTCTCTACAATGAGAAAATGTTTGGGGATCCCCTTGTATAGTAAGTGTCTTTCCTTCATACTAAAATTTTAGACATTGGTGATATGTTGAATGCACATCTTGCATGGCATGAATCTATGGGAGAATGAACAATATGTTGTAAGGGAGTTCCAATTCCAAGACATGGAACTTCGTATCATGGGTTATAGGACCAACTTCTAAGGAAAAAATTATCATACCAACTGATTATCTTTATTCATTTTCATACGCCTTTATGGTGATGACCTTTGTCTCCAAATCAACTTCTGTGTAGCCTAGTTGACAAACTAGTTTAAGTGTACAAATTTTAAGACCCAATCTACCATCTACAAGCACTCTCTTGACCTTCTTACACTTGATTATTACCTCAATATGTAAAGGTAGGTTATGGGAGGTATTTTTAGCTAAATATTATGTTGGACTAAAGGTTATGTGTCTTGCAGAGTGATTTGCACTACCATGGCTTGTAAATGCATATGGTAAACATCAATAGATACTCCTAATCCTGTAGGGTTTTAAAACTATGTCTTTTTAGATGTTAGAAATATTAAGAAGATATAAGATTTAAATCTTATATGTAGTCTTCTCTAGTTGATCTAACACATCATACCTGACTCTCTTGAGGAGGGGAAGTAGGTTCGAGAATTTATAACAAGACGAGCTCATCATGTTGCCACCACACATTCTCTTGTTTTAATTCTAATTTTATTGATTTTCTCGATGATTGGGTCAACACAACCTCTCAAGGCATCAAAATGGTCTTTGTTGGACACATAATTAACATTCTTATTTTGAGATGATTTTCCCCGATCAATTTTTTTCTTTCATCGTGATTAGGAAAAGGATCTTTAAATAAGATTTCATTTGTTGAATTTTTAGTGGCAAAAGAGTCTACTTCAATATCACCACTTTGTTGACTAGGTATTGAATATAGTGTTTTAATCTTAAACACTTGTTTGTTTCATGACCCTTTATGTGGTGAAACCCAAAAATTAATTCTCCCAAACCATGACGGTTTAGGGCGTCGTCCCTATATGGTTATGTTTCAAGGTACTTTACCATGTTTATGACCTCTAACTATTTTAGTATAGATGATATTAAATTAGATAGAGGGGTAAAAGTACGTCGTTTATACTCACTTGGAGTCTACTACCCCATCACCAATGAAATTTTTATTTTTATTATGAACAAACTTTGGTTTTTCATTATACTTGGAATTGTTTTGATCACGGGAGAAAGATTTTAGAATCCCCCTAGCTAGTTGTAGACACCAAAATTGGGTCACACTCCCCTTGGTCCCTTGTCAAATAACCAACTCAAGCATACTCATCTAACCATGGCCCCTTCCACCCCACATTAATATTAATTTAATTAACTTAATTAAATTAATACCCATCCTCACAATATTCATTTTTAATTATTTTAATTAAGCTAATTTCCACCTCACCCTAGACCTATTCTTGGCATGTTTCCATAACCAACAATAACTAAGTCTTACTTGCCTTAATGAGCTAAGATTTGGTCTAACCCTAAAATCAATCCCTAAAATATCTCTAACCACATTCCCGCTCATTAGAAGGGAAGTTTCCATTCTAATCCATGAGAATAAACTAATTGGGCCCAAGAAATTAGAAAGATCTACCCATTTTAGTAAACCTAGGGAATCGCCTTAACCGATGCCGGTCACCCCTAAACCGACACCGGTCAACCTGGAACTATCATCGATACCGATTATTCACCCAAACAGCCTTATTTTTGGGTTGGCACATTTTGAGAGTAAGAAAGGAGATCAAAGCTGCATGCAAGAAAAACAAGCATCCTTTTATGCATCCATACATCCAGAACCATCACCAGGATCAATCATAGAGCCATTGCATTCACGGGAGCACTCTGGGAAACCACCTGCACAAAGACCATACACATATTCTCCAATCAACCACCTCCATCACTCAACCATCAGATCCTTAACACAAGTAAGTATGGCCTTGACCAGTAGGGTTTATTTTAGTTAGTAATCTTTATTACTCCTGTTATTAATCTATTCTTTGCATGCTTCTTGCTTCTTCACCCACTTTCCCGTGAACTCAAATACCCTTCACCCATATCAACAAATCACCTATCCTCACATGATGTATACTTTTGAGCATACCTAAGACCTCTGAGACCTTCCCATTCACTCTCCCAAACTTTATTTTACCTTAGATCACCCCTACCATTTAATCTATTTGAGTTTCTTTTACCTCGACTATACCAATGCCGATTATCCACAACCGCCATTGGTTCTACCTAAACCGGCATCGGTCACACAGCCGATGTCGCTCTCTATGTTTTACACCTTGACCAAGAATAGACCCAACAATCACTCTACCCGGTTGACCTAAATAACCAGAATCGACCTTGACCAGTCCCAATACCTTGACAGACACCTCACCTCTCAAATCCAACTATAACCTAGCTTATTATGATTGGATTTTCCTATTATACTTCAATGAAATACTTAAATCATATCAACTACAGTAGGAATTTTTTATTTCTCACATTAACTTGTTTTAAAAAGTGGATTGACAACCATCTAGGAAGTATCACACTTCCCGAACTAGCATACACTAGGTAGTCCACTATCATATACCATTTAATTATCCTCTTGTGGTCTTGTTGTCTATTACAGGTAGTTCCTCCTATCAAAAGGAAGCTCTCACATTTAATTGTGGATCAAGAAGTCAAAACACGTGTAATAACCATCAACCAACCAACATTTAATAGGTATTCCTCCTTAGCCCTTACCCTTATTTGTTTCATCAT
This sequence comes from Taxus wallichiana var. yunnanensis, assembly GCA_018340775.1. Lineage (NCBI taxonomy): Eukaryota > Viridiplantae > Streptophyta > Pinopsida > Cupressales > Taxaceae > Taxus > Taxus wallichiana. The sequence continues at coordinate 188,011,232 of CM031235.1, forward strand.
TTTGAAAAGGTAAAGAAAATGGTGAAACACTAGAAATTTCTTTTCAATTTGAATCCATTTTTGATTACCTCTTCGAACATGTTGCCACAATATATTTATAGGTGGAACATAATGTATGGATGGAGGTTGGGAAAAAATATTCCTATCAACTATTTTTCAGGTATAGAGAAAGGAAAATGGATAGCTAATCCTCTCCATCGTTTTAAAAACACAACGAATTTTTCATTGTTTCTTTGTTTGGTATTGTAGAGATTCAACATGGTGATGCCATTCTCTATATTAAAAGATAAGTTTCATACGAAAATTTCTTCTAGTTTTGGCCATGTTGATATGGATCCTTAGGGATGCCAACAAACCATTATAGCGTCGTTGCTTCTAAACTTCATGGAAAGAGGCACATAATATAATTGTCACTTTGAATGTAACATCTTGGTATGCTATATAAAATATTTAATATGGTCACGAGGGTCACCTTTTCCATTATATTTGTCAAAAATTAGAAAATCAAATTGTCTTGGGAAAGGTACATGTAGCATGGATTTATGGAATGTGTAGGGACATAACTCATCGAACCGATATTTCTTGTTATTGTTACCAATTTGGCCCTCTTGTAATGCTTGAAGGGTGTTCTTCATAGTAGACCATTCTTGGTGGAAGAGTTGGTCTTGCATGGGTGGCGGCATGGGTCTATATAAAGGGTTAAGCCTAGGTGTATTCCCACCCCCATTTTAGTGAAAAATTCCTCATAAGGATCCTTTCGTGTCTCCCGTAAAGGAGTGTTTATTAGGAAATCATGAAACAAATCCTTAGGTTTTACCTTTGGTATGGCTTGTTTCAAAACTTTTGGTTGTTCCTTTGGTATATGAAAATTCAAACTTGCTAATTGGCGAGTGAGGGATTAGACCTATTGTTCTAACGTAACCTCTTGAACAAGTATTTCATTACGATTTTCATTAGGGTGAGCTTGTTCATGATGAACATGTTCTTCATGGTCTTCGCAATGAATTTTAATATGAGGTAAACAATAGTCTCCATTATTTTTAAAAGGTACTTCCTCATTATTTTGTCGTGTAGAAGTAGAGGCATGACTTGGGTTTAATATGTTATCTATATAATGATGAGAACGTTCCACTTCCTGTTCCCATTGATCCATTGCGGTAATGAGAGAAGGGTCTACCGTGGGAGGTAACCTAGCTCCTAGTTCCATAACACACATAAGAACCTCATGTTTTTTTTTTTTTAAATGTAATTGTCAAAATTAGTGGGAGGATGCTCTATATTCATACAAGGAGACTCTTCCTTTCTACCAATATGGAAAACCATGAAATTATCCTCTAAGAGAGGGTTTCCACCTCCAAATATATTTGTTCCTAATATTTTGTATCCCATCCTTGTAGTAGGCATATTTGAGATAGAAAATACAACACAAATAATTTTCACCGAGGTTTACTAAAAAGGGACCTTAGTCATTTTTTCAGCGTAACACCGTTAAATTTCCAAAGCAAGGTGATTATAGAATATCCAAAAAATTGATAGATCAAAACAAATTTATGAACTAAAGAATAACGAAAAAAAACTACCCAAGCAAGATAATATATAACATGATTTTTCCTTAGAATAATACAATGGCGTACAACGCTCAAAATTTAGTTACACTAAATAGTTTATTCTCTAAGATTCATCTAGATAGGTTTGTAACCAAATAGTGATAATAAAATATCACCGATTAGGTAAATTTTACAACAAACAAGGCCTAAATGATAAGAGAATGTTGACGCGATCTTCTAACAAGATATCTACTAAAAGCCGGTTTCTAAACACTAACAAACTATAAAATTTATAACATGGATGATACAAATGCAAGCAACGTGACAATGCTATTTTGAAATGTAATCAAAATTTATGAGAAAGTAATATTTTAGTATCCAAATGGCACTATAGCGATGCTAAAAAAGTAACCTCAACACTCCAAAACACTCAAGAAAAATCTAGGGTGTAAAAATTATGTCTAAGTATATCAAGAAATTGCTATGCATGTGAGCAACGTAACCCTACAATATAGAGATTTAGGCTTGATTTCACAATAGAACTAGGACCTAAATATCTCAATTGTATGGCTACAATGTGGGAAGCGTAATAACTCAAAAAGAAGAAAAGGATGAAAATACCTAACTACGATGATAATAAGTCTCAAATATTGGTTTTTTAGAGAAGGGGGCCTACTAGATCATGATTATGTACCATGCACACTTTCAACACTTGCGCTCCGACATTGAAACCTAGTCACGCAAGTAGAATACAAAAGTGGTGGACACATGAGATCTAGCGGTATCCGTATTTTTGTTTCCTTTTGTCCAAAAATGGGCAACAAGAAAATAATGGTGTAGACCAAGTGGTGTTGAAATCAAATTGGTGTTATTTTGGAAGATTTTCGCCTTGTTTTAGGACAAGTGAAAAACTAGGACAAAATGACACAAAGTGGATTTCATGATGAAAATCACACGCGTTTCAAATTTAAGAGATTCTTTCCCTTATTCGAAAAAATAGAGTTTGAATATAACAAATTTGTCACTTTGTGAGAGCTCTCAAATATGCTAGCTAAGACAAAAATAATGGCTCTAAGTTGGCGGGCTTCCTAGGTGGTTCTCTCTCTAGGTGTCACAAGATATCTATGATGAGCTTGATTTACCAAGGTTTCGCAAGGTTTATCTTGGATTAATTACCCCCTTTAGTATAATGAGCTGAAGTGCATTCAGTTATACTTTCACTAGGTTCGTGATATATATATTTTTGATGCTAATCTCACCAAGGCATACCAAAAAAAGTGGTAGTGTGGAGCACTTTCCTATTTCATTCACAAGGTTCCCTCTTACGTGAACTAATTTAGGGTTCCTAGGACCACCCCCATTGTTATATAATAAGGCTTATGCAAAGAGGTTATGTCTTAGTTGAGCGGATGATCCGTAGCTCTTAACCGAAACCTACAAATCTTGTGCTTTGAATGGTGTGTTGGTATATTTGTTTTTATCTTTTGGATTAAGAAATTTGGTTTAGACCACCAATGGAAACCTATGACATAAGTGAATGTTATATTTTTTTTAAAGAGAGCCCTTATTTCTTTGACAAGTGTTTTAGGTACTTCAAACAAATGATTAGTAGTTCAAAAAGGCTCACAATATCATAGAAAGTGGATTAAGTGTTGTTTTCATCAAGATCACACTAGGTGTAAGAGAAGAACATACACAACAAATAATCCAACTAAAATAGAAATGTAAATCTTGTAAATCAACTAATTACCATAAAAATTTGCAAAGTAAGGTTTATTCCCAATTAATCCAAGTGCTTCTTAATGAAAGACTAAAATTGATTTTGGTTCCCAAGATCACACTAGGTGTAAGGGAAGAGCATACACAAATTTTAGCCTTGGTTCTTTATCAAATGAAAAAGCTCTTAAACTAAAAGATCAAACATACTTCAAAACATGAAAGTTTGTTCCCTTAAGCAAGAAATGAAGGATGATTGTTCCTACTTACTCCCAAGAAGCAAAAAGTGGTTTAGGGGTGTTTTTGATTCTCAAGATCACACTAGGTGCAAGAGAAGAGCATACACAGCCCTATCCCAAACTCAAAACAAAGTATGAAAACATATCATCTATCAAACCCTAAGCCAATTTTTTAGGGATATTTCTCTAAAATAAATAAATTGACAAAATAAAATCTAAAAACCCTTTAAAAACTGATAGGAATCATAAATTTAAAATTCTGAAATTTGAATTTTTTTACCTTGATGCATAGGTGCCCCTCTTAGTGCATAGGTGCTCAAATTCATGCACATGCACCCCTCTATCATTTTTCACACAATCAATGATGCATGGCACTTCTAGTGAGGCACAAGCGCTCTCGATCATGTACAAGGACTTATTTTCTCAAAACCAAGAATTCAATCTATACAAGGGCACTCATAGTCATGCACAAGTGCTCACGGTCATGCAAAGGCGCCCTTTTGGATGCACAAGTGCTCAAAGTAATGCATAGACACCTTTTCCTGTAGGTGGTAAAAATCTAGGATTTTGAGTAGGTTTCTTGAAAAGGTCTAATCTTTGGGATTTTTGGTCAATTTTGACAAGGATTTTCCTCTTTATATAATGAAAAAACATGAAAACAAAACTTCTACCACTAATCTAGTTGAAACAAATTTCAAAAAAATTAAATTGATCTATAAAAATTGAAAATTACTCTAAAAATTTGAAATTAATCAAAAAAACTTGAGAAACTAATCTAAAAAGCTTGAAAGTACTCTAGAAATCTTGAAAGTAAACTAGAAAACTTGAAATTAATCTAGGAAACTTGAAAATAATGTAAAACTTGAAATGAAAAACTTTAAAATGAAGTTAAAAAACTTTAAAATTGAATGCAATGGGGTATTGTCCCACCAGGTATGCCAAATGAAAGCACCCTAAACTTTACAAATAAAATTACATGACTAAAAAAGGAAATATAACACCATTTCCATCCATCTAGTCAAGGTTCTAATTCTAGGAATGTAACATTAAGATAAAAGTTAAAGGGGATGCTTAACTAGTATGAAAACAATGCAAGGTCTAAGTAAACATGCCTATTAATATGCTTGAATTACCTAACATGGGCCTAAATATACCTAAGAGGAAATCAAATGATTATGGTTGCTACTACAAACAATGGTGAAATGAACTCTCCAAATGACTTGTTAAGTCACTTTAGATTATTCATCTATTAGACTTGTTGAATGATTTAGACAAAGGTTTGAACTTGACTATGAATCATATGTATTATATGAGATGCAAGTCAAAGCATGATGTAAAGTATTAAGGTAAGAGGTGAACTTTTTTATAGTTTTCCTTTTGGGAGAACCTTGTATTTTGGTGCATTTAGGACTAAAATCCCCAAATTAGATTAGAATTGCTAATCATGATTAGGCCTTTCTAATCACAAATTAGAACCAAGTGATTAAGAGGTATGGAGCCTATATCAACCGCTTAGGGTCAAGCGGGAGGCTAGGATAATCTTTTGAAGCTTGTTAGGATTTTTGGAGGTGAATGGGGTGATTTTGAGTGATCATAAGAGGGTTTGAGTGAATATTAGGGCATATTGACCAAATCAAGGGCAAAATAGGTTTAACTAGCTAATAACGCTAATTGTTTCCTGAAAGAGGATAACAACTTACGATTTGACGTCGATTGACATCCTGAATGTGGAAAAGGGTGGATAATCAACAAAGCATTATTAATTAACTAGAGTTTAAGTTAATTAGTGGAAATCACTAATTATAATGGAATTCGTAAGAATGAGAGTGATTTGTGTGCATTTTAGCATTGTCTGTAAGGATTTTATGAGGGATGCGAAGTGAAAGATGATATGATGATGAATGAAATTAACAATTTTATTTTCTTTAGTGGAGACAAGTGTTGGCCATGTGTTTTCATTGATGTCAAAGTGAAGGATTTTTTGTTATTTTATGAGGTCATTGATGTCAAAAGGAAAGAGAAACATGAGGGCTAGTTTGTAGTGTTAAGTTTCTTGTTGAGATTATTTGGTCTTGCGCCGGTTCATGATGTCTTGATTTAGTTTGTTGAATTTTAGAGTGTTAAAAAGTCATGGAGGATGTTGTAGTGATGGAATGTAGTGTGTTGAAGCTCCTAATAACTATTCAATTTTGGAAAAGTGGAGTTGAGGTTAGATTTGGTGACAAGCATGTTCAGGTGCTTGTTCAGAGGCCTAGAGAATAGAATGAGGCATGACATGGTGAAATGAAGCATGTAGAATATTTATATGTATTATGGGAGAATGAATTGTATATTTTTGGTAGGATGATATGATGGTGTGGTCCAAATTTTAGGACCTAATGTTGAATATTTTGCAAGTTATGCCATTTTTACTAAAATTGAGCTTCTTAAGGTGAGTTTTTTCGGGTAAAAGTTGAAATTCGATGCTCTTGAGAGTGTGCTTTCCATGGGGACCTGAGCTATTTGGGATAGTTGAATATTTCTATTATGAATATTTTATAAGTGGAATGAGGTTTATTGATTGTCATATATTTATGAATAATAAGTAAGAAGGTAAACAACTTTAAACCCTCTCAAAACCCTAGCTTGGTACCGACTTGTAATATATTGAGTATAATGACCAAGAATTTATTTATTTTTAAAATATCATGATCGGATCTTGTATATGAATCTTCCATATTTTTTTAATTGATTTATAGGTTTTGGTTGTGTTTGGGCCCCACTCAAAAATTCTAGTTTTTGGAAAAGTTTAGTTTGTGGAAAATTTATCCATTGAACCTATTGACTAATTTAGCATTTATAGAATCATGGGAGTTTTTATTCATGTACATGATATATGTAGATCATAGTAGAGCCTTTAGGTGGTCAAGTGTGCCCTATTTTTTGAGGATCGGTTTTGTGTAGTTTTGGCAATTTGGAGCATTATGGGTGCTAAGATGTTTTGGAGGTTATATAGGAATACTTGTGGCATTGTTTAAGTTTTTGATGACCCTGAGCTCAAGATATTTACATTGATATATAAAACTTGAGTTTTTGATAATATTTAAGCAAGTTATGGCTTATTTTATGAGGACTAGTTTTGGTGTGCTTGTTTGTGTATGCTCTTGAGTGGCTTCATGAGGTGAGATGATTGTTACAATGTGTTTCATGTTTTGTGGAGGTTTTGAAGGCTTAAAACACATGTATAAGCATGTTCCATAAAAATTTTTAAAATTTTTGGTCTAGAGCATTCATCTTATAGCAAGTTTCTTATTTTGGTGTTTTAGGGGTTCTCGAGTCCTAATGGTGGTCTAGAAGGCTCTAGGTGATGTTGAAACCTATATGGTCCTATGGGTGATATTTTTATTATGTTCTTATGATGTGGGGATTTTTTAAATATTTTATTACTGACCCGATTGAATTGTAAAGAAGAAATAGGTATAAAGTCATATTAAAAAGCTCATTTGAGCTAGTTGAGAAAGAGAAGGAAAAGTGTAACCTACTCATGGAGGTGTGAGAGGTATTTATAACATGTAAGAGGGGGAATTGTTGTACCTTAAAATATTGAAAAGTACCAAGAGGCACATGCTCATAGGATAAGTAGATAGAAGGGCGCTTAGGGAGAAGCGTGCATGAAAAAGGGGTTTAAGAAGGGTTTAAGTGAAACCATGACGCACACAAGAGGCGTAACAAGGGTTTAAAGGACTTAGCCATATGTAACATCTTAGAGTAACTTGAGGAAAAATGAAAGGACCTGATTAGGCATGATGAATGGATGAGGTGCCATCATGGAACCTTGGAAGTCAAGAAAAGGATATTCCCTATAGGGAATATTCGTAGATACATCATTATAGTTAGTGAAAGGTTTACAAAGAGGATAAGAATTTACTAATGGAGGACCACATCGACACTTGGCACATGGTATTATCAAAGAGGCACATGTTGATCCTATTTAAAGAGGTGTACTTAGTGTAGACACACAAAGAGGTTGAGAAGGATACACACAAAGAGAATATAGTAAATATATGCTAAGGGTTTAGAGTTCATGGGATAGAGTACTTAGTCTTTAGACGATTGTAAGGGAAATAATGGGGTAAAAATAATGGGGAAAATTATAGTTAAGATATACGATGAGATAGGCTTATAAGAGTTGAGTCTCTATCATTTAGTGTATATATGGTCTAAGATGACCCTTTTTAAAGTAGTATGGCTACAGAGACTCTATTAAATCAATATACATGGATCTATTCTATATGAGCTACTTACAAGTGCAAACCCTCATTTTATATGGATTATCATGAATAAGATCAAGTTTCTTTTAATTCTTACAATGTTATTTGGATTTTGTGATGCATTAATGTATAGATCTTTTAGTTATGTCTTTGACTTTTAAAGTAAGTGAATGTACTTCTATTTCTGTAAATTAATCCTCCATTAAAATAGAAATGTCTTACAAAGCTCACATAAAGGAGGGGTTTAGTGCCCGCATGTACCTTGGGTGAGTGCCCAACATATCTTGGATGATAGGCTGGTGTGCTTGTGGTTAAAAAGAAGTATTATGGGTAAAATAATGACTATATCTTGGTTCCATTGCGGGGCCTCTTTTTAAAATATTGTGAGAGAAATTTGTGATGATGGATCACTTGACCTTCGATAGTATCAAAGCATGGCTCAAAAACATGGAGTATGAGTTTTCTCAGAGGTTTAGTACTAGATCTGAGTTTGATGCATGAAATATGGTGGAGGATAACTTTGTATCACAAAATCTATTAGAAATTCTTTTTTGTTTCCTAATAGAGTTATATGAATGGCTATCAACATATGCATCAAGGATGAGTTAGTACTATAGACCTCGTGTTTAGACCCAGGAGGAATAGTAGCGGTTGCATGATGCCTATTTGACATGTAATCTTGTTGTTGATCACTAGTGGAGTAAAGTGTTGACTAGTTATACCTTAGAATATGCTATTTCTATGTATTCTTCCCTGGATATTACTTAGTTTGAGTTCTTGAGGTAACCTAGATTATCGTTCTTGCATGTTATTCCATTGGATATCAAGATCATATTAATTAATTTGAGTTTGAAAGCATTTCCAATGGCTAAAAATTTCTTGCTAGGTGTGAGGCATGGAAGCTAGTGTGGTAGAAGGATGGTGGACTTACGGAAGAAATAGAGAGAGAGAGGAGAGGTGGCTCAAGTATAATGAAGCTCGAGAGAGGGAGTTGGCAAGATAGTGCGAAGCTACAAGAGTGATGGATTTATGGAGGCAGATGTTGTGGGAAGGATTTGAGGTTCACATGGAGGACATGGAACCTGAGCAATCTATGCTACCCCATGTCGAAATCGTGGAAAAGAAATCCCCTCAGATTTTAGAGAGAGCTCATCATATGAAGAAAGGAGAAGAGTCATCAGCACACATCTGAATCCACTTGATAACTAACCCTTTGCTTAGTTTTCCAAATCTAGAGATAAGTATTAGTAACCTAGTTGGTATTGGTGGAAGTAATTGATCAACACCTAGGAGGTATAATTTTTCATTTGGTACATCCATGGCTACACAATCATTTATTGTGTTCATAGGTATATTGTCTAGTACAATGTTTGGACAAAGTTTGGGTACATAAAGCTTAGGTATCACATCTAGAAGTGGCATAGGACACACATCTTATAGTGGTGTAATATCACAAATTGTTGGTGCGAGGTTCAATGAAACATTGGGGACATAAGGCACGACCACTTTAGGACCTTTACTAGCTATGTGAGGTGGATATGGTGGTATAGTTGGAGTAAGAACTAGCATACCTAGTGGACTGGAAGATTTGAAGGATTCTAGTGGATCGGGAGGAACATGAATTGATGGATCTAGTGATGGAGGAAACACCTGAAGGAATCTAGGTTTTAGATCAGCGGACAAGGGCCTCAACCACCTCAACAAGTGTTCTTTGAAATTTCTTTCCATCTATTAGATTAAAAGGTGTTGAGGATGCTAAAGAGCATGTACAAAAATGTAAGTTTCTATGGAGCACGAAGGGGATCACTACCCCAAACAGAAGGCAAGTAAGATTGCAATGACATTGGAAGTGCGCGTGCATAGTTTTAACCAAAAGTATGACCCTCACTAGACATTAGTAGATTATACGGTGTTGTGTAATGCCTTCTTATTTAAATTCCATATTCCTAAGTTTGAGCAAAAGAGCATTAGCAAGATGAAGGATATTTAACAAGGTATGATAGAGAGTGTATGGGAGTATGACACACACTTTAAGACCCTCTTTTCAAAACTATATTATGATATCCATCCTTCTTAGCATTCTCAATGGTTTTTTGGAGGATTAATAATGGCCTTAAGGAGAGAACTATCACATAAGACTTTCACGAGACCCACACGAGGCCATGGAGGCTGCCGTGCACGTTGAGGCTATAACAAGCATGGATATCGGTGTTAGTCATCTTCTTAAATATCATATTTTTTTCCATGGAAAAGTAGTTAGAGAAGCTATCATGAACTCAACACATGAGACTCGTAGTGGCTTATAGTACACAAATTGTGAGGTATAGGGGCATACGAAGGATAGTTTTCCTCGGAGATGGGTACATCCCATAACGACAGACTATGAGATTTTTCACGAAGATCATGATACAAGTAGGTGTCTACTACTATAGCGTGTGATCCATAACCATGTGTCTTGATATTACAATATTTACTCTCTCTACTACTCATGACACCAAGGATTGTAGATTGATTAACCGAGATACATAATTCCATTGATATTGGTGTGTAGCGGACCATCATTGTAAATAATTCCAAGGATGATGATCACCACTATGAAGGACACATGGATGGAGGAGCTTGTGGAAGCAACTTTCACATAGGATTTAGAGGCCATGACAATCCTGGAGGTGGAAGAGGTGAATTCCCTTGTTGAAATTGTTATAACTGTGGGTCCATAGAGCATTACAAGTGGGAATGTCTTGGCCTACTACAATTCTCTTAGTGTGGGAAGAAGCATAAGTATGAGGAGTTCTCAAAGCTATTTGAGCACATGAGTTAGCAACAACGAGAAAGACAAGGGCACCAGGATGGTAAGTATGAAGAAAGTAGACTCATAGTGGATACCAAGCATGGAAGTTGAGTTAGAGTTAGAACCAGTCTTGGTGATGACATGAGCTAATGCTGCATGTGCTAGGGAAATACCAAAGTAGAGACCACTAATTACAAGAGAAGAGGTGGTATATGGTAAGTATTCGGACCCTACCCTTCAAAAGAAGTATATCAAGAGACCATGGACGTAATCAGAAGTATTCAAGGGGAAATTTAGTGTTTAAAAGAGAAATCCAAGAAGTTACAGTAGAATAAAAGTGCTGAAGACCCTTAGTCAAATATAGATGATGTTAGAGAGGTGTGTAATATGTTGCACCAAGAGAATATCATTCCTCTATTAGGAGAATAGTTGAGGGATAAGATATCAAGTGCTAGAGGAGAGCACGAGAGGTAAATTTTACATGCTAATCTTCCTCACCAAAACCTTGAATACGATAAGGAGATTACCTTGAATGATTTTTTTGATGGATGCCTCATAAGTAATATTCGATTGACATAGGTGTGGAAGTTAATGTTCTCACCACGAATACTTAGAATCAAATGGAAAGCCCCTATTAAAACCATCTTCAAATGTGTTATAAATGGATAATAAGACAAAGGAAATGCCCATTGGTGTTATAAAGGATGCTACTATCACTAGCCAAGGGGTGAAATTCACTTGGAGACTTTGAAGTTTTAGCGCTTCCTGAGGTGGACAAATTTCCAACGTTATTTGGGTGCCCTTGGTGCTATAAGAACAATGTTGACTTATGTTTTAATAAGGGTTGTATAAGTTTTGAGCAAAAAGAAGAACATGTTATCATTCCTTTGATGAATGTGAAGTGGCACCATATACTAAGCCTTTAGGATAAGAATGCCTAGAAAAAATTTATGTGCACACTCTCAGGGACCACGAGGTTGTGCGACTAACAAAAAAGTAATTATTCGGTGGGAAAATGCTCAATCTATAATTGATACAACTATTGTGGCATGTGATAATTGGTTGCATGGGACATATGAGTTAGTTGGAAGGTAGTTAAGAGGATATGTGATGAGAGTAACAAAGGTGCGCTTAGTCAAGCATCTAGGAGAAAGAAATTGCCAAGTTATTGCGGGGAGCCGACCACGATGTTTTCTGCGAGAAATGGAGACCCAAAGGAGATGTGAGATGAAAGGAGAAGGATGATTAGCTATACCTTTCTTGAAACCACAAAACATTGGTGGTAAAACCATCGTGATAACCTTCTAGAGTGCTTTGTGAGGTGAGAATCATGTTCTCTGTCAGTTTTTCGAGAGAAATGCACATATTATCATACAAGATTACCATGGAAGGAACCTTCCTCGTTTCACATCCAAGCATGTGAGAAGGCTTGGATGGAAGGTACAAAATCATTTCCACCTTCTTTGTGGGTGCATAATATTTACTTCACTTTACAAGGTTACGTATGCACATGGTTCATTCATTTAGAGATGTGTTGTCGAAAGGAAAATTGTAGGAGTTGACAAATGATATCCTTTAAGCTTTTGAATATCGAGTACTAATACATTGGTGGATGAGGCGTTGCGGGTTGTTAGGCACCTAACTATGGTAGATATTTTCATGGTGGAGGATAAAATATGGGAATTATTGGGTGATATAGGCTTAGAATGGTGCTTTGATGAGGAAGCATCGGAGGAGATACTGACTTGAGTGCATGAATAGAAAAAGATAAAGGAAAGTTGGTTTATGTGATCGATGGTCAAGAGTGTAGTCATTTTTACACCCATCACAAAGGAAAGAAATCACATGTGTCTTTGGCCTATCACCCAACAGCACCTTTGGGCACTCACGAGGCACACGTGGGCATCGAGTCTCTCTTTTATGTGAGTTTAGTTGGAAACATCATCTATGATCCGAGTTTAAGAGATTTGAGAGGAAATAAGACATAAAAGAGCCATAAAGCTCGAGAATGGCCTATAGATCCTTGCAGTCATTCAGACAGGCAGAAAATAGGTTAACATATTATAGAACTTACACCAAAATAGAAAGGAAGTTGTACAAGCATTCATACTTAGTTCATAAACATAAATTAAAAAGAGCTATGAATAAGGATGTATGCATCAAAACCATTAATTTTCATATTCACATAAATTGGTAACCTCATTACATTCATTAGGCCCATTACAAAATGTCATAGAAGGGTAGACCGCAGTCATGCATTATAACTAGATTCATATAGCTAGGCTCTCAAAAGAAAATTTATAACCCCCAACCCTTGATACATCCTTTCCTATGCTTATTTACCCAAGCTAACAAAGTCCTTGTAGTATTTCTACAGAGCTCCACCCTCTATTCACTTCCTTCTTTTTGCTTCTGCAAGCACTTGTATATATAGCCTTTCTAAACTGCCAACTCATTCTTCTGTGGCCTCAAATCTGTCGCCAAGTGTCTAAATGTGGTCCTCCATGGGTACATGCTCCTCCAGGCCTGAGATCACCACTCCTTGCCATGATGTCCTTCTAGAAGCTTCTATCACAGGGCATATTCCTTCCAGGCCACCCTGTCACTCAGGCTAGCACCTTTTTCCACTCGGGTCACATTTTTGTTATGTCCTACTCGATAGGTCAAAAATGGCTAAGTCCCAAATTCTACTCTGCAGTGCACATCCCGGAGTTCTACCAAAATCCTACTTGAACCCTTCCCTGTGTACCTTATCTTGTGTGATTTTACAACCTTGTGCACCTATGTGGCCTTTTTGGACTTAGTTGATATTTCAGGGGCCCAAAATCACCCCACACTTTACCTAATCTTTACCCACAGAAACTTCCTCAAAGAATAAAGAATACACAAATACTTAACGTCTTGGAAAAAGAATAAAGGGGAATAAGAATGGGAATAGAAGGAAGAAGGGGGAATGATGCTACTTAAGCAATAAGAGAGGAAATTTCTTCTGCAAGTCGGCCTCTAGATTGTTCCAGGCATTAACCTCATTCTATGCTCTCTAGAAAAGATCACCTACTAAGGTGCTCACTTGATAAAAACCCATCCCATCCCCTTGTGTGCTCATGGTGTCAAAAATTTTCTCTAACTCCTTACCTATATCCTCCAGTGCATCCATCCTTCATGTAATCTATGGGTATAGTTCCTTTAGCCAATTTTTAACTGAGCCTCGTAAGGCCTCAATAGCTTCTGATTTATTTTCTACCTCGAAAGGATATTTTCTCACTCTACTCTATTCCCCTTGTTCTTCTCTTGGAACTCTTTAAGTTCTACTTCATCATTGGTGACCAGCATGCTTGCCACTTTGTCTCTATCCGCGTAGTTTTCATACATGGCCTCAATAGTTTGGGAAGCAATCTTTACATTAGCAAGGACCTTGTTATATTCAGCTATGAGCACCATGACTTTCAATTTATCCTCCTTTTCTAAATGCATGGCCACTTCTTCTATAGATTCCAAGGCTAGTGGCTGCCTCTCCATGGTGAGGATCCTTGTTAATTCCTCCAGGAATTCCAGGGTAGATGTATACTTCTATACAGAAGGTGCTAGGTATGGATGCTTCAACACTATTACATCTATAAAGGACTCCACCTTTTTGTATACTTCATGCACTCTAGCCTTCTTGTCTGTAACTCATCATGCATTGGGCATTGATCAATTTTTCTTGACTCAGCTCCTTTGTCCTCTCAGCTAGCTCTTCCTCTTTCTCCTCTAGTTCATCTTCCAAAAATTTGACTCTATCATTCCACCCAAAGAGTCTAGCTTGACCTCAAAGGAGACATTGTTCGGTCGTTGCAGATTTTTCATCCGAGAGCCACTAAGCATTCACTAATGGGTTGTCTCCTTTTGATTGACCTCAGCAATGTTATTATTTAGAAACCCATGGCTTACTTTGAATTCTAGCTCATCAAGATGGGACTCAAATGCCCATGAGAGCATCTTCCTTGTCCACGGGTATGCAACCTCCTTATCAAAAGATGACATTGCCAGGAGCTCCTCTACTAGAACCATGTGTACAACACTTTGTTGGGGTCATCAATATAACCCATCCATGGCCTCTCCTCCTCTATGTGTGTTCCCTTAGGAATATTTATAGTTAAAGTGGGGCCTCCAGTGCTTGTGGTCCTTTTCCCCACTCTCTTCCTTATCCTCATTCATCACTAGCTCAACATTGTGTTCCAACTCCTCTTCCACCAAGGTCTCAATGATCTTTTCAGCCTCTCTTTCCACCACCTTGTTTACCTATTCATTCCCTTCCTTATGAGAATGATATAAACTAGTGTTTGGGCGCCTTCCTCCTCTTATTAATATTGATGGCTACCCTTTCTCCATGCGAAGATGTGTTCATTCTTCTCTCCTTCTCCCTCCTCTAAGTTATGTACACTAAACACAAGTTGTTCTTCATTTACCTCAGGGGTCATATTCCTCATCATCATCCCTTTCACCCTGGTAGGCCCCCAAGCTCTTAGTGTACTTAGAATCGACTCCTTTGTCATCTTCTGCTTCTTCCCAATTGGGGATTCTAGTGTAGGTGACTCTATCTCTTCTTCTTCTAATGACTCCTTGTCTAACAACTCCTCTAGCTCCAGAGTCTTCTCTTTGACTATGGAATTTTTCTTACGTGAATACATACTTGTTCTAGCACTTGTCCCAAGGGTACCTATTTCCTATGTATCCACTACACTTCACTTAAGTACTTTATCCTTTTGTTATTTTTCCTTCTATCACGGGCATGGGTCTCTTCTTACCAGTTGGGTCCTCAAGTATGGACACCTCATTCTCTAGATACGTGCCCTTCTCAAATTTGGGTCTTATGCGGAGGTATACTCGTGCCATGTTCCCTCTTGTAATGGGAAAAGTCATGGGTCTCACCATTTGGACCTCATGTGTCACATACTAACAAGAATCTCCATGTATGTGTGCTTGTTACCATTAAAATAATGTATGGGTAGACCAATGCTTTGCACATTTCTCTATGGTCCTTTAAAGCTTGTCCCGTATTACCAAGTTCTAACTTCAACTTCTTGGATTCTTTGAACTGTTCACTCTCACTTGGAAGTGTTGAGTGTGAAGGAAAAAGGGAGCTTGCACCAAGGGCTCCATGTCTCATCTATCAGTTTAAATCTGCTAAGGCAGAAACTTTGGTACACAGTAAACTCATCTTCTCCCTTAGTGGTCAGCATTTTTTAATCTGCTATGATTGTTCAAGGATCCTTCATTCCACCCTAAACATGTTCCTTAGGCATGTATACCACCTCTCTAGGTGTGCCTTGTGCATGGCCTATTAGTGTAAATCAGCAACACCCCTGGATGTTTTCTCAGATTTCTAGTTTGATAATGGGCATCTAGTGTGATTACACAACATTGAATCTTTTCCCCAAGTGTGGGACTTGCAAAAATGGGAAAAAACTCTCTAGATTAAATTTTGGTTCCTCTACTCCTCTGATCATATGTATACATGAAATTTTAGAGGTTTAACTCAAAATCCTACTCTAATTCTACCAAGGAGACAAGCATAGAAGAGATCAAAGAAGATAGAACTAAACTAACAAGGTGAAACACCAAAGGAGTGGTGAACATTTGTTCATGTCACATTGACATAGATTATAAAAATGAAACACAAATCATGCAAAAATTGCTAAAATTGTAATGAAGGATTAGGATAGAGAAAACAACACAAGAAAGGATTGAAAATTCATTCACGATTCTAGTGTAGGTGACTCTATCTCTCTTCTTCTTCGATGCTTTCATAGTCATTTCCATTTTTAAATACATTCTTCTTCTCCTTCTTGCATTACAATAGCAAGGAGGTAGAAAACATGTTTCAATCCTAAAAGAGGTATGATATTCCACAAATTCACTTGCCGGGGGTGAAGGGGGAGCCTGTAGATCATAAAAATTTGCAACCCTTAAGAAAATGAGCCAAATCTAGCTTTTAACAATGAAAAACGAGATCAAGAAGGAGAAACATGGGAAAATGAAAGGAATCATTCAACCACTCGACTAGATCCATCAAAATAGTATGGGTACCATTAAAATTACATTCCCAAGATTTTAGACCATGTTGGAGAAGAATGGAAGCCATCTACCGCATTAAAAAATTGGTTGAATGTCGGTTCTACTCTTTTCCCCATGCCAAAGGTGTTTTCTCATGTTTCTCTCACTAAACTCCACCAAAAACAAAATTGAAGATTCCTCATGTAGAGGACTTCAATAGCTTTCCAATGACACCAAAATCAAGAAAAAATGAGCTCTGGATTGTAGGATATGCCCCTTTGAAGATTTAGGGATAAAACAGGGGCAAAAATCGGGTCGAGTGGGCCAAAACCTTAAAATTTTCCCCTTTTTTGAATTTGGTAAAATTTCCCCAAAAATCTTCACCCCTTACCGCTCTACTTCCATGTGGTGCATTTCCATTGATCTGCTGGTTCAAATGCCCATTTTACACTTTTATGAACTTTGGCAAAATTTCAAAATCACTCCCGTTGACCCGCCATCCCGTCACCACGTGTCATCCTCCTATTAGTTCACGGGCGTCAGGCCAAAAAAATTCTTTGTGCCCCCACCAAGCCCTTTGGAAATTTTTTTAACTCACCTCCACTAACCCACCATTACTCCGCCACCACGTGGCATGTTCGATTGGTCGCATGACCTTCCCAGAGAAAATTTCCCTCAAAAATTCCATCGAGCCATTACTTGTAAAATACAAGGAGTTAGAAGGAAAATTTTACCTTTCTCGAAAGGTGAGAAAATTCTCTATCTGATGAAGCCATTTCAAGAAAATTTTGAGTTCTTGAAAAGTGGAAAAATTCAACTAAGGCACAAGGAAGGAAGAAATGAAAGAAAGTTAGTCAAAATAAGTAAGGGGCTTATTTTGGATAACAATTTTGGCGACTTCAGAGGGTTATCTTCTGTTGGATGAATGATCAGCTACACAGAAGCAATCCATTGGGAAATGGATTCATCAACTTAACTACTTGGTACTCTCAACTCATTAGAAAATTTCTAGAGAGAATATTTTGAGAGTAGAACAACACGATCTGGAACATGGGTTGTAAGGATGCATCCTTGGGACAATAGAGATTGTGCCAAAGTACTTAGGGAAATGTAAAACTAAGCTAAAACAAAACAATGTGCACAAGCAATTGGAGGGATGAAAATCTAAGCTAATATGTACAAGGTGAGGATTTTCCTTTCTAGTAGCAATGCTTTAGATGGATTCCATTAACTAGAATATGCAGTTCTTCACCATCCAATGTAGACAATTGGAAGGCATTGTTGTTCTTACATTTTGTGACCATGTAGGGGCCACTCCAAATGGAATCAAACTTTGAATGCCTTCCTGGATTTTCTCGGTTTGCATCCCATTTCAACACTAAATCTCCAACTTGGAAGGTTCTAGCCTTAGCTTTCCTATCAAAGGTTCTCTTGATCAAGGCTTGGTCCTTCTCCATTGTTTGGGCTACATGCTCTCTGATTTCTTGGAGTTCCATAAATTCTACATATCTAACCTCCATGGGTTCAAAATCCAACAATTCCAATTGCTTCATGAGTTCCAACATTGGCAAGATTGCCTCTCTTCCATAAACAAGTCTGAATGGAGAGTTACCTGTGGATCTCTTGGGAGTTATCCTATCATCCCACAAGGCTGATTTCAGTTTAGTATGCCAAGTCCTCTAATTTTCATCAAGAGTCCTCTTGATGATCTTTAATAGGTTCTTGTTGGTAGACTCATCTTGGCCATTACCTTGGGGGTAATAATTTGATGAAGTGCTTAGATAGATCCCATTCTTAACATCTCATTCAGTTACCTTTGATCCTATGAATGCCAATGCATTATCGATATTATGGTGGTGGGTATACCAAATCTGGTTACTATCCCCTCATAGAAGTATAGAATGCTAGATTCATTTACCTCTTTGAGTGCCACCGCCTCAGTCCATTTGGTGAAGTAGTCTATTGCTGTTAGAATCCACTTGTGTCCTTGGCTTGAGTTTGGGTTAATGACTCAATGAAGTCCAAACCCCATTGCATGAATGGCTGGTCAACTAAAATTGGGTGCAATGGAAGGGCTGGTAATCATTCCTTGCCTGTGAAGAATGCACAATTTTTGCATCTCTTGATCCATGCATAACAATCACTAAACACCTTGGGCCAATAATAGCTAGCCTTCATAATTTTGAGGGCTGTCACTCTTGGATAAAAATGACCCTGACTGATCCACCATGGAACTCTTCTAACATTCTCTTAATTTGATTTGTCCCAATGCATCTCAACAACACTCCATTTATATCCTTTTTGAATAAGATACCATCAACAAGTGCATATGGAATAGCCTACAATCTAAAGTGTCTTCTCTTGGTTTTGTTTATCTCTGGAGGGCATAGGCCTATTTGTAAGAAGTGCACTATGTCTTAGGTCCAAAAAGGAGTGAGCATACCACCATTCTCTTCTTGAACACCTCTTTGTTCTTAGTTGTCTTGCAATGCCAAAACAACATCCTTCCCATTGCTTGCTTCCATTGATTTTCTCAAGACCAGCTGCTCACACAATCCCTTTCCTCGGACTAGCTTGGTGACTTTGATCTCAATGTCATACTCCATGACACGAGTAATCCACCCTACACATTTTTCATTTAGGTCTTTGTTGAGGAGGAAGTCCTTAACTCCCACATGAGAAACCAGCAGTTGAACCTTGTTGTTTGAAACTAGATGCTTAAATTTCTTCAAGCTCCTAATCACTTTGTAAAACATACTTCTCAATGAAGGAATATCTCACCTCATATTCCTCCAAGCTTTGGCTAAATAAGGTAATTGGCTGCTCTGCATTTTCTTTGTTTTGTTGTACTAAAATTGTAGAAATTGTATCATCACCTCCAAATGCATAAAGGATAAAATCCTTAGAGAAATCTGGGTTAATGAGAGTTGGAGCTTGTGAGATAGCCTCTTTGATTACCTCAAAACTTGCCTTACCTTCAGTTGTCCATTTGAAAGCCATACTTTTCTTCAACATCATAGTTATTGGCTTGACAAGGGCTGCAAAGTTTGGAACAAACCTTCGAACAAAATTGATTCTTCCCAAGAAACTTTGAAGGGCCTTCTTGTGACTTGGTAATGGTAGTGCTTTTATTTCTTCAACCCTCTCTGGATCAATTGCTAATCCCTCTTTGGAAATAATGTGGCCTAGGAGATTTCCTTCATGAGCTAGGAAAATACATTTTTTGGGATTCAAGGATACCCCAAATCTTGTACATCTTTGGAACACTTGTCTCAAATGAAAGAGATGATTTGCTACACTTTTAGAAAATACAGTAATATCATCTAGGTATATCAGCACTATTTTTTTATCAATCCCTTGAACACCATATCCATTGCCCTTTGGAAGGTAGCTCCGGTGTTAGACAACCCAAATGGCATTTTCCTATATGCATAGGTTCCCCATTTAGTGGTGAAGGCTATTTTGAACTGATCATCCTCCTTTATCATGATATGATTATACCCTGAATAACCATCTAGCAATGAAAACCTCTTAGAGCCAACAACAACTTGCAAAATCTGCTCCACAGAAGGAAGTGGGTAATGATCCTTGAGGAATTCAAATCTCTAAAGTCTATACACAATCTCATTTCTCCACTCTTCTTTCTAACTAGAACCAAGTTTTGCAACCCAGCTTGAATGCTTGATGGAAATATGATACTTGCCTCTATTAACTTATTCAGTTCCTTCTTCATGAGAGGCTCCATGTGTGGATTGACCGCCTTCTTTGTTTTTGTCTGATGGGTTTTTGATCTAATTCAATTGTGTGTTGAGCTAGCTTGGGATGAAACCTTCAATTCTTCATAGCCAAGAAAATATATCTGGGAACTCTTGGAAAATTTTCATGAACTCATACCTTTCTTGCTTGGTTGCCACTTTACCAATTTGAAGTGATTTGCCTTCTCCCACCTGAAGTGGGCATTGAATCTTCTCCCTTGACTTGGATGTTTGCTTTCTCTTTCCTAAATTGATCATTAGGATTAAAGATGGAATCCAAAGTGACAAGTCCTTTTGGTAGTTTGTTGGTTCTCAGCTGTACCACTTGATCACCATACTGTTGTTCTAACTTTCCTGATTTTTGGCTGAGAACTCAGCTTCTTCTTATAAGAAATTGATGATTTGTTGGTCACTTTCAAACACTTGCCAACTTACATTATTATCTGGCATTGATGGCCTTACAATCACATGAATGTTTGGCTACACTTTATCTTCCTTGATACTCTCCACAACATCAAAGGCTGCTCCAACTGCTGCAAGCCTATCAACAACTTGGTTTTCTTTCCTAGGGATGGAGTTGATGCCAAAGCCTTCAAAATCCTCAATGAGGTCCCACACCCTATTATTATAACATTTGAGCAGGTCATTTTTGGCAGCATGCTACCCTTTAACTTGATTAACAATTAGCTCACTGTCACCAAAGACTTGTAAGTTTTTATACCTCTCTTTCTTGACCAATGCAATCCTTGTATCAAAGCTTCATATTCAGCAAGTGTTGTTAGAACATGCAAACTGAAATCTAAAAGTTGAATAATACTTAATGCCTTGAGGTGAAACAAGCATAGCTCCCCCGCACCTTGTCTACTTCTTGATCCATCAAAGAACAACTACCATACCTCATTATCATCTTTATGGTTTGGCTTGGTGATGCTAGGAATAGGCTGATTTTCTTCATGCATGCAATAAACTCCTAGTTTGATTCCTCTATTTCCTTGTAGGGATCAAAAGCATGTACCTTTGCTTTCCCATTCATCAAGATTCAAATCTAGGATGCTTCCAACTTTGGTGTCAGCTTCATTTGTGCTGGATAATCCTCTTGATCAAATGTTGAATAGTTGGCATTGATTGGGCTTGGAGTATGAGGCTCAATGTGAAAGTTTTACAATAGATTCAGACCTGATTGTGACCTTAGTTCCATATCTGGGTGCGAAACAACATGTGTGACCAATCAATAGATAAATAGCCTCCAATTCTAGCTATGAAATCCCTTGATAAACATAGGGAAAAAAGTGGTGGTAAATCTATCACTGAGACATCTTACAAAATAGTGACATTGGGGCATGCATGCAAAGTGAGGCTCAAATATTTAATTACCCCAACTATTTTTACTACTATCCCATCTAGTTGTACCACCCCTTTGGATATGACTTCATATTGGAGGCCCAGCTGATCAACTATTTGCTTGGGTATCATAGAACTACTTGCCCTTAATCAATCATACAATTATGTACTAGTTTATCCCTAATGATTAATGAAACATAGAATGGAGGGGGCTTCAAAACTTTACCTTGTTGTCCTCCAAGCTTCCCCTCAAGTTGAGCAGCATTTGTGAGTACCTTCTCTTACATATGAGCTTGCTGATTTGAAGTTGACCAATTCTTCATGGCAGCTTGTAGTAGATCCCTTTGGCCTGGAATGGATAATGATTCCCACATAGATATATTCACATTTGTCTTCTTCATTTGTTCAATGATGCTAAATGGGGATGAAACATCTATTTTCTTCCCCTTAGCCTACACATTATTTTCTTGTACATGGGCTATAATAGCAGGCATTTGAGCTTGTCTAGAAGGTGGCTTGGGCTATCCTTGCACATTTAGAACTGCATTTTTCTTACCAACACTTTTGGAGTGATGGAAGGTTGTGGATCACCTAGAACTAATGACTTCCCTTCACCAATATTCCTCTTCTTTGACCATGTGTTAGCTGCTACATTATGAGAAATTGTTTGATTCATACCACAAAAATCTTCAACCTACTAGTTCACAAGTGTAGTCTCATTTGGAGTTATATTTTTCTGAGATGTTCCTTGTTGTTGGTTTGTTTCTTGACTCACCTCACTCTCTACACCAATTTTTGTCACCATCAAAGCTTGGTTCAAATCACCATTGAAGCACATAGACTAGTTATGAGGTTCATTGCATGGGAAACACCAATCATACTCTTTAGCTACATTATTTTGTATTGGCACTAAGGATTTAGAGGTAAATGCAACATTGGGGTTATAGGAATGAAATGGTCTATTGGCAAGAGGCCTTACTTGATTTTGATTTACAACTGGATTAGGTGGCCTATTAGGCTAATATGGTTTCCTATTAGGCTGAGTTTGAGACTGATAAAAAGGTCTAAAACTTTGGGTTTTATACCTCTTGAGTGTAACCAGCTCATTGCCTAAATTTTATAATTGTTTCATGACTTCTTGAAGTTCATTTGAGGCACTAGAGGATGAAGTAGAAGTTTCATTTGAGCTCGATTCTAGGAGTGGGAATAGGAGCTAAAGTAGGTGCTTGACTAGTGCTTGGGCTTTCCAAGTTTGGATATAAGGGCATGGGAGGCCTAGGAGCCAGTTTACCAGCTTGGATCAAACAATTCTCAGCCCTAATGGCAATGCTATAAGTTACAGGTATATTTTCACCTCCCATGGATTGAATTAACATAGAAATATCAAAATTTAAAGCTTTGAGATAGTATAAGAAAGCACCTTCAGCTGTTGGCCTTACTATCACTGGGATTCTATCCCATGTCCTTTGAAATCTGAAATTGAAGTTTGTTAGCTGCTCATTGGGAGCTCTCTTGATAGTTGTTAGTTGTTCCAATAGAGACAAATTATCTCCCTTTTCTCCAAACTACTCATGGAGAGCTATGCACAACTGGTTCCAATTTTGGATAGAGCTTGCCCCAAGGCTCTTGAACCATTACAAGGCTTTCCCTTTGAATGAATATGCCAACAATTTGACAAGCAATTTGCATCTCAACAATCTCATGGATTGCACAAACATTAGCAATGTATTTGACATGATCACCAGGAGTGGTCTAATTTTCCCAGTAAAATATGGGATATTCTTCAATGCTGCAATTTGGAACTAGGTTTTGTGCATTGAGAGCAAGTGGGCTGCTGCAGTGAAGTTGACATAAGGGTTGTGTTGTGCCATTCTGATTAGCCTGAGAACCCTTGTTGATTGGGTGAAAGGTCTACCAGGTGGAGGAGTTGATAGAGTTCTGTTTGGTGGAGATGGAGACCTTTGAATTCTTCTTCCCCTCTCTCTTCTTCTAGGGATAACTATAGATACTCTAGAAAATCCCTCTTCTCTAGCCCTTGACCTTGTTTGGATCCTTCTCATGAATCTTCAGACTTGGACTACTGAAACTAGTTGATTTTATCTCTTTGGAGTCGCCAGATGTGCAAATTAGGGCTCTTTTTAAGTAAGAAACTTACAACAAATGCACATAAACTTTGTTGTAATGAAGATGAATACCTCTAAGGTCCCACGGGTGTGCCAAAACTATTAGTGCAAATCAGCAACACCCCTAGATGTTTTCTCATATTTCTAGTTTGATAATGGGCATCTAGTGTGATTGCACAACATTGAATCTTTTCCCCAAGTGTGGGACTTGCAAAAATGGGAAAAACTCTCCAAATTAAAGGTTGGTTCCTCTACTCCTCTAATCAGATGTATACATGAAATTTGTAGAGGTTTAACTCAAAATCTACTCTAATTTTGCCAAGGAAAGGATAGAAAGAAAGAAGATAAACTAAACTAACAAGGTGATACACCAAAGGAGTGGTGAACATCTATTTCGTAGATTGACACAGATTATAAAAATGCAACACAAATCATGCACAAATTGCTAAAATTGTAATGAAGGATTAGGATAGAGCAAACAACACAAGAAAGGATTGAAAATTCATTCATAGAGCTTGCATTGTCATTTCCATTTTTAAATATAGTGCATTATAATAGCAAAGAGGTAGAAAACATGTTGCAGTCCTAAAAGAGGTCTGATATTCCACAAATTCACTTTCAGGGTGAAGGAGGGAGCTTATAGATCATAAAAATGTCCAACCCTTTACAAAATGAGCCAAATATGGCTTTTAACAATGAAAACCCAAGCTCAAGAAGGAGAAACACGGGAAAAATGAAAGGAATCATTCAACCACCAACTAGATCCATCAAAATAGCATGGGTACCCTTAAAAGTCCATTCCCAAGATTTTGACCATGTTGGAGAAGAATGGAAGCCATACTACATTAAAAATGGTGGTTGAATGTCGGTTCTACTCTTTTCCCATGCCAAAGGCATTTTTCATTTTCTCTCACTAAACTCCACCAAAAACAAAATTGAATATTCCATCATGTAGAGGACTTCAATATCTTTCCAATGACACCAAAATTGAGAAAAATTGAGCTCTAGATTGAAGGATATGCCCTCTACGAAAATTTAGGGAAAAACAGGGGCAAAAATTGGGTCAAGGCCAAAACCTTAAAATTTCCCCGTTTTTTGAATTTGGTAAAATTTCTCCCAAAAAGCTCCGCCCCCTACCAGCTCTCGCTACCATGTGGCACATTTCCATTGATTTGTGGGTTCAAATGCACATTTTAAACTTTTTTGAACTTTGAAAAAATTTCAAAAATCACTCCGTTGACCCGCCATCCTCTCGCCATGGCACGTGTCATCCTCCTATTGGTTCTTGAGGCAGCGTCGGGCCAAAAAAACCTTTCTTTGCACCCCCACCGAGCCCTTTGGAAAAAAATTTAACTCACCTCCACCGACCTTTGACCCACCATTTCGCTTGCACGTGGCACATTATGATTGGTTGCGGACCTTCCTAGGAAAATTTCCTCAAAAAAACTCCTAGAGCCATAACTTGGAAAATATAAGGAGTTAGAAGGAAAATTTTACCTTTCTAGAAAGGTGAGAAAATTCTCTATCGATGAAGCCATTTTGAGAAAATTTGAGTGCCTAAATAGTTGAAAATTTTGAACTGAAGTGCAAGGAAGGAAGAAATGAAAGAAAGTTAGTCAAAATAAGCAAGGGGCTTATTTTGGATAACACGGCCATCATAGTATCACAAGTGTACTTCTCAAACCTCTTCGCAGGTGAAGGGTTTTTAGCAGGGTACTCCCACATGAATTTTCCTCTGGGAAAAGCACATCAATCTCTAAGAAAAAAATGGTTAACAGGACATTACCAAAGAGGATTTTATCACCTTCCTGCGTGCTACTAACAATCTTATCCATGATGAATGCAGACAAGTTGTAGATGGTGCCCTCGAAATCCTCCTACAAACATTTAGCTAGGACTTGTTTACCTGGGTCCATCTCTCCTAGCCATTTAACTTTGTCACAAGGTGCGTGGCCATCTTCATCATTGGGTCCTTGATGTTCGTGATATCAAAGTACCTCGACCCCTTTTTGTACGCATAAGCAATGACGGTTTCCTTAATTTCCTCCTTGTTGCATAGGTCGTCCTCCAAAATTTCTCCTTCATAGATGAGGCCTATGAAATGTGAAACAAGCTGAGGGTAATGCACATCTTGCACCCTGTGAAGTGAAAGTAATCTTCGTGCACGTGTGATATTAGCCATTTATATAGGCGCTCAGAATTTTGAAATAGGGAAACTCAAAGAGTTACAATAATCCTAACTTCTCCATCTTCACTTTTACATCATTGTTATAGATGGGAAAACCTCTGGTGTCCTTTTATTCATCAGTGCACTAACTCCAACACCATTTCCTTCTCAATCGTGCTCAAGTGATGATTGTAATCATTTACTAACATATTTCTTAAATGGGACTCCCACTCGTGCCCAAGTAATACTCCATCTGGGTACTACATTTCTGCATACCACTCTTCATTTGTACTCATGATAGTTTCTTGTTGCTTGCTCTTGCCCTTGCCCTTTCCCTTCTTAGGTGTGCCAACTAGTTTCTTGGGTGCCATTGTTTATGTTAACACTTCAAATTATTTCACTTGCTTTGTTTTACTACCCCTTTCCAAGTTTAGATCTCAAACTAGTGAAGAAACTCTTTTTTGACCCGTGCCCTAGATACCAAACCCTAACTAGAATCTCTTTTCACCTAGATGATGCTTCTCCACAACTCTTCCCATGCCCATGAATCACTTCCTTTCTGGTTTGTAAATCCAAATTGGTCACTCATGCTCAAATTATTATAATTTTTCTTCACACGGATCAACTCTAGAAACCCTAGTTCACAAAATCTCTTCTCTTCGTATATGCAAAGTGAATAATGAAATGTCTGAACCTCTATTTATAGTTTTTCCCATTTTTAAGCATTAAATGCTACTTCACCTACCACCATACTTTTAACATTTAATGTGGATTTTTCAAACAAAGCCTAAATTTTGCACCCTAACTCACATGCCCAACCCTACATGTGGAAAATCTTCCAACCTTCTAGCGTGTAACCAATCCATCTTGATAGGAGAATCTTGCATGTGTGTAACCAGCGCCTAAGGCACTTCTTCTATCATGATTTTTTCTCTCACCTACCTCATGTTGTTTATGCACTTCTTCCTCCTCTATACATGGGATCTGAAAGTAGCCTTATCTTGACACCAACCATCCTTTTTACACCTTTTCTTTCATGCACCTCTTTCAATAGGGCCATTCAACCGGGATTTCCAACACAATCCTCCTTGGCACTTTACCCACGCTTTCCTTCACATCACTCCACCCCACACTAAAATGATGTGTGGTCCTCTATGCATTCAAAACCTTTAAAAATTAACAAGGTTACTGCACCCGAGGTGCAAAAAAAAACAAAAAATGAAAGGGAAACACAAGAAAGGAAATGCATAAAGGAAATTCTAAACTATCTAGAAAAACTACCTTATTTACAAACACCAAGAAGCCTTATTTATAGTAGGGCTTCACCTACTCCCATTGAAGTGTCTAAATTTTGTTCCATCCAACACTTATAACTGACATGCACCCGAATCAAGGATGTACGAGATTATATAGGGACCTAACCAATGGACCTTTAACTTCCCAAGGTGGTGCAGAAACTTAGAATCATATAGTAAGACCATCTGCCCAACCTCAAACTTCTTGTTCCTAATGTGGCGATCATGCCATGATTTTTTGCTTTGATTTTTATGTTGTTTGGCTCCACCTGGTGAGTGATCATCTTTCATCTAGCTTCATCAATTCATCAATTCTCTCTTCCAACACTTTCTCATTAGCCATCCCTCCTGTGCATGCACTATTCATAGAGAAGGTAACATGAACTCAACTGGCATAACAACTTCTGCGCCAAACACCAATTGAAATGGTGTGATTGTTTTCAACCTTGTATAAGTTGTCCTATAAGCCCATAATATGCACTGATACCTTGTCATCCAAATCTTGTCTTGACATCACAAATGTTTGTCAAGAAAGGGCATGACTTGGTATTTTGTTAAATACTTCTATAGTTCCATTTGCTTATGGGTGATAAGGTATAGTCTTTGATGAGCCATGATGAACTCGCTAATAGGATCCTAACTATCTCATTCAAGAAATGTGTACCCCTATCATTGGTTAAACTTAAAGGGCATCCATACCTCGTGATAATGTTCTCCCACAAAATCTTGCTATTGTAGCTATTGTATAGTCTTTAGTTGGGGCTTACCTCTGCCCACCTTGTCAAATAGTCCTGCAAGTGATTACATAGTGTGATCCAGTCCTACATGCACTGCTGGTGCAATAGGGCCTACAAATTCTATTTCCCATTTCTCAAAAGGTTCAGTGCTAGGGATAGGGTGCAAAGGCATTTCATCTCTCCTTCCTGGCTTGCCAACACGCTAACAATGGTCACATGCTTTACAATAGTCCTTACAATCCTTATACAGAGTTTCCCACCACAATCCTACCATTAATATTTTACGTGCGGTGGTATCACCTGCATAATGTCCACCTACACTTCCTCCATGTGCTTCCTCTATGATGGCGAGGTGCTCATGCTCTAGTACACACCTGCGTAAAACTTCATCATACCCTAATTTGTATAAGTCCCCATTGATCAACATGTAGGGCATGACGTGTATGGCTAGTTACTTTTTCTCTAATGTCTTCATCCCTTCTAATGCCACACCTTCCTTTAGAAATACTACAATTTCCTCCAAATCCGAGGGCACGCACCACAACCTAAATAGTTGCATGTCTAGCATAGTCTCTTCAATGCTCTGTGTGTCCTCCCCTGAATTAATTCTTGATAAATGATCAGGTCCACAATTACTCTTTCTAAGCTTCACAACTACCGTGAACTCAAACTCTTGAAATAACAACACCCACCGACATATGCACCCTTATAGAATGGGCTTGTTCACCAAGTACTTTAATGCCATGTGGTCAGTGTAGAAGATAAAGGGAGTTGCCAAGTAGATATTGCTTGAACTTATGAAGTGTGTAGATCATTGACAATGCTTCGCACTCGATCGTAGTATAATTCTACTCTACTTTGGTGTCAACTTCTTGTTTACAAAGCATAGGAGTGATCAAAATTCCCTCACTAGGCTATGTAAGCACTACCCCAATGGCCATTCTAGAGGCATCTACATGAACATGGAAGGGCTTATCCCAAGAGGGGAAACATAGTATAGGCGCGGTGATAAGCCTATCCTTCAATGTGTTAAACACCTTTTGTTGCACCTTTCCCTAATGGAAGGCACTTTTATGTCTAAGAAATTCTTCTAAAGGTGTAGTGATCTTGGCATACCCCTTAATGAATTTCTGATAGTAGCCCACATGTCAAGAAACCCGCGTACTACGCTTTAAATTGTTTGCTCTCCCTAATCCCACAATAACTGTAACCTTGGCAGGATCTACTAATAAGCCCTCCTTACATATGATATGCCCCAATAACGTTCCAAAGGGGGTAGAAAAGACACACTTATTAATGTTGAGGGATATCCTCAACTCGCCGACACCTCTTAAACATCAACCTCAAATGATCTTACTATCCCATACACCATCCAATCATCTAGATATACTGAAGAAATTTATGGATGAAGTCTTTTGGAACCCACTGTACCACTATCCATTTATGAGAAAACATAGTGCACATTCTTTAACCCAAAGGGCATGATCATGTATGCAAAACTTCCCCATTCGAGCTGAAGGTTGTCTTCTCTTGGTCTTCCTTTACAATCCAGACTTGGTGGTACCCTAAAAATCCATCCGTAAAGGAATAGATTTCATGCCTAACAACTCCCTCCAAAATTTCTTCAGTGAAGGGGGTTGGAAAAGGATCGATGACACAAACTACATTCATCTCCCTATAATCCATGCATATCCTAATCCACCCATCCTTCTTGATGTTGATTACCATTGGAATTATCCATTCTGATTCTTCAACAACTTCAATGATCCCAGATGCTATCATTTTTCTAACTCTTCATTTACCTTCACGTGTAAATTGGGATTCATCCGGTAGGGTCTCTTCCTCACTAGGCATGCACCATCCTTTAGGTTTATCCTTGTCTCCCCAAGGAATGGTGGATGCCTTTGAGCTCATGGTACCTACGTGTGGGGATAAATCCTCAAATTTACACAAAAGATCAATGATATTAGAGACTTCCTTCTCCAACCAGTAATCTCAAATGATAGTTTCTTTAGGTTCTTCTCCTGAGCCAATGTTAACCTTTTTAGTTTTTAAAGGTTCATGATAGGCATGCACGCGAGTATCAGCATTGTCCACTACCTCGTGCATCCCTATAGAATGGTTAACATCCAAGATTTCTACTTCCTCCCCATCAATCACATATACAAGCTTTCCTTTCTCCTTTTCACACACACACGCTCAAGATAAACCTCCTCTGTTTCCTCTTCTTCAAAGTGTGCCTCCAAACCTAGTTCACCAAGTAAGTCCAATAGCCTATCTTCTACCATGGCACTATCCCCCATGGTAAGGTGCTTGATAACCTGCAATGCCTTATCAACTGATGGCTTGGTACTTTGATACTCAAATGTTTGAATGAGGTTAGCCGCTAGCTCTTGCCAATTCCTGTCTAGTAGCGTGTCTCAAAATGTATGTACCATGTGCACACGTAACCTTGTAGTGTAGAATACAATTTGTGCACCCAGAGGATGGTGGCAAAGATTCTACGCCTTCCCTCTAGGTTCTCTCATAGGATTGGACGTGGAAAGAGGTGGGCTCCTTACCATGGTATTCTTTGATGGTGGTGGGCACATTGCTTCTAGAGAAATGAATAGAGAAGGTAATTCTCACTTTGTGCCATTCCAAGAGATTATCCCGATGTGTTTCCCACCAAAGTGCGCAATAGTTCTAGTAGGATGTAACTTAACATCCCCCTTCTTTCATTTTCCTCCTTCCACTAAGCTTCCATTTTCTACAAAAATACCTCAGGGAGGCTCCTCCTGAGTACTTAGGTAGCTCTTTTCCTCCTAGGTGCCAATGTGTGCATGCCTTTATCACCTTTTTCACCGATCCTCTTAAATGTCGTCCATCGATTAACTCGTAGGTCCCATGCACCCAATTATCACATGCTAGACTAGTGGTGTCACTTACCGACTAAGCATCCTCAAACTAGATAACTTTGTTAGTAGGATGGATTATCTCTGGATCCCTGATTGAGTGCACATATATTCTATCCAAGACCTCTTCTCCCAAAGGTTTAGTATAGGGTGTTGAATTCCCATCAGCTAGGGGTATGATGACCTGTTCCTCCTCATTTTCAAAGCTGATGTACCCCTTATTGAACCGAAGATCCACATTGTTCTTATAACACCATGGGTGCCCAAGTAGTGCTGGGAAATTGTCTGCCTCAATGAGCACCAAGACTTCAAAGTCCCCAGTAAACTTAGCTCCCTAAATGGTGATAGTTGCATCTTTTAAGACACCAATGGGCATTGCCTTTGTTTTGTTTTCCATATACAACACATTCAAAGATGGATGTAATGTAAGCCTTCCCATCTGATGCCATGCATCCAATGTGAGAACATTGACCTCCACGCCTGTGTCAATGAGGATATTACTCAACAACCATCCATCCACCACTACATTTAACATGATCTCCCTATCATAGTCAAGGCTGTGAGGGGAAGGTTTACATGCAAGACCTACCTCTCGTGCTCTTCTCCAGCACGTGGTACCTTCTCTCTCAACCATGCTCCTAGCAAGGGAATAATATTATGTTGCCTTAGCATTTTACATACTTTCCTGACCTCATCCAGGTCATCTCTTGGCACCTCGACCTTCCTTATTTGATCCTCCCTCCTAGACTGCTCCTTTAGACATTGGATTTCTCCCTATAAACTTTGAATGATGTCCATGGTATCTTGATATACCTCCTTCTGATGAGCAAGATCTGGGTACTTTCCATGCACCACTTCTTCTCTTGAAACTAGAGTCCTCTGCCTTGGTATTTCCTTTACACGTGTGGCCTCTGCTCTTGTTGTTACCAAAATAGGTTCTAATCCTGCATCACGTGTTACCCATGGCATCCATTGTGTGTCTGTCTTCTTAATGCTTACCATTGTATCACCCTTTTCTTTTGTTGCTATTGATTCATGTGCTCAAACAACTCAGGGCACTCCTCATACTTATGTTTCTTCCCACACCATGAGCACTACAATAGGTCTGGGTACTCTCATTTGTAATGCTCATGTAGACCCACAATTAAAATAGTTCCATGTTGGAACTCACTTCTTCCACCTCCATGGTTACCATGACCATAGAATCCTCTACGAAATCCCTTTCACACTTGCCTCCATCTGCACGCTCCTCATAATGGTGATCATCACCTTTAGAACTACTAGAAATGTTGGTCTGATGCACCCCATGATTAATGGCCTCATGGATCTGGTCAATAAGTCTAAAATCCTTAGTATCATGGGTTGTAGAGGTGCAGATATTATAGTAGCAAGACACATTCTTCCAAATTATGCATTGTAACAAGGGACATCTACTTGCATCATGGTCCCCATGAAAAATTTCACAGTCTACTATCACGGCATGTACTATCCTCTAGGGGAAACTATCCTTGACATACCCTCTACTTCACAATCTATACACCATATACCACTATGAGTCTCATGGGATTGAGTTTGAGACAAATTCTTCACCGCTTAGCCATAACAACAATTTGAGCCTCTAAAATGGGCTAACACTAGTATTAACACTTCTAACAACCTCGGTGTGCAGAGAAGCTTCTAATGGCTGCGCGGGTTGTGAAAGTTTTATGAGATAAGGCCCTTCTAAAAGGTGTGATAAACCCTCCAACAAACCACTGAGCATGCTATGAAGGGTGAATATCATATGATAACTTAGACAAGAGATTTTTAAAGCACACATCATACTCCCGCACACTCTCCGCCATTCCCTGTTGAATCTCCTTTAGGGCGCTGATGCTCTTCTATTTAAACTCAAGGATGTGGAATTTTGCCAAGAAGGTGTTCTTTAAATAAGTATAATCCACCACCATTTGATGAGGGTCATATTTCCTATACTAGCTATGCACGCTCCCCTACAATGTCATTGCAAACTGACTAGCCTTCTCGCTCTCAGGGTTGTGATCCCCTTTGTGTGCCATAGAAGTTCACACTTGAAGATGTTTCTGTAGCATCAAAATACCTCTATAATCTAGAAAATGTAAATACAACTCAAGGAAGACCGAGAGGGGGTGGGTGAGGCCCTTTTCCTTTAATCCGAGCCTTAGTTCCCTCCGGTGTTTTCTCTGCCACCAGATCCACCAAATCCTCTAAATCCACTAAAAGCAGGTCATGTTCCTCCTGACCCACTAGATCCACCAGAACCACCAAGTCTTGTTCCTCCTAACCCACTAGATCCACCAGGTCCATAGGTCTTGTAGTGGTCGTGCTAACTGTCCCCAAGGTTCCACTGAACTACACGTCGACAATCTGTGATAATGCCCCACTACCACTAGTGTACCCCATGCCACTCCCAGATGCGAGACCGAAGGCTTGTGTACTTTCTCCTTGTCAAAAATTCCTCCGAATACTGGAATATGTGTAGCCATAGAAGTGGGAAATGAAAAATTATATCTCCTGGGCATAGATCTATCACTTCCACTGATACCAACTGGGTCAATGATACTCCTTCCTTGATCTGGAAAACCAAGCACTAGGGTTTGGTCACTAGGTGGGTTCAAATATGTGCCAATGACTCTTCTCTCTCCACGTGATGAAATCTCATCAAAAGCCGAAGGGGTCTCTCTTACGCACTTGCCAAGATGGGGTAGCACAGACTGCTCAGGTTCCATGTCCTCCACGTGAACCTCAACTCCTTCCCGCAACATCTGCCTCCATAGATCCATCACACTTGTAACCTCACGTTGTCTAGAAATCTCCCTTTCACATGCTTCACTATACTTGAGCCGTCTCTCCTCCCTTTCTTTCTCTGTTATAATATCTACCATCTTCCTCCACCCTAGCTTCCTCGCCCAATGCTCATAATGGTTTAGCCGGCCATTGGAAATGCCTCTAAACTCAAGGTAACAATCAATATCTTCATTGCAGAGGGATAACATGTATAAATGATCCTTTGGGATCCCACAAAAATTCAAACTCAGCAACTTCGGACAAGAATATGTAGAAATAGCATACTCCAGAGTGTAGCTAGCCAACACACCCTTCCACCAATGATCCACAACACGAGTCCACATTAGATCTGCATCCTGTAGCCTCTGGTATTCTTCTTGGGTCCATACACATGATCTATAATACCATCTTGATCTAGATGCATATGCTGAGAGCCATTCATACAGTTCTACTAGGAAGCAACAGAAAAAAATTTCATATAAATCATGGTAGAGGTTCTCTTCTACCCATCTACATGCATTAAACTTAGATCTAGTGTTGAATCTCTGAGAAAATTCATCCTTCGTGCTCTTGAACCATGATTCAACACTTTCCAAAGTTAAACATTCTATCATTACTCATTACACATATCATGATGTATGTCATTTCCCACTACAACTTTGAAAAGAGGTCCCAACAATGGAACCAAGATGTAGTCATTTTTACACCCATCACAAAGGAAAGAAATCCCATGCGTGCCAACCTATCACCTAGCGGGTGCTGGGCACTCACTTGAGGCATGCACGGGTGCCAAGTCTCTCTTTTATGTGATTTTAGTGGGAAACATCATCTATGATCTGAGTTTAAGAGATTTGAGAGGAAATAAGACATACAAGCACCATAGAGCTTAGAACAGCTTCTAGATCCTTGTAGTCATTCCAGATAGAAAAGAGCTTAACAGATTATAGAACTTACACCAAAACAGAAAGGAAGTTGTACAAGCATTCATACTTAGTTCATAAACATAAATGAAAAAGAGCTATGAAGAAGGATGTATGCATCGAACCATTAATGTTCATATTCACATAAACTGGTAACCTCATTACATTCATTAGGCCCATTACAGAATGTCACAAAAGGGCAGACCACAGTCATGCATTATAACTGGATTCATATAGCTAGGATCTCAAAAGAAAATTTATAACCCCCAAACCCTTGATACATCCTTTCCTATGCTTATTTACCCAAGCTAATAAAGTCCTTGCAGTATTTCTGCAGAGCTCCGCCCTCTATTCACTTCCTTCTTTTTTTGCTTTTGTAGACACTTGTATATATAGCCTTTCTGAACTACCAACTCATTCTTCTACGGCCTCGCATCTTTCGCCAAGTGTCCGAAATTGATCCTCCATGGGCACATGCTCCTCTAGGCCTAAGGTCGCCACTCCTTTCCATGATGTCCTTCTAGAAGTTTCTATCGCAAGGCATATTCCTTCCAGCCACCCTATCACAAGGCTAGAACCTTTTTCCACTCGGGTCACATTTTCCTTACGCCCTACCCAATAGGTCAAAATGGCTGTTATCCAAAGTTCACCCCCCAGGGTAAATTTCGATAACATGCATCAGAGTTTTAGTTCCAAGCAAGTAGGTCGATTCAGGAAAAAATCATGAAATTGGCTAAGTCCTACTCCAGGTCGCCTTTGGGACAGTTGGGACATCAAGGCGTGGATCGGCCGAAAAGCCTCCAGGCGGCCCGCGAAGCAAAGGGACATCCGGGACAAATGGACGCGAAGGACGCGAACCGGCCGGTTCGGCGAAACGAGGAACTATAGCACAGGGACAATCGGGCCGTCGGGAACGGACGTAGGATGCGAAAGCCGGTTTGGCCAAGGAGAAGAAAATCGACTAACTGCTCGGGACATTTGGGCCTTGAGGACGCGAACCACCCGGTTCGGCCGAAAAGGAGAACTTTCGCACTAAGTAGTGGGACATCTGGGCCGTGAGGACGCGAAGGACGTGAAAAGGTGAAGTGGCCGAGAGCAAAGGAAGCCCATTTCGGTGGTTGAAGAATTTGTCCTGCATACCCGGGGATATTGGAACAAATGTACGTGAAGGATGTGAACCGGCCGGTTCAGCCGAAACGAGGAACTTCAGCACTGGGACAGTTGGGACAAATGGACGCGTGGGACGCGGATAGCCGAGAAACCCGAGGGCCAATCAGATCATGACACGTGTCACCGGCAGATGAGGGACAAGGAAGCCCATTTCGGGTGGTTTGGGAGTTTTTGTCCCAAACAGTTTGGGACATCCGGGACAGAAAGACGCGAAGGGCGCGAAGAGCCGGCAGACCCGCGGACCAACCAAATCATGACACGTGTCACAAGGAGAAAAGTCCAAAAGGTCAGAGGGCGAGGTTTCAAGCACTGACCCGAGCCAATAAAAAGAGGACACATGTCCAATGAAGTAGGGAAGGAGAGAGAATCACGTGACCAATCAATGCATGCCACGTGTCATCCAGGTGGCAGAGCGCGGGAAGAAATTTAAAAATCCATTTTCACCTGTTTTGTGCCCTAGATCTTCAGATCGACATATCTTTCGATTCAGAGCTCAGATTTGCACGTTCTTTATATCAACGGAAAGCTCATGAAATTCTCTACATGATTTCGGGGTTAATCTTGAATTTTGGTGTAGTCTAGAGAGAGAAAATTGAGAAACGGCTCTGACGCGTGTTCATGGCCAGAAGTGACATTTCAGCGACCAGATTTAATGCAGAATGGGTCGCATTCTCCTGTAATCCGGTCAAAATGATAGGGTATGGGTTTGTAAGGTCCCCCATGCCATTTTAATGCATCTACAGTCAAGGAGGGATGGGTTCCCATGTTTCTGTACGTTTTCTGTCCCCTGGGCTCGACCCATGCAATGTAAAAAGCCAGATTTGGCTCATTTCTAAGGGGGAACATTTCTTTGGATAGCAAGCTTCTTCTTTCACCTGTAACAAGTGATTTTTGCAAGTATCAGACCTCTTCTAAAATTGTAACAGTTTTCTACCCTTTTGATGTTGTAATACAAGGGTTTTGATAAAGGAAATGACAATACAAGCCGTGATCGCTTTTCAACCCTCTGTTTGTGTTGCTTGTTTCATTTTTGCACTCCGATTACATCTTATCAGCCTTGTGCATGATGTTTTATGTTGCATTTTATGATCTGTGTCTATCTCTGCAGAACAAGAAGTGTTCACCACTCCTCCTTTGGTGTATCACCCGTTAGTTTAGTTTCATTTTTCACTTTCTATCTCGTCTCCTTGGATTTTAGAGTAGGATTAGGTTTCAAACCTCTCGTAGTTTTACAAAATATAGATCTAAATGAGAGGAGTTTGAGGAACCAGCCTCTAACTGAGATTCCTCTCTAGTTTCACAAGTCCCCACACTGGAGAGAGGTTTCCATGTTGTGCAATCACACTGGATGCTAGAGTGATCAACCTAGAAGCCTGATCTGCATCCAGGGGTGCTGTGAGTCTGCAACAATAGTTTTGGCATGCCCGGTGGGACAAGAGGTCTCATTTTTATCAGCAGCAAGTTGATGTGCATCTCGCTGCAATCTTTTTCTTGCTTAAAAGAGCTATTATTTGCATATCCGCGACTCCAAGGGGAAGAATCAATCGGTTCTAAGCAAAAGGCAGCCCGAAAACTCATGAGAAGAATCACCACAAGGTCAAGAGTTGGAGAAGAAGAAGTGTTGTTTGAATACCTGCAATTATCTCCAAGAAGAAGGCAAAGAGGAAGAAGGATTCAAAGGTCTCCATCTCCACCAAATAGAACTCTCTCAACTCCTCCACCGTAGCCTTTCATTCACCAACAAGGGTTTTAAGACCAATTAGAATGGCTCGTAACAACCCCTACATCAACTTCACAGCAAAGAGCCCACTTGCTCTCAATGCACAACATCCAGCCTCCTATTGCAGCCTCAAGAACATTCCCTACTTCACCGGAGAAAATCGACTACCTGTGTGATCATGTTAAAGATATTGCTAACCTTTGTGTAATCCATGAAATCAATGAAATGCAAGTGGCACAAGTTATGGCATCTTCATTCAAGGGTAAAGCATTACAATGGTTTAGGAGCCTTGAGCCGGTTCTATCACAAACTCGGAATCAGTGTGTATTGCACTTCACGAGCAATTGGAGAGAAGGGAGACAACTTGTCTCTTTGGAGCAGTGACAACTATCAAGAGAGCCCCCAATGAGCAAAGCTGATCGACTTCAACTTCAGATTTCAAAGGTCTTGGGATAGGATTCCATGGCAATGTGCAAACAACAGAAGGTGCTTTTCTATATTACCTTAAAGCTTTGAATTCGATATTTCTATGTTAATTCAATCTATGGGAGGCACAACCTTACTCGCTGCTTATAAGATTGCCATTAGAGCCGAAAACTATCTTATTCAAGCCGGTAAACCGGCTCCTAGGCCTCCCATGCCCTCAGTATCCAAACTTAGAAAATCCAAGCACTAGTCAAGCACCCACTTTGGCCCTGCTCCCACCCCTAGAAATCAAAGTTCAAGTGAAACTTCTACTTCATCCTCTAGTGCTTCAAATGAACTCCAAGAGGTCATGAAAAATTGCAAAATTTGGGAAATGAGCTGGTTACTATCAAAAGACAAAGAAGCTCAAAGTGCTAGACCGTATCGCCTCAAGCAACACAAGATGCTAAGCCCCCATACCAACAAAATAGGTCACCAAATCAGGCTGCAAATCAAAATCAAAGCCAAGTAAGGCCTCCCGCTAATAGACCATTTCAGCCCTATAACCCCAATGTCATATCTGCTTCTAAAGCATTAGTGCCAGTCCAAAATAACATGGCCCAAGAATATGATTGGTGCTTTCCATGCAACAGCCTCATAACCAATCCATGTGTTTCAATGGTGCATTCAATCAAGCTCGATGGTGACAAACCATCGTGGGTGCAAGGGTGAGGGCAGCCAAGGAATCAGCCAACAACAAGAAACATTCCAACAAAGAACAGCCCCAAATGACACACATTGGTCAACCGGCAAGCAGAAGATTTCGTGGCATGAATCAAATAGCTTCTCAAGGTGTTGCAGCCAACACAAGGTCAAAGAGGAGAAATTTGGGTGAAGAACAACCATTAGCCCCAAGTAATCCACAACCTTCCATGGCTCCACAAATGATTGGCAAGCAAAGTCTAGTTTCAAATGCACAAGGAGCAGCCAAGAACAGCCCCTAAGGCCAACTCAAATGCCATCTGTTGCTGCTGCCCACGTGCAAGGAGTAAATGTGCAAATCAAGGGACAAGAGAGGATCCTTCATCACCATTCAAGATCATGAACAGATGAAGAAGACTAACGTCAACATATCAATGTGGGAATCCCTATCCATCCTAGGACAAAGAGATTTGCTACAAGCTGCCATGAAGGATTGGCCAACTTCAAATCAACAGTTCAAATGCAAGACAAAGTACTTACAAATGCTACCCACTCAAGGAAGTCATGGAGGACAACAAGGTAAAATGTTGAAGCCCCTCCTTTCTATGTTTCATTAATCATGGGGATAAACTAGTACACAATCGCATGATCGATTCGGGGCAAGTAGCTAGTTGATGCCCAAGCAAATAGCTGATCACTAGGGTCTCCAATATGAAGTAATATCTAAAGGGGTAGTGCAATTGGATGGGACAAGCAAAGAGAGAAACCATGGGAGTAATTAAAGGTTTGAATCTTACCTCGCATACATGCCCCAACGTTACCATAGTTTTACAAGATGTGTCGCTGATAGATTTGCCACCACTCTTTGCCTATGTTTATCAAGGGATTTCACGCCAAAATTGGAGGCTACTTATCGCCGATTGGTCACACATGTTGTTCAGAACAAGATATGGTACTAAGGTCACAATCAGATCCGAACCAATTGCAAACTTTCATATTGAGCCTCATACTCCAAGCCAAATCAATGCCAATTGCTCAGCATTTGATCAAGAAGATTATCCAAACACAGATGAAGCCGACACCAAAGTTGGAAGCATCCCAGATTTGACTCTTGATGAATGGGCAAGCAAGGTGCATGCTTTTGATCCCTATCAAGAAATAGAAGAATCTGAGCTAGGGGTTTATTGTTTACATGAAGAGGATCAACCTCTCCCCAGCATCACCAAGCCAGATCATAAGGACAAGAATGAAGTATGGCAATTGTTCTTTGATGGGTCAAGGAGTAGACAAGGTGCAGGAGGAGGAGCTATGCTCATTTCACCACAAGGTATAAGGTATTACTCAACCTTCCATTTCCAGTTTTCCTGTTCAAACAATACAGCTGAGTATGAAGCCTTAATTCATGGACTGCACTGGGCAATGAAGAAAGGCATCAGGAATTTACAAGTATTTGGTGATAGTGAGCTGGTCGTAAACCAAGTCAAAGGAAAAAATGCTGCCAAAAATGATCTCGCTAAGTGCTACAAAATCGGGTATGGGATCTTATTGAAGATTTGAAGCTTTTAGCATCAATTCCATCCCAAGAAAAAGGAATGAAGCCGCTGACAGACTTGCAGCAATTGGGGCTGCATTTGACGTTGTAGAAAATATCAAAAGTGAAAAATCTCAGCCTCATATCAAATTGGTTGTGAGACCAGCTGTTCCAGATAACAACACAAGTTGGCAAGTCTTCGAGAATGATCAGCAAATTGTTAATTTCCTACAAGAAGAAGCTGAGTTCTCCGCCATAAATCAAGACAAGCTGCATCAGCAATATGGTGACCAAGTGGAAGTGCACTGAGACTAACAAATTACCAAAAGGCCTCATAACCTGGAGTCAATCTTCAACCCGAATGATCAGCCCTAAGGAGAAAGCAAACATTCAAGTGAAGGGTGAAGATTCGAGCCTATTTTAGTGGAAGAAGGCAAAACATTCAGATTGGCAAAGTAAGTACCTCACAAGAGAAATCTGACTTTGTTCAGCTTTTGTCAAGAGTTCCTGAGATATCTTTGCTTGGACTTACAAAGATCTAAGAGGTTTCAACCCAAAGTCTAGCACAACATACTATTGAGAGCCGGATCTGAAATCCAAGCCCATTAGGCAAAAGCAAAGGCCGCTGAATCCCCATATTGAACCTCTCATGAGAAAAGAGTTAAGCAAGCTTATTGAGGCAAGATCATCTTCCCCATCAAACACTCAAGTTGGGTTGCAAACTTGGTGCCAATGAGAAAAAGAAATGGAGAAATCAGACTGTGTGTTGACTTCAGAGACTTGAACAGAGCCTCCCTCAAGGACCATTACCCACTCCCTTCCATGGAGCAAATATTGCAAGTTGTAGCTGGTTCAGAAAGGTTCTCACTACTTGATGGATACTCAGGCTATAATCAGATAATGGTGAAGGAAGAAGATCAATTCAAGATGGCTTTCACCACCAAATGGGGCACCTATGCCTACAAGAAGATGCCATTTGGCCTATCAAATGCCGGAGCAACATTTCAGCGAGCTATGGATATGGCATTCAAAGGCTTAATCAACAATATAGTGCTGGTATACCTAGATGATATCACTGTCTTCTCAAAGAATGCAGCAGACCATCTCTTTCACCTCAGACAAGTGTTTCAGAGGTGTAGAAGGTTCGGAGTGTCGTTGAATCCAAAGAAGTGTATATTCTTGGCACACGAGGGCAAATTGTTGGGCCACATTGTCTCTAGGGAAGGGCTAACAATTGATCCTGAAAGGGTTGAAGCCATCCGAACGCTCCCATTGCCACACCACAAGAAATCTCTTCAAAGCTTCTTAGGAAGGATAAACTTTGTCCGCAGATTTGTGCCTAATTTTGCCACTCTTGTGAAGCCTCTAACAATGATGTTGAAGAAGAGTCTGGCATTCAAATGGACAACAGAAGGCAAAGAGAGTTTTGAAAGCATCAAGCATGCAATATCACAAGCTCCAACTCTTATCAACCTAGACTTTTCAAAGGACTTCATGTTGTATGCATTTGGAGGATCAAACACAATCTCAGCTATCTTAACACAAGCTGAATAGAGAAGGTTTAAGAACAGCCCATAGCATTCTTCAGCCAAACCTTGGAAGATTACGAAATAAAGTATTCTTTCATTGAAAAGCATGTCCTTGCTGTCATCAGGAGCTTGAAGAAGTTCAGACATTTGGTCTCAAACAATAAGATTCAACTGCTGGTCTCACATGCTGGAGTTAAGGACTTCCTCCTCAACAAGGATTTGAATGAGAAAAGGGCAGGTTGGATCACCCGTGTCATGGAGTATGACATTGAGATCAAGATCACCAAGCTGGTAAGAGGGAAAGGATTGTGTGAGCAGCTGGTTTTGGGGAAGCAAAAAGAAGTATGCAACAAAGAAGAAACTGTTTTGATAGTCCAAGACAGCCATGAGCCAAGTGGCAAACAAGAAGAAGACAATGCTGCCCCGACTCCTTGCTGGACCCAAGGTATTATGCACTTCCTAGGCACATGCCTATGCCCTCCAGAGATGAACAAGACCCAGAGGAGACACTTCAGATTGCAGGTTGTCCCGTATGCCATTGTTGATGGAGTTTTGTTCAAGAAAGATGTGAATGGAGTGCTGCTGAGATGCATTAGCACAAATCAGATTCAAAGGGTGTTGGAAGAGTTTCATAGTGGACCAGCTGGTGGCCATTTTGCACCAAGAGTGACAGCTCTAAAAATCATGAAGGCTGGTTATTATTGGCCTAAAATCTTCAGTGATTGCTATGCATGGATCAAGAGGTGTAAGAATTGTGCATTCTTCACAGGAAAAGAGAGACTTGCTGCCCTCCATCGCATCCAATCTCGCTGACCAGCCATTCATGCAATGGGGTTGGACTTCATCTGAGTCATTAATCCCAATTCAAGCCAAGGGCACAAATGGATTTTGACAACCATGTACTACTTCACCAAATGGATGTAAAAAGAGCACTCAAAGAGGTGAATGAGTCTAACATCTTAGACTTTTATGAGGGGATAACAACTAGATTTGGTGTACCTGCCACAATAATCTCTGATAATGCATTGGCATTCATTGGATCTAAGGTGACTGAGTGGGCTGTCAAGAACGGTATTTACCTAAGCACTTCATCAAACTATTACCCTCAAGGTAATGGCTAGGCCGAGTCTACAAACAAGAACTTGTTGAGGATCATTAGGAGGACTCTTGATGAGAATCAGAGGTCTTGGCATACCAAGCTGAAATCAGCCTTATGGGCTGATAGGATCACTCCCAAAAGATCCACAGGTAACTCTCCATTTAGGCTTGTCTATGGAAGAGAGGCAATCTTGCCCATGTCACTTGAGTTGCCAACACTGGAACTCATGAAGCAGCTGGAGTTGCTTGAATTTGAGCCCATGGAGGTGAGGTATGCAGAGTTGATGGAGCTGCAAGAGATCAGAAATCAGGCATCCCAAGCAATGGAAAAGGATCAAGCTTTGATCAAGAAGACCTTCGATAGAAAGGCCAAGGATAGATCTTTTCAAGTTGGAGATCTAGTGTTGAAATGGGATGTGGATAGAGCAAAACTAGGAAG
The DNA here is from genome assembly GCA_018340775.1 of Taxus wallichiana var. yunnanensis. NCBI lineage: Eukaryota > Viridiplantae > Streptophyta > Pinopsida > Cupressales > Taxaceae > Taxus > Taxus wallichiana. The sequence continues at coordinate 188,054,442 of CM031235.1, forward strand.
GCATTCAAAATTTGATGCCATTTGGAGTGGCCCATACATGGTCACAAAGTGCAAGAACAACAATGCTTTCCAATTGGCCTCATTAGATGGTGAAGAACTGCAGATTCTAGTCAATGGAATCTATCTCAAGCGTTGCTTCTAGAGGGAAGTTCACTACCTCTGTAAATATTAGATTAGATTTTCTTTCCTCCAAGTGCTTGTGCACATTGTTTTGCTGTAGGTTAGTTTTGTTTTCCCTAAGTGCTTTGGCACAGTTTGTTGTCCATGGAGATGTTTAGCAAGTCCTTGCTTTCATCAGGTGACATTCCATCTTCCTCCTTACACATTCTAAGTCATTGGGTTCTCGAACAAAATATTTGATAACTCCATGCCCAATGGACTGCTTCTGGCTACCGATCTTTTCACCTAGCAGAAGCAGTGACCCCGAAAAGTCACCAAATTGTTATCCAAAGTTCACCCCCTGTGGTAAATTTCGATAACATGCATCAGAGTTTTCAGTCCCAAGCAAGTAGGTCGATTCAGGAAAAAATCATGAAATTGGCTAAGTCCTACTCCAGGCCACCTTTGGGACAGTTGGGACATCAAGGCGCGGATCGGCCGAAAAGCCTCCAGGCGGCCCGCAAAGCAAAGGGACATCCGGGACAAATGGACGCGAAGGACGCGAACCGGCCGGTCTCGGCCTGGAAACGAGGAACTATAAAGACAAGGACAATCGGGCGTCGATGTGACGTGGGACGCGGAAAGCCGGTTCAGCCGAAGGAGAAGAAAATCGACTAACTGCTCGGGACATTTGGGCCTTGAGGACGCGAACCGCCCGGTTCGGCCGAAAAGGAGAACTTTCGCACTAAGTAGTCGGGACATCTGGGCCGCGAGGACGTGAAGGACGTGAAGGATGCGAAAAGGCGAAGCGGCCGAGAGCAAAGGAAGCCCATTTCGTGGTTGAAGAATTTGTCCTGCAAAGACTGGGACAATGGAACAAATGTACGCGAAGGACGCGAACCGGCCGGTTCGGCCGAAATGAGGAACTTCAGCACTGGGACAGTTGGGACAAATGGACGCGTGGGACGCGGATAGCCAAGAAACCCGAGGGCCAATCAGATCATGACACGTGTCACCGGCAAATGAGGGACAAGGAAGCCCATTTTGGGTGGTTCAGGAGTTTTTGTCCCAAACAGTTTGGGACATCCGGGACAGAAAGACGCGAAGGGCGCGAAGAGCCGGCAGACCCGCGGACCAACCAAATCATGACACGTGTCACAAGGAGAAAAGTCCAAAAGGTCAAAGGCGAGGTTTCAAGCACTGACCCGAGCCAATAAAAAGAGGACATGTGTCCAATGAAAGCAGGGAAGGAGAGAGAATCATGCGTGACCAATCAATGCATGCCACGTGTCATCCAGGTGGCAGAGCGCGGGAAGAAATTTAAAAATCTGTTTTCACCTGTTTTGTGCCCTAGATCTTCATGATCAACATATCTTTCGATTCGAGCTCGATTTGCATGTTCTTTATATCAAAGAAAGCTCATGAAATTATCTACATGATTTCGGGGTTAATCTTGAATTTTGTGTAGTCTAGAGAGAGAAAATGAGAAACAGCTCTGACGCATGTGTTCATGGCCGAAGTGACATTTCAAACGACTGCATTTAATGCAGAATGGGTCGCATTCTCCTGTAATCCGGTCAAAATGATAGGGTATGGGTTTGTAAGGTCCCCCATGCCATTTTAATGCATCTGTAGTCAAGGAGGGATGGGTTCCCATGTTTTGTACGTTTTCTGTCCCCTGGGCTCGACCCATGCAATGTAAAAAGCCGATTTGGCTCATTTCTAAGGGGGAACATTTCTTTGGATAGCAAGCTTCTTCTTTCACCTGTAACAAGTGATTTTTGCAAGTATCAGACCTCTTCTAAAATTGTAACAGGTTTTCTACCTTTTTGATGTTGTAATACAAGGGTTTTTGATAGTGGAAATGACAATATGTGCTCTGTGATCGGGCCACCCTCTGTTTGTGTTGCTTGTTTCATTTCAGCACTCGATTACATCTTATCAGCTTGTGCATGATGTTTTATGTTGTATTTTATGATCTCGTGTCTAAACAAAGAGATGGAAAACTTATATGTTAACCATATAGTGGGTACACATGAGGTTATGGATATTTCGATGACCAAGCGTGTGCCACCTACCATGAACCCCGAAAATCAAGAATGTTAACATTGGTTCGGAAGCAAAACCTAAGGAGGCTATTATCAGGACTATTGGTTAGAGAAGGATGTTTCAAAGATCATTCATCATTGCATGAGTTTTAGGATTTATTTTTACATGGGTACTATGAGCTTAAAGGAGTTCACCACTCCTTGGGAGAAATGAATATCAAGTTAAAGGAAGGTACACACCTAATTTGGAAGAGACCTTATCGAATGAATCTTAATCTACGCATCAAATTCAAGGAGGAGATTGAAAAGATGATCACATTAGGCATCATTAAGGATATTAAAGAAACATAATGCATAAGTCTAATGGTCATCAAATTAAGAAGGATGGGAGGATAAGGATTTGTGTTGATTAAAGGGATCCGAATGTGGTATGTGTTATTGACCCTTTTCCAAACCTTGTTCACTAAGGAGATTCTATAAGGAGTAGCTGGGTGTGAAATCTATTCTTTCATAGATGGATTCTTAGGATATCATCAGTTAGAATTACAAAGGAGGACCAAGAAAAGACAACTTTCACCACTGAATGGGGAATTTTTTCCTACATGGTCATGCCTTTTGGACTGAAGAACGCGTTGCTATGTTTTCACGCATTGTGGTGTAGGAATTTCAAGACTTCATCCATAAGTTTCTTCAATTCTACCTTGATGATTGGATGGTATATGGATTAGTGAGGGACCATTGTGACAATCTAAGGCTGATGTTTGAAAGATGTCAGTAGTTGAGGATATCCCTCAACATTAAGAAATTTGTTTTTACTACTCCATTTCAAACCCTGTTGGGGAATATCATATGTAAGGAAGGCTTATTGGTGGATCCTACCAAATTTTCCATTATTATGGGATTGGGGGAACCTACCATGCCTAAGCACAGTGCATGGATTCCTTGGGCACATGAGGTATTACCAGAAATTTATTAAGGGGTATGCCAAGGTCACCACACCATTGGAAAATTTCCTAAAACATAAAATTACATTTTATTGGGGAGAGGCACAACAGATGGCATATGATACATTAAAGAATAAGCTTATCACTGTGCCCATATTATGCTTTCCTTCTTGGGATAATCCATTCCATGTACATGTTGATGCTTTAGGGATGGTGATTGGAGCAATCTTAGCACAACTTGGAGAGGGAATTGTTGACCACCCCTTATGTTTTTCTAGTAGGAAGCTAAACCTGAAAAGCGGAAAAAAATATACTACTACTAAGCGTGAGGCATTGTCAATGATTTATGCACCGTAAAAATTTAGGAAGTACCTGTTGGCAACACCCTTTATATTTTATATAGACCACCTAGCATTGAAGTACTTGTTAAACAAGCCCATTTTACAAGGGCACATATGCAAGTGGGTCCTATTGTTTCAAGAGTTTGAGTTTAAGGTTGTTGTGAAACCGGGTAAGAGTAATTTGGGACTTAACCTTTTACCAAGGATTGACTCAAGAGATGATGCACAAAGCATTGAGGATACAATGCCAGATGCATAATTTTTAGATTATGACGTGCACCCTCTAACTTGGAATATATTGCTATGCTTCTCAAAATGGGTGTGGCACTGAAGGGAATGAAGACCTTGTAAAGGAAGCAATTAGCCATACCCACCACACCCTACATGTTAATTAGTGGAGACTTATACAAACTAGGTCGTGATGAGGTTTTGTGATGGTGTGTGTTAGAGCATGAGCGTGTTACAATCATGGAAGAAGCACATTGTGGAATTGTAGGAGGAGACTATGCATGGAACACAACCACACATAAGATCCTTCTAGGAATATTTTTGTGGGAAAAAAATTACAAATATTGTATCAAGTATTACAAGGCTGTGACACCGCGGTGCCTTGGTAAACTAGAGAAAGAGATAAAATTAGATTATACTTTTGATTGTCGGTGTAGAAACATTCGAGAAGTGGGAAATTGACTTCACATAGGACTTGTTTCCCAATGCATGAAGGACATGTTCACGTTATATCATTACATGCAAAGACTTCCTTACAAGGTGGGAAGAAGCGGTGCCTACAAGGGATTGCATAGTGGTAACAGTAGCTAGGTTCTGTGGGAAAACATAATAAACATATATGGATGCTCTCTGAGCTTAACAAGTGATATGGTTACTCATTTATTAAATGAAACAGTTAGGATCTTGTTGGTAGAATTCATGGTAGCCCACCAAAAGACTACCCCTTATCATCCACAAGCTAATGGGACTGCTGAGGCGTTTAACAAAATTCTGAATAATACTTTAAGAAATATTTGTGATGTGGGAAGAAAGGATTGGGATGATAAAGTTTCTTCTATGTTATGGTCATATCGGACTACTTATAAGAGACTGAACAAGGCCATGCCTTTTCAATTGGTGTTTGGTGAAAAAGTTGTGCTACCTATTGAATTTATGTTACCATCATTGTGTATAGAATGCGTAGGAGGATTAGGTGATGAAAAAGCACTTGAGGAGAGGATTGATAAGTTAATGCAGTTAGATAAGAGGCAAAGGCTATTTCTGTTGAAGTAAAAAAATATAAAAATCGAGGTAAAAGGCATGGCATGATAGACACATCAAATAAAAACAATTTTGAGGTTGGGAAGATGGTTCTATTGTATGATTCTAAGTTTCTACACCATCCAGGGAAATTCATAGTCCATTGTATGGGCTTGTACATTGTATCCTATATACTTGATTAAGGAACTTTCTAGTTACAAGCCTTTGGATGGAACAAAATTACCAAGCCATTTCAATGGGAGTAGGTTGAAGCACTAGTATAAATAATTCTTTATTGTGTTTGTAAATAAGGCAGTATTTCAAGTTAGCCTTTGTTTTCTTTTCTACATTTTTATTTCTTTGTGTTTCCCTTTCTCATTTATTTTTGTTGTGCACATCTATACCGCTGGTAGCTACTTATAATTTTCAAAAAAATTCTATGCGTAGAGGAACACACATCTATTTTTGTGTGGGGTGGAGTTATGTGACAAGTACTAGAAGCTATGGTTGTGGATGGCCCGGGTTGAAAAATCAAAAACATGTGGATTGGAAGATCACGTGTGGAAAAGGTGAACATAAGGGAAGATTGGTGTCAAAAGGATTTGAGAAACCATGTACAAGGGTAAAAGCACAGGAGCAACATGAGATAGGTAGCAAAAAGAACTTGGTCAAGAAATAGAAAAGAATTGACTTCGGCACGGGAGAAAGCACGAAGAACTCTATGGTCGAGGTAGTTGTGTGCCAAAAGGTTGCAGAGGAAAAACATTGAAGGTTGGCATTGGAAAAAAATCTTCCTTTATTGTGAAAGTACATTGGTAGGTGGCATGACATTTATTACGAAGAAAAGAAAAAGTTATAAATAGAATTTTGGGGTGCATTATTTTCTACCTTGTGTTTTAAGTTATCAAAGAGCTCTCACAAACTAGGGCATCCTTGAAAAGAAAGTTTGAGAATATTTGTGAAGATTTGCATGCATAACTAGTTTGACTAGGAGCCATATTGGAAATAAGTACATGGGCGTAAGTAGAGAAGGTTGTGTTGAGGAATCCCACGGGTGTTATGACATATTTTGGAAAAAGTGTTTTCTAGGTTAGGGTTGCATGGGTAGGGCATGGGGTTTAAAGGAATTCTCACAAAGGAGTAGAGCTTTAAAGTTGAGTAGAGCCAGGATCAGGAGAAAGGAAGAATTTTTAAGGATCTGACAAAGAAATGACACCAAGGAAAGTAGCAAATGTTTCACCAAAGAAGGGCAAGGGCAAGGAAAAAAACTTGTCTCTACCAGTTTCAATGAACAATGGTATGCAGAAATATAGTACTCGGATGATGTATTTCTTGGTAAAGAATGGGTGTCTCATGTCAGGAAGATGATCACCAATTATTACAACCATTGAACGAGCACCACAAAGAAATAAATGACACTAGAACTAGTTCTCCCTACAGAGAAGAGGACACTAGATGGAATGCCCATCTATGATGATGAGGTAAAGGTAAAAATGGAGAAGGTTGGGTTGTTGCAACTCTACAAGTTGCCCTATTTTGGCAAGCCCAAGTGACTATACTAATGGTTGATGTTGCATGAGTATGAAGACCACTTCTATTTCACAATCTGAAGGATGTACATAACCCCTAACTAATTTCCAAGTTCACTGACCTTATTTGTGAAGGAGATTCATTGGACGATGACTTGGAAGACAAGGAAGCCATTAAGAAGACCGTTGAGGCTTATGACTACAAGAAGGGTTCATGCTACTTTGAAATTTTTGCAATTACTGACCCGGTGATGAGGATGGCTGTGCACTTGGTTACAAATCTGAATGGGAAAGAGAGATGGACATGGATCTAAAATTCCTAGTTGAATGTGTGCCGCAAGATTTCAGAAGGAACCCTAGATAACCTCTCATATTTCATTGCAGAGGAGATCATAGACACCGCGTGTAACATAAAGATGATCATGTTTGGTAATGTCCTCCTCACCATTGTATTTTTAGAGATTAGAGTGCCCAATGGTCCGGATAAGTTTGTTTGGGAATACCCAGATGAGAATCCCTTCCCCCATGAGAGGTTTGAATAGTATAGCTATGACACCATGATGATTTTGCTCATAAGGTGCCCTTGGAAAATTAGTATAAGTGGATACATAACACATTCAGGAGTGAATGGAGAATACCCAAATAGTTACCTTCACTAGTGCAAGGAGAATTTGAGTTTGTTGTATACCAAATTTTTTGCATCGAAGATTTACTTTGGTAGATGGAACCAAGGACTAAATTTCCTTTCTCCTTCATAAAGTACTTTAAGGCCGGGGTCACTAATTTCAAAGAGGCAAAGTAACTCATATTTGATCTAAGTGTAGTGGATGAAGACTACCGTGACTGTGTAGGAAACTAATATACCCTAAGAAGTGCACCTATGTGGATAAGCATGTCTCCCATTACATGCACATGTTAAAACCAATAACTTTACTTGTTGTAGGAGGAAAACAACAAGGGAGTATTTGTGCATACGGCCTAAGTATGAAAATATCACTTATGTTGAAGACGGTGTCTTCATTCTGAAGACCCCACTATGCGTAAGAAGAAAGCGCACTAAGGAAAAGAGATAGAGGAGAAATTATGGAGAAAAAGGCTGCGAATGTGCAACCAATGGAGACAATAGGGGCACAAGAGTCAAGTGCGGGCACCAGATTTACATTCACCGGAAGAAGTATCCCATTAGAAAAGATCCACCATAAAATGAGGAGTTGCCACGGAAGGAAGATTCACTTTGGTAAGGGAAGAGTCACCCGAGAAATAAGAAAAAGAGAAGTCCCTTGAACTAGAATCACCAGTAAGGAAGAAGCAGAGGGTGACAAAAGGGTCGAAATCAAGTGAAATAGAAATCATAGAGGCTAACAAGGGTGATGAAGACAATGAAGAGTGCAACGAGGCTCAAAATCATCCTATGTATGATGTACATGAGTCAGAGGAAGAAGGAAATGAAGAAAATTATGAGAACAAAGGAGGTTCTTGTGACAAAGGGGAGAGCGAGGAAGTAAACATGAAGGATTAGAATACCCAAACCCCAACCAAGGAGAAGATGGATGATACCACAAAGAGGAAAGTGGCAATAATTATCCAACAGTTGGTGGAGCATGAAGTCAAATAAAGCGCCGAGGAAGTGTTGAAGGAAACAGAGGAAAGCATGAGTATGGGAAAGGAGTATGTAAGCATGGGAGGAAACCCCAACTTAGCGAGTTTTCTTCCTAAAGGCAACACACACAGTGTAAAGGGCATAGTAGTGGCACATGAACAAGAAATGACTTACATTAATGATCCAAACAAGGTACTACACATGCTTCCAAAGTAACATGCCCACAAACCAACTCCTATCTTGGTCTTCTTTCGATGAAGAGGGTGCGTACTTTGGAATCACATGTAGTAACCACACATGAGGAAAATGCTATCTTTGCATTTCAAGTGTTGACATGTGATCTTCTTCTAAAGATGTGTTCTTTTGGTTGTTGGAGATCATGCTTGATACTCTAAGATGCTTGATAAAGACCATGATAAATATTTTTGTTCTTAAGATCATTAGACTGGAATGGAATGGCTTCCTTGAATCCATTTTCACTTCTTGTAGGTGAGTTGCAATCTGGTTTAAAAGTTGATAAACTTATCTCTTTATCGACTCATCCTTGGATCAATTTCGGTGATCGAGGAATGTTTTAAACCTCTAGTTGAATGAATGGTAAATTGACATTCCATAAAATTGAGGGACATATGGACTAAAATTTGTTATAACAAGTTCTTTAATCTTGTGTGAACGTGTTTCTATTAAGTTATATGTTGTGCTTAGGTCTTTGAAGATTGATCTTGGCAGTCCATTGCTGACGTAAATGAAATACAACCTGTTCATGGCATAGGAAGGATTCGGAATCCTAAAACTAAAGGATTATCCTACGGAATCCTAAGCTGGGTAAGAATATATTATACTACCTAGCTATGTTACTTAATTGATTTTATTTCTAACCTAAGCCTTGTGCTAAGGGAGTATGGAAAGGTTTCTAGGCTATTTAAATTAACCTAAAACCTAATGCTATAAGATTATGTGATGATCTAACCTAATGCCTAAAACTATTATGTTGGGAATTAATCTAACCTATGTGGAAACTACCTAAGGTAATGTGTAAGGCCTAAGGTGATTATTTCTAAACTAACCTAAGTTTAAGGATCTATCCTAAGCTATTTTAATGGGAACCTAAAGGGGTCGCATGCCTCTAAGGTGATGGTTCCAATGGCATTTAATTGTTGATAAGGTTCTTAAAGGCATAAGTACTACCAGTTTTGGTAGGGGCTAGTTGACTTGGTGGAGGCTTATGTGGAAGTTTCACTAAAGATGGAATTGCATGTTAAATGTGAATTGGCATTCACCGATTGGGGGAGGGTGGTAAGGAGAGTTAAGTGGGAAAATTGGAATTAATGAAATTAATTGGCCTCGGGTTTTGTTCACAAACCATCTAGGAAACTTGGAAGGTGGATTTGTGGGAGGTTGTTGGTTTTTGCATGCTTTTCAGATTTTCTCTACATGGAGCAAACTGGTTCTTCAAACCAGTAGTTTGACTTGCACTTCATTGCTATTTTTAACTCACCTAGTCTATTTTCGATCATGGGAAGGTATATGAGGCATTTGAGGAAAGTTGTTGGTTGGTTGATCTTTCGTGGAGGAGAAAAGGAGTTGGAAGCTCATCTGGAAGTCTCCTTTGATTTGGTAGAAGCGCTATCAGGCATGATAGGCTCTAACCATTAAGATCTCTTGCTTTCTTCTAAATGTTTCATTAAAATGACTCTGCTCTTTTGAGATTCTTGGCTTGCATGTTTTATCTGGTTATTTCTTGTTGGGTTTTGTAATCTTTGGTAAATTTGGGTTTGAATCCTTGGAAAATGATTGATATGTGTTTGAAACTATCTTGGTATGTGTTAAATGTTAAGCATGCATGAGAAACTTGTTACTGTAACTCTGCTTGTCATTTCTTGAACCAGTATATGAAGAAGTTGTGTTTTCAACTGACCTTCATCACTATTTATTTTGGTTTTAGGTTTTGGGAACTTGAATCCTGTCTGATCTTTCTTTGGAGCTCATCTTTTGTTTGAGCTAAAGCTTGTAGTGAGCTTGTCTTTTGTTTGAGCTAGAGCTTGCAGTTGAGCTCGTGTTTTGTTTGAACTTGAGCTTGTGTTGAGATGGTGTTTTGTTTGATCCTGTATTCAAGTTTCATGTAGTTAAGCTTGATTCGGGGATAGTGTTTTGTTAAGGATTTGGATTAGAGATTCTTGTCACTCTGAAACAGTGTTTGGATTCTTGAGTAATCTTGGACTATTGTTTTAAGTCCATATGTACCTCTGTACTCATGTTTATTCTTGTGTTATTTAGACTATTAATGGGAGTTCATAATGTATACAACACTCGTATTTTATTACTTGTATGGTTTTGAAATTTGGTGAGAAACTTGTGTTTCGTTGGAGTTGGAAATAGGGCTTTTGATAAGATGTAAACAGATAATGGAAGCCCTCTACTATTCTGAACTATTAATAGGTATTTGTATTATATACTACCTCGTATTAAGATATTGGTGTATATCTGAACTCATGTTGGAGATTTTGTGATTCGACACTATACATTTAATTTGTTACTTAGTGTGTGGAATTCATAACTACAATGAGGTATTGGTTTTATTCTGGTATCTTTTTGGGTTTTCTTTGTTTAAGATATAAACTGGAATGGGAACATGTTGTTGCCCTGAACCTGTAAATATTCTCTTGAGTGGTCCTGAACCTTTGTGAGAAGTTTGTGTTCAACATTGTGCTCGGATTTTGTATTTTTGAGTTCTAAACTGGTCGTATTATAGACATGTTTGATTTGGTTTTGGTATTGAATTGGGTTTTTACTTTCTTTTATGGTTTAAGCTCATAACTCTTTTGAATCGAACTACTTTCTCAAATAAAAAATTGGAAGAGTGGTTTAATTGGGTTGTTGGGTAATCTCTTGAGATCTTGACTGAAATATCTTGTTGGTTTATTGTTCTTCTTGGAACCCCGATTATGTTTGCTCTTATAATAAGATGTTGAAATTTATTGTAATATAGTTTTGTCTTGGTTGAGCTCATGGGTAATTAGAGTTAGTTTTCTATTCAGGAGTTTTTACACCTCTTGTTGGGTCCATTAAGTGAATACCCGAGTCTTTTAAAAGGTTAAGGAAATTGTGATTCCTTAGGGATAGTGTGTTTTTTGAACCTTACTTTGCTATGTTGTTGAGCTGAAAAATGAACTCATGCTTTATTATGGTAAAGAATGTTAGGGGAGATTGAAGAATACGTTTTCTTCTTACATTGAGTTGGCTTTGTTCTCTCTTCTGGGAGCTATTGTATGAGCTTATTGTTTGGATTAGAAAGGGGAATTTGTTGTTAAGTGTAATGAGATGATTTAAGGATTGAATCATATTTATGAAAAGTTCCTTTTCTAGGGCTGTTTGGTTAAGTTCATTTGATTGAAACCTTACATTAATTATTCTCTTAGGAAATGGAGATTTATTATGTTGATTAGTCTTCTTGTACATATCATTTGACTGATCTGATGTAGAAAGAGATTAGATGATTAGGTTTGTTGAACAGAAAATGTAAACTAGTTGGTTGACTGTTTGATTCTATATTCACTCTTGGATTGAAATGGGATTCTGTTCTGATGAATATCTTAAATGTTGAAGTTTAAGGTAGTTGTCCTTTAAATGAGGCAATCATATTCATGTTATGAACCTGTTTTTGTTTTTTGGATGTTTTGTGTTTGGGCATAGTTTGTAATGGGTATTCTTCTTCTTTTGCTTAGGAGTTAGATGAATCATCCTAATGAGAACCATGATGTAAACCCTTCTTTTGGCTTAAAGAAAAGATAAATGTTGTATTCTATTATGATAGAATTGGGAACAATGAGATGATATGATCTGTTGTTTTCTTAAGGATAATTGATAGGATCAATTAAACTTTAATTTTGTAAGGAAAATGTTGTGGATTATATTTTATTCTTCTCTTAGAAGTGAATTCAAATTGGTTAAATGTACTTCTTTTCCATTGTTATTACTTATATTGATATTTATGATGTAATAATTGTCTCATTAAAGCAGAGTTGTTTTAATGGAACAATTATTGGAATGCACTTCATTTTAAGGCTTAGTGCTTATCATGCTTAGTTCATTGAACTGACCCGTGCTAACAATTTTTGTAGATGGACTTCGTAAGTGATAAAAGAAGGCTAAAACTTATATGATGCATTGGCTGATTTAAATCTGATTCCTTGTGAAGAATTTGATTCATTCTTGAGATTGTATTGAAAAAGAAAAGTAGTATTCTTTTATAATGAAGGTGGTTGTTATGCAGTATGCCTAAAATGCATAAGGCTTGTAAATGTATAAGTTATAAAGATGAATTGAAAGATGAGAATTTACTTGTATTGGTTGTGTAAATTATCTTGTACTTGTATGAAAAAGATGGATTTCTATCTTGTTTAATATTCTTCATATTATTTATATGTTTAATTGGTTATCCTTTGATAAGTTGGATAAAGGGATTTAGTTAATTTCCCTAATCAATGATGCAGCTTGTTAAGTTAAAGAATATGATATTCTTTATCTAAACTATATAACATAGTAATGTAATGTGTGATGAACATACATTAAGAAATATGGATATTGGGTAGGATATACCCTAACACTTAACATGTAGATAAAGACTCTTTCTCTTTCTTAATTGAATATAAACCAAAAAGGTTTGAAAATATGATTACAATTTATTAGACTTCATTTTGTATGAAGTCTACTTTATATTGGATATATTTTGGCGTTGAAATTTTCTAAAAGTTATTGTACTTTTTAAATAAGACATATATAACGTTGTTGTATAGTTATGGTTAATTGGCAGTTTAACTATGTGATCAAACATTAAAAGTGACCATGAATATAATGAAGTTCTTAATGGACTAAATGAAGAAAATTTAGGAAAGAACTTATTGAGTGTTGGATTAGGGTTTGGTAGGGTTGTTGTAATCAAGAATTAATTAGACTAACAATGTATTAACAATCCCTCGGGGGTATGTACATCTCGATGAGGTAGTTTCTATAGGATGTTGGCACACGCCAACTATAGGGCTGTACTTTTGAGAAGGCTTGGGTCTTCTCGAGAATACAACATTGTAGTTGACATGTGGCATCACCCTTCCACATTGATCATCTAGATCTACACCCAATAGGAATTAGGACTTGAACTTAGTTTCCCTCTAGGTCTGGATAGGAGCATATTTAGGATATGAATTAGCTTCCAATGGCTCAGGGTATGTTGGCACATCCGGTTGACTTAGGTCAACCGAGTATGCCCATTTACCCTAAGCCATTATGAGCATCTTCCTATAATAGGTTATGTTCCTATCTAGGGCTAGGGTTAAACCTAGAACAAGTGGACTGATGGTAGTCAGTAAAGACCAATCATGATAATTGAGGAGTGAGGTGAAGGACGTATTCCAATATGATGAGTATGCCATCTAGGAATAGTGACATACACAGTATGTTATAAATATTTGGCCAAAGTATCACAAACTGTTGGTTGTGTTGTCCTATGTCACCAAGTTTAAAACAACGTGATATCAGATGAATATTGGTAGTAGATATTTAGATATGTTCTTTAAACAGATCACTCAATTACGGTGTAGGGTAGGATGACAAAGTATATGAAGTATACAATATGTATTCAATACATAAGATAACATAAATAGATTGGTAGCTTACCGAGTTATGGAATGAATAGATCGGTGAATCACCGAGTCATTACAACTGCATATGTTTATCCATTGAATTTGATTGGCATGGAATGTTTGTTCTAAATAATGCTTTATTTAGAACAATGAACATATAAAAAAATTCCCTTGTTTCTAAAGTCTTAAAATGGGAATGTTACATCTTGGTATCAGAGCTGAAGGTTGCAGCTCTTGGACCTATTGTGTCCATAATCTGATGAAACTTAAATTTTCTTGTAACAGAAAATGGTGAGAACAAGAGGAAACATTGCAAATAACCCTCCACCTGAGGGAGGAGTGGCAACTACCCAGAAACTTGATGAGATCCTTGCTTGCCCTATTGGACACAAGAGATCGTTTGGTTGTGCTTGAACAACAAGTAATGGGTAATGAGGAGGAAGAAGAAGTTGATAACAATAATCAGCCACCTCTAGGGGACAACGCCAATGTGGGTGTTGATAATAACAATGTTAACATACTGTTGGAGATCTGAGAACAAAAAGGCTAGGCTAGTAGCAAAACTCACTAATGACATAAAAAGGATAAGTCCACCCAAGTTTGATGGCACCACATTAGGAGATGGGGCTGAGAACTGGCTTAGTGAAATGGAGAAATACTTTGCAATAAGAAATTTCTTAGAAGAAACAAAGGTGATATGGGGAGCATATCAACTTTTCACATGAAGCATCTTCGTGGTGGGACAACCACAAGGCTGAGTTGAACATTGATGAATCTAATATCACATGGGACCAATTTAAAGGTTACTTTAGGCAACGATGGCTGCCACAACTCTACTATGATCAAAAAATGATTGAATTTCAGAACTTAGCTCAAGGAAAGCTAATTGTAACCGAGTATTGGGAGTGATTTACAAAACTCCTTAAGTATGTGCCTCAGTACCAAACTGATGAGAAGTTTAGGATATAGAAATTCATCATGGGATTGAATCCCATTATAGGAGGAGAGGTGGATGTTCACAGCCCAACCACGATGGAAGGGGTTGTTGAAAAATCCATAAGGTAGGAACATAAATTAAAGGCAATTTCTGCTCATAAGGAGGAAGTAAGGAAGAAGAATCCCAACTCCTCTTCATCCTCTCTTGCACCCAAGAAAGGACCATGGAATAAATTTGGAATGAAAAGTAAGTTTTCATCTGATACAAATAAGAAAGCAACAACAAACAAGTTTTTTGGTAATGCATGAAACAACTTTTCCAAGAACAATAATAATGGACAGAAGTCCTATGGGGGTCAGAATGATAACTCTAAGGTTGGAAATAAACTTGAGCCTAGGAAGGGACCTATAGGAGGCTATTATAACTGTGGAAAAGATCATTATGCAAATCAATGTCCTTTGAAGAAGGATGATCACAATCAGCAACACAAGATACACATGCTGTAGTAGCTGACAAGTCAGGCTGAGAAATAAGCCACACCCATAGAAGTTCGGGTAAGTTATTTGGTTTACCAATAACTATTCTTTTTATACTGGAGCTACTGAATGTTTTATTTCTAGTAAATTAGCATCAAAATTAAAAAGAAAAGCTGGAAACATGGATAAAACATGGATTGTATAGTATGGTAATAATGTTGTTCATACGGTTAGTATGTGTCTTTTTGGAGCAAGTCCTTGATTTACCTAACTTTTCCATAGAGGTTGATCTTTATGTTGCACCTTTAGGGTCTTATGATGTAATCATAGGTGTTAATTGGTTAGCAGAACATAAGGCTAAAGTGGACTATTTTGAAAAACACATTAGTTGTTTTAGATGACCTAGAAAAAAACAAGAGATTAGGGTGTGAAACGTGAGATTTCTGTTAGAAAACTGTTAGCTATGCAACTTAAAAAGGCCAAAAATAAAGGATGTACCTTATATGTAGTAAAAATTACTGAATCAATAGAAGAGAGAAGTGATATTATGGAATGATATCCGTTGTTATGAGACTTCAGTGATGTATTTCTGGAAGAATTTCAGGTCTTCCACCCAAAAGGGAATTTGATTTCATGATTGAGATCAAGCCTGGAACTGAACCTATTTCTAAAGCACCGTATCGAATGACTACTATAGAATTAGTAGAGCTTAAGGCTTAGTTGCATGAAATTTTGTCTCAAGGTTTGATTAGACCAAGTGTTTCACCTTGGGGAGCACCCATAATTTTTGTGAAAAAGAAAGATGGAACACTTAGATTGTGCATTGATTATAGAATGTTAAACAAGGAAACAATCAAGAATAGATATCCACTCCCTAGGATTGATGATTTATTTGATCAGATGCATGGAGCATTGGTATATTCCAAGATAGATCTTTGATCTGGATATCATCAATTATGAATTAAGGATGAGGATATTCATAAAACAACTTTCAGAACAAGGTATGGACATTATGAGTTTATGGTTTTACCTTTTGGATTAACTAATGCACTACGGACATTTATGAATTTAATGAATAATATCTTTCAAGAATACTTGGAAAATTTGTGCTCGTATTCTTGGATGACATTCTCATATATTCTAAAAGCATTGAGGAGCATCATGAGCATTTGAAAATAGTTTTGGAAATTCTGAGAAAGAGACGGTTGTTTGGTAAGTTGTCCAAATGTTCTTTCTATGACACAAAAGTCCACTATTTGGGTCATGTAATAAGTAAAGATGGAATTGTTGTAGATCCTTCAAAAATTACAGCTATAATGGAATGGCCTACACTAAAGAATGTACATGAAGTTAGAAGCTTCATGGGACTTGTTAGCTACTATAGGAAATTTGTAAAAGACTTTTCTAAGATAGTTGCACCAATAACTTCCTTACAGAAGAAAGATAAAAAGTTTGTTTGGAGTGAGAAATGTGAAATTGCATTTAAAACCTTGAAGGAACAGTTAACTTCAACACCTATTCTTGTAGTACCAGATCCTAATGGAGATTTTATGGTGGTAACTGATGCATCGGTGAAGGTCTAGGAGGTATTTTGTTACAAAGTGGTCATGTTATAGCATATGAAAGTAGAAAACTTAAGTTACATGAGTTGAATTATGCTCCACATGATTTAGAGCTTTGTTTTCATTGTTCATGCACTTCAAGTTTGGAGGCATTATCTACTTGGTAAACCATTTGAGTTGAAAACTAATCATCTTGGGCTGAAGTACATTTTCACTCAACCAAATATGAATGCAAGACAATGAAGGTGGTTAGAGTTTTTGTCTCAATATGATTTTGACATCAGTTATATAAAGGGAAAAGAAAATAGAGTGGTTGATGCTCTAAGTCGTAGGAAGCACATTTATGCTCTTATAACGTTAAGAACTCAGTTTAAGGATGAAGTAAAAAGTGTTATGGAATCTGATTCTTACTTTCCAACAAGTAAAAGCAGCACTTGCTGCAGATTCTAATGATTGAGGTATAAAGGTTTTCACTTTGATAAAGAAGGAATCTTATGATTTGAAAACAAGAGTCTATGTACCTTTGCTAAATGATTTGAGAAAGAAATTGTTAGCAGAATTTCATAATTCACCTTTTTCTAGACACCCTGGCATTACAAAAATGCTTGCTGATATAAAACAACAATATTTCTGGAAAGGAATGAAAAAGATGTTCTAAACTTTGTGACACATTGTCTTGAGTGCCAACGTGTTAAGGTGGAACATATGCACCCAACCGGTTTGTTGTATCCTCATAGCATACCGCAGTACAAATGGCAAGTAATAAGCATGGATTTTGTACAAGGGTTACCTATGTCAAGAAATAAGCATGATGTTATCTTAGTAGTTGTGGATAAACTAACAAAGGTAGCACATTTTATTGCTAGAAATCTGAAGGATGATTCTCCTATTTTGGCAAGAAGATTTGTACATGAAATTTTCAGATTACATGGAGTACCTGAGTTAATCATTTGGATAGAGATCCTAGAATGACGTCAAGATTTTGGCAAATGCTTAATGCAGCTCTAGGAACTAAGCTAAATTTTAGTTTGTGTATCATCCGGAAATAGATGGGTAGACTGAAAGAGTAAATCAAGTTTTAGAAGATATGTTATGAATGTATTGCATGGATCAATAGTATAAGTGGGAAGAGTATCTTCCATTAGTTGAATTCACATACAATAATACATATCATGCTTCTCTTAAGATGGCACCTTTTGAGGCATTATACGGAAGAAAATGTAGAACCCCTGTTAGTTGGGATAACATAGAAGATAGAGAGGTAATTGGACCTGAAATTCTTACTGAAATGGAACAACAAGTTAAATTGATTCGTGAATGCTTGAAAGAAGCAACAGATAGGCAAAAGAGTTACGCTGACTTGAAGAGGGTTGATAGGAAATTTGAACTTGGTGAGAAAGTCTTTCTTGGGTTAAACCGAAAAAGAGTTCTATAACTTTTGGCAAGGCTGCCAAGTTATCACCTCGTTATGTGGGACCTTTTGAGATAGTTGAAGTAATCAACCCTGTAGCTTATCATTTAGCATTACCTCCTGCTTTGTCACGAATGCATGATGTTTTCCATATTTCTTTGCTTAAGAAATATGTTTTAGATTTATCACACGTGTTAAATTGGAATTCCTTGCAGGTCCAGGACCCAGGAATAATCATGGTTAAACCCATACGAGTGCTTGAAACTCACCAGTTGCATTTGAGAAATTGAGAAATAAGTCAATGTAAAGTCCAGTGGGACCAGTTTAATGAAGATAGTGCAACTTGGGAAAACCTAGAGGATATGAAAACTTCTTTTCCATATCTATTTGAATAGAATGAATTTGTAGATTGTTAAAAAAATCTAATTGAATTGATTTTTTTCTTCGTATATGACTATAAGTATGCCAGTTTTGGGCAGATATTTATATGAATTGAATAAACAACTATTTAATGCTGATTTCTGGAACTATAAGTTTTTGATATATTTGACTTATGATAAGAGAAGTGAATGAATTGATTGTCATTGATATAAATTGTTAAAATGAGGTAATCATCGGGATGATGATTCTTTTTAGGAGGGAAGCATGTAACACCCTCGACAATTGTTATATTCCTCTTTTGCATTTCAAGTGTTGACATGTGATCTTCTTCTAAAGATGTGTTCTTTTGGTTGTTGGAGATCATGCTTGATATGGATAAATCTTTTTGTTCTTAAGATCATTAGACTGGAATGGAATGGCTTCCTTGAATCCATTTTTCACTTCTTGTAGGTGAGTTGCAATCTGGTTTAAAAGTTACAAACTTATCTCTTTATCTGACTCATCCTTGGATCAATTTTAGTGATCCAAGGAATGTTTTAAACCTCCTCAGTTGAATGAATGGTAAATTGACATTCCATAATTGAGGGACATGATGGACTGAAATTTGTTATAACAAGTTCTTTAATCTTGTGTGAACGTGTTTCTATTCAGTTGTATGTTGTGCTTAGGTCCTTGAAGATTGATCTTGGCAGTACATTGCTGACGTAAATGAAATACAACCTGTTCATGACATAGGAAGGATTCAGAATCCTAAAACTAAAGGATTATCCTATGGAATCCTAAGCTAGGTAAGAATATATATACTACCTAGCTATGTTACTTAATTGAATTTTTATCCTAACCTAAGCTTTGTGCTAAAGGATTATGGAGAGGTTACTAGGCTATTTAAATTAACCTAAAACCTAATGCTATAAGATTATGTGATGATCTAACCTAATGCCTAAAACTATTATGTTGTGAATTAATCTAACCTATGTGGAAACTACCTAAGGTAATGTGTAAGGCCTAAGGTGATTAATTCTAAACTAACCTAAGTTTAAGGATCTATCCTAAGCTATTTAAATGGGAACCTAAAGGGGGTCGCATGCATCAAAGGTGATGGTTCCAATGGCATTTAATTGTTGATAAGGTTTTAAGGCATAAGTACTACCAGTTTTGGCAGGGGCTAGTTGACTTGGTGGAGGCTTATGTGGAAGTTTCACTAAAGATGGAATTGCATGTTAAATGTGAATTGGCATTCACCAGATTTGGGAGGTGGTGGAAAGGAGAGTTGAGTGGGAAAATTGGAATTAATGAAATTTATTGGTCTCGATTTTTGTTCACAAACCATCTAGGAAACTTGGAAGGTGGATTTGTGGGAGGTTGTTGGTTTTTGCATGCTTTTCAGATTTTTCTCTGCATGGAGCAAACTAGTTCTTGAACCAGCAGTTTGACTTGCACTTCATTGCTATTTTTAACTCACCTGGTCTATTTTCGATCATGGGAAGGTATATGAGGCATTCTGAGGAAAGTTGTTGGTTGGTTGATCTTTGTGGAGAGAAAAAGGAGTTGGAAGCTCATCTGGAAGTCTCCTTTGATTTGGTAGAAAGCACTATCGAGGCATGATAGGCTCTAATCATTAAGATCTCTTGCTTTCTTCTAAATTTCATTAAAATGACTCTGCTCTTTTGAGATTCTTGGCTTGCATGTTTTATCTGGTTATTTTCTTGTTGGGTTTTGTAATCTCTGGTAAATTTGGGTTTGAATCCTTGGAAAAAAATGATTATATGTGTTTGAAACTTTCTTTGTATGGTTATTTAGCTATGCATGCATGAGAAACTTGTTACTATAACTCTGCTTGTCATTTCTTGAACTAGAATATTGAAAAGTTGTGTTTTAACTGACCTTCATCGCTATTTATTTTGGTTTTGAGTTTTGGGAACTTGAGTCATGTCTGATCTTTCTTTAGAGAGCTCGTTTTTTGAGTTGAGCTTGAGCTTATATTTTAGTTTGTTTTGTACTTAGAAGTTTGAGCTCATGTTTTGTTTAAACTTGATCTTGTGTTGATTTGGTGTTTTGTTTGACCCTATATTCAAGTTTGAGTTGTTAAGCTTGATTCGGGGTGTTAGTATTTGTTAAGGTTTGTGATTAGAGATTCTTGTCACTCTAAACCATGTTTGGAAGCTTGGTTAATCCTGGACTGTTGTTTGAAGTCCATATGTAGCTTTGTACTCATGTTTATTCTGTATTATTTGGGACTATTAATGGGAGTTCATAATGTATACAACACTCATATTTTATTACTTGTATGGTTTGAACTTTGGTGAGAAACTTGTGTTTCGTTGGAGTTGGAAATAGGGATTTTGATAAGATGTAAATAGATAATGGAAGCCCTCTACTATTTTGAACTATTAATAGGTATTTGTATTATATATTGCCTCGTATTAAGATACTGGTGTATATCTGAACTCATGTTGGAGATTTTGTGATTTGACACTGTACATTTAATTTGTTACTTAGTGTGTGGAATTGTAACTACAACGAGGTATCAGGTTCTATTTTGGTATCTTTTTTGGGTTTTATTTGTTTAAGATATAAACTGGAATGGGAACATGTTGTTTCCTAAACTTGTAAATATTCTCTTGAGTGGTCTGAACCTTTGTGAGAAGTTTGTGTTCAACATTGTGCTCGGATTTTGTATTTTCGAGTTTTGAACTGGTCGTATTATAGACATGTTCGATTTGGTTTTGGTATTGAATTGGGTTTTTACTTGCTTTTATGGTTTAAGCTCATAACTCTTTTGAATCGAACTACTTGCTCAAAGAAAAATTGGAAGAGTGGTTTAATTGGGTTGTTGGGTAATCTCTTCGAGATCTTGACTGAAATATCTTGTTGGTTTATTGTTCTTCTTGGAACCCTGATCTATTTGCTCTTATAATAAGATGTTGAAATTTATTGTAATATAGTTTCTGTCTTGGCTGAGCTCGTGGGTAATTCAGAGTTAGTTTTCTATTGGGTTTTTACACCTCTTGTTGGGTCCATTAAGTGAATACCCGAGTCTTTTAAAAGGTTAAGGAAATTGTGATTCCTTAGGGATAGTGTGTTGTTTTTGAACCTTACTGCTATGTTGTTCTGAACTAAAAAATGAACTCATGCTTTATTATGGTAAAGAATGTTAGGGAGATTGTAGTACGTTTTCTTCTTACATTGAGTTGGCTTTGTTCTCTCTTCTGGGAGCTATTGTATGAGCTTATTGTTTGGATTAGAAAGGGGAATTTGTTGTTAAGTGTAATGAGATGATTTAAGGATTGAATCATATTTCTGAAAAGTTCCTTTTCTAGGCTGTTTGGTTAAGTTCATTTGATTGAAACCTTCTATTAATTATTCTCTTAGGAAATGGAGATTTATTATGTTGATTAGTCTTCTTGTACATATCATTTGACTGATCTGATGTAGAAAGAGATTAGATGATTAGGTTTGTTGAATAGAAAATGTAAACTGGTTGGTTGACTGTTTGATTCTATATTCACTCTTGGATTGAAATGGGATTCTGTTCTGATGAATATCTTAAATGCTGAAGTTTAAGGTAGTTGTCCTTTAAATGAGGTAGTCATATTCATGTTATGAACCTATTTTTGTTTTCGGATGTTTTGTGTTTGGGCATAGTTTGTAATGGGTATTCTTCTTCTTTTGCTTAGGAGTTAGATGAATCATCCTAATGAGAACCATGTTGTAAACCCTTCTTTTGGCTTAAAGAAAAGATAAATGTTGTATTCTATTATGATAGAATTGGGAACAATGAGATGATATGATCTGTTTTTTGCTTAAGGATAATTGATAGGATCAATTAAACTTTAATTTGTAGTAAGGTAGATGTTGTGGATTATATTATGTTCTTCTCTTGGAAGTGAATTCAAATTGGTTAAATGTACTTCTTTTCCATTTGCTATTACTTATATTGATATTTATGATGTAATAATTGTCTCATTAAAGTAGAGTTGTTTTAATGGAACAATTATTGGAATGCACTTCATTTTAAGGCTTAGTGCTTATCATGCTCAGTTCATTGAACTGACCCGTGCTAGTAATTTTTGTAGATGGACTTTGTAAGTGATAAAAGAAGGCAAAACTTATATGATGCATTGGCTGATTTAAATCTGATTCCTTGTGAAGAATTCTGATTCATTCTTGAGATTGTATTGAAAAAGAAAAGTAGTATTCTTTTAGAATGAAGGTGGTTGTTATGTAGTATGCCTAAAATGCATAAGGCTTGTAAATGTATAAGTTATAAAGATGAATTAAAAGCTGAGAATTTACTTGTATTGGTTGTGTAAATTATCTTGTACTTGTATGAAAAAGATGGATTTCTATCTTGTTGATATTCTTCATATTATTTATATGCTTAATTGGTTATCCTTGATAAGTTGGATAAAGGGATTTAGTTCAATTTCCCTAATTATGATGCAGCTTGTTAAGTTGTAGAATATGATATTCTTTATCTAAACTATATAACATAGTAATGTAATGTGTGATGAACATACATTAAGAAATATGGATATTGGGTAGGATATACCCTAACACTTAACATGTAGATAAAGACTCTTTCTCTTTCTTAATTGAATATAAACCAAAAAGGTTTGGAAATATGATTACAATTTATTAGACTTCATTTTGTATGAAGTCTACTTTATATTGGATATATTCTAGTGTTGAACTTTTCTAAAAGTTATTGTACTTTTAAATAAGACATATTATAACGTTGTATGGTTACGGTTAATTGGAAGTTTAACTATGTGATCAAACATTAAAAGTGACCATGAATATAATGAAGTTCTTAATGGACTAAATGAAGAAAATTTAGGAAAGAACTTATTGAGCGTTGGATTAGGGTTTGGCAGGGTTGTTGTAATCAAGAATTAATTAGACTAACAATGTATTAACAATCCCCTGGGGTATGTACATCTCGATGAGGGTAGTTTTGTAGGATGTTGGCACATGCCAACTATAGGGTTGTACTTTGAGAAGGCTTGGGTCTTCTCGAGAATACAATGTGTTGTAGTTGACATGTGGCATCACCCTTCCGCATTGATCATCTAGATCTACACCCAATAGGAACTCGGACTTGAACTTAGTTTCCCTCTAGGTCTGGATAGGAGCATATTTAGGATATGAATTAGCTTCCAATGGCTCAGGGTACGTTGGCACATCCAGTTGACTTAGGTCAACCGAGTATGCCCATTTACCCTAAGCCATTGTGAGCATCTTCCTATAATAGGTTATGTTCCTATCTAGGGCTAGGGTTAAACCTAGAACAAGTGGACTGATGGTAGTTCAGTAAAGACCAATCATGATAATTGAGGAGTGAGGTGAAGGATGTATTCCAATATGATGAGTATGCCATCTAGGAATAGTGACATACACAAGTATGTTATAAATCTTTGGCCAAAGTATCGCAAACTATTGGTTGCATTGTCTATGTCACCAAGTTTAAAACAACATGATATCAGATGAATATTGGTAGCAGATATTCAGATATGTTCTTTAAACAGATCACTCAAGTACCGGTGTAGGGTAGGATGACAAAGTATATGAAGTATACAATATGTATTCAATACATAAGATAACATAAATAGATTGGTAGCTTACCGAGTTATGGAATGAATAGATCGGTGAATCATCGAGTAGTCATTGATTTTGATTAGCATGCATATGTTTATCCATTGAATTTGATTGGCATGGAATGTTTGTTCTAAATAATGATCTTTGATCAGTAGATATAAGGGAACTCAATGAAAAGTGCACAAGAAAAAGGATTTTAAGAAGGATTTACATGAAACCAGGATGCACATGAGAGGAAAAACAAGGGTTTAAAGGACTTAGCCATATTCGACATCTTAGAGTCACTCGAGAAAAATGTGAGAACTTAACTAGGAGTGATGAGTGGATAAGGTGCCAGCCTCGAATCTTGGAGGTCAAGAAAATGATATTTCATGCAGGGAATATTCTTAGATACATCATTACTGAGATATTGAAAGGTTTGCAAAAAGGATAATCATTCACCAATGGAGGACCACATCGACTCTTGGCATGTGATCTAATCAAAAGAGAAGTCTTAGCTGTGGTTGATGATCCTATTTAAAGAGGTGTTTGGGTCAAGAAAATAAAAATAGAGAGAGGCATGAGGAGAATGTAGTAACACGAGAGAGAGATAGAGAGAATGCAAAGAGAATGTATGGAGAATGCAGAGAAAGAGGAGAGTAACAAAGTGTTGCATAAATGCTAAGGTTTTACTAAACTCATGGTGTTATGGTTTAGAGTACTTAGTGCTAGAGGGTTGTAAGGGATACCATAAAACATATGTATGGGTACTGGGATCTATAACAAGGGAAATAATGGGGAAAAGTATAGTTAGGATCTCTGATCAGATAGGCTTACAGGAGTTGAGTCTCTGTCATTTAGTGTATATGGTCTAAGATGACCCTTTTGAATGTAGTATGGCTACTAGAGACTCTGTTAAATAAATATACATGGATCTATTCTCTACAAACTACTTATGGGTGTAAACCCTCATGTTATATGGTTTATATTGACTCAGATTTGGTTTCTTGTCCTTCTTATAATGTTATCTAGATTTTGTGATGTATTAATCTATACATTTGTTAGTTATATCTTCTAACTTTTAAAGTAAGTGAATGTACTTCTGTTTCTGCAAATAAATCCTCCATTAATAATATAACTCTCTTGCAAATCTCACATAAAGGAGGTGCTTAATGCTGCGTGTGCCTCAAAGTTATCACCAACATATGCTAGATGATAGGTGGCTCATTTGGGGTTAGAAAGAAGTATTGAGGGTAAAATAATGACTATAGAAATGAAAATCTAAATATGTTCTAGAGAGTTATCTAAAGATGGTGAGCTAGTGAAGATGGTGAAATTGGATTCAAATAAGATGTTTTGAGGAAGATAGAGAGGATGGTGAGCTTCATAGAGTCATCATTAGTTTTGTGAGAAACATTTTAAAGATGGAATTCATTCCGATTTATTTTTGGTTTTGAATCATCTATGGGGTTGGTATCTCCTTGTAGGGTTGGTTATCTGCTAAATTGTTGGTTGATGTTCCTTGTGAGGTTGTTGCCTCACTAAACCTAGGTTTTGGTGCTCCTTGTCAGGTTGGGGCTCGATTAAATTTGAAAAAGCCTATAATAAAGTTTTTTTCAATGGTTTTTCTTCCTCGAGGGGTTTCAACTTAAATTTGGTGTCCATGTGTTTTTTTTCCCTCTTACATATGTTATAATGGTTGTGTTGCATTGATTAATATTAATAGATATGATACGCTGAATGGTTGATGCATGTTAATGATTAAAGTGAATGAATTTTTTTATCCCTACTAATTCACCTTGCATAGTGGTTTTGCTTCCAATAATTTTTATCGAGAAGGCACTTTGAAGTAAGCTTAACAAACTTGAGGTGATCCTTTATAGACAAGATGGCTAAGCGTTAGTTCAAGAAAGAGTGTCAAGAGTTAATATTAGCTACCAAGAAGGATGGAGAAATCATTAAAAATCTCAAAATCTAGCTAGAGGTTGCAAGATGAAGTTTGAGTTCAAAGGAAGATGAGTATAACTAGTTGAAGTCAAAACTATGCCCCTTAGAGGTTAGTTTCAACATTTCTTATGATAATCTTGGTAATGAAGAGATGAAGTAGATTTGTATATTGAATTGGTGCATTAAAAATTGGAGAATATCAAATTGAAGTAAATAATCAAGGAAATGGAATCTCAAGTTGAAGGATTGTTAGTTGATCTCAATAAAAAGGAAGAATAATGTGTCAAGATCAAGGAAGAGATGGAAACCCTAAAGGCTAAATAGGGTGATTACATCATATATGAATTAGAATTGAGGTCTTTGAAGGAAGAATTGGAGTAGGCATCCAGTAAGGTGAAGTCTTATGAGAAGTTGGAGAGGATCACTATGGCCCTAGATGATATTTTAAGTAGTCAAAGGTCTCTAGTATAAGATAGGTATTGGCCAAATAGAGCATTGTAGGTGATGAAAATACTTGATCTACCAAGTCATGAAGATATTCCTAGTTAAAATGAAGATCAAAAGAAGGATGTAAGTGTAAGAAAATTAAATATCAAGAAATCAAACTTAGTGAGGCAACCAAATTCTTTGAGATATGCAAGTTTTCATTGTTATTATTTTTCTTGTAATGAGTATGGTTGTTTTGATCCTTTTTGCATAAAATTGAAGACTAAACAGATAAGGGTGGGAGGTAGGTTTACCTATTGTTTGGTTGATGGGTGGAATGCACGCGTGTTGACTTAAAATCTTGGTCGATCATGTGAAATCCTTTTTGGTTGGGAAGGACTACCGCTATAATAAGAAAACAAGACCACAAGAGAGAGTTAAATAGTATATGTAGTGGACTACCTAGCATGTGCTAGATCCAGGAAGTGTGATACTCCCTAGAAGGTTGTCAATCCACTATTTTATAAATTAATATTAAATGACAAAAACATGTAAATAAATGGAATCTAGTGCTAGCACTCTGATTTGGGTGCCTCAGGTCACTATCAGCATCAATTCAATTAAATACTAAACTATGCCAGAAAAGGGTATTGGGTCGGGTTTAGGGTAGGTCAATTAGTTTTTAGGTCACAAAACGGGGTTAAGGTGGGGTAGGGTATTTGGTGTTTTAGTTGACAAGAGAGACTAACTACTCTGTGTTGAGGAGTATGTTGATTGAGGGGTATCGGTTAAGTCGGTTAAGGTTGACCGGTATCGGTCACTATAGAGGTGACAGAGGTTTAGGTGGAAGCGTTTGGGTTCCTTTGTCTCGGGAAAAGGGTTAGGAGGGTGAGGGTGAGGTTTGGGTGAAAGTTGGTTGAGAGGAAGAGCTTAGGGGTCTCTAGAGGTATGTTTTGGGTGTGCTTAGATAACATGTGGGGTTTTGGCAGATGACAAAAGCAGGTGACTGGACGGTGGTTAGGGACTGACCAACCACGATTAGGATTGACCGGTGATGGTCATTGGTTTTGGGTCGAGTTTGGAAATGAGGGGTCGAGGTACTCTCTGTGAATGGCCAAGGAGTTGAGAGGGAGAAAATGGAATGAGAGAGGGTCCACGGGTGTAGGTGAGGGTGAATAGTTGAGGAGGAAATGGTAAGAGGGAAATAGAGAAGCACAAGTAGGGAAAACACTAGTGAGAGTTCTACTTACTTGGAGTCCAATGCTTGTAGAATCATGAGTAGCTAGAGAAGAGAGATGGTGAGTGTTGGTGAGTGTTAGTTGGTGATGGTGGTTGGTTGGTTGGAGAGCTCTTGCCGGAGGTCAAGTTCTTTCAATGGCTGCTCTCACCAAGATCCTTGTGAGTATGTACACAGTGGCCTTACCGGGATTTACGGTGGCCTTTTTCTCTTCCAACCCATTTCCAATGATCATGCCAACTTCAATGTTGGATACCAATCAACCAAGAGCATCTGAAATCAACTAAAATGACCAACCCTTTGGAAAGAGTTAGGGACCAGGTATTTGCAGTGAACGATGCCACCCCCACTGACCGACATCATCGACCTATAACCGACACTAGTTATGTTGGGGAGTTATTTTTGAAAAGTGGGAATATGCCTTCCCACTTGGTTTTTTAGTGGTGGAGCACATCGCCCTCCACCCTTAGAATGGGTAATAGGACAAAGAGAGGTCCTATGAGTGGGGTGTCCACTATTAGGGATTTTTAGAAGGGTATGGGAAAGGTATGGAGAGGTGGAGGTGTAAATGGGGTAGTGGAAATGTGAGGTGGAGGGGCAAGTGGGGTAGTGGAAATGTGAGGTGGAGGGGCAAGTGAGGTAGTGGACTATTGAGGTGGGTGAGGTTATGGTGAGGTGGTCTTAATGAGTTGGTAAAGGGGAAATTTAATTAATTAATGTTAATTAAATTTTACGTATGTGAATGAGGGTCTTTTGATGTGCGAAAGGGGGTTGTGAGTGACCGAAGTAGGGTTAAATTGATCACCCGTGTAGAATGTGGTTATTAGGTTATTTTGGAGGAAGATGATGAAATGTGACGTGTTTTTGGTGTCTACATTTTTCCCCTTTTTGTTGGGCATTATGTAGTGGTAGGTGGCATGATAAAACAAATGTTGGTTTTTGCCCCATGGTGAAAAGGTGGATGTTGGGTGCCCCAAGTAGGGGCATGAGTGATCCCCTCAAATCGGGCACCAAATGAAGAAAAGAGAGTCGGTGGGTGGTTTGATAAAGTATGGTGAGAGGTGTGAAAGAGATGAGGTGTGTGGGTATGGTGATGATGAGAGGTAAGGTAGGTGAGTAGGTAGAGCATTCAAACATATGCACATGTTGTAAAATGTAATGAGGTACAAGGGTTGCTCAACATAATAAATTTACATCAGCTAAGGTTGCAAGGGTCATCCAAACATGGGTTATTAAGGCCCGGTATCCAGGGTGAAGGATACGATCCAAGAACTCAATGAGGTAAGATGCAGGAATGCATAGGGTGGTTCCAGTACATCCAAAAGGTCAAGGTTTGTTTGGAAAAGGGTCATGGCCATAGGTAAGGTAAGGTCATCAGCCGAGAAAAATAGGTAGTCGCCATCACAAGATGCAACAAGTAAGGATAGGAAAATATCCACATAATCATAGGTGGGGTAGGTAGGTAAGTGTAGGTAGGTAGGTGTGGGTAGGGTAGTGGCAATCAAGTGTATGCACACATAGAGATTATGACATGGTACCATGGTGAAGATATTTTGAACTCTACATCATCCAGAGGTCGATCGGGTTATCCAAACATGGGTTGTTGAGGTCCGGTATCTAGGGTAAAGGATATGGTCCAGGCACTCAACAAGGTAAGATGTGAGAATGCATAGGGTGGCTCTAGAAAATCCAAAAGGTCAAGGTTTTTTGGGTAAAGGTCATGACTAAAGGCAAGGTAAGGTTGTAAGGCTAATCATCATGGTAACATCATCGCAAGGTAGAGCGAGTGCATAAGGTCGATGGTCACCCCAAGGGGGCTGGTGTGGGTAGATGGGTATGGCGTAGGTAAAGCCATGGGAGAGGTAAAATATGCCCCACCCGGTGGTAAGAGTGAGTGATGAATGATGAGGTGAGGAGGGTGAGGTGAATGGTTAGGGTAAGCGTTGGGTGAGGGAAAAAGAGTGAAGGGCGAGGGTAATAGGGTGAAATTATGGGCAATGTGGAAGAGAGGGTGACTGATGTCGGTCAAGGGTAACCGATGCTAGTATAGGGTAACCGACCATGGTAAGGTAGGGCATGTGACCGATGCCATTTAAGGTAAAACCAAGTGCTGTTAGGTCGGGATGTTATAAAAAGAAAAATTCCATGTTTTTTAGAATCATTTATCCCGTGTGAAATAGAGAAAAATGACACAAGAGAGAGGAAAAGTGGGAAAGTGTCCTGGACAAAATGGAGAGATGATTTGGTGATTCGAATGGTGGGTGATTGGAAATTAAGAGGTGGGTCCATGAGATTGGATTGAGTGATTTGGTTGGTTGAGGCATGAAGAGCGATTGGTGATGGCAGAGGCCGAGAGGGATCGGGCGGGCCAACGGTGTAGTAGTTTAGACATGCCACCACAGCGGTGGTAGCATGATGAGGTAAGTAACAATCCCGCTTCGTATTTTGGTGAGGTAGATTAGGTGAGAGGTCGGTTTTGAGAAAAACAGGTTTGTTTTGGGGGAATTGAAATTTGAATGTGGGAGGGTGAATTGGGTAAAATAGGAATGGGGAGAGAGGTAGGTGGGTGAATGAGGGGTGGGATGGGGTTGAGGGGAAGTGTAGGTGAGAATGGGTGGGTAGAAGGGTCAAGAGAGGGAGTTTTTTGAGAGGGGAGGGTTTGGGGGTCACGCTGGCCACGCGACAATGACAGCAATGGCCGATCGGATTTATTTGGTGTCGGTGAGGTATAACCGGTATCGGTCACAAAGTAGGTGATCGATGCCGATTGAGGGGTGAATCAAGGGGTCGATTAGAGATAATCGGAACCGGTCATGTTTTAGGAAAAAGGGGGCCAATAGGGCCCCGAGGTTGAAAGTGGGTGAGGTAGGTAAGGGTAAAAGAGGGTGTTGTGGTGAGAAAATATAGCATAGGTGTGGGGGTGAAACAGGTATTATAAAGGTAGATTAATGTGATTTTTGTGTTGAATGCGGGGAGAGATCAGCTATGGATGAGAGACAGGTTCCACCCATGCTCTTGAGAGTGCGAGGCATGGTGATAGTCGAGGATTGTGGCATGTTGAGGAGGTGGGCCTGATAGGGGTTGAAACTATCGGCATGCGGCCTTGACAATGGTCATCCTCGATGATGGGATTCCAACACATTCCACCTACCGACCGGTGAGGTGATAGTTACCCCGGAGGATGTGTTTAAGATCTTATGGTTACCGATATTGGGGATGTAGTGTGTACTCAATCTCTCGAGAGGCCTTAAATGAGTTATTACGATGTTGTTTAGGGAGGGATTGGCAGAGATGACATTCCATAGTGTCATCTTGAGTTACGGGAGATGTACCTAGCCCATCTAAAGGAGACAAGGCTAGTAGTGCTACTGATGGAGGCAATGTGTTGCTTTGCACTACCAAATGTAGAGGCTGGGAGGTTCCCCTAATCATTAATGGGGGTACTACATGACATGATGATGGATCAGACCTACTTTTCTTGGGCGCTAACATTCCTAGTGCAATTATACAGAGAGTTGTGGGTGTATGGGCATCTGCTCAGGTTTAGCTTATGCAGCATGTTTGTTCTACACTGTTGGGCCTATGAGCACATAGTTTGTGTGCAGCCAGTGGGTATGCCTCGAGTAGATGCATTTCCACGAGATTAGTTTAGGTGGGGTATAGGATGGGTGCCCATGATTAGAGAGCATTGATTAGACAAGGCTACACATGATGTAGCATATTACAGGTGTCTATTGGAGGGGTTGTCTGGGGTGGACATCATATGGAGACCGTATGTGGGTTATCCCTCATACAGATGGATGCATGATGAGCTAGATGGCCTTTAGCTGCTGAGATGGATAGAGGGGCACCATGTTGGGGAGCACGA
Organism: Taxus wallichiana var. yunnanensis; assembly: GCA_018340775.1. NCBI lineage: Eukaryota > Viridiplantae > Streptophyta > Pinopsida > Cupressales > Taxaceae > Taxus > Taxus wallichiana. The sequence goes on from CM031235.1 coordinate 188,085,712, forward strand.
GATGATCCCAGTTGATAGGGTTAGATAGCAATTTGGGTTGCTACAGACATACCTCCACCCTTCCCGTAGTACAGGAGAGATGATGTGGAGAGGCCATTACCTCTACCACAGCTGACAATGCCCACATGGTAGGAGGAGCAGGTGGTAAAGCAAGCAGATGATGATTCTAGAGTGACAAATAGATACATATAGTGGTGGGTGGCTCATTTACAAGTAGTACCACCCAAGCCGGGTAGCCAAATTTAGCCACTATCACGGTGCAGAGAGATGCCCTACAAGGGTAGGTGGTGACCCTGATTACCCAGTTGGGGATGGTGTGCAGTTCAATTATCCGGTTCAGAGGTAGAGGTGGCTGAGTTGCATGCACAGTGGTTGCCCTGTGCCCGGATGGCCCAAGGTGGAGATGGGGATGGTGATGATGGTCATGTGGCTGCCCTACAAGATCAGTTATAGGGTCATAAGGTTAGTTAGCCATGGCACGAGACAGATGGGGCCTTACAGCCCAAATAAAAGGACAAGGGAAGGGGTCGATGGCACCACCACAGCATCGGGATATGGTCCCAATTCATGAGCAAGGGTGGGAAAGGGTCCCATAGGGTAGGTACAGGTGGTCGAGGCCGATGGGGCCAACATATAAATTACTCGTATCCAGGATATGAGAGGTGAGAGATGAGGCCAGGTACTATTAGGACCAGCTGACTGTGGCAAGGATAGATTGTCTATCATATACAAAGTATAGGGCATAACATGCATCGAGTGAGAGGACCCGATCACGCACCCATAGAGTGGAGAGCACAGGAGCCATCGAGCCCTGAGATAGGGTCAAGGTGAGGCCACTAGTTCATGGAGGCTATCCCAAGTGATGTACTAGCAGGGACCCAGCCACCACCCATGATGGGTGGGGAGATGTTAGAAAGTTACCAGATAAGAGGAGGAGACAAGAGAGACCGAGATGGAGGATGTTTAGTAGGATGACTCCGATATGTGTCCCTTGATTTTGATGGAGTTTTGATATTTAATATATAACATCCTATGTGCTAAAGAGAGTGAGGATGTACAAGAGTTTTTTTGTATTTTTAATCATATACCGGCTGCGTACTCAAAGATGGTGAGGTCTGTATATGAGAGTTTTTGAGAGATGGGCATGATTTGATATCAATGTATAATTATATAGATACACATATTTATATGATGAGACAGATGATTTGATTATGATGTATAGATAGGTGAATGATAGGTTTTTAGGCATGGTGGAGTAGGTCTTTGTTAGGCATGGAGTCATGTCATAGGTATGGTTGAGTCAAAGTTGGTGTTAGCCATGATGGAGTTAGGTCATAGGCATTTTGAGTCAAAGTTAGTGTTAAGTATGATGGAGTCATGTCATAGGCATGGTTTTGTTAGGTTGGTGTTAGGCATTATGGAGTCAGGTCATAGGCATGGTTGAGTTAGGTCATAGGCATGGTTAAGTCGATTTCTCATGTATTTGATATGATGGAAAAGAAATGATGATGAATGCATATGTTTTGGTGTTTCACATGTAATTTATTTCTAGAATAGAGTTATTTCTATCTTTTCATTCTCTTGAGAAACATATAAGGGTTAAGGCTAGGAGGAATACATGTTGAGTGTTGGGAAGGTGTGCACGTACCGTAGAGAGATCTAACCGATTGTGAAGAGCTCCTTTTTGTCTAGGAAGGACTACCTATAAATAAGAATGCAAGACCACCAGATTTTTGTTAAACAATAAGTGAAGGAACTGCCTTGGGCCCAGGAAATATTAGACTTCCTTTCAAAGGTGGTCAGTTCCCTTTTAATACAAATTAATGCAAATGATAATAAAGAAGCTATTGCGAAATCACGATTTAGGTACCTCATTACTAAAAGTAATAGAGACTAAACTACCAATAATAAAATGTCATGTTGTTTGTTTGGTCACTGGTTATTGATACGTTTAGATCAAGTTATAGGGGTAGACAAGGCTAGATATGGGATTGTTTGGAGGTAAATAGGTGAAAGGTTGGTTTTGGTATAAGTCACATTGACCGATGTCGGTCACGGATAACCGACTCACGGTTATAAAACCAAGACAGTAGGGGATAACCGATATTAGTAGGGGCAGATGGTTTAGGATTTTTAAATGGAGGTTAGTTGTAAGGTGGTTATGGGGTTTGAAGGTTGGTAGATGGTTGAAGGGAGTAGTAGGGTGATAGAGAAGACTCAAAGAGTGAGAAAGCTATCTTTGGGGCAATATAGAGATGGATGAATGAAGGTTAGGTGTAGGGTGCTGCCGGGTGGTAGATCTAGGAGTGAGCTTATAATCACTATGAATCAAAATTTCACAAAGTAGTGTCTAGAAGCATACAAGGTAATAAAAGAGACTACTTACTAGTTTCTGATGTGGATGCAGGTCCAAGGAATGTAGTGGAAAAGGCAAGGCTCAGTTGGGATGATCCAACAATCGGAAGTGAGCTAATGAAGCTATCTTCCGACTCTCCCAATGTTTGGATGAGTGTGACCGTGATCTAGTTACTCGCCATGCCTTGGGCTCAATACTCCTCTCTGCAACCTCTTCTCTCTCTCTCTCTCACTTGTCCCTCTCTTGCAAAATGAATTCAGATCCCCTTGTTTTGGTTGGGGGAGGTCATTTATAGGGAACCAATGGTGGTTACCTAACCGATGCCAGTCACGCATAGGGACCGATGTCGGTTAGGTCAAAGTTGGCTATTTTTAGTAAAATAGCCAAATTTCCCTCCTTTTCTCCTTAGGGGTCAGTTGTGGGCTTGGTCAAGTCATTATTAGGTTTGTTTTGGTGTGGGTGAGGGGTGATGAGTCATGGGTGTGAGTCTAGACCAAGTTATAGGTCTTAATTAGGTTAGTTTAGGGTTAGGGCTAGGTCATGGTGAGGTGGCGAGGTGAGGTGGCAGGGTTGGAGATGTGGATTTATTAATTATAAGGTAATTAATAAATAATTAAGTGTGTAAGGTTTAGGTGGTGAGGTAGGGTTAGGTCATGAGAGAGATGCGAGGCACAAGGCATCGTAAGACCCAAATTTGGTGTCTACATTTGCCCTTGTTATTGTGCAGCTTGTCTTGTAAAAGCTACACCGACAATAATAAGAAGTGGTTGCCCCAATTAAGGGTATAGGTAATCCCCTCAAATCTATCACAGATTGAGGCGATGTGAAATCAGGGGATAGGGTGATAAAGGTGAATGATGATGAGATGATGGTAAGAGGGTGGGGTAAGTTCAAGGAAGCGCAGACGCACATTGAAATGCAGTAGTGTGACTAGGGTACACGATTTGAAGAGCAAACAAGCAATTCATAGGCAAAGGTCGATAGTTTATCCAAACAAGGTTGATATAATCCTGGTATCCAAGGCATAGGAAGTAGCTCCAGGGGATATAACGGGTAAGGTACCGGAATGTTTAGGCATGTTCAGAACCAAATGGTTGGTTTGGTTGAGATAAACATCATGGTCTTGGTCTAGGCAAAGCTGGTCGGCTGATCAATTCAAGTATCCTAGTCATGCTAAAACATGAACAGGTGAGCTCAATTGAACAAACAGCTACATGATGGGTGGATAGAATCATAACTTTGGGCCTCTGGTCAAGGTACTTAATTAGGTGTGGGCTAGGTCGGGTCGATTGGTTAGCGCGGCCGTGGGTCGGGCCGATTGGTTGGTCAGCGCCTTGGGTCGGGCCGATTGGGTGGTGCGGCCTCGGTCGGGCCGATTGATTGGTTATGGCCTTCGATCGGGCCGATTGAGTGGCGCGGCCTTCGGGTCGGGCCGATTGATTTATGGCCTGGGTCGGCCGATTGAGTGGTCGGCTTCGCCTTGGTCGAGCCGATTAGTGGTTAGCTCTTAGGTTGGGCCGATTGCTTGGTCGGCCTCGGTCGGGCCGATTGGTTGGTTGCGCCTTGGGTTGGGCTGATTGGTTGGTTGCGGCCTTGGGTCGACCGATTGGTTGGTTGTGGCCTCGGGTCGGGCCAATTGGTTGGTTGCGGCCTTGGGTTGGGCTGATTGGTTGGTTGTGGCCTCGGGTCGGGCCGTGTTGGTCGCGGCCTCGGGTCGGCCGATTGAGTGGTTGCGGCCTCTGGGTCGGGCCGATTGGTGATTCGCGCCTTCGGGTCGGAGCCGATTGAGTGGTTGTGGCCTTGGGTTGGGCCGATTGGTTAGTCGGTGCGGCCTTAGGTCGGGCCGATTGGTCATTTGCGGCTCGGGTCGCACCGATTGGTTGGTCTAGCCTCGGGTCGGTCAGCCGATTGGTTGGTTGTTGCCTTAGGTCGGGCCGATTGATTGATTGTGGCCGTGGGTCGGGCCGATTGGTGAATCGGCCTTAGGTTGGGCCGATGAATTCAAAATAAGGCTATTTAGCAATACCGGGGGTAGGCGATGTGGTGAAAAATGGAGATTGGTGGATAAGGGTAGGAGTTAGGTTAAAATAAGCAAGTAATAGATATCGGTTAGGAGTGATCGATATCGCTTAGTTAAGACCGATATCGTCTTCTAAGCATGGCCTAACCGATATCGGGTTAGAGGTCAAAACCTATAAAAAAGCGGCATGTCATTTTAACATTTTGGGCCTATGAGCACATTGTGTGTGTACGACCAATAGGCCGACCAATCCAGGTAGGAGAGACAAGATTGCTGAGGTTGGGATTCAGGAAATGGGTCTAGATAGAGTAAGAGGCAAGAGCCGAGACTATGATAGATGATGCCAATTATTATAGGTAGAGATGTTGGAGATGGTGACAATCGTGGATATCCATTGGAGGCCTTATGAGAACTACATGGTGATGGCGAAAATAGCTAAGGATTTAAGGGGTGTAGAGCGATTGAGGTGGATCACAGGACACAAGCCAGGTGAGTACGAGAGGATTCCTCTAGATCACATGCAACGACAATTTGGATTTGTTTAGGATATACCCATGGATCATAGACCATACAGGAGGATCGATGTCGAGGCACCATTCTCACCTCCATAGCTGACACTTCAGAAGGACCAGAAGAGATAGTAGTTGATCGCAGGGTAATGGATGTAGGAGTGACAGAGTCTTATAGATTATGGTGGGCAGCAGAGCTACGAGGTACACATGAGAGGGCTGATCATCCTGACATAGCTGTGATTATAATGGAGAGACGCCGCTGTAGGGTTTAGTTCACCAGCTGCAAACATAGGTGAATGAAACCATGGGATTGTTAGAGGCTTTGCAATCACGAGTGGAGAGACTAGAGGCAAGATTCCTCCACGTGAGAGGGCATATTTGTATGTTACAGGAGAGATTGGTGGATCAGTGGGAGGAACCAATAGTAGTGGTACCTTTGAGGATGGAGAGGCCAGGTGAGCGGCGTCAATGATCACCATCGCTACCTGGTTCGGGATGAGGTGGGGGCCTAAGTGAGTTTCATACATAGGGGTAGAAGAATAAATAAGGACTCTGACCTGCGCATCGATAATAGAGAAGATGTATTTGTTTAACATCTAAATAAAACTGAATATGTATGTTGATTTGAGTTATGATAATAATAAGAATGTTTTTGTTTTGAATGTTTGGATTGATAAAGGACAAAGGTGAGTGTTATCAATATAAATACGTGAAAATATTTATATTTTTAAGGAAAACACAACACATGATAGGTTATGGTAGGGGATGGTCGAGCTAACCTTGGGAGACCCCATGTCTCCTAAGTGCTACCTACATAGCCCATTACACAAAGCAAGGAGGGGCCTCAGACCGATGTAGTTCTCCTTAGACCAAGGAGAGGTGAATTTAGTAATTTGGTTATGGTTAGACAATTTGTTGGTTGGTAAAAGTTTGATGTTGGTAGGGTAATGTTGTTGGTGTTGGTAAGGTATAGGTAAAGCAAGGGTTAGCTTACCCAAGCATAGGAAACTATGTCTTGATTAAGGTCAACACATAATTCTAGATTTGGGTAAAAGAGGAAAAAGTGTCCCATAGTTGGAAAGAGCTAAAAAACCATGTATTATCGTAGGATGAGCTTTAATCCCTAAGTATCTTGTATAGGTAGAAGTCGATAGGTGAAAAGAGTTGTATAAGCACAATATATCGGATATACGTCACATCCCTTGAGTTGTGTTGTTTTAAAGAATGGTGAGGTGAGGTGGATGGTATAGTTGGGGTGCAGAGAACTTGTTATAAGGTGATTATGTTGATGAAAGAGAACCAAACCTAAATAGACAAGTCCATGACTCAAAAGTGCTTTTGAATACTACTTTTATTTTTCGGATATAGACTGATCGATGTGGGAAGTCTATATGGGATATGCATTTTGTTGTTCTTGAGGTCTTCACGAAGTGATCAATATGAGAAGCTTCGATAGAGGTTGACTTTGTATAGCTATCCTTCAAGGGAGCAATCACTTATAGTAGCAGATGTGCTTTACACATAGTTTCCTTCGAGGAGCAAGCGATCTACTTTATACTTAGAGGTCTAGATGTTCATTTGGCATGAAGCATCTAGTTTTACAGGAAGTTTGACTCAAGAATATCCCATAATTGTATAATTGAGAACTTGTTATTTTGATACTTTTAAGTCATGGACCAGACTAAAAAGGGGAAGGCATCTTTAAGAGGAGGTGATGATCAAACCACGTGAGTTTGATTCTACTTTGAGATGCACAAAACAAGGTGTATGAGGTGGTAAATGAGCTCAAGGGACGAGCGTAAGGTAGATAAGAAGTGATGTAACACTAAATTCAACAGTAGAATGGTCAGAGATGCAAGGCATTAAGGGAGTTGAGCTCAAAGTTTACCATTAAGCGAAGCTAAATGATAAGTACCTGATCCATAAGTGTGAGTGATAATGTAAGGCCCAATCCAATTAGGAGCAAATTTTCCACGTTTACTCTTTTCTAGTTTGGTTACATGTTGATTCTCTTTGAGGACAAGATCACCAATCTTAAAGGTACACTCATGAATTCACTTATCATAAGCACGCTTGATGCACTTTTGATAAATTTTAAGGTGGTCAAGAGTTGTAAGACAACGCTCGTCAAGAAGCTCCAATTGGGCTAACCGCTCTTGGCGAGAAGTCATCATTGTTGAGAATATCCTGGAGAGATATCTGAGGAAGGGATTTGTATTTGAGAGGAAAGATAGCCTCAGTACCATACACCAAAGAGAATGGTGTGGCATAAGTAGAAGTACGAATGCTGGTACGATAAGCCCAAAGGGAAAAGGGGATGTGATCATGCCAGTTTTTCCCAGAATCATTAACGAATTTCATGAGAATTTTGGTTAAGGTTTTGTTAGAAGCTTTGGCTTAACCATTTCCTTGTGGATAGTAGGGTGACGAGAAGCTAAGTTTGATACCAAAGTTTCACAAAGGGCTCGTGAATGTGACTTATTTTTGAAAGATTACCATTATCTCTGTTATCGGTGATGAGGAACACCAAAACGACAGATAATGTGATGATTGATGAACTCAACGATTTTCTCTTTTTTGGTTGAAATGAGTGGAATGGCCTCCACCCATTTAGTGTAATATTCGGTTCCATGATGATCCAACAGTGACGCTGCAAAGAAGGTGGGTGAATCTCACCAATAAGGTCTAAACCCCATTGTGAGAAAGGCCAAAGATCTCATACGACTGTAGCGGGTGGCTGGGAGTATGTTGAAGGTTGGCATGTTGTTGACACATAACACAACACTTAATATATTCGCAGTAGTATTTATTAAGAGTAGGCCAATAATATCCTAGGTGAAGGATCCGCTTGGCCATGGCAAGGCCACTAAAGTGCCCACCACAAATTCCATCATGGACTTGTTGGATGGTATGGGTGACTTCAAGCCTTGATTAGACATCGAAGGAGGATACCATCGAAGCCACGTTTATAGAGGAGTCCCCCCATGATGACATAATGAGAAACACTTTTAAGAAAAGCATGTTTTCCATTACTAGTAAGGTCAGGTGGGAGAACAAAGGTTGTAAGGTAGTCGTGAAATTGGTGATACCAGGTATCCTACAAATCAGCAGATACATTATTTACCATACAAACATCCGGGACTAAGTAAGATGGGGCAAAGAGTTGTTGGACCAAGACAAATATGTCAGAGTCAGTTGGTGAGGCAGGAATTTGCGAGGCCAAGCAAGCCATAGTATCCACAAATTTATTAGTTGAGCGTGGAATGGTTTGGATAGAATAATGAGTAAATAAGGTCAAAAGTGAATCCACGTAACATTTGTACTTTTGAAGTTCCTCATTTTTACATTGGTAGATGCCAGTAACTTGATTTACTACCAATTGAGAGTCACCGAAAATGTTAATAGACTTCACACCTAAGTGTAATGCAATGTGGAGACCCAAAACAAGGGCCTCATATTCCGCTATATTGTTAGTGCAGGGAAATCGATCTTGAATGAAAGAGGCATAGGTTCACCATCAAGAGGAATGAGAAAAACACCCGCCCCTCCACCACACTAACATTTAGATCCATCGAAGAAGAGGGTCATCGGATAAGACACATCACTGAGCGAAAGGGTTGCGATGAGTTCATCAGGGAAAGTAAAATTGGTAAATTGTTCTGTAAAGGGGCTTCTGCGAGTTGATCCACGATAGTTTGTCCTTTGACTAATTTCTGGTGTACAAACTCAAGGTCGAGGTTGGCGAGGAGCATAAGCCATCGAGCGATGTGCATTGGTTTAGATGAGGTTTGGCATACATATAATGTATGGGATCAACATTGGTGATGACAAAAATTTTGTGATTCAGGAGGTAATGTTGGAGTTTGGTGGCCACGAATGATAGGGCTAGGCACAACTTTTCTACGTGTGTATACCTAGTCTCGTAATCCACAAGAGTACGGATTATGTAATAAACTACTTGCTCTCGATGCTCGGAGTCACGATGTGCGAGCATGGCTCCTACAACATGGTTGGTGGCAGAAAGGTAAAGGTAGAAAGGGTGATCATCCTGAGGTGGGATAAGCACGGGTGGCTACAAGAGATAAGCTTTAAGAGCCTCAAAGGCTTGGTGGCACTCCTCACTCCATTGAAAGACAATGTCCTTTTTAAGGAGATGATGGAAAGGTTGACATCGATCCGAGAGTTGTGAGATGAAACGCCGGATAGATTGGAGTTTTCCCTGTAAACTACGTCAATTGTTTTAGGTTAGTGGGTGGGGGCATTTCTAAGATAGCTTTGAATTTAGCTGGGTCGACCTCAATGCCACGCAAAGAGATGATAAAGCCAAGGAGTTTTCCCAAAAGGACGCCAAAGACACATTTCTTTGGTCAAGATGAAACGTAGATTGTAACAAGTGATCGAAAATAATGGTTAAAACATCGAGATGTTCACTGCGATGTTTGTATTTTCCAAGAAGATCATCGACATAATCCTCTCGAGGATAGTGTGCATAATGTCATGAAAAATTTAAGTCATAGCCCACCGATAGGTCGCACTCAAACATTCTTAAGGCCAAATGGCATGACACGATAGTAGAAGGTCCCCAGGGGGTAATGAAGGTGGTTTTATGTTGATCGGTCGGGGCTACTAAAATTTGATTGTATCCTAAGAAACCATCCATGAGAGAAAGCATCTCATGGCCCGCAGTGAGATCAACAAGTTGATCAATGCTAGGTAGGGGGAAGTCATCCTTTGGGAAAGTGAGGTTAAGGTCCTAGAAATCCATACATATCTAAAGTCCCCCTGTCACTTTAGTGATAGGTATGACATTAGAAATCCATTGAGGATAGTCAATAGGTAAGATGAAAGAAACAGAAAGGAGTCATTGAAGCTCTTCTTTAACCAAGAGGGAAATGCGTGGATGCATTTTTCTCAGTTTCTATTTAACTGGTTTGGAGTCTGGTTTCAGAGTGATGTTATGGACAACAATGTCAGGATCGATTCCTAGCATGTCGGCGTAGGACCAAGTGAAAGCTTGATTGCAGGCACGGAGGAAGGTAGTGAAGGTGGCTTATTCTGATGCGTCAAGAGATTGTCCGATCTTTACAATGTGAGGATCGTCCTCCATGTGGATGTTGATTTCTATAGTCAACTCATTCAACATGGTTTGGGTTTCAGATGGTAAGGCGCGTTGAATATAAGAGTCATCCGCACCAAGGTAGGTGAGGATGGAGTCATCATCCTGGCACTCCACAACATTAATCGAAGGTGAGTCTTCTTCGATCATGTCTGGATACAAAAGGGGGAGAGAAGATGGGTCTTCACCATCACGTTGATAAGTGAGAGGACCTAGGAAGATAGCATTCACGAAAAAAAAAAAGTTAGGAGGGATAGATTCCGGGTCTATCGACTTTGTGGGTGAAGATGGAAAAGTGGGTGTTGATGGTTCAGAAGGGGTGACTTCATCATCCTCCCGATACAAATGACATGAGGTTTCTTGGTGTAGGTGGTTCAGAAAATCCAAGACCACTACGATCTTTGTGTTTGTGTGTAGTCATAGGAATGATGTATGTTGGCCTTGTTCATAAAGACCAAAACCAAAACCTTTCCAAACACAAATCGGGAAGGTGAGGGCGAAACGACGGTTGGTTAGATATTGAAAATTAGATTGGAAGGGAACCACACCAAGGGGAGGTTCAGGGGTGACAGAGGATGCGTTGACACCCCCATACGTTAGGTTGGTGTAGTAATTAGGTGGTCCATAGGAGATCACCTCCCCACACGACTGGCCGTAGGTAGGATGCGCATGTAACTGTTCATACTCTTGTGGGGTATGGAAGGTGTTAACGTTGTATAGGTGGTACTCCCCCCAAATAAGGTGTTAAAAAAACACCTACCAAGGGATCCGAGGTTAGGAATGTTGTTTCGTGGGGAAGGAAGAGGTATTCACACATCGGTGGTTTCATTGGCAAAGGTGTGGGTGTAGCTAAGGTGGATGGTCGAGGCGTGGTTGAAGTAGATGGTTGGGGTAGATCAATGGGTGCCTTAACTGGTACGAGCACATCATTAGGGCGATATAACATATTGCAAGTTTTGAAGGGGGAAGTGTCAGCTGTGACGGTGTATGACTTCCCCTCATACTCAAATTTTATGCATCTATGTAAGGTGGAGGGAACGCATCCCATAGCCCGGATCCAAGGGCAGCCTAACAACATGTATTGGAACTCTCCCTCAAGGACATAGAAGAGTTCGAGCAAGGTACATGGCCCTACATGAATGTTAAGGATCACGGTGCCTAGGGTAGAAGTAATAAAGCATCGTTGAATGAACGCAACATGGTGGGGGCACACATGTAGCTAGGAGGGATATTCATCTATTGGAAGGATTTGGAAGAGACGATGTTTAGGCTAGCACCCCCATCGATCATAACATGACGTACCCAGATGTCCTGGATGTAAGCCGAGATGAAAAGAGTGGGGTTAGGATCTTCTGCACCAAAGACGACAATTTCTTCTTTGGAAAAACTAACAAGAGCAACTCATTTGCATGACAGGACAGAGGTGGTTGTGGAGGTAGGTTGTTTGGTGAGAGAAGCAACATGGTTGGGTGTTAAGATGGAGGTGATAGGGTAGGGTTTTTTAGGTAGACCTCTATCCCTGGAGGATCTCAATTAGAGCTTATCGATGAGATTCAAATGTTTGAATGAGATCATAGAGTGTCATTTTACAGAGATTGGTGAAGTTGTTTGATCATGGTGTGATGGGAAACTCCATCGAGACGGGATAGGAAGGTCCTCGAATAACCACTTTAGGTGGTGGTGTGATCGGGATGGTGGAAGGAGAAAGAGATGTCGTAGGTGTGCTCTCTTTATCTTTTCCATTGTTTTTCGACCTCGAGTAGCAATGCTAATCATGTTGATTTCATGAATACGAGATGCGGAAGATGGTAGGGATAATTCATTATTCTTGAGAGGTAGGGTTGCAATGATGATAGATTTGGCAAGGCGGGACAGGTGGTATAGGAGAAGGGATCGGAGCTAAGGGATTTTCCCTCCGTAAGTTATCTTTCTTAGATTTTCTATCCGAGATAGGCAACTAGTGAAAGATGGCTTTCAAAGCTTTGCATCCTTCTACATTGTGTCCTAGTGTGCAGTGGTAGGCACATATTTTAGATTCATCATAACCTATAGGTCAAGGTTTAGATGGATCATAGGGTCTGAGTGGGGGTAGGGAAATGGTCGCATCCCCTACCAACATATCAAGGTTCTTGGCGTAAGATCCTTTGAGCGGGTCAAATCATGAGATGAAGATGAGGCTATTGATTAAGTGGGTGAGATTATTGATTGTTTTGATAATGTTCGTGTACGAGTGGTTCGTGATGCGGGTGGTGATTTAGGCAAGGGATTTTGATGATTGGGTTTAACTAGGCATGGCTTCTTCTGCGCAGAAGTCATGTTTAGCTGGTTAGATGATGAGGCCACAGATGACGTGGTGGCAGGAAACAACCATGGGGAAAGAGGAGCGATAGCAAACAAGTCCTTCGATGATCAATTTTGCTTAGGGTTGGTAGGTAGGCAGGATACTTGGGGCGATGGTGTTGAGACGCCCGTGGATTTCTGTATGGGTGCAGAAGGTGCAGGTCGTGTTAAAGAAGACGTGGGAGGCATGGTGTATTGAGGCAAGGTGGAGGGGTGAGGCCCCAATATAGAAGGTAGGTGTGATAGCGAGGGTTGAAACCATGCCTGCTGTACTAGTGTGATTGGGGGCGAGGGTTTTAGTTGTGGCGGAGGCATAGATTGGACTCGAGGAGATTGGGTCTGTCTCCTAGGTGGATTGATGGCTTTATTTTTGGATAAATCTAACCGTTTAGGTGGGTGCGTCAAGCTGGGTATTGGTGGCATCCCAAGCATAGGGGAAGGTTTGGTTAGGTTAATAAAGGTGATTAGGTATTCGATAGAGATGAGGGTGAAGGTAAGGACATAGGAATTTTGAGCTTTTGTAAAAACTTCGGGCATATGGTAGAGGTGTTTGGATTAGTCATCTACATTTGAGTAGAGCATGGTGTACTCAAATGTTTCCATAAGACTCGTTCATCTTCTCAGGGGATGACAATTATCACATGTGGATGGGAATTTTGGTATGGAAGAGAAGTGGGTTGTGATTCCATTCCACTATGGGTGTGATGCAGGGGCGAATGAGGCGTTGTATCAATGGGTGTTAAGAGGTCAACCTGGGTTTGAAAGATTTAGGTGATGAAGAACCGATAGGGAGGAGGGCATGTTCTAGAGGATCCGTCATGGTTAAGGAGTTTGGTGATGTAGGCTCGAGGGGTTTCTCCTCTAAGGATGACAAAAAGGTGGTGATCCTTCTTCTTTTGCAGCAAAAGTGGTGGAAGGAGATGTTTGGGAAATAGATAGGTTGGATAATATCCACTCGCAGCCTTACAGGATGTGGTGTAAGAAGGCTATTCTATGAGAAGAGAACTGCAGGTAGTTGATTCCTTTATGGGTAAAGGAATAGCGGGGCTGTCCTCTTGTCCCGATGAAGGTGAAGGGGGCGAGGACCCCGCGTTAGTGAATAGGCTCGATTTAGAATTTCCTCGATGGAAGCCCTTGGTTGGGAGTTGAAAACCGCATGGATCTCATGCACACTCTCTTCTCCTACCGAGGTTTCTTGGTTTGTGTTATCTTGTTAGATGAATGGTTTGGAAATGGTTTGTTGAAGATTTTTAAATTTTGATTAGTAGGGCATTAGGATTATCGAGGGTTATATCCCCGCATCAACCATTTCTTACACTATGTTTTTAAACATCTTGCAGTTTTGTGGTCGTGTCCCTTCATGCGATGGAACTTACAGAAGTCATTTTCTTTATACCAAGAAGGTATAGCGTGGGTGGAATCAAACCCGGAGTGATGTTTAACAAGAGGCAAGGTGATAGCTCTTGCTTTAAGTAATTTGTCCAAGATCACATCATAAGTTTCTCCCAAGGGAGTGTACTTGATGGGCTCTACTTTATACTTATAGTGGGTTTCTACTGGGTATTAAACGGTGCTTGAGATTTGACGTCACCGCGTGTACAGCCTTTTGATTTAAAGCACCCGATGCGTGAGATTTGGTGGTGTTGTGTTTGGTGGTGGAGTCTTGGGTTCTGAAATTTGAGTTTTGTTACACAACTTCAATTTCTCCTCCTCAAGGCCCGAATCTCTAGTTTCCAAGCCATAGTAAAGGCCTCATCAAAGGTGCGTAAAGTTTGAATTTGGAGTGGGAGAAATGTGTTTAGCGCAGCCCATGTAAAGAGTTCAATGAGCTTAGCCTGAGGTAAGGCATAAGTAAGTTGGTTGATGAGGCCCCGCCATCGTCCAACAAAATTTGTGATAGACTCATCTTCAAATTTTCGAATGGCATGAGGTCGGTAATGGATACTTTCTTAGTAATATTGATGGAGAAGTGATCCAAGAAAGATTGGGCTAATCGGTTAAAGGAGAAGATTGAGTGCCGGGGCTAAAGACTATACCACTCTAAGGCGAGGTCCCGATAAGGACATGGGGAAGGTACGGAGTAGTAAGGCATCGTCATGAGCAATCAAATAGCAGGCATGTCTAAACAATCGCAAGTGTTGTTGAGGGTCCTCCTTACTACAAAAGTGAGTAAATTTGGTAATTCCCATTGAGGAGGATATTTATGAAGGGTACAGAATGATGAATAGGCTCTCGACAAACTTGCTCATATGTCAGGTGTTACTACTTCCCGAAATGAAGCCTCAAGATTTTGCATCTTGTCCATCATCTGTTTGATTAAATCATTGGTTGGGTTAGATGATGGTGTTATCGTCAGTAAACGGAGGAGGATTGGGCCAAGAGCCGCTACTAGACAATGGTGGGGTTGAATGTTGATAAGGTAACAATGATGAATGTGTTGGGGTGGCCGAATAAGGGTGTCCTATATAAGATGTTGAGGCCACCGGATGAGTCTGCAGAAATGAAAAGGTGGGCAGAGCCTGAGAGGGAAAGCTCGTGTGGATAGATGGTAGAGAGTGAGTTATGAAAGAGGCAATCTACGGGAGAGATGAGGTAGGGGCAGTGGATGGTAGTGATATGTGGGGCCCTAGATTAACCAAAGGAATGCCAATTGGTGCAGTATGAACCACCGAAGCCACCGAGTGGGAGACGGGGCCAAGGATGAAGATGGTGAGGCGGAGTTATTAAGTGGGGAAGGGGCTAAGTGAGTGGCTATACTAATAGGCATACCAAAGAGGAGCTGACCGTCGGGTGTACGGTCAGGGGTATGAGACAAATAATATTGTATGGCACTAGGATTAGCATCCAAAAATTTGGCTAAAGTCTGGATCTCCTACAGAGATCTTGGGAAAAGCACTGGTGTCCATAGGATTCCCCATAGGATGCGAAGGGGGTGACTCAAGCAAAGACATGGAACAAGCATGTGAAACCATGGTTGCGGCTTGTTGCCGGGTGATAACAACCATGGACAAGAGGATACAAAGCAGGAATTAATCAATCAGGAATAGAAACAACAACAAAATGTTGGAATTGGTAGGTTGTTGGTTTGTTAGAAACTGTGAAACACAAGAATCGATGTCGATTAGACGATAGCCAAATCGTCAAAGTGTAACCAATGCCGGTCGAATAGGACTGGTGTTGGTCACTATGAAGGCAAAGAGAGAATGTAAGAGGCTGCTGGTTTGGGGATAACAAAGCTTAGTATACCCACCAAACTATCTGAAGTGATCACTGAGACAGGGTATAATAGAGAAACAGAACTGAAATAAAAACAAAAACAAGCAAGATGCACAAGAAAATCAAGAGACTAACCCTAGGATTAGTTTTAATCACTTTGGGTTTATGCCTTAGATGCAAGATGATTTTAATCCTAAACAAAAGACCTAAGGGAGATGTCAAGTTTGTTTTGGATTGTAAGGCTACCTCAATCAGTGGAGGAATACATGGAAAAGGGGGATGTTTGAGATGTTGTGTAGATTATGTTGTGATTTGGTATGTGTTGTGCAAAGGAGAGTAAGATTAATTTCTCATCAATACCGTGGATATCACCCCACGTGTACGACCTATTAATTAATTTACGTTCACTAGAATTAAAAACAACAAGCAAGAATGTGATGCACGTGTTTTAAACCCAAATAGAAAATGATATTCGGTGAAGCAAAGAAAGAGAAGAGGTTAAGAAGATTACTTTCACTAATGTAAAGATGTAAAAGAAAGACAAGTTATTTTACTAAAATGACAAAATCTTTGTGAATATTTAGAAGAAAGGAACAGCAAGTGTGCTCCCTATATGAAAACAAGAAAGAAAGAAAGAAACCCGAGAAGGGTCCCACAAGGCGTGCCAAAATGTTTCGCAAAGAATTTTGTCCTAGAATAGAGTTATTTCTATCTTTTCATTCTCTTGAGAAATAGATAAGGGTTAGAGATAGGAGGAATACATGTTGAGTGTTGGGAAGGTGTGCATGTACTGTAGAGAGATCTGACCGATTGTGAAGAGCTCCTTTTTTGTCCTGGGAAGGACTACTTGTAAATAAGAATGCAAGACCACCGATTTTCGTTAAATAATAAGTGAGGAACCGCCTTGGGCCCAGGAAATATTAGACTTCCTTTCAAAGGTGGTCAGTTCCCTTTTAATACAAATTAATGCAAATGATAATAAAGAAGCTATTGCAAAATCACGATTTAGGTACCTCGTTACTAAAAGAAATAGAGACTAAACTACCAATAATAAAATGTCATTTGTTTGATTGGTCACTGGTTATTGATACGTTCAGATCAAGTTACAGGGGTAGACAAGGTTGGATATGGGATTTTTTGGAGGTAAATAGGTGAAAGGTTGGTTTTTGGTATAAGTCACATGTTGACCGACGCCGTCACCTGGATAATGACCGCGATTATAAAACCGGTACGGGTTGTAGGGATAACCGATATCGATAGGGGCAAATGGTTTAGAGTTTTTAAATGGAGGTTGGTTGTAAGGTGGTTATGGGGTTGAGAAGGTTGGTAGATGGTCAAGGGAGTAGTAGGGTGATAGAGAAGACTCAGAGTGAGAAAGTTGTCTTTGGGGCAATATAGAGATGGATGAATGAAGGTTAGGTATGTGGGTGCTTTGTCGGGTGGTAGATCCAGGAGTGAGCTTATAATCACTATGAATCAAAAGTTCACCAAGTAGTGTCTAGAAGCATACAAGGTAATAAAAGAGACTACTTACTAGTTTCTAATGTAGATGCGGAGTTCAAGGAATGCAAGTGGTGAAGGAAAAGCTCAATTGGGATGATACAACAATCGAAGTGAGCGATGAAGCTTTCTTTTAACTCTCCCAATGTTTGGATGAGTGTGACCATGATCTAGTTACTCGCCATGCCTTGGGCTCAATACTCCTCTCTCGCAACCTCTTTCTCTCTCTCTCTCTCACTTTTCCCTCTCTTGAAAAATGAATTCGGATCCCCTTGTTTTGGTTGGGGGAGGTCATTTACAGGAACTGATGGTAGTTACCTAACCGATGCACCATGTAGGGACCGATGTCGGTTAGGTCAAATTTGGCTATTTTTAGTAAAATAGAAAACTTTCCCTCCTTTTCTCTCGAGGGGTCAATTGTGGGCTTGGCCAAGTCATTATTAGGTTTGTTTTGGTATGGGTGAGGGGTGATGAGTCTAGACCAAGTTATAGGTCTTAATTAGGTTAGTTTAGGGTTAGAGCTAGGTCATGGTGAGGTGGCAAGGTGAAGTGGCGGGGTTGGAGATGTGGATTTATTAATTATAAGGTAATTAATAAATAATTAAGTGTGTAAGGTTTAGGTGGTGAGGTAGGGTTAGGTCATGAGACAAGATGTGGGGCACATGGCATCGTAAGACCCAAATTTGGTGTCCACATTTGGTTTGATCTATGATATGTATGGTAACATAATTCATTTTGGTATCATCACATACAATGTAGGATTGTGGTAAATGTGATGAAAGGAATGTGGTAAAAATGAATGTATTAAGTTCCACTTATTTGATGATAAATTGGAAACTAACTAGAGTAGAATGTGATAGGAATAGGTAGCCGAAAGGTGAGAAGGTGGTCGATTTTGAGTGAGAAGAGGTGAAGATTGTGATGGTGATGGTTGAGCTAACCTCCAAGGGCCCCATGCCCTTGAAGTGCTGCCTACATAGCCCCGGCAAAAAGGGGCCTCAGACCAATGTAGTTCTCCCTTAAGCCAGGGAGGAAAAGAAAAGGTGATTGAGAAGGATTGGTCGAGGTTGGGGTAGGTTGTGTTTGTGGCTACATAGGTAAGGGTAAATTGGTAAGGGTCGGGGTATGGTTGAGTAGGTATGGGTCATGGGTATGGGTAAGGGTGAATGGGTACGGGTCATAGGTAAAGGTGAGTAGGTAGGGTCAATGGGTGCACGGGTAAATGGGTAAGGGTCACTCGGTACAGATGAGTAGGTAGGGTCAATGGTTATGGGTAAATGGGTAAATAGGTAGAGGTGAACAGGGTATGGGTAGATAGTTAGGGCCAATGGGCACGGGTAGATAGGTAGGGCCAATGATCGTGTCAAGGGTACAGTAAATGGGTAACTAGCAATGGGTATGGGTGAATGGGTAGATAGATGGAGGTGAATGTGTATGGGTAGATAGTTAGGGTCAATGGGTATGGGTAGATAAGTAAGTTCAATCATCAGTCAAGGGTACGGGTGAGTAGGTAAGGTCAATGGGTACGGGTAAATGGGTAAGGGCAATGGGTATGGGTGAATGGGTAGATAGGTGGAGGTGAACGAGTATGGGTAGATAGTTAGGGTCAATGGGTATGGGTGGATAGGTAAGGTGAGTGGGTAAGGTAAAAAGTGGTAAGATGCTAGGTCAGCGGTATGGGTGTAGGTTGGTAAGGTGATGAAGATCAGATGTGGTATGAAATAGAGATTGATAGTAGGTGTGGGTGAGAGGTAGGTGGCGGTGAGCTGAAAGCGGGGTTGTGGTTTCAAGGAGGTCAATAGTTCAAAAGGTGGAGTCCGGGGTTGATGGTTGATGACGCAGCCAAATTGGGAAGGACCATCGATGCGCATACCAAGGGTAGGTGTGATGAATCTCAAGTCCCTAAAAGACCTGCAGTTGGATAGTTCCAAAGTTCAATCAATGTGCGGGATCACGATAAATCGATTCGTGATATTATCCCTTGGTAGGTAGAAATAGTAGGATAATGGGGTAAAATGGTGGTAGGGTGAAAGGTTGGAAACGTAAAGGGAATAACACACCATTTGTATAAGATGGTTGATAACCCAAATAGGTGAGTCCATGGTGAAAGGGTGTGTTATATTTGGTGGATAGACTCGATCAATGCGGGAAGTCTATGTGGGATGATTAGATAATCTCCTTGAGGTCTTCGTGAAGTGATCGATGCGGAAGCTTTGAAATGGGCCTATGTAACATCCCCATTTAGTACATTAGAACAAGATTTTTATTTTTATTTTATAGGTGCATCCTAGTTCTAAATACATAATTTATAACTCTCAAATCATAACAATCATTCTTATAACCGATAACCATATGCATATGTGATGACTGAGTACCTCCGATCTATTCATTCCATGACTCAAAATCTTCCGATCTATTCATGAGTATCAAAGAGTTGGCATTTTTATTTTAACACATCAGGTTCTCTTCCCTAACCAGATTCGAATTCAAGGAACCTATTTGAATAATTGTTACCATTATTCATCGGCATCTCGTCCTCGACTAGGTGACATAGGACAACGCAATCAGCAGCTTGCGATACTTTGGCCAAAGATTTGAAACATATTGCTTATGTCTCGTATTCCTTGATGGCATACTCGTCAATCTAGAATACGTCCTTCACCCCATTCCTATGTTATGTAGAATGTCTTACACTCGACTTTGTCGCCTCCCTCGTCCCAAGTTATTCACTCAGGAACGGATTAATAATATGACAATGTTATAAGGATGCTCTCGAGGACTAGGGATACACTGACATACTGGGTCAACCCTAGTTAACCCTGTGTGTCAAGATACCCCGAGTCTCCAGGGGCAGCCTTATAACATGACCACATTCCTAACCAATCCCAGAGTAAAACTTGTTCGAGTTTAAGGTGTAAATCTTAACGATCAATGCAAAGGGTGTCGCCATAAGTCACCTGCATTGTTGTATCTTCGAGAAGATCCTAATCTTCTCGAAGGTACAACCTTGCAGTTGACTTGTGCCATCAACCTTCAAATCCACCTCGAAAAGATCTACTTAACTTTAAGGTGTTACTTATGTTGAGTTAAAGTTATACTTTAAGACACTCCTTTTAGGGTAGTCTTTTCCCAACCCCTGGGTTCCTCACCTTAGAATTGCCTTTCTTATTAAGACCCATTTCACAAAGAGAAGTTAATAAGATTTGAGGTTTCATTAAGGAGTTCTTTGTTACACAATGATCTAAATCAACGAAATTGGGCAGTAGCCCTAAGTCTTCTCATAAGGTTGCTAACCATACCCTTATTAGGTTTATATCAGTTCTCAAAACTGAAATACATCTTACTTATTAGTATTAAGATATAGTGATTTAAAATCAAATTAAGGCGTTGTCTTGACTTAGATCAAGATTAGGGAGTAATAATTTATTCAGCCCGTTCAGCTTCCTGTTGAGGTTTATTTTAACCTTAGCTTCGAAAGACAAAGTGATCTAAATTCCAATTTAGCTTTAGATAGAACATAACAGAACTACTAAACATTCACAAGTATTCAGTCACATAATCTTTGCAAAGCTTACTTAGAGAATCCCAAATGTCTCCAAGGTATACAATAATAACAATGCTCTTAAAATCATTTAAACCGAAGAAGTTCAATCCATCAAGATACGAATGCAAACACATAAGTAACAAATACCTCATTTCATTCATTTCTAAGCTAATCAAATACATTTTATGCATTCAACATATTTGATACAATACTCAACAGCAAAAGAACATCTTTCTTCAAGTAGTACATTTAGAGAATCAAGTTGGAATTCATCATAAAACCAAATTAAACAATCTGAACATCATATCAGATCTGCGTGCCTTTACCACTTATGGCAACCATCTACAAAAATTGTCAACACGGGTCAGTTCGGTGAACTGAGCATGATAAGCACTAATTCTTAAAACAATTGCAATCCACCAATTGTTCTCATTAAACAACCTGTTTAAATGAAATCATTTCTTCAAATTCCAAACATAAATCAGGCTATTCATCTTATATGTTAGAGACTAAGAACAAATGAATACAACCATTCTAAAGACAACAAAACTCCTACAAGAATGTTTCTAACAATTACTCAAAGGTAGTTTATAACATTCAACAAGCTCAACTGTCATAATTTCCTTTCAATCATACATTATTTTAATGGTATTGACGAGTATACCTACTTATACAGAACACACATTTTATACCAGTCTCTCCATACAATACCACAGTCTATTCTTGTTATGCCCTTACCGTAGAGATCGCATAAGGATACAAGGAGAAAGCACATAAAGTTTCCAGACTAGGAGAGAGAGAGTATTTTCTTATTCCTCTTATTACACATCAACATATAATTTACAGCTCAGGAGAAGGAAACAGAGTAAATCAGATTCCCATTTCAATCATGTTCGGATCTGTACGACTCCTCTAGAATAACACAATTACTTTTACGCATGCGATTAAAACAGTCGAGATCACAAGAAGAAACTACAGTTTCATCTAAATTCATTAATAAAAATCACCTGTAGCTATTAAGCATTACAAGAGCTCTCGCGACAAAGCAAAAGAAAATAATCCAACCATGAAAGACTCAACAAATATTTTCCATATCATTCATCAACATGAAAATACCCAACACCATCGCCTGACATGGTACAGCTAAGAGCTCTTTGTTTCAGTCAAACTCGAGACAAGATAACATTAAAAACAAATAACGTTTCCATATGCAAATACAGTGACATTCACACTGAGTCGAAACACAAACATGCACAGCTTCATTCAACTTAAACAAATCCCTACGATTATACAACAAGGACTTATATTAGAAGCCGATTTCAAGAAAAATAATCACAACAAGGTCTTCACAGAAGCCGAATTCCATAACAATAATTTCCTCAAAGTTTCATCCGAAGTCGAGCTACTACGAAATACAACAGGGTCTCAAACAGAGTCAAGTTTGTAAAGAAAACCCATCCTTTAATTCCACAAGTGAACTGAATATAACACAACAATGTTAAGAAAGAGTCTGTACGATATGCATGCACAACGAGGACTTAATTCGAGAATCGAGCCAACTCGCAACATATCAAGGACTCCAACAGTGTCAAATACAACTAGTACTCACAACCAGGGCTTTGATTGAAGTCGAATTCATACGACAACAATTCAAGGACTCCAACAGAGTCAAAACCAAAAAGTAAACACAACAAAGCTTCTACAGGAGTCAAAAACATACTATCCAATTCAAGGATTCCAACAGTATGCACAACAAAACTTCTACAGAAGTTAAAAACATAAGTTACGTTTCAAGGACTCCAACGGAGTCAATACCATATAGTATTTTCAACTAAACTTCTACAGAAAGTTTCAAAACATATGTTACGTTTCAAGGACTCCAAATACAGAATCACAACCAAGTTTAGACAGAAGACGAAAACATACGAAACATTAAAAGGACTCCCACTGAGTCATTTTCGTATATAATCCCTGAAAACTTTCAATGGAGACTAACCCAAAATTGCAAACACAGTAAGGATTTCTACAATAGTCGCATTCAAGTAGTATAATCACAATAAGCATTCCAACCAGAAGAAACTTAAAGTATTCTTAGCAAGATTCAACAGGATTCAACAACAATAAAAGCACAGCTGGTCTTCAATCGAAATGAAACCAAAAGGAAGAATAAATACAAGAAACATTCCAACAAAGTCTTCGAAAAACCCGAGATTCCTAATTCCACAGGAAAAGAAGAACCAATACATTGCTTCAAACCAACTGAACTGAAATCACCTGAACAGAGTTGTTTTAATGAAAGCATTTGGAGTAAAGCAAGATTTTTAAAAGTCAGGGCCTATCATGCCTGGTAATGTCACTTAAAAATCCGAAGAAGACCTCTGAATGTGCTCGTGCCTTCTCCTCTTCTTCCACGATAGATTCAACAACAATAATTTGTTACCCTCATGTCTTATAAACTTTCCCCGACAGAGAAAAGAGCTAGATAATCTCATAGTTGCCATGCAACACAAAGTAGACTGGTTCGAAGAACCAGTGATCAAACAGAGAGAAAAACGGAGCGTATGGAAAACCAAACAACCAACTAGTTTTCCATTTGCATGCCTTCCCGAGCAATCCGCGCTCGGGAACCGAAGTTCATCAATGACATTAACTCCAAGATTCCCACCTAATCTCCATTGCCACCGACCGCCAAAGTTGGCGATTGACAAATGAAAACAAACAACCATTCCCAAATTTGGCGACTCTGCCACGTCAGGTCTCAATAGCCATTTGAAATCTCCACCAAATCCCTTGTCCTTCATGCTTATCCACCTCATTTAATGCCATGGAAACCACCGCCCATGGCTCGCACCCCTTCATAGGTCCCCCTTCATCCATTATCATAAGTTAGGTTAGAAACATAGGTTAGATCTTACGGTAAGACATTAGTCTTACTTCCATAGTGCTTAGGTAGCTAACCTTAGGAGCATTAAACCTATAGTTTAGGGCTAGGTTAGTTTAGCAATAATTCAACCCATAGGTTATAGTTTAGGTTAAGGTTATTAACCTTAATGAATCCATTCTAGGTCCCACAAGTAGGTTCGATCAGTATTAGAACCAACAGGTATAACATTCCCGAAATGGATTCTATCCGGCATTGATAATAAGCTTGCAGTATACACCAGAATTTATTACCTGGCTTAAGGTCTAGGCCTTCCTGATATTACGATATCGGGAACCAATTCATTTAACACGATCAACCTGAGTTAGACTCCGGAATTGCTTATTCAACACATTCAGACCTTGCAACTTTCGTAAGGTCTATAATTTTTTTGTTCATCCAGAATAAACTTAAAACATCTCTTGGATCAATGCAACTGATCCAAGGCTGAGTCATAAAGATGGATAAATCCACAATTCCTCCCAAATCATATTGAACTCAGGTGCTAAAAATGAAAGAAATAAAAGAGTCCAAGCATATCCTCGACTACCAAAGATCTTCAAGAGCAAAGAAGATACAATCCATATCAAGCATGACTTCACAATCAAAGGAACACATCCTTATACAGAAGAAATCATATATCAACACTTGAATGCTCAGGAGGAAGTAATAATAGTTCAAGGTGTTACATGCTTCCCTCCTAAAAGATTCATCATCCCGATGATTACATATTTGATTTACCTTCAGGTCAACCAATTTATTAGTTCACAATACAATAAGACTATTTCCAACTTGAATAGTTCCAGAAATCAATGTCATGATACATTTTATTCAGCCTGAATAATGTTTGCCTCAATCTAGCTTTCATATAGACATGAAAAAGATAAGTTCATAAAAAATGTTTTGTCAACAGATTTCATTCTGTTGAAAAAGAAAAGGAAAAGCAATTTTCATCTCTTCCATATTTTCCCAAGTTGCACTTTCTTCGTTAAACTGGTCCCACTAGACCTTACATTGTTGTATTTCATGATTTCTCAAATGCAATTGGTGAGTTTCCAGCACTCGTGTGGGTTTAACCACGATTATTCCTGGGTCTTGGACCTGCAAGGAATTCCAATTTAAGACATGTGACAAATCTGAAACGTATTTCTTAAGCAAAGAAATATGGAAAACATCATGCATGCGAGACAAAGCAGGTGGTAATGCTAATCGATAAGCTACAAGATTGATTATTTCAACAATTTCAAAAGGTCCCACGTAACGAGGTGACAACTTGGCAGCCTTGCCAAAAGTTATAGAACTCTTTTTGGGTTTAACACGAAGAAAAACCTTCTCACCAAGCTCAAACCTTCGATCAACCCGCTTAAGGTCAGCATAGCTCTCTTCGCCTATTCACGCTTCCTTTAATCATTCACAAATCAACTTAACTTGTTGTTCCATTTCAGTGAGGATCTCTAGTCCAATTACCACTCTATCCTCAATACTATCCCAACTAACAGGGGTTCTGCACTTTCTTCCATAAAGTGCTTCAAAAGGTGCCATTTTAAGAGATGAGTGATAAGTGTTGTTGTATGTGAATTCAACTAGTGGAAGATACTCTTCCCATTTATACTGTTGATCCATGCAATACATTCGCAACATATCTTCCAACACTTGATTTACTCTCTCGGTTTGTCCATCGCTTTCGGATGATATGCAGAACTAAATTTAGTTTCATTCCAAGAGTTGTATTAAGTGTTTGCCAAAATCTTGACATCATTCTAGGATCCCTGTCAGATATAATCAATTCTGGTACACCATGTAACCTGAAAATTTCATGCATGAATCTTTTGGCCAACACTGGTGAATCATCCTTTAGATTTCCAGTGATGAAATGAGCTACCTTAGTTAGTTTATCTACAACTACTAGGATAACATCATGTTTATTCCTGGACATAGGTAACCCTTGTACAAATTCCATGCTTATTACTTGCCATTTGTACTGCGGTATGCTATGGGGATATAATAGTCCAGTAGGGTGCATGTGTTCTGCCTTAACCCGCTGACATTCCAAACAATGAGTCACAAAATCAATAACATCCTTTTTCATACCTTTCCAAAAGTATTGTTGTTTTAGATCAGCAAGCATTTTTGTGATACCCGGGTGTCCAGAGAAGGGTGAATTATGAAATTCAACTAACAACTTCTTTCTCAAATCATTCAGCATAGGTACGTATACCCTGTTTTCATAACGTAAGATTCCTTCATTATCAAAATGAAAACCTTTATACCTTTCATCATTAGGTTCTGCAACAAGCGCTGCTTTTACTTGCTGAAAGTATATATCAGATTCTGAGGCACTTTTTACCTCATCCTTAAACTGAGTTCTTAATGTTATAAGAGCAGTAAATGTGCTTCCTACGACTTAGAGCATCTGCTACCCTATTCTCTTTCCCTTTGATGTAGCTAATATCAAAATCATATTGAGATAAAAAATCTAACCACCTTCTCTATCTGGCATTTAGATTAGGCTGAGTGAAAATATATTTCAGTCCTAAGTGATCGGTTTTCAACTCAAAAGGTTTCCCAAGTAAATAGTGTCTCCAGACTTCAAGCGCATGAACAATGGCAAGCAAGCTCCAAATCATGAGGAGCATAATTCAGCTCATGTAACTTAAGTTTTCTACTTTCATATGCTATGACTTGATCATTTTGTAACAAAACACCTCCAAGGCCTTCCCGAAGCATCCGTTACAACAAAGAAAGCTCCCATTAGGTCCTGGGTATAACTAATATAGGTGCGGAAGTCAACTCGGCTTTTCGACTTTTGAAAGCAATTTCACACTTATCATTCCAAATAAATTTCTTATCCTTCTTCTCGCAATGAAGTTATCGCAACCACTTTAGAAAATCCTTAACAAATTTTCTATAATAACCAACAAGACCCATGAAGCTTCTTACTTACTGCGGCACATTCTTTCGTGCAGGCCACTCAGTTATTGCCACTATTTTTGAAGGATCCACAGCAATTCCTTCTTTACTAATGACATGGCCCAAATAGTGAACTTCTGTATCAAAGAAAGAACATTTGGATAACTTACCATATAACTTTCTTTTTCTCAAAATTTCCAAAACTATCTTCAAATGCTCATTGTGTTCCTCGACATTTTTAGAATATATGAGAATATCGTCCAAGAATACAAGTACAAACTTGTCCAAATATTCTTGAAAGATATTATTCATTAAGTTCATAAAAGTTGCGGGTGCATTAGTTAATCCAAAGGGTAGAACCGTGAATTCATAATGTCCGTACCTAGTTCGGAAAGTTGTTTTATGAATATCTTCTTCTCTAATCCTTAATTGATGATAACCAGATCGAAGATCTATCTTGGAATAAACCGCTGCCCCACGCATCTGGTCAAATAGATCATCGATCCTTGGAAGTGGGTATCTGTTCTTGATTGTTGCTTTGTTCAACATCCGATAATCGATACACAGCCTAAGTGTTCCATCCTTCTTCTTTACAAATATTACTGGTGCTCCCCAAGGTGAAACACTTGGTCTAATCAAACCCTTAGACAAAAGTTCTTGCAATTGTGCCTTAAGCTCGACTAACTCTGTAGTAGTCATCCGATAAGGTGCTTTGGAAATAGGTTCCGTTCCTGGTTTGATTTCGATGGTGAAGTCAAATTCCCTCTTGGGTGGTAAACCTGGTAATTCCTCCGAAAAACATCCTTGAAACTTTGCAACAGAGGAAATCGTTTCATGGAATCACCATCTTCTTCTGAAAATTCAGATATCTTTACTGCATAAAGGGTACATCCTTTGTTTTTAGCCTTTTTAAGCTGCATAGCTGACAGTTTTCTAACTGAAATTTCCCATTTCACACCTTGAATCTCTGCTGCCTTCAGCCGATCATCTAAACATTTTATATTCTTTTCATAGCAGTCTACTTTTGCTTTATGGTCAGCTAACCAATTGACACCGATGACAATGTCATAAGATCCCAAAGGTGTAACATAGAGGTCAACTTCCGTGGAAAAGTTAGGTAAGTCAAGGACTGCCCCCAAAAAGACACATACTCACTGTATGAACAAAATTATTACCATACTGCATACCCAAGATTTATCCATTTTTCCAAATTTTCTTTTAAGTTTAGAAGCAAGTTTACTAGAAATAAAACATTCAAGAGCTCCGTATCAAAAAGAATAGTGTGTATGCCAAATAACTTACCGGAACTTCTATATGTGTCACTTACTTTTCAGCTTGCTTGTTCACATCGCAAAGATGTATCTTATGCTCACTGATTACGATCATCCTTCTTCAAAGGGCACTGATTTGCATAGTGGTCTTTGCCACAATTGTAGCAGCCTCCTACAGGTCCCTTTTTAGGCTCAAAATTACCTCCAGCCTTGTAATTATCACGTTGTCCTCCATAGGGCTTCTGCCCATTGTTATAATTTTTGGCAAAACTATCCCTTACATTTCCAAGCAGCTTATTCCCTATCGTTTTCTTACTATTATCCCCTAGAAACTTACTTCTGTTTCCAAACTTTTTCCATGGCCCCTTTTTGGGTGCAAGTGAAGTTGAAGAAGGGTTTGCAATCTTCTTCCGCACTTCCTCTTTATGAGCAGAAATAGCCTTTAATTTTTGTTCTTGTCTTATGGCCTTTTCAACAACTCCTTCCATAGTGGTTGGACTGTGAACATCGACCTCTCCTCCTATCATGGGATTCAGTCCCATGATGAATTTCCATATTCTGAACTTCTCGTCAGTTTGATATTGCGGTACATACTTGAGGAGTTTTGTAAACCACTCCCAGTATTCAGTTACCGTTAGCTTCCCTTGAGCTAAGTTCTGGAATTCTGTCATTTTTTGATCATAGAAAAGTTGTGGCAGCCAACGTTGCCTAAAATAGCCCTTAAATTGATCCCAAGTAATATTGGTCTCATCAATATTTAGCTCGGCTTTACGGCTATCCCACCACAAAGATGCTTTGTGGGAAAGTCGATAGGCTCCCAAATAGCTTTGGTTTCTCCGAGAAGTTTCTTATTGCAAAGTACTTCTCCATTTTCGAGCCGAGTTCTCATCTCCATCTCCTAATGTGGTGCCATCATATTTAGGTGTGCTTATCCTTTTATATCATTAGTGAGTTCACGCCAACCCGCCTTTTTGTTTTCTCGTTGACAGTGCATTTCAAAGCATTATTATCAACACCATATCGGGGTTGTCCTCAGAGGTCATTGATTGTTATTACCAGCTTCATCATCCTCCTCATTTCCCATTACTTGTTGTTCAAGTACAGCCAAATGATCTCTTGTGTCCAATAGGGCAGCAAGGATCTCATCAAGCTTTTGGGTTGTTTGCCCCTCCTTCTAGTGGAGCATTATTCACAATTCCTCTTGTTCTAACCATTTTCTATTACAAGAAAATTCAGGTTTTTATCAGATTATGGACACAATAGGTCCAAGAGCTGCAACCTTTAGCTCTTATACCAAGATGTAACATCCCCATTTAGTACATTAGAACAAGATTTTTTTATTTTTTTTTTATAGGTGCATCCTAGTTCTAAATACATAATTTAGAACTCTCAGATCATAACAATCATTCTTATAACCGATAACCATATGCAGTTTGTGATGACTCTGAGTACCTCCGATCTATTCATTCCATGACTCAAATCTTACCGATCTATTCATGAGTATCAAAGAGTTGGCATTTTTATTTTAACACATCACTCTTGTGGTTCTCTTCCCTAATCCGGGATTCAGAATGCTCTGTCCAAGGAACCTATCTAAATAATTGTTACCATTATTCATCGGCATCTCGTCCCTCAGACTAGGTGACATAGGACAATGCAATCGCAGCTTGCGATACTTTGGCCAAAGATTTGAAACATATCGCTTATGTCTTGTATTCTTTGACAGCATACTCGTCAATCTAGAATACGTCCTTCACCCCATTCCTATGTTATGTAGAATGTCTTACACTGACTTCTGTCAGCCTCCCCTGCCCCAAGTTATTCACTCAGGAACGGATTAATAATATGACCACGTTATAAGGATGCTCTCGAGGACTAGGGATACGCTGACATACTGGGTCAACCCTAGTTAACCCTGTGTGTCAAGATACCCCGAGTCTCCAGGGGCAGTCTTATAACATGACCACATTCCTAACCAGTCCCAGAGTAAAACTTGTTCGAGTTTAAGGTGTAAATATTAACGATCAATGCAAAGGGTGTCGTCATAAGTCACCTGCATTGTTGTATCTTCGAGAAGATTCTAATCTTCTGAAGGTACAACCCTCGATTGACTTGTGCCATCAACCTTCAAATCCACCTCAAAAAGATCTACTTAACTTTGTGTTACTTACGTTGAGTTAAAGTTATACTTTAAGACGCTCCTTTTAGGGTAGTCTTTTCCCAACCCCTGGGTTCCTCACCTTAGAATTTCCTTTCTTATTAAGACCCATTTCACAAAGAGAAGTTAATAAGATTTGAGGTTTCATTAAGGAGTTCTTTGTTACACAATGATCTAAATCAATGAAATTGGGCAGTAGCCCTAAGTCTTCTCATAAGGTTGCTAACCATACCCTTATTAGGTTTATATCAGTTCTCAAAACTGAAATACATCTTACTTATTAGTATTAAGATATAGTGATTTAAAATCAAATTAAGGCGTTGTCTTGACTTAGATCAAGATTAGGGAGTAATAATTTATTCAGCCCGCTCAGACTTCTGTTGAGGTTTATTTTAACCTTAGCTTTCTAAAGAATGATCTAAATTCCAATATAGCTTTAGATAGAACATAATGTAACTACTAAACATTCACAAGTATTCAAATCACATAATCTTTGCAAAGCTTACTTAGAGAATCCCAAATGTCTCCAAGGTATACAATAATAACAATGCTCTTAAAATCATTCGAACCGAAGAAGTTCAATCCATCAAGATACGAATGCAAACACATAAGTAACAAATACCTCTTTTCATTCATTTCTAAGCTAATCAAATACATTTTATGCATTCAACATATTTGATACAATACTCAACAGCAAAAGAACATCTTTCTTCAAGTAGTACATTTAGAGAATCAAGTTGGAATTCATCATAAAACCAAATTAAACAATCTGAACATCATATTAGATCTGCGTGCCTTTACCACTTACGGCAAGCATCTACAAAAATTGTCAAAACGAGTCGGCTTCGGTGAACCGAGCATGATAAGCACTAATTCTTAAAACAATTGCAATCCACCAATTGTTCTCATTAAACAACCTGTTTAAATGAAATCATTTCTTCAAATTCCAAACATAAATCAGGCTATTCATCTTATATGTTAGAGACTAAGAACAAATGAATACAACCATTCTAAAGATAGCAAAACTCCTACAAGAATGTTTCTAACAATTACTCAAAGGCAGTTTATAACATTCAACAAGCTCAACTGTCGTAATTTCCTTTCAATCATACATTATTTTAATGGTATTGATGAGTATACCTACTTATACAGCAACACACATTTTATACCAGTCTCTCCATACAATACCACAGTCTATTCTTGTTATGCCCTAGAGATCACATAAGGATACAAGGAGAAAGCACATAAAGTTTCCAGACTAGGAGAGAGAGAGTATTTTCTTATTCCTCTTATTACACATCAACATATAATTTACAGCTCAGGAGAAGGAAACAGAGTAAATCAGATTCCCATTTCAATCATGTTCTGGACTGTACCGACTCCTCTAGAATAACACAATTACTTTTACGCATGTGATTAAAACAGTCGAGATCACAAGAAGAAACTACAGTTTCATCTAAATTCATTAATAAAAATCACCTGTAGCTATTAAGCATTACAAGAGCTCTCGCGACAAAGCAAAAGAAAATAATCCAACCATGAAAGACTCAACAAATCTTTTCCATATCATTCATCAACATGAAAATACCCAACGCCATCGCCTGACATGGTACAGCTAAGAGCTCTTTGTTTCAGTCAAACTCGAGACAAGATAACATTAAAAACAAATAACGTTTCCATATGCAAATACAGTGACATTCACACTGAGTCGAAACACAAACATGCACAACTTCATTCAACTTAAACAAATCCCTATGATTATACAGCAAGGACTTATATTAGAAGCTGATTTCAAGAAAAATAATCACAACAAGGTCTTCACAGAAGCTGAATTCCATAACAATAATTTCCTCAAAGTTTCATCCGAAGTTGAGCTACTACGAAATACAATAGGGTCTCAAAAAGAGTCAAGTTTGTAAAGAAAACCCATCCTTTAATTCCCATGAAGTGAATCAATATAACACAACAATGTTAAGAAAGAGTCTGTACGATATGCATGCACAATGAGGACTTAATTCGAGAATCGAGCCAACTCGCAACATATCAAGGACTCCAACAGTGTCAAATACAACTAGTACTCACAACCAGGGCTTTGATTGAAGTCGAATTCATACGACAACAATTCAAGGACTCCAACAGAGTCAAAACCAAAAAGTAAACACAACAAAGCTTCCACAGGAGTCGAAAACATACTATCCAATTCAAGGATTCCAACAGTATGCACAACAAAACTTCTACAGAAGTTAAAAACATAAGTTACGTTTCAAGGACTCCAACGGAGTCAATACCATATAGTATTTTCAACTATACTTCTACAGAAGTCGAAAACATATGTTACGTTTCAAGGACTCCAACAGTAATCACAACCAAGTTTAGACAGAAGACGAAAACATACGAAACATTAAAAGGACTCCCACTGAGTCATTTTCGTATATAATCCCTGAAAAATTTCAACGGAGACTAACCCAAAATTGCAAACACATTAAGGATTTCTACAATAGTCACATTCAAGTAGTATAATCACAGCAAGCATTCCAACCAGAAGAAACTTAAAGTATTCTTAGCAAGATTCAATAGGATTCAACAACAATAAAAGCACAGCCGGTCTTCAATCGAAATGAAACCAAAAGGAAGAATAAATACAGTAAACATTCCAACAAAGTCTTCGAAAAACCCGAGATTCCTAATTCCACAGGAAAAGAAGAACCAATACATTGCTTCAAACCAACTGAACTGAAATCACCTGAACAGAGTTGTTTTAATGAAAGCATTTGGAGTAAAGTAAGATTTTAAAAGTCAGGGCCTATCATGCCCGGTAATGTCACTTAAAAATCCGAAGAAGACCTCTGAATGTGCTCGCGCCTTCTCTTCTTCTTCCACGATAGATTCAACAACAATAATTTATTACCCTCATGTCTTATAAACTTTCCCGAAAGAGAAAAGAGCTAGATAATCTCATAGTTGCCATGCAACACAAAGTAGATCGGTTCGAAGAACCGGTGATCAAACAGAGAGAAAAGCGAGCATATGGAAAACCAAACAACCAACTAGTTTTCCATTTGCATGCCTTCCCGAGCAATCCGTGCTCGGGAACCGAAGTTCATCAATGACATTAACTCCAAGATTCCCACCTAATCTCCATTGCCACCGACCGCCAAAGTTGGCGATTGACAAATGAAAACAAACAACTATTCCCAAATTTGGTGACTCTGCCACGTCAGGTCTCAATAGCCATTTGCAATCTCCACCAAATCCCTTATCCTTCATGCTTATCCACCTCATTTAATGCCATGGAAACTACCGCCCATGCTCGCACCCCTTCATAGGTCCCCTTTCAACCATTTTCATAAGTTAGGTTAGAAACATAGGTTAGATCTTACGGTAAGACATTAGTCTTACTTCCATAGAGCTTAGGTAGCTAACCTTAGGAGCATTAAACCTATAGTTTAGGGCTAGGTTAGTTTAGCAATAATTCAACCCATAGGTTATAGTTTAGGTTAAGGTTATTAACCTTAACGAATCCATTCAAGGTCCCACAAGTAGGTTTGATCAGTATTAGAACCAACAGGTATAACATTCCCGAAATGGATCCTATCCGGCATTGATAATAAGCTTGCAGTATACACCAAAATTTATTACCTGGCTTAAGGTCTAGGCCTTCCTGATATTATGATATCGGGAACCAATTCATTTAACACAATCAACCTGAGTTAGACTCCGGAATTGCTTATTCAACACATTCAGACCTTGCAACTTTCGTAAGGTCTATAATGTTTTTGTTCATCGAGAATAAACTTAAAACATCTCTTGGATCAATCTGCAATCGATCCAAGGTCATCGAAAGACGGATAAATCCACAATTCCTCCCGAAATCATATTGAACTTAGGTGCTAAAAATGAAAGAAATAAAAGAGTCCAAGCATATCCTAACTCAGTCAAATATCTTCAATAGCAAAGAAGATACAATCCATATCAAGCATGACTTCACAATCAATGGAACACATCCTTATACGTAAGAAATCATATATCAACACTTGAATGCTCGGGAGGAAGTAACAATAGTTCGGGTGTTGTGAGCCCCCTTTTACATGACTAGGTAGTAGTACTACAAGTGCACTATAGCTATCCTTTGAGGGATCAGTCTATTTATGGTACTAGATACAAATGGTAGATGTCCTTTGAGGATTCATCTTTATGTTTGGAATTTTAACTCAAGGAGGGTGATCCCATTTTTAATAGGTGAATTTTTTTACCAATGAGGCCATAAATTTGCACTATAGCTATCCTTTGAGATCGGTCAAGGCTAGATACAAATGGTAGATGTCCAAGGATTCATCTTTATAGAGGAATATGAACAACCTAATGTAAGAGGTGGAGTTGGGTTGTGTGAGGGGTATATGGAGTGGTATACAACCATGGGATTCCGTTCGTGAGGGGATGAAAAGTATCCATGAGAATCATGCCATGAGTAGATCCATGGTACTCATATTGAAGACAAGGTTGAAAAAGTGACGGATAGTCACATGATTCTTGTTTAATCGTAGGTATGAGGGGTGGTGATAAGAGGAGGGGGTGCTCATGGGATGAGCCAGTAATAGTAAATGGGTGATAGAGCACTTGGTTTAATAATAGAATGGTCAAAGATGTAAGATGTTAAGGGGCTCATGTTTGGGTTTACCATCGAGTGAAGATAAATGATAAGCACCTGATCCATAGGTATGGGTAATGATATAGGGTCCAAGCCAATTAGGAGAAAATTTACCCCGTAGATGTTTCTTAGCTTTGGTGACATGTTGATTTTCCTTCATTAGAAGATCTCTGACTTGGAAGGTGTGTGGGTGGACGTGCTTGTCATAAGCATGTTTGATGCATTTTGGTATATTTGGAGGTGATCTAAAGCATGTAGACATCATTCATCTAAAAAATCTAGTTGTGCCAAACGATCTTGGTGAAAGTCATCATTGGTGAGCATGTCTTTGAGTGAGATGTGGAGAAATGGGATCTAGACTTTGAGAGGCAAGACAACCTCGGTACCGTAGACTAGAGAGAAAGGTGTAGCAGTAGTCGATGTACAAATACTAGTGTGGTATGCCCATAGGGCAAAAGGAATGTGCGTATGCCAATCCTTTCCAGTATCGTTGACCACTTTCATGAGGATTTTGTTCAGGGTTTTGTTGGTTGATTAAGATTGGATTTTGGTTTGTGCGTAATAAGGTGAAGAAAAAATGAGTTGGATTCGAAGGTATGATGAGTTTTTAGAGGGTTTTATTTTTGAATTGTTTTCCATTATTAGTGATAAGGTGATGAGGAACACCAAAGTGACAGATAATGTGATGGTTGATGAACTCACAAATCTTCTCGGCTTTGGTAGAGATGAGGGGAATGGCTTCTACCCATTTGGTGTAGTATTCGGTAGCGGTTATGATCCATTGATGGCGTTGAGAAGAATGAGGGTTGATCTCACCGATGAGATTGAGGCCCCATTGAGAAAAGGGCTAGAGGTCTTGTGTGACCTATAAGGCATGACCCGGGGTGTGATGAAGGTTTGAGTGTTGTTGACATTTCACACATCATTTGATGTAGTCACAACAATCACAGTTGAGGGTAGGCCAGTAATAGCTGAGGTGTAAGATATGTTTGGCGACAGCTAGGCCACTGATGTGACCCCCACATATGCCATCATGTATTTATTTTATGGTATAGGGTATTTCAAGAGCTAGTGAGGCATCAAAGCAGGATCCCATCAAAGATGCGTTTTTAGCGTAGACCTCCCATGATGACGTATCGAGATGCTTTTTAGAGAAATTCTCATCAACCATTGCGGGTAAGATCTAGAGGGAGGATGGAGAGGGAGAATTAGTTGGAATATTGTTGGTACTAGAGATTTGATGGGTCGATAGTATGTTTCTTAACAAGATTGATTGCGTGAGATTGGTAGGAGGGTGTTTGCAACTTTGTGCACAATGACAAAGATTTGTGAATTAGTAGGTGATGAAGGTATTTGTGAGGTGAGACAAGCCATGGTATCCATGAAACTTATTTGTAGAGCGGGGGATGCTTTTTAGGTTATAGTGGGGGAAGGTGGTTAACAAGAGGTATACATGGTGTTTATATCATTGTAATTCCTCATTGCGACATTGGTATAATCCATTGATCTGATTTACTACCAATTGAGAATCACCGAAGATATTAATGGATTTAACATCTAGGGTTTGGGAAGTTTAGAGACCTAGTAAGAGTGCTTCATATTCAGTGATGTTGTTGGTACACTCAAAGTCAAGTTTGAAAGAAAGTGGGATGGTTTCATGGTCATTTGGAATGAGGATGATTCTAGCTCTGCCCCCACATTGACACTTAGATCTGTCAAAGAATAGGGTCATTTGATATTGTAGAGGTTCCTCGGTAAGTTCCCTTGGGGAAAGGGTAATGATGGATTCATGAGGGAATTCAAAGTTGTTGGGTTGGTGGTTAGAGAGTGGGCGTCCAACTAGTTGATCGGTGATAACCTGACCCTTAATTGATTTTTGGTGAAGAAAGGTGATATCGGATCGGTGAGTAACATTAGCCATCATGAAATGTGTTGGTTGGGGAATGGTTTAGAGTACATGTAATAAAAGGGTTCGGTGTTGGTTATGACAAAGGTAGTTTGGTTGAGTAGGTAGTGACGCAGTTTGGTGGCCACAAAGACTAAAGCAAGGCACAAATTTTCAGAATGTGTATACCTAGTCTCATAATCTACAAGGGTATGACTGATATAGTAGATTGTGTTTTCCCTATGTTGGTCATCTTGGTGCGTGAGCATGGCACCCAAATAATGGTTGGTGGTAGAAATGTAGAGGTAGAATGGTTGATCATCCTTAGGAGGGGTAAGCACATGTGGCTATAATAGGTATGTTTTAAAGGCTTCAAAAGTGTTGTGATAATTGGTATTCCAATGAAAGGTGATGTCCTTTTTAAGGAGGTGGTGAAAGGGTTCATGCAATGATCTAATAATTGGGAAATGAAGTGATAAATAGATTGAATTTTCCCTGTAAGCTACGAAGTTGGTGGAGGTTAGCATCTCAGGTCAACTGGTCAATGCCTTGCAAGGAAACAATGAATCCCAAGAGTTTACCGGAGAGGACGGTGAAAACACACTTCTTAGGTTGAAGGTGTATGTAATATTGGATGAGACGGTCAAAGATGATTTTGAGGATGGGTAAATGTTCAACGTAACTTTTGGGTTTTCCCAAAAGGTCATCGACGCGTTGTCTTCTAAGTGTGATGCATGATTTCATGGAAGATATAGGTCATGGCTCGTTGGTAGGTGGTTCTGCTTTCTTTAGTCTAAAGGGCATGATGTGATAGCAGAAGGTCCCCCAAGGGGTAATGAAGGTGAGTAATATTTGATTATAGCCTGAAAACCCATCCATGAGAGATAACATCTCATGTTTAGTGGTGAGGTTAACCAATTGGTCGATACTGGGTAGAGGAATGTTGTCCTTAGGACAAGCAAGGTTCGTGTACCAAAATTCAAAGTGCATATGCAGAGTCCCCTGTTGCTTTTGTAACTAGAATGATGTTGGAAATCCATTATGGATAGTCAATCGGTAGGATGAAGGAGATAGAGAGGAGGTGCTAGAGCTCTTCTTTGATGAGAAGGGCAATGCATGGGTGCATTTTACATAGCTTATGTTTCACCAGTTTAGCATCAAGTAGGGTAATGATCTTGTGGACCACAATATTTGGGTCAATACCAGGAATATCGGTGTATGACCAAGAAAAAGCATTGCTATGGTCATGAAGGAAAGAAGTGTAGGCTTCTTGTTTAGTGGAGTCCAAAGATTGGCCTATCTTTAGAATGTGGGGGTCATCCAATGTGTGGATGTTGATGTCGATAGTGGATTTGTTTAGCATGTTTTGGGTCTCAGAAGGTAGTGTGTGGTGGAGATAGGAGTCTTCCACACCTAGATAGGTGAGAATGGAGTCTTTATTTTGACATTATATAACATGGATAGAAGTGACATCATCATTGATCATATCGGGATAGAGAATGGGAAAAGAAGTAGGATCCTCACTATCTCGTTGAATGGTGAGTGGGCCCAAGGAGATGGTGTTTATGGAAAAAAAAGGTAGGAGGAATCGACTCGGGTCTATAGACTCGTGAGTGATGTAGGTGAACTAGGTGAGGGGCTATGAGGTTGAGGTGCCTCTATAACAAGGTTGACATGGGATTATTTAAGCACAAGCTTAACAAATCCCACCCCCTACTGGTCCTTTGCTTGCGAGTGGTGCGAGGAACAAAAGTATGGTATCCCTGCTCATAGAGACCAAAGCCAAAACCCTTCCAAGCACAATGATGTAGAAAGGTATGGGAAAATCATAGGTTAGTTAATGAGGAAGGGTGGTGGTAAATAGTAGAGTTGGGGTCGGTGGTTGGTGTGTAAGTAGGAGTGTCTACGCCTCCATAGGTCAAATTGGTGTGGAGGTGAGAGGGTCCATAGGCAAGAACTTCACAAATGCAAGGGTCATAATGGGGGTGTTGTTGAATGTTTCCATACTCTTGTGGGGTATGGAAAGTGTCAACATTGTATAGGTTGTACTCCCAGTGTCAAGCATTAAAAACACCTTCTAGTGGGTTATTAGTGGGATATGAGTGGTGGGAATGGATGTTTGTGGGAGTTGGAGATGGGGAGGTTGTGGGTTGTGGCACGGTGGATGATTCCACAAGAGTTGGTGTGGTTGTAATGGTGGTAATAGGTGGTGTAGGGGTTGAAGAAGAAGCATTAGAGGTGATGGTAGTAGAAGTGGAGGTGGGAAGCAGGAGCATTGAAAGGTATAAGGAAATTATTAGTTCGATAAAACATATTATAGGTTTTGAATGGTAAAGGATCGGCGTGGGAATGGTGTAGTTATGTCCCTCATGTTCAAATTTGAGACACCGATGAAGGGTGGAGGGGACACATCCCATGGCATGACTCCAAGGTCGACCAAGCAATATGTTGTATTGGAACTCTCCTAAGTTGTAGAAGAGTTTCCGATGCTACGAGGACCAACACAAATGTGTAGGATCATTGTCCCCAAGGTAATGGTTATGGCATCATTGAAAGAATGCAGCATAATTGGGTTATTATGCATGTAATTGGCAGGAATGCACATTTGATTGAACACATGAGAGGAGATGATATTAATGTTGGCTCTACCATCTATCATAATACATCGAATGCGCACGTTGTCAACACAAGAAGTGATGAAAAGAGTGGGATCTAGATTCTCCATTTGGTTAGGTGTGATCTCGTCGTCGAGAGAAGGTGAGGACAACCACTTGAGATGAGGTGAAAGAGGTTAAGGCGGAAGGCTAAGAGATAAGGGAGTCCACGTGGTGTGGTGTGATGATGGATGCAATGGGTGTGGGGTCATTAGGTGGGACCTTAATGGATTGTAGGACCTCAATGAGGGCTTGGCGATGAGATTCGGAAGTTTGGATTAGGTCATATATGGAAATTTTGAGTGGTTATTGGTGGAGTTATTTGATCATTGCGCGATGGGTTATCCCATTGGAAACGGGGAAGGTAGGTCCTTGGATGGTGATTTTGTGTGTGCGCATGGGTGTGATGTGTGCTATAGTGGAGGTAGTAGTTTCATTTGCCCTAGTTTTCCCTTTATCATGCTAAGCTCAAGTGGCTATTCGAACCATGTTGATTTTGAATATTGGTGGTGGGAAGGAAGGGTAGGATGTGTGGGATGATGTTGGTTGAGATGGTAATGATATAGATGGGGTGATTATGGTGGTGGGAGGAACATGATCTTTGATTAAAATATCATCCTCAATAAAGGGTCAGTAGAAGGAGGGCTTTAAGACCTTGGCAATCCTCTACGTTATGTCCCGGTGCATGATGGTAGGTGCAAAGCGGGAGTCATCAAATGATTTTGGTTTTGGTTTGAGTGGGTCATAGGTTTGGATGGGTGGTAAGGTGATGTGGGAGGAAGCTATTAGGTTGGCGGAGATAGTCACATAGGACCCTACCATTGGGTCGCATTTTGTAGTGGCTATGGTTTTGGGTGAGGAACTTGGTAGTGACTTTGGAGCAGTGTACCATGAGGTCACAGTATGGGGGTAGTCGGGGTAATTTGGGTATGTTTAGGCTTGGGTTGGGGTGTAGGTCACCCAATGTTAAATAGAGGTGTAGTGGATGATTTGTTTTTGGGTTTAGTTGTAGTTGTGGGAGGTGGGGTGGTCGGGGAATAGAGGACGATGCCATGATGAAGAAGGTCATGCCGAAGGCGGGGAGAGGATGGGTAATCCAAGGTGAGATGGGTGGTCTTTGTGGAGGTAGGGGTGATAGACAGTAGTGGTGTTTGGTGTTTCCTAGTAGGTAGAGACAACGTCGTAGGTTTGGGTAGAAGAGGAGGTGGTAGTAGGTGGGACGGTTATCGACCTCTTTCTATACTATGTATAGTCAATTGTGTGGTCGAGTTGATGAGTGTGGGCCCAAGAGGGATGGTAGTGGTGAAGGTGACAAAGAGGTAGTGGGTGATGCCAGTACCGGCGTTTGGGGTGGTTGGTGTTTTGGTTTTAGTAGGGGTGTATTTTTGGTGAAGGGATGAGAAGGGGTAGTCAAATCAAGCTTGATTGTTGGATGGGTAAGGCTCGATGTGGGTCATACCCCAGGATACTAGAGATGGTGGAGATTGGTGAGGAGTTGGGAAGTGATGATGTAGATGATGAGGGTATATGTGTGGTCGGAGGAAAGGTGGGAGGTGTTGCAATCTGCTCCATAGGTAGGGTAGGTATGGATATTACCACTATTATAGGGTAAATAGTGGGTGAGTCAATGGGCAAGGTCTGCATCCGTGTAGAGACAGGGGATTTGGAGGTGTTCCCAAAGTAATTAATGATCAACATATTCCGGAGGGTCCATCGAATGTGGCGATGAAGAGAGGAAGGGGATGATGGTGTACTTAGTTGTGATCCTTGTAAATGGAATGGTTATCTATGAAACAGGGAAGCTTTCTACC
Source organism: Taxus wallichiana var. yunnanensis (assembly GCA_018340775.1). Taxonomy (NCBI): domain Eukaryota; kingdom Viridiplantae; phylum Streptophyta; class Pinopsida; order Cupressales; family Taxaceae; genus Taxus; species Taxus wallichiana. The sequence goes on from CM031235.1 coordinate 188,126,573, forward strand.
TCTGATTCTGTAGGAAGGAGAGAGGAGAAGAGATCACTTAATGTTGTAGGAGAGGGTAGTGGGTCGATTGTTCTCATTATGGATTCTTCTTTGTGGTGAAGTGTCGGAAGGTAGATGAAGAAGGATCATCCTCAATATGTGGTGAGGTGGGGAAAGGAGAAGGTACTTTTAACTCATCGGTGAGTATGGAAGTAGGTGTTGATGGCTATTCCTCGAATATGAGGGTAAGGAGGTCCAAGACTGGGCGGGTATGGTAGGTATACCACCTTAGGAGGATGTATCTATTTGCACTAGATTAACTTTTGGTGGTAATGGTGATGAGGAAAAGATGATGGTATGGGTAAAGACGTATGTTCGAGAAGTTATTTTGTAGGTGAATTAGGGGTTATGGTACAATTGAGTACGAGTAGGATATCAAATATGGCATGAACCTCCCAGGTATTTTCATTTTCAATGGTAGAATGGTTGTGTTGGGTGGGGGTGTATGATTAGGAAATGGTTTTTGGAAGATGTGTAGGTTTTGGTTTGCGGGTGTGTTGGGATTGTCTAGAATGAGATCTCCTCTATCTAACATTTCTTGGACAACGGTCTTGAGGGTGATGTAATTGTTGGTGTTATGCTGCGAACATGATGGCGATTTTAGATTTCATTCTCCTTATAACATGAGGGTATCAGGTGGGTAGGATCAAAACTAGGGTGTGGTTTGATAGCTGGAAGGGTGATGGTCCCTACGTTCAGGAGTTTTTTTAGAATAGTAGGGTATGGTTCAGCGATGGGGGTATATTTCTTTTATTCATTTTGAAGAGGAATGTTTATACTGGTAAGAGGTTAGGTGGAGGTTTTGGTAGGTTGGATGGGTGAGGTGGGCTAGCCTTCAAGACTACTATATGATCGGAGAGATTGGTGGTGTCTTGGTAGTGGAAGAGATCTCTTGTTGTTTAAAAGGAGCACCTTTGTTGTGCAATTGAATCCTTTTCTCCTCGAGGGCCCAGATTTTGAGCTTTTGGGCCATGGTGAACGCCTCATCAAATGTACAAAATGTTTGGATTTGTAAGGTGGATGAGATGTGCACAAGCCCATGTAAACAACTCTATCAGCTTTTGTCTGCGGTAGGGGAATGTGAGTTGATTAACAAGGCTGCGCCAATGAGCATTATAGTCTATGATCGACTCATCATCATATTGACGTGTGGTATACATGTTTCTCATGGTGAATTTCTTGACCACATTGATGGAGAAGTGATCTAGGAAGGCTTATGCCACCTGGTTAAAGGAGAAGATAGAGTTCTTAGGTAGAGCACTATAACAATCGAGAGTAGGTCCATTGAGGGACATGGGAAATGTTTGCAAGAGCAATGCATCATCATGAGAGATAAGATAACACATGTGTCTAAAAGACCTCAGATGTTGTTGTGGGTCTTCCTTGCTGTTGAATCAATTGAATTTTGGCATTTCCCAGTGTGGGGGGTATGGACGAATAGGGACAGAGAAGTGAATAGGCTAATTACAAATCTCCTTGTAGGTGAGAGATGTACGTGAACTGGAAAGAGATGCCTCTAGAGTTTACATCTTATCCATCATCATTTTAATAAGATCGGGAGTAGGTTGAGATGGATGTTGACTTCCAAAAGGAGGGAATCGAAGATAAGAAGAATATGATGTAGAAGGCATCACGTTGTGTGATGGAGCGGCATATGGAAATTGTGGAGGTATATGTGTGGAGAAGGATGAGGAGGGGAATAGGTTGAATAAGAGGTAGATGCTATTGGCAGAGGTTGAAAGTGGGTGTACATACGAGGGTTGGGGTGACCACCCTAGTAGCAGCAGGAAGAAGTGATTGGGTAATGGGATAGAACTAAACTCGAAGTGGGGTATAGTTTTCCAAGACTAGCGGTGGTTGAGACAGAGCGGGTATATAGGTAGTGGATGACATGAGGCCACTTGAACTAATGGCCATAGAGGTAGGCATGGTAGATTCCATAGGGGGTGAAGATGTCAAAGGTGTGGTAAAGGTTGTATAGGGGGTGGATACCATCGCGGTAGGGTTACGTTGTGACATTACCCGGTGATAAGGAGAAGCGGGAAATCCAAGCTAGAAGTAGGAAACACAAAGGTAGGTGTGAGATCGGGAGGAATGGACACAGGCATACTATAGATAGGCTGACCCAAGGAATCCCGAGTGGATGAGTGGGCTAGATAGTCTTGTAAGGTGGAAGGGTTTTGATCTAAGAATTGCAAAAGTCCATGTCACCCATACCAACAACGTTGGGGAAACCAGGTCCATAGGGATATCAAAGAGGGTGGTGATGGGCTGGGTGGAAGAGGTTGATGGCTAGCATGGAACATAAGCACGTTGGTTTGGTTATGTGTCAACACCATGTGAAGGGGTGTAGATCGAGGTAATGTTATATGTTGCGGAGGTAATACCGACAAGCAAATAGGGGTGAAAAGAATGGGTATTTGTGGGTAGATTGGGTGGATGTGCTAGTTAAGAACCAACATAGGTGATTTGAAACCTTTGGTTAGATGTGGCTGATGCGGTTACCTTAACTCAACTCTTTATCAAGTTCTTGAGAGATAAGAGTAATTTATCAAAGCGAGATAGCAGAGTGAAGATCATCGGGTGGGAAGGCTCGTGACCATTTTGTGGTAGAAAATAGAGTATTGAGAATGTTTCAAGAAGCTGTGACAAAAAAGAAATCGAGAAAGGGTCCTTTTCGATAAGTTAACCGAAAATAATAGAGACCAGAGCATTGGTAGGGTATAACCGATGCGGTGATGAGTAAACCGATGTCGGTTACTATGTAGATTGAAAAATGGTAGAAAATTGTATTATGATAAATTTGAATCAACGAGAATGATGAAACGAGAGATTTATGGATGATAAAATGAAGCCTCTGTACCCTTAGAGAAGCAAAAATACACCAACCACGAGTGGGGAGTGTAAAAGAGGCAAAGGAGAACAAAAATGGAGAAAACATACTCTCACACCTCAAAACACACTTCAAGTAGAACACTAAAAGAATATGTTACCTAACAAGTTATTTTAAATGTGTTGAGCTTATGTTATTTAAAAAAGACCGACACATGAACTATAGAACAAAATTTTTGGTGAGGATGGCTTCTATGAAGAAATATATCTATAGGGAGAGGTTTTAGGTATGTTATGGTGGGGGCAAGCCATCCTCTCGAGATAATGACTTGAAAAAAAGTAATGAGCTAGGTGCCCATTGTTTCATGATCATGTGATCACTTACATGACTTCTTCCGGTAAGGTTTTGTTTAAGAATGTGCATATTTTGAACTTTTGTGCAGTTTGGTAAGACTCATAGAGAGAGAGAGAGTGCTTTGCTATGATTCATTTGTCAACCATCAGTTGGTCATGACCTCCAACATATAGGTTTCCCTCATTTAATGTGAGCTAATGCATTAAAGCAGAATGAAATGTGAGTGTTTTAAACCCAAATTGAAATATGATATTCGATGTCACAACTGATGAATAGGAGAAGGAATGCTCTTTCACTAATGCGATACTAATGAAAGGGAAGAAATGTTCATTTTAAAGCACCAAAAGATGATTGTTTTTAGACAATAGAAGAAGAAGAAGATTCCAGAGAAAGAGATTAATGTGAAAGCCTTTTAGAAAGGGAAACAAACATATAATCTTTTTCCTAGGAATGAAAAATGCAAGGAACCCCGGATGGGTCCCACCGGGCGTGCCAAAATGTTTCGATCCTTTTTGCGTACAATCAAAGACTAAAGCAGAGATAAGGGTGGGAGGTAGGTTTACTTGTTGTTTGGTTGATGGGTGGAATGTGCACGTGTTCACTTTCGATCTCGGTCGATCGTGTGAACTCCTTTTTGGCTAGGAAGGACTACCCCGTAATAAGAAAACAAGACTACAAGAGAGAGTTAAATAGTATATGCAGTGGACTACCTAGCGTATGCTAGATCCAAGAAGTGTGATACTCCCTAGAAGGTCTGTCAATCCATTATTCTATAAATTAATATTAAATGACAAAAACATGTAAATAAATGGAATCTAGTGCTAGTGCTCCAATTTGGGTGCCCTCAAGTCGCTATCGTGTCAATTCAATTAAATACTAAAATATGCTAGTAAAAGGGTATTCGGGTCAGGTTTAGGGTAGGTCAAGTAGTTTGCAGGTCACATACAGGTCTAGTTAAGGTGGGGTAGGGTCTTTATTTTTATTTAGGTGAAGAGGTAGGTGGCTGGTCTACTCTGTGTTAGTAGACATAGAGACCAAGGTTGGTTGAGGGTGGATCGATGCTTGGTTAATTTTAACTAAATTATCGGTCACTATATATAAGTGATAGAGGTTTAGGTGGAAGGTGTTTGGGTTTGAATTTGTCTCGGGACGAGAGGGTTAGGAGGGTGAGGGTGAGATTTGGGTGAAATTTGGTTGAGAGGCAGAGCTTAGGGGTCTCTAGAGGTATGTTTTGGGTGTTCTTAGATGGCGGTGGGGATTTAGGAGATGGTAGTGTGACCTGGTGGTAGTTAGGACAAACTAACCGCATGATTAGGGTTGACCAATGATGATCACCGGTTTTGGGTCAGGAGTTTGGAAATGAGGGTTAAGGTACTCTGTGATTGGCTAGGGAGTTGAGAGGGAGTGGAATGGAATGAGAGAGGGTCCCTGGGTGTAGGTGAGGGATGAATATGTGAGGTGGAAATGGTAGGAGGGAAATAGAGAATCACAAGTAGGGGAAAAACTAGTGAGAGATCTACTTACTTGGAGTCCAATGCTTGCAAAATCATGAGCAACTGGAGAAGGGAGATGGTGAGTGTTGGCAATGGTAGTTGGTTGGTTAGAGATCTCTTGCTCAAGCTTAGGTTCTTCTAATGGATGCTCTCACCAAGATCCTTGTATGTACACCCAGTGGCCTTAGCTAGGAGTTCGGAGGCCTTTGATGTCTTGCAACCCATTTCCAATGATCATGCCAACTTCAATGTTGGATGTCAATCAACCAGTAGCACCCGAAATCAACCAAAATGACCAACCCTTTGGAAAGAGTCGGGACTAGGTATTTGCAGAGCTACCGATGCTAGTCCCACCTAACCGACATCGTTCAGACTATAACCGACACCGGTTATGTTGGGGAGTTATTTTTTGAAAAGTAGGGAATATGCCTTCCCCACTTGGTTTTGAGTGGTGGAGCACATGCGCCCTCCACCCTTAGAATGGGTAATAGGACAAAGAGAGATCCTTGAGTGGGGTGTCCACTACTAGGGCTTTTAGAAGGGTATGGGCAAGGTATGGGAAAGGCATGGAGAGGTGGAGGTGCAAGTGGGGTAGTGGAAATGTGAGGTGGAGCGGAAAGTGGGGTAGTGGATTGGTGAGGTGGTTAGGTGAGGTGGTCTTAATGAGTGGGTAAAGGGGGATTTAATTAATTGATATTAATTAAATGCTTGGGTATGTGAATGAGGTTCTTTGTGATGTAAAAATGGGGTTGCGAGTGACCGAATTAGGGTTAAATCGATCGCCTGTGTAGAATGTGGTTATTAGGTTATTTTGGAGGAAGATGATGAAATGTGATGTTTTTTTGGTGTCTACAATGATCATAGAGCAAGGTATTATAGGAAGTATTTCAGAGTATGTATCTATGGAGTAATGGAGGAAAGCATAATATTTATCCAAGAGGTACACATCATGTTATTTACCTTAGTGTTCATCAAGAAGGACACATTGCTAGGTTTTGTCATTTTGATTCATCTAGAAAAAACAAGAAGGTTGTTTCTCCCAAAGTTAAGAAAGTATGGTTTCCAAAGTCTAATAATGAAAAATAAGTCAAGAAAGAGGGACCTATATCAATAATTCATTGCAAAGAACCTCGATCCTATTAACATGGTCAAGAAGGTTGAGCTTGTGATAGTTAAGACCATTTTGAAGTCAGATCGTGTGGGTAAGTTAAAGGAACAAAGTATTGTCAAAGAATCGGGTCTTTTTCATGTAAGAAAGGTATGTGTTATCCAAAATTCACCCCCCAGGGTTAATTTGATAACATGCATCAGAATTCTCAAGTCCCAGGCAAATGGATTGATTCAGGGCAAAAATCATGTTTCTAGGGTCCCCTCAGATTTTTTCTAACTCCCCTGGCCGAAGAAGGAAAGAGCAAGCTCTGAGGAAAGGTGAAAAAAGCGGCAAAAACAAGCTTGGGATAGGAAAAATCGTGAAAATTGGCTAAGTCCTAGTCCTCGCAAAAGTTGGAACAGTTGGGACATCGAGGCGCGGATCGGCCGAAAAGCCTCCAGGTGGCCCACGAAGCAAAGGGACATCTGGGACATTTGGAACATGAAGACGCGAAAGTGCGAACGCCGGTTCGGCCGAAAAGGAGAACTTTCACACTAAGCATTTGGGACATCTGGGCTGTGAGAACGCAAAGGACGTAAAAAGGCAAAGCGGCCGAGAGCAAAGGAAGCCCATTTCGGGCGGTTTGGAAGAATTTGTCCTAGACAGTCCAGGACAGTTGGAATAAAAGGACGCGAGGATGCGAACGGCCGATTCGGCTGAAATGGGGAACTTCAAGACCTTTGACATTGGGACAAAGGGATGCATGGGACACGGATAGCCAAAGAGCCGAAAGCCAATCAAGCAACGCCACGTGTCATCGGCCGAATGAGGGACAAGGAAGCCCATTTCGGGCGGATCGGGAGTTTTTGTCCCAAACAGTTTGGGACATCCAGGGACATAAAGACACGAAGGGTGTGAAAAGCCGGTAGACCCGTAGACCAATCAAATCATGACACGTGTCACAAGGGAGAAAGTCCAAAAGTCAAAAGGCGAGGTTTCAAGCACTGACCCGAACCAATGAAATAGTGCCACGTGTCCAAGTTTAAGGGCCCACAAGGAAATTTAGAAGGAAAGCCCACGGAAAGGTGGAGGAGAGAGAATTGCTCAGCGAATCAGAGCCTGCCACATGTCATCCAAGTGGCAGAGCACGGGGAAAGTTCAAATATTTTTCCCGCCGACCTGTTTTTGCCTTTTTTGCCCTAAATCTTCAGATCGTCATATCTTTCGATCCAGAGCTCGGATTTGCACGTTCTTTATATCAACGGAAATTTGGTGAATTTCTACACGATTCGAGTCAATTTGGCATTTTGGTTCAGTTTGGAGAGAGAAAATTGAGAAACACCTCTGGCACGAAATAATGGATGAAGTAATTCTTCAACAACCAACTTTAATGCAATGCAGACAATTCACCACTTCTTTTAGACAATTGGGTCGTTTTACCAGATCCGCCGCTTCCGCCATAATGAGATGATTTTAAATGTGACCTAGAAGTGGTTGGGGCAGATTCTGGATTTCCTCTCTTTTCCCTCTCTCATTCTTTCTATATATTGTAAAGAGGGGCTTCTTTCAAAAGGTCGAACATTTTCTGTTTTGCTCCTCCCTTCTTCTCCTATTAGGCGAATTTGTGGAGTTCGAACCTCTCATTTGAACTGTAATACGATTCTGCCTCTTGGCATTCTATAGTGTATTGTATCAATCTTTGGAGCAAGTAATACATGTCTATGGATGATTCTCAACCCTCTCTGTGTTCATTTTGCATCCTCCTAGTCTTTCACTGCAAGTTTTGTTATTTGTGCATGATCTTATATCACATTTGAATGGTCTGTGTTTACTGGCAAGATAGGTGTTCTTCATTCCTCGGTGCATCACCTCTATTAGCTTAGATTTATTTTTATGCATCTTCTTACCCTGTCTCCTTGGCAGATTAGATTAGGTTTCGAGCAAACCCTCTACATATTTCGTGTGCATCTGAACAGAGGAATAGGAACCAGCCTTCTCTGGAGAATCCTTTCTCACTTTTCAAGTCCCACACTTAGAAACAGGATTCAATGTTATGCAATCACACCTTTGGATGACAAAGTATGGTCAACCTAGAAACCCGACGGCATCCAGGGTGCTTGTGATTTTACACTAACGATTTTGGCACGCCCCTTGATGGGACCTAGAGGTCTCATTTTTATTGCAGCAAAGTTGATGTGCATATGCTGCAATTTTCTTGCTTAAAAGAGCCATTATTTGCATATCTGGCGACTCAAGGGGAAGAATCAAGCTGGTTCCAAGCTCGGGCTTGAAAAGTCATGAGAAGAATCACCACAAGGTCAAGAGTTGGAGAATAAGAAGTGATATTTGAATACCTGAAATTACCTCCAAGAAGGAGGCAAAGCGGAAGAAGGATTCAAAGGTCTCCATCTCCACCAAACGAGAACTCTCTCAACTCCTCCACAGTAGGCCTTTCATTCATTCAACAAGGGTTTTAAGACCAATTAGAATGTCTCGTAACAACCCCTACGTCAACTTCACGGTAGCAGCCCACTTGCTCTCAATGCACAACATCCAGGTTCCCTACTGCAACCTTGAAGAACATTCCCTACTTCTTTGGAGAAAATCAGAGTACTCCGGGTGATCATGTTAAAGATATTGCTAACCTTTGTGCAATCCATGAAATCAATGAAATGCAAGTGGTCATCAAGATTCGGCATCTTCATTCAAGGGTAAAGCATTGCAATGGTTTAGGAGCCTTGGAGCTGGTTCTATCACAAACTGGAATCAGCTGTGTATTGCACTTCACGAGTAATTTGGAGAGAAGGGAGACAACTTGTCTCTTTTGGAGCAGCTGACAACTATCAAGAGAGCCCCAACGAGTAGCTGACCGACTTCAACTTCAGATTTCAAAAGACTTGGGAGAGGATTCCAGTGGCAGTCAGGCCAACAGCAGAAGGTGCTTTTCTATACTATCTCAAAGCTTTAAATTTTGATATTTCTATGTTAATTCAATCTATGGGAGGCACAACCTTACCTGCTGCTTATAGCATTTCCATTAGAGCCAAAAACTGTCTTATTCAAGCTGGTAAACTGGCTCCTAGGCCTCCCATGCCCTTGTATCCAAACTTAGAAAATCCAAGCACTAGTCAAGCACCCACTTTGGCTCCTGTTCCCACCCCTAGAAATCAAAGTTCAAGTGAAACTTCTACTTCATCCTCTAGTGCTTCAAATGAACTCCAAGAGGTCATGAAACAGTTGCAAAATTTGGGAAATGAGCTGGTTACTATCAAAAGACAGCAAGCTCAAAGTGCTAGACCGTATCAGCCTCAAGCGCAATACCAGGCTAGGCCCCCATACCAACAAAATAGGTCACCAAATCAGGCTGCAAATCAAAATCAAAGCCAAGTAAGGCCTCCCGCTAATAGACCATTTCAGCCCTATAACCCCAATGTCGTATCTGCTTCTAAAGCATTAGTGCCAGTCCAAAATAACATGGCCCAAGAATATGATTGGTGCTTTCCATGCAACGAGCCTCATAACCAATCCATGTGTTTCAATGGTGCTCTCAATCAAGCATTGATGGTGACAACTACTGGTGTGGAGGGTGAGGGCAGTCAAGGAAACAGCCAACAACAAGAAACATTCCAACAGCAATCAGCCCCAAATGACACCACATTGGTAAACTGGCAAGCAGAGGATTTCTGTGGCATGAATCAGGTAGTTTCTCAAGGTGTTGCAGCCAACACAAGGTCAAAAAGGAGGAATTTGGGTGAAGAACAGCTATTAGCCCCAGCCAATCCACAACCCTCTATGACTCCAGAAATGATTGGCAAGCAAAGTCCCATTTCAAATGCACAAGGGCAGCCAAGAACAGCCCCTAGGCCAACTCAAATGCCAGCTGTTGCTGCCCACGTGCAAGGGGTGAATGTGCAAACCAAGGGACAACAAAAGGATACTTCATCCCCATTCAGTATCATTGAATAGATGAAGAAGACTAACGTCAATATATCAATGTGGGAATCCCTATCCATCCCAGGACAAAGAGATCTGCTGCAAGCTGCCATGAAGGACTGGCCAATTTCAAATCAGTGGGTTCAGATGCAAGACAAAGTGCTTACAAATGCTGCCCAGCCTGAGGGAAGTCATGGAGGACAGCAAGGTAAGATGTTGAAGCCCCCTCCTTTCTATGTTTCGTTGATCATTGGAAATCAGCTAGTACACAATTGCATGATTGATTCCGGGGCAAGTAGTTCTGTCATGCCCAAACAAATAGCTGATCAGCTAGGGCTCCAGTATGAAATAACATCCAAAGGGGTAGTGCAGCTAGATGGGACAGCAATAGCAATAGTTGGAGTGATTAAAAACTTGAGTCTTACCTTGCATGCATGTCCAAATGTTGTTGTCTTACAAGATGTATCAGTCATAGACCTTCCACCACTCTTTGCCCTTTGTTTGTCAAGGGACTTCACAGCCAAGATTGGAGGGTATTTGTCTACTGATTGGTCACACATGCTATTCAGAACAAGATATGGAACTAAGGCCACAATCAGATCCGAACCAATTGCAAACTTTCATATTGAGCCTCATACTCCAAGCCAAATCAATGCCAATTGTTTAACATTTGATCAAGAAGATTATCAAAGCACGAGATGAAGGCGACACCAAAGTTGGAAGCATCCTAAATTTAACTCTTGACGAATGGGTGAGCAAGGTACATGATTTTGATCCCTACCAAGAAGTAGAAGAATCGAGCTAGGAGTCTATTGCATACATGAAGGAAACCAACCTATCCCTAGCATCACCAAACCAGACCATAAGTATGAAAATGAGGTATGGCAATTATTTTTCGATGGATCAAGGAGTAGGCAAGGCGTAGGAGGAGGAGCTATGCTTGTTTCACCTCAAGGCATCAAATATTATTCATCTTTTCGTTTCCAGTTTTCTTGTTCAAACAACACAGCTGAATATGAGGCCTTGATTCACGAGACTTCATTTGGATAGGAAAAAGGGCACAAATAACTTGCAGTGTTTAGGGATAGTGAGCTGATCATCAATCAAGTGGGGGACAACATGCTATAAAGAATGACCTATTGTAGAACTACAAGAATAGGGTATGGGACCTCATTGAGGATTTCGAAGCTTTCAACATCGTTTCCATACCCAGGAAGAAAAATGAAGCTGTGGATAGGCTCGCAGCAGTTGGAGCAACATTTGATGTGGTCGACAACATCAAAAGGGAAAAACACAGCCACATATCCATGTGATTATGAGGCCAGTAGTTTCAGATAATAACACAAGCTGGCAGGTGTTTGAGAACGATCAACAGATTGTCAATTTCTTACAAGAAGAGGCTGAATTCTCAGCTAGGAATCAAGACAAATTAGAGCAGCAGTATGGGGAGCAAGTAGTGCAGCTGTGGACAAACAAGCTTCCCAAGGGTTTAGTCACCTTGGAGTCAATCTTCAACCCGAATGATCAGTTAGAAAGGAGAAAGCGAACATTCAAGTAAAGGGTGAAGATTTGAGCCTATTTTAGTGGAAGAAGGCAAAACATTGCAAATTGGCAAAGTAAGTACCTCACAAGAGAAATCTGATTTTGTTCAGCTTTGTCAAGAGTTCCCAGATGTCTTTTCTTGGACTTACAAAGATCTAAGAGGTTTCAACCCAAAGTTGGCACAACATACTATTGAGTTGGATCCGGAATCCAAGCCTGTCAGGCAGAAGCAAAGGCCAGTGAATCCCCATATTGAACCTCTCATGAGAAAAGAGTTAAGCAAGCTTATTGAGGCTAGTATCATCTTCCCCATCAAACACTCAAGTTGGGTTGCCAACTTAGTCCCAGTCAGAAAGAAGAATGGAGAGATCAGGTTGTGTGTCGACTTCAAAGATTTGAATAGAGCCTCTCTCAAGGATCATTATCCACTCCCTTCCATGGAGCAAATATTGTAGGTTGTAGCTGGTTCAGAAAGGTTTTCACTACTTGATGGCTACTCAGGCTACAATCAGATTATGGTGAGGGAGGAAGATCAATTCAAGACAGCCTTCACAACCAAATGGGGCACATATGCTTACAGGAAAATGCCATTTGGGCTGTCCAACGCTGGCGCTACCTTTCAAAGGGCAATGGACATGGCATTCAAAGGCTTGATCAACAAGATAGTGCTGGTATACCTAGATGATATCACTGTCTTCTCAAAGAATGCAGCAGACCATCTCTTTCACCTCAGGCAAGTGTTTCAGAGGTGTAGAAAGTTCGGAGTGTCTTTGAATCCCAAGAAGTGCATCTTTCTTGCACATGAAGGAAAGCTCCTTGGCCATATTGTCTCAAGGGAAGGATTAGCAATTGATCCAGAGAGGGTTGAAGCCATAAGAGCACTACCATTGCCAAGTCACAAGAAGGCTCTTCAAAGCTTCTTGGGAAGGATCAATTTTGTCCGCAGGTTTGTCCCATTTTCGCAGCCCTCACAAGCCCATCACCAAAATGTTAAAGAAGAGCATGGCTTTTAAGTGGACAGCAGAAGGCAAGGAGAGTTTTGAAGCAATCAAAGAAGCTATCTCTCAAGCACCAACTCTCATCAACCCAGACTTCTCCAAGGATTTCATCCTCTATGCATTTGGAGGTGATGACACTATTTCTGCCATTCTAGTGCAAAGAGAACAAAGATAATGATGAGCAGCCGATTGCCTTCTTCAGCCAGAGCCTAGATGACTGCGAGGTGAGGTACTCTTTTATTGAAAAGCATGTACTTGCAGTAATCAGAAGCTTGAAGAAATTCAAGCATTTAGTCTCAAACAACAAGGTCCAGTTGCTGGTCTCACATGCTGGGGTTAAGGACTTCCTCCTCAACAAGGATTTGAATGAGAAAAGGGCAGGTTGGATCACCCGTGTCATGGAGTATGACATTGAGATCAAGATCACCAAGCTGGTAAGAGGGAAAGGATTGTGTGAGCAGCTGGTTTTGGGGAAGCAAAAAGAAGTATGCAACAAAGAAGAAACTATTTTGACAGTCCAAGACAGCCATGAGCCGAGTGGCAGGCAAGAAGAAGACAATGCTGCCCCGACTCCTTGCTGGACCCAAGGTATTATGCACTTCCTAGGCACAGGCCTATGCCCTCCAGAGATGAACAAGACCCAAAGGAGACACTTCAGATTGCAGGCTGTCTCGTATGCCATTGTTGATGGAGTTTTGTTCAAAAAAGATGTAAATGGAGTGCTGCTGAGATGCATTAGCACAGGTCAGATTCAAAGGGTATTAGAAGAGTTCCATGATGGACCAGCTGGTGGCCATTTTGCACCAAGAGTGACAGCTCTAAAAATCATGAAGGCTGGTTATTATTGGCCTAAAATCTTCAGTGATTGTTATGCATGGATCAAGAGGTGTAAGAATTGTGCATTCTTCACAGGAAAAGAGAAGTTTTTGCCCTTCCATTGCATCCAATCTCAGTTGACCAGCCATTCATGCAATGGGGTTTGGACTTCATTGGAGTCATTAATCCCAATTCAAGCCAAGGGCACAAATGGATTTTGACTGACCACGGACTACTTCACCGATGGAAAGGTGAGCACTCAAAGAGGCAAATGAGTCTAGCATCTTAGACTTTTATGAGGGGATAACTACCAGATTTGGTGTACCTGCTACAATAATCTCTGATAATGCATTGGCATTCATTGGATCTAAGGTGACTGAGTGGGCTGTCAAGAATGGGATCTACCTAAGCACTTCATCAAACTATTACCCTCAAGGTAATGGCCAGGCCGAGTCTACAAACAAGAACTTGTTGAGGATCATTAGGAGGACTCTTGATGAGAATCAGAGGGCTTGGCATACCAAACTGAAATCAGCCTTATGGGCTGATAGGATAACTCCCAAGAGATCCACGGGTGACTCTCCATTCGGAGCTTGTCATGGAAGAGAAGCAATCTTGCCCATGTCACTTGAGTTGCCAACGTTGGAACTCATGAAGCAGTTGGAGTTGCTTAGAGTTGGAGCCCATGGAGGTGAGGTATGTAGAGTTGATGGAGCTACAAGAGATCAGAAATCAGGCATCCCAAGCAATGGAAAAGGATCAAGCTTTGATCAAAAGGACCTTTGATAGGAAGGCCAAGGATAGATCATTTCAGGTTGGAGATCTAGTGTTGAAATGGGATGTGGATAGAGAAAAACCGGGAAGGCATTCAAAATTTGATGCCATTTGGAGTGGCCCATACATGGTCATGAAGTGCAAGCGTAACAATGCTTTCCAATTGGCCTCATTGGATGGTGAAGAACTGCAGTTCCTAGAAATGGAATCTATCTCAAGCATTGCTTCTAGAGGGAAATTTACCACCTTGTAAATATTAATTAGATTTTCATTCCTCCAAGTGCTTTGCACATTGTCTTGTTGTAGTTAGGTTTCAGTTTCCCTAAGTGCTTTAGAGACAGTTTTGTTGCTCCTAGGTTGAGTTTCTGATTCAACATGCTCTCGTAGAGGGAATTGCGATATCGTGCCTGTTTCGAGGTTATGCTTATGACTCCATGCCCAATGGATCGCTAAAAGGCCACTGATCTTCTACCTAGCAGGCAGGTGACCCCGAAAAGTCACCAAATTGTTATCCAAAATTCACCCCCCAGGGTTAATTTGATAACATGCATCAGAATTCTCAAGTCCCAGGAAAATGGATTGATTCAGGGCAAAAATCATGTTTCTAGGGTCCCCTCATATTTTTTCTAACTCCCCTGGCCGAAGAAGGAAAGAGCAAGCTCTGAGGAAAGGTGAAAAAAGTGGCAAAAACAAGCTTGGGACAGGAAAAATCATGAAAATTGGCTAAGTCCTAGTCCTCGCAAAAGTTGGAACAGTTGGGACATCGAGGCGCGGATCGGCGAAAAGCCTCCAAAGCCGCCGCGAAGCAAAGGGACATCTGGTACATTTGGAACATGAAGACACAAAGGGCACGAACCGCCCGGTTCGGCTAAAAGGAGAACTTTCACACTAATCATTTGAGACATCTGGGCCGTGAGGATGCGAAGGACGCAAAAAGGCGAAGCGGCCGAGAGCAAAGGAAGCCCATTTCAGGCGGTTCGGAAGAATTTGTCCCAGATAGTCAGGACAGTTGGAACAAAAGGACGCGAGGATGTGAACTAGGCTGATTCGGCCGAAATGGGGAACTTCAAAGACTAGGACAGTTGGGACAAAGGGACGCGGATAGCCGAAGGAGCCGAAAGCCAATCAAGCAATGCCACGTGTCATCGGCCAAATGAGGGACAAGGAAGCCCATTTCAGGCGGATCGGGAGTTTTTGTCCCAAACAGTTTGGGACATCCGGACATAAAGATGTGAAGGGTGTGAAAATTCGGTAGACCCGCGAGACCAATCAAATCATGACACGTGTCACAAGGGAGAAAGTCCAAAAGTCAAAAGGTGAGGTTTCAAGCACTGACCCGAACCAATGAAATAGTGCCACGTGTCCAAGTTTAAGGGCCCACAAGGAAATTTCAAAGGAAATCCCATGGAAAGGTGGAGGAGAGAGAATTTCTCAGTGAATCAGAGCCTGCCACGTGTCATCCAAGTGGCAGAGCGCGGGGAAAGTTCAAATATTTTTCCCGCCGACCTGTTTTTGCCTGTTTTTGCCCTAAATCTTCAGATCGCCATATCTTTCGATCCAGAGCTCGGATTTGCACGTTCTTTATATCAATGGAAAGCTGGTGAAATTCTCTGCACGATTCCGGGGTCAATCTGGCATTTTGGTTCAGTTTGGAGAGAGAAAATTGAGAAACACCTCTGGCACGAAATAATGGACAGAAGTAATGCTTCAACAACCAACTTTAATGCACGGCAACGATTCGCCACTTCCTTTATACAGCCCATTGTTTTACCAGGATCCGCCACTTCTGCCATAATGAGATGATTTTAAATGCGACCTAGAAGTGGTTGGGGCAGATTCTGGATTTCCTCTCTTTTCCCTCTCTCATTCTTTCTATATATTGTAAAGAGGAGCTTCTTTCAAAAGGTCGAACATTTTCTGTTTTTCTCCTCCCTTCTTCTCCTATCAGAAAATTTGTGGAGTTCGAACCTCTCATTTGAACTGTAATATGATTCTACCTCTTGGCATTCTCGTAGTGTATTGTATCGAGTCTTTGGAGAAAGTAATACATGTTTGTGGATGATTCTCAACCTCTCTCGTGTTCATTTTGCATCCTCCTGGTCTTTCACTACAAGTTTTGTTACACATGCATGATCTTATATCACATTTGAATGGTCTGTGTTTACTTGGCAAGATAGGTGTCTTCATTCCTCGGTGCATCACCTCTATTAGCTTAGATTTATTTTTATACATCTTCTTACCCTGTCTCCTTGGCAGATTAGATTAGGTTTTGAGCAAACCTCCGCATATTTCGTGTGCATCCGAACAGAGGAATAGGAACCACCTTTCTCTGGAGAATCCTTTCTCACTTTTTCAAGTCCCACACTTGGAAAAAGGATTCAATGTTATGCAATCACACTGATGGATGACAAAGATGGTCAACCTAGAAACCCACGACCAAAGATCCGGGTGCTTTTGTGATTTTGCACTAACAAGTATGTTTTACATGACTAAGAGTTTATCTAAGGGTTTATTTCTCCAATAAAATCATGTTTTCTTGACAACAATTCAATCGTAAAGGGATAAAGAGAATGATTTGATCATCAAGCATAATGTGCCTAAGAAGATAAAGATCATTGATAAGAATTTTTTTGACAAGATTTGTATTTTTCATCATGTGTCTTATGATTTCTATACATGGAGGTCAAGAAAATAAGGTTGATATATATTTGTATTTTAGTATCATTCATAAGGTTGGGTCACTATCTTGGAGTCATGTTGAAAGGTCATATAAGTAGTGCATGTAGGCTTGCAAGTAGAGTTTTTCTCTATGGTTTTTATATCCAAGTAAATGAATACCTATAAGAATAATGTATTAGTCTTAGAGATGCTTACAAGTCATGAATTTGTGGATGTTAAAAGAAGAGTTACGGGTATGAGTATTGTGCTTAATGTTTGTTTAGATCTGTCATACTTAAGAAGATATGAATTGAGATATGAACTGGTTGAAATGAGCTATTAAGAGATTAAGGTTACTTTTAATATGTCTTTGAGGAATCAAGGAGAAGGTGGTCTCACAAGGAGATGAGAAGGTTAAGGTATAACAAGGGTTCACATGAATGTTGTAGAAAGGAAGGGATGTATAGATGATTGAGTAAGGTCTACATCATTGGTGTTTATAAAATTAATAAGAAATTATGAGTAAGGTATCTAGAAGACATAGTGAGCAGAGTAGCTCCATGAGAAATGTTTAGTAAAGCCTAAGAATGTCCATAGGGGTCAACTCAAGGTATGATTCAAAGTTCTATTATGTCTTTAGTAGAGTATGAAAGGTTGTAAGGATCTTAACAAGTTTATAAGTAATGAGTAGAGCATGATCCAAGTTGAACTATTATAGTATGAAATTATTTGGGTCTGTGGATATTAAGGGTATGCAAATTTTAGTCTTTAGATCTATAAATTAGCATATCAAGTGAATAGAATGCATGTTTGGTCACAGAGTCAAATATAGCCAACTTGTATAAGATTTCTCAAAATAAGGTGCTTTGAGTTTGAAATAGTGATTCAAAAGAAGCATCAAAGGTATGAAGGTTAAAGTATGTGATTTCAAGGCCTTATTTAGGTATTTGTTAGTCCAACATAGTTGAACAAGTATGCATGTGTTGTCTCATGACATCATTCAGATCTAAGATATCTACAATTATTTCTTAAGGACTAACTTGATGTGTTGAGTCTTCCATATATATGAGTGTGTTCTTGAAGGCACGGTACAATGATGAGGGTATATCAAAATATTGGTTTGTGTTGTCTCCTTTGCATAAGGTATAAGTTTCTTTCATTTCATCAAGAATTTCTTATTACAAGGAGAAGGTGTATGAAATTTGTGTCATAAAATCCAAGTTTTCTCTACATGAACAAGGTGTGTTGGCATGAAGATATTATTGAAAGGTTGTGTGGTAAGCATTTGGGTTTGGAGTTGTGTTCAAGGATCTATTTTAGGAAAGCGATGATAGGATACAAATTTTGTTATGAAGACATTGGTATTTGTGCCTTAGAGTTTGATCAAATATGTGAAAAAGGATGTAAGTGAAGTCATCAAGTAGGAAACTTGAATAAGATATGAGGGGGATACACTGGTTGAAAAGGTACAATTCATATACAAAATGTTACAAATGTGTCAAAGGTCATGGATTTAGGGATGCCTATCTACATGGTAAAAGTGTGCTCTTGAAGGAGAGACTATGATCTCGGGGGAGATAGTTGAACCAAGAACAAAGGTATGTTTGAATTTATTTATCATGAAGAGTGTTGGTAAGAAGTTTGACAAGTAATTAGTTAAGAAACTTTTGTACCCATCAATGTTAGTAGTTAGTCCCTATACAAGGTCCTCAAGATGTTTTACTAGTTTGAGTTTATCTAATAGGAAAACATAGATTTTATAAGGTATGACCATTACATGGTCATGGTATGCTAATGCTTGTGTTTAGTTAAGTGAGAGGGAGCATGATGAACACAAGTCATCTACAAAAGAAATTCCATGTCAAGACAAAGTCTTAGTTTTTGAAGAAGTATATGACTGTGGGGAGTCAATTTTTTTCTTAGTTCATTATGAAGAAGAAATAATGTATGTTATGTTGGTTTACTTGTGTATTTGGTTTTCTGTTCTATTTAGAAAAAGTATAAGAATTTATGAGTATATAGGGCTTGAAGGTAGTAAGACAAGTTGACATAAGTTAGTGTGTCTTGTATTGGTGATCTAACCTTGAAGGTACAATGAGTAATAAAAAATATGGAGGCAGGTGTAGACACCTAAAATATGCTTACACTTAGCATTTCATCCAATCCATTCAATTAACGACACTTCATTGATCAGCCCTTCTTCATCCATTATCAGATGCCCATGCACAACACCTTCTCGGAGACGTATTCCTCCTATAAATCAACTTGTTTGGCTAATATCTCTCTTATTAGCTAAACATTCCTCCTTTTGACCATTCAAAACCTCCCTAGTTCTCTCTAGACCACTTCTATTCGCTTCGTAGGCTATCTATCAATCGCAATTGGTTATTTAGACCCCTCCCAACTCTCGATGAGTCTCTAATCACTTGTTAATCAAGTTTAACAAGCCTAAACCCTAGTTAACTAGCCTAAATCAAGCTTAACTAAGTCTAAAGCATGTTTATCCTATTCTAATCCTAAAGTGATTTTTGATATTTTGTCCCACATGAACCCAAATTTCAAACTCTTCCATTTGGAAAACTATAAATACAAGGCTAAGCCTACCCGTTCAAACTTACAACTTTACATAAGCTAAATCCAAAACAAGCCTAAGAAATCTTAAGAGCTCAATTACATTAGCCAAGCTAATAAGGCATTTGATCTTGGCTATCCTCCATTAAAATAGCTTCATCTTACACCCATGTTAGGTTAGTAATGAAATAGCTATGTAGCCATTTAGTGAGATTCATTCACCTCATGGAGTAAACAACAAAACTAATTGCTTAAGTCTTTAGTAGGCATGTTTTATTGACCTTTCAAGAATAGAGGTTAGTTATATTTTCTAGATTTCTTATTATTTCAAGTTCTAATACATGCAAATAGGATTCCTTGCTCATTTCTTATCATATGGTCCATTGAGGGTATTTTACACGAATCTTTGGGGTCTTGCCCCATATCCATAGCTCTTTACAACATCTTTCATTTAACACATTTGACACGCCCGATGGGACATGAAGTCCATCCTCCATTAATGGAGTCTTTTCAAACTATTTATTTTCAGTTTTCTAACCAATTTGTGCTTTTTAGGATAAATAGCTTGTTATTTACATTATTTCATTTTTAGGTAAGCTAAATCATCCTTGATCATGTATATTTTGTGGATTTGAGCTAAAAATAGGCTTCTTTGACTAACCTTTAACCTTTTTGCTTTTGAAAAGTTTAAAATTCCATGATTTTTATAGAATTTATAGGGGGTGCATGCATGTGTCATCTTCGGGCGCATACCCATTGAAATAGGCACACACATGTCAAAAGGGGTGCATATGCATCAAACTACATTCACCACCAATATTTTGGAGGCCATAACTTTTTCTCCCGAGCTTGAAATGACTCCGTTTTCATTGCGTTGGAAAGGTATTGAAGAAAATACACAATGGAATCATAAAATTAGGATTTTGACTTACCAAAAATTTATGGTTTACATTATTAGGTAAATGGTCATTTTCTAAAGTATCTTAAAGTTCAAAAAAATGTTTTCTTGGTCATTCTAACACTTTAAAAGATTTTTTAGCACTAATCAGTTGTTTGCAGGGTTATTTTGGTTTTATTGTTGAGTAACTTAGTTAAGTGTTTCATTTCTTAGCTTGAGCATGTAGTGCCCACATTTTTATAGCCTCATTTATTTGTTGTTCCTTCTTCTCATAGACATGTTTTGGAAGGGATTTGATATATTTTGGACATTACATTAGGATATTTGATTTTATTGACATGTATGGAGATTTGGCGTATAGCACCAATTTAGCTTGATTACTATGTTGTCACCTTATCTTATGATGTCATGGATACTAACTGATATGATGTTGTTCGGACCTCATTTATATTTGATGGATACTCAGTTTGATTGCATGTTTGGATTCTATGGATGAATATCACTTTATCTTATATGGCTAACTCATGGTGGATTGCGTATAATTATGCATGTTATCACATTTTTATTCCAGAATGATGATATGCTAGCATAGAAATTCTTTGACTTCTTATTGATTAGTTGATTCACATTTTATCGACAGATGCGTTTTTAATGTGCACAATGAGTGTGCAGTGACAAGTCATAGGAGAATGTGGGATGCAAAGTCCCACTACACAATTTTGCATAAGCAGCCCACAAGGCTAAGTCCTAGCCGTGTTTATTGTATGAGGCCTTAGTATTATATTTTATTGTTCTAGGCACCATGAGTGACCCTCATTTGTAATGTAATATGTCTTGTAATATTAATCTTGCTTAGGGTGTTTAGCTATGTTGTAAACTTGTTTTGGGGAATTAATGGCCCCACTTACACTAAGTTTTGAGTTTGTTTAATGATATAATTAATAAAAATGTATTAGGGTCACATGTGAACCCTTGGGTGGGCCCCACACCCTCTACCCTTGCACCCAAGTGTGCCAAACCCGAAATTGGGCTATTTTAGGCATTTTAGGGACCCCTTTTTAGTTTAGGAGTTCACTTAGCATGAAAATGGGCCCTTGGACCCTACCTAATAGGTAGGGGGCTTATTTCCAAGGCTTAGAGGGAGTTTCCCTCCCATTTTGTCTTCCTTTGGTCACATCCATGTAAGGTGGATGGGGATGTGTGTTTTGTTAAAAGTTACACAAGTTTGTTTTGGTTATCATTTTGGGTAATTTGGGAGAAGAGGGTTAAAAGCTATTTTATCCTTTCTCCCTTTTTATTTTGAGAATATTTGACCTTGAGGGAAGAGAGGGGTGACACATGTCACCCCCTCATTTGTGAGGATTTTTCTTGCTCCTCTTCAAATTCTCCCTCATGGGGAAAGAAGAGAACTTTTTTTTTGGAGCTTTTGCTTGGAGGCTTGTGGATTTTGGAGCTAGAGCTTGCTTGGGTCAAGAAGTGGAAAAGTTAGAAGTTGGAGAGCTTTTGGAGGTAGGCTCCTTGAGCTCATTTGTGTGTTTTATATCATGTTAGATATTAGTCTTGGTTATTTAAAATGTGTGTTGTTGCATGTTGATTTTAATTGTTGTTTTACTTCATTTTTTTTCCATCCATCATATGACATGATGGAGTTTTGGAGTTTGTGGGGAAAGAGAGAGGGATTTTTCCCTCTCAATCCTCATGGATTGATGGGAAATCCTTGCAGGATTTATGTTACTCCCCTCAAATGGTTTGAGGTGGGGAAGGTGGTTCATATGGATTGAACCTCCTTCCCCATTCTTCGTGAGGAAAATCCTTTGGGGTTTGAAAATCCTTCCAAGAAGGATTTGGTGAAAGGGTGGAGAAATAAGGAGGGTTTGAATGACTTTGGAGGAATAAGGAGGGTGTGGAGATCTTGGTTTTGTGTAACTAATGTTGGTTACCAATTTTGGAGAACCCCTTTCTTCACTTCCCCATTTTAGAGGTAGAACATGGTTTCTCCTCTTTTTCTTCTTTGCTAAATTGGTGATTTGTTTTGTCTTATGTGAATGTAATGTTGGTTGTTCTCCCTTACTCTTGGGAAAAGTTGTGGATAGTAGTCCTCTTTCCCATGGGCTTGGGGGAGGCTAGCATGTCTTCCAACCTTGGAAAGGCATGTGATGATGCCTAAAGGTTGGGTGGTTAAACAAGCTCTTTTTCTCCTTGTGTTGGATTCATGGAAGCTTTTGAAGTTGGAGCTCAAGTGGAAGATAGTTGGAGTTGCTTATCATCTTGGTTTCCATTGTCTTCTTCCTCTCTTTAAAGACATTACTCTCCTTGTAACTCTAAGGATATGGCTTTGTGGAAACTTGTACTTCTTGTAAAATCCTTATTTTGTAATTTGTATTCTTGTAAACTTGAGTCATTATTGAAGGAGTGTAGGATGAGGGTCTGGAAGGAATACACGTGCACCAAATAGCTGCACTTCACCAAGAAAGGAGTTGCAAGATAAGGCAAGAAAACTTGTAAGAAGCAATGTGCATGCATAGAAAGCTCAAGATTCGAAAATGGAGTGGAATAAAATGCTCTTGGATTGCCATGGACCAAAAATAAGAGGAGTAAAAATAGGGGAGTGAATGTGTAACTCCCATGTAAGAAAAGATTCCTCCATAATGGAGAAGAGGAGTTACTTTCCCAAATGGGAATGTAACTCCTATGACACACTTACACATATGACAGATTCTGTAAGAGAATCTGTCATAACTAAAATGACACCTAGATCCATGTCCACCTAAGTGAGATGACTCACATGGTGTAGGTGGAAATAACACTAAATAATTAAATAAAGTGATCAAAAACACCTACACCAACACCCCCCCTTCATCGAAACTAGGATGGGGCAAGGTAAGTCAGCAAGACAAACAAGAAATGGGTCCCAGCTATAAGCCTGATGAGGTACCCATGCACAAAAGGTCTCAAGTAGTGAGGGGAAAACCCAGTGGGAAAAACCTCAACTTACAAGAGATAGCAAACAAAACTCTCCTAAACTACTAAGAAGAAGAGAGAAGAAGGAGACTATCCTGCCTCCCAAGAAGATGATCCAGTCACGAGCCACCCTGTGCTAAGTGAAGAGGAGGAAGAGGACCCCCAAAGTGCCAAGGTGTTGTTCCAATCAAGGGAACAATGCTCCGTATGTGAGGTGGAAAATCTAGCTGCTCCATGAAGAAGTGCAGATCCGGAAGCAAGTGGTAATGAAGGAAGGTGGAATGCCCGAACCTGTGAAGAAGTGTACCCAATGCCTGATGAGTCCTGAATCATAGTGCCTACTCCCTGAAGTGTCTGAAGTGGGCCAGAAGTGGGTAGATCAAGAGACAACTCCTCAAGATGTGGCAAGTGATAAGTGGATGGTGGAGGTGGGTCCCCATCATCATGGTAATCAACTATGCTAGAAGAGATGTCCAAAACATCAGAAATGGGCTCAGAAGTATCCTCAAGTCTAGCTGAGTCGGATGAAGAATCAAAAGGAGGAGAAAAGTGAGAGAATGAGTACAACTGAGTGTGATGGTCAGCTATACCAACTGCAACAATAGCATCACTATGGAGCTCCCTAACATAAACTGAGTCCAGAGTGAACTCAACTCGCAAGCCCTATCCAAGATGAGTGATCTGATAGACTGAAAGAAGGTTTGTTGAAAGTAAAGGGATACTTAAAACATTATTGAAAGTACCACCACTTACTTCAACTGATCCTCTTCCAAAAACCTGTGTAGTGGTGTTGTCACCAAGCTGAATAGAGGACATGTCACATGGCTCAAGTGAATCAAACTCAATGTCTGATGATGCCATGTGATGAGTTACACCCGAATCAATGATCCATGTAGGGGTAGGTGGCACAACTGTCACTAGAGCTCTTCCCTTTGGTTTCTCCTTGTTGGATTCTTTTACTTTTTCTTTCTCTTGTACTTTCTCTTTTTCACTCTCTTTTTCCTTAGAACTGTCATGGGATGATGAAGGTGTTTTGAGAGAATCTGGGACTCCAATATTGTGCTTCTCAAGCAGATCAGTGAGGAGAGAAATATTTTCTTCAAGCACTTTTCTTCATCATGCATGCCATGGCAGTATCCACATTTGATTTGTTCTTTGGAATTTCGGGAGGTGGAAGAGGAGGTGGAAGAGTTATTTTGGGGTTTGTCCTTCTTTTGATGATCCAGTTTCTTCTCCTTAGAAGCTCTTAGTTTTCCTTTCCAGCAATGAGAGCATGGGATTTTGTGGATTTCAAGCTACCCATTTGAATCAATTTACTTTGTTCCCTGATCAAATCTGCAATAAACTCATCAAGAGAGGGCATAGACCAACTTTTTCCAAGTGCCCTTTTTGTTGCATGGAAGGTGGAGACAAATACGGAGTATTCGGGACCAAGTTTGGTAAGGACAGATAAAATGAGTTGAGATTCCTTTTTCTTTATTCCACAATCTTCTAACTGCAATCTGAGTGATATGAATTTGGAGAAGAAGTCTTGAAGGGTGTCAAAATCATTGGGACTAAGGCTTATTAGGCTATTCTCAAGTTCATGTCCCCGCATTTCATCCTGTTTCCCAAAAAGTTTTTGGAGAGTATCCAGAACCTCTTTGGGTGTGGTGGAAGAGGAAATGTGAAAACGTAGCTCTGGAGATACACACATGGTCATGAACCCAATGGCTTCATCACACTTATCAAGCCATTTTTCTCTGTCTCTTTCATCATCAGGTTCAGCTTGCAGACCGGTGGCAATGCGGAACAATTTCTTTCCTTTTAAGGCAAGTGTTCATAGCATTCATCCATTCTTGATAGTTGAATGGGGTGAGCAAAGGAACACCATGATTATCCATGACAGAAAAGAAATGTGTGAAAAAGGAAAGATACCCCCCAAAAAATGGCACTTTATAACATAGTTTGTTTTACAAAACTAATATTCCCATCATGTAGATTGCAGAAAAACATCCAATTTTGACTAAAGAAGTGCTCAAAAAGGAGCAACGAGTCAAAAGTTATGGCTTAAAGAAATTCCCGCAACTGATTAAAAAAAGCTAGTTAGCCCTGCAAAACATTAAAAAAGTGCCCAAACACATTCAAAAGGTATCGTGTTTGTGCCCATTGGAAACAACATCAAATTTCAGAGGGGGTTTGTTTTGACTATGAGGGGGATTAGCCTCCTGCCAATCCCGGACCTCACCCTCCGTCTTCGACACTCAAAGGAAGGGCCACCAAATACAAGTAAAATGCCCAGATTTTTAAAACAACCAATAATATGAAATGTTTTAATACCTTAAAACATTTAGAAGAGGTCTGATCTGATTTAGATTACCTTCAAACACTCCGGTATTTAAAATCCATTCAACTTGGTTTTTGTTTGACCGAACCAAGTCAGGTGCTCAACTTGGTTTTTGGTTTTGCTGTTGTCGTTGGAAGGTAGACAACCACGTTTTCAATAGGGACAGCCATGTGTTGGACAAGAAATGTGTAGCAAAAACATCCACGAGCAGAGACCACGTGCCAGAATGATGCTGAAGCCAAAAAAATAGGTTTTTGAGAGCAGAAGCTAAAAAAACGGGTCTACAACTAGTAAAAACGGGTTTGGTGAGAGCAGAAGCTAAAAAATGGGTTTGCAACTAGTAAAAATGGGTCTGCAACTGGTAAAAATGGCTCTGGTGAGAGCAGAAGCTAAAAAATGGGTCTGCAACTAGAAAAAATGGGTCTGGTGGAATAGACACTGAAAATGATAGTTGGAGATCAACTCTGAGGCACCAAAAAGAGCATGAGCACACACAGCCAATAGCCAGACCGATGAACCAATGTTGGCCAGTCCAAAAACATGAGCAGAGAAGTTAATCCTTGTAGCCCTTCACTATTGAATGAAGACTCAAACCACACCCCCTTCTTTGAACCTGCAAATGTTGAATCCACAACCAACAAGAAGCACACTAACAAACCACTAAAAAAATAACCACAAGAATCTGAAATATGCAGGTAAAGCACATGCAAGAAGTAAAACTTGCACAAGCAACTACACGGTGGAGCAACAATGGTGAGCAGCGTGATTCAGTCCCAAGCTCTGATGCCATGAAGGAGTGTAGGATGAGGGTCTGGAAGGAATACACGTGCACCAAATAGCTGCACTTCACCAAGAAAGAAGTTACAAGATAAGGCAAGCAAACTTGTAAGAAGCAATGTGCATGCATAGAAAGCTCAAGATTCAAAAATGGAATGGAATGAAATGCTCTTGGATTGCCATGGACCAAAAAGAAGAGGAGTACAAATAGGGGAGTGAATGTGTAACTCCCATGTAAGAAAAGATTCCTCCATAATGGAGAAGAGGAGTTACTTTCCCAAATGGGAATGTAACTCCTATGACACACTTACACATATGACAGATTCTGTAAGAGAATCTGTCATAACTAAAATGACACCTAAGTCCATGTCCACCTAAGTGAGATGACTCACATGGTGTAGGTGGAAATAACACTAAATAATTAAATAAAGTGATCAAAAACACCTACACCAACAATTATTGATTTAGCAATCTCCCTCAAATCTTGCAAGAGGCTTGTAACTTATTTTCTTGAGTAGATATGTATTTTGGAAATATATTACATATTGAATTTAAACTTCTTGGAAATGAAATATTATAATAGATGTTTCCCTTAAGATGAAATTGAATTGAAACTCCATTTTGAAAAGAAATTATATAGTTTGGAAATATGCTTTTAAAAAAATACTTTCTTTGTTGGAAATCCTTCTTGTAAAAAAAAATTTTGAAACATTTTCTTAGCAATGCATTTGAAAAGAAAGTTGGTCTAATAGGGAACTTTAGGATTTCCCTTATATGGAAATATTATTTTTTTGCATTGTATCTCTTCCTTGTAAATTTTAATAACATTATTGTATAAGGAATGAAATTTATTTTACTTCCTTCCATGTGAAACTTAATGTTGTGTTCCTATTAGGAAACCAAATTTTATTACTCATATAGTTGTAAACTTAATTCAAACTAGATTTCATTATTCATATAGTTCTTATAGTTTTCAACTGTGTTTTATTATTCACTACTTGAGGTAAATTGTTTAATATTTTTAAATAGTACAAATATATCAAAAATAAATAAAATAAATTTATATTAATCATATTTTATTTGTATATCATTGTAACTAGGTATTGCAGATTATTATATTAAAACGTATCATGAAACATTATATATATATATATATATATATATATAATAAACAAAAAAATAATGTTTTAAAAGTTAAAAAGAAAAAGAAATTTGTCGGTGGGGAGGGTCGAACCCCTCCCAAAGATCCAACCGTACCACTCCACGCAGCTACCACCGCCCCAACCACCATCCTCCACACTACCACCACCTCCTCCTCCCCCACATAGCTACCTTCTTGCGCTGCCCCCTCCACGTTGCCCCCTTCCACGCCTGGTACTGTGCCCATCCTCTGTCCCCCTTCCGCGCAGACTTCACCACATTCCCCCTCACTAACCTACACACCCACAAAAATACCTTCCCTAAATCGCTGCCCTATCCCTCTCACCTTCCATGCTGCCATGTCTTCCCACCGCATGGAAACCCTACAGCTAATACTCATGTTTCTTACAGGCACTTTTGTCAAATGGTGTGCCACTTAAAACCACATTAAGTTAACCAAGATATAAAAAACACACCATATTCAAAACATTGTAATGCAAGTTTTAGAAAAGGTTACGTCCCTATCCGCTCAACTAGAACATAACACCCCTTTGGCATAACGCCTTAAGCTTTTGGTGATCTTATCAAACAATGGGGGTGTTACACTAGAACCCTAAAGTAGTCCACCACTGTGTAACCTTCTCGGATGAAATGGGAAGTGCTCGCTTACCCACTTGATTAGTTTTTCTTGTGAGATAGCATTACAAATTTTTCTGTATCACAACCCTAGTAAGAGTACACGATGGACACATTTATTTCCCACTATACTTGAAGGGGGAAAATCTGAGATACTCCTAAATTAGTCAGTGTGACTTTTTGGGTAAATCGTGCCCACTCTTAGATGACTTTGTAACACCTAGTTGAGAGAAATTATTAGGAAAGCCATTTTTTCTTGGAGCCCACTTTACTAGTCCTTTGTTGCGTATTGGCCATCACAAAGTGATAACTTTTTGGATTCGTAACCTTGTTTTTGAACAAGAAAAGAATCCACTTAAGTTGGATCTAAGTGCCTTTCATCACGGAAATTAAATGACATTTCACTTAGCTTAGCTTCTTTCTCACCTTCGGACGAGGTGAAACTCTACCCAAGTGACACTTAGTTTATTTTCACATATTTTGATCTACACCTTTGCATTCTTGTTTCCCATTCGGGACAACAGAAGGCATCTTTCGGGAGTGTTGTCATAGATAGTGTTCACCACTTTTTTGTCTATTTACGCTCATCCATGTTTGCGGATGAGTTGTTAAATGTCTAAAGTGCATGGATGCATCCTCATATCTTTGATGGCCACTTGATCTTGATTTCAAGATCATCATCATAGTTTAGATTGATTCATCATTTGATCTCCCTTTGACGTGTTACCTTGTTTGCATTGTCTTGACACAATTAAGATACTTATGTCATGTTTTTCATAAATATGATCTAAGTATCCACATTGTGGTGTTACGTTGCACACATTTTAACACATCCTCAGTATACCTTCACTTGGTTTTAATTCAAACATTGTCCAAAATTTTGAAGAGTGTCGCTTATTTTATTTGTGTCGTGTCGATACCACTTTGGCACTAATATCTCACTTCTTCGTGAAGCTTGATTGACATGTCCAATTGGTGTGGCTACGTGGCTTACATTTGTAAACCTCACCCTTTAACATTTTAGACTTGTTGGTTTTGAACTTTTCATGCTATCCTTTGATTGGGATTTACATCTACCCTTTGTTAAAATTTACGCCTTGTTCATTTCAAGCTTGATGTAAATATTGACATTGTGTTGATCATATTTGCATCGAACTATCATTTTGCACATACATTTTGCATAGGGTGTATTTCCTTGTTGATTGGATTTTTGTTTCACACTTGCATGATTGTTCCTTGTGATTATTCATCGAAAACTTATTTTCTAGGACAATCCTTTTTATCTCATTGAGATTGTGTCATCACAATGTCTATTTTCCTTAGACATTCTTTGGAAAATCACGCACACATATCCATACTTAAAAAATGTCTATTTGGATGTCATTATGCTTCCTTGAATCAATATGGAGCCTTATTCCCTTTTAAGGAGTTCCATCACACTATCTAGAGATAGAAATTTGTGCTTAAGTGATGCCAAAAATGACCTGACTATCACATAGTTTCTCACACTTACTACAATACAAAACCTAGGTTTAGCAATTCAAATCAAAATATTCCCATTACGACTAAACCTCATTTGGTTCTTCATGATAGAGGACCCATTTAGGTACCCTATTCCCCACCTTCAGCTTATAGTCGATGGTATGGTTTGGATGCTTATGAACAAAATTATTATTCAAATTCCCCCCACTCTTCTTCTTCTAATTCAAATCCAAACTACCATTTGGACTCCAACTCTTCTTCTAAAGACTCAGATCCCAACTATTGTTCGGATACCCCTAGATCAAATCTTGAATCATGGTCCTCCCTTTCTTCGCAGGACCTTTATTCCAAATCACCTCAATGATGTCTTCCTCCTTTGAAGACTTGTGTAACTCTAATTTTTGTCGATCAAAAATATAATTTGGTTCTTGAGTCATGGTCCTCCCTTTCTTTGCAGGACCTCCTTCATTAGTCATCTCAATGACCTCTTCCTCCGTCGAAGAGTTTCACGACTCAAATTCCCTCTATTCAATCATCTAATTTGACTCCTATATCGTAACTTAACGGATGGCTATGTGATCCTATTTTCTCTCCTACATTACATCATCTTATAGAAAATAAATCTAGATCCAGATCCAAATTTTCCATTCATGAGACTCCTACCACCAATTCTACTTCCTCTCTTGAGTCATCTTCTTCTATCAATCAATTTCCCCGCTTATCGGACATATTTCTTCTATTCAACCTTCTATGGCAAAAGAACAACAACCTCTACTAATTAATTTCTCTCATAATGAAGGAACAATTAGACTACATGATGATATCCCTTTAGAGGATTGCAAACAATGATTCTTTCTAGAACTCAATACACTTACATATTGGGGAAAATAAGTTTATCCCTTTTTTCATAATATAGATGAGGAGCCTAAGTTCATGGAACTTGATCTTCTTCTATTCCATCTTCACCTTTTTTGAGCATGATGGGATATTGGGTTCTAGAATTAAGCTATGGCCTATCTTCTCATTACCCAATCATTCCTTATCTATCACCATTCCTCAATCAAAATCTCTCCTTGGGTCACCACCGAGTAAGCCTAGCAGCCTTCTTCTATCTAGGACCACATCCTAAAGACCCCTCCCTTTTCTACTTGTGGGTCACCTCTTGGTAGCCCATTAACTTCTATTTTGGGCCATGTCCAAAGCATCCCTTCTTCCTCTTCTATCTATGGGACCCCTCCCGATAGTCCCTCCTCATCTATATTTGGGCCACATCCTAGCATCCTTTTTTCATTTTCTTCCATCTTAGGGCCATATCCTAGAAGCCCTTTTTCATATTCTATCGGTGGCTCTAATTCCAGTAGCCCATCCTCTTCAATTCTTGGACCATATCCTATTCATGCATCACATCATCCTTTTACCAATGACCAGGGTAAGCCCACCACCATTTCTCTCATTCCTATCATCAATCATAAATGTTCACTCTCTTCTCCCACTTCTCGCGATCAGACAAGTCACGCATTAGCTTATAAGAAACCCAAACAGTTTCTTAATCAAGCTCAATTCAAAACTTCTAAGAGCTCAAAATCCCCCAACAACTCAAACAATCTCAAAATTCTAAATCAAGCATGATTCAAGAATGTAAATCAATGTAACCATCAAGTATGGTGTAAAGTACATAAACCCATGAATCAGGAACTCAAACTACCACATGAGAAATCCATGTTTCAAGATAAATCACAGTCATTTGTTGAGTATGAGCTCACCACGATCATCGAGATTGGGGATAACATAACTCTAGATAAACAAATGTGCCTAGTCTCCCTTATCAAGGAAATCACAAACATCGTTGTTGGATCTTACCACATGGAGTGACATTTTTGGTCCCAATTTAAAAACTATCAAAAAGCTAAAAATCAAAAACAATTCAAAAATACAAAAACATTGAGAAAACACAAGAAAAATCAAAGGTATAAAGATCAGACATTGTAATTAGGTATCGTGTACACATGGATGTTTCTTTCTTCCCTTTTTGGATCTTCCTCTATAAGACTTCCTACCATTTTCATCCCTTTGGTGATATTTTGGTTAGCCTATTCACACGCATTTTGTGACATTTATCTCTATGGTATCCATTTGACCCTAGTCTTTTATCACCTTGGTAAATTAAAGAATGACTGACCTCTTAGAGATCCTATCACAATCAACATCTAATAAACTTGTTGCGAAGAACTTTTGGACATATTTGTTAACACTAGTCAATGTCGTCATCACAATCGCTTTCACCTTCTTCCATCAAGCGATCGGTGGTTTTTAACCCCTTGTCAAACAAGAGAGTAAAATAAGTTTTCAAAAAGAAAAAGAATGAAAATCAATCAAAAAATCAAAAGCTAAAAGCTAAAAAAGAAAAATTAATTTGATATATTACTCTCTCTTGGGGTATTTCTAATAATATTATCGTGGCTATGGATTCTACGATGGTAGTAGAGAAATGTTGTGATTAGAATCAAATGTATCTCGTTGGGGATATGGATGCTGACTCGACAAGTGAAGTAATGTATGACTATCCTTCCACCCTTCATTCACAAATCACCTATCACCTATCAAAATCAATCATTCTTACACATTGGCTAGGGTGTCTTCACTTGTTGTCTATTAAATCTTCCCTTCAAGAGGTAATAAATTCCACGTACACACACTAGATATCTATGAGTAAATAGGATTAGTATGTTACCAAGTGTCATTTTGGACCTTGTTCAGACTCTTACTTTAGTCCTTATCTCGTCTCATGATTTGTGCCTTTGGCTATTCACTTCTTCATCACAAGGCTTCTAAGCTACATTCATATCATTCACATCGTTCTTCTACTTTTTTCAAAACATCCATGTGTATAAGATAACTTTTTTGCCATGTTTTTGGACACCTTTATCCCCTTTCACAAAAACAATCTTCTCCTTCCTTTCTATCATGTGCTTTTAGGCCAACTTACGCTAGGGGCATCCTTGCTTCTTCCCAACACTTCATTGGTTTATGTTCATCATCATGTTGAACCTATCCATAATGTCCTTGGGTCCCGCTTCTACCTATGAAGATTTTTCCTTTGAAGACTCTTGGGAATTTTTACACATCTTCACCTTTCTCATACGCACATGGCCTTATGCCCTTGTACATCCCATCTATCGCTAGGGGCATCCACGCTTCCTCG
Source organism: Taxus wallichiana var. yunnanensis (assembly GCA_018340775.1). Lineage (NCBI taxonomy): Eukaryota > Viridiplantae > Streptophyta > Pinopsida > Cupressales > Taxaceae > Taxus > Taxus wallichiana. Next base: position 188,159,096 of record CM031235.1, read on the forward strand.
TCTTCCTATACATAGTTTCATAAAACTTTGAAATCATCAAAAACATTCAAATATGTTAGAAAAATAAAAATGTTCAAATATGTTAGAAAAATCAAAAAAATTCAAATATGTTAGAAAAAAAAACATTCAAATATGTTTTAAAAAAACATCAAAAACAATATAAATCATCCTAAAAACGTCACTCTTTGGTTCTCACTTGTTCATGTGTGTGACTCGCGGATCATCTTGATCTACCTCCATCAACAAAAGATAGGTTGCTTACTTCATCTGTACTTTGGGGCACAATGAGTTGTCTTGTACTATTTTGTAGTGCACATTACTTTTCATAGGACCAAAGTGTCCTCCATTATTCTCCTCGCATGTATCCTTGCTTGGGGCCTTTGTCATTAACCCTTGTCATTAATTCACACAGTCAGAATGAATCTTGATAAAAAACATTGCATCTTGTTTAATTTGTTTGATTTCTCGTATTGCATTACATTATGTATGTTGCATGGAGTTAGGAATATTTTACTTTCTCGTATTGCATTTAATTTTGTATGTTGCATGGAGTTGGTGTTTTTAGCAATGGACATTTGTTCGTATATGGCTTTTCATGTCATATTACACTTTTTTTCATTTTTTTCAATAAGGACCGATGATAAAGATCACTAACAATATGATGAAAAATAAATTTGTTTAAAAGGCACTTGATCGATGTTAGCTCATTCCCTCTTCCTCATATTACTTTTTTATTCTATATCCCCTTTCTTCTTCACAGTATTCTTTCTTCTGTTCTATTTTTTCATCTTTTCAATCTTCAATCGAGTTCTTCTATTACCCCATCAACAATCGAGGAGCATCCTCCATTCTAATCATTTTAATTATATCCCTTCAAAATTTCTACTTGTTTATGCTTGTCTACTTTCTTTGAAGTGATGTTACTTATGCCACCTCAAAGAGGGGCAAATGTAGACACCTAAAATATACTTACACTTAGCATTTCATCCAATCCATTCAATTAATGACACTTCGTTGATCAGCCCTTCTTTGCTCCATTCTCGGATGCCCATGCACGACACCTTCTCGGTTGTATTCCTCCTATAAATCAACTTGTTTGGCTAATATCTCTCTTATTAGCTAAATATTCCTCCTTTTGACCATTCAGAACCTCCCTAGTTCTCTCTAGACCACTTCTATTGGCTTTTAGGCTATCTATCAGTCATAATTGGTTATCAGACACCTACCCAACTCTCAATGAGTCTCTAATCATTTGCTAATCAAGTTTAACTAGCCTAAACCCTAGTTAACTAGCCTAAATCAAGCTTAACTAAGTCTAAAGCATGTTTATCCTAATCTAATCCTAAATTGATTTTTGAGCTTTAGTCCCACATGCACCTAAAGTTCAAACTCTTTCATTTGGAAAACTATAAATACAAGGCTAAGCCCACCCATTCAAACTTACAACTTTACATAAGCTAAAGCCAAAACAAGCCTAAGAAAGCTTAAGAGCTCATTTGCATTAGCCAAGCTAATAAGGCATTTGATCTTGGCTATCCTCCATTAAAATAGCTTCATCTTGCACCCATGTTAGGTTAGTAATGAAATAGCTAAACTTGGACATGTAGCCATTTAGTGAGATTCATTCACCCTTATGGAGTAAACAACAAAATTGATTGCTTAAGTCTTTAATAGGCATGTTTTATGAAGCTTTCAAGAATATAGGTTAGTTATATTTGCTATATTTCTTGTTATTTCAAGTTTTAATACATGCAAATAGGATTCCTTACTCATTTCTTATCATATGGTCCATTGAGGGTCTTTTGCACAAAGCTTTGGGGTCTTGCCCCATATCCATAGCTCTTTGCAAAATCTTTCATTGAACACAACAGGTAACACAATAAGGTATACTTGGTCTAATGGTAGAAACTTTCTTTTTGGTAACTAAGCTAAGATGATTATAAAGTGATACATAATAAGGTTGATGAAACATGTATTAATGAAGTCCCTTAAAGCTATATATTTGTGTATTTCTACAAAAAGTGATTAATTTTTGTGTTGACTCGAGAATTGAAATCCAAGTTTTAAAATAGGTTAAGAGATGTGTATAAAAAGTATGATGACTTGATCAGGTGTGGATGTTACATGTAAAGCTATGAAATGGTCAAAAGTATGTTGAAAGAGAAATTGGGTGATCTTTTTAGTCATACCATAATGTTTTTGTGCCTTGAAAATAATATGTAAGGTCTGTGATGCTCATTAAGGTATGTAATGGCCTTAAAAGTGCGCTCTTGATCAAAGATGTATGAAACCACAATGGAAGTCTATTCATGAATTTTTGGTGTTTAACATATTTTTAGTAAAGTTAAGGCATTTTTATGGTATGAAATGTGTTTCAAGAAGAAATGTGAAAATTATAATATTGGTATATGTCACATCTAAGGAAATATGGTGTGGAAGAGCATAGGATTTAGAGGGAGTTTGAATCATTATAACACCCAAAGTTATACAAATCTTGATTAAGGGATTTTTTTAAAAACAAACCCCTTAACCCCATTACATGCCTTCAATGATTTTATAATTCACTAATAATCCAATAATTAATCAAGTTTCTAACCCATCCGATAACATTAAAAACCATGTGCAACTATAAAGTTGAATTAGATCTACGCAATTCCCTTTATCTTCACTATTTCAAGTGTGCATAACTTGTATACAATTGGTCAACCTATTTATTTAGGTTTGTGAACTGATGCAGTTCTAAGTGTCTACCTGAAAATAAACTTACTAAATTTTAACCAACATCTCACATTGTCAATAAGGAACTAGGTGATCTAACTTTGTAGTCATCTATTACACTACTTAGGCCAAATATTCCAAGATATGCTTTCCATGCTTAGTTTCATGGCTGCACACAAGCCAAAAGAAAATTTTCCCATCACCACACAATTATCCCATAGAGTTATCAATATTCATCTTAATAGTTAAGTGTATTAAACTTATGTACTAAGAAGGCTTAAAGTCTAGGTCTCTCTTCATGATTTAAGTGTATGCTTCCTGTCCCAACTTTGGACCCTTATGGGAAAGATAATGATTACTCTTGACTTACGTTAAAATTAATCACTACCCTTCCCATAGTCATCCTAATATGGTATGGTCCGAGTATATTCAAATCAAAAGGTAAGACTTAGAGTCCATGCATACTTAACATGTAGGAGATTTATAAGTTACGTATATTGTTAATAGTTTAAGTAAGATTATAAGGTTGAAAAAAATAATTAATAACACATTCATTAATGTTGTTCTATGTTTCCAAACTCTTAGTGTCACTTTTCAACTTTTGTCATTAAGTATCCTTTAAGATTAATCATCATTTTAAGACTAGGTAATCATTCTAATCGATTAGATGATGTCACGTTTCATCATAACATGTCCAACATGGAATATATATTAACAAGAGATGAATATAACTTTTACACATTCATATGAGTTTAATTTCAGCATTGTTCCACAATGCTTAGTTCTTACTTAATCATTAGTTTCGATTTTCGATGTTGTACTATTGTACTTACTTTACATCATTATGTCACTTAGATAGTTAACATAACAAGTTTTTTTATTAATGGAAAATAGTTTTGAAGGGACTATACCCTAATACAAAAAGGCTCAACAACTAGATATACAAGAGTGAGTAGCAAAAAGGATCAGAATCCAGATATTACAATAAGCCAAATAAGTAGCCAAAAAAGGAACTACTAAGAAGGAGAAAAATAGGAATAAAACTACTAAAAAACAACAATTAAACAACAAACTAACAAAACAACATCCTGCTCACAACTAGACTGCTCTGAAGAAGATTATTTCTTCGAAGCCCTATTGATTCTTGATTTAATAGTTTGAAGTGAGGTAAATAACACCAAAGTAGTGACATGCGTAGGGTCATTTGCATCTAGCTGTGAGATGATCTGGTTCCTTTCATCTCTAGTGCCCCAAATGTCAGCTGAGATTCCACTAAGCATAGTGATGCTTCTAACTGTTCAAGAAAATCACATATAGCCCTGAAAAATTACAATGTTGTGATCATGTCGTTCCTTAGAGTTCCCAAGTCTATTGTCCAGGGAATTCAATTTCTTGTAAATTTCATTTATCTGATCTGCCCCAATACCAACATCCTCATTCAATTTTCTTTTACCCTTTTGCTTAATTAGCTGATGCATTTCTTTTTTGATATTTTCCACCTCTTTTTCCAAGATTTCCATCATGTGAAGAAGGTTCTCCTTCTCGTGTTGAGTAATGTTGTCTTGTCCTATAGTGTTGATGTGCAACAAATTATGGGCAATTTCAATATCCTTGCTGCTCCTGAGGACTCTGCCAAAGGAAGAGGGGTTTAATTTGGAGAAGGAAGGTTTTTAGTCTTGACTTTCCTTTGACTAGAAATGGTGATCGGGGTGACAGTAGGAATAGGGTGAATGGGAATGTGCAAGGGAAATGGGGGTAATAGGTATGGCAGGGTATTGGGCAAGACAATGTCTGTGAAGGAGGAAGATAAGACCCTGATGGAGGGGAATGGCCCGGGTGTGGTTTTGGAAATCAAGAATGGAACGTTCCATTGAATTTAGAAGATAGTGTAGGAAGAAAACAAGAATATTTCTCCTAAAATGGTTAAGAAAAATAGATGTTTTTGGGGATAGTGATGTACCTACCTTCGAGAGAAATAAAGTGAACCATCATCTTAGCAATTTCATCAAAGGGTTATGGGATGGAACTAACCTTTATACCTATCGTTACAAATTGAAGCTCCTCCCCTATTTCAACAATTTTTTTAGCTTCTGCATTTTTATCCACCCTCTTGCTAAAAATTTGATTCCATCCAAAGTGAGGCTCGTGACCTCTACAATAATCTCCTCTGTCATCAACACATTTTTCCCACCATAATTTACCTTCCACTCTTTCCAGTCTATAACAAAATGCATAGAGATGTTCTGGTCATGGCCTTGGATTCTCTCAATGAAATTAGTGACCCCAATATGTAGGTAGTTCCACATCTCAATGTTTTCTTTCCATGCAGGATCACAGTTGGGTTCTATTTGACATGGAGTTCCCCCATTTTCCTGCCTCTGCATGTAACCTGCTTGAAACTCGTGAAGAAGCTATTTGTGTCTTCCCTGAACTACTTTTTAACCATCCATCTGTAGATCCAGTCAAGCATGCGAATTTTGATGATTATAAATACATGTACTCCTCTCACATGTGCTAACTTTCATTTCCAATAAAGCACATGAAATCCCATTAGTTAACATAACAAGTTACAATTAGACATTTAAGTATTAATTGGTTGAAATATACATTGAATCAACTATTAAATTTATCTTCCTACGATTGAGTCTAGAAATATGCATTATTTCACAACTCTAGTATCATTGTCCCAAAACAACATTATTACTTACTTCATTAATTATGTTCATTATTTAATGATTTCATGATTAACATTGTTATAATTATCATTTAATAAATCAGATTAAATGATATCAAAAAGTACAAAAAGTAATCAAGTCCAATTGGTTTCCCAATCATTTTCAAGTACAACCGCTGATAAAATCAGCGTACATCAATATTACATCACATAAGGATTTAATCAAATAATAAAATATTTCATGATCTCATTTAGGATAACTCCTTATTTAAAAAGTATATCAATGATTTCAGATTGATATATTTAGCCAACTTCCGTTTACAACATCGCGAAATAACTTTTCGCTCAAATAGGATTACATGATCCAAATTTAAAGTATACATTAAATCAATGTTTACAAATTAGATAATCAATATATCGCATGAAAAACATGCATGTAACAATCCAACTATCTCCTCGTAATACTTAATCCATCATGAGATCGAAAGATAAAAATGATAATGTACATGGTCAGTTCTAAGAACTGGCATGGATATACATCTTTTTACCTAGATTTTTTATCACAAAGTATTTGAACTTATATTGATTGATTTAATGTTATTAAACCAATATCAATTTATATAAATCATAAAATCTCAATCAAAAAATTCTAAAGGAACTAATAAATTCCTTTTACCATAACACATATGCATGTTAACTATTTAATTTAGCTCAATATAGTACTAAAATCTAAGTACATAATTCATCTCGTAAACCATTCACTTTCATTAACAAGACAACACTACTACATTCAACTAGGATGATATTCAACATACTTAACTAATATTACTAATGAAGAGATCATGATATGATTAATCCAACCAACCAAGTTTTTTAAAAAAGCCATCATTTAATATCATTTAATCCCAATACTATCAACCCCGCCCTTACTCATGGTAGTGTTTAAACACAATGATTTACCAACATGTGGCTGAATTCAAATCAAACCTAGCTATTTATTCAAGCACAATGAGTCCCAAGTCACGGTTACAAACTAGAAATCCCACCACTAAAAACATGTAGACCCAAAAACAAAAAGCTATCGGTGTATGATATGCCCATATGGGTTCGATCTATGAAGATAAAGTTAAACCCAAAAGTATCTAAAGTCCCTTCTTTCCTAGAATGTGATCAATAAAAGTAAAAATGACATAGGGTTCAAATCGACCTATTACCATCCCGAGTAGAGTGACTCAAAGTTCAAGGTTGTAAAATAGATCCTTCGTGCTCGGTATTATCCATGCTCGATAACAAATTCACACCAGCCATTCATGGTCATGAAATAGATAACATTTATACTATACCCAACTAATTTTTTTACTTAAACCAAAAGAAACATGATGCAAAGTCCAAAAATTTATATAAAAACAACTTGAAAAATTAAAAATTCATATAAGCAAAGTCGAGCATCCAAAATGATATGATAAACCCGGTTCAAAATTAACCAAATTCATAAGGAACTTAGCACACAATATTTCAATATTAAAACATTAAATAACCATAATATATTCTAATATTTTATATTGAAATTGCAAGATAATGAGAGGTATTTCTATTCTGTTAAGCTCCTATGAAAACCCTTCAAACTTAATGCAAGGTTCCTCATATTCTTCTTCCAAAAAATCCAAAAAGAGTAACACATAAGTACACAAAAATATCGAAGGATACCAATCCAATCCATGGATATAAACTAATAAACCCACCATTATTACCTTTCTTTAATAGCTCAATGAAGTAGAAAAATTAAATGCATGCAACAACTCAAGAGGGAGAGGGAAGATATCACCGTTTACGTGTAAAAAGAATAAAAATAGAAAACCAAGTTTGCATGGTAGCTTCGATGAGTGTCATCAATCCTCTTCATTAATAATGTCAATCCAGGGTTGGTGTTTGATGGTTGTATGCAATAGGAGAAAGAGATATTTGGAAAACAACTCCTTCAAACACAATCCAAACTTGCATAAATTGAAAAGCACACTTGCAGAAATGGAAAAACACACTTGCATGGAAATCAAAATCACACTTGTATATAAAAGAAATCACACTTGCATAAAGGAAATTGCTGAATTAGAAATAAATCAAATAAAACACTTGCAGGTTCACAACAAACTGATGAAAATGACTATTATAATATAAGGAAAAAAATAATACAACAAAATGATAATCGCGAAAAGGTAATAAACATAAACGTAAATTATTACAAGACAAAAGCACAAATACACAGATCCATCTTCCTTGAAATGAGTGGCCAACTCATTCATTGGAAGTGGATTTAAATCATGCTTCAAGATATTAATTCAAAACTTCAAAATATTGAGAGAAAAGAAAAAAAAATCATTTATTGGTAAAATATTTTTCATTGAGACGTAGTCATATGTATTCAAGAAAGACTTTGAAGTGCAATTGTTTTTGTTTGGGAAAAACAACCATTTGCTGGTTTTCAAATTTCCCTTTGTTCTTTTTTTTAGTAATTGGTCAGCTAGTAAACTGGTTTTCTAATCAATCACTATCATTTTGAGAAATTTCAACATGATAGAAAATTAGGAAGCAATATTCTAGAGTGTTTTGCAACATCCAACCAATTAAAAAATCTGATTTAAGAAATTGAGAAACAATGGTAAATTATTCGGGAAATAGGATGGTTCGGGACTTCTTCATTTATTGGGAATTGATGGTTTATTATGAGAGGTTGTGAGTATGATCCCTAAATACAAATGGGATGTTATCATTTCAATTATCATATACTGGTTGAGCCAAGTATTGTTCTCTACAAATCATGAGAAGAATTAACATTGACTACTTAATATTGGAGAAATATTTAGTGGATACGAAGTTGGGAAAATAAATTTTAGTAAAAATCTCAACAAAAACTGAGATAGAGGGTAGCATGGAATGAATTAGGTACTGAAAATGAGGAGTATTAGAAGAATACTTGCATGCATCATAAGATTTTTAAAAGAAAAAAACAGTCTTCAACATGTTATTTTTTTAGCAGCGTGCATTCAAACAAAGAATACCTTGGTCATTTCTTGACAAAAATGAATGATTAAAAATGATATAGAAATTTCAAATTGTGTATAACAAGACCCATAAATATTTTGAGTTATTTATTTATGAGCTACGATAAGTTTGCATCGAGAAAATGTTGTTATCAAAACAATCTTCAACATATTTTTTTGAGCAGCGTGCATTCAAACTATGATATCTTGGTCATTTCTCAACAAAAATGAGTGATTCAAAATGATTTGGAAATATTAGATTGTGTAGAAAAATACCCATAAATCATTTGATCTATTTCTTTGTGAGATCTCGAGCGGTTTGCATCTGGAAAACACTATTTTTTTCACATAAAACTCCTTATCAACTAAATCTTAAAAATAATGCCCCATTTCATTTTGTAATTTCTTGTAGTAATTATGTCATCTTAAAAATAGATGCTTGAGATGTATAATTATCTCCTCAAATTTTATCTCCAATAATTATTGAAAATAATTTAGAACATATCTCTCTAAATTAAATAAATAATGAGACTTAATTGATTAAAAGATATGCAACCTGTAGCATTCATTGCATGCAAATTTATTTCCTCTTTGTATGAAAAATCTATTTCTAAATCAATTAGGTTGACATGTAAAGAAAAACTTAAATTTTTTGACTAATTCATTAAATAAAAGAGATAAAATAGGGATGCATGTTATTTGAATTTTTCTAACAACTACATGAGTTGTTGCATGCAAAAAGGAATGTCTCACTTCATTAAATGTAAGAGTTAAAAATAGAATTCTCTTCTTGCATGTTTGAACTCTTCAACCAAACGAGTTGTTATATGAGAGAATAATGCATACCTAGCTTTCATTATGGTTGTAGATTCATTTTTTATTGCAAGTCAAGGAATGCAAGTTATAGAGATGGTTTCATGAAAAATACTTTGCCAAAATATACACCAAGGGTTTCATTTTTAGGGAAATATCTGCAAATGAAAGGATGCAAGCATGAAGACATCCTACATCTTTTCCTTCAACATGGATTTTCCTTCCTCTGTGATAGAAACAACTCAACTTTTCCTTCAACTCCCAATCTGTTTGCACAAATATTCCACATAAATCTTTGTCTCTGCTAACCTGCACAAAGTTTTTTTGTATTTCTTGCATGCATGAACTATTATTTAATCTTTGCAGAAGTAACAATACATGCAAACAAGAAATATTTTAGAATAGGAAACCCTCATTGCATGAAAATAATAAACATGAAATGATGTTTCCATTTTATTGAGGGGGGTTTCTTTTGGCAATCTCCAACATCTAAATATAATTACAAAAATAAAATTTAATCTATTTGTAGAAAAGAAATATTAATCTATTTTGTAGAAAATAAAAGTTTAAAGAAACTACACCAAATACTTCATGTCACAAAATTTTCTAAGAGGTATTCTACTGTCACTAGAATATTCTTTTAGAAAAATATGAGTCTCCTAATAACACCATGATCCCCAACAATGACACCAAAATGATGAGTGTCGTCAATCCTCTTCATTAATAATGTCAATCCAGTTTGGTGTCCAATGGTTGTATGCAATAGGAGATAGATATATTTGGAAAACAAATCCTTCAAACACAATCCAAACTTGTATAAATTGAAAAGAACACTTGCAGAAATAGAAAAGCACACTTACAGAAATCAAAATCACACTTGCATAAAAAAATCACACTTACATAAAGGAAATTGCTGAATTGAAAATAAATCAAATAAAACACCTACATGTTCACAACAAAGTGAATGAAAATGAATATTACAATACAAGGAGAAAAACAATACAACAAAATGATAATCACGAGTAAAAGGAATAAACACAAATGAAAATTATTACAAGAAATAGGCACAAATACATAGGTCCATCTTCCTTGGAATGAGTGGCCAGCTCATTCCTTGGAAGAGGATTTAAATCATGCTTCCAAGATCTTAATTCAAAACTTCATAATATTAGAGAGAAAAGAACATATTTTTCATTGATTGGTAAAAGATTACATACAAGAGTGTGGAAGGTTACATTTATAGTTCATGCATCCAACCAACTCCTTAGTCCACACACCAAGAACTAACTACCTATTCTTGGGTGGATTTATTCAAAGCAATAAATCCTAAACAAACTTGACTACAACCATCCACTTATCATGGAGGATATTTCTACAACTCATCCCTTTAATATAGGAACACAAAGTGGGAGAGTACTTATTCAACATTCCTAATAACTCATCCCTTTAATCTAGGAACAAAAAGTGGGAGAGTACTTATTCAACATTCCTAATACTATTCCACTATTTTCTCATCCTTGAAACATGGAGAGAAAATGGAGGAGTGTTAATTCCATGACTTTAAATTCTTCTTGTAATGCCACATGCATACATGAATTTGAATTGTCACATGTTTGTATTTTTATTCTTGGTTGATGATGTGGAAGGAAAGAGTGGATTGAATAGTTTGGTGCTCCTTTACATTAATTTGGAGCAAACCAAAAAAATTTCACTATCTGGTCATTTCCGTAGTTATGTGAAGAATTTCGGTGCAGGTCATTTATGTAGTTGTGTAAAGACTTTTGGTAGCTTGGCGTTTGAAGTGTGTGAAGACTTTCAAGAGCTACAATCTAGATTTGCTTATGACTTGTTTTCTACACATTGTTTCATTCTAACTTTAGAAGAAATAACAATAAATAACAACAATTAGATTGCAAATAGATTTATAAAGAGATGAAAAGATAAATCCTATATTCTACATTAATTATCCTATCCATTATTAAAACTACATCTAAATTCACTTGAAATATTGATTTTAAGAGAAAGAATAAGAGTGCTATTTGGTGATATAATGAGACATATTTTGGTCTCATCGGCTTCTAGAGGAATCTTCTCCCATTCCCTAAGATCCATGGGGTTTGTATTAAATGTATTTAATGTTTGCAAGTTTCATGTAGTGGCTATTCCTATCGACCACCCTCCACCAACTTCCAGTTTCCCTCCAATACCAACTTGGAAATTTCAAGTGGTCAAAGAATTAAATAAAACAATAACTTTGCATGGGTCGAGATTCGACCAACCTTATTATATATTAACCACTCTAACCAAATACCATTTGACTATAGTCAAATTAATATACATTCATACATAACATGACCAATGGGAACAAGGTCGGTAGTCCTTAAAAAATATCAATGCCAACATATATGGTTATCATAATGTATATACAATGCATTTGTCTAAGACCATGATATTTAATCTTTTTAATAACTCATACACAATTAACTTTACAAAATTTTACTTATAACTACCTAGCCAAGGGTGATTTAACATGCCATTTTAATCCAATCATGTCATTATGTAAAGAAGTCGATTTAATCTCTTATTCATCAAGAAAGGAGTATTTATCTGCCCAAGATAATTAACTAGCTCATCAAGTTAAAATCAAATAAAATATGATCATGATAAATACGTTGCGATAATGCGACAAAAAAATAGTAAATGATTTTAATCAAGTTAACTATACTATCATTTTTGTAATAATATACTCAAACTTGTACCTTAATGAAACCATTGTTTTTACCTATTCCAATGAAGTCCCTTTCTTTTTCGTACGATCAATGATCGTTAAGTATCAAAAGTGTTAGTAATTTCAAAATTCAAATTATTTTCTCATAACGAATAATGTATAACATCCATGAATAAATTCAACCATACTTTGCAAGTTATTACTTCCAACATGAAAGTAACTACAATATCATTAATAGGTACAACAAACAACAAAGTATCCAAACATGGAAATCATCAAACTCAACAAGATAAACAACATGGAAACCAAGAAATAAAATATGTTATTAAGGTGAAGTGTCTTTTGAGTTCTTGGTGATAAGCATCATTATGTGGTTATATTCATAACTAAGCATAAACATGTTTATCCTTTTTAGGGTAAATGTGCATATGCCTGCCTATGATCCTACTGGTAACGCTTCTCACCCCCAAACCTTCATGATTCACTTCACACTAATAACCCTATTTTGTGACAATAATGAAATGAAAATGTAGGATGTGACATACTTCCCCCTTAATGAATAATTATCTCGATGATTTTATTCACTAATAGAAAAAAATAAACCACAAACAAATTTATATCATTCAACAAATGGAAAACAGTCATGCATTTGCATCCAAATTTGAAATTTTTCCATATTTTTAGTTTATCTTCCATCTACTTATTGGTTGTAACAGCCTTATAAAACATCCATTTTTCCATATTGTCTAAAATATGACATAATTTTGTCATTTCAATACTTCAAATTTATGAAATTATATCAAGTTTAACTTAATAAATTGAAAAATATCAATTTTTATGATTGAAAAAAATAAGGAAACACTATTTTTATCTCTTCTAGATCCTCTCAAGGTTGTAATTTCTTTATAATATTGATCCTATTGGACCTTGCATTGCATAATTTATCTATTTCTCAAGTGCAATCTATGTGTTTAGAATTGATCGATTCAACTACCACAATTCCTAGATCTTAAACCTACAAAGCATTCCAATTAAGCACATGTGATACATCTGAAACATACTTCTTAAGAAAGGAAATATGAAAAACATCATGCATCTTAGACAATGCGGGAGGCAATGCCAAATGATATGCTACCAAACTTATGATTTCTAGAACTTCAAAAGGTCCAACATATCTTGGTGATAACTTGGTAGCCTTGCCAAACGTTATTGAACTCTTTTTGGGCTTAACCCTTAAGAATACTTTGTCTCCTATTTCAAATTTCCTATTTATTCATTTTAGATCTACATATCTCTTCTACCTATCAACAAATTCTTTCAATCACTTCACTTACTTTTTCATTTCCAATAACATTTTAGGGCCCACTAACACTCTATCTTTCATACTATCCCAACTGATGGGTGTTCTACACCTTCTTCCATACAATGCTTCAAAAGGATCCATTTTTAGTGATGCATTATAGGTTTTATTGTATGAAAACTCAATCAATGGAAGTATTATTCCCATTTTTACGGTTGATCCATGGAGTACATCCTAAACATATCCTCCATAACTTGGTTGACCCATTCAGTTTGACCATCTATTTCCGGATGGTATGATGAAATGAAATTCAGCTTTGTCCCAAGGTATATTTCAAATTCTTCTAGAATATAGATTTCATCTTTGGATCCCTATCCAAAATTATTAACTTTGGTTTTTCATGCAATCTAAAAATCTCATGCACGAATCATCTTGCAAGCACAAGAGAATCATATTTCATATTTCTGGTATAAAATGAGCTACTTTCGTTAACTTTTCAATAACTACAAGTATCATGTCATGTTTATTTTTTAACATAGGAATCCCCTGCACAAAATACATGCTAATAAATTGCCATTTATAATGTAAAATGTTGCTCAGATAGAGAAAACCAAAGAGGATGGAGGGTCTCAACTTTTACATGTTGATATTCCAAACAAGTGAGAAACATAGTTTATCACGTCCTTTTTCATTCCTTTCCAAAAATATTGTTGTTTTTACAATAATCAGTTTTGTTACTCTAGGATGCCTAGAGTATGGTGAATCATGAAATTATTTCATAATCTTGACCCTTAAGTCATTTCCCAAAGGTATATAGACCATACCTTTGTATTTCAAGATCCCATCATTTTCAAATTTGAATCCTTCATACATTTTTTCATTAGGATATGATGTTAAGGAAACCTTAACATGATGATAATAAGAATCAACCATCATTTGTTTCTTTACCTCATCCTTGAATTGGATTCTAAGGGTAACAATCGTGGGAACAAACTTATGATGACTTAGTGCATTTTTCACTCTGAAGTCCTTACATTTTATGTAGCTTATATAAAAATCATAATGTGATAATAATTCAATCCATCTTCACTATATTGCATTTAAGTTGGGCTGCTTGAAGATATAATTCAGCCCTAAGTGGTCTATGTTTTTAGTTCAAAAGGCTTTCCCAACAAATAATGTCTCCAAACTTGGAGTGCGTGCACTATGAAAGCAAGGTCTAGATCATGGGGAGCATAGTTCATCTCATGTACCTTTAATTTTCTACTCTCGTATGTTATCACATGGTCATTTTGGAGAATAATTCCACCCAAACTTCACCGGAGGCATATGTTACCACGATGAAGCTTTTGTTGGGATCTAAAACCTTCAAAATTGGTGTTGTAGTTAATTTCTCTTTCAAAAAATTAAATGCATTCTCACATTTTTCAGACCATACAAATTTCTTATCTTTTTTCTATAGTGATTTTATTAGAGAAGCAACTCTAGAAAAGTCTTTTACGAATTTTCTATAGTAACTAGCCAACCCCATGAAGCTTCTAACTTCATGAACATTCTTTGGTGTTGGCCATTCTATTATTGCCTTGATTTTTGATGGATATATAAATATTCCTTATTTATTTATGATGTGTTTGAGGTATTGTACCTCATTTTGATAAAAGGAACACTTATAGATTTTCTCATATAATTTCCTTTTTCTAAGTATGTCCAACACTATTCTTAAGTGTTCATTATGCTCATCAATGTTTTTGGAGTAGATCAGAATGTCATCCAAGAAAACCAACAAAATTTGTCTAAGTATTCTTGGAATATGTTGTTCATTAATTTCATGAATGCAACATGTGCATTCGTGAGTCCAAATGGTAAAACCGTGAACTCATAATGATCATACCTTTTCCTAAAGGATTTTTTATGTATTTCTTCATCCTTGATCCTCAACTAATGGTACGCTGATCTTAGATCATTTTTTGAATAAACCAATACATCACACATATGATCAAAAATATCATTTATCCTTAGCAAAGGATACATATTATTTATTGTGGCCTTGGTAAGCATACAATAGTCAATGCATAACCTTAACATGTCATCTTTCTTTTCAAAATAATGACCGGTGTCCCCAAGGAGACACACTTAGTCTAATTAGTCCTTTGGAAAAAAATTCATTCAGTTGTACCTTGAGTTCTACAAGTTTATTTGTTTTCATGTAGTAATGATCTTTTGAAATAGGTTTTGTTCCAGATTTTATGTCTATTGTGAAGTCAAATTCACGTTTTGGAGGGAGTCTAGGTAACTCCTCTGGAAAGACATCATTGTACTCTTGTAACAGCAAATAATTAGCCAAATAAGTGTTACCTTCTTCATTGAAATAAGATTTTTAGATTTTATAAAGCATGTAGCCTTTGTTTTTAGCCTTTTTAGGTTGCATAACAGAGATTTGCCTCACTACTATGTCTCTTTTTATGCCCTGAATGACTGTTGTTTTCTATAGGTCATCCAAGCACTTAATTTATTTTTCATAACAATCAACCATTACTTTATGTTGTGACAACCAGTTCACACCTATGATGACATCATATGAACCTAAAGGAGCTACATATAGGTCTATTTTAGTTATAAAACGGTGGCAGCTCTAATGCTATGCCAAAAAGGCATTTGTTCACCATGTGAACAACATTGTTCCCATATTGCACAGTCCATGATTTCTTCATATAACCAACTTTTATTTTTAATTTTTCAACTAAATTATTAGAAATAAAACATTCAGTAGCACTAGTATCAAAAAGAATAGTTACAGGTAATCCGTACAACTTACCCGATACTTCAACAAGTGTGGCTTGCTTTTCAGCTTGCCTATTTTCCACTTGCAACATGAATCCTATGTTGTTGGTTATTATATTTATTTTTTGTGGACCATAGTTATTACCAAAAACTTAAAACATCCTCCTACATGCCCTTTCCTCTCTATTTTATTCTCATTTTTTGTTGTGTTTTTTGTCCATTTTTCTTGTAATTTATAGCAAGTTTTGTTGTTGTATTTTTCTTTCCATTTTTGTATTTATTGCCCACCTTCTTCCACCAAGTTTTCTTTGGTGCTAAGGGTGATGGTGAACTAAATTTTTATTTCTTTTCTCATCATGGTGAGAAAATATAGCATGTAACTTCTGCCCCTAACAAATGGATTTTTCAAAAACTATCTCCATATTTGAAGGCCGTGTATATCCACTTCCCCGCCTATAACAGGGTTTAGGCCCATGATGAACTTTCTTATTCTAAATTTTTCATCATCTTGGTACTAAGGAATATATTTTAACAAGTTAGTGAACCTTTCCCAAGTACTCTATTATAGTTAGTTTACCCTATGTTAATGTCTAAAATTTAGACATCTTATGATCATAATAAAGCTATTGCAATAAGAATTTCCTAAAGTAAAACTTGAACTCGATCCCAAGTGATGTTTTTACATCAACCCCGATTCTACATGGTATCCCAAATTCACCTCCACGGGTTAATTTGGATAACTCATCCTAAGTGGACTTAGCCATTAAATTCTAGGACATGCATATGACCATCAAATTCAGCACCTAGATATTAGAGAGAGACAACTCAAGATGGCTCAACTAAGTTAATCTTCATGCGCGGCGAGCCGTGGAAAACCAAGTTGGTAGCATTGTCTAGTGAGTTGGAATCAAGCTAGATAATGGATGAGCTCCAAAGAGAGATGGAAAAGTTCATCATAGAGCGTGGTGAGCGGGTCAAAAATGGGTTGGTCGTTTGAGATGGACAGATGTGTTGTTTGGCTAGGTTGGTCACTAACCATTGTGAAAGCATGGTGATGATTGGGTTATACATTGGGTTAGATAGCCTAGGGGTGTGATGCTTGTGTTGTCTATAAGTTTGATGGCCAAAGTTGGTTAGCATGAGGTTGGTTGGCTGGGTTGGTTGGTTGAGATGGATGGATGGGTTGGTCGGTTGAGATGGATGGATGGGTTGGTCGGTAGGTTTGGTTAGCTAACCATTGTGGCAATGTAGTGATGAGCTTGGGTTGGGTGGTATAGAGGTCATATGACATCCAACCCCCTCGGGTTGGATGACACAAGGTGAGATGGCTCGTTTGGTCGAGGCAACATGGTGTACATACTAAGGAGATAGACAGTCATCCAACCCCTAGGTCGGGCAAAGCATACCGAGATGGATGGATCATATGGGCATGGTTGGATGGCTTGAATGGGTAGAGGAGAAAAGGAGGTTGTTCGAGTCACAATTTGGACACGTATGGTGGTTATATGGTGTCTAACCCCCTCGTAATGGATGACCCAAGATGAAGAGATGTAAACCATTAGGTTGGTCGATGACCAAAAATGTATGGTCTCGGCGTAGTTAGATGACATCCAAACCCCAAGGTTAGACAATCAAAGTCGATGATGCATAGTTAGATAGTTCATGAAGATAGATTCCTAATAGAGGTGTGACCGGTTGGATGGGTTACATTGTTGGATGGCCCATGAGTCCTGTGGAGGGTGAAGGAAGGTGAGTGAATGATAGCCCAACAACCATATTTAATGTGGTATGATGCCCATGTTTTTATCTAATAGAAGTACCCTCGGGAAGAAAAATTGTATGGGTTATCATACCTCTTTAATGAGGGTGGGTGACCAATTTTCCTATATAAAAAACTTGACCCCCTCATTTTTAGAGAGACATTCTAGGAGTTGGGGAAACTCTTGAAATTTTTTCCCATGACTCCATTTGAGTTGTGAGCCTCCTCTTGGGCCTTGCAATGTAATTATACCTTTATGCTTCATATGTAATGGTACGTGCATATTATAGAGAAAAAAAAATCATGTTTTTTGGTATTTTGACCCTTTCTCATGTTTTATTATATATTCTTTCCTCTCTACCATTATTGTTCCATTCTATGCATGCATTTCTCACTTACAGGTTCAAGTAGATGTGTTTCATGGAGATTTGATGCCGAGTGGGGATTTGGGTTAGTGTCACACCTAGTATGGCCTCTCCTAACTCCATTATCCTTCTATTTCTTGAACATAATATCTTTTGCCCACACCTCTACCCATTCCTATTCTACCAAATTTTCCTTCCCCAATTCAAAATCCATTTTCCCCCCAAAAAATTGTTTTCCTCCCTACCCTATCTACCCAATCTACCTCTAAAATAAATACAAGGGATTGAATCTTACCCCATCGTGCTATCATCTCCGTGGTGGTACATTGGGCCGCTACACTAGTGTTCCACCCAATCCCTCTCTCCCCGTCTCTACCATGTCCACTAACCAAATACAATCCTCTACTCTCTACCCAATCAAAATTGATTCACCTATGCTCATGAACCCGTCTACTTGGCTCCTCTAACCGACCGGATACCTCCACCTCAAGTAGGGTATCATCCCTTGTCTTTTTCACCTGACAAAGCACAACTCATTCAATGCTCTGTCATTTTCACAAAATCCAAAACATACAAATGAATCTATATTATATGGATTTTCCTTTTTATATACCCATGACAACCCGATCGACGTCGATTACAACTAAACGAACATCGGTCCTTTGCTCTAGCTCACAAAGTGGTTAGTTATACCAGAGATTATCATCGATAAGTTTCCCCATAAACCGTGATCGGCTTACCTTGATTGCCCCATAAACTATGATCGCTTACCTGTCATATTTGTGCCCATTCCCCATTATTCTCCCCACTCACCCAACCCAACCACTATTTTCCTTTACCCACCCTTATTGTAACCAACCTCCATACCTACCTTACCTATACTTGTCCTTAATTATGTTTTGGGACTTGTTATTTTACCCATACCTCAACCCTACCCATGTTGTGACCTAGCTACTTGGACCTAGAACATTACTAGTGACTTGTGAACTCATGTGCTCGCTATACCTTATGACACTTTATTACTGTGTTATTTGACCTAATGACCTTATTGCCTCTTTTCGTGACCATTTATCCTGACCTAACCTTTGGTGTACCGGAACATACCTACATGTTCTTACACCTAACCTGCAAAGTGCTTCCACACCATATCCTATACCTTGGATACCATAATCACCTCAACCTTGTTTGGATAAACCTATTGACCTTAGACAATGTAGATTTTGCATGCTCTTCAACCTAGTGTCGTACTATAGTTTATATGTGTGTGTGAATTTGATGTTGTTACTACCTTTGACCCTGACCCATTACCTAGATTACCCGATTGGACCTTTACCCCTTTACCCCCATTGTCCACCTTCCTCTTCATCACATTCACCTTTTATCAAACCACTCACCAATTCTTCCTTCTGCCTCATCAATTCCTAGTTTGAGGGGATCACCTTCACCCAAACATGGGAAGCCACACCTTATTTTTGTCGGTGTCACTTACATACAAGCTACGCAAAAAAAAAAAAGGGTCAAAATGTAGACACCAAAATTGGGTCACACTCCCCTCAGTCCCTCATCAAATAACCAACTCAAACACACTCACCTAACCATGGCCCCTTACACCTCACACTAATATTAATTTAATTAATTAAATTAAATTAATCCATGTCCTCACAATATTTATTATTTAATTATCCTAATTAATATAATTCCTACACCTCACCTAGCCACCTCACCCTAAGTTAATTCTTAGTATGTTTCCATTACTAACTAAGACCTAACTAAACCCTAAAAATCAAAGCTTACATTCCCTCTAACCACATTCCCGTATAAGAAAAGGTAACTTCTACTCTTTCCCGAGATGAAGAGAGAGATCTAGCGAAATCATTACCACGATCTCCCATTTTTAATAAACCTAGGGAATCCCACCCTAACCAATGCCGGTTACCCCTAAATTGGTGTCGATCAACGCAGAACCACCATCAGTCACCTTTTATTCCCTTTAGTAACCTTATTTCGAGGTTGGCACATTTTGAGAGAAATACGGAGATTCAAAGCTGCATGCAAGTGAGCAAGAATCCTTTACGCATCTAAACATCTAGAGCCATCACCAGCATCAATTAGAGAGCCATTACATTCACAGGAGCACTCGGGAAAGCGCCACTACAGGACCATACACATATTCTTTGATCAACCACTTCCACCACCCGGCACCAATAGATCCTTAATACGGTAAAGTACGGTCCTAATCAAGCATAGTTTATTTCAGTTAGTAATCTTTATTACTCCTATTATTAATCTATTCTTTGCATGCTTATTGCTTCATCACCCACTTTCTTGTAAATCCAAAGATCCCTTCACCCACATCACCAAATCACCTATTTTCACTTGTTGTGTATTTATGAGCATACCTAAGATCTCCATAGACCCCCCATTCACTCGCCCAAACTTTATCTGACCTCTGATCACCCCTACCATTTAACCTATTTTGAGTCTCTTTCATCCCAACCATACCGATGTCGGTTACCCATAACTATATTTGGTTCTACCTAAACCGGTATCATTCATATTCACCAACATTGGTCTCTATGTTTTATACCTTGACCAAGAACAAACCCAA
This sequence comes from Taxus wallichiana var. yunnanensis, assembly GCA_018340775.1. NCBI lineage: Eukaryota > Viridiplantae > Streptophyta > Pinopsida > Cupressales > Taxaceae > Taxus > Taxus wallichiana. The sequence continues at coordinate 188,179,880 of CM031235.1, forward strand.
TAACCACCATACCAATTGACCTAAATAACCCAAAATTTGACCCTGACCAGTCCTAGAACCTTGACAGACCCCTCACCTCTCAGATCCAACTATAGCCTAGCCTATTGTGATTGGATTTTCTTATTGTATTTGAATGAGATACCTAAATCATATCAACTATAGTAGGACCTTTTTATTTCTCGCATTAACTTGTTTTAAATAGTGGATTGTGATCATCTAGGAAGTATCACACTTTCCGGAACTAACATATGCTATACATTCCACTATCATATATCATTTAATTATATTCTTGTGGTCTTGTTTTTATTACGGTAGTTCCTCCTAGCAAAAGGAAGCTCTCACAATCAGCATTGGATCAAGAAGTCAAAACGTGCGCAACAACCATCAACTAACCAACACTTAATAGGTATTCCTCCTTGGCCCTTACCCTTATCTATTTCATCATTTCAAAAAGGTAAAGAAAATGGTGAAACATTTTGGCATGCCCGGTGGGACCCATTAGGGGTTATATTGCATTTTCTTCATTCCTAGGCAAAATTTGTGTGTTTGTTTCCCTTTAAAAGGCTTACACATTAATTTTCTTCCTTGGTAATCTTCTCTTCTTTCTTATTGTTCTAAAGGACACGTTTCTTTTGGTGCATTTAAAAAGAATCATTCTTCTTGCTTTCTTACATTTAGTGAAAGAGCATACCCTCTCCTATTCATCCTTTTGTGTCATCAAATATAATATTTCGATTTGGGTTTAAAACACTTGCATTACATTCTGATTTGTTGCATTATTAGCTCACATTAAAACTGAGGGCAACCTATATGCTGGAAGTCATGCCCAGCTGATGGTTGACACAAAGAATCGTAGAAATCACATTTCTCTCTCTCTCTCTCTCTCGTGTCTTACCAAACTTTCACAAAATCAAATATACACATCTTTCTTAAACAACATCTTACCCAATAACATCGTCGGTGATCACACGATCTAATTAGTAGGCACTCCTCCACTCATTGCCTCTATCAAGTCATTATCTCATAGGATGCCCATCCTCGCCATAACATACCTGAAACCTCTCCTTTTAGATATCCTTCTTCGTAGGACACCTTCCCCACCAAAAATTATGTTTGAAATACACATAGTCATTCCTAAATAGCATAAGCTAAAAAAACATAAGAAAATCACTTTGTTATGATCATGCTTTTCTTAGTGTTCTTCTTGGCTTGTGTTTTGAGGTGTGAGACTACGAATCCCCATTTTTATTCTTCCTTGTGCACTCCACCATCATATTTGGAATATTCGACTTTCTCTGAGTGTGTCAAGGACTCATCTTCTCATTCTCAGGCTTCTAGGTTTGATTCTTCACCTAATTTGATTCACAAAACCAATTTTCTTTATTTTTTCTCATTTCATAGTCACCAACGCCATTCCATTCAGTAACCGTCACCGGTTCACATCCGAACATCATCGGTTAAACCCTAACTAATGTCAACTTTTGGCTTTCTAGTTACTTTACCTAGAAATTACTACTTTTGTTTTGTTTTAACCCTCGGGCATCATCATTTTCTCACTTACCGATATTTTATATCATACATAGTTTCACCGGTACAAATCTAGCATTCCCACTTCATTTTATTTTTGAGACTCATTTCTTCCACGGTGGCCAGAGCACGGTTTAGAAAGCGTCATCGATGTTGTCCTAACCATCACCTGGTCATCCGAATGTCATCGGTTTGTCCATAAATATCACCGGTCAACCTAACCATCATTGGTTGCCTGTGTTTAATTTTTCAAAATCTAAACATTGACCAGATTCACCTCCCGGACCCCATTATTCTCTTTTTTACTATTTTCTATGTCATCTACATAATACAATCTTACCAGGTCAGCACTTGTTCACATGGTGTTGACTCGTAGCCAGACTAACACCCTCATATTCCATGCTAGTCATCAACCACTCCCACCTAGTCCTTCACCTCCCTATCCTATCACCCATGGATACCTTACCTATCACCATTTCTACCAATGACGGGAAGTTTAAATGACTCCTTGATCGAATCCTATGGCATTATAGCTCTACCTTTCCCACTCTTCCACCCGAGACTCTTGTGATCAATTGATATACGGCATGTCAAGTATCAATCCCCCTTCCCTTATTCCTGTTACTACATTACCCTCACCTACTTCACCCTCGGTAGTTTCGCAACTAGGACCCATACTTGCCATAACCTCTGCATCGCAGTTTCCCTCACACTTGTCGTATCTGTTGTCCACTCATCCACCACCTAGAACATAACACAATCTGCACCCTTGTCTTAAAATACCCATTGCAACACAACCAGCCATGGTGTCGGTGACCCCTACTCCATTCCAAAATCTTGTCCTCTCCATCCCACAAACATTGCCCCCAATCGCTACCAAAGTCACAACAACCATCCCACCTACATACACCTACTATCAACAACCCCCTATCTCGTTTGTCACCCATTCTGGATATGTGCCTTCCATGTTGGTTCCTTATTCTCAACCTCCCTATCAGGTTCAATATTTTCCTCCTTATACCACAGGAGGTGTCCCCCCATCACAACCTACCAACAACCTCATCAAGTTGATGATGGAAAAGATCTAAAAACTAAAGCATCGGTTTCCATCTCATGTAATTCCCTCACCTATGATGAAATTTGTAATGAGCCTATTCACCCATCCATTCCCATTCGACCATACCCCATACATTGGGAGATGCCAAAATTCAACCGCTTCAATAGCAAAGAAGATCTGCAACAACATTTACGGTCCTTTAAACATGGGTGTTACACGATTTCCTATGATGATGCTTTACTTTTGAGGACATTCCCAATGTCCACGATAGGACTTTGTATTGGACTAGTATAGTGGACTACCAAGACACTCCATTTACTCATTCAATCAAGTAGCCCAAGCCTTCCTAAATCACTTCTCCATCAACATTGTTAAGAAGGTGACTATGACTGATCTCTATTCCACATGACAATATGAAGATGAGTCTATCACTGACTTTTTCACTCACAGCGCAACCTCCTAAACTAACTCATATTCCAACTACCTCAAATCAAGTGATAGAACTATTTACTCAGGCATGTGCTAGACACATCTCACCAACCCTACGGGTGCAAAATTTTGCACTTTTGACAGAGGCATTCACCATGGCATGGAAATTTGAAATTCGTGCTTTATTGAAGAAAAGAATATTCAACTTTATATTAAGAAAATCACATTCAAATCAAATATTTTGAATCCTACAAACCGCTGAAAATTGTTGGCATCCTAGAATTAAAATAAGAGTGCACAAGAAGCATGTGAGAAGAAAGAACTTTTACAAATAAACAATGTGCGTGCAATGCACTTAGAATAATTAAAACTACTCTAACATGTATAAAATGATGCAAAAAACCTAATGGAATGGTTTGAGATAGATCCCATTTTGGGATTTACAATGCGCCTCCATCGAGATGAGTTAACTAGAAATAGTTAGCCTCTTTGCATGAGCTGATGGTGTATGGGCCACTCCAAAGTGCATCAAACTTTGAATGGTGTCGTGGTTTGGCTCTATTAGCATCCCATTTCAAGACCAAGTCCCCAAATTTGAAAGAATGAGGCCTAGTCTTTTTGTGAAACCATTTCTTTTTTTTTTTTTGATGTTTTTCCAACTTGATCATGGAAAAGTTCCTTGACTCTTCAAGATTAACCAACTCTGCCATTCTGATTTCTCTTTGGTCTATACCTTGAGCTCCGGTTATTGGGAAAGTTCCAATGAGTTCAACTCCAACGTAAAAGTAAGGGTAGCCTCCCGCCATAGAAAGTATTATAAGGCAAATTTCCTATTACTTTTTTAACTATGATTTTATCTTCCCAAAGCACGGGTACAACCTTTGTATGCCATGGTCTTTGGGTAATTTTCATCATTTGTTTCATGATCCTACGATCGGGTTCTTATTTTTTTACTCTGCTGGACCATTACCTTGAGGGTAATAATTGGAATAAGTCTTTAGATAGATGCCCGATTTAGAGCCCGGTCGGTGATTTTAGTGCCAAGGAAGGATTTTGTAGTATAGAGATAGTGTTTTGAGGAATGTCAAATCTTGTGACTATAGTTTTGAGAAAGTCAAGGATGGTGACTTGTCGAGTCCTTGAGTGTGAAAGCTTTTTTCCATCTGGTAAAGTAGTATGTAGCTTTCAATACCCATTTATGTCTAATACTTGAAGGTAGATTGATCATTCCTATAAATTTAAGACCCATTGCACAAAAAGGCCAATCCACTTGGATTTGTCACGGGGTAGCATTTTCAATCTCTTCTATTCTATAAAGAAAGCACATTCCTTATATTTTGTGACCCACTTGTGTGCATCTATAAAAAAGTAGGCCAAAATATACCTGCCATTATGATCTTCATTGTTGTAGTCTTGGTAGAGAAGTGTCCACAGAGAATCCATTTTGAAATTTTGCTAACACTTTTTCAGTTTACACATTGTTAATACACCTTAACAACACACCATAAAGATTCTTCTTGAAGATAATTCCATCAATAAAAACATAAGGGATAGATTATAACCTTAGATGTCTTCTCTTTTTCTTGTTTAAGTTAAGAGGGTATGCACCCTTAGAAAGGAATGTGATCATGTCCTTCATCTAGTTGTGTACACTAGGGTCTATATCTTGTTCAAGTTTTGCACATGGGAGAGTTTCATCAAGAAATAGCGAAGTCTCGGGTTCATTATGTGCGTCCTCAAAAGCTTCTTTCGGAGCGTGCTACCTCTTACCGGCTTCGTTGCTTTGATAGTCACATCTTACACCACATTTTTGGTCACCCATTGTGCTCTATTTTCTTGATTTCCTCTCCCATAATGAAGTCTCTAACGAGAAGAGTGGGAGCCTAACACCTTAATATGATTTTTAGTGAGCATACTCTTGAATTTCTTAAGCACATGCATGATGGAAAAGACATTCTTATCTATGTGTCTATATTTTAATTCATAATCCTTTAATGTAATAAGTGAAGAAAGCCACTAGTTATTCCAAGCCTTGTTCATTTTCTTATGTTAGGATAGTATGACACTCATATCAGCACCATAAACATAAAGGATAAAATCCTTTGAGTAATTTGGGTTGATGAGTGTTGGCACGTAAGAAATATCTTGCTTGATTTTTTTAATCTTTCCTTTCCTTTTGTTGTCTATACGAAAGCGATGTACTTTTTTAGCATTAGGGTGATTGGCCTTACTAGTCCTGCTGAAGTTAGGAATAAACCACCTAACAAAATTGATCTTACCAGAAGGATTTGCGAGGCCTTTTTTTTTTTTGCATCAGCGAGGGAAAGGGATAGGATGGCTGCAATGCACTTAGATCGAGTTACAATGTCATCCTTTGAAAGCACGTGGGCTAAAAGCTTTCCCTACACTACACCAAAATTACACTTCTTGGGGTTAAAAGATACCCCAAATTTTCTGCATATTTTAAATACTTTTCCCAAGTGTGCCATATGATCGGCACTTTGCTTTGAGAAGACTATAATTTCATCAAGGTGAACCAAGATGAACTTGTTGATATAACCTTTGAAGGAAATGTCCATGATGCATTGAAACATTGTACTGCATTTGACAAAGCGAAGGGAATCTTCTGATATGCATATGTTCCCCACTTGATTGTAAATGTTTTTTTGAATTGATCCTCTTTCTTGACAGGATCAGATTGAAACTGAATACCCATGTAACATTGAGAATATTTTTGCACTAGCCACGGTCTACAAAATATTCTCCATTGAAAGTAAAGGATAATGATCCTTTCTGATTTCTTGTTCAAATCTTTGAAATCGACATAGAGTCTAATTTCATTGTTCTTCTTATGCACGAACTAGATTTACGACCCGGGTGGAGTACTTGATGGGAAAAATAATATTTTCCTCAATGATTTTGGATAATTCCTTTTCGTGAGGGTTATCTTTGTATTGGTAGTCGTTGCTTTTGTCTAACGGTCTTGATACCAAGATCAAGTTCGATAGAGTGTTGAGCAACACTTGGATCAAAACCTTTGAGATCTTCAAACTCCCATGAGAAGATATCACCTTATTTTTGATGGAGGGAGATGAGGCCTATTTTTCATCATGCGCACAAGCTTTCTTGAGAAGAAATTCTTTCCACGTGTAATAGTGACTAGGGAGCAGTTTCACAGAACAATAACCCTTTTCATTCACTTAGGCATGGAAGAAAGGATATCACCAGTGAATAGGGTTTGACCTACCCTAACTAATTTAGGTTGTGCCTTCAACCAGGGTGAGAGGAACCATTTTTTAACCCATATTGGTGGATGAAATCTATAGATTCATAGTATTTTCTTTCCTTTCACAAAATTGATAGGAGATCTTTAGAAGGTATGGTCAATACAACGTAGTCTAACTCTCATGAGTTGTCACTTTAGAGGATGAAGAAACCTTCTAGACAAGATCCGGGTTACTAAAGGTAGTGGTAAAAACTGATTTCTCCTGCATATTGAGGTAAGGGATGGGAAATCATGAAATTCGAATTCCCTCAGCATTTATGAACATGCAAGTGCAAGCAGGGGTAGTTCATGTATGGTTCATTTTGGATGTGTATTTTATGGTTGGGAAGTTAAGAAGGATAAAGTTGATTATACCAAATATCTGAGAACTTTAAACAAATGTTAACAGATCCATAAGGCAAAAAGATGAATAGCTTCAAATAGTAAAGATGAACCTTCAACTAGAAAATTGTGCATCTATGAAAGCTCAAAGACACATGGACTTCACACATTCTTCAAGGTTTTAACACAAGAACTGTGTTAAAGACTCAATTAAACTTTAGAAAACCCCTGCTATATCACGCTCATGATACACTCATGAACTGACAAATAATCTGTATCACTGAAATGAAAGTAAAGTGAATTTAAATCACTTATTGCATTATGAAATGAAAGCTCTCTTCATAATGTAATTACAAATGCCACAATACTTGTCATGAGGATGAGATTTTGTGTGATTTCAAAGGATTTCTAATGTAAGACTGCAACAGGCACATAGATAACTATTTGAAAATATCTCAAGATGAAAATGGACATAACACAGTTCATTGATCTACATGAATTACTCAAGGTTTCTCAAATTTGATCAACAAGGGAAAGTTTTTTTTACAATCTCAAAGTTTTTCAATGGCTATACATCTGCAACCAACTTGACATGATCAATTTTGAAAGGCACACAAGAAATAATTGGTTTCTCAAAAAAATTCCTAGAAAAATGGCTTCTCTTGGCTCTTCTCTCCTTTTTTCTCTCTGACTAAATTTCAGAAAAATTAACCCCCCTTTTTCCATGGCCTTTTCATACTTTTATATCACTCACTTTACTTCAAAGCTTTTCCCCAAAAACAAGAATATTCAAGGAATACTTTGTTCATTACAAAAATGTTATGAATATGAAATGAAAGATTTTAATTACATCCACGAGACCAATAGGTCTATGGGACCATAAAATAGTACCAAACTGCCTTAGACCAAAGTGGGATTTTTGACCTCTTTTAGGAGGTTGTTCTCTAAATCGGATGATTGCGTGACAACATTTCCCCAAGCTCTTTATTCTATTTTCCTCAAATAGTTCCACCATGGAAACTCTTGGCTAGGATTTCTTCATATTTGGATCAAATACCAGTGAACTTAGGACATTGGAGAATAAAGTGTGCTTCCATCTCAATTGCCCATGTATTACACAGTATACAAGTTCTCTCTTCCCACTACTCCATGGGTATTTTCACCTCCCTGTTTCACACCTAAGATTGTGAGAGCTAGTCCTTAAGCTTTGAGAAATGAGGATCTTGATCTCACCATTTTATTTCAAAATCTATATAAGCTTTCTCCCGTGGTCTAGGTTGGGTTCCAAACTTAGGTAATGTAATGTTGATGCTTCACGCTCTATTTGTTTTCTTCGGACATCATCAATTTGAAATTTTCATTTACATAGTTTTGATGTATATGTTAAGCTTTGGGCATTCACTCAAGTTGATATCCCATTTTTAATCATTTCACTAGCCCTTCGGATCATATCCCAAATTTGATTCATACAACAACATTGGAATTTCAAGCAACCAAATAGAACCCTTAGTGGTCTTCTAATCTCATAATTCAATGTTTACTAACCTATAGGAGAGTGCAAAGAGGGATTTCCATCCACCTTGTAGTCATTTCATCTTGCATTCCTACTTCTTTGAAAATCTTTAAAGAGCAAGGTGGATCCTCATGTCTTGGATTATTTTTGCCATTAGAATTAGATCATATGTATATAACATGAGTTTCACCATATACTTCCAAAAGAGGGCACACCATTACCTCCAAATTTGATTTATCCACTATTCCCAATTTTTCTATACCAATAATCTGAAAATAAGGTTAGAGAGAGGGAAGCCTTGCTTAACCCCTATATCACTCCCAAACCCTTGAAATAACCTTACATGTGTTTTTTTTAGCTTTCACTTACTCATGTATCTAGATGAAACTTGGTCTTGTAATTCCAATTTTGGAACCCCTAACTCCTCCACTCTTTTCCACATTTTTTTCCTTGGAACCATGTCAAAAATTTTTGAAGTCCATAAAACAACAGGTAAGCATCCTTCTTGGATCCCACCCATTTTCCACTAGATTAGGAGTAGACACAATATCAATGATTGAGTGTTTGGGTCCAAAAGTGCAAAGCTTGTCCTTCACTTTGTTTTCCCCTTCCATTTCTCTTTGTCTAAAACTATTGATCATGTGGGAAATCCCATGATATTTATGAACATCATCCCAACCTTGTGTATGAAACATGATTCTTTTATGATTTCACTTGCTCTCATCTGATCTACATGACATCTAGTCTTGTAATTTGGTAGGTCATCTAAAACATTCCCTTCTGATTTTGATTTGTTCACTCGAGGCCCAAATCAAAGCCATTTTATATAAAAAAAAGGCAAGTTTCACCAAAGAATCCTCCACATGTCTCTTTGAGCACACTTTTTGTTATGAAGCTTAAAAGAAAGACTCAAATGACAGTGAGGCTCTCCACGTGTCCAGGGTGAGAGAAGTTGCAGTTGACCCGATCATTGAAAAAGTTGAAGCATGGGAAGATCTAGTGGAAACCTCCACATGTGTCTCTTTGGCATAACTTCAAAGGTAAAATTTTTGAGTGGTCCCTAAATTTACAAGCACATCCCATCTCCATGTGTACAAGTAATAACCTGAGATTCTTTGGCCATTGAAAATTCAAGCATGGGAAGAGCCATCGGAAGATCCATGTGTCTTCACTTTTTTGCAAAACTTCAAGTCAAAAATTATGGGGTTCCCCAAATGAGCATTTGATCTCACGTGTATAGGTCCCAAAGTAGATAAGTATCAAAAAAAGCATGGGAAGAGCCAGCAAAAACCTTCCATGTCTCTTGGTGTAACTTCAAAAGTAAAATTTAGGGGCAGGTCCCCAAACAAAGCAAGAGGATCTCCACGTGTCTAGGATCCAAGAAAGTTTCACGGCCATTGAAAACTAAGCATGGGAAGAGCAGTGACAGTGAAACCTCCATGTGTCTCTTTGGTGTAAATTCAAAAGTAAAATTTAGAGGCATGTCCCCCAAACAAGACGGTAGCTCTCCACATGCCTAGGGTCCAAGAAAGTTGCATCGGCCATTGAAAATTCTAAGCATGGGAAGAGCTAGCAGTGGAAACCTCCACGTGTCTCTTTAGTGTAACTTCAAAAGTAAAATTTAGGGTAGGTCCCCAAACAAGTGAGCTCTCCACGTGTCTAGGGTCGAGAAAGTTGCATCGACCATTGAAAAGTCTAAGCATGGGAAGATCCAGTGGAAGCCTCCACGTGTCTCTTCGATGCAAACTTCAAAAGTAAAATTGAGGGAAGGTCCCCAAACAAGGGCAAGATCTCCACATGTCTAGGGTCTAAGAAAGTTACACATCTACCTTTGATGTTGGCTCAACATGTGGCTTTTACTGGGTCGGCGGGGTAGGCTTACTTCTACAACTTTACTCCCTTTTCAAAACAAATCCACACAAAGGAGACATGATCATGGAACACTCCCAACTACAAAAGTTTCACCATGGATAGAAAACGTAAATAATACCAAGACTCAATGTGATCCATGACCCAAGGAAAAGATTGACAATGACACCTTAGTGAAGGAAAAATTTACACACATCCACACAAGAAGAATAGAAATTACATCAAGCCAGGTAGACTAAAAATTTTTAAATGAAAAAGGGTGAGATTATAATTGAGCACCAACACTCGGCTCGACTCGGGGATGGGCACTCCTGTGAGTGCCACAAGAACAAAACATAATGCAACAACAAGTAGACCATGTGCCAAAAATCCATTGGGCCATGGAGTCAAGAACCTGAACCTTCAAAGAAAAGTAACAAATAGCCAACCCTCCAGGAACAAATTGAGAAACCAACAAAAACCGGTCACCAAGGACCAGGACAAAAACAAAATAGAAAAAAATGTAGAAAAATAGAACAAAACCAAAAATTATACACTGTACAATGATGCGTACCTTAGTTAGAAATCAATCAAGGAAATGTTTCAAGTGCCTACCATTAATAGGAAACTCAAGCATTTCTCCATCTAAATATTTTAGGAAAAAGGTATGCTCACCAATTCTAATGTCAATAGAATAAGGGCCCATCCATAATGCGTCAAACTTTCCATGTTTTCCCTTATCCTCATGTCTGCTATCCCACAGTAGCACAAGATCTCCCACACTGAAAACTCTTGGGGTTACCTTTTTATCAAACATTTTTCAATTTCTCCCTAAACTTCACATGTCTTTGATGGGATTCTCTTCTCTCTTCATCTAATTCAACAATTTGATTTATACGAGCATCATAGGGACTAATCTCTTGATCCTCCAATTGTTGGATAAATTGATAAGAAGATAATTGCATATGCAGGGGAGAGAGCCTGAGTTCCATATACCAATTCAAATGGGCTCTTTCAGTAGCTCTTTTAATAGTAATTCTGTCAGCCCAAACAAAAAAACTTCAAATTGCTCACCCCACTTTCATTTATTTAATTCCAAGGTCCTCCTAATTATCTTCAATAGATTTTTGTTACTTGATTCTACTTGTCCATTACCTTGGGGATTGTAGTTGGAAGCATATGCTAAATTTATCCCATACTCCTGACACATGGCTACCAAAGGTTTAGCTCAAAAACTCATAGCATTGTCAAGCAACTATTTTAGCAGGCACTCCAAACCTATAAATTATATGATTTAAAATGAAGTCCATGACAATTTGGTGGGTTGCTTTCTTAGTGGGGATTGCCTCTACCCATTTGGTGAAGTAGTCAGTGGCTACCAATATCCATTTATGGCCGGCACTTGAAGAATCTGAAATCTCCCCAATGAAGTCCATCCCCCACTACTTAAAAGGGGCTTCAATTGATACATAGCAACAATGGGAGGGATCCTGAAGCTTTCAATCTTCTGAGAAATGTTGGCAGCTCTCACATTTTCTTACCAATAAAGTTGTATCCTTAAAAGTGTTGGCCACCAGTAACCAACCCTTAAGATCTTATGGGTTGTCACTCTTCTATGAAAATTCCCCCAAAAACTCCTCCATGGAAGTCAACAATTAACTTTGGGGCTTCATCCTCAGTGATACACCTTAAGAGAACTCCCTCAGGGTTTTTCCAAGCCAACCCATAATCAGTGATGATATATTTTTGGGAAGCCAATCTAAGTGCTCTCTTTTGATTTTTTCTTAAATACTCAGGGCATTGTAGATGTTTGAGATAAAAAATAATATCCCTGTACCAGTCGGAATTTATTAATTTCTCAAGAATATTCAACCTTTCTTCATCAACCTCATTTATCTCAACTGTCTGCAGATTGCTTTCTATCATTAACTTTTCCAAGCCCAAACCTCTAACCAATTTTGTAGTTTGGATGTCCATATCATATTCCTGCAACTTATTTTCCCATCGACATCTCTTACTAGAAATTTCCATTTCTGACAGGATATCTTTGACCATAGTATGAGGGACATAAGCTATGACTTTAGAACTTAAAATATATGGCCTAAAGATTTTTGTGGCTCTGACCAAAGCAAAGGCATGTTTCTCCATAATAGTATACTTCAACTCTGCCCCTTGTAATGCTTTACTAAAGAAAGCAATTGGCCTTTCAGCTCCTTCATCATCCTTCTATAGTAGCACAAGATGTAATGGTATTCTCAAAAGAAAAGGAAAACATTTGGAAGGCCTTTTTGTAATTAGGAGCTGCTAAAATAGGGCATTTTTCAATGCTTCCTTGATCCCAGTAAAGGCTTGAATAGTTGCTTCTTCTTCCCATTTGATACTCTGATCCTTTTTCAACATACTAGTGATTGGGATAGTCAATTCAGCAAAGTTGGAAATAAATCTCCTAATAAAATTTATCTCCGAAAAAGGATTGAATTCCCTTTTTGGTTCTTGGAATAGGAACTTTGCTAATGGCTTCCACTCTCTCAGGATCAATCATGACCCCTTCTTTTGATACAATATGTCTAAGAAACTTAGCCTTTTGAACCCCAAAATGACATTTCTTAGGGTTCAGTGAGATACCATATTCCCTGCACCTTAACAACATCTTTTCTAAATGTTGCAGGTGATCACTTCTCTTCCTTGAAAAAATTGTCACATCATCCTGATACACAACAATGAAGTCATTTATATATCCTGAGAATGCTACATCCATTTCTCTTTGAAACATGGCTCCAACATTCATCAGGCCAAATGACATTCTCACGTACACATAGGTACCCCATGGAGTAGTGAAAGTAGTTTTGATTCTCTCTGATTGCTTCACAACCACTTGGTTATACCCAGAAAAACCATCCAAAGTAGATAAAAATTCTAAACTGTAACCAATTGCAACATGTTATCCATATTTGGCAAGGGGTAGTTGTCCTTAATTGATGCCTTATTTAAATTTCTAAAGTCAACACACAATCTTATGTCTGTTCTTCTTTCGAATAGGTACCAAGTTTTCCACCCATGAAGAGTACCTCGTAGGTTGTATGATTCCTCCATCCCTTAAATTTTTCAACTCTTCCTACATTTTTAGGGAAAGGAGTGGATTAATTGGTCTTTTCTTTTTGCCTAAATGGCTTGGCATTAGCCTCCAAGGGTATCTCGTGCTGAAAAAGGTCTTCCCTATATGCTTTCAATTCTGAATATGACCATGCCAAGCAGTCCTGGTACTTTTTAACAACTGGACATATGCTTGCTTTTCCTCTCTATCCAAGTTGCTACCTAACCATATTTTTTGAGGTTTATCCTTTGTGCCTAGGTTATGTTCTTCAACATCTCTCGAGGCTGACATGTGTCTATTAACAATGCGGTCAACATTATCAAAATTTGATTCTAGTGCAACCAAACCTCTAGGAATAGTATTGGTTTTCAATTGAATAATGTCTTTACCAAATAGGGTCTCTTTTCCTTCATTTGCACAAACCATTGGTTCCCAGTCCATACTTTGATTGGTAAATTCTCCTTTATTTTGCAAAAACCTTTGGACCTGGGCATCATCTTCAAAAACTTTCCAATGCTTGATATTATCAGGGACAGACGACCTAGTCAATATTTCAATATCATATTCACAATAGGGGATACTTGTATAATTCTCAAACCTTGATCCCAACACTACCAATTTTTTCTATAGTATTGTATTTCCTATCATGGTGTATTATATTGAAAGAATCAAACATTTCAATTAAGTCCCAAACTACATGCTTATATTGCTTCATTCTTTGATTTTTTGTTGCATACAACTTTCTAACTTGTTTGACTATCAACTCTGAATCCCCTTTAACAATAATATCTCTGACACCATACTTCCAAGAAATCCTTAAACCCAAGAGTAGTGCTTCGTACTCTACAATGTTATTTGTGCACTCAAAATTAAGTTTAAAAGAAAATTTAAACTCCTCATGGCTTGGAGATATTAGGACAACACCAACACCATTACCAGATCTAGAACAAGCCCCATCAAACATCAGAGTCTCAAGGAAAACCAACCTACTCAGGATATTTGCACTCATCAATTTTATGCTCCTTAAAATCAGCATAACCCACAAAGTTATCAACATCAACGTCTGTGTACAATACTTCATAAGAAGCATTGTTAGGATCCTCAATGAGGTGTAACATTTTCTTCTCACCATACAACTTCACAAGGTTTCCCTCAATTGGTATGGTTGCAAATGACATGTCCATTTGTATGCTTCCACCTACACTAGCTGCCCATTTTCTAGACAACAACATTCCCCACTTAGCAGGACAGTCCACAATAACTACATTCATGGTTAGGCATTTTCCTGGATAAGCTACTAGTTACACTACCATTCCTTTGACATATCCAATTACTAGCACTTCTCTTGAATCCATAGCAAGTACACTTCCCAAAAGTTTTGTTACTTTGATATTTAACTCGTTCATCACCTCAAGAGGCATTACATTACATGAGGCTCCTGAATCAAACATACAGTTATGCACCAGCCTATCCTTAATAATTAAAGTGGTATAAAATGGATCCACATCAAGTTGAGATTCAACTAGAGATGTGCCCAAATATATCTCAGGTGATTCACCTAGTTCCTCCAATGCTTGTGGTACTTCTAATTTTGCAATAATAGGAGGAATCTCTACATTGTTTACACTTTTGAGTAATCTTTTCTTCCTTAAATCCCAAATATTTGAATGCCCTTTTCCTATGCTGGGGATCCTGAGTAATTCAACAATGGGAATAGTAACCTTGATCTGACTCAAGATTTGGGCTATGTCACAAGGAATATATTTGGGTAGGACAAGTATTAGGAGGAAGATTCACAATTTCATCTGATAGTATAGGAGTTTTCAGAGTCTAGGCATGGGTAGGAGCACAGGTTTTATTTGGGGTAATTAGGCTTTTCAGATGTATCTTTCTTAGGGTTTCCTTGGGATATTGGTAAGAACTGGAATTTTTGGCTTGGTTTGTGGCCCTCCCCCTTTGACAACCTTACTTCTAGTGTTATATTCTTTCTCCTGAGAAACTACTGCATTCATCAATAGTTTATGTCCTCTTCGGAAGGGATTCCTCCATCATACTTTTTAATCATCAAGGCCCTTAAGTATTCAAAATCATGATTAGGTAAATCAAAATCTTTGCACCATATCAATTTCAAAAGTATTAACAGGAGGAAGAGGTAATACCCGTGAACACAATCCCAAAAATTTTCAATAGTTTTGGCACTTATCAATTCAGTTGATGTTGCCCCTTGTTGTGAGTTCCAGGGCACTCCATCATACACACATCACCATATGCCTCATCATCATTTGTTTCCTCAACTTCCTTATCTACATCACATGGGGAATGTGGTAAGAAACACCTATCACACCACTCAATAACATTGGCCTCTTCTCATGGTAGCAATCCTAGTAGTCAAAGGATCAGGAACCAATCTATTATCCCTAGGTTGAGGCTATTTATTTCCTGATCCCATGGGCCCCTTCCCTCTATCATCTAGTTTGTGATCACCTCTGGGATGATTTCCAAATCTCTCTTGACCATGTGGCTTGTGTTGACCCTGGGAACTTTGTCCTATCCTTTTTCTGCTCTGGCCAAGTTTGTAGGATATCTCTTTAACCACTCCGGCCAAAGTCTTCACAACCTCTTCCAGATCCACAACTTTGTTTGATTGAGGCCTCTCAGATTGATCAACTTGACACCCTCTCTCTTAGGAGGCTTTCAACTACTTTGATGTTATTTTCTATTTGTAAGGCCATGGTGAAATCCTACCTCAATGTTCCAAGTTCTTATCTCTCAAGTAATAAGCAACCTTTTTATCAAAAGCATCAGAATATTTTATCAAACAGGACTCATCACTTGGCCTTAGGATTATAGGTAACCTATTCAAGGTCTTGTTGAACCTAGTATTAAAATCTGGACAGATTCATTTGGGTTCTTCTTTATATTTTCAAACTTAGATAGAAGGAACTTGGGATCAGTCTTATCCCCATATTGTAGTCTAAAAGCATTTTTCATCTCGGTCCATGAATCTATTGAATTATCTAGTAAATCCTTGTACCAATCACGTGCATCCTCTTCAAGAGTATGAATGAACAAATTTATATACACGTCTTCAAACTCAATTTCAAAATCTTCCATCATATTGAAAAAGAGTCTTAAATGTTGGTCACCAGTGATGGCATTATTCCCTTGAAATTTTGGCAACCTATTTCTGACATCTTGTGGCACCATATTAGGATATCCAACCATACCTTTGAAATTTATTGGTCCAAAAGTATTGACAACAAAAGGAGGTCTAGGTGGAGGTTGAGCCATATTGCCTTGAGGAGGTGATCTTGTAGGAGAATCAAAATGATAAGGGATGAGGGGTCTTGGGGCACAGAGTATAACTCTCAAAGTAAATATCCTCTAATGACTCAGTTTCTTGGAAAACCCTATCAACCTTGGAAGAAGCAAGGAAAAACTGAGAGACACACTTTTAGACACAAATGATGGCCCCTCTCTAGTAGGGGAATTTAAATTTACATGAGGACTACTTGGTTCAGAATCACTTGAAGACGTATGGTAATCTTCAACCACATATTGATCACCTTTCAAAACTGATATCTCCTTTCTTGATTCTTGTTTTCCAACCACTTTCAGACTTGTTTTCCTTTTAAATTTACTTTTCCTAGTTCTGGAAATAACTTTCTAGTAGGATCCCTAGTGAAGAAAGACCTTCTTCCCTCCAGCTTTGCAAATATTAATGAAAATTTCACTTGACACAGGTTAAGACACTGGTAATCATCAAAATTTTAAACCAATTCGGAGTCACCACCAAGGATTCTCACCTTAGATGTGTAAATGCACTATAAGTAGTTTGTCAAATGTCTATCAATACTTAATTTCTACAAAGCTTAGTAGATCTGACCTTCCTTTACCCACATTTATCACTATTGATGCAAATTTAGTACAATAACCGCTAGAAACTGGAAATACTACACAATGAACTTGTGATCTTGCACAAATCTTACAAATCTCAACAAAGGATGATGTTTAAACAACGTATTTGTACTTAAATCATGTAAGAAACATTACCAGGGTTGGTATGTGTATGCATTTGTAAAATATTCCCCACAATGGCACCAGATCGGTGTTGGTACCCAAATTGATTCTCCCTTTACAACTGAGCAACACCATAGTTCAAACAAGATGCTTGGAGGTAGATAAATCAAGAGTGTGAGTCATTTTGTAGCTGGGGAGGATTTAGCTGACTCTTCATTCACTCAGGCATGGAAGAAATGGATAGCACCGTGAACAGGGTTTGACCTACCCTGACTACTTTAGGTTGTGCCTTCAACCAGGGTGAGAGGACCCATTTTGTAACCCATATTGGTGGATGACATCTACATATTCATAGTATTTTTCTTTCCTTTCACAAAATTGATAGGAGATATTTAGAAGGTATGGTCAATACAATGTAGTCTAACTCTCATGAGTTGTCACTTTAGAGGATGAAGAAACCTTCTAAACAAGATCTAGGTTACTAAAGGAAATGGTAAAAACTAATTGCTCCTGCATATTGAGGTAAGGGATGGGTAAATCAATGAATTCCCTCAACATTTATGAACAGACAGTGCAAGCAGGGGTAGTTCATGTATGGTTCATTTCTGGATATGTATTTTATGGTTGGGAAGTTAAGCAGGATAAAGTTGATTATACCAAATATCTGAGAACTTTAAACAAATGTTAACAGATCCACAAGGCAAAAAGATGAATAGCTTCAAATAGTAAAGATGAACCTTCAACTAGAAAATTGTGCATCTATGAAAGCTCAAAGAGACACATGGCTTCACACATTCTTCAAGGTTTTAACACAAGAACTCATGTTAAAGACTCAATTAAACTTTAGAAAACCCCTACTATATCACGCTCATGATACACTCATAAAATGACAAACAATCTATATCACTGAAATGAAAGTAAAGTGAATTTAAATCACTTATTGCATTATGAAATGAAAGCTCTCTTCATAATGTAATTGCAAATGCCACAATACTTGTCATGAGGATGAGATTTTGTGTGATTTCAAAGGATTTCTAATGTAAGACTGCAATCAGGCACATAGATAACTATTTGAAAATATCTCAAGATGAAAATGGACATAACACAGTTCATTGATCTACATGAATTACTCAAGGTTTCTCAAATTTGATCAACAAGGGAAAGTTTGTTTACAATCTCAAAGTTTTTTCAATGGCTATACATCTGCAACCAACTTGACATGATCAATTTTGAAAGGCACACAAGAAATAACTAGTTTCTCAAAAAATTTTCCTAGAAAAATGGCTTCTCTTGGCTCTTCTCTCTTTTTTCTCTCTGACTAAATTTAGAAAAATTAACCCCCTTTTTCCATGGCCTTTTCATACTTTTATATACTCACTTTACTTCAAATATTTCCCCCAAAAACAAGAATATTCCAAGGAATACTTTGTTCATTACAAAAATGTTATGAAATGAAAGATTTTAATTATGTCCATGAGACCAACAGGTCTATGGGACCATAAAATAGTACCAAACCGCCTTAGACCAAAGTGGGATTTTTATCTCTTTTGAGGAGAAATTCTAACATGGGAAGAGCTAGTGGATGCCTATGAACAACATTTCCCCAAGCTCTTTATTCTATTTTCCTCAAATAGTTCCACCATGGACCTGTTGGCTAGGATTTCTTCGTATTTGGATCGAATACTAGTGAACTTAGGACATTGGAGAATAAAGTGTGCTGTCTCAATTTCCCATGTATTGCACAATATATAAGTTCTCTCTTCCCACTGCTCCTTGGGTATTGTCTACTTCCTCAATTTAAAACCTAAGATTATGAGAGCTAGTCCTTAGTTGAGCATGAGGATCTTCTCTCGCCATTTTATTTCAGCCCCTATATGAATTTAGGACATATGAGTCATAAGGTGCTTCAAACTCAATAATGTAATGATGATGCTTCCGCTTGTTTTCTTTCCCACATCATCAATTTGAAATTTTCATTTACATAGTTTTTGATGTCTATTTAAGCTTTGGGCATTCACTCAAGTTGATATCCCATGCCATTTTATTTTTTCATTCCATAGCCCATACTTGAGCCATACAACAATATTGGAATGAAAATGAAACAGGCCCAAATAGATACTCGACACTATATCCAAAAAGGCTCACCTTCCAATCTCATAATTCAGTGTTTTACTTGTCTTTGGAGTGCAAAAAGGGCTTTTCCACCTTTTTTCAATTTCATCTTGCATTCCTACCTCTTTGCAGAAAATATCTAAAGAGCGAAGGTGGATCCTCAGGTCTTGGATTGTTTTTGCCATTAGAATTAGATCATCTGTATATAACATGAGTTTCACCACATACTTAGCCAGGGGCACTCCATTACCTCCAAATTTGTTTATCCACTCTTCCAATTTGTCTATGTATAGTCCAAATAAGGTGGAGAGAGAGAGGGAACCTTTCTTAACCCCTATATCACTCCCAAACCCTTCAGATAACCTTGCATGCATTTTGATTTTAGCTTTCACTTGCTCATACAGTCTATGAACAAAGCCCTATAATGTGTTGGAACCCCTAACTCCTCCATTTGTTCCACATTTTGTTCCTTGGAACCATGTCAAAATATTTTTGAAGTCCACAAAACAATAGTAAGCATCCTTCTTTCGATCCCACCCATTTTCCACTAGATGTCTGAGTGTGACACAATGATCAATGGTTGAGTGTTTGGGTCTAAAACCAGCTTGTCCCTTTGCTCTTTTCCCTCCACTCTCTGCCCAACTACTGATCCTGTGCTCTATCCCATGATATTTATGAACATCATCCCATACACCAGGTGTATGAAACGTGAGTCTTTTTGATGTATCTCATCTACATCTGACTGGGAGATCTGGTCTTCACTTTTGGTAGGTCATCTGAAACATTCCCTTATGATTTTGATTTGTTCACTCAAGGCCCAAATCAGCTAAGTATAAAAAGGCTAGTAGAATCCTCCACATGTCTCTTGGTGCACTTTTGGTATGAAGCTTAAAATAAAGACCCAAACGAGTGGAGGCTCTCCACATGTCTAGGGTCTGAGAAATTTGCATTGGCCATTGAAAATTCTAAGCATGGGAAGAGCCAAGTAGAAACCTCCACGTGTCTATTCGGCAACTTCAAAGGTAAAATTTAGGAGTAGGTTCCCAAACAAGTGTGTTCTCACATGTCTAGGGTCTAAGAAAGTTACACTAGCCGTTGAAAATTCCAAGCATGGGAAGAGCCAATGGAAACCTCCACATGTCTCTTCGACATAACTTCAAAGGTAAAATTTAGGGGCAGGTCCCCAAACAAGCGCAAGCTCTCCATGTGTCTAGGGTCTAAGAAAGTTACACCAGTTGTTGAAAATTCCAAGCATGGGAAGAGCCATTGGAAACCTCCACATGTCTCTTTAGCACAACTTCAAAAGTAAAATTCTAGGGCAGGTCCCCAAATGAGTGTAGGCTCTCCATGTATCTAGGGTCGGAGAAAGTTGCACCGGCTATTGAAAAGTCTAAGTATGGGAAGAGCTAAATGGAAACCTCCACACGTGTCTCTTGAATAACTTCAAAAGTAAAATTTAGGGGTAGGTCCCCAAATGAGCACAAGCTCTCCATGTGTCTAGGGTTTGAGAAATTTACACCGGCCATTGAAAATTCCAAGCATGGGAAGAGCCAACGGAAACCTCCACATGTCTCTTTGGCGTAACTTCAAAAGTAAAATTCTAGGGCAGGTCCCCAAATGAGCACAGGATCTCCACATGTCTAGGGTCCAAGAAAGTTACACATCTACTTTTGATGTTGGCTCAACATGTGGCTTTACCTAGGCATCGGTGGGGTAGTGTCTTACTTCTACAACTTTACTCCCTTTTCAAAACAAATCCACACAAAGGAGACATGATTGTGGAACACTCCCAACTACAAAAGTTTCACCACGGATAGAAAACTGTAAATAATACCAAGACTTGGTGTGATCAACGACCCAATGAAAAGACTAACAATGAAACCTTAGTGAAGGAAAAATTTTACAAGCATCCACATAGGAAAACATAAATTACATCAAGTCGTGGACTGAAAATTTTTAAACGAAAAGGGCTAGATTATAATTGAGCACCAACATGACTGATCACCATATTAATTTGCTAAGTGTTTCCTTTGAAAAATTCCTCATCAAGAGAGAAGCTGTAAACCAAGTGCAATCATTTGATCAACTTCCTATTCATTTTACACGGTACCACTGTGTATTTAGAGCATCAAAGCTCTTAAGGAGGTCCCAAACTCTGTGTTTATAAGCTTTGAGAAGATTATTCTTTGTTTGGAAATTTTTGGTGACTTGTTAGATAACCAATTCAGTATCTCTAAAGATCTGCAATGCCTTAATCTTCTTCTTTTCAAGTAATAAGAAGACCATGCACCAGTGCTTCATAATCTGCCACATTGTTAGAACATGTAAACTACAATATGTGAGCAAAGAATAATTTCTCATCCTTATAAGAAATGAGAATGACTCCTACTCTTTCATTGTTTCTACTCCTAGATCCATCAAAGTATAACTTCCATAGACCAGATTCTCTCCACTTTTCTTGAGTGCAGTGGCGAATAGTTTTTCTTCAAGAATGTAGTAGGTACCAAGCCTAGTTTCATAAGCTTCTAGTTCTTCAACATATGGGTCAAATTTATGGTGCCTCTCCGCCCACTCATCAATTACTAGATTAGGAATAGAAGGTGGAAGAGGTTGTTCTTCAAGAACTAAATCTTGTTCTTCTTGGATCAAATAGTTGGCTTAGAGAGGGGATGGGAAATATGACTCTACATGATAGGAAAATATTGGCTCATCTTATATGGTAAACCGGTACCATACCTTGTCTTGAGTAACATATGAGACCAATCAGAAGACAAGTAACCACCCACTTTAGCAGTAAAATATCTTGACAAACATAAGGCAAATAGAGGGGAAGATCAATGATTGACACATCTTGAGTTATGGTAAGACTTGGACATGCATGAAGGGTTAGCTCAAGATCCTTGATGATTCCTAGGGTAGTGATAGTTGAACCATCGAGTTGCAGGACTCCTTTTGTCAAGGGGATATACTTAAGACCTAAGACATCAGCAATTTTCTTAGGCATGAAAAAGTACTAGCACCTAAGTCAATCATGACAGTTATGGACAAGATGTTTTCCTATGATCAAGGACATATAGAAGGGTGGGGTTTTAACAAATTTACTTACTTTATTCTCTTCTTATTAACAAATTTTGATATAATCATGTGACTTCTACAGTTGGATTAGTGCATGAAAGATGTGCTAGAGCTTCATGCAACAAGTTACGTTGGGATGGAATGGTCAAGGCATCCCACATTGTAACATTTATGTTTGTATTTTTCATCTGGTCCATAATGTTGAATGGAAAACCCATTGACTTGCACATTTGAGGAACAACAACATCCTTGTTTGGTTTCTCAAGTACAGAGGCAAGAACCTTAGCTAGTGTAGAGGTTTGACCTACCAAAGGAGGGGTAGACACCACTTCTAGAGAAGTTTTACGTAGAGCCTCGGGTGTTGGCGCTTGAGTACTTTTACTACTAGATGTCTTAGTTTCTTCCTTTTACTTTTGAGGGTCCACTTGTGTCATTGGAATTGTGACATGTGCATTAAACTAGAGCATTATCTTCTTGTATCTTGTGTTTTCCATAACTTAGGCACGTGGTCTTCTTGTATCTTGTGTTTTTCATAACTTGGGCGTGTAGTCTCCTTGTATCCTCGTAGCTTGGTTGATTACACGAAGTCCTCAAAGACTAAAGAATATCAAATTTTCCTATGGAGGAACTTTTGGCCTTTCTTGGTTATCTACTTCTATTGCACTCATTGAAGGATCATAGATGGAAGAGTTAAATCATGTAGGCTTATGCGAATAGCATTAGCGTAGTGATGCTAGCCATGAGGCATATTACAAGGAAAGCACCATTTAAACTCCCACACCATATTATTCTAGATTGGGGCAAGTTCTGACTTATGTTGGGCATTAGAAGAGGTTATGCAGGAGGAATAACTTGCAAAGTCAAGTGTGCATTAGCATGTCATCCATCATTATACTAGTTTTGTCTATACATTTGATTCCCATACGGATTCCGCCAAGGCTGATTTCTCGGCCTTACACTTGTTGCTTTTCTAATGATATGACCTTGTTGGATAAGTTTATAATCAGGGCCCTCAATTCATCATCTTTTTTTTTTCATGCATGAGAGTAGGATGTAGATGTAACTGGTTACACACTATATCTTGGAACTAGAGAAATATAAGGCTAGGGTGTTGAAGACATCTTTGGGAACAAGGGTGCAAGAGGCATAGGCACCAATTTACCATCTTAAATGAGATTGTTTTCTACCCTTATTGCAATGTTGTATGCAGAAGTAAGGTTATACCTCCCATGGATTGAATCATGACTGAAATATCACTATTCAAAGCCCTTAGATAGTACAAGAAATCATGCTTTGGATTGCACGACTTACCATTTGAGGAATTGTATCCCAAGTCTTCTGGAATTTGATGTTAAAATCAGTTATTTTTGTTGGCGTGTACTTTGTTGTAGTTAGTTGCTCCACCAGTGATAAATGATCTGATTTATCTTCAAAGTAATTACAAATAGTTGTTCCAAGCTCATCCCAGGTAGCAATAGATATAATTCTTAGACCAAGGTACCATTGGAGTTCTTTACCCTTAAAAGAGGTTGTGAGCAACCTACTTGAAACATCATCATGCTCAATCAAATTGATAGAGAATACGGTGGCCACATCTTGAATGTGTTCAACATGGATGAATTCATTTTCTCCCATGAAGTAAGGAATAATTTTGAGCGTGGTCATTGGCATATCATGTTGAGCATTGAGATTGAGTAGGATTCCACCGGTGAAAGTGGAAAAATCCTTTTAGAAGGAGGCGGTTGAAATGCCATGGTATTGTGCACTTTTCTATTTTGGGGAGGATTAGATTGTGTGTAATTCTCTAGAGATGGGGATGTGCGCATGGTAGATCTTGCATGTGTTTCTTGGTAAAAGATGGAGGTATTCAAAGGATCCCACGGTTGCAGCACTTTTCTCGGTATTCACTCTTCTCATAAACGGTGCTTAGGACTCAGAAACAAAAGCTTTGGAAATGTTGGGAGTCACCAAATATGTTTGAAATAAGACTCCAAAGGCTAGATATGCTAATTCCACACACCATAACTTAACAATATGAAATTTAAGAATTCACTTTGCTAGGTCCCACCACACATGCGTAAAACTATTGGTCATCAAAATTACACTAATGTCTTAGATCTGGAAGGATCGAGTCATTTGAGATAATAATGGAATCATCTCCAAGTTGTGGGACCTTGTGCATTTGAGACGGATCTCTGAGAGAAGTCCGGTTCCTCTATCTATTTTTACTACTACTACTACTCCTAGTGATGAAAGGTAAATCTAAGCTAACAATACCAAGGGACCAAGGATAGAAGGATAACATGAAAGGAAACCACACTAAAAGGTGATAGCATAAAAAAAAGAGCTGATGAACACTATCTTTTTGAATGAAAATGAAGGGAAATTCATGAAATAAGGATAGGCACGTGTAGCACAACTAAAACATATTTTCCATATCGATTTCATGGAACATAACTAAAAAGGGAGCTGCAACGGACGTAGAATGGCACAATGAGCATGCAATGCAAAATAAAAGGAAAGAAGTAGGAATAAAAACATGTTAGGATAGAGAATAATCATAAAACGATGCTTCTATTACTTCCAGAAATGCACAAAGATATTATAATGGTGAAAAAGGCCGATATCCATATGCACGAGCCAAATCTAGAGGTCTACGACTCAAAATACAAAAAATATAAAGTCCTTAGCAAAATGTGTAAGGATCCAAATGTCCAACATTAACAATGAGCCTAGCTCTTACATTTATAGATGAATTCATGGAAGAAGAAGAGAAGGAGGGGAAAATCCAAATTTTAAATGCAACCACCAATAAGAAGCATTCAATTCCTGCAAATCCACCTAAAAATATGTCAAATGCACTTCCCCAAGTCTGTTTGGTGTGTTGGAGAAGGAAAGAGGGTGGATCAGATCAAATCGGGTGGTTGGAGCAATCAGATCTACTCATTAATGTCTAGAAAAACATTTTCCCATTTCTCACCTACTAGATCTACTAAGAATTTAAATTTGAATGTCTAGACTGTAGCCTATGTTGGCAACTATCGGTTGAGAATAGGCATGCGCTAATCAAATCTTTTTGTAGCAAAAATATGGTTTTCATAATTTTATCATAGTCATCTACTCATGTAATACATGTGGCATGGACGGATTGGATGAAAGGATGACCAATTGTGAAAATGTTCTTTTCATTTCTACCATGTTTCACTCATTTATTTTTTTGTAAGGATTCGGTGCCCTATTGGTGTACTTGGACTGGTTGCATGTGGCACACTCAAGTGTGTTAGAGAATTATGTATCATAGAATGGCGCTAAGGGGGTGAAAATATTTGTGTGCAGATGAATGAGGCATGGGATGAAGGTGAAAGGAAGGCATGAACATGGGGAATGAGAAAACTAATGAGCGTAGAATGTATGGTCAAAGTGCAACTATTATAAGGTAATTTGTAAGGGGAAAGTGAGGGCTAGGGACTTAACCGATTGAAGTGAGTACAAGGCACACATGCGGGATGAAATAGCTATTAGGAAGAAGGTGAATACATAGAATATGTCCGCAAGGCTAAGATTAGAACAAAGAGGAAAAGGAAAATAGAAAGGGGATAAGGGAAAGCATGCAAGGGCATGCAAGGAAACAGTGACCAAGTGAATGTTCCAAGGAGACAACTAAGGTGCAAACCACTACAATGAAGATATCGAGATAGAATATGTATGTAAGTTTTCCAAATAACTAGAAGAGTTATTTGGATAAAATCCATCTCATGACCGGTGGTGAGATCAACTAGTTGGTCAATACTAGGTAGAGGAAAGTCATCTTTGGGGCAAGCCGAGTTAAGGTCATGGAAATTTGTTAAAATATAGATTCCCCGGTGGTGATTTTATGATAGGAATGATGTTAGAGATCCATTAAGGATAATCAATGGGTGGGATGAAGGAAACTGAAATAAAAGCGTTGGAGTTATTCTTTGACAAGAAGGGAAATGCAAGGATGAATTTTTTCAGCTTCTATTTCACGTGTTTGCATCGTAATGGTTACAATATTGTGGACCAAAATGTTTGGGTCAATACTAGGCATATCAACATAGGACCAAGCAAAATAATTTTTATGATCCCGGAGGAAAGAAGTGAAAGCTTCCTATTCAACAACATCTAAAGATTAGCCTATTTTTAGAATGTGTGGGTCATCCTGAGTGTGAATGTTGATTTCAATGGTTGATTCATTCAACATGGTTTGCGTCTCAGAAGGTAATGACCGGTGAATATAAGAATCTTCGCACTAAGGTAGGTGAGAATAGACTCATCATCCTGACATTGAACGACATTAATAGAAGGTGTATCATCATCGATCATATTAGGATACATGAATGGAAGAGAAGAGGGAGCCTCAACATGAAATTGATAAGTTAGAGATCCTAGGAAAATGGTGTTCACAAAAAAAAATAGGAGTAATGGATTCTTGATCCATAGACTTTGTAGGTGAAGGTGGTGAATGAGGTGAATGGGGTGGGGAATGTTTATCATCCTCAATGAGTTTGAATTAGGCCTTCTTAGAAGGTGGTTCAGCAAATCCAATACCACTGTGGTCTTTATTCTTACGAATGGTGCAAGGAATGATAGTATGGTATCCTTATTCATATAAACCAAAGCCAAATCCCTTCCAAGAACAATGATGGAGGAAGGTATGGGAAAAGTAGTGGTTGGTGAGAGATTAAAGGTCGGAGGAAAATGGTCAAGTTTGGGAAGGTGGCTTGGGCGAGTAGGTAGAAGCATCAAGTCCCCCATATGTTAAGTTGGTGCGAAGGTGGGGAGGACTGTAGAGGAAAACCTTGCCTATGTGGTGATCATAGCAGGGATGTTAGTGAAGGTTACCATACTCTTGAGGAGTAAGGAATGTGTCAATGTTATAAAGGTGGTACTCCCTAGAGTGAGGCATTGAAAAACACCTTCTAAGGGATCGAGTAGTGAGTATGTGAGTAGTTGAAATGATGAATTACTAGACAGGTTGGGAAGAATAAGCATTGGATTTTGAGAAGTAGATGGGTTAGCTGATGGGTCGGCTGAAAAAGCTATAACAGGTGTGAATATAGGAGTTAGTTACGGAAGATGTAACAGCTACAGAAGTGGTGGATAAGGCAGTAATTTGAAGAAGAAGTGGTAGCGGTGGTAGATGCCTTAAAATGTATAAGGACATCATTGGGTCAATACAACATGTTACAGGTCTTGAAAGGTGAAGGATCGGTTGGAATGGTATAGTTGTGTCCTTCATGTTCAAATTGTAAACAAGTGGTGTAAGGTTGAAGGAACACAACCCATGACATGAATCCAAGGTCAGACAAGCGGCATGTTGTAATAGAATTCTCCCTCTAAGACATATAATTATTTAGGAATGGTATAAGGGCCTACAAAAATGTGGAGAATGATGGTGCTAAGGTTGGAAGTCATGGCATCATTAAATGAATACATCATAAATAGGTTATTATGCATACAATAGTAGGGATGTGCATTTGTTTGTATGCATGGGAGGAAATGATGTTAATACTAGCACCGCCATCAATCATAATGTGTCAAATGCATATATTATCAACATAGATAGAATTAAATAGGGTGGGGTCAGGATCCTCGATTAGTGAAGTACAATCTTGTTGTCGAGAAACCGAGAGTGGCTATTTCATGAGTGGTATGGGATCGGAGGAAGGGGATGGAGTGGTGAGATTGGTGACATGGTGAGGAGTGATAATGAATGCAACATGTGTAGGTTCGTTAAGTAGAACCTCAATAGATTACAAGACCTCAATAAGGGTCTAACGATGAGACTTAGAGGTTTGTATGAGGTCATACAAAACATTTTAAGAGGATACTGGTGTAATTTTTAAGCATTGTATGATGGAAACCCCGTCGAATAGGGTATCTAGGTCCATGAATGGTGATTTTGGGTGCAGTACAAATGGGATATTGGGTAAAAGAGTAGCAGATGAGTTGGTTGTTTTATCCTTTCCTTTGTCCTTCTAGGATGAGTAGAAATTTGAACTATATTGATATGTAGTAAAGGAAAAATTGAGTCATGATAGGTATAAGCGACAAGATGGGAAAAAATATGGTGAGGGAATATATTGGTTTTGTGAAAATAATGTAGCACATTGGCATTTTGGCGAAGGTTTAGCTAGCTCCCTTATGTGGACCATATTGATATCAAATGTTGGGGGGATAAAAGGGTTGTGGAGGTGGAGATGGTCACCTGAATAGGTAAGTGATGAGGATGTGTGGTGATAGGTACAAGTGGAATAGGGTCCTCATCTAAAAGATCATCATCGTCAAAGTTTTCTTAGAGAACATAGTTGGAGAAGAATAGTCTTAAGAGTCTTCTTGTTTTCCACATCATGCCATTACACATGATGGTAAGCACAAATTTTGGTGTCATCAAACCCTTTTGGTTTAGGTCCGAGTGGGTCGTAAGATATAAGTGGTGGAAATATGATGACAAATATTTCCAAAATGTTATCTAAGATATTGGTGTAAGAACCTATCAATGGATCACAATGTGAAGTAAGTGATGGTTTGGATGGAAGTGTGGGTGACTTTGGTGGGAGATGTGTCACTAGAGGTGGAATCGGAGGTTGAGAAAGTTTGACCACTTATTTAGTAGATAGTATGGTTTTAGGTTTGGATTACACCTTCTTGGGTAAAGAAGTAGTAGGTGAACTAGTTTTGAAGGTGGTGTATGTTTAACTACCTCTTTGGAGGGTAGAGGGTTCTTGGGTTTTGGTTGTGCCTTCTTGGGTAAAGGTAAAAATAAGTGTGTGATGTAGAAAGGAAGGAAGATGATGGAAGGGTACATGTTAGCTAAGGTGATAATGGAGGTGCGATGAAAGTTAAGTTATGGTAAGATGAAATCTGGAAGGTAGTCTTGGTTGAGGGGAAGGGAATGGCATGGGTAATGACGAGGATACTGGAAGTGGTGTAGGTGATGGTGAAGGTGTAAGCTATGTAGGTAATTTTAGTGTAATATAGGATCATAACAAGGTGGGTTGTTGTGCTTTTTTTTTTACTCTAGGTAGGAGGTTGCTTGGCCAAGGTTGATGGGTGGGAAATAGGATAGATGGATGTGGTGAAGTAACAAAGGATTAGTGGATGAAGCTGGTGTATGTGGCCTAAGGGGTTGGGTATTCTTCTTAGGTGGAGGAATAGTCTTTGCAACAACTTGTGAGGACATGGCTAAATCTAGTTTGACATGAGAATGGACTGGACATGATGTCAACATGACTCCTAATGTGGTAATAAATCTAGACACGGAGGAAGGTATAGGTGTAAGTAAGGTTTTAGGCATAGGAAAAAGTTTTTTGTTTGTAAAGGTTTAGGTGTGGGCGAGCATGATGAATAAGGGGCCGCTATAATTGGCATGGGCATGGTGGTTTGGTTATCTGAAACACCTTTAGATAGATCATGGAAGTGTCAGCAAATAACATCTGTATTTGATTTGAGACAGGCAGTCGAAGACGTCCCCAAAGCATGGAATTGTTAACATAATCCAAGTTGTCGGGAAAACGTGAAAATGACACCAATGTAGGAGGTGATGATGTTGATTTAGTATTAATCCCTGTAAAGAATGTCTATGAGATAGGGAAATGGTTGGCTTCAAACTCTATGGGTAAAAGAGATGAGAGAAAATCAACAGGATCCTTGAAATCCAATGGAGAATTGTCACCAATAGGAAGGGACGCTACTAATGGATCCCCTGTGGGTAGGGGAGATGGCAAGTTGGGTGAGGTAAGTTCATCTATTGGTGAATAAGAAGGGAAGCATGACTCTCTCATGGGTATAAGAGTAAGTACTACGGGTTATTTTTCGGGTTGAGAGGTGAGTGGGAAAACTTCATCGACAATATGGTGAACTCCTCCGTGGGTGAAGGAGATTATATAGAAGACTCCTCTATGGATAAAGGAGCAGATGAAATAGGTCCCTCCTTGGATGAAGGAGCTCGGGAAAGAATATCCTTGATAGATGGATTAGGCATAAATTGAGTAGGGATAGATGGTATGATGTTGAATACAACATAAACCTCACAAATTTTATAAATCCTTTGGTCAAGGTTTCTTGGTTTGGTTACACGACAACGTGTGATTTGGGAACGACTTCTTGAAGATGTGAATGTTACGATTAGTCGGTGTGTTATGATTATCCAAGATGAGATCTCCATTATCTAACATTTCTTGGATGACTTTTTTGAAATTTATATAATTACCATTGTTATGACCCTAATGCGATGATAGTTGCGATAATCATTTTCTTTGTACCATGCAAGCACAGGATGAGAGGGGTTAAAACTAGTATGTGGTTTGATTTGGTGGAAGAGTGACTACTCGGATTTTCAAAAGTTTTCTAACACTAAAAGTATGGTTATCATATGGGATTATATTTTATTTGCTCCCACTTGAACTGAAAATCCTAAAAAGGATAAATATTGGAAGAAGGCTTTGATTGGTTGGATGGATGAGATGGGGCCAACTTTCAAAACTACTGCGTTGGTAGATCCTTTTGATTTAGAATAATTATTTTATGGTTTGGAAGAATAAGAGGTATCATTTGATTTAAATGTAGCATTCTTGTTATGTAATTGTATCTTCTTCTCTTCAATGGCATGAATTTCAATTTTCCAGGCCATGGTGAATGTCTCATCAAACGTGTAAAAGGTTTGAACTTGGAGAGTTGGCAAGATGTGCCTAGCACAAGATCTAGTGAACAACTCTATTAACTCGGTTTGAGGTAGTTGGAATGTGAGTTAGTTGACCAGGCTCCGTCAATGAGTGAAAAAATATGATAGATTCATCTTCATATTGGCGTGTCACATAGAAGTTAGTCATGGTGACCTTCTTAACAATGTTGATAGGAAAGTGGACTAGAAAATCTTGAGCTACCTGATTAAATGAAAAGATGGAATGCCTTAATAGAGCACTATACCAATCTAAAGTTGGTCCTATCAAGGGCATTTGAAATGTCCACAAGAGAAAAGTGTCATCATGAGCGATCAGATAACACACATGTTTAAAAGACTACAAGTGTTGTTGTAGGTCTTATTTGTTTTTGAATTAGTTAAACATATAAATTTCCAATGGGGATGGTATGGATGAAATTAAATGGACAGATGAATCGGATCATTACAAGTCTCATTGTATGTCGAGATAGTTACGTGAGTTGGAGACAGATGCTTCTAATGTCTGCATCTTATCCATCATCATTTTGATAAGATCATTGGTAGGTTGTGATGATTGGACACCCCTACAAAGTATAAGGGGTAGATGAGGTGGGTATGATGTGGGAGACATCCCAATATGTGGTGGTGCCAAGTACAAAAATTGTGAGGAAGGAACATAGGTTGGAATAGATGTAGATGACAAGTATCCTGAATAAGTGGTAGATGAAATAGGGGTTGTTGGTGATAAGTGTAGGTAGGTGGAGTGGATGTAAATACTCTTGTAGAAATCGGAGGAAGAGACTATGGGATGGAGAGGATGATGTTTTGGAAGGGAGTGTGGGCTACCAACACCAATGGTGGCTAAGATGCAATAGGTATATGAGAGGTGGCAGGTGCTAGATAGACCTACACTCAAGGTGGTTGATAAAGGCATGGTTGACATCATAGGAGTGATAGATGTCAAAGGTGTGATAGATTTCATAGGTGCAGCAGATATCGATGATGTAGGGTCAAGCTAGGAAACCATAGGTGGTAAGGTGGAAGAGGGTAAGGCCAAGCTAGTAGTAGCTGATGCAAAAGTGGGTGTGAGGGTAGGAGGAATGGACATAGGCATGCCATATACAAGCTACCCTGATGAATCATGGGTAGATGAATGAGTGAGATAGTACTGCAGAGTGGTGGGGTTGTGATCAAGGAGTAATGCAAACTCCTCATCACCAGTGGGTATGGAAAGAGCCTGATTGGGGTCCATAGGTGATGAGATGGAAGGGGGTAATGGGCTAGGTGGGAGTGGCTAGTGGATAGCGTGAAACATGAGAGTGTTAGCTTGTTTACAAGTCAAAACCATGTGACTAATGATAGAATAGGTATTTTGAGCTTCGTTGATAATGCAGAAACATAGAAGGAATGGAGAAAAATGGGTTTAAAATGTGTGATTTGATCATTGTTATGATTGGAAAATCATAACACAGAGACCAACATCGGTTGGGATAACCGATGTCGGTATGAGATGGTTACTTCTACCGGTCAACTAGACCGATGTCAATTACTATGGAGAAATGAAATATTTGTAAATTTGGCAATAAATGATGAAGACAAAGTAGAACTAGACTCTAAAGGTGATATCAAGGACTCAAAGATATAGTAAAGTGATAGAGGAAGTCATAGAAAGAAAATAAATATAGATTAAATGCTACTTTGGTAGAAATGACCAAAATAGCATAAACCGATGTAGCGGTCGGATTAACCGACAACAACAGTGAGATGATGAAACCGATGGCGGTCATTTGGACCAACACTAGTTACTATGAAATCTATGAAAAATGGAAAAAGTGAATTTTTGGTGATTTAGGTCAAATAAAAAGACCAACTCAGAGACCAAGTATGGCAATGATTAGTCCTAACACACTTAGAAACAGTCGGAATACACCAACTATGATTGTGGAGTGTGTAGGGAGAGAAAAATGAAGAAAACGAACTCGCACCTCAAAACACAAATAAAGCAAACATGAAATCCTATGATGTAGATTTTATGTTGTGGCTTATGCCATTTAGGAATGACTTGTGAATAGAATAGATTTTTGGTTACTGAAGGTTCCCTACGGAAACTGACAACTATGGCTGGTTTCAGGTAAGTTTTGGTGTGGGGATCCTTCTCTGATATGATAACTAGCTAGAAAACTAGCTGGAGCCCACTGTCAATCCTTTGATTATGTGATCATTGAAAGATTCTTCCGGGAAAGATGTTGTTTAAGAAATGCTTAGTTTGTTTTTAGTGATTTTGTATAAAGAGTGTGCAAAATGTGAACTACAATTCAGTTTTTCAACCATCGGTGGGCATGACTTCTAACATATAGGTTTCCCACAATTTAGATGAGCTAGAATACATCATATAGAAATGAGATGAAAAGATTTTAAACCCAAATCCATAATGAAATTTGATGAGAGAAATAATGAATAGGAAAAAGTATGTCTTTCACTAATGCAATACAGAATAAAAATAAGTGTTCTTTTTAATCCAAATTACTAGTTTCATTGAGATCAGTAGGAGAAGAAGAATGTTTCCTAAGGAGAATATTTTAATATGAACCTTATTTTAAAAAGAAATAAACACACAATGATCCCCTAAGAATGAATAATGCAAAGAACCCCGAATGGGTCCCATCAGCGTGCCAAAATGTTTCACCAATAAGTTTTACGCTTTCTAGGATGAAACAAATAGAAGGTAAATGGTTAAGGAGGAATACCTGTGAGGTGAAGGTGGAAGGTATAATGCACACATTGTTGATGTTATCCAAGTTGATCGTAGAGAACTCCTTTTGTCTAGGAAGGACTACTGTAAATGTAAAGCAAGACCACAAAAGAGTATTAAATAGCATATGACAGTGGATTTCTAGCATATGTTAGATCTAGGAAGCATGGTGCTTCCTAGAGAGGTTATCAATCCATTGTTTAATAACAATTCAATGTGAATAAGCAATTGAAATAAATAAGTCCTATTGCGATGTAATGATTTATGTTTCTCATACACACAATACACTAGATTTTATGCTAGATATCAAAATAACACTAAATCTAATTAGAATTGGGGTTTGTTAAGGTCAAATAGGTTCAAAGGTCTAGTAAGGGTTTGGGGCTGATTGGTTGAGGTTTGGGTTGGTTTGAGTGAATGGGAATTTCACACTAGTATAAGAATATAAAATGACACAAAGACCGATATCGGTCTAGTGACCGATGTTGGTATGGGGACTAAACCGACGGAAGTCAAGGAACTAACGTCGGTAGGGGAAAAATGTAATGAACTATTAAAATGGGTTTTTAGGCTCTCTGTGATTGCACAAAGAGTGAGGGTAGTGTGGTTTGAATCGTAATATGACTGAGAAGAATTATGAATACTAAGAAGGAGGTTTAGAAGGGTTAAAGGTTTAGGGAGGTTGAATAGTGGGTTAGTGGGAAGAATATGATGTATAGGTAACTGAAGAAATAAAATACTAAAAGTAGCAAGAGATCTACAATGGGATAAACACGAATGATTAAAATCATAGTACTTACTTGGTATTTTTAGATTCTATACGTTGAGATGGTTGATTGGAGAAGAGGTTCTTGAGTCCAGTTTCATGACAAAGACAACTTGTGAGCTCCGTGAGTATTCCAATTATCGGAAGGATAACCGAGTGCTCGTTTTGCACTATGGTTGTGTGTGTTCATCATCTGGATGTAAGAGGGCTTGAAGATTCATGCTTGAATGCAATAAGGCTCCAATAAATGAATGACCAACCTAGGTAAAGGGTTGTAAAATTCTATATAAAGGAACCGATGGCGGTTTAGGTGACTGACGTCGGCTGAGGATAAATTGGCGTCACTTAGGGTGAAATAGTCCAAGTTACCAAAAATAGCCTGATCTTTACTATTTTTGGCATGATTTTTATTTTTGGGTCCTACTTAGGGAAGTAGAGTTCACATGAGAGAAGGTAGGAAGATCTTAGAAGAATTCTAGTTAGGTTTAGGAAGAATTCTTAGTTAGTTAGGTCAAGTAGTGACTCAACACTAGGAGTGATGACTTAGTGTTGAGAGTGATGACTTGGTCACTTTATGGATGAAAATTGACATGCAACCTTCAACCGCACTCGACCCCCGAGGTTGTGCTTCGGGGCAGCCGATGTGGAAATGTGTGTGGCTAACTATAGGAGGATCAGTGACTAAGATTTGGTAGTGTGATATCCTAGTAGTTGAGTTGGCAAAGGGGAGATTTAGAGGCTATGAATGGGTAGCGTAAATTCCCTATGGTTTGTCTAATTGAATCTCAATGTTGAACTAGTTTGAAGTGTCCAAATTAACTAAGATGAAACTAACAATCTATGTTACTGTTGAAAGGAAACTAACCTAAACAAATCACCAAATTGAAACATCATAATTACAAACAACAATTTACTTTTATTCTAAATGATTGAACTACTCCTACACTAAAACTAAACAAGAAAAATAACCCGGTGTGGTTATTCACCTGTGTTGAGTGTATTGAAACTAAACTAACTTAAAATAATAAATTTTCCAAATGATCTATGATATGTAGACAACCTCCTACATATATTCTCTCCTTTAGATCCACGGGGATGGGAAGAAGAGGATCCGTCACTAGGAGCTGCTATTAATGATTTAAACCCTCTTGGAAATTAACTAATTACTTGCAAATGAAAGAATACTAGTTTTCTACTCTATTTGATATGATATAACAATAATAAATTGCAGCAATGAAGGAAAATCAAACAACAACGCCAACCTAGAATTTATAGAACAGAGATAAATCCAATTGAGTGATGGCTTTTCCCCTCATTTTATCCTTTCTTTCTCTATGTTCATAGTAGTCAAGGAATTGGTAACCAAAGGCAGCGAGGGAGAAAGCGTTTGAGAAATGGCATCTTGAAGTCAATCTAGTTGCAATGCAAGTGAAAGAGGGATAGCACAAGTGAATAGAGCTTGGCTATGCAATTTCAAGCAGGATTGTGGCAGCAATACTATGCAAGATACGCAATATTCTTAGGCCATTTACTTGAATACAAACATTCATTATATAGGAAGCTGGTTGGGATGTGCCTTCATGCACAAGACATCCTTGGAGTGCATGAAGGATGTCTTGTGAAGAGGTAATTCAAACTACTTAAATATATTTAAAAATAAAAGAGGGAAGAAATACCATGCAAACAAGACTAGTTTTAGGAAATTTGGTTCACAAACGCACCCTCTCTATATATGAGCCAAGAGAACCCCCTTCTCTATATAGGGGATATAGAGTCAAGTTAAGTGAAGCATCATGCGTTTAAATCATGCATAAAAGGTTACGGAAATAATGCATAATACCGATGCCCTGCGTAGGACGGTGGTCTCGGGACCACCGCCTAATCCTAGGAGGTGGTTTTAAAACCACCACCCAAGTTGGGTGACAAACACGGAACTATCGCCCAAGCCTAGTGGCGGTTTCAAAATTATCACCTAGGCAAGGCAGCGTTTTTGACATTGAAGGTCAAAACATGCATATAATGAAGCGAGAAGCTAGAAGAAAGCATGCAAAGGATAAGTAAGGATGTCTAAGCTATAAATATGTATTGTGAATGGGTTTAGGAACTTGAACACCTTCTGAAAGGATATGAATCATCATTAGGACCTTTTGTAACTATTTTTCGATAATGTAGCACATGTAATTTTGGGTTTGTACGATTATTGTGAGTTAAATGCCCCTGGAATGGGTTCAAGATGAGGTGTCATGATGAAGTGGAGATGTGAGGATGAAATTAACTTAATTAAATTAATTAATTATGTGAGGATGAATATTAATATGGGGTAAAGGGGTCATGATTAGTTAAATTTGTTACGTTAATTAAGTGAAGGGTACCAAGGGGAGTGTGACCCAAATTTGGTGTCTACACTATCTACTAAACCTATTGATGTTAAAACTACTTTCAACACTATCTCTACTCCTTAAAAGCTTGATGGAAACCTCCAAAGCATACATTCACAAGTATTCCTTATGCTCCTCATATTCTATTACTACAAATTATTGAGAGTAATACTATTATGCTTCCGCTTTTGCTTAATTTGGATCCATCTCACCCTAAAGGATGCAATTATAACAAAAAATTTAGATGTGACTACCATTAATGTATTGGGCACTCTACAAATCAATGTTTCAAACTCACGCATCTCATACAAGATCTAATAGATAAAAATGTAATCGAGCTCTCGTAGCCTTGGCATATACACCAATCAATGAAAAAAACAACTCAAAATCTTTAATGATCCTCTTCTTATGAAAAACAAGAAAGTCGTTGACTCTTCTTTCAATCATACATATCATGTAGTTCCTCCTCCTTCATCGGGGGCTCTTGATTTCCTAGTTGCTCATGTTGATGCATCTCCACCATTCATTACATTCTTTGATCATAATTATCACACTACATTCTCTTCTAACACATTACATATCAAGGCTTTTATTGGACCTCATGTTATCAATAATATAATGATCAATCCATTAATTCATATGGGTGTGTGCTCTATTACACTTCTTGTTGTCGGGATGAGGTGTGAATGAATATTTATTAACCTTATTAAATGTTAGGTGAACATTAATTAATATACATAAATATAAATGTACAAAAATAAGAAAAATAAATAACTTATTGACACTGACATGTAAAATTGAAAACCCTAAAGGAGTACAAAACCAAGGGGAAGAATTATTTCTATAAATGAGAAACTATTACAACAAATTCGGTAAAAAATCCCTCCTCGCTTATACTCCATATTTTTACCAAGATCATCGATTCACGTGATTCGATATCAAATCTATTCAATTATCCTAAATATGACCTATGGTCATATTTAAATAACCCGAAGGGTTATGACCTTCTTAAGTGACGGGGCACACCTCCCGATTTAATGTTAGTTAATTAAATAACTAACCACCTAATATAAATTTTATATTTAAATAATAAGAATATAATTTATTATATATTATTTAAATATAAACTAAATATTATGATACACTTAATATTATAGTTCTAACACTCCCCCTTAATATT
This sequence comes from Taxus wallichiana var. yunnanensis, assembly GCA_018340775.1. Taxonomy (NCBI): domain Eukaryota; kingdom Viridiplantae; phylum Streptophyta; class Pinopsida; order Cupressales; family Taxaceae; genus Taxus; species Taxus wallichiana. The sequence continues at coordinate 188,217,921 of CM031235.1, forward strand.
AATTGGGGATCCATATACCAACATTACTTGTTTGTACAACATGATTTACAAATACATAAACCCTAAAGTTTTAGGCTAGCATATGTATTTATGAGACTAAATCCCACCGTTATTCATGGAAAAATTATCATGCCGCATCTCGAGGAGCCTTTTATAACACAATAACATCCTTTACAAATAGATCGCAACCATTGGGTGTATTTTCCGTAAACTCTATCAGTTTACATAGATCATAAAATATATTTTTACAATGCTTTCAAACCAGAATAGAAGTATAGAGGAAAAGGAGTTAACAACAATCTAGTCATTAGGAGGTGGAATTTCCATGCACACTCCCCCTCAATGGCTTCATAAGCATGTATGCAACTTTATCTTCAATAGGATAAGATCTTGGAGATCTATATCACCACAGAGAACCTTCTCTTGGATAAAGTGCATATGTATCTCAATATGCTTTTTCCTTTGATGCTGAACTAGATTTTTAGTGAGAGAAATGAAAATATTGTTATCACACAAAAGATGAGTACTTCCTTTAGATTCTATATGTATCTCTTCAATAGTCACTTGACCACATGGCTTATTTTGTTTCTTCCATTGCACTTCCATATTCTACCTCAATAGAAGAGGGAAATGAAAATTGTTGGTTTCTTTTCTTGCTCTAAGTAATGGCTCCTGCACCAAACTTGATTACATATCCATTTGTATACTTTTGATCTATCACATCACCATCATGGTCAAAATCACAATATCCATATAAATATGCATTTTTAGAAGAAGTATAATGTAAACCAAAATTAATTTTTCCCTTAATATAACGTAAAATCCTTTTTTTGCTAGCTTCTAGTGATCCTAATAAGGCTCCTTCATAAACCTTGAAGCAATCCCTACTATATAAGCAATGTCAAGTGTTGTAATAGTTAGATGAATTAAACTACCTACAAGTTTTCTATAAAAAGTAGGATTATCTTTTTCACATGCAGGTTTAGGATCAACTTTACATCAACTTATATATGAATAGAAACTAGTTTACAATCAAGCATATTAAACCTTTTAAGTAAATTAGTTGCATATTGTGATTGACATACTATAATATAATTTTTATCCTAAAATATAGCCATGCCCAAGAAATGATGAAATAATCATAAGTATGTCATCTCAAAATATTGCATTAACTTTGTTTTAATTTTAATAATTAAACTATTATAATTACTAGTGATAAGTAAATTATCAACATACAATACAATGAGAATGATAGCATTTTCTTAAATTTTAACAAATAAATCATTGTTAGATGAATAGTTAGAAAAACCAAATTCATTGAAAGAATTGTTAATCTTTGCATACTAAGCTCTAGGAGCTTGTTTTAAACCATATAAAGATTTTTTCAATTTACAAACATACATTTCTTTACTGGTTCTTCAAATCCTTTAGGTTGGGTCATATAGATTTCTTCTTTTAAATAACCATTCAAAAGGAATTTTTGACATCCATCTGATGGATTTCCCAACCATATTGAGCAGCTAAGGAAATTAAAATCCTTATTGTGCTCATTTTTTCAATAGGTGCAAAGTTTTCCATGTAGTCAATACCGAGTTTTTGAGTAAACCCTTGAGCTAATAATCTGGATTTGAATTTATCTACATTGCCATCTACTTTATATTTAATCTTTGTATAACCATCTAGATCCGAATATACTTCATTTTTCAAGAGGAGGAGTAACTCCCAAGTTTTATTTTTAATCAAGGCAGTATATTCATATTTCATAGCATCTACCCATATTTTGTCAGAAGAATCTTCTTCAAAAGATTGGGGTTCAGGTTCATACAAATTCATCAAAGCATGATATGTATGATGACTTCTAGTCATTTTCTGAAGGTTTCCAGGATTAGAGTCTTGAATAATAGACTCATCCCATCTAGGTATTTTAGTTATAGAGGAAACAATCTTGTCTCTTTTTCAACTATAGGTTCATTACTAGTTTCTTCATCATTTACATTATTTTCACAATTTTCAATTTCATTTCATTTTCATTAGAATCATCATAAATAATAGAAAAAGAAGATGAAGAAGAAAAAAATGTTTTTCTAAAAATTTAACATTCTTGTTTTCTATAACTTCTCTTTTTGATGGATCAAAGATCCTAAGACCTTTAGTTTTGACATTGTATCCTACAAAGATACAAGGAAAAGAGGTTTGATCAAGCTTCTTCCATTTTGATTTTGGAATGAAGAGGGAAGTTGGGCTACCAAATATTCTCAAATGAGACACACTTGGTTTTTATTCTTCCACTTTTCTAAAGGAGTGGAATTTACTAAGGCTTTAGCGAGAACTATGTTCAACATATGAACAACAGTGTTCATTACTTCACCCGAGAGAAATTTAGGAACCTGACTCTGAATGCATCATGGTTCTAGCCATTTCCAGAATGGTACAGTTTTTCCTTTCCATGCAATCCCATTATGCTAAGGGGAATAGGGATTAGTCAGTTCCATTTGAATACCACATTTGACACAAAATGATTTAAATTATTTACTAACATATTCTCCCCCATTATCATTCCTAAGCCTCTTGATTTTATAACTAGAAAATTTTTCAACTAAAGCTTTAAATTATTTGAATTTTGATAATACATCATATGTATTTGTAATGAAATAACACCAAATCATACGATTGAAATCATCAATGAAAGTCAACATTATACTGAGAGAACCATTCGGGGATGGAACTTCTAGGGTCCTAGAACATCACTATGGAAATTTTCAAGGGTTCAAAAGAATCGGCATCATGGTGATTGTGGAAGGGATTAGCAGATTGCTTACCATGTAAGCATCCTTCACATGTTTCATGATTTTGGGAAATAGGTGGCAGACCAATTACTAGGTTTAGTCGAGACATGTCATACATGCTCTTGAAGTTGACATGACCTAGTCTCTCATGCCACAATTACATGTCACTTCTTTGAGATGTTAAACAAGAAGCAGAAGGAAATCCATTAAACACATATAAACCATCTCTTTGAATTCCTTCAACTATAGTAACATCATGTTCATTTTTAATAAACCATTTATCTTTTAAAAGTGTTACACTATAGTTATTTTGAGTCAACTGAGAACAAGAAAGCAAATTCATTTTAAGTTTAGGAACTAACAAAACATTGTTAATAAAACCATTTGAAACTTTTGCTTTACCCTAACCCTGAACATTGAGAATGGAATGATCACCCAAGTAGATCTAATCATTACACTCACTAAGTTCATATAGGATATTAGATCTAAAGGTCATGTGCCTAGAGGCACCACTTTCAATATCCACTCATTTTATTTTGTAGTGACAAGGGGCATACAAAGCAATTACATTTGATTTTTGACTATTTTTCTAATTCTTGTTTTGGTTTTGATTTTGGTTTTGGTTAAATTTGTTACCCTTTTGATTTTTGAAATTTGTTTTATTATTTTTAAATTTACAATCCTCTTTCTTGTGGCCAAATTTACCACAATAATGACATTTTCCATCAAAGCTAACTCTTAGATTTCCAAGTTTCTTATCTTTGCTAGGAGGTTTAAAAGTTGGCTTTTGGTTTTTGTTGAATCTAGAGGTTTTACCTTTTGATTTCTGAGCGAGAAATGCTGAGTGGCATTCTCCTTAGAATCAAAATTTGACATTATGTTTTCTTCTTGTATGAGGAGAGCACTAAGGGTTTACAAATCTAGAATGTCTTCTTCTGTTTGATATTTTGAATCCAAAATTGAAATGAAATTTCTAAATTTCTCACGATTATTCAATTGAATAATGAAATAAAGCAATTTATCCTAAATTAAATTATTATGACATCCATCTAAGCTGTGACTTGATGTTTTTTATTTTTGCTCACCTTTTCATCTCCTTCATGGGATTTGTCATCATTTCTAAAATTACTTTAATAATCTTTAATAGACGTGTACCTTCATGCATCGATTCCAATTGAGCCCAAGCCTCACTCGTACTTTCTTGATTCCTGATATGAATCAAAAAATCATCTTATACGCTTAGAAAAAAATAGACATCACCTCTTGTACTTTCTATTGATACGCAATGATGTTATCTATAGTTTCTTGTCTTCTGTTCGGATCTCTTTCAATTCCATTCACAACTTCCCATAATTTGCAAGCCATGAATTCTTCCTTTAATCAAATCTTCCAAATGTTGTAATTGTTCCCATTCAACATCTGAGATTTATCAATTGAAAACTGATTAGACCCCATTTTTTGTAAATAGAAATAAATAATAAACAAGGATTAAAATAAGAGTTTAATATAAGTCCCCTGTCATATTTTAATCCTCGCAATCGAATACCGATCAGTTTTACACTAAAAAGATATCATGTTAATTGGATATTCTATACATGAATACATTAGTATGATATCAAAAATAAATTGAAATGTAAGTGATTTTTTTAGTTTTCTAACAAAATGATGATGACAATTTAGTCATCGTATCATAACAAAATGATATTGTTTTACTATTTTCACACAAAAACTAACTTTTATAATTTAGCTAAAATTTTCAAAAAAGAAAAAAATAATTCATATATATATAAATGGGAGCTCTTGCTCCTTTTTAGATAAGAATTTATATCAACTCGACCGAGTTGGGCTAGCCAACATGGTTTGATTATCATCGAGTTAACCATATTCCATATATTATTTTCAACCGAATATAAATTCAGATTATATTTATAGTCAATATTTCAAACTATGCAAATTATCTGAATAAATCATCCATTGCCTTATTTACTAACAAACTAAGCCATAAATGTAGGTGTGGTTGAGCACATAGAGAACTTACAACACAACACAATAAGCTGCTCGAGTGAGCCAAGCCGAACCCTTAAGGCTCTCAAACAAAATGTGGTGGTGTCACCTAAGTCACACCACCATTCCCGGTGCATAGGATTTTACATCCTTTAACCTCCCATTGTGGTCCCTATGTGGGACAAAACATTTCAACGATGTGGCGGGGGTCGCGAGATGAGGGTGATCGGGTGGGAGTTGCGGGGACACAAAGCACTCATAGGTAAGGTGGTTGCATGTCCGCGTAGAGCATTTCATGTGGCATGAAGTTGGATGGGGGTTGGGGCCCCCACCTTATATAAATTTTGATTAATATTTTTATATTTGCATAAACATAGTTTAAGGTTTTAGGTTTTATATAAACTATAGTTTGTAGTCTATAAATTAGGTTTATATATATATATATATATATATATATATAATTTTATAAAACACCAAGAATTTTCTAAAAACTATAGAAAATAAAATATATATAGTTTATATTGATTATAAACTATATGTGTGGGAGCCAAAAAAAAATAATGGGGGTCCATATAGGACATGAGATAGTTTTTCTTTTATGAAATTCAAAGTGAAAGTAAAAAAATTTACATTACCAACTAAAAAAAGATTATTTAACTAACCAATAAGAAAATTCAAAATCCCTATTTTTTGAACTCTTGTCTCCCCTGTGAACTTGGTTTCACTTGAATTTTTTTACTTTCTTCTTTTGATATCTCGAATTATCTTGCACACATTTACAAACTATAGAAAAAAAAATTCACAAAAATTTATTCACCCTTACCTTAATTTCCAGGGCCTTGGTAATTCTCAAATTCCAAATTTTTACATGTGGTTGAAATATCTAAATGAATTTCCACCTATGCACACCACATTAATTCCACACATATGGAAAGGGAAGGGGGGTTGAATAGGATTTCAACCAGCTAACCACCTAACTTCCCAACCATTGCAACATTAAAACATTAGAATTAAATTAGATTATTTAATCTAGCTTTGATACCATGTTAGGACGAGGGGAGGAATGAACATTTATTAACCTTATTAAATGTTAGGTCAAAATTAATTAATATACATAAATATAAATGTGTGCGTATAAGAAAAATAAATAACAAGATAAAATAAATAACACATTGACATAGCATGTAACATGGAAAACCTCAAAGGGTAAAAACGACGGAAGAATTATTTCCATATATGAGAAACTATTACAACCAGATCTGATAAAACCTCCCTCGTCACTTCTACTCCATATTTTTACCAAGATCATCGATTCACATGATTTAATATTGAATCTATTCAATTATCCCGAATATGACATATGGTCATATTTAAATAACCAGAAGGGTTATGACCTTCTTAAGTGACTTGGGAACACCTCCCCAATTTAATGTTAGTTAATTAAATAACTAACCACCTAATATAAATTATATATTTAAATAATAAGAATATAAGTTATTCTATATTTTTAAATATAAACTAAATATTATGATACACTTAATATTATAGTTCTAACACTTGTTCTATCAACTATCCTCTCTCTCATATTGTGTATCTAGTGCCCAAATCTTATGGTTACGTCAAGATTCCATTTCTGGTTGGACCTTTTACCATGCTTGTGTCATTCATTGTGGCACCTTCAATCAAAGGGTGTGACATGCTCTTAGGTATTCCCTAGATCATTTCTGCTCAATTTATCATTTCCATGAATCACTTATGTCTAAAATTCATACACAACAAGTAAGTCATCACCATCAATAGTGTTCCACCATGCACACCCTCCTCTTAAGGTTTCCTTGCACTCACTAGATAATCTAGGTACCACTGGACCTCTAAAATCTAAAGCACAATCGGCTTCTAGCCCTCCTATTCACACATGAGCTACTTGGTCTCATCGGTATGCTATTCCATCTCATCATCCTATATCCACCACTTGGGCGTCTCCTACACATAGCTATACATCACCTCCTCGGTCTCCTTCACATAGGTGCATATCACCTCCTCGGTTTCCTTCACATAGGTGTACATTAACTCCTCGGTATCCTTCACATTAGTACACGTCACCTTCTCGTTCTCCTTGAATAGGTGTTCATCACCTCCAGGTATCATGGATATAGGTATCATTCACCGATACATCATTTGTCTCATGCATCACCAATATTAGATCATGGTCACATGCCTTTATCTCCACAAGCATTGGTTGAAGGAAGATTTCCCTTATCATTTTTCATATATCTTATTCATCATTGTACACTTGGGGGGCATCATGCTTGATTCCCCCATTCTCTTAGCATTATCAAATGTCTCACATTTATACTATTACACTTTGCACTTCATATCTAGTCTTTCTCATGCATCTTACACAACTTGATACACACAAAGCTGTATCATTATTATCCTATGACGCACTCTTGTGATAAGGTTCACACTTGACTGTTGAGGGCATACTACATACATGAACCTCACACACTACATGTTTCATGCTTTGTGCTTCACTATAATTTTTCTAGCACTTTCTTCTTATGTATCATCCTATCCTTCTTCTATGTTTTACACTCTATACTTCATTAATATATCTATCTAGCACATGTTTTCAAACCATTTCATGATGACGCACTCTTGTTCTATGGTTCATTCTTGAATTTAAAGGGGTATTTTATAAATCAACCTCATCTCATATTTCATCCACATTCACTCATGGGCACGGTGCTCGTATCACACACACATTGCATGTCATTTAATTTCACTCATTCATACCATACTACATATCTTGGTTGCACTTAGTCTTTCTTGCTTATACTTACATGTACACTTTGTTTCCTATGTTAGCTAGATATCTAGTATGTCATTATCTTTATCATATACACATGTGCATTCACTTGTTCTCTAGTTGTGAATGTAGAATTTAGATAGATTTTTATATTCAACATGGATTCTTGGCAGTACCTCTTACCAATCCCATCGAGGATCTTGGGGCATATACTTTCATACACATTACAGGTGTTATTGTTTCATTTTATACTACTTCCTATTCTTACTAGCACACTACTTTATCGATATATACACGTCTTGACATACTTTTTATCTTTCTAACATGCTAATGGGTGTTTCATGTGTAACATTTTCTTTCAAATAACTTTTTCCACCATGGTTATCTCTTACTATTTGTTTTCCACTATTTGATATTATATGCCACTATTTGCGATCTTTGCCCTATGTCTTGATTGTTCGGTGTTTGTATGTTTTTGGCCATTTGCTTAACCACGATCATCTTACAACATTGTGATAAAATTCCCATGTTTGTAACCAACTTTTCATGGTCTACATTGTCTTTTTTCTTGCTAGGTTACATGTGTTGGTACCCAACCGGTCCTCCCTTTTTAGCTAGGTAGCATCAACGGATGTTTAGAAGATCATATATCTAGATCAATGTCATTTTTGTAGGCTGGGAGGGATCTTGTCATCTCTTTATCACTCAATCTAGGAGGAATCAGATAGCACCATGTTGAGGGTATGACCTACCCCCCTACTTTAGGCTCTGCCTTTAGCCGAGTGAGAGGACCCATTATGTAGTCTATAATTGTGAGAGGAATGGATGTATCAACAATATTTGGCACTCTTTTGTGAAATACTTGAGAAACAAATTTGGGAAGACATGGTCAATTCAGCAAAGGATAACTCTCACAAGTTGTCACTTCTAGACAGTCAGAACATCTTCTAACCAAAGATTAGACTACTAAAGACAATAAGGAACCAACTTGCTTTGGCATTTTGTTGGCTTTAATGAGACAAGCATGGGAAATTCTGGTAGGATTAGTTAGTTTTGGGTGTATCTGATTTGGGGAATTAAACAGGATAAATTTGATTATACCAGATTCCACAGAAACTTCAACAAATGTTAGGATATCTACCAAATACAAGACAAAGAAACCTCAAAATAGCTCATAATGATCCTTCAACAGAAGATGTACACTTATGGAAGCCCAAGAACACACAGTTTCACACAATCTTTAAAGGTTCAAACACAAAATATCATGTTGAATATTTAATAAAACATCAGAGATTCACAATTTGTCACGCCTAAGATACACTCAAAGGCTTACAAGCAACATTTAACAGATTGGTGACATAGTGATTTTAAAATTTTTTATTGCACAAATGAAATGAAAGCTCTTCTCAACAATGCAATTTCAATTTCCAAAATGCTACTAGAATGATAAAGTTATGTGTGACTTACAGGATCCCTAAAATAAGATTGCAACGGGAGCATGAATAACTATTTTATAGTATATCATCTTGATGGTAGATATAACAATGCTCATGATTAACACCATTAATTCAAGACTCATCAAATTTATCAACAAGGGAAAGTAAATCTACAGTCTCAATTCTTTTCAATGGCTGGACACTTGCAACCATCTTGACATGATTAAATTTGAAGGCACAAATAAAATAACAGGTTTCTCTAGATAAGCTCTTGGAAAAATGGTTTTCTCTCAGCTCTCTCTTTTCTTCAAACATTCTCAGAAAATTTTGAACCCCTTTGCAAGAGTATTCTCATCACTTTTATACAATTCCATCCCTATTTTCTTTTCAATTTTCCCCCAAAAACATGGATATTTCAAAAGTATATTCCTCTTTTACAAAATTCCAAGTGTATCAATGATACTTTTATGAAAATAATTTATTTTGCCTTGTCGAGTGTAAAGAGTATGGGCCCTCTTCATTCTGCTCTTGTCATATATGATTAGGATATCATGTCATTACTTGTGAAAAATGATTTCATAATTCCTTCCACTTGGTGATTGGATGGTTGCTTCTGATATCTTTTGAGCACTCCCAGGTGACTGAATTGACAGACACTTTTCATCTACTATCGAAGATACATCTTGGGTGTTGTGCATTCCTTCTTACATCTGCTTGGTTTAATTTCCCACATGGATCTTGTCAAATCCAGTTAATTCATCAATCATGTTTGTTCTGGATTCACTTCAACTTTTAAATTTTCCTTATGTGGGATGAGAAAGATCTTCCTTTATCTAGTGGAAATTATTTCTTTCAATTCAATCAAGTATGTGCCACTTCTACTATAAAACCCAATTTTATCCCTTCACCAAGATGCATTTCTCTTCTTATCCTGTAAGTGAGGAAATTTTCACAATTTTCTACTAGTGACATGGCAAAAGTACTTGTGGCAAATAGTTTGAAGGAAATATTTTGAAGATTTGAATCAAATCTTCGACCTACATGGTCCTGATGAGGCTTTCGTTAGGGCCTTATTTGACATAAAATGTGTAGGAGACACCAGAGGACCCTTGACTTATCAGCAGCTCTAGCTCACACTCCTCCTAAGGATGATTAGAATCAGTCCTATTTTCTCAGCATTTCAATCCATGTATTTTCATTTCTTTCGGTGGGAACACAAGAAAAATCCTAAAGACTTGAATAAATTCTGGATTAAAAGGAGGCCTCAAGTGTCTAAGAAAACTAATTTTTAGTCTCCATTTTAATGTGATGAATATTTTTTGTTGAAGGAGATCCCTAAGGAATCCTATGTGTTGTATGAAAAGTCTTCCATTGATATAGTGCCCATCATTTCTCACAAAATAATTGAATTAGAGCGGTGGATTATTTCTCGGAAAAGGGTCAGCCAAAACATGTGCAATCAAAACCAATCATAGAGCTAGTACTAACTTTAGGGAAGAGAAAGGGTGATCAATCTCCCAACCCCCGTTATAATTTTTGATGGAGAAAGAGAGGTACTTGTCTTCTTGTTATGCTAGAGTGGAAATTTCTTCTACGAGGACAATAGGAGTAGGTTGGTTGTTTAATAATCCACTTTTTTAGTGCATTGTGCTCCTTTATCAGAGCATGAATTTTCAGGACCTCATCCAGTTCCTTCTTCAAGATAACACCCACCCCGAACAAGGAGATGGGAAGTCAGATCTATCTCAAGACTTCATAACCTTCCCACCCACTAGGAGTATTTCTTTCTCTTCGATCACTCAGGAAGTTCCCTCTCAATTTTTCCTAGTAAATCTACCCTTTACTGAGGAGAAAGGAAAACAACATTCTTCATAGGTGGTTTGGATATTTTAGACTAGGTATCTTCCTATCAGAAGAAAATTGAGCTAGAAAAGATTATGGATAGTCCCATAATGACTCTTGATTCTTTGATGGGCATGGGGATGTCTCGGGATCTAGCAGGGTCCGTTATATTTTCTAGATGACACAGGGCTCAAATGAATTCATGTTGAGGAAGAACAAGTTGAACAAAATTCCCCCACTAGGAGGAAATTATGAAGGAGTGAAGGGTATTTGAGCATTATGTTTGTCTTTTATGCCTTTTTTTCAATTATGTAAATGAACCCTTTTACCATGGGATGGGGCCCCTATAGAATCCCCATTTTGAATTATATCTAAGACTACTTTCAAGTGATGTTACATATAAATTTTCATTTTTGACATGCAATTATTTTCTCTTCTGCATTAAGGACTCTCTAGCTTAGTATTAGCACTGGTAATGAAAAGAAACCACCATTGTGCATTCAATGGTTCTCAATCATGCACTTTTCCTCATCCTCTTAGTGTATTGCATTATTTCAAACCTGCTACAACTCATCCGAAAGAGATGACCTATTTCATGGTGATTCGTAACCCTCCTCACATTGTCTTCTTAGTTCACAACACTATCCTTGAGTTGCATGACTTTGAACATCAATTCACGGGGATTTCCTTCCTTCCATGGGCCTTTCCTTTTTCTAAATTGCTCTGGGTAACATGTGGAAACATCCACATCCTCCCCCTTTCTTTGACTTTTTATCTTATTGGGACTACCTTGCCATACATAAGCCACATGGTGGATGCTCATAACTTGAGTGGGGATGACTTGTTATACCTTTTCAAAAGTGCGTTGGGGAAACACATGGATACCCTTCCTTTCTTCATGAGGAATTTGTCCTTTTAGTTGTTTCTAAATGATGTCTCGACCATCTGCCGAGTTTATAGAAATATTTTGCATCTTGTAATTCATACTTGGGACAAGTGAGGTAACATTTGAAAAGGAAAAAAGTTAGAGGGATTTTCCAATGATGGCATACCTTTACGATCCTCAACCATAAAAGAGGATTTTCACAACATAGAGACCAGATTCCACATGATCCGAGTCATGAATTTCCCCTTGACATATACACATTTTAAAACATATCAATTGGACACAAGGACTTTGAAGGAAATACTCAAAGAAAAGGGGTGAGATTATTCGAGCTCCAACAACATGTTTTCTTCTATATGTGTATTTGTCTTGATTACGGTAACATGTCTCTAACCACTTTTTTATATGTGCCTTGGTTTTTACCAAGCACATTCCCCTATAGGGTATCAGTTTCATATCAACATGTGGTTCTCTCTTTAGGGATGCATCCTCTAGAGATTTCACATGCGCACCCCAAACAAGGGGGCATACATTGGGTGAATCGGTCACCACATATGGTAGCTCGAGCTTTAGTATAGGTTTGAGCAGTATAGAATCAGCACAGTCTATAGTTATAGAAATAGCCCAAAATTTGTCTTGGGACATCAATTCAACATAGACACTAGCACTGGAAACTTCTAACCTTTTATGGGTGCCTTTATGACAAGGAAGCGATTATAGTTAATTTTTTTAGATTGCTTTGATTTTAGCAATTTTCACAATATAGGTACATTCCTCTAATAATCAGAATGCATTCTATCTCCTTTTTTAATTAGATCTAACATAGAACAAAATAGGATCACACCATCTCGCATGATGGTGTATAAATTTAGGGAAGCAATTAGGGATGGAGAATAACACTAGACCTTTCTCCCCAACACTTTTATGTTGTAGCATCAGATCACACAAAAACTCACACTTGGCATGAGATCACCCAAAAACTCATTTTTGACGTAATATCACCTAAAATACTCACTCTTCTACAAATAGCGGTTCAAGACATTTTATATCCTTTTAACACGTCACAAATCAAGTGCACGTGTTCCTTTACTACCTATTGTCCAAACTAACTCCTTAGTTATTTTGACAACTTACATCCCTATTTTGGTTATGAAGATAAATTTTTGTAGGTTGCACGCACTCTACTTCTCTTGGCACATTAGTGTTGGTTGTACTTCTTCCATGCACCTGCATGCCCTTCCTTCTCAATTCCTATATATCCTTTCATTCTCCCTTGCGTGCACCCCCTTATACGTACTTTAACCTTCTTTCCCATGGTTCATGCATCCTCCGCATGCACCCTTTACTTGCCTTGTGATTTGGATAAGTCCTTTAAATGCTTCTTCCACATTCTTCCCTAGCATACCTTTCCTTCGTTGTTACATGCTACGTGTTTCCTTCCTAGCTTGCTTTGTGTGTCCCTTCTTTCTTTCTTTCATGCACTCTCATTTGAATGACCATGCCTCACTTACATACTCATCTCCTACAATTATGCATCCATTTATTCCACACGCATACCTATCCTTTCTTTCCTCTTTTGTGCCTCTTACTTTCACATGCACTTTGTGCATTCTTCCATGTTGAGACATTGTACCATGTCATCACCTATCAGACTTGAGTGTGTAACACACAACCTATCAAAGTGTCTAAAGCTAAGTACCTAATCCGTGTGAGGAACCACTACGCGAAACATGGAAGAAACAAAAAAACACTAGAAAATCACTTTGCATGCCACGTGTCTTGTGTGTCCATTTTATGCTATAAAATTTAGAACATCATAATTTTTTTGCATTGCTTGGATTCATGTGCTCTTGGTATTGTTAGGTAGTTGTTGAAGTGGGCTACACTCTATATCATTCAAATTCATATTTTGGCTAGATTTTGTAGGTGATATGTGTGGAAACGCATTTCATCCATTAATGTAGACATCTAATTGACTCAACCACCAAATTTTATGTAGATCTCACCTCCTTTTTCTTATATAAGAAAAATAAACATGGGAAGGTGCATCCATCAATATTACAGGGAAGATTCGCAGGCACTCAATGCTTGTTTTTGGTAGTTTGATTTCAAATCTAAGTTTCTCTCTTCTTTCTCCTCCTCTTCTCTCCTTCTTCTTCTATAAATTACATATCAAGGCTCATTGTAAAAGGTTGGACCCCTTTAGTTTGCTAAGAGCTTTGTTCCTTAGCATTTTAAGTTGCAAGCTTTTAGATCCGGCTCTTGCGTGTGGATATCATCCTCATCTTCCATTGTAATCGTCTCAGTGCATTTTTGGAAGCAATAGAAGCTTTGTTTTCGCTATTCTCCACCTTGGCTTGTTTTTACTGTCTTTTCTTACCTTTATATTGCATTTTATGTTTGTTATTTTTTACATCCCTTGCGAGGTTCCTTTTCGATTGTGCCCCATTAACATGAGTGTATGAATTTTTTAGGATATGATAAATGTGTCTACCCTTTACGTGTGTGTTCTCCTTCATCTTCTCTTAAAGCTAATTGTGTTCATCCCCTTCTTTCTGGTTTTATCACCTCCTTTAGCTTAGTTTTCTCCTTTTCCATACATCTCCTTCTAACTCCGGTCCCTTGGAATTTTAGAGTAGTGATAGATAGATGCATTTCACTTCATAGGATTCGTTTTAGTTGTGTGCGTGTGTTGTTTTTAAACTAATGCTAAATGTGAATTAAAGACTAACACTTAAATAGTCTTAGTTAGCAATAATTAAACAACATACTAAGCACCATCATGATAAGAATTAATCAAGGGTTAGATGCTAAACATTCATTAATACAAAAATTTGAACCTAACCATGTTTAAACATCTAAAAATCCTCTATACTCAAACAACATGCAAATGAAGGAACCTAGGTAGGTTCCTGGCTATAAAAATGGTTGTCCTTAATGTTCCAAGAACCTAGGAATGAGGGCTAGTCAAAGTTGGGCTACAAGACCCTTTTGACACCTCCCATATGACCTAAGAACTTTAAGAAAGAGGCTTAAATCTTCAAGATGATGAACTCCCAAGAAGACAAAATGCAAGCTCTTAGTCTATTTTTCTATATGATTTGCATTTGCTCTCTTAAGAAGTTTAGGTGTAGGTATAAAGGTTGGAGGAGGGCTCCTTATATAGCCCAATGGATAAAGGAAACACTTCATCCCTTTTCATGAGGGATTAAGGTAAAACATGATTAGGAATGGATAAGGTTGCTTTATTAAAGGTAACCTTACTTTAGAAGGGTTTAATTTATGCTTAGCAAGTCATGGGAGTGGGGGTGTTTTAATTAATCAAAGGTGATTAACTAGTAGGTGGTGTAAGCTTATAAAAGCTAATTAGAGGAATATTAGTACGATTTAGGCTATTAGGGGATTAAATCAATTAAATATGGATTTATTAGTTAAATGAAGTGAAATGCTAATTAATTAACAATAATTAATTAGTCTAGATAGGAGGGTAAATAATTAACGAAGGTTGTTAATTAGTTTGTTAGTTGGGTAGGTGACTTAATCAATTAGTGTATTGTAATTAATTAACGAAATTAAGAGGCAATATGAGTGATTTTGACGATATGTCGTCGATTTGTGAGAAATGGGATGATTAGCACAATTTAATTATTTAAATTACTTGGGCATAATTATGGGTGTCTACATTTGCCCCTCTTTTGGGTGGCGTAAGTGACATCACTTCAATGATAGTAGACGGAAGAAAATTTTGAAGGGATAGAAGAAAAAATAGTAGGAGGGAGAGATGCCCCCTCGAGGGTCGATGGGGTGATGAAAGAAGTTGATCGACGATCGAAAAAGAGGAGAGATAGACAGAAGAATAGGAAGGGGCAGGATGCCCCGATGAGAGAGAAAATTAGGGGTGAGGAGAAGGTGATGTAGAAGAAATATGGAGGGGGGAGAGAAGAGCTTAGCCTCTAGCCACCGTGTAGTGGAACAATTGTGATGTCATCATATTACCATAGGAGCTACGTCATCGGTCCTTATGAAAAATATAAGCATACGAGAAAGGTAGAATGACATGAAAAGCCATACTACGAAAAATTAGCCATTGCTGAAAATACCAACTCCACACTGACATATAACGATGCGATGCAATACGAGAAGGAAACAAGCTCATCTAACGAGGGAAAACAAGTATGAACGCACATACCCAACCCAACAACAATCAAGAAAGTTACACAAATTTTTTGTTATCGAGTGCTAAAGAGATCCACCGATTCAAGATTGATGAAATGGGTTAAAAATGATGCCCGAGAAAGATTACATGCACGGGGAATGATAATGGACATGGGGTCCAAGAAAAGAATTTTGCACAAGAAACAACACCAGGCAACAAACGTGCCCCAGTGAGTAGGCGAAGCAATCAGCTAGCTTTGTGAATGGTTGTAAATCTAGTGATCGCAAAGCCGTATTAATCGGGAAGATGTGAGACAAATCGGTAGGATATGGAGAAAATACCATGTGCAAGACACAAGTTTCAACCGTAATAAGCAAGTTACCAATTTTGTAGGTTTTTTTACTTTTTAGGATTTTGTGAAAAAAATTGCCTTTTTTTTTTATTTTTGACATATATATTGTTTTTATTTTTTTGTTTTCCAAAATGTGATGGACAATAGAAGAAAAGAGAAGAAATAGAATGAAGGGCCTAGGGGCAACAAAAAGTGCCCTAGGTGGAAGAAAGAAGAAACAAGTGACAAAAATGTCCTTGTTTAGTGGAAAAATTAATAAAAAATAATTATTTACGAGAGTGTGGATAAGAAGAAAAATCACCTAGGAGTAATATATTGTACGAGGGAGAAGAAAGGGGTATCGAGACAACAACAAAATGCCCCAATATAATGAAAAATAAGAGAAAAAAATTATTTAATAAAAATAATTATTCCCACGGTGAACAGAGGAGACAATGGCGATCGAAGCGAGCCTCCGGCCATCCTAGTGGTGAAAAATAGGTTAATATACCCACACTGGGGGTAAAAACATCACGACCAATTTATTTTAAGCTGAGTTGTTTAGAATTTCTTACTATGAGGCTCTGATAGTGACGAGAACCATGGTGATCGCATGAGACCGATTGAGGCACACAGATGTAATCTGAGGGTACCAGATGGCATGCAGACGACAGCCCCTTTATGAGTATCAAACCCTAGCTCATTAATTTTGGTCATTAATGTGTTAAATTTGGCATTTAGCCCTAGGAATTCTCATCGACATGCTTGCGCACGAGGCGGAGTGTCGGGTTGGGGTGCGAGGCATCCCTTTGGGGGTGCATGTGCTACAAACATGTGCGCACATGCGTAGGCATGAAGTACACACACCTATGCACATGCACACACACACTCACATATGCGTGCATGTGCACACACACAAAAAGAGGCACACATGTGAAAAACATAGTGCACACACAAAAGGGGTGCACATTTGTGCACACATGCCAAAAAGGGTGCGTTGGTGGTGATAGAGGCGTAAGTGCTAGAAGACAGAGACGTGCACGTGCACGCCCAAAAGGGGGTGCAAGCGTCAAAAGGTGTGTAGGCACCTCAAACCGAGTAGAAAAGATAAGAAAATGTCAAAAAGATGACACTTAAAAGAATTTTTAGGATTTTGGGTTAACCTAAAATATTAAATAGTTTTTAGAATAAATGTTAATGTAACGACGAGTGATTTGGTATTGTGTAGAGACAATTTCTAGTTTTATAGACGTGGGAATGGCACACTTGGATAGTAGAGCTAGAGGGGAGTATGAGCCGGTGTTTGGTGAGACATGGTGATACTTCTCAAGGCGGTGGGGCTATGCCCCATGTCTCGAATGCCCTCCATTACACTAGATCATAGTTTATTGAATGTCCTGCCAAGCGATGGCATAGCGAGATTCGGTGTTTCAAACTACCTACGGCGAAGATGAATGTGACCCTTGAGGATGTATGGCGGATCCTACGTGTGCCGATCCTAGGCACCTTGATTGAAAGTACTGTAAAGATGCGGGGCTAATCTAAGCAGCATGCAGTGATCTTTTTGATGTGGATGACATACCGCATGACGGTATGACTATAGCTCTTCACGAGTGCATTTTTGACCCCACACTTTGCATCAAGGGCCTCTCTACATCATGTCTCTTATCAGTGGGTTCTTACTCACTGATAAGATAGGGACCTCATTCCCGAGAGGATTATTACCCTTGGTTCATGACATCTTTAGCGGCGAGAGATACTATTGGGGGCAGTGCATACTGGCCCACCTATACTAGGATTTACATTTGATCACATACCACGGTCAAAAGACCGTGGGTACAAACCTCTTTATTCTGAGATATGGTCATGGGACCACATTTTGATTGGACACCCCGTGGGAACTTTACATGTCTGAGACCCAGAGGATCCATCATACATGGCATGGGTAGCAGCAGGTGGTGATATACGCGGCCACCTTGGCAGCCTATTCAGATATAGGTGAGAGTTCGATGAGTGCCCAGAGTAATAGATGTTATCTAAGCGGCCATACGAGACATTTTCGGTGGCCAGAGGATGCCATAGAGCTTAGTGTGTGCTTAGTAGAGCACTATATCATCGGTAGTTGTAGCTACATCATAGAGAGCTATATCAAGTTGATAGGTGCCGCCGGTAGCTTGGTAGAGTCTGAGGGTCCTATGGCATTGTACATTTGGTATGCACGTAGAGATTCAGAGAGGAAGACTATGGGGCCGCGCATACTGGTGGCCTGAGCTCGAGTGAGTTTTACATAGGTGGTCCCCAGGCATGGGACCCAAAGCATGATAGGTGTTGGATCGAGGGCCATAGTAGGGTACGGACTTGGTAGCCACCTGTATTACCACAGTGTCTCACCATTCAGAGGAGGCCTAGGCAACAGGTGCTCGTCCACCTATAGAGATATGGCATGGTTCAGAGTGCAAAGTGAGAGCAGTGGGGCCGAGATCCAGAGGATCCTTTTGATGGCATTCCACATGATGGGTAGGGTGCCACACAGGCATAGGGACTAAGGCCATAGGGCCCAGTATAGGCCGAGTTTAGCCAACGAGAGTGAGGGTCGTGGAGCAGGGCTAGTCCTCGAGCACCTCGGGTACCCATCACGGTGGCACTGGCAGCCACCCCACAATAGCAACTACAAGCAAGCCATATCGAGAGGGACACAATCGAGAGAAGAGAGAGATGAGGCTTGAGGCTGGTGTGTGACCGCCCATAGAGAGCGTGATGAGGTCGAGCTCACATTTTTACCTTACTTTCGAGTGAGATTAGGCTCGCTTGAGCTAGCCTGGGGATGGAAAAGTGGCATGGCGAAGTAGATACTGAGAGCGGCTACCGGGGGACTCGGATATTAAGTCTTCTTCATCAGTCCCAGCAGACCCGGAGTGCGAGATGGTCGTTGCGCGAGAGAAATCATGTATACACACGGTCACAAGCACTTCTTGCACGGAGGATCGAGGCCGGTGCCGAGTGCAGCTGTGACTACAAATAGAGACCGAGAGGCTACTTCCTCTAGATAAGAAAAGGCTGATTTAGGTGAGTGATAGGAAAGCATGATGTTTCCGTTCGGGAAGCCCTCGCCTCCGAAGATGCTAATTTAATACATGATGTTACGAGGCTTGGTGGCAAGGCTCTACTTTCTACAGGACTACCTATTACGGGGTAGTCCTCCCAGGCTTGATGAGTGGTCTTTGCCTCAACATTTAGGGTTAAGCGTGATAGGCTCATGGTCACATAGATCAAGCCAATTTACGAGATCGAGTGAGACAGCCCATTCCAGGAGAGCATTTGGCAAACTAGGACCATCTCGGCCTCCATTGTTCTATCGGCTAGTTGACGGGCTGGGAGCCCGCAAGGGTGAGAGCTATGGTTGAGCTCCATATTTTGATATACATATTATTTGTATTCATGCCTCTTATGAAGTCCGATTTTGATGTATAGCCTTGTATACTTGTATTTTATGATGTCTCATGATGAAGGCTTGATTCTTTTTATACATGCCCCTTTTTATGGCACTTTGTATACATGATGTATCATTTTGGGTACCGATCTAGATAGTTTATACGTGTATAGATATGTGGAAATTTTTGATGTATCATCTTTATACACCTTAGTGAAGGCATTTTGATATAGAATATTGATGTATATCCATTTATGTTGATATAGATGTATATGACACACATGTATATAAAGGATTACTTTTTGGGCTCATATACACATGTTTATGAGATGATGCACTTTATTGTTTTTGTGTCTGATGCATGTGACATGAGTGGGCATAATTCTATGACGTAAAATACCCTTTATCATAAATTACTCTATGTTGAATCCCATTGCATGTTGCGTTTTTGATTCAGCACTTATGGATGTGTTATGATGTTATCTAATATTGTACTTACATGTATACGTGTTTCGCATGAAATTTCATTCAGAATAGAGTTAATTCTATCCTTTCATTCTCTAGAGAAGCAGATAAGGGTTAGGGCTAGGAGGAATACTGTTGAGTGTTGGGAAGGTGTGCACGTACCATAGAGAGATCGAGATCGATTGTGAAGAACTCCTTTTTGTGCTGGGAAGGACTACTGTAAAGTAAGAATACAAGACCACCGAGATCTTAGTTAGACAATAAGTGAGGAAGCGCCTTGGGGGCTAGGAAATATTAGACTTCCTTTGGAAGGTGGTCAGTTCCCCTTTTAATATGAATTAATGCAAATGATAACAAAGAAGCTATTGCGAAATCACGATTTAGGTACCTTGTTAAAAAGCAATAGAGACTAAACTACCAATAATAAAATGTCATGATGTTTGTTTGGTCACCAGTTATTGATGCATTCAGATCAAGTTACAAGGATAGACCCAGCTAGATATGAGATTGTTTGGGGGTAAATAAGGGAAAGGTTGGTTTTGGTATAAGTCACAGTGACCGATGTTGGTCACTGGATAACCGACTGCGGTTATAACACCGATACCGGTAGAAGATAACCGATATCGGTAGGGGCAGTGATTTAGGGGTTTCGAATGGAAGTCAGTTGTAAGGTGGTTATGGTGTTTATAGGGTTAATAAATGATTAGGGGGTAGTAGGGTGATGGAGAAAACTCAGAGAGTGAGAAAACTATCTTTGGGGCAATATCGGGGTTGATGAATGAAAGTTAGGTGCAGAGTGCTGCCGGGTGGTAGATCTAGGAGTGAGCTTATAATTATTATGAATTAAAAGTTCAAGAAATGGTGTTTAGAAACATACAAGATACTACTTACTAGTTCTGATGAAGATACAGGTCCAAGGAATGTGGTGGTGACAGTAAGGCTTAGTTGGGATGATCTGGTATTGGAAAGCGAGCTGATGAAGCTATCCTCAGTCTTTCCCAATGCTTGGACGAGTGTGACAGTGATCTAGTTGCTCAGTTACAGTCTTGGGCTCGATCCTCTTCTCTGCAACCTCTTCTACTTGTTTCACTTCTCTCTCTCCTACCAAATGAATTCCGGATCCCTTGTTTTTGGTTGGGGGAGGTCATTTACAGGGAACCGATGGTGGTTGCCTAAGCGGCCTGCCGCATAGGGACCGATGTCGGTTAGGTCAAAGTTGGCTATTTTTAGTAAAATAGCCAACTTTCCCTCCTTTTCTCTCGAGGGGTTAGTTGTGGGCTTGGTCAAGTCATTATTAGGTTCGTTTTGATGCGGGTGAGGGGTGATGAGTCATGGGTGTGGGTCTAGACCAAGTCATAGGTCTTAATTAAGTTATTTTAGGGTTAGGGCTAGGTCATAGTGAGGTGGCGAGGTGAGGTGGTAGGGTTGGAGATGTGGATTTATTAATTATAAGGTAATTAATAAATAATTAAGTGTGTAAGGTTTTAGGTGGTGAGGTAGGGTTAGGTTGCGGGACGAGATACGGGGTGGTGCGGAGTCATAAGACCCAAATTTGGTGTCTACATTTGCCCCTTGTTGTCATGTAGCTTTTATTTTAAAGCTGCACTAATAACAATAAAAAGTGGTTGCCCGATTAAGGGTATAGGTAATCCCCCTCAAATGTATCACGAGATGGAGGTGACATGAAATCGGGGATAGGGTTGATAAAGTGTAAATGATGGTGAGATCTTTGGTAAGATGGTGGGGTAAGTTCAAGGAAGGTGACGCCTTGTGTCATCACCAATCCGGGACTATGATAATTCTTCACGGGAACTCCTCGTGTTATGATTATTTACTAATGCACGGTATTTAGTTTGATGGATGTAATCTGGAAACAAAACAACAACATAACACAAGAATACCATCGACTATGATAAGACAGAATGATGAAAAATCTGAAATATCAAAATAAATTATAATATTAACATGAAAGCTGTACAATCTCACCCATGAGGTACTTCAAGTGTATTGACTTCACTTGCCTTTCACCAAGACTATGGGAGAAACTTTACAATTACACCTCTTAATGGCTTCTTCAACACCTTTAAAGCTGATGGCTTCCTTCGCACACTTCCTACAATATTTCTCACTACTTCCTTCTATGCTAAATGAGGGGGTAGCCTCTCTATTTGTAGTACTTCGGAGCTTATCCATCTTATCTCTAAGATAGGATAAGAAATCCACTCTGACGAATCATATTCCATACCTTAACTCTTATATCTGTACATGTAAGCTTATCTTTAAGATAAGATAAACCTTATCATTTACATGGGTTCCACATTTTTAGACTTTTTACAAATAAAATACACAAAATATTTATGACCTCACTCCTTGTCCTTATTACCAATATAATATTTCTAATTCCTAATCACGTAGACCCTACTTCTCTAATTACCCAAACTTTGACATTTTAACATTACCGGACCACTTACGACAAATATTTACTTTTTACAACATTCCTATTGTACTTTGACTATTACCGTACTCCACATTATTGGCGGCACCGTACTGACGGCACCGTTATCTTCTATCAGATGCTACTACTAATTATACTTAACAACATCATATTCCTAATACATACATTAATGAAATAGAAATTACGGAGGAAAATTTTAGTGTCGACATCTTCCCCCTTCCTAGCTTCTACTCCGTCCTCGGAGTAGACTATTCTGGTGCTTGGAAAATCTTCAACTTGTCGTGGTTGACCCATTTCATAATGGGAGTGCCATCCAATTCCTCCAATCAGTACGTACCATTTTCATGCACAGCTGCTATTTTGTAGGGCCCCATCCATTTTGGAAGAAATTTTCTCTGTCTTCTTTTTTTGTATCGGAATCATATACTAGAACCAAGTAATTCCCATGAAATGGAAACCCACGAGATCTTTTGATCAAAGTATTCCTTCTGCTTCATTTTCTTCTTATGGCTTGTATCCTTTGCTATTTCTCTCATTTCCTCCAAGCAAATGAAGATGTACCAACCTTTCTTTTCTTGAATCACTTTCATCCATCCTTTCATTTTCATAACTCTCACGGTGGGAATATCAAACTCAATAGGAAGAACTAGATCAATGCCATAAATAACTGGAATGGGGAGTATCCTGTTCTTTGACTTTGATGTTGCCTTATATGCCCACAATCTTTGCATGAATCCTTTTATCCCATTTATGTACTGTAAGTGCATCTTTTGCTAGAATTTGACACAACACAAAAATTTGTTCGTTCCACACCTGTCCATTTGTGCTTGGCTTGTATGTTGTTGCCTTCTTGTGCTTAATAGAAAACTTATTGACTAGGGCTTCTACCACCTCATTAATGAAGTGGCTTCCTTGATCTATTACAATTTCTAATGGGCAACCAAATCTGGTGATAATGCGTTCATACATGAACCTTGCCACTTCATCCATGGAAGTTGTTTTCAATGGCCTAGCTTCAACCCACTTGGTTAAATAATCATGTGGTAACTACAATATACTTATTTTGGCGTGATGTAGTTAGAAGTGGACCTACAATGTCTATTCCCCACTTTTCAAAGGGACCGAAGGGAAGAATAGGACATAATGGAGTGATGAAGTCTTACGGTTACCATGTGTTTAACAAATATCACATGTCTTACAATAATTATAACAATCTTTAAAACAATGGGCGGTGATAACTTGCATCAAGATCCTTCTTGTTGTAAGTTGTCAGAGAGAAGTGCCCTCCACATGTACCATTGTGGAATTCTTCTGAGTTCCTTCCCTTGATCACATCCAACATGCCCTCTTGTACTTTCCATCGAGTCCTATTCGAAATAATACTCCATGCGAGAATAGAATATGGGAGTGGCTTGAGTAATCTTTCTCTTAGTCTTTGCATTGGCACCATCGGGAAAATTGAATTCATTTAGATAATTCCAAATATATATGTATTCACTAGGGATTGTGTCGAGGGATAACAAGGCTACATCGGGGAAATCATCATCATCACAAGATGATCCTAAACCATCATAGGCTCGAGAGAGTGCATCTACATTGACATGCTTCTTTCTAGCCTATCTATAATATCAAATTTAAATTCTTGTAGCAAAATTATCCATCTTGCTATCCTCACGATGGGTTAGGATTATTTACAATATATTTTAGAGCACGATGATCTGTTACAACTAGAAATTTTTACCCTAGAAAGTAATTTCTAAACTTCTTTACAGACAAAAATGATAGCGAGCCTCTTTTGATTCGGTATAATTTACCTCTTTGCTCATTTATATGCTCCCAAAGTAAATTGGATGTTCATTCCCATTTTCATCCTTTTGGCTCAAAGTACTTCCTAGTGTTGTATCTGAGGCATCAGTGTACACAATGAATGGCTTGCTCCAATCTGGATTCTTCAAAACAGGTGAAGACACTAAGGCTTCCTTCAGTTGTCCAAAAGCTTCATGCGCCTTATTTCTGGTTCATAAGTAACATCCTTCTTTAAGAACTGGGTTAGTGGCTGTGCAATCTTTGAGAAATTCTTGATGAACCTTCTATAGTAACCCACATGGCCTAAAAATGATCTCAACTTACTTCTATTAAGAGGAAATGGTAAATCTTTGATTTTTGAAACTTTATCAGGATCGACCAATACCATCTCTAGATACAACATGCCCTAACAAAATGCCTTTAGAACATCCAAAGACACACTTTGTAGGGTTTAGTGAGGCTTGTGCTTCATCTAACCTTTGAAATGTTGTCTCCATTTGGTGCAGGTGGTCCAACTTGCTCCCATAGATGCAAAAATCATCCAGAAATACTCTGATGAAGGTCCCAATGTAAGGTTCAAACACCCTATTCATCAAACAACTGGAATGTTGCTTTGGAGCATTACACAACCCAAAAGTAATAACTCTATAAGCAAAGCGTTCCCAAGGAGTGGTGAACGTGGTCTTTAGCTGATCTTTCTCTGCTATACGAACTTGGTTGTAGCCGCTATATCCATCAACAAAACTATAGTACTCTGGCCCGGCTACTTTGTCCAAGATCTGATCGAAAATGGAAGAGGGTAATAATCCTTCTTTGTTGCCTTATTGAGCTTCTGTAATCAACACAAATGCATAGCTTCCCATTATTTTTATTGAGATCACAATCGGAGAAACCCATTCTGGAATTCTCCACAGCAAATATGAATCTGCATCAAGCAACTTATCTATTTCTTCTTTTACAGTCTTGGAAAAATTAGGATTCATTCTATATGGCATTTGCTTTATGGGCTTAGCACCATCTACCAGCTCAATAGAATGTTCTACCCAACTTACTTGACGGAGTTCCTTGTAATCAAAAGTGAATAGGTGTATGTACCTTCAAAAGAGCTGGAGGTAGGATTCCTTCTCACTCTCCATCACAACATCACCAATCTTTATTTGTTGGAGACGATCATCAACTTCTTCTTCAGATAATTTTATGGGGTCATGAGTTGGTGTGACTGGAAGGATATCCATGACTGAAATATCAACCTCACTTTCTTCATCTTCAGTGTCCACTTCACTGGTACTAGAGTAATCAGAGGATGTCCAATCATCAGTTTCATCACTTGAATCCATAGGTTCTGCCTTATGATGTCGAGGGATCACATTTATCTTCACCCTCTCTCTACCACGTCCAAGTGTCATGAAACCTTCATTCTAATAGTTTCTTGCATGAACTCTCCTTAGCCATGGTCTTCCCAAACAGCATTGGAGTGCACGCAGCAGTACCATTTTTCATCACTTGAAGTCTACCACACATACCACACCCATGAGATATTGCCACATTTGAAACTACACCTTCTAGTTTAGTTTTCCTTTATTTAATGACCTTAACATAAGTGTTGAAGGGCGATCAATTTTAAACCCAACATATTCATTACTGAGACTCGGTCATTACATTAACTACAACACCTCCATCAACTAAGACATCATGAATTGAAATACCATTACATGATACCTCGGCTTGTGGAGCATAGGGATCTGCCTCTGCCTCCAAAGCAGGGGACCTCAACCTCCTTCCTTCTTCTTCGAGCATTGAGTCCACCTCGCAACTCCGCCTCTTCTCGAAGACATAGCTAAGAGTTGACCATATGTAATATTTGCGAGGCCTTTTGGACATATCTTCCAAGATGGAGTATGGTCCTTGCCCCCTGTGAAATCGAGAAAATCCTGCACACCCAACTTTCTTCTCCTATGTTTCTTACTAGTTTCTTCTTTCATCTTCTTAGGATCATTTCCATCTTGATTATCTTTTTCTTTCTTTCTTTTTGTTACAAACACATCTACTTCATTATTTTTGCTCTTATCTACTACATCAAAAGAATTCAGGTGTGTTTTTCCTTTATCATTATCTCCTTTACCAGTTGTAGAAGCTCTATCGGACAATTATACTTATAATGACCCTTTTATAACAACCATAACAAACAACTTCAGAAATATTTCTTTTTGGACCTCTATCTCCTCCACGAGAACTAAATTCCTTTCCTTGAAGAAGATTAATAGTTAAGCCCGACCCATCTTTTTGAGTAGATCTTCATACTTAGTAGATGTACTAGGAGAAATATTTGTGCTCACCGGGAGTGGTTGTGGATTACGGACCAAAGGTGTTGGCGTAGGCTCTACTTTAGCAACAATTTCTTTGGGCTCCTCTTCCATGCTTTCTTCTTGCCTTCTTGCAATCTCCTTTTCTTGTTCAATGGTAGTGGGTGGTCATACTTCACTCGTTTGTCTCGATCTCTCGGCTTCATCCCAAGAATGAAGTGCTTACAGAGGAGATTATCCACACCATTCATCAACCCATCCGCTAGTCCTTCCTTCCGAATCTGGGCATCGAGCTTCCTCCTTAGCTCTAGAACACGAGCATGATAATCCCTTATCTTCTCCTTCTCTCCTTGGGATAACTTTGTGATCTCGATCATGAGATCTGCATATTTCTGTTGTTCACCAAATTCTTCAAGAAAACTTTCGGTTAATAAATCCCATGAATTTTTCACATTATCACCTAGTGTTTCAAACCACCTAAGTGTTGAACCATCCAAAAAGGTAGGAAAAAATTCAGTCCATTGTTCCCTTCTTATAAGGCCATTACAAATACAAGATCGCTTAAACTCTTGAATGAAAGAAGAAGCATCTTCATTAGATTGAGCTGAAAAATAGGAATCTTTCCCATTTTCAAAAGTAACCACCATGAAATACCAACTCACAAGTACAATCAACAAGACTTATGTGTACAAATAATTAGAATCACTATACTAGAAAGTGACTTTACACCTTTCTACAGTAAAATAGAAATGACCACGGTAAACTATGGTAAAACTTGACTTACTGTGGTAAAAACTGACTTTATTGTGGTAAACACTATTCATGGTAAAAAGTGAAGTTACTGCGGTAAATACTATTCACGGTAAAAAGTGACTTTACTGTGGTAAATACTATTCCAGCAAAAATGACTTTACCATGGTAACTACTATTCATGGCAAAAATGACTTTACCATGGTAACTACTATGCACAGTAAAAACAAGGTTACCCTCTAATTGATTTTTGACTAAGTGGGAATATCTCTCTAGAAAATCCACCAACGAGGAATGGTCCGGCAACGGAACCAAAATGTCATCACCAATCCGGCACTATGATAATTCTTCACCGGGAACTCCTCGTCTTTATGATTATTTACTAATGCCTGACCTTTAGTTTGGTGGATGTAATCTAGAAACAAAACAACAACATAACACAAGAATACCATCGACTATGATAAGACAGAATGATGAAAAATCTGAAATATCAAAATAAATTATAATATTAACATGAAACTGTTACAATCTCACCCATGAGGTACTTCAAGTGTTATTGACTTCACTTGCCTTTCACCAAGACTATGGGAGAAACTTTATAATTACACCTCTTAATGGCTTCTTCAACACACTTTAAAGTGATGGCTTCCTTCACACACTTCCTACAATATTTCTCACTACTTCCTTCTATGCTAAATGAGAGGGATAGCCTCTCTATTTATAGAACTTTCAGGGCTTATCCATCTTATTTCTAAGATAGGATAAGAAATCCACTCTGACGAATCATATTCCATACCTTAACTCTTATCTGTACATGTAAGCTTATCTTCTAAGATAAGATAAACCTTATCATTTTACATGGGTTCCACATTTTTAGACTTTTTACAAATAAAATACACAAAATATTTATGACCTCACTCCTTGTCCTTATTACCAATATAATATTTCTAATTCCTAATCATGTAGACCCTACTTCTCTAATTACCCAAACTTTGACATTTTAACATTACCGGACCACTTACAACAAATATTTACTTTTTACAACATTCCTATTGTACTTTGGTATTACCGTACTCCACATTATTGGTAGCACTCATCGACGGTGCCGTTATCTTCTATCAAACGCTACTACTAATTATACTTAACAACATCATATTCCTAATACATACATTAATGAAATAGAAATTACGGAGGAAAATTTTAGTGTGATGTGACATGTTAAAATGCGTAGTGCGACCGGGGTACATGGTTTGAAGAGTAAACAAGAAATTCATAGGCAAAGGTCGATAATTTATCCAAACAAGGCTTATATAATCCTGTTATCCAAGGCAGAGGAAGTAGCGCCGGGGATATAAAGGGGAAGGTACCGGAGGCGTTTAGGCATGTTCAAAGAAGACAAAATGGTTGGTTTGGTTGAGATAAACATCACGGTCTTGGTCTAAGCAAAGCTGGTTGGCTGATCAATTCAAGTATCCTAGTCATGCTAAAATACGAATAGGTGAGCTCGATTGAACAAACAGCTACATATGGGTGGATAGAATCGTAATTTGTGGGCTTGGTCGAAGTACTTAATTGGTGCGGCCATGGGTCGGGCTGATTAGTTATTCTGCGGCCTTCGGTCGGGCCGAGTGGTTGGTTGTGGCCTTGGGTCAGGCCGATTGGTTAGGTGCGGCCTTGGGTCGAGCCAATTGGTTAGTGCAGAGCCTGGGTTGGGCCGATTGGTTGGTTGCGGCCTTGGGTCGGGATGATTGGTTGGTTGGCTGATTGGTTGGTTTGTGGCCGTAGGTTGGCTGATTGGTTGGTTGCGGCCTTGGGTTGGGCCAATGAATTCAAAATAAGGCTATTTAGCAAAGGCCAGGGGTAGGCAATGTGGTGAAAAATAGAGTTTGGTGGAGAAGAGCAGGAGTTAGGGTAAACTAGGTAGGTAACCGATATCAGTTAGTTATGACCGGTATCGGTTAGAAGACCAATATCGGTTTTCTAGGTGCGCCATAACCGATATCGGTTAGAGGTCAAAACCTATAAAAAGAAAAAATACGGCGTGTCATTTTCACATTGTGAATTTGAGTGCCAACCTTGTTTGTCTGAGTTTTGAATTGATTGGGTTGAGTATTTGGGCTGAGTTGGCACTAGTTGAGTGGGGGAGTGAGTTATTGGTAGGCCCCAGAGATCAGGAGGCAGAGTTTGATTGGTTGAGGACCTGATTGAGGAGATTTGGAGCTATGGCATAGCCTAGAGGAGCAGGAGGTGTTGGAGGAGCTGGACCACCACCACCTATCCCACCACGACGACGTGTAGTCATACCGGTAGGCTCTAAATCCCTCTATGTGAAGTTGATGAATTTAGCTAGGATGTGGGTTTTGGGGTAGGAATCTAAAATTTGAGAAAATAATGAATAAATGAAGGTAAATCATAAAATGGAGTGGGTAGATATGTTAGGTAAGTCAAAATGGCAGGGTGGGTAAGTTTTTAGGCAATTGGGCTAGGTAGATGGGTAAAAAATAGAAAAAAAGGGGATTTGGGGGTTGTTTTTGGTCCGGACCGAAATCCCACAGCGACGATGTCGGTCACTAGGCGACCAAGCATCGGTCATAGCCAAAGTTGTATAGAGTAATGGTTATAGAGACCGGCGTCGGTCATGTGTCGACCGACATCGGTGCATAAAAGTTGGGTATAGACAAGGAGTGGGGGACAATGGCGATAAGGGTGGTAGTCTGGTCACCACGGGTAGGAGGAAAGGGTGTGAAATTTGTTGTGTTGGTTTGTTGTAGGCGGGTAGGATAGATTTGTGGGGTGAAGGGGGAAAAGGTAGAGTTGCTAGGAAAGGTTATTGGGGTGGGGGTAATCGGGTGGTGTATGAGTGGGGTAGGTGGTAGGTTTTGGGATAGGTAAAGGGGATATTGTAGGTGTTTGTTGGGTGGGGTTAGTTATATTGGGGTTATTGGGTAGTTGTTTTGTAAAGGGTAGGCTTGATGGAGTGTGTTGTTTTGCAGCACACCAAAGAAGACTAACGATGCAGATCGGATGGTGCCTCTCTTGGGGTAGATGCGGCACATATAGCTGCAGATAGTGGCGATCATGTAAGAGGTTAGACTTGGTAGGGTCCAGAGGTATAGGGCTGTGGATAGGGACCATAGCCTGATGGTTGCCCTCATCAAGAGATGGGATCCGGTAACCAATGTCTTCCATCTCCCGACTGGAGAGATGACAGTCACACTAGAGGATGTGTATCACATCCTGAGACTACCGATCATAGGTGAGGCGGTGTTCTAGGTGGATGCTGAGACAGTGATGGATAGCATCCTACAGGTATTCAGGTATGCAGCCCCATTGATTATGTACCATAGTACGAAAGCATCTGCTACAGCGATATGTATCGCACACATTGTGAGAGACATGGCTTGCCGTGCTGATGATGATTATTATCACCTGCTTCGCCCTCCCGGACTCAAAGGGAGGCTACTTCCCATGGTCTTTGATGGGAGTATTACATGAGATGGTGGAGGAGCACACTGTTATGTATAGGCACCGCATGTATTTGGTGCGGCTATATAGAGAGTTGTGGGGCTATCGGCATTTGTATGAGGCAATTTGGGATATGCTCAACATTCTTGCTACACTACTGGGCCTATGAGCATATCATGTGTTTACCACTAGTAGGGTTACCCGGCGGGGCCACGAGGCGGTGTATAGGTATGGGTTTCGCAGAGGTGGTTGGGGCCGTGGGCTAGCCACAAGTGGTTATCTTAGGGGCGAGATGTCACGTATTATTGATGACATATGTTAGAGGGCCTGACCACACTAGATATTATATGGAGGCCATACAGAGGCCATCAGCCCCGTGGAGGAGCCCAAGCATAGCTGCGATGGATCCAGTACATCTTCTGGATAGCTGGACCGAGACCCGGGGAGCATGAGTGGATTCCCCTAGAGAGGGTATAATGACAATTGGGCCTATGGCAGGATGAGCCACCTCCCTTCCCATAGTATTGAAGGGAGGATGTAGAGGCACCACTACCTCTTCCGCAGCCATTGGACCTAGTCCAATCGCAAAGAGACCGATTGATGATCTGATGGGAGCCTTGCCACGCCGGTGTTACAGTGCATTTTTGGTTTGGTGGGTGGGCAAAGGTAGCCATGAGAGCACAGCCCGCACAGCCAGATTTGGCGGCTGTTATAGCAGAGAGGGACCGTCTCTTAGGCCAGGTGCAGTTATTATAGGGGTAGCTTGCTGCTGCACAGGCACAGATTGGGGCACTACAGGGGTAGTTGGCCCAAGCACGGTCTGAGATGCATAGCCTCGAGGCACGAGGATAGGTATAGCCTCGAGCACACGGGCGCGAGTATAGCCTCGAGCACGAGCACGATTGCATAGCCTCGGGCACGAGGCATAGGTATAGCCTTAGGCACAGGGCGTACAGGTAGGTCAGGGTCCACTTCTATTAGGAGCCGGGGGACCAGCCCCACCAGCCATGGTGGCATGGGCCGATATATGGAGGCGAGAGCGGAGGCCCGATATTATCAAGATGTACTAGATGGTACTAGGGCCGACTATCAGCCATATGCAGCTCACAGGAATCGAGGCGTCCGGAGTCACAGTCACGGGGGCTACTGACCACATCCGGTGGGTCGGTGACGAGTAGGAGGTGAGATCCGAGACGAGGGCCAGGCGAGAGATGAGCGAGGGAGGGGGAGAGAGCTGAGTCACCCCAGGAGCAGAGATGGGTTTTGTTGATAGAGACACCGGTCTGCGAACCGAGTGTGTATATAGAGGCCTGCGTGCCCTCATAGGATTTATGTATTCATTTTTGTTGTATATACCAGCACAAAGCCAAGTACATGTTGTATAGTATATACCAGCTACCTGCAAGCCAAGTACATTTGAGTATATTTTTGACATGAGAGGCCGGCCTACGAGCCGAGTCGAGATTTTGACAGAGACAGCGGCCTGCGTGCCGACTTTGTATTTTGGATTACAGAGGCCCCATGCAGGGCAAGTTGTATATTGTAACATTGTTTTGATGATATATATAGATGATGAGGTTGATCCATATGGTGTGTATAATTGTGGATGTGGTGCATATATTATAATGTTTCATGTTTTTTGTCGATGGTATTAGAATTGGATGTATATATAAATGATGTTGATGATGTTGTCTTTGATATGCATATGTTTTGAAATATTGATGTTTATTATGATGATGGATGTTGATAGTGATGTCATTATGCAGAGAAAAGAGGCGGGCGCTGCCAAAATTTTGCAAAAAACAAAGAGAAGGCCTGGATATAATCAAAATAGGTATAGGTTGACCGATATCGGTTAGATAACCGATGTCGGTCACTATTGACCGATACCGGTTACATAACCAACATCGGTTATGTTAAAACAAGATTTTCTAAAAATAGAAAAGCTTGGGAGGCAATTTTAGATTCTTATTTTTAGAGCCATGCAACATGTTAAATACGAGGATGCGAGGCTATTGTCATCCATACAGGGTAGTTGCATGGGAGAATTGAGTGATAAGGAGGAAAGAGATAGGTAAAGTGATCGTGAGCTTGGAGTAAGAAGGCGTAAAGGCAAGTAATAGTGAAGAGGGTGGTGAACATGGCTGAACAAAGAGAAGCATCCAGCGGGTAGAGAGGAGAGGGAAGACAGGTTCCACCTCAAACTGCTGCATCCCAGGAGGTATATATGATTTTTGGTTGGAATTAAATTTTTGCATGCATATGAATAGGATGTGGGAAGGTAAGTGGGTAGAGATGAAAAATAAAGGTGATAGGCAAAAAGGTTTGGGATGGGGTGAGTGTTGTAGGGTAGGTAATCAGGTGTTGGAGATATGTGCGTAGGTACAGAGAGGGGAAAACGAGTGCAGAAGTTATCATAGGTGGTGTTTTTTTAGCGGGGTGGTTGGAATTGACAGTGACCGATATCGTTTAGGAATAACCGGTATCGGTTAGGTAACCGGTATCGGTTATTGTGTAAAGTTACGGATTGCGATAAAAAACACGTGGGAAGTTATTTGTTGATTTGTTGTTTGTTGGTTTAATGTGTGCAGGCATAGGCAGGGTTGAGGATGAATGATAGGGTGCCAAGCTTTTTGTCATGGGTCCGAGCGGATGTAACACCAGCTGAGTGGGCATTAATAAACCGTGTGGGGTTAAGCGGAATCCGCTATTATTCATGGATCACACGCAATCATGCTATGTTGCAGGCGCTGATTGAGAGATGGAATCCTGAAAAGAATACCTTTCATCTACCATGCAGGGGAGATGATGGACGTTAGAAGATTTGTACCGAATTTTGAGACTCCCAATTACAGGAAGACTAGTGTATCAGGCAGGGCCTAACGCGGCGCAGCAGCGATAATGGTAGTATTTGGTCCAGCCACATGAGATTTGACACAGCGAGGTTTGACATTCACTTATGGTATAATGTTTGTGGCACACCCTGAGGCAACAAGGTTGGTAGTGGTATTAATGATAGCGGTGGGGTATTATGCATTACCTAGAGTGGATAGGGGAAGATTTCTGAAATCATTGATGTGTATTATTCATGAGATGATAGAAGGTAGCGTTACTTTCACATGGGCACCTGCATATCTTGCAGAGCTATACAGGGGTTTATGGGCATGTAGGTGAAATCACAAGACTACACTGGATTGTGCATACTTATTACATTGTTGGGCCTATGAGCACATTGTGTGTGTGCGACCAATAGGCCAACCAATCCAGGGAGGAGAGACAGGAGTGCAGAGGTTTGGATTCAGACAATGGGTCCAGATAGAGCAAGAGGCAAGAGCCGAAACTGTGATAGATGATGCCGAGTATTATAGGTAGATGTGGGAGATGGTGACGATTGCGGATATCCATTGGAGGCCTTACGGGAACTACATGGTGATGACAAACATAGCTGAGGATTTGAGGGGTGTAGAGTGATTGAGGTGGATTGCGGGACATAGGCCAGGTGAGTACAAGAGGATTCCTCTAGATCGCGTGCGGTGACAATTTGGATTTGTTTAGGATATACCCATGGCTCATAGACCATACAGGAGGATCGACGCCAAGGCACCCTTCTCACCTCCACGACCGACACTTCCAGAAGGACCAAGAGACAAGCAGTGATCGCGCGGGGTAATGGATGCAAGAGTGACAGAGTCTTATAGATTATGGTGGGTAGCAGAGCTATAAGGTACACGTGAGAGGGCCAATCATCCTGACATAGTTGTGATTACAGTGGAGAGAGACCGCTGCAGGGTTTAGTTCACCAGCTTCAAACACAGGTGAATGAGACAACGAGATTGTTAGAGGTTTCACAGTCACGAGTGGAGAGACTAGAGGTAAGATTCCTCCACACGAGAGGGCGTATTCGTATGTTACAGGAGAGATTGGTGGATCAGTGGGAGGAACCAATAGCAGTGGCCCCTTTGAGGATGGAGAGGCCAGGTGAGCGGCGTCGACGATCACCATCACTACCTAGTTCGGGATGAGGCGCGGGGCCTACGTGAATTTCATAGGGGTAGAAGAATAAATAAGGATGCCGACCTGTGCGTCGATGATAGAGAAGATGTATTTGTTTAACATCTAAATAAAACTGAATATGTATGTTGATTTTGAGTTTATGATAATAATAAGAAATGTTTGTGTTTTGAATGTTTGGATTGATAAAGGACAAAGGTGAGTGTTATCAATATAAATATGTGAAAACATTTATATTTTTAAGCAAAACACAACACATGATAGGTTATGGTAGGGGATGGTCGAGCTAACCTTGGGAGACCCCATGTCTCCTAAGTGCTGCCTACATAGCCCATTGCACAAAGCAAGGAGGGGCCTCAGACCGATGTAGTTCTCCCTTAGGACCAGGGAGAGGTGAATTCAGGCAATTTGGTTGTGGTTAGGCAATTTGTTGGTTGGTAAAAATTTTGATATTGGTAGGGTAAGGTTGTTGGAGTTGGTAAGGTATAGGTGAAGCGAGGGTTAGCTTACCCAAGCATTAGGGAACCGTGTCCTGATTAAGGTCAACACATAATCCTAGATTCGGGTAAAAGAGGAAAAAATGTCCCATAGTTGGAAAGAGCTAAACAAACCACGTATTATCATAGGATGAGCTTGAATCTCTAGGTACCTTGCATATGCGAGAAGTCAATAGGTGGAAAGAGTTGTATAATCACAATATATCGGTTATACGTCACGTCCCTTGAGTTTTGTTGTTTTGAAAAATGGTGAGGTGAGGTGGATGGTATAGCTGGGGCGTAGAGGACTTGTTATAAGGTGATTATTCTGACGAAATAGATCCAAACCTAAATAGACGAGTCCATGACTCAAAAGTGCTTTTGAATACTACTTTTATTTTTCTAGATATAGACTGATCGATGCGGGAAGTCTATATGGGATATGCATTTTGTTGTTTCTTGAGGTCTTCACGGTGATCAATGCAAGAAGCTTTACGATAGAGGCTGACTTTGTATAGTTGTCCTTGAGGGATCGGTCTACTTATAGTAGCACGATGCGGCTTTGCACATAGTTGTCCTTCGAGGAGCAAGGTATAGTTTATAATAGCATATGCGGCTTTGCACATAAGCTGTTCTTCGAGGGAGTAGTCTAGTTTAGAGCTTAGAGGTCTAGATGTCCATTTGGCATGAAGTATCTAGTTTTACAGGAAGTTTGACTCAAGAATATCCCAGAATCGTATAATTGAGAACTTGTTATTTTGATACTTTTAATTCATGGACTAGACTAAAAAGGGAAGGCATATTTAAGAGGAGGTGATGATCAAACCATGTGAGCTTGATTCTATTTTGAGATGAACGAAACAAGGTGTATGAGGTGGTAAATAAGCTCAAGGGACGAGCGAAAGGTAGATAAGAAGTGATGTAACACTAAAATCAACGAAAAGAGAATGGTCGGATATGCAAGGCATTAAGGGGTTTAGGCTCAGATTTACCATTAAGCGAAGCTAAGCGATAAGTACACGATCCGTAGGTGTGAGTGATAATGTAAGGCCCTATCCAATTAGGAGAAAATTTTCCATATTTGCTCTTTTCTAGTTTGGTTACATCTTGATTCTCTTTGAGGAAAAGATCACCAATCTTAAAGGTACACTCATGAATTCTCTTATCATAAGCACGCTTAAAGTGCTTTTGATAAATTTGAAGGTGTTCAAGAGCTATAAGACAATGCTCGTCAAGAAACTCTAATTGGGCTAACCACTCTTGGCAGAAGTCATCATTGGTGAGAATATCCTAAAGAGATATTCGAGAGAAGGATTTGTATTTCGAGAGGCAAGATAGCCTCGGTACCATACACTAGAGAGAATGGTGTGGCATTAGTGGAAGTATGAATCTTTGATACGATAAGCCCAAAGGGAAAAGGGGATGTGATCATGCCGTTTTTCCCACTGTTAACTAATTTCAAGAGAATTTTGGTTAAGGTTTTGTTAGAAGATTTGGATTTTCCATTTGCTTGTGGATAATAGGGTGATGAGAAGCTAAGTTTGATATCAAATTTGTCACAAAGGTCTTGTAACAACTTATTTTTGAAAGATTTTTCATTATCGTTATCAGGCAATGAGGAACACCAAAACGACAGATAATGTGATGATTGATGAACTCAACGATTTTTTATTTTTGGTTGAAATGAGTGGAATGGCCTCCACCCATTTAGTGTAATATTCGGTTTCGTGATGATCCAATGGTGATGTTGCGAAGAAGGCGGGTGAATCTCGCCAATAAGGTCTAAACCCCATTGTGAGAAAGGCCAAAGATCTCGTGCGACCTGTAACAGGTGGCTAGGAGTATGTTGAAGGTTGGCATGTTGTTGACACATAACACAACGCTTAACATATTCACAGCAGTCTTTATTGAGAGTAGGCCAATAATATCCTAGGTGAAGGATCCGCTTGGCCATGGCGAGGCCACTAAAGTTCCCGCCACAAAGTCCGTCATGGATTTGTTGGGTGGTGTGAGTGACTTCAGCACCGGTTAGACAGTGAAGGAGGATACCATTGAAGCCATGTTTATAGAGGAGTCCCCCCATGACGACATAACGAGAAACACTTTTAAGAAAAGCACGTTTGCCATTACTAGTAAGGTCAGGTGGTAGAATAGAGGTTGTAAGGTAGTCGTGAAATTGGTGATACCAGGTATCTGTGAATCAGCAGATACATTATTTACCATACAAACATCCGGAACTAAGTAAGATGGGGCAAAGAGTTGTTGGACCAAGACAAATATGTCCGAGTCAGTTGGTGAGGCCGAATTTGCGAGGCCAAGCAAGCCATAGTATCGGCAAATTTATTAGTTGAGTGGGGAATGGTTTGGATAGAATAATGAGAAAATAAGGTCAAAAGTAAATCCACATAATGTTTGTACTTTTGAAGTTCTTCATTTTTAAATCGGTAGATGCCAGTAACTTGATTTACTACCAATTGAGAGTCACCAAAAATATTAATAGACTTCACACCTAAGTGTAACGTAACGTGGAGACCCAAAACAAGGGCCTCTTATTCCGTTGTATTGTTAGTGTAGGGGAAATCGAGCCTGAATGAAAGAGGCATAGGTTCACCTTCAAGAGGAATGAGAACAATTCCTGCCCCTCCACCACCTTGGCATTTAGATCCATCGAAGAAGAGGGTCATTGGATACGACACATCACTGAGTGAAAGAGTTGCGATGAGTTCATCGGGAAAGTAAAATAGGTAAATTGTTCCCTGTAAAGGGGCTTCCGCGAGTCAGTCGGTGATAGTTTTTCCTTTGGTGATTTCTGGTGTACAAACTCAAGGTCAAGGTTGGCGAGGAGCATAAGCCATCGGACGATGCGTTGGTTTAGATGAGGTTTGGCATACATATAATGTATGGGGTCAGCATTGGTGATGAAAAAAATTGTGATTCGGAGGTAATGTCGGAGTTTGGTGGCTACAAATGATAGGGCTAGGCACAAATTTTCTATGTGTGTATACCTAGTCTCATAATCCACAAGAGTACGGCTTATGTAATAAACTACTTGTTCGGGATGCTCGAGTCATGATGTGTGAGCATGGCTCCTACAGCATGGTCGGTGGCAGAAAGGTAAAGGTAGAAAGGGTAATCGTCTGAGGTGGGACAAGCACGGGTGGCTGCAAGAGATAAGCTTTAAGAGCCTCAAAGGCTTGGTGGCACTCCTCGCTCCATTGAAAGACAATGTCCTTTTTAAGGAGATGATGGAAAGGTTGACATCGATCTAAGAGTTGTGAAATGAAACGCCAGATAGATTGGAGTTTGTCCCTGCAAACTACGTAATTGTTTGAGGTTAGTGGGTGGGGGCATTTCTAGGATAGCTTTGAATTTAGTTGGGTCGACCTCAATGCCACGCAAAGAGATGATAAAGCCAAGGAGTTTTCCTGAAAGGACGCCAAAGACACATTTCTTTGGTTGAAGACAAACATAGTATTGTAACAGGTGATCAAAAATAATGGTTAAAACATCGAGATGTTCACTACGATGTTTGGATTTTCCAAGAAGATCATTGACATAATCCTCGAGGATAGTGTGCATAATGTCATGAAAAATATAAGTCATAGCCGGTGATAGGTCGCACCAAAGATTCTTAAGGGCGAATGGCATGACACAGTGCGAAGGGTCCCAGTGGGGTAATGAAGGCGGTTTTATGTTGATCGGTCGGGGCTACCAAAATTTGATTGTATCCCAAGAAGCCATCCATGAGAGAAAGCATCTCATGGCCGGCCGTGAGATCAACAAGTTGATCAATGCTAGGTAGGGGGAAGTCATCCTTTGGGCAAGCGAGGTTAAGGTCCTAAAAATCCATACATATCTGAAGTCCCCCAGTCGCTTTAGTGACGGGTAAGACATTAGAAATCCATTGTGGATAGTGATAGATAAGATGAAAGAAACAGAAAGGAGGCGTTGAATCTCTTCTTTCACGAAGAGGGAAATGCATGGATGTATTTTTCTTATTTTCTATTTAATTAGTTTAGAGTTTGGTTTCTGAGTGATGTTATGGACAGCAATGTCAGGATCGATTCTTGGCATGTTGGCGTAGGACCAAGAAAAATCTTGATTGCGGGCACGGAGGAAGGTAGTGAAGGCATCTTGTTCTAATGCGTCAAGAGATTTTCCGATCTTTAAAATGTGAGGATCATCCTCCGTGTGGATGTTGATTTCTATAGTCGATTTATTCAACATAGTTTAGTTGTCGGATGGTAAGGCACATTGAATATAAGAGTCATCTGCATGACCGAGGTAGGTGAGGATGGAGTCATCATCCTGGCACTCCACAACATTAATTGAAGGTGAATCTTCTTCGATCATGTCTGGA
The DNA here is from genome assembly GCA_018340775.1 of Taxus wallichiana var. yunnanensis. Taxonomy (NCBI): domain Eukaryota; kingdom Viridiplantae; phylum Streptophyta; class Pinopsida; order Cupressales; family Taxaceae; genus Taxus; species Taxus wallichiana. Next base: position 188,257,692 of record CM031235.1, read on the forward strand.
TACAAAAGGGGGAGAGAATATGGGTCTTCACTATCATGTTGATAAGTGAGAGGACCCAAGAAGATAGCATTCATAAAAAAAAAAAAAAGTTAGGAGGGATAGATTCTGGGTCTATCGACTCTGTGGGTGAAGATGGAAAAATGGGCGATGATGGTTTGAAAGGGTGACTTCATTGTTTTCCTGGATACAACTAACATGAGGTTTCTTTGGTGTAGGTGGTTCAAAAAATCCAAGACCATGACAATCTTTGTTTTGCGGGTAGTTACGGGAATGATCGTATGTTGGCCTTGTTCATAAAGACCGAAACCAAAACCCTTCCAAGCACGGCGTGTCAGGAAGGTGAGGGTGAAACAACATTTGGTTAGATGTCAAAAATCAGATTGGAAGGGAACCCAAAAAGGGGAGGTTTAGGGGTGACAGAGGATGTGTCGACAACCCCATACATTAGGTTGGTGCGGCAATTAGGTGGTCCGTAGGAGATCACCTCCCCACAATGGTCGTATGTAGGATGCACATGTAATCGTCCATGCACCACGCGTGGGGTGTGAAATGTGCTAATGTTGTATAGGTGGTATTCCCCAGCAGTAAGGTGTTGAAAAACCTCTACCAAGGATATGAAGTTGGGATGTTTTCCGTGGGGAAGGAAGTGGTATTCGGCGGTGGGTTCATTAGTCGAAGGTGTGAGTGTGGTTAAGGTGGATGGTGGAGGCGTGGTTGAAGTAGATAGTTCAGGCTGGATCAATGGGTTCCTTGACTGGTACAAGCACATCATTAGGGTGATATAACATATTACAGGTTTTGAAGGGGGAAGCGTCAGCTTTGACGGTGTATGACTTCCCCTCATACTCGAATTTGATGCATCTATGTAAGGTGGAGGGAACACATCCCATAGCCCAGATCCAAGGGCGGCCTAACAACATATTGTATTGGAATTCTCCCTCAAGGACATAGAAGAGTTCGTAAGGTACGTGGCCTACACGAATGTTAAGGATCACGGTGCTAAGGTAGAAGTAATAACATCATTGAATGAACGCAACATGGTGGGGTTGGTACACATGCATCTAGGAGGGATATTAATTTGTTGGAAAGCTTTGGAAGAGATGATGTTTAGGCTAACACCCCGTAGATCATAACACAATGTACCTGGATGTCCCAGACGTAAGCCGAGATGAAAAGAGCGGGATCAGGATCTTCTGCACCAAAGACGATAATTTCTTCTTTGGAAAAACTAATGTGATGGTGTTGTGTGCAGGACGAAGTGGTTGTGGAGGTAGGTTGTTTGGTGAGAGAAGCAACGTGGTTGGGTGTTAAAATGGAGGTGACGGGAAAGGTTTCATTAGGTAGGACCTCTATCCCTTGAAGGATCTCAATTAAAGCTTGTCGATGTGATTCAGATGTTTGAATGAGATCATAGAGTGTCATTTTGACAGGAGATTGGTGAAGTTGTTTGATCATGGTGCGATGGGAAACTCCATCAGAGACGGGATAGGCAGGTCCACGAATGACCACTTTAGGTGGTGGTGTGATCGGGATGGCAGAAGGAGAAAGAGAGGCCGCAGGTGTGCTTTCTTTAGCTTTTCCATTGTTTTTCGACCTCGAGTAGGAATGTTAATCATGCCGATCTCATGAATACAAGAGGAGGAAGATGGCAAGGATAAGTCATTTTTCTCAAGAGGTAAAGTTTGCAATGATGATAGATTTTGGTGAGGTGGGGACAGGTGGTATAGGAGAAGGGATCGAAGCTAAGGGCTTCTCTCTCCGTAAATTGTCTTTCTTAGGTTGTCTATCCGAGATAGGTGACTAGCGAAGGATGGCTTTCAAAGCTTTACATCCTTCTACATTATGTCTTGGTGTGCGATGGTAAGCACAGATTTTAGATTTATCATAACCTATAGTTCGAGGTTTAGATGGATCATAGAGTCCGCGAGAATGGGTAGGAAATGGTCGCATCCCCTACCAACATATCAAGGATCTTGGAGTAAGATCCTTTGAGCGGGTCAAATTCAGATGAAGATGAGGCTGTTGATTGAGTGGGTGAGATTTTTGATTGTTTTGGTAATGGTTGGGTACGAGTGGTTTGTACGGGTGGTGATTTAGGCAAGGGATTTTGATGATTGGTTTTAACTAGGCGTGGTTTCTTCTGCGCAGAAGTTATGTTTAGCTGGTTAGATGATGAGGCCCCAGCTGACGTGGTGGCAGGAAACAACCATGGGGAGAGAGGAGCGACAGCAAACAAGTCCTTCGATGATCGAGGTAGGTGAGATACTTGGGGCGACGGTGTTGAGACACCCGTGGGTGTCTGTAGGGGTGTAAAAGGTATAGGTCATGTTAAAGAAGATGTGGGAGGCAAGGTGTATTGAGGCAAGGTGGAGGGGTGAGGCCTTAATATATAGAAGGTAGGTGTGATGGTGAAGGCTGAAGCCGTGCCTCTCTGTGTATGTCGGTGTGATCAAGGATGAGGGTTTTAGTTGTGGCGAGGCATAGAGGAGATTGGGTCCTGGTCTCAGAGGGATTGACGGCATTATTTTTAGATAAATATAATCGTTAAGGTGGGTGTGTCAGGCTGGGAATTGGTGAAGTCCCAAGCGTAAGGGAAGGTTTGGTTAGGTTGATAGAGGTGGGTGAGGGATTCGATGGAGATGAGGGGGTGAAGGTGAGGACATAGGCATTTTGAGCTTTTGTAAACACCTCAAGTATATGGTAGAGGTGTCAGATTAGTTATCTACATTTGAGTAGAGCATGGTGTACTCAAACGCTCCCTATAAGACTCGTCTATCTTACAGGGGATGGTAATCTTCACGTGTGAACAGAAACTTTGGTATGGAAGAGAGGTGGGTCGTGATTCCAATCCTTTGTGGGTGTGATACAAGGGTAAATGAGGTGTCTTTGTATCAATGGGTGTTAAGAGGTCAACCGGTCGCTGGAAAGATTTAGGTGATGAAGAACTAATAGGTAGGAGGGCATGTTGAGGGGATCCGTCATGATTAAGGAGTTTGGTGATGTAGGCTCAAGGGGTTTCTCCTCTAAGGATGACAGAAAAAGTGGCAAGCCTTCTTATTTTGCGAAAGAGTGGTGAAAGGAGATGTTTTGGAAATAGATAAGTTAGATAACATCCACTCACAATCTTGCAGGGATGTGGTGTAAGAAGGTTCATTTGTGAGAAGAGAACTCTGGGTGGTTAATTCCTTTATGGGTAAAGGAATAGCGGGACTATCCTCTTGTCCTGATGAAGGAGAAGGGGGCGAGAATCCCTGCATTGGTGAAGAAGCTTGATTCAAAATTTCCTCAATGGAAGCCCTGGGTTGGGAGTTGAAAATCGCATGGATCTCATGCACACTCTTCTCCTTGGCTGAGGTGTCTTGGTTTGTGTTACTGTTAGATGCATGGTTTGGAAATGGTTTGTTGAAGATTTTTAAATTTTGATTAGCGGGGGCATTAGGATTATCGAGAGTTATATCCCCTACATCAACCATTTCCTGCACTATGTTTTTCAACATCTTACGCTTTGTGATTGTGTCCCTTCACGCGATGGAAAGTTAAGAAGTCATTTTCTTTATACCAAGAATGTATATCGCGGTGGAATCCAACCCAGAGTGAGGTTTAATAGGAGGCAAGGTGTTAGCTCCTGCTTTAAGCAATTTTTCCAAGATCACACCATAAGTTTCTCCCAAGGGAGTGTAGTTGATGGGCTCGGCTTTATACTTATAGGTGGCTTTGGTGGGTATTAGACGAGGGCTTGAGATTTTATCGCCCTTCGCGTGTACGGTACCCTTTGATTTCGAAGTAGCTGATGTGTGAGAGTTGATGGTGTTGGGTTTGCTGGTAGAGTCTTGGGTGCGAAAATTTGAGCTTTTGTTGCGTAACCTCAATTTTTCCTCCTCTAAGGCTCGAATCTCTAGTTTCGAGCCATAGTAAAGGCCTCATCAAAGGTGCGGAAATTTTGAATTTGGAGGGTGGGAGAAATGTGTTTAGCGCAAGCCCACGTAAAGAGTTTGATGAGCTCAACCTGAGGTAAGGTGTAAGTAAGTTGGTTGATGAGGCCTGCATCATCCAACAAAATTTGTGATAGACTCGTCTTCAAATTTTTGGATGGCATAGAGGTCGGTAATGGATACTTTCTTGGAAATATTGATGGAGAAGTGATCCAAGAAAGATTGGGCTAACTGGTTAAAGGAGAAGATTGAGTGCTGGGCTAAAGCACTGTACCACTCCAAGGCAGGTCCTGATAAGGACATGGGAAAGGTATGGAGTAGTAAGGCATCATCATGAGCAATCAGATAGCAGGCATGTTTGAATGATCGCAAGTGTTGTTGAGGGTCCTCCTTACTATTAAAGCAAGTAAATTTTGGTAATTCCCATTGAGGAGGATATGTATGAAGGGGGATAGAAGGATGAATAGGCTCCTGACAAACTTGCTTGTATGTCAGGGTGTTACGACTTCCTGAAACAGAAGCCTCAAGATTTTACATCTTGTCCATCATCTGTTTGATTAAATCATTGGTTGGGTTAGATGATGGTGTTGTCATTGTAAACAGAGGAGGATTGGTCCAAGAGCCGCTACTAGACAATGGTGGGATTGAATGTTGATAAGATAATGGTGATGAATGTGTTGGGGCAACTGAATAAGGGTGTCCTATATAAGAGGTTGAGGCCACCGGATGAATTTGTGGAAATGAAAAGGTGGGCGGAGCTTGTGAGGGAAAGCTCGTGTGTATAGGTGGCAGAGAGCAAGTTATAAAAGAGACAGTCTATGAGAGAGATGAGGTAGGGTCAGTGGACGGTAGTGATATGTGGGGCCCCAGATTAATGAAAGGAAAGCCAATTGGTGCAGTATGAACCACCAAAGCCACTGAGCTGGGAGACGGGGCTAAGGATGAAGACAGTGAGGTGGAGTTATTAGGTGGGGAAGGGGCTAAGTGAGCGGTGATACTAATAGGCATACCAACGAGGAGGCGACCATCGGGTGTAGTCATGGGGGTATGAGACAAATAGTATTGTATGGCGCTAGGATTAGCATCCAAAAATATGGCAAATTCCTTATCTCCTACGAGGATCTTGGGAAAATTCTGAGTATCATAGGATTCCCATAGGATGTGAAGGGGGTGACTCAGGCAAAGGCATGGAACAGGCATGTGAAACCATGGCTGCAGCTTGTTTCTGGGTGATAACAACCATGGATAAGAGGACACAGCAGGGATTTAATCAATCCGAATAGAAACAGCAACAAAATGTTGGAATTGATAGGTTGTTGGTTTGTCAAGAACTGTTAAACACAGTAACTAATATCGGTCAGATAACCGATGCTAGTCAAAATGTAGCCGGCGTCGGTCAGTTAACCGATGTCGGTAGTATAGGACCGGTGTTGGTCACTGTGAAAGCAAAGAGAGGATGTAAGAAGTTGTTGGTTTGGGGATAACAATGCTTAATATACCTACCAAACTGTCTTGAAGTGATCACTGAAACAGTGTATGACAGAGAAACAGAACTAAAAAACAAGCAAGATGCACAAGAAAATCAAGAGACTAACCCTAGGATTAGTTTTAATCACTTTGGGCTTATGCCTTATACACCAGATGATGTCAATCCTAAACAAAATACCTAAGGGAGATGTCAAGTTTGTTTTGGCTCATAAGGCTACCTCAATCAGGCGGAGGAATACCGCGGGAAGGGGGGATGTTTGAGCTGTTGTGTTGATTATGATGTGATTTGGTATGTGTTGTGCAGTGAGAGTAATATTAATTTCTCGTTAATATCGTGGATATCACCCGCGCGTACGATTTTTGTTAATCTACATTCACTAGAATTAAAAACAAAGAAGAATGTGATGCACGTGTTTTAAACCCAAATCAAAAATGATATTCGATGAAGCAAAGAAGATGACTTTCACTAATGCAAAGATGTGAAAGAAAGAAAAATTCTTTTACCAAAATGACAAAATATTTTGTGAATATTTAGAAGAAAGAAACAGCAAGTGTGCTCCCTATATGAAAACAAGCAAGAAAGAAAGAAACCCGAAAAGGGTCCCACCGGGCGTGCCAAAATGTTTCACACAAAATTTTGTTCCGGAATAGAGTTGCTTCTATCCTTTCATTCTCTTGAGAAACAGATAAGGGTTAGGGCTAGGAGGAATACATGTTGAGTGTTGGGAAGCTATGCGCGTCACCGTAGAAAGATCGAGATCAATTGTGAAGAACTCCTTTTGTCAGGGGAAGGACTGCTGTAAGTAAGAATATAAGACCACTAGATCTTAGTTAGACAATAAGTGAGGGAACTACCTTGGGCCCAGGAAATATTAGACTTCCTTTCAAAGGTGGTCAGTTCCCCTTTTAATATGAATTAATGCAAATGATAACAAAGAAGCTATTGCGAAATCATGATTTAGGTACCTTGTTAAAAAGTAATAGAGACTAAACTACCAATAATAAAATGTCATGATGTTTGTTTGGTCACCGGTTATTGATGCATTCAGATCAAGTTACAAGGATAGACCCAGCTGGATATGAGATTGTTTGGGGGTAAATAAGGGAAAGGTTGGTTTTGGTATAAGTCACAGTGACCGATGCCGGTCACTGGATAACCGACTATGGTTATAACACCGATACCGGTAGAAGATAACCGATATCGGTAGGGGCAGTGATTTAGGGGTTTTGAATGGAAGTCAGTTGTAAGGTGGTTATGGTGTTTATAGGGTTAATAAATGATTAAGGGGGTAGTAGGGTGATGGAGAAAACTCAGAGAGTGAGAAAAATGTCTTTGGGGCAATATCGGGGTTGATGAATGAAAGTTAGGTGCAGAGTGCTGCCGGGTGGTAGATCTAGGAGTGAGCTTATAATTATTATGAATTAAAAGTTCAAGAAATGGTGTTTAGAAACATACAAGATACTACTTACTAGTTCCTGATGAAGATACAGGTCCAAGGAATGTGGTGGCGATAGTAAGGCTTAGTTGGGATGATCCGATATTGGAAAGCAAGCTGATGAAGCTATCCTTAGTCTTTTCCAATGCTTGGACGAGTGTGACAACGATCTAGTTGCTCAGTTACAGTCTTGGGCTCGATCCTCTTCTCTGCAACCTCTTCTACTTGTTTCACTTCTCTCTCTCCTGCCAAATGAATTCCGGATCCCTTGTTTTTGGTTGGGGGAGGTCATTTACAGGGAACCGATGGCGGTTGCCTAACCGACGCCGGCCGCGTAGGGACCGATGTCGGTTAGGTCAAAGTTGGCTATTTTTAGTAAAATAGCCAACTTTCCCTCTTTTTCTCCCGAGGGGTTAGTTGTGGGCTTGGTCAAGTCATTATTAGGTTCGTTTTGATGTGGGTGAGGGGTGATGAGTCATGGGTGTGGGTCTGGACCAAGTCATAGGTCTTAATTAAGTTAGTTTAGGGTTAGGGCTAGGTCATAGTGAGGTGGCGAGGTGAGGTGGCAGGGTTGGAGATGTGGATTTATTAATTATAAGGTAATTAATAATTAATTAATTATGTAAGGTTTTAGGTAGTGAGGTAGGGTTAGGTTGCTTGGGACGAGATACGGGGTACAGTGAGTTGTAAGACCCAAATTTGGTTTCTACAATCTGATCTTGATGTTTGATGTATACATGTGCTTTTATTTCTAGATGATGTGATCTTGTAGGATGTATCAAATGCATTTCTCATGTGTTACTGTAGATGTCTATGGATGGGATGATATGATGATATTGGTGTGGGGGGATAGATTTTTGATCATGCGCAACCCCTCTTGTCCCCATTGATGATACGATATGTGATGATTAGTTTAGCATATATGCATGATGTAAACCTTAGCATTTTGTTTATATATGATGTATAGATGATGTTAGATGTGATGATAATGATGGGAACGTGATGATGCGATAACAAAAAAGCGATTGCAGGGAAATAAACACAATGAAATGTGAAGAAAGAACATAATGAATTAACACATTACATCATGATGCACATACATAAGCAAGAATCAATATAATCTAAGCAAGAAGAGATGAACGTTAACAAAGTACACTTAAGCAACAAACAACCCTAGAAGCAAAAACACAAAACAAATATACAAGCAACAAGAAAAGCTAGAAACAATGCAAGTAAAATGTTTTTGTAAGATTTGTGTGCGGAACAATTTTCTATAGTTTTTGGTGTTTGAAAAAAATTCTATTGTTTTTACGTTTTTGTGAAAGAATTTTCTATTGTTTAGGTTTTGTGAAACAATTTTCTATTGTTTTTGTATTGTTTTCTAACATGATTTTTCCGAGAATTATGCACATGGTAACAAGAAAGCATGAATGCCCTGACATTAGATAGGGGAATATACAAGGGTAGAATCCACACGCTTTATGAACAAGAAGGTGAAGTCGTTAAATTTCCCCTGGTGTGAGATGGGAAAGAGCAAAAGACCATACCCCTCACAGATGACTAAAAGAAGACAAATCCGGATAAAGCGATAGGATGGGGCTCACAAGGAATCTCGAAGGCAAAACTAGGGCTAGGCCAAGGAAAACTACCCTTCAAATGTAAGATTCTTGTGAACAACGAATCCTCCCAAGGTGCAGAAGCAGTTTTCACCTAAGGACTTGTCCAAAGTGCCAAAATTGCGTGTTTTTCACTAGTGGACACCTTGTTTTCTCTTTTCTTGTTCTCTTTTTGATTTTTTTGTATTTTTTATCATTTTACCATTTTTTTGGCTTTTTGACCTTCTTACACCATGTTTAAGCATAGAACCACTTAAGATGCATGGTGTTCATGGGCTCCCGAAGCTCATCACCATTGGGGTGAGAAAATTTGTATGCCCCTGTGCCATACTTGGTGACTATAACATAGGGTCCCAACCAATGTGGTTCGAACTTCCCTTTCTTTTCTCGTTCCACTCTGGTGTTGAACTAGTTCTCCTTCATGACTAAATCACCAACCTCAAACTGACAAGGGATGATTCTCTTGTTGTAGTTTCTAGAGAATCTATTTTGATACACTTTCAGGTGATTAAGAGTGTGAATGCACTTCTCATCTAGGAGCTCTAATTCAGCCAATCTTGCCACCCGATAATCCTCATCCTTATCTAGATAGTCCCGAAGAGAAATTCTCAGGGACGGAAGTTCAATCTCTAAGGGGATGATAGATTATGTCCCAAACACTAGAGAATATGGTGTTGCACCCGTAGGAGTACGAATGGAGGTTCTGTAAGCCCAAAGGGCTGGATGGATTTGTAAGTGCCAATTATGACATGTTTTTCTCACCATCTTCTCCATTATCCTTACCAAGGTCTTGTTTGTGGCTTCAACCTATCCATTACCTTGAGGGTAATATGGTGTAACCATTTTAATCTGATTTGGAACCATTGACAAAGTCCTTTTACATTTTGTTCTTAAATGACTTTCCATTATTTGTACTGGATGGTTGCGGGAATGCCATATCGACAAAAAAAAAAAAAAAGATATGATTCATGATAAATTTAGAAATCTGGGCTCCGATTACATAGGTTAAAGGGACATCCTCCACCCATTTTGTAAAGTATTATGTGGCCATGATGATGTGTGTATGACCATCAGATGAAGTAGGAGTAAGTTTTCCTATCAAGTCAAGTCCCCACTTGGAGAATGGCCATGGGGTAGTGATAGGTTGCAATGGTTATGATGGAGCATGAATGAAGTTTCCATACTTTTGGCAAAGTACACATTTCCTAACATAATTGCAACAATCAGTTTCCATGGTAGGCCAATAGTAGCCTACTCTTAACAATTTCTTAGCTAAGACCATTCCATTTGTATGTGCTCCACACACCCCTCGTGTACTTCTTTGATTGCTTGGATTGACTCCGTCACATCCAAACAATGTAACAGATTCCCATCGTAGCCATGATGATAAAGTGTACCTCCTAAAAGGGTGTAATGGGCTATTTGGTGAATCAGGATTTGCTTTTCAGAATGGGAGATATCGGGAGGGAACGTGTTGTCCTTAAGATAGGTAAAGATGGGTTCGTACCATGGGGAATTGAGACCAACAACATCACAAGCCAAGTAAGATTATGGCATGTCATACGCATCTTTGGCATAGATTTTCTATAAAGAACAACATGTCATTATTCCCTGGTGGAATATGAATCATAAAACCCACTGTCGTCATGACATCTACCAATCATTATGTGCTCTAGGTATTTTTTTCAAATGTAATGCTCATAAAGTACTCCTTTAGAGTGTCCACTAGCTTTTTGTAAGGTATGAGCTTGTCATTCTTGACCTTATATTCATCATTAACCTATTTGATAATTAACTACGAATCACCCACAACCTTGACATGATGAATATTCCACTTGATAGTTAGCTTCATTCTGTAATAAGTGCCTCATACTCCATAGTATTGTTCGTGCAAGGGAATCCCACGTGAAAAGTCTATGGTATAGGATCGCTTGAAGGAGTAATAAGGACTGCTCCTGCACCTAAACCATGAAACATAAAGATTCGTGAAAATGTATCTACCATATGACAGATTCTTCAATGTAGAGCAAGGAGGCATCCTGGAAAATCCATATTCAAAGGTTTTGTGCCTTGCAAAGGTGCTTCGCTAGCTGATCAAGCAAGTACTTGTCCCTTAAGCGATTTCTAATGTACAAATTCTATGTCAAACTCACTGAGTAGAATGATCCAATTAGCCATTCTACCTGTGAGGGCGGGTTTAGACAAGTAAATATTTGAGTGGGTCAACTTTGGATATTAGCTTGGTTTTAGTATTCAATAGGTAATGGTGAAGTTTTTGAAAAGTAAAAACAATAGCCAAGAAAACCTTCTCAATTTGAGGATAATTGAGCTCATAGGCGATGAGGGTGCGACTTAGATAATACACCACTTTTTCCTTATGGCCAAGGTCATATTGGGCAAGTAAACACTCTAATAGCAAATGTGTAGTGGAAATATAGAGCAAGAGCGGTTCTCCAAGAGTTAGTGGCATAAGGCGGTGGATTAGCCAACTATTGTTTAAGAAAAGCAAAGGCTTGTTGTTTCTCGAGGTCCCCGGATGAAAGTGACATCCTTTTTAAGCAAGTGGGTGAATGAGTGGCACTTATCTACAAGTTGGGAGATGAAGCGGTGAATGGCTTGAATTTTCCCCTATAAGGCTCAAATGCGGAGTTTCTTGATAGTCTTAGGTGGAGGCATTTCAATAATAGCAAACACTTTAGCAAGTTCTACCTCAATACCTCGTCTCGATCAATGAAGCCTAATAGTTTTCTGATAGCACACCAAAGACACACTTCTTTAGATTCATCCTAACTTTGTATTAAGCGCGAGGCATTCAAAGATACATCATAAAATGATAGGTTGATCCTCTCTTGTTTTAGACTTTCCCGAGGATGTCATCTACGTAGTCCTCCATGATATCATGAATCATATCATGAAAAATTACTTGTCATGGCCCGCGATAGGTAGCTCCTACATTTTTGAGACCAACGACATTACTTGATAATGAAGGTTCCCGAGGAGTCATAAAAGTTGTTTTGTGTTAGTCTTCTTCAACTATCTTGATTTGGTTGTATCTAAAAAAACCATCCATAAGAGATAGCATTTTTTACCCTACTATTGAGTCGACAATCATGTCAATATTTGGTTGCGAAGAAAATAATCTGTAGGAAAATCCTTATTAATGTCCCTAAAATCCGTGCGGTCGGATGCTTAGGAAGGCTTTTACAGGCAGAAACAATGTTTGATATCTATTCGGAGAATAATTAATAGGCACGATGAACCCTACGCCAGCAATATTTCCAGCTCTTCTTTAACTAGTAAGGCCACTCTTGGGTGCATATTTCAGAGCTTTTGTTTGATAGGCTTAGCGTCTGCATGCACAACTAGGTTGTGCACGAACAAAGTTGGATCTAAGTCGGGCATGTCTTTATAAGACCATGTGAACACATCTATAAACTCTCGTAGCAATATAGTGAATTTATTTTGTTCTCTAACCGAGAGTGATGCTCCCAATTTTACTATCTTGGGATCTTCTTCTATGCCAATATTCACATCAATGGTTTCTTCGACTAGTAATTTTGATAAGTCCTCCATATGCGTAGGATCAAGAGGGAGGTTGAGATCTTCATCTAAGGATGTCTCCACGAGATTTTCATCCTTGGCATGGTCATTTTTGTTTGTCCTTTGATTTTTATTTGTTTGTCGGCTAGTGCCTCAAAAATGTTTTCATTGTGCAACTTAGACTTTGATTTTTCTTTGAGGCTTTACATTGAAACTTTTGCCCTCACTTTTCTTTAAGTTTTTCGACCACAAAGTTTAGCATCCTCACCAAAGTAGGCACGGGTTTCTAAGTCAATAAATAAACCTTTCTTGTGATCTCGATGGGAATTTGATCCCTTATGCCCATGAACTTTGCAATAGCTTCGTCATTCTCGAATAAATCTAGCGACATGTGACGTTGTTGGTTCCATTCAACAAGGGGAAGGGTACCTACAAGGTCAAGGGTTGGTTCCATGGGGGTTATGGTTAGGATAGAATTTTTATGAAAAGGTTTTGGAGACGAGATCCTCATATTGACTACAATGAAAATCCATATCACTATCTAGATAGTGGAGATATCCTTACATTGAGAACAAGTAGCATCTTGATCATTAGGGTGTGCTCCATAAGGTCGAATCCCAATGCCATATATTTCTATTTTGAAATGTGACATAGGCACTAGCTCCTTTGTCCTTGTTCATTTATTCCTGAGCCCTAGGCCCTTGTAGCCCATGGAGTACATCATTTTACTAGATTTTTCATATGCAGGGTTCGATAACAGGATGGTGAGTATCCTCTGGAACCCAAGTTGTAGGTGGATCAAGCAATTTTCCTTAGCTATGAGCCTCCATGTAAGAATGACCCAATAGTGTGTTCCTTCCTAGGTCTTTTGAAGCGGTAGTTGGGTCAACCTCTAGTCTTGGGTGACAATGAGAGATCTAAAACCAAGAGTGCTTGTGGTACATTATACTCCCCATAGCCATATTCAAGTATTTTCATCTCCCATGAATCAAACGGAGATGTTGAAGTAGCCAGCACCATGAATGTAGGCGAGAGAATATGAATCCACAGGATTCCATGGCCTCAGATTGGAGAGGGACAACTATATCTACAGAGGGACATGTGTATGTACCCTTTCGTGCAAAGCTATTGAGAGCTCTATAATGAGCAAAGGGCTCTAAATCTCCTTGTATTGTAATGGTGTGTCCCTCATGCTTCAATTTAATGCATTGATGAAATTTTGATGGTATGGCCTGCATGGCATGAATCCATGGTCAGACCTAGAAGCATATTATATGGAAGTTCCAAGTCTAGGACATGAAATGTTGTCGATGGCAAGTGGTACCCACCTCATGGCGGTGTGATTGTGTCTGTGACTCCCTTTACTGTGTTGTCATATGCGGTGATAGTGATGATATTAAACTCAATATCTGTCTCGGTATGTCCTAGATATTTAACCAACTTGAGTGTATAAATGTTCAACCCCGAGATCTGTTTATCCCTGGCTTTTGTTTGATCTTCACGCATGTGACAACTACCTCAATATATAAAGGGAGATTATGCATTGGATTCTCGATAGGGATCTCCCTATGGTTGAAGGCAATATGTTCATTTGGTACGATGCTTGCCACTGTAGCTTGAAGGTGTGTAGGATCAACTTCTAAAGGCACTCCCGACCCCTGAAGAGTTTGGTATAGAATGTCTTTATGCACATTGGATATCTTGATAAGATATAAGATAAAAATCTTACTTGAGACATCTTCTCAAGTTATTCTAAAGGTTATATTTACCGGTTGTAGGGTTAATGGAGAAGGTTCTAGAATTACGAGGTGGGCACGCCTGTTCTTGATGCTTGATCCTTTCCTTAATTTGGATGGTGTTGACATGGCCATTACGAGAGCAAATACATCTAATAAGTGAATCATAATGATTGTTGTCTCTTTTGGTGTACAAATAATTTGTTGCTTTATAACCTTGGGATGATTCTCCCCAATTCGGCTTTGACTTCTACGATTTATAATTATTGGGAATGGCTCTTTATATATCCCCATTTTCTCATTAGGTGTTTGTGTTTTCTGGGTTATCCACCTCTATCTCCCCATTATCATGAGGTCCTAGTATAATGACGAAGTCGCGAGACATTTATCTATCTTATGTCCTTTGACATGATGCATTTTGCAATATTCATGCTCCTTATACCATGAAGGTTTTGGAGCATTGTCATCAAATGGTTGTGTTGTAGGATTGGTCATCATGTGGGCCACATCCAATTGTTTTAGTATAACTAACAAAGGTTCATTAAGATAGGTGAATGTTCTTTGTTTTGGTGGTGGTTGAATTGGTACTTTAGTCAGTTTAAAAGGTTGACCAATTTGGACCGTTTGAACACGTTTGGAATCAGTGCTTCCGTCTCCCACCACATTTTTGTTTTTGTTAAAGATCTTTGGCTTTTCCGTGGGTTTGACATTTTTATTGTCTCTAGATTAGGTTTTGAGGGTGCCTTTGGCAATGAAATTTCTCTATCTTAACCCATTTTGGATAACCTCCTCAAAAGTGTGAACACTGATGCATTTGGAGGTGGAAATCTATATACTGGGTTGAGGTTGGGAACAAAAATACTAACCAATTGTTTTCGGGAAATCACAAGGAAGAGACTAGTTATCCCTCTCAGCGTTGGAGGAAGGCTGGTGAAAGTCTCATTAGGGAATTTCTTGGCACCACATAAATTTGCCATGGTGATATCACTCTCTATGTTGTATGAGAAGTGACGTACTGAAACATTTACGCCAATTCTAGCCGGTGAAAATTGATCCTCGTGGTAAGCGTGTAAACCACTCCAAAGCTTGGCCTCCGAGACTCTTGGGGAAAAGTCGATGAGATAATTGTCACTATAAGACACCTCTTGACATGCCATGTAGAAATATTTAACATGATCCCATGGATCTCCTTTCCCTTTATATTTTTCAAACTTTGGCATATCAAATTTTTAGAAAAGTTGAAGGGTCATTATCTTGTCAAAAGGATAGGGGCATAATTCTTCATATTGATATTTCCTAATACTCCCTATATTGCTCTCTTGTAGGCTTGTGAGCATCACTTTCATAGACTATACCTCTTGTGTGAGCAATTGTTCTCTAGTGGGGAATTAAGGATGTATCGCGATGGTACCCTCTATCTTCTTCTCCTTGGTTTTCTCTATAGAGTTCATTGATCTTACCTTAGGCTTCAACTTTTGAACGTTCTTGTTTACTTCCTTCTATACATGGGAGGTAATCAAAGCTAGTTGTCACATTAGATTACTAATTTGTTGTGGAATTTTGGTTTCTTATTCTAAAGGTTCTTCCTCTTCATATTGTGGAGGTTATTCACCCATCCCATGTTTTATCTTGTTTCTACATGGAAATTTTATAAAGGGTATTCTATTCCCCACCACTTTATCATTCCCTATATTAGAGGTAGAAGCATGTCCATGCATCAGAATATCCTCCATATTGATGGGGGTGGTCTTCCTCGATAGTGTTATTCACGGGTGGGATTGTTTCATTTTCGGTGGGCGGTTTGGCCCCTAATTCTATGACCTATGCTAACACTCTATCTTTTTACGAGAAGAAACTTCGTCTAATAAAGTAGGTTCAAAATTGAATTCTTCATGCACGGATTCCAATTCATTTCCACTATGATCAACCATATATTCTCTCTTTTTCTACCAAAAGCAGAGGTCTAGATCATGTCGATGAAGGGTTTGACCCTTGTCCATTAGAGGCTTCCCAAGCTTGCGCTTTTTGTTCCTTCTATGTTTGTTTCTTGAGTCCTAATCATGTTTTAGGAGCCATGTTTTTGTGGTAGTTTCACTAGGGTAAGTTGTAAATGTGTTCAAAACTTTGTGACCACCCCTAAGTGAAATGCAAGATGCACTGTTAAGAATATGAGTGAATCAACAATGTGAGAATACCAATGTGATAGAGTGATAAATCGCGAGGTGACACACGCGTTTGGTATCTAAACTTGTTAAATGAAGTACCTCTAGACTATGCTTCAAAAATTAGTTTCATGTCGAAGATGATTAACAAGATGTTTTCACTTATGCAAAGTTGAGGGAATAAAAAACGTAAGTAAATACAAGAATTCAATGTGACTCCCTAACAAGATATACTAAGAAGCGACTCAAACTCGATTAAGACCTATATCTCAAAAAGTACCAATTACAATTTGCAAGTGACAAGACAATATCACCAAGATATGTTAACTTGACTACGAGAAAGTAAGGTATTGATATCAAGGTGTTATTGATATAACACGCACAAATGGTAACACCCGACACTCTTCAAAATTGAGGTAATAATAGAAGCAAACTAAAAAGCTCAGTATAGCTAGGAATATTTAAAAATGTGTGTAGTGTAACCTTACTGATATAGATATTTATGTCGAGTTTACAAGAAACAAGATGCAAATATCAAAATTGTAGTGATATCATAAAAACAAGCTAACTCTTACTAAGGAAATCCAAGATGATGAACCACGCCTAACTACTGATGTGATCTTGACATGGGTATCAAGATCACAATGGCCACCAATGATATGAATACATCTCCGCACACTTTAGATGTTTAACTTACCCAGACCGTAAACATGGATGAGCGTAAACGGAAAAAAAAGTGGCAGGACACAATCGATTGGTAACACGAGGTAGTCACTCTCCTTGATCAACAAAGTGACAAAAGAATGTGAAGGAAGCAAATCAAAAATGGGATGAAAATCTTGGCTTTACTTTGGTAAAGTTTCACCTCGCCCTAATCTGCAAGTAAAAACTAAGCGAAAGTAACGCCTCACACATTTCACAATGAAAATACGGTTCCATGACTCAACAACTTTGTTTTACAATAGTCAATAATGGGCTCTGGAAAAAGTATATCTTCCTAGGTGGTTCTCTCATCCTAGGTGTTACAAATATTATCCACGAGCGGGATGATTTACCCAAATATTCCTAACTATCTTGGGAGTATCTCAAATTTTCCCCCTTGAGCATAGTGGGCACTAAATGCATCCATTGTGTACTTAGAAGGGTCGCGGGAGGGACAACTTGTAACTCTATCTCACAAAGGAATCACTAGTCGAGATAGGTAGTGTGGAGCACTTCCCGTTTTCGTCTACAAGGTTCCCTATTGTGTGGACTACTTTGGGGTTCTAGAACCACCCCAATTGTTGCATCTTAAGGTGTTATGCTAAGGGGGTTATGTTCCCATTGAGAAAAGAGGGACATACCCTTTCCGAAACCTACTGATATAGTGTTTTGAATATGTTGTTCGTTTTATCTTTTTAATTAGATGTGGTTTGCTCGGGTGGTAGAGGCGAGGCCCTTAAGGCTCTAAAATAAAATTTGGTGGTGTCACCTAAGTCACACCACCATTCCCGAGGCATAGGATTTTAAATCCTTTAACCTCTGAGTGGTCCCTATGTAGGACAAAACATTAAACAATGTGGCGGGGGTCGTGGATGAGGGTGGTCGGGTTGGAGCTACGGGGACACGGAGCACTCGGGGTAAGGTGGTTGCATGTCAAGGTAGAGCATGCCATGTGGCATGAATTTCGATGGGGGTTGGAGCCCCCTCTTATATAAATTTTGATTAATATTTTTTATTTGCATAAACATAATTTTAGGTTTTATGTTTTATATAAACTATAGTTTGTAGTCTATAAATTAGGTTTATATATATATATATATATAATTTTATAAAACACCAAGAATTTTTCTAAAAACTATAGAAAATAAAATAAATATAGTTTATATTGATTATAAACTATATGTGCAAAAAAAAAAAAAATAATGGGGTCCCATAGGACATGAGATAGTTTTTCTTTTTGAAATTCAAAGTGAAAGTAAAAAAATTTACATTACCTTGAGAAAGATTATTTAACCAACCAATAAGAAAATTTAAAATCCCATTTTTTTTTGGACTCTTGTCTCCCTGTGAACTTGGTTTCACTTGAATTTTTACTTTCTTTTGATATCTTGAATTATCTTACAGATTTACAAACTATAGAAAAAAATATATTTCACAAAAATGTATTCAACCTTACCTTAATTTCCAGGGCCTTGGTAATTCTCAAATTCCAAATTTTACATGCGGTTGAAATCTCTAAATGAATTTCAACCTATTACACCACATTCATTCCACACATATGGAAAGGAAAGGGGGTTGAATAGGATTTCAAATTAACTAACCACCTAACATTCCCAACCATTGCAACATTAGAACATTACAATTAAATTAGATTATTTAATCTTGCTTTAATACCATGTTGGGGCGAGGGGGTGAATGAATATTTATTAACCTTATTAAATGTTAGGCCAACATTAATTAATATACATAAATATAAATGTGCACATATAAGAAAAATAAATAACAAGATAAAATAAATAACACATTGACACAACATGTAACATGGAAAACTTTTTAAAGGGGTAAAAACTCGCGGAAGAATTATTTCCATATATGAGAAACTATTACAAGAACCAACGACAATAAAAACTCCCTCCTCACTTCTACTCCATATTTTTACCAAGATCATCGATTCACATGATTTGATATTAAATCTATCGATTATCCGAATATGACCTATGGTCATATTTAAATAACAGAAGGGTTATGACCTTCTTAAGTGATGGGAACACCTCCCCTGATTTAATGTTAGTTAATTAAATAACTAACCACCTAATATAAATTTTATATTTAAATAATAAGAATATATGTTATTCTATATTTTTAAATATAAACTAAATATTATGATACCTTAATATTATAGTTCTAACACTTGTTGCTATCAACTATCCTCTCTCTCATATTGTGTATCTAGTGCCGAAATCTTATGGTTACATCAAGTTTCTGAAAATTCTGATTGGACCTTTTACCATGCTTGTGTCATTCATTGTGGCACCTTCAATCAAAGGGTGTGACATGCTCTTAGGTATCCCCTGGATCTTCAGTGTCACTCAATTTATCATTTCCATGAATCACTTATGTCTAAAATTCATATATAACAAGTAAGTCATCACCATCAAAAAGTGTTCCACCATGCACACCCTCACCCAAAACCTCCTCTCAAGGTTTCCTTGCACTCACTAGATAATCTAGGTACCTGGACCTTCTAAAATCTAAAGCGCAATCAACACAGCCCTCCTATTCACACATGACCTACTTGGTCTCATCACGCACGCTATTCCATCTCATCATCATATATCCACCACTCGGAAATCTCTTGCACATAGGCATACATCACCTCCTCGGTCTCCTTCACATAGGTGCATATCACCTCCTCGGTTTCCTTCACATAGGTGTACATTACCTCCTCGGTATCCTTCACATCGGTGACACGTCACCTTCTCGTTCTCCTTCACATAGGTGTTCATCACCTCCTAGGTATCATGCATATAGGTATCATTCATCGATACATCATCTGTCTCATGCATCACCGATCTCAAAGCATGGTCACATGCCTTTATCTCCACAAGCATTGGGTTGGGACCATTTCCTTATCTTTTTCAGATATCATATTCATCTTTGTACACTTTTCGGCATCATGCTTGATTCCCCCATTCTCTTAGCATTATCAAGTGTCTCACATTTATACTATTACACGTTGCACTTCATATCTAGTCTTTGTATTGCATCATACACAACTTGATACACACAAAGCTGTATCGTTATTATCCGATGGCGCACTTTTGTGATAAGGTTCCCACTTGATCTTGAGGGTATACTACATGCATGAACCTCACACACTACATGTTTCATGCTTTGTGCTTCACTATACATCTTTCTATCACTTTCTTCTTATGCATCATCCTATCCTTCTTCTATGTTTTACACTCTATACTTCATTAATCTATCTATCTAGCACACATTTTCAAACCATTTCATGATGACGCACTCTTGTTCTATGGTTCATTTTTGACTTTCAAGGGGTATTTTATAAATGAACCTCATCTCATATTTCATCCACATTCACTTGGGGGCACATTGCTCATATCACACACACATTGCATGTCATTTAATTTCACTCATTCATACCATACTTTGCATGTCTTGGTTGCACTTAGTCTTTCTTGGTTATATTTACATATACTCTTTATTTCCTTTGTTAGTTGGATATCTTGTATGTCAATATCTTTATCATATACACATGTGCATTCACTTGTTCTCTAGTTGTGAATGTAGAATTTACATTGATTTTTACATACAACATGGATTCTTAGCACTGACCTCTTACCAATCCCAGTTCGAGGATCTTGGGGGCATATACTTTCAATGCATTACCACAATAAAGGTGTTATTGTTTTATTTTATACTAATTCCTATTCTTACTAGCACACTAATCTATCGATATATACACGTCTTGACATACTTTTTATCTTTCTAACATGCTAACGGGTGTTTCATGTGCAACATTTTCTTCAAAGAACTTTTTTCCACCATGGTTATCTATTACTCTCTTTGTTTTCCTTTGAAATTTTATATTATATGCCTTTGTTTTGCGATCTTTGCCTATGCCTTGCTTTTTCGGTGCTTGTATTTTTGGCCACTTAAGCCCGATCATCTTACAACATTGTGAGAAAATTCCCATGTTTGCAACCCACTTTTTGTGGTCTACATTACTTTTTTTGCTTGCTAGGTTACATGTGTTGGTACCCAAATTAGTCCTCCCTTTGTAGCCAGGTAACATCAACCAGATGTTTAGAAGATGATAGATCTAGATCAGTGTCATTTTGTAGCCGGGGAAGGATCTCATCATCTCTTTATCACTCAATCTAGGAGGAATCAGGTAGCACCATGTTGAGGTATGACCTACCCTCCTACTTTAGGCTCTTCCTTTAGCTAGGGTGAGAGGACTCATTCTGTAGTCTATAATTGTGAGAGGAATGGATGTATCAACAATATTTAGCACTCTTTTGTGAAATACTTGAGAAATAACTTTGGGAAGACATGGTCAATTCAGCAAAGGCTAACTCTCATGAGTTTTCACTTCTAGACAATGAACATCTTCTAACCAAAGATTAGACTACTAAAGACAGTAAGGAACCAACTTGCTTTGGCATTTTGTTGGCTTTAATGAGACAAGCATGGGAAATTCTGGTAGGATTACTTAGTTTTTGGCATATCTGATTTGGGAAATTAAACAAGATAAAGTTGATTATACTAGACTCCACAAAAACTTCAACAAATATTACGATGTTTACCAAAAAAAATAAATAAACCTCGAAATAGCTCACAATGATCCTTCAATCGAGAAGATGTAAGCTTATGGAAGCCAAAAAAAAACACGGTTTCACACATTCTTTAAAGGTTCAAACACAAAAGCTCATGTTGAAGATTTAATAAAGCATCATAGATTCACAATTTGTCACACCTAAGATACACTCAAAGGCTTACAAACAACATTTAGCAGTTGGTGACATAGTGATTTTAAAATTGTTTATTGACAATGAAATGAAAGATCTTCTCAACAGTGTAATTTCCATTTCCAAAATGCTACTAGAATGATAAAGTTATGTGTGACTTACAAGATCCCTAAAATAAGATTACAATGGGAGCATGAATAACTATTTTTAGTATATCATCTTGATGGCGAGATACAACAATGCTCATGATTAACACCATTAATTCAAGACTCATCAAATTTATCAACAAGGGAAATTAGATCTACAGTCTCAATTCTTTTCAATGGTTAGACACTTGCAACCATCTTGACATGAGTAAATATGAATACATAAATAAAATAACATGTTTCTCAGATAAGCTCTTGGAAAAATGGTTTTCCTCTCAACTCTCTCTTTCTACAAGAACATTTCTTAAAAAAATTGACCCCTTTTTGAGAGTATTCTCATCACTTTTATACAATTCCATCCCTATTTTATTTTCAATTTCCCCCAAAAAACATGGATATTTCAAAAGTATATTCCTCTTTTACAAAATTCCAAGTGTATCAATGATACTTTTATGAAAATATTTTATTTGGCCTTTCCAGGTGTAAAGAGTATGGGCCCTCTTCATTTTTCTCTTGTCATATATGATTAGGATATCATGTCATTGCTTGTGACAAATGATTTCATAATTCCTTCCACTTGGTGATTGGATGGTTGCTTCTGATATCTTTTGAGCACTCCCAGGTGACCTGAATTGACAGAAACTTTTCATCTACTATCCGAAGATACATCTTGGGTGTTGTGCATTCCTTCTTACGTGCTTGGTTTAATTATCCCACATGGCTCTTGTCAAATCCAGTTAATTCATCAATCATGTTTGTTCTAGATTCACTTCAAATTTTAAATTTTCCTCATGTGGGTTGAGAAAGATCTTCCTTTATCTAGTGGAAATGATTTCTTTCAATTCAATCAAGTCTTTGCCACTTCTACTATAAAACCCTAGTTTTATCCCTTCACAGGATGCATTTCTCTTCTTATCCTATAAGTGAGGAAATTTTCTCATTTTCTACCAGTGACATGGCAAAAGTACTTGTGGAAAATAGTTTGAAGGAAATATCATCAGAAGATTTGAATCAAATCTTGACCTACATGGTCCTAATGAGGATTTTGTTAGGGCCTTGTTTGACATAAAATGTGTAGGAGACACTAGAGGACCCTTGACTTATCGCAGCTCCGGCTCACACTCATCCTAAGGCTAATTAGAATCAGTCCTATTTTCTCAGCATTTCAATCCATGTATTTTCATCTCTTTCGGTGGGAACACAAGAAAACTCCTGAAGACTTGAATAAATTCGGATTGAAAGGAGGCCTCAAGTGTCTACGAAAACTAATTTTTAGTCTCCTTTTAATGTGATGAATATTTTTTTTGAAGGAGATCCCTAAGGAATCCTATGTGTTGTATGACAAGTCTTCCATTGATATAGTGCCCATCATTTCTCACAAAATAATTGAATTAGAGAAGAGGATTATTTCTCTACGGAAAAGGGTAGCCAAAGCATGTGCAATCAAAACCAATCATGGAGCTAGTACCAACTTTAGGGAAGAGAAGGGGTCATTCAAGCTCCCAACCCCCAGTTATAATTTCTAATGGAAAAGAAGAGAGTACTTGTCTTCTCATCACTCTAGAGTGGTAATTTTTTACGCCAAGGACAAAAGCGGGTAGGTTTGTTGTTAGTCATCCAATTTTTACTTAGATCTAACACGTAACAAAACAAGATCACACCATCCACAGTGGTGTATAAATTTTGGGAAGCACTCAAGGATGGAGAATAACACTAGACCTTTCTCCCCAACACTTTTCTATTGTAGCATGAGATCACCCAAAAAACTCACACTTGGCATGAGATCGTCCAAAAACTCATTTTTGACGTAAGATCGCTCAAAAAGAATATGAGACCACCTAAAATACTCACTCTTCTACAGCAATTCAAGACATTTTATATCCTTTTCACACATCACAGATCAGGTGTACGTGTTCCTTTTTACTACTTGTTGTCCAGTTGACTAAAATAACTCCCCTAGTTATTTTGACAACTTACATCCCTAGTTTGGTTATGAAGATAAATTTTTATAGGTTGCATGCACTCTACTTATCTTGGCACATTAGTTTTGGTTACGGTTCTTCCATACACCCCACATGCCCTTCCTTCTCAATTCCTCTATATCCTTTAATTCTCCCTTACGGGCACCCCCTTCTGCACTTTCACCTTCTTTCCCATAGTTTGTGCATCCTCCACGCACACCCCTTACTTTCCTTGTGATTTGGATAAGTCCTTTGAATGCTTCTTCCACATTCTTCCCTAGCATAACTTGCCTTCGCTTTTACATGCTACGTGTTTCCTTCTGGTTTGATTTGTGTGCCCCTTCTTTCTTTCTTTCATGCACACTCATTTGAATGACCATGCCCCGCTTACATACTCATCTCCTACATTTATGCATCCATTTCTCCCACATGCATACCTATCCTTGCTTTGCTATTTTGTGCCTCTTACTTTCACGTGCACTTTGTGCATTCTTCCATGTTGAGACACTATGCCATGTCATCACCTATCGACTTGAGTGTGTTACACGCAACCTATCAAAGTGTGCTAACTGGGTGCCTAATGCGTGTGACGAACCACTATGCAAAACGTGGAAGAAACGAAAAACACTAGAAAATCAATGCATGCCACGTGTCTTGTGTGTCCTTTTTATACTATAAAATTTAGAACATCAAAAATTTTGTTGCAGTGCTTGGATTCATGCGCTCTTGGTATTGTTAGGTAGTTGTTGAAGTGGGTTACACTCTATATCATTCAAATTCATTTTTGGCTAGATTTTTTAGGTGAGATGTGTGGAAACGCATTTCATCCATTAATGTAGACATCTAATTGACTCAACCACCAAATTTTATGTAGATCTCACCTCCTTTTTCTTATATAAGAAAAATAAACATGGGAAGGTGCATCTCACAATATTATAGGCGATTCGCAGCACTCAATGCTTGTTATTGGTGGTTTGATTTCAAATATGAGTTTCTCTCTTCTTTCTCCTCCTCTTCTCTCCTTCTTCTTCTATAAATTGCATATCAAAGCTCATTGTAAAAGTTTGGACCCTTTAGTTTGCTAAGAGCTTTGTTCCTTAGCATTTTAAGTTACAAGTTTTAGATAGCTCTTGCATGTGGATATCAGCGTCATCTTCCATTGTAATCATCTGTGCATTTTTGGAAGCAATAGAAGCTTTGTTTTGTTGCTATTCTCCATCTTGGCTCATTTTTACTACCTTTTCTTACCTTTCTTTTACATTTTATGTTTGTTGTTATTTTTACATCCTTACGAGGTTCCTTTTCGATTGTGCCCCATTAACATGAGTGTATGATTTTTTTTAGGATATGATAAATGTGTCTACCCTTTCTCGTGTGTATTCTCCTTCATCTTCTCTTAAAGATAATTGTGTTCATCTCCTTTCTTTCTGGTTTTATCTCCTCCTTTAGCTTAGTTTTCTCCTTTTCCATACATCTCATTCTAACTCCGGTCCTTGGAATTTTAGAGTAGTGATAGATAGATGCATTTCACTTCATAGGAGTCATTTTATTTTTGTGTGCATGTGTTATTTTTAAACTAATGCTAAATGTGAATAAAATACTAACACCTAAATAGTCTTAATTAGCAAGAATTAAACAACATACTAAGCACCATCATGATAAGAATTAATCAAGGGTTAGATGCTAAACATTCATTAATACAAAACTTTGAACCTAACAATGTTTAAACATCTAAAAATCCTCTATTCTCTAACAACATGTAAATGAAGGAACCTAGGTAGGCTCCATGGCTATCAAAAATGGTTGTCCTTAATGTTCCAAGAACCTAGGAATGAGGGCTAGTCAAAGTTGGGCTACAAGACCCTTTTGACACCTCCCATATGACCTAAGCACTTTAAGAAAGAGGCTTAACTCTTCAAGATGATGAACTCTCAAGAAGACAAAATGCAAGCTCTTAGTCTATTTTGCTATATGCTTTGCATTTGCTCTCTTAAGAAGTTTAGGTGTAGGTATAAAGGTAGAAGGAGGGCTCCTTATATACCCAATGGATAAAGGAAACACTTCATCCCTTTTCATGTGGGATAAAGGTAAAACATGATTAGGAATGGATAAGGTTTCTTTATTAAAGGTAACCTTACTTTAGAAGGGTTTAATTTATGCTTAGTAAGTCATGGGAGTTAGGGGGTGTTTTAATTCATCAAAGGTGATTAACTAGTAGGTGGATGTAAGCTTATAAGCTAAGTAGAGGAATATTAGTACGATTTGGGCTATTATAAGGGATTAAATCAATTAAATATAGATTTATTAGTTAAATGAAGTGAAACACTAATTAATTAATAATAATTAATTAGTCTAGGTAGAAGGGTAAATAATTAACGGAAGGTCATTAATTAGGTTGTTAGTTAGGTAGGTGACTTAATCAATTAGCTTTATTGTAATTAATTAATGACAATAAGAGGCAATATGAGTGCTTTTGACGATATGTCGTCGATTTGTGAGAAAGGGATAATTAGTGTAATTTAATTGTTTAAATTACTTGAGTGTAATTATGGGTGTCTACATTAGCAATAGAAATTGATAGAGAAACCGTCTTTCTCGCAGGTCCATCTCAAGCACGCAAAGTCCACAACTTGAAGAAAGTCTCATGTTGCCTCAAAATTTCAGTTCATCTTGATCTATGATGGATATAATTTTGAGCTCCCAATGATTTTTCATGCCTAGTGGGACAAAAACTCAAAGCTTAAATTTCATCATTGTTAAGTTTCAATGTGTGACTTAGTGATTTCCATCATTTAGAGTATCATTTCAACATATCTAGTGAATCCCAACACTTAGTTATAATTTTTCATCAATCTAGGTGCCTTGCATATGAGAAGAATACATACCAAATAAAACACAACAAACTAAAGAGTCCTCTGAATTAGGGTGAAAGCATAATAGTATGTCCTAGTTTTGGTATTTGGTGTACCTTTATAAACATGAATTTTTAGTTTCATTGATTTTCCAAAGGTAATAATTTACAAAGCATGTACACATTCATGAAATTCCATGAACTAACGAAATGTTGTGTTTAGAGTGTAGAATACATGTAATTTTTTTAAAAAAATTTGGTTTTTTTCTTAATTTTATTCATACGTTATTTCTTATTTTATAATAGAAGAACGATTTTTGGTGTGGTGTTTTTAAATAAAAAGTTATTTTTTCACCATGAAATTTCAGATATATGTTTTAGATTCAAATATTGAGTTTCTGACAAATTTTCATATTTTTTTATTAATTTTTTAATTAAGATATTTTCAGCTTTTAAGGGCATACATATGTTTATGCCAATATATTTCAAGATTAATATCGAAATTGAATTTTTTCATAGTTACGAAGAAGTTTTCAATCAATACTAAGTTTATTTTTTCAAAAAAATTGATATATTTTACTATTTTTCAAATTGTGTTGAAAGTGTACTATTGATTGTCGTAAAATACCATATGTTGGGAAAAAAATAAAAATAAATAGTAAAATGATTTTTTAAAATGAAAATTATATTTTTAGAAAGGTAATAAAAATTTGTATTTTAGTGTAAAATTTTGTAATTTAACTAATTAATTTACCCTAAATATGTGGCACCTATGTGGCACATTTTGGCAAATAATTATCCTCCAAATGGATTTGGAGCCAAAATGTGCCACATAGGTGCCACATGAGGTTGTTCATGCAAAGGTGGTTCACACAAACACCCTTAAAATCCCCAATCTCGCCACCCGAGTGTCGCCAAGTACAAATTCATTTTTAAACTTTGTTTCGTAGTTTAAATTTAGTTTTAAAAATAATTTTTAATAACTATAGTTTTAAAGTAAATTTTTTTCCAATATTATTGTTTTTATTTTATTTTTAGGTTCAATTTCAATTATTTTAATTTTAAAATATACTTTTTCATATTTTTGTTTTTAATCAAAAGTATATTATATTTTTTTTTATTTTAAAAAATTAAAAATTAAAAAAATATATCTATTATTTATATATAATAAAATTAACTTTAAAACATAGTTAATTTTATTAAAAAGACATTACAAAATTAAATAATTGTATATTAGATTTAAATTGTTTTAAAATTAGAAAAGTAGTTTTAAAGTTAGAAAAACATGTAATTAAAAATAACCTAATTTCTATTGAGATTTCTATATAATAAGAGTTACATGTGTATAGTTTTCTATTGAATTTACTCTTAGATCCAAATCTAGCTCAATTTGTGTGTGCAGGTGAAAATTATCGAAGTGGAGGAATCATGGGAAATCAAAAGAATGACAAACAAAAATATAGCAAGGAACAAAAACTAGAGAATGTTAGAAGATCCGTTTGTAGGAAGAAATTGTTGGAATATAATGATTAAGTGGTATGGCCAACCCTTAATTAATATGGGTCCATCACTATTATATAGGTTAAATATTTAATAATATGAAATACTTTTTTATTATTAAATATTCATACCTAGGTAATATACATTAGGTAAGTATTTAATAATATGAATCATTTATGTTTCTATTTATTAAATACACTCACCTAGGTATATGTGTCAACCATTTTAGGTTGAAAAGGTGGGTCGGGAGACATACTTGATCACCTTATATAAAAAATACTTTAGGTCATCATTTTATATTCAGGAAATATATCAAAGGTGTGCAAATCAAGTGATTTGGTTTTACCCTTGGTAAATAGGGTTTCAAAGGAGGAGGTGATCTTACTAAATGTAAAATAAGTTCTATGAAGTAAAAGGTTATTTTCAAAGTGGTTTTTACTCTATTAGGGTTTTCCACTATAAATATTGTGTCACCTGTGCTATTTATTTTATGTAAGTATTTCTTTATTTATTTATGTTATGATGTAATGTTTATTTAAATATTTATTGTAACATTATCTAATATATAAGTTGATTAAATCTGTATTTATTAGAATCCTCAAATTCTAACATGGTTTCAAAGTATGGTTTAAATTAAATAGGTTAGGTCTAATTTATTGTATTTAATCTATTTAATTTTTACGAGTATTTTTAACCAACCTGAAAGGGTATTTAAAATAATTAAGCCCCCTTCTTTCCATTTTTTATGTAATCTAATATTTTTGTCTTGTGAAGAACTAATGTGAATGCACAAGAGAAAAAAATTAGAAAGATTATTACCTTCCGTGAAAAATCATGTGAAAAACCTGGTAAGGGCTAAATAATGTATAAAATATTTTCCTATATTTCTATAGTTTTAATGTGTGTAGGTTAAATGTTTTCAATTGTAAAAATCAAGAGTAAATGAAGGAGGAGACAAGGTTCATGAAAATAGGGATTTCAATTTATTTTATCGTAGGGTGAAATTCTTGTCCCCTCTATAAAATTACAAGTTAATATATATTCTCATAAATTTATTTGCACTGTAAAATTCTTTTAACTTGGTCTATGTCCTTCAATCCCCTTTAATAAGGGTTATATGTTTTTTTAAAATACTATAGTTTATAATTTTTATAGACTATATGTTGTTTTTTATTTACATTATATAATCTCTATACCTCTTTTTAAAAGTGTATATATTTTTACATTATAAATTATAATAGGTTATTATAATGTATTAAAATATAACCTCCCTAATATTATACAGAAGAAGAAATTCTGGAATTTCACATTTTGGAAATACACAACAAGTTTTGGCTCCATTAAATTTGACGGTCAAATGACCATCACAATAGACCAAACATAAGATAGTATGACAATCATTTAGACGTCAAATTTAAGCTCGTATGTTCTAGGAAACTTTCAAGCAGTTTTTTAAAATTGATGAGTTAAATGACCGTTCACGATAGACCAAAAAAATAAGTCATTATGACGATCATTTAGATGTCAAATTTAAGTTGGTGGATCTTTGTCTACATTGATTTTTTTAGAAATTTGAATTTGTTATGCATTCTTAAGGGTTTCTTCTTCACTTCTATATAGTTAGAAATATTTTTTATATAAGTATGGGGTATAATGCAAAGTCCTTTATATTACAAAGTTATTATTTTGATCATGGGAGGTTAATTAACATGCATTTTAATGACAAAATTAGTTATGATTAAATAGTTTATGTAGATCTATAACATTTAGATCTAATTCTATTAAAAGTGTTGTTTTTATAAATATGTATCTAACTCGTGGTACATTTTATATTATAATGGGGTGTGTTTTAGAGGTTCAGGGAAATAATGGTGTCCAACTATTTCTATCTTGACAAAACCCATATCCTGAATGGAACCAACTACAACATTTGGAAGATCAAGATCAAATCAAAACTTATGGAAAGAAAACTATGTACAATTGTTTTGGATCTCGGGTTGTTCCCACCGGTCTTCAAGTAATCAGTAGACAACATGAATGCATTCTCACAACGAATGTAGGAAGCTCTTTCCATGATTTTGTAATCACGAATGATGAGTACCTTCTACACATTGGTAATATCGAACATCTAAAAGAGGTATGGACACAACTAGAATCCATGCATGAAGGTACGCGTTTATCTAAAATTATTAAATTAGTTTTAGAATTGCTTACAACTCCTATGAAAGGAGATGAAAAAGTAGTTAATTTATTAGCCAAAATTAAAAATATTAAAGCACAATTAGATGGATACAATTTTGATTTAATTGGTGAAAAATTAATCTACTTTATTATTCAGTTAAATATACATGAAATATTTAGAAATTTTATTTCTATCTTGAACTCTAAATATCAAAACAAAAATGATCTACCTGATTTAAATACCTTAAGTTCACTTCTGATACAAGAAGAGAAAGTGATGATGAACTTTAACTCTAAAGAGAATGCCTCTCAGGCACTTCTTGCTCAAAATTCAAAGTTCAAACCTTGCAAGCCCTTCTCAGATCAAAAATTTAGATCTAAATCTTCTTTTGTTGATAAGAAATTTTTTTCTTCTGATCAATTGTGTGTTAGCTTTAGTGGTAAATGTCACAAATGTGGTAAATTTAGACATAAAAAGGAAGATTGCAAAACTAAGAAACCTATCCATAAAAATAAAAATAAATTGTTTCTTCTAAATATAATTTAAGGAAAAATGATAGCTCTAATGATATTCCTAAAATTGTTGCATTATATGTTGTGTTGTATTCTTCCTCTAATTTTGAATGGATTCTAGATTTAGGTGCATCAAATCATATGACTAGTGTTTCAAATTATTTGTTTGATGTTGTGAAAATCAATGAACGTGTGTATCTTGGTGATAACTCATCTTTAGAAGCAATAGAGAAAGGAAAAGTAAAATTTGCTAATGGTGTGTTAAATAATGTTTTATTTGTTCCTAAACTCAAAAAGAACCTTTTATCATGTTCTCAATTAACTCATGATGGTTTGGCTATTAAAATTTTGAAAGATACTTAGTATATCAAGGATAGTAATGATAATATAATAGTTGAAGGAATTCAAAGAAATGGTACGTATATTTTTTATAATTTATCTTACGCATCTTGTTTGTTTCTCAAAGTTTGAATAATTTAAAACTATGGCATGAAATATTAGGACATGTTAATTATCGAGTTTATATGAAATGGCTAGATATAATCTTGTGAAAGTTTTGTCTGTGTTGTCTTCTTCTCATGATGTGTGTGAAGGGTGTTTACACTCAAAACAAAGTGTTAAACCCTTTCACTCACATATTGAAGAGAGTTCCTCTTCCCACTAGAACTTATTCATAGTGATGTTAGAGGACCTCTTGAAATAGCTTCATTAAATGGTTCTTTATATGATGTGAATTTTAATGATGAATTCACTAGATGATTTGGTCATATTTTTTAAAAATAAATCGATGTACTACGAAAATTTAAGGAGTTTAAAGAATCTATTGAAAACTCTTCAAATTATAAAATTAAGATACTTAGAATAGATAATGGGGGTGAATATGTTAGCAAAAAATTTGAAAAAAAAAAAAATTATTTATTATGGTATTAAAATGGAATTAACTTCTCTTCATTCTCCTAATCTAATGGTGTTACAAAATGTATGAATAGGACTATTTTAGATATGGCTTGCACTATCCTTCATTATGTTGGTCTTAATAAATTTATGTGGGCATAAGTAATGAATACATCAATATACATTCTAAATAGGGCTCCCACCAAAGTTATTCATCTTTCAGCTCCTTTAGAAAAATGGTCAAATCAAAAACCCGATATTTCTCATTTAATTTTTTTGGTATTCCTCTTTCTCTATACATTCCTAAAAATAAAAGAAAGAGGAATTAGTATTAACACTACAGTCTAAGGATTTATGACCCTACAAAAAGGGAAGTAATTAAAAACCGCAATATGGTGGTTTTAGAAAATATTTTTGTTCATCTAATAATGGTAAAGATGTTCCTAACTAGATATCAATTTTTCTAATGATGGTTATGATTCTCGATAATAAGA